>OV884057.1:252765925-255165925 GCA_930367215.1 Pollenia angustigena
TTTCCAACTGAAAACGGTGACTTTTGGCGTAAATTGTGCCCCATATTTGGCCCTTAGAACCATTCGGCAGTTGGCAAGTGATGAAGAGCGGCGTTTTCCATTAGGTGCTAGAATCTTGCGAGAAAATATGTATGTAGACGATGCCCTAGTTGGTGCTCATTCAGTTGATGATGCGTTGGTGGCTCGAAATGAGTTAATTGCTATTTTGGAGATGGGGGGTTTTGAGCTTAGAAAATGGACCTCCAATTCAGAACAAATTTTAAAAAATTTGCCCCCAGACCACTTATTGAATTCGTCATTTTTGTCGCTTGATGAAAAAAGCACAACAAAAACGTTAGGGATTCGCTGGAATGCGGCAGAAGATGTGTTTTTCTTTGTGTGTGAAAAGATTACACTTAAAGACTCGTATACAAAAAGGGAGGTTCTTTCTACCATTGCTCGGCTATACGATCCTGCGGGTTGGTTGGCTCCGGTGGTAGTTGCAGCCAAAATTATAATGCAGCAAATGTGGCTTGATAAGATTGAGTGGGACGAAGCAATCAAACCAGTGGCTCTGCAGAAATGGCAGACTTTTGTTGCGAACTATGCGGATATTGAAAAAATTAAGTTGCCACGTTGGGTTCAATACTCGGCTGGCTGTACTATTCAATTTCACGGGCTCTGTGACTCGTCTGAGTTGGCATATGCAGCTACAATTTATATCAGGGTACAGCTCGAAAATAAAGTTTTGTCAAGTTTGCTCACATGTAAAACAAAAGTGGCCCCAATAAAAAAGCCATCTTTGCCTCGTTTGGAGTTATGTGGAGCAGTGCTTTTGGCAAATTTAGTCGACAATGTGATGCCTACTTTTAACGTACACAATACCCCCCTTTATTTGTGGTCCGATTCCACGATTGTCTTAGCGTGGTTGAGAAAACCCCCTTGTAGCTGGAAGACGTTTGTGGCAAATAGAGTGGCTACAATATTAGAAAAAGTGGGGAATAAAAACTGGTGTCACGTGGCTTCAGGTGATAATCCTGCCGATCTAGCAACCCGGGGGCTGATCCCAGCGGATTTGATACAAAAAAGACTCTGGTGGCATGGACCTGAGTGGCTCAGCTTGGAGCAGTCTTCGTGGCCCATAGGAGCGGTGGAGTTCGAAACGGCAGAGGAGTCGAAAGGAGCTCAAGTTTTTGTTGCTAGATCGACTGTTCAAGAAGATATACTAGACCGTTTTTCTAGTTTATCACGAGCGTATCACGTAATCGCCTACATGTTTCGACTTGTTGCTCTGGCAAGTACAAAAAGGCGCGAAAAGGTCGCTTATGGTTCTTTAAAAGTATCGGCAAATGAGTTGAGATTCGTAAGAAATCGTTTATTTTATCTCTCTCAACAAATTCACTTCTCAGGGGAGTTCAGCTGTCTTAAAGCTAGTAAGAAAATTGATTCACGTAGCCCCTTGTTGACCCTTACCCCATTTGTTGATAAAGACGACATTATTCGATCTAATAGTCGCCTAAGCTCTAGTACCTGCCTGTCCTACAATGAAAGGCACCCTATCATCTTGGCGTATGGCAGTAGATTGGCTCGGCTGTATGTGGAATTCGTGCACACCCTAGTCCTGCACGGAGGCCCTCGTCTAGTCCTTAACGTAGTCCGGCAAGAGTGCTGGATCATTCGAGCAAAAAATCTGATAAAGACAGTGGTTCGTAACTGCAAAGTCTGTGTTCTCTATCGAAAAAAGCTGCAAAATCAAATAATGGCAGCTTTGCCCCAAGAAAGAACTACCCTTTGCCGCCCTTTTACGAATACTGGCGTTGATTTTGCTGGCCCGTTCGAGATAAAAAGTTTCACTGGCAGGTATTGTAGAATCTCCAAAGGCCATGTCTGTCTTTTTGTTTGTTTCTCTACAAAGGCGATCCACCTTGAAGCGGTTAGTGACTTATCTACCCCTGCCTTTCTAGCAGCCTTGGCCCGCTTCGTTGCACGTCGTGGTTGCCCAAGCTGCATTTATTCTGACAACGGCAGAAACTTCGTTGGCGCAGCTCGAGAAATCGATGCAGACTTCACCAAGCACGTGAAAGAGCTTCGTGACACGGCTGTTGAAAATTATGGTCACCAGCGCTTGTCGTGGCACTTTATCCCTGCTGCGGCACCCCACATGGGGGGACTCTGGGAGGCAGGGGTAAAAAGCGCAAAAATGCACCTAAAAAAGTCAGCGGGTCAACTGAAATTCACGTTTGAAGAGTTCTCAACTATTCTGGCAAAAATCGAAGCGTGTCTCAACTCACGCCCTCTTGGCCCTATGTCAGAAAACGCTGAAGATTTGTCTGCCCTTACCCCAGGCCACTTTCTGATAGGGACACCGATGCTTACCCCGGCTGAGCCCGAAGAGTTGTCTTCACCCTTAAGTATTGTTAATCGTTGGCGTAAGTTAAAGGCCCTACAGCAAGAGTTCTGCCGCCGCACAGTAGCGCCCGTAGAGCAAACGAGGTTGCAAAAATCAAAATTTTCATGAGCACCGACGAAGTTTTGAATAAACTCATGTTATAGGAAACTTTTCAACGATTTCAAATCTGCCACTCTTAATAATATCACATTTTTAGTTTAGAAGATATAGCCGTTCAAAGTTGACCGACTTTCGGTTTTCAAAAAAACACACAATTTTTAGTAAATTTGTTGCGATTTCAGGTGTAATATCACGAAAAATAGGTAACGAATCGCCTTATTTTTTGTTTGTATTGATTGATGCATTTATTAAATGTGTAATGATAAAAAAAAATGAACTGTTTGCTTTGTGTTTCTCCTGGTAAATCACTATTTAAAAACTATCCGTTTTTTCACTATTTTTCAACTTTGACGGAAAATAACAAAAATCTATATTTTTCTATATTTGCCATATTTGCAAAATCTGTTCTTTGATTATTTCTTTACATAATTCAAAAATTTTATCTGCCCGTACGTGCCCGTTTGGCTTCTAGAGGTAAAAAAGGTTAAAAAGACATGGTTGCAGAAATTGTATGACAGTAGTTTGATCTAAAATCTAAAAAAACTACTCATTGAAATTAGCAGGTACGTACCTCACTTAAACAATACTTTGGCGTACAAATGGTCAAGAACAATATTGACTACAGGTAGGCACAAATCTTATTTGGACACGTGCATAAT
This sequence comes from Pollenia angustigena, assembly GCA_930367215.1. Classification (NCBI taxonomy): domain Eukaryota; kingdom Metazoa; phylum Arthropoda; class Insecta; order Diptera; family Polleniidae; genus Pollenia; species Pollenia angustigena. Next base: position 252,769,073 of record OV884057.1, read on the forward strand.
ATCAAAATTGCATTATTCAGCCTAATTCCATTTGTATGCAGGGAACAGGTAAATTTTTCGGCATGGTAGCATAAGCCTATATATTGCAAATGGTCAAGAACAATATTGACTACAGGTAGGCACAAATCTTATTTGGACACGTGCATAATATAAAAATGCATTATTCAGCCTAAATCCATATGTATGTAGGGAACAGGTACATTTTTCGGCATGGTAGCATAAGCCTATATATTGCAAAATAAGCATAATGCCTGGATTAGTCTACGACTGAAAGTTGGCGCAACAATTACTGAAACCATTAAACAATTTAAGTACTGAAAACATGGCGTTGAACAATTTTAAATTATTTGAACTGTTTAGAAAGTCAACCACACCAAATTTTTTCACGGAAGCTGCTTTAGAAGAACTTGATAGCTTATACGGAAATATTGAGAGAAGCGAAATTATAAAAAATAATTTTTATCTGATATATGCAAATATTAAGGCAAAATGGGTGAAATCTAATCGAACCATTCAGAACTTCAACTCCAAATACGAGGACTGGCTTAATGAAGATACCATCCTGGATATATTGGCAGTAGATAAACCCACCACATCAACCAGAGGAGCAAAAGGAAGGCCAAAAAAAAGTATTGAGGAGTGTTCAATTTTCACAAGAAAGAGGAAACTTGCCGATGCCACCAATGACTTGACCACGAAGCAATTATCGGAAGCGCTGTCTATTAAATTTACAAAGGATAGTGAAAGAGTTAGGTCGCACATAACCAAATCTGTTGCTGATGCAAGCCCACTGCGACTAAAAAGGATTAAGGAAAGCATTCCCACGCCCACAAACGCACACATTAAAAAGTATGGTTCCGAAGAAGCCTTGGCCTTGTTTATGGACTTAGAACTTTCCAAAGAGAAATATGAGAAACTACGGGCATCTTTAACGCGACACGGCGCTGACGTTTTACCCGGATACAAGCATATTACGCAAGCCAAAATAAATTCACGACCACTGCATACGGAATTTACGGAAGTCTCTGCGAAAGCCAATCTGCAGGATCTCATGGGCCATACAGCAAAACGGTTGTTGGAGAGTCTTCCTGAAAATGAGGTGAAAATTCTTCCTGAGAAGTTGACATTGATCAGCAAATGGGGCTGCGATGGATCATCCGGACAAAGCGTTTATAAGCAAAGGATATCTTCCGATGACGCTACAATATCGGACGGAAATATGTTTATGGCATCTGTTGTTCCTTTGCGGCTTACATCGGATGTTTCCCATCACTGGAAAAATCCACGTCCGTCATCAGTGCATTATTGCCGACCAATAATGTTTCAGTTTGCAAGGGAATCGGCAGAACTCATAAGGACCACGGTGAAGGACATTGAAGAACAAATAAGCAAGATTAAGCCTACAAAGCTGCAAATTGGAGAAGGAAAATATATTGAATGCAATTACGAGTTCCATCTGACCATGGTTGACGGAAAAGTCGTAAACGAACTGACAGGAACAACCTCAACAATGTCATGCCCGATTTGCAAAAAGAGTCAGAAGAACTTTGGTAATTTAAACGATTCTACAAATGAGGAGAATTACGAATATGGAATGTCACCATTGCACGCAAGGATAAGGTGTATGGAATTCTTGCTAAAACTGGCGTATACCCTACCACAAGAGGAGGAAAACTTCGATGAAAATACATCAATAAAGGATAAGGAAAAGATCAGAAAGAAGCAAATACAGGATGCTTTTTTTAAACAAGTTGGACTAAAAGTAGACTGTCCCAAGCACGGATACGGTAACTCAAACGATGGAAACACTTCTAGGAGATTTTTTGAAAATGATGAGGCAGTAACTAGAATCACTGGAATTGACAATCAAATCGTGAAAAGATTGGGAACGATCTTGGATGTTTTAAACTGCAAAGAAAATGTCAATTCTACAAAATATGGAGAATATGCGTCGAAAACTGCATCTCTTTTAGCAGAAATGTATCCACAGAAGAAGTTGACCCCGACCGTCCATAAAATATTGGCGCATGGCAAAGATATAATTGAGTACCAGTCTTTGCCAATTGGAGAGCTTTCTGAAGAAGCACAGGAGTCTCTTAACAAATTTTATAAAAAATATAGATTGCAGAACACATTCAAAGCATCAAGGGTAAGGCAAAATGAGGACCTCTTCAACATGTTGGCAGCATCTTCCGATCCACTTATATCTTCCCTGCGGCATGTGAAGTCACGAATAGAGTTAGAAAATAATTATAGTTTAGAAATGGTTAGTCTTTTAGATATACCTTCTCTTACGAACTGTGATGAATATTTTACAGAAAATTGAAAAAATAAATTTAAAAAAAAATAATTTTTTTTTTAATTTGTTGGGTAATAATTTAAAACATAAAAACCTAAAGAAAAAAAATAAAAACAATCTAAAAATGTAAAAATAATTTTTTTTAGTTACCATAAAATTGATTTTTCTACTAATTTTAACTTTGATAACCCATAATTAGGCCCCTACAGAGCGTAGCACCCTTTCCAAACGCTCATTTCATAGGCTGAACAGTTATCTATCATATGCTGTTTAAACTGTTCAATTATCTTATTCGGTTCAAAAGATATGATTTTTGCAACGAAAAAACTCAAATGGCGCCACTGTGCGCCGGTGGAAGCAGGAATACCTCAAAGAACTAAATAAACGCAACAAGTGGCAACACCCTCAGCTAGACTTAAAAGAAGGCGACCTTGTGGCCCTCAAAAGTGAGCCAGGCTGTCCAACTGAATGGCGTTTGGGGCGTATTACTAGAATTTACCGGGGCACTGATAGCAAGGTTCGAGTGGCGGATTTAAGAACGCAAAATGGCGTAATCACTCGACCGGTTCACAAATTAGTGGCGCTACCCTAATATCCACATTCATACATTTATTTTCTGTTTCCCCAAATATCTAATGTTAACTCACTTTCAGACCCATGGCCGCTTTTAACACCAATTTCCGCTGCCCCCTCTGCGACCGGTTCCACGCGGTCAGGCAGTGTTCCCGTTTTATCACCCTCCCGGTAGAGGAAAAGCTGCGAGTCGTGGCCCACAAGGCGCTTTGCTACAATTGTCTGGCCCAATCCCACACCCGAGCCGACTGCAGAAGCATCGACAGATGTCGCCGCTGCCTCCAGGACCACAACAGTTGGCTTCACCCGATGCCCGAGGGACGGGTGTGGGTAAAGATGACCGCACTCGTGCGCGTGGTGGCCCGGCCCGGCCGCAGAACGTTTTGGTCACGAGCGCTGTTGGACCCTTCGGTGGCTAAGTCGTCCATAACCCGCAAAGAGGCCGATGACCTGGGATGTGTCGTAGTTCGAGGCCGTACCACACTTGCCTTATTCCGCCAGGACGAAGAGGGCCGTAAACTAGAGGTGGAGTTGTCGGTGGAGGAACGCCCAGCTGGCAAAAGTCCAGTAGCCAGCGTTGAAGCCGAGTACCTGGGGCGGGGCGATACCTCATCGGCCGACCGGCACTGGCATCGCAGCCGAGCGTACTACATCGTGCTGGGGGCTGACGTGGCCAGCCGCGTCTTCATTGGTCCCGCGAAAGGAAAGCCGGGGGCCATTTATGTGCAGGACACCGTCTTTCGGTTCGTCTATTTCGGAGAGGGGGTAAAGGCAGACCGCTAAGAAGAAAATGACTTTGCTATATATATTTGAATTTGTTAAGGTTTAAGTTTTTTTTTAAGTTCCCTTTATTTTATTTTATTCTTTTTTTTGTTGAATTTTCTTTTTTTTTTTTGTTATTTTAGAGTTCTTGATTTTTCTTTGAATTTTTAATAATTTTTGTAAAAAGTTGTACATATTTTAATATACTCTTTGAGTTTTCTTTTTTTCTCCCTGTAGTTCACCTCTTTTGTTAGTTTTTTTTCATGGCTGTGTTGCACCACCGTGGCAAGGCGGGGTGTATGTTGGCGTCTGGCTGGTGTGGACAGGGTGGGTTTAGTTGCCCGTGTAGACAACCGCATTTGATCGTGTGGATCCAGACTGCATGTGTGGGTTGTATATGGCAACTCCGCATGCAGTTTGGAGACTTTGTAAATGTCATCGGTTTTTACGTCACTGCTTCGTAAAATCTGCTACCAGCCAGACGCCGGCAATTGGTTTATTAAACAAAATCATAAAATTGTAAATTAAAATTAAGGAAAAGGTAAAAAAGCAAATCAGGAGTGGTGTTAAACGAAAATTAAAAGTGTAATTGAATGTTTGTGAAAAAAAAGAGAGAAAAAACAAAGAAATAAAACCAAACAAATCAAATAAAACCAAACGTGAAAAAGTTTGCCTTTTATTTCGCCCATAACGAGCCACAACCAACCGTACAGATACGGGTCATACTGAGCAACCTAAGCTTAAGTACCCTTCCAGCGCCACAGCCGTATCCGGACAACTGTAACCAGCCCCAATCAGGTAAACCTGTCTGCATACCCAAACACATAGAATGCAAAGGCCTTTTTTAAGGCATCCGTACTTCTTCCTTTACCTTCCTTTCTACGTGCATAGTGAAATAAGCACACAACACTCACATCAATGCATGCAATAAATAAGTTTTTTAATTTTTTTGTTTTCAAAAAATCTTGTGTTTTAGAACTCTTTAATAGCGAAGTGGGTAGAAAAATACCCATGGTCTAGGGGCCAAGGTTTGACAGGTAAAAATAAAAAAAAAACGCAATGTCAATATAAATGCGCATAATATCAAATGTGTGAAATTTCATCAAAATCCGACCACGAAATCATGTGTCAGTCTTTAATGGGTTAATGATATGCTCTTTCTTACACTTATTCACACACACAGACAGCCACAAACATTCTAACATTAATACAAACTTATGCAAAACAACGGTAGTAATTATTAAATTCCTTTTAACAACAATCTCACACTCAAAAATATTTAAACATACAATTATTTATTTATATTAAATTTTATCAAAAGTATTCATTATTGATAGACAACAACAGCTACTCACACCTACACTGTTAAACTTACACATTTAAATACATATACGCACCCTTATGTACTTCAATCACAAAAGGATACTTTTTCCAGACAAACCAATTCCAAAATGTCTGTCAAATTAGGGGATTTTTTTTTTTGTTATCGCAACAGAGAATTGTTAGTGAAATTAAAATTACGGTAAAGAGAACGACTGTGATATTTTGACATTTTTCGCAGCAGACATATTGTTCATTTGTTATAATTAAATTAACACAATTTTTTGCTAATACTACTTGCTGAAATTTTTTGGAATGTTAATTTATGTTAGAATTTGAAGCAAAGCATCATTGTGATTTTTGAAGTCAGATAATTAAAAAACAGCAATGTATTAAAAAGATATCGGAAATCTTAAAAACAAAATCTTAATTTTTCTCACATTTTTACCCTAGACTACAAGTAGACAAGGTATATATGAGTTCTTCGTTCCATTTATAATTTCTGCAGTATTGATCTTTAATCCTATTAAGTACATATATTCTGGGCCCTTATGATAAGCGAAGTTGGTTAAACGTTATTCGCCTGTCCGTGTATCTGTTGAACTGAGTTTTCCAAAGACCCCAGGTATGGCGAGATCTAGGTTATTATATATTTATATCAAATAAATTCCCGAAGAGTTTGCTTTGAAATATAGCCAGATCGGTCTTTTAATGGCTGAGATATGAGCATGTTGCTGTGTTTTTCTTTCTTACAATGTGCACTCTCCGACAAAAGTTGGGCGTGATTTGAAAACAAAATAGGTCAGTGACATTAAACGTAAAGACAAGTTCGATACCACTACAAGACTTCCAAAGAAAACTGTGCGGGCTTGGAGACATGGGCGCGGTACCAAAAATAAATTTGTATATATCTAGAGATAAGGATGCGAGATTACTGCAAATGGAGGAACCGAACTCGATGTTGTCGCTAGAATAAACAAAGCTAGGTAATTTTTTGGCTTACTAGCCCAAATCGCACAAAGTAAAAAAATCAGGCAAACCACAAAGCTGAGAATTTTCGAAGCAAATGTTAAATGAGTTCTCCTATATGGTGTACAACCTGGAAGGTCAAAACAACATTACCAGACGACTCCAAACTTTTAATAACCGCTGCCCAAGAAGAATTTTACGCATCTTTTGGCCTAGAACAATATCAAATGCCAAGTTGCTAGCAAAGACAAACCAAATACAAGTAGCAAACGAGATATGTAAACGAAAGTAGCAGTGGATGGGACATACCCTCCGTCGAAATGGCACCAATGTATATAAACAAGCTCTTAGATGGAATCCATTTCAACAAGATGGTAGAGAAAACGGCAGGCCATGCACTACATGGAGACGTTCAACGGAATCCAAAGTGAACCAACTGGGTTTATCTTGGAATGAACTAAGTCATATGGAGAACAGCTGTTATTAGTACCCTCTGCTCCAGTGGGACTTAGAGGAATATATAATATATAGATTAGTCGAGGGTTAGCAAAGCGCAACATGTTGAAGGATATATAAGAATCGACGTAGTCGTATTTAGCTTTTCTACTTGTTTTTTATTATATTATTTTTATTTTTGCCAAGCTATAAAAGTTTCTATTATTTACAATAATAATCAACTTGAAGATGTTGTTGAGTTTGGAAATGTTTGTTTAAAACAAACATTTTCTACCAAAACATTTAATTCACACCAATTGCTTCCTGTTATTGTCCACAAAACACCCACGTGTTACGAGATACTCTTTCAGCAAGAAAAAAAAACATACCAAGAAAATGCAAACAGTTGTAAACAAAACATTACAAGAAAACAACCAAAACTACAAGTAAAAATTACGATAAAATCGTTTTCTAAGAAAACCAAGAACGAGAGAAAATAATTAAATTTTCTCAAAGGCATTGCCATACTCAAACAAACAATGTTGATAAAACATAGTACAACAGATTAACAAAAAATTGGGGGATACGATACGAAAAAAACGTACAAGTTTATGTGCAAGTTTTTGCGAGAAACAGCAACAACTTCATCGCTTTCATATACGAGTTCGTTCGTATCACTGCAGTAGCAGAACACAGACCCCCAAACGAAAATGTTCAGTAATAAATGAAACACTGACGGAAGCGGAACTCAAAAAAGGGCAATAAAATTAACGTGTGTTATTTCTGAACTCAAGATTGAAGTTTAAAAAGTGTTTTCTGGGTGGAAAATATTGAAAAATAAAACAAATAAACAGTAAACCTGAATAAAATAAGAGAAATAAATAATAATAAAAATACCTACTAGTAACAAATTGTTTATACAAAAACGAAGCTTAACTAATGGTGTTAAAAATCTGTGACTATTTATTAATTTAATGAACCATTTTTTGAAATTTTATAAAACTCGTTTAAAAACAACAATATTGGGTACTTTTTTGCTATTATTTATGTATTATTGAAAATTTTGTTCCACACTTTACAATAAGTTAAGATATATGGCGCAATTTCATTCAATATATGGGAGATTTCTTGTCAAGTAACCCAATTTTTAAGGCTGTAGGAAATATCGCCCAAAGAAAAATGGCCCAAAAAAAAAAAATGAAAAATCGCCCAAATGAAGAATCGCCCAAGCGAACATGAAAAATGACCCAAAAAGGTAAATATGAAATTTTGCCCAAAAAAAACGAAAAAGGGCCCAAAAAGAAAATGAAAAATGACCCAAAAAGCATAAACGAATTTTTTCCCAAAAAAATATAACAAGAAATTACTAAATTTGCAAAAAAGTGTTTATTATTCATATAAATTTAGGTGACATGTCATAACGTCCAGTGTCGTAGTGTCCTTGGACACTTTTAAAGTGTCATAATGTCCATCGAAGACGAGGACGAGGACGTTATGACACTTTGCAACGTCCGCAACTTAACTTATAATCAAAAATGTGTAAATTTTTTTTTAAAATACCGTTAAAATTTCAAGTGATTTTTTTAAAGATACTTATTTAACCATAATATGGTTGTCGGTGACAATGATTTGGTTAAATTAAACATAATATGGATAAAATATTTTTATAGCTTTTACTCCGGGTGTATATATTTAATATATATATCCAAAATAAGGATTTCATCTTCTATGGTATAACAAATACTGGCTTCGCTAACTAAAGCTTCTCTGTATAGCCGGCCTTCGGCCGGGCGCAAGGATTTTCTCCTCTATGGTATAACAAAGACCGGCTTCGCTAACTAAAGCTTCTCTGTATAGCCGGCCTTCGGCCGGGAGCAAGGATTTTCTCCTTTATGGTCTAACAAAAACCGGTTTCGCTAAGTAAAGCTTCGAAAAACTGCCTTGTTTCCGAACAAGGCCGACTACGCAGAGAAGCTTTAGTTAGCGAAGCCGGTGTTTGTTATACCATAGAGGAGAAAATCCTTGCGCCCGGCCGAAGGCCGGCTATACAGAGAAGCTTTAGTTAGCGAAGCCGGTCTTTGTTATACCATAGAGGAGAAAATCCTTGCGCCCGGCCGAAGGCCGGCGATACAGAGAAGCTTTAGTTAGCGAAGCCAGTATTTGTTATACCATAGAAGAGAAAATCCTTATTTTCGATATATATGTATATATTTAATATATACACCCAGAGAAAAAAGCTACAAAACCATTTTTAAAAAAATTCTACCGATATTATGTTTAATTTAACCAAATCATTGTCGCCGACAACCATATAATGGTTAAATTAGTTTATTGAAAAATAGTTTTGTTGTTTGTAACCATAATAAAACATGGTTTTCTCTGCTATGTAAGATTATGGTAGAATTTTAAAAATAGCCCATTTTTTTGGGCCATTTTTCATACAACATTTTTGGGTGATTTTTCATAATGAAATTTAAAAACGAAAAATCACCCAACAATAACGATAAATAGCCCAAAAATTTTGGGCCATTTTTCATATGAAATCAGGCCCAATTTTACATTCAATTTTTTTGGGCGATTTTTAATTTTTTTTTTTGGGCGATATTTCCTACAGCCAATTTTTAAATCGATGTCTTCCGAAAAAAAAAGTTTTAATTTAAAAAAATAATTGTTTCAAACGATTGATCAAATAGCTATCTAAGCTACTTGGGACAAATGTTGCTTAAACCTTTAGGTAATAAATTACATGGATGTGAAAGAACACCTGTATGGCCAAAATGTCAAACTTTGACCACCTCTAACTCAGAAACTTTTTGACCGATCTCCAAAAGGACTAACCTTGGTGCAAATTTCATCCAAATCGGAAGACATTGATTCTAAAATTGGGTCACTTGACATGAAAATAAACAGTACATTATTTAGCGTTCGGTTCACACACCGATATATATTTTTTTAGTGATTGTGCAGACGAACACAACCCTTGATACCGTTGGTAACTATTTTCAAGAAAGAGCCGAACGATACATAGTGTTCTGTTCTTCGTTAAAAAACAGAACAATTGTAGTCATACTGTGGAAAAACATTATATTTTAATGTTCTATAATGTTTAATTTTGTACATTGACAAAGATATAAACAAACCAAAAATTTTTGCAATGGCCGCACCACGAACAGCTTGTGTATGTATTGTATAAGCCTGCAAAATAGGCTTTTTGTTTTTTTTATGTGTATTTTGTTTTTGTAAAAAATTTTTGGTTTTTTTACCTGCCAAAAGGGACGAACATTAATGAGCCGAACCGAACGCAATGAAGTTTGTGGATTAAAAGACAAAAACTGAACGGAACTAAATGTTCCCATCTTTTGTTGAGTTTGATAAAAACAGTATTATTTTTGTGTTCGAAAGATGACTAACGGGGAAACGTTATTTTTTTAATGATTTTCTGATTTCTAAAAACACTTATATGTTTTCCACAAATCTGCCGAACCGAACACTAAGAAAATTCCTTTCTTCATAAAAATTATTTAATGAAAATTAAATTTGATGAACTTAAGCCTGATTAAAAATATTGAAAATTTGAATTAAAAAACTAAGACGAGATATTAAGTGTTTATTTTCGAACACTGGAAAAAAGAAAACAAAATTAACGAACACGAGAGCGTATTGTTGAATGATGCCAACGCATTGCAAAATATTTCTTTTTGCTCCACTATTGTAGTGTGGGTATAACAATTTTTAAAAAAATCGGACCACGAGGGGAGATAGGGGCAATTTCTGCCTCTCAAACCGATTTTAATGATATTTAAAACATAGATAGATCCATATCTATAGAGACACATAAGCTACCCGGTTAAAAAAAACAGGACCACAAGGGGAGGCAGGGGGCAATTTCTGCCTCTCACAAACTTTCAACCCGATTTTCATGAAGTTTATAAACATAGATAAATCCATATTTACATAGACACATAAGCATTATGTGTTTTTAAATACTGTGGTGTAGGGTATCATATGGTCGGGCTTGACCAACTATACTTTCTTACTTTTTTTTTAATTAGTTTGAATTCAAAAAAGCGTTACTAGTCAAACATTAGCTTTATTTTTAATAATTCTATTTAATAAACTTTATTTGTAAGAAGAAAATTGTATAATGTAATTTAGAAACTATTAGACTTTTTCCAAAAGACTCAACATATGACAATGCTATGGAAATCGAAAAAATTTCTGAAACGAAACTACCATAAAGTGAATGATCGAACCCTTTGAATTTTAACATCTTTACCAGAACTACTCAAAAACGACGGTTATTTTTAAAATAATGGAACTTAAAACAAGTTTGATTATAATTTCACTCTGCTTCGATTTCTAGAATATTTTTAAACCAAATTTTCAAAAAGTTTTTTTTTTTAATATACAAAATTTTAACGATTTGTTGTTTATTTAAAGTCCGAAAAAAAATTATATAAAACTTTTACTAACATTTTTTTTTTTACTTAAAAAAATGAAAACAACAACAAACATGTTGATCCTTCATTACCAAAAATAACAATTTAAAATGAATTAAAAACATTTCTTCGAAAAAAATGGAAAAATAATAACTCCAAATTTTACCCTTGTGTTAATACCCGGGTACCGGGATACATACCTAGGTATATTTACATGAAAAAAATGTATTAAGAATTAAAATTTTTAAACAAGCTTCTGGATCGTCGTTATTTAACTTAATTGAAAGCGAATTCAGATTCTCGATTTTTTTTTTTTTGCTTCTTTAATACTCAAAAAAATTTGCTTAAACTATAACCATCGCATCATACGCACCCGGTTGCCCTGGTACCCAATACAATACAATACACTTTATGGGATAACAAAAACACGTTTGAACTACTAAATTACTTAAGTTTACTTTACAAAGCGTTATTATTATAATACGGGAAAGGCAAAACAGTTAAGAACACTTTCCTCCTCTGTATGTCAACCGATTTGAACAAAATATACACCATTTAAGAGGTTTTTACTCAAAGAAGTGCACAGTGTATAGTTCATCAAAATCTGTTCAATAATTTCAGAGTTATAAGCGTTCAAAATTGTTAATAACACAAACGCAAAATAAATAAATAAAAATTTATTTTCAATTATCAAATAATAAAGATCGATTATTCGATATTTTTCAGAAACCGGTTTTCGAATATTTCGACTATATTTGTCAACCGAAGCTCTGCAGGGAGAAAAAGAGGGGAAATATGGGAAACTAAATTTCTTTTTTTTTTACTTTTCTGTGCTTCATGTGATAATTTTTAAATTTTCTTTAATATAGAACTTAGAAACATAATATTATAGGTGTAGGATCCTGAGTGAGTGATAACATATAAGATAACAAATGCTAATATTTTTGTTTTTCATCTGGAACTTTTTGAATTTTCGTTAATATTCGACCTATAAAGATAAAATTTTACATTAAACTGGGTGAATAAGAACATTTAAGGAGAGCTTTTTGGTACTTTTTCATTCTACATCTGGTACTTTGATTAATTTTCGTTAGTATTAGACATAGAAACATAAAATTAAACGTGCAACGTCCTGAGTGGATGAAAATATATAAAGGAGACTTTTTGATACTTTTTTGTTTTTCAATTGGTATTTTTTATACTGCACTTACAAAATTAAATTACTCACGTAGAAGATAAAATATGAAACGGAGGTTGGTTCCCCGCCAAATCGATCCACTTTGAAGGCAAAAATAAATGCTCGAAACAAAAAAATTCATATATTCTTAGATGAACTAGGTTTTCTTCATATTTACAAAAAAAAAAAAATCATGGTCGAATTTTGACCATAAGGCGAACACTAGTAAATATAATTTAATAAGCCTTTAAAAAGTTTAAAAATTTATTTTTTTTTTCATTAAAATATTAATTATTTATACATTAACAACGTGGATAAAGTTGGGTATTAACACAAGGGTTAAATAAACTAGTTTTTCTGTGAAACTATATCTGCAAGATAGTGAAACTGAACATTTCATTTTAAGCCTTTAAACAAAATAAATATTTAAACACAATTCCACGAAAATCTCGAAATGGATGCAAAGTTGTAATGAAATGGATTAGGGGGAGTATTTAAAGACAAAACAAATAAAAGATTTTATGTTGCAAAATGCCGAGGCAGAGTACAAAATCACAACAAACAAATATTGTAGTAAATATAATGTAATGTAAAAATAATAATTTTGTCAAGCGCTTAGAGTGTTTGTGTAGTAACGACAAAAATTTGTCGTTAAGTAGTAAATTTTAAGTATTTTTAAGTCAAAATTTTCTACTTAACGACAAATTTTAGTCGTTAAAAGTTACAGAATTACCCCACAGCTTAACACCTTCTTGGCTGGTAAAAAATAAAATAAAAATTTTTTAAATAACACAAATACATACACGAAAAAAAAAACAAAAAGCCAGCAAAAAAACCTACACAAACAAAACACATACACAATACACACACAAGCTATACGAGTTGTCGTCCTTCTTTCTTCGTCAATGTAAAAAAAGTAACATTATAAAACATTGATGTATAATGTTTGTCTGCAGAATCACTACAATTGTTCTGTTTTTTTAACGAAGAACAGAACACTTTATAAAGCTTTGCTCTTTTTTTAAAATAGTTACGAACGGTATTAAGGGTTGTGTCCGTCTACACAAACACTAAAAAATAGATATCGCAATACGCCAGATGACGGTTTTTTGCTCTTGCATTGTTTGTCTAGGTTTATATCAAAGTTTTGTTTATGTTTACAAAAATTCCACGTTTTGTGCAGTGATTATTGTATTTTATTAAAGCTTTTGAACATTTTAAATTAAAATAAATAAGATATTGACCATAATTAAATAAAAATTGGCTAAAAATGTATTTATTTCGTCAGGTTCTGCGGCACGCTTTGATTTTTGTTTAAAGTATTTTTTGACGTAAACAGTGATATCATTTCCATTTTTGTTGTAATATTGTATTTGTTGCCGTAACGATGCCACCTGCTTATTCCACCATGTCAAAAACCACTTTTGACTCCCATTTTATGTTGCAGACGACATGAAAAGTAACAACAACATCAGTAACGAAAATAAATAACCAGAAAGTAAATAAAAATACAACAAGTTATTCTTTCCATATTGTTGCATTTTCGTTATACATATATAACGAGTACAATGTATCAAAGTAAGCATGTGAAGGAATATGTCATAGACGCATTTACAACAGCAACAACTAAAATAACTCAGTGAACAAGCAAGACATCCTTGCTTAAAGGATCTATACTGATGGGTACTAATACTCGTATAGGCGTATGCGTGTGTGTTTATTGTTTGTATACTTCACATATAAAATACTTAGTAAACTGGTTTTATTGTATTATTTGCTTCTTTCATTATAATCCCTTTTCTACATATTTTCTTTTTTACTTCTTCTTGTTTTTGTTTTTAAATTTTATTTTCTGCTTATTTTTTTGAAGCTTTTCATACTTATATACACATCAAAAAACATAAACATAGATGAGTTTTTATTATTATTTGTAGCTTTTTTTAGATTTTTATTCGTTTGATATCCTGGCGAATGGACCGGCAGCCACACCACACCAGTTAGGTGCAGCAGCCACATGTTTCTGGTTTAAGTTGGAGTCATTATATCAGACTCTACTATCTACCAGAACTAGATGAATTTCAATGTTACTGTCTTAAATGTTTGATGATGTCCTTGTTGCCATTATTGGCTTGTTGTTGTTGCTGTCTTCAATGACTTTATATGTATTTTTAATGGTACCTCACATGTCGTAATAGGTTTTAATTGAATGTGGATTGTATTGTCTGTTGTGTTTTCTATTCAAATCGTTTAAGCCTTTAATGTTATTTGTATTTTTTGAATTGGCAAATTTTGAACACAAAAAAACATTAATAATGGCAATTCGTTTTTCTATTCAATTCAATTTTCGTATATCCTATATATTTTTTTTTAAGAAATAAACGTTTAAGTTTGGCGGTTTTGTGTTTGTGCTGATGTTTGTAACACCTTAAATTATTGGTCCTATACCGACTTTTTAGTGTACTTATCCACAAAAAATCAATTTTTAAGTTAATCTGGCAATATCCGTCATTCAAACTTTGGGAAATTTTCAAATACGTTTTAAATATCTTAGGTCTCATAGTAAGCAGCCTTCTGAAAAACAGTTTAAGACTATAACCAATTTCACTTCTATATCGAAATTTGTTCTAATTTAGGTTTTAAGTTAACTTTTATATGACTAGAAATAAAAGCATAAAGCTTCCAGATTGTCGGCCAATAAATTACCATATTTATGTCTAAAACACCGCCGAATTTTAATGCTGACGTCCGGTTTTATTAGGGAGATCGTTTATTCGACTTTTTTCAAAAGCCGGTTTTCGAATATTCCGAATAGTTGCTATTTATTTGTTTTCGGCTAAGCATTTCAAAAAAACCCGTTAACCGGTTTAAGTTCGAATACCTATAAAAACAAAAATCAAATTAGTTTTTATCGACTATCTGTCGACTTAAACGGAGTCATAATTAAAAAATGCATTAGAAAGTACCAAGTGACTGTCGATATTCATAAAGTTGTTTGTTCTAAAATAAAATGTGTGCGCCAAATTATTTTTTTAATGATGCTTATTTGTCGAGTTTTTTTTATTATTTTTTCAAACTAGAAACAAATTTAATAAAAAAAAAAAAAATGATACTTTCAGGGTATCAGTTGATCTTTAAAAAAAAATATATATTAAATAGAATAGTTTATTTTTTATCGATAATCTTAACAAATTGGTTATTGGATATTTTTTTTATCTTGTAACATAAATTAACTAATAAAGAAACTAATTACGTTTTTCATTTATTTTATCTTTACAGCCTTCAATTTTAATAGGAAATTTAATAGGAAGAACACCGTATTATTTTCTTAACACATTGAAATTACCAACAAGAAATCATTATAACAAAATATACATACGTAAATGCATTTATTACTATATAAAATATTAATGTTAATAATACAACAAAAACAAATCATAAAAGGAAGAATCCAAAACATTAAATCATAATATAAGCCAGCAATCAAAAACAACATCATCATCACCATCGTCGTGATCTTCATCCTCGACAAACGCCAGATGAATGAGTGTTAAGAAAAAAGTTAAATCAGAAAAAATAACATACTTCTAATATAAATAGAAAAAATTCAAATAAAACCAACATAATAATAGATTTGTTTTTTATTTAAGCTAATAGGGCCTAAGGTTATTTAATGTAAATAAAAAGTACATTTTTATTACAGTTTTCCCGACGTTTCGTTGATTTTTTGTCGACTTTTTCAAGGGAGCGTCTATTTAAAATTTTAAAAAATATATAAATTAACATAAATACAAATGAATTACATTCAAAAAGTTAAACTTAAAATATGAGCTTTTCACATTAATTTAAATTTCTCCTTTTACATGTAACATTAAACATATAAACATAAAACATAAATATAAAGTTAAACATATCAACACCACTATCACTGTAACGATTTAGTAATTGCATCCCTATAATTTGCGCTAATATTTTTAGTGTCTTCTTTGACATTCATCGTCTTCTTTATGTTTTCTTGTATCCTTAGACTTTCAATTGTAAATCTCTTCTTATCCCCCCTTACTTTATCTAGTATTCGCACCCCCGCAAAATCAATTTTATGTTGTGTATTAAAAATGTGTGTTGATAATGCTGTCGTTTCTTTTTTCCTTTGTATATCCATCATATGTTCTCCCATTCTAGTTTCAAGGGATCGTTTTGTTATTCAAATGTATATGAGTTCGCAACTTTGTTCGTTATTCCCTTTACATTGTAATTCGTACACAATGTTGTTTTGTTGTTGTTTGTCTATTGGAGCTTTTATTGCAGAGAATATAGTGCTAAGTGTTTTACTGGGTTTATAAGCCAAGCTTATATTATTTGTTTCAATTGACGTTCGTATGTTTTTATTATCAGTGAGGCCAGGGATGTATTTTACACTGTACAAATATTTTTGTTCTTTTTCTATATGAGTGGGGTTATTATCATTTTTGTCTTTTATTTGCGTAATTGTGTCTTCTATTAGTGTTGATATAAGTTTATTTGGGAAACTATTGCTTTTAAGGATATTGAAAATTATATTTTTGTTTTAAGTGTGAAAAAGTTCATCGCTTATGTGTAAAATCCTGGAGATGAAATTTTTAGCAGTGTTAATTATTTGATTTTTCGGTTGGGTTGCGTGGAAATTCATTATCCTTCCTGGTGAGGTCTTCTTAGCGAACCAGTCAAAAATTATGGAATTTTTGGCTGTAGGAAAAATCGCCCAAAGAAAAATGGCCCAAGAAAATAAATGAAAAATCGCCCAAATAAATTCCATGTAAAATTGGGCCTGAATTCATATGAAAAGTGACCCAAAATTGTTGGGCTATTTTTCGTTACTATTGGGTGATTTTTCGTTTTTTAAATTTGGTGATTTTTCATTATAAAAAATCACCCAAAAATATTATATGAAAAATAGCCCATTTTTTTGGGCATACTATTTGTCTAAATCATTCATTATTACTATACGACGAATTCCTAAATGTCATTTATAAAAATAACGGGACATATTGCAAAAAGGTGGCATGTCATAACGTCCAGTGTCATAGTGTCCGTGGACAAACTCGAAAGCATAGCTTACAAACTTGAAAGCATAGCCGACCAAGTACCGGCTTCGCTAACTAAGGCTTATCTGCACAGCCGGCCTTCGGCCGGGGGCAAGGATTTTCTCCTCTATGGTATAACAAAAACCGGCTTTGCTAACTAAAGCTAAATTTATATGAATAATAAAAACTGTTTTGCAAATTGGGTAATTTAAAATTTTTTTTTTTTTTTGGGAAAAGTTTTTTTTTTTTTGGTAATTTTTTATTTTTAGTTTTTGCCTTTTTTCGTTTCTTTTGGGCAAAATTTCATATATAACTTTTTGGGTAATTTTTGATGATCGCTAAGATATCATCTACATATTTGATAAAATGTTTTTATTTTTCAATTCTTCTATCGCACTGTCAAGCAGGTTGTCAAGTATTATGTCTGCGTTTGTAGGGGATAGTGGGTAGCCAATGGGCATGCCAAAAATTTGGTTATATATTTTATGTTTGTATATAAAATAATTATTATCATTGAGACAAAATTGTAGAATTTTAAGAAATTGAGAGCTTGACATTTTTGTGTGATTTTTTATTACGTTCTATTTTCCCATTATTGTTCTTATTGCCGTTCTAACTGGAATGTTAGTAAATAATGAGATGACATCAAATGATACAATTGTTTCCGATCTATCAAGTTTTATGTTGGTGAGTTGTTTTTTAACTTCTATTGAGTTTTTTATGTTATACGTTTCAGAGATTAAATGTTTTAAAATTGTTCCAATGTATTTAGACATGTGGTATCACGGTACCTGGACTGATGACACAATAGGTCGAAGGGGAATATCAGGTTTGTGAATTTTCGGTAACCCGTAAATTCTGGGTGCCGTAGCGGCGGAACGAAAAAGTTGGCGTTTTTGCCAAGAGTCTATATGGTTGTTTTTAAATAAATCTAAAACAATGTTGTTGTTTTCTTTCTGTAGTTTCAGTTGTTTTTGTCTTCTAGTACTTTCATCTTCTTTTCGTATTCGTTGTTATACATCAGCACGGTTTTGTTTCTTTTATCGGGTTGTACAACAAAAACGTCGATGTGTTTACGTAAAAATTTCCTCGTTTTTTCAAAAATTGTAAGAATGAATTTGTCCTTTTCTGTGTTTTTAATGTTTCTTTTAAAA
The DNA here is from genome assembly GCA_930367215.1 of Pollenia angustigena. NCBI lineage: Eukaryota > Metazoa > Arthropoda > Insecta > Diptera > Polleniidae > Pollenia > Pollenia angustigena. The sequence continues at coordinate 252,787,261 of OV884057.1, forward strand.
GTTGTTACCTTGTTTGCTACTTTAGTTCTAGCGATGTCTTTCTCTTTATCTATGTTACTGTCCATTGCCTGGATACATTGCTCTATATCTGCAATGACATGTAATGGTGAAAAACTCAACTTGTCTAACGGAAGTGAAAATTTTTTCCCCAGTGACAAAATCCGCTTGCACTCTATTGGAATATTATATTCAGTTTTATTCTCAAACCAGTTATCATTAAAAACAAGTCCATGTAACCTAAACTGATTTTCCTTCGGTGTATTTATTTTGTTGATTTGTTTCTCTCTAATACTTATCGTAATTTATTTTGTCCTGTCTTTTTGTTTGTTAAAAAAAGTTGTGTGGTCAGCTGTTGATATCATATTTTTAATACCAGCATTGAGATGAAAAATTTTACGTTTGAGTAAAGTGATATTTGTGTTTGGTTGTGAAAGTTCTAGATTTAAAATTTTCCTATGGAAGTTATTTTCTATTTTTCCCAATCTACTTTTAATTGTGGTGCATTTAAAAAGATGTGTCAACTGTTTTGTAGAATTTCTTGTGTGTTTTGGTATTATAACTTATACGCGATAAAATAAATTTCAGCCATTCTTGTTGTTGTGCTAGTTTTCTAACTTCGTTACAATACTCCTTTAACGTTCCGCATGTCTCACTGTTGTACTTCAATGCTATGTGTTTAAAATAACCCTTCATTTTTATGTTGTTGTTATTGTACCTGTTGTTTATAAATTGTTAATAATTTAAATAAAGTTGTTTTTCTTTACCCACTTACAACTACATATAGAGTTGACAAAAAATCAACCAATTGTGGTCGGGATTGTAAAAAAAGATAAACTCACTGTTTATTGTTGTTGTTTTTGTTAAAGCTATGATATTGTTACAAGTAAAACTGGGGCATATAATTCTTATTCGCTTAACAGTTTTATTTGTGAATTTATCTTTAGGTGTTCTAAAATCTTTGGATGAAGTTTCCTGACGATCTGGCATAAGCAACAAGTGAAATGCGCATAGGAATAGCTTATCCCATCAACAATAAACTTCAGTTTGTCAATAGTATGAAATGGGAATTTAGCACATTTAAACGAAACCTTGATAATTAATTTTTGAATCCCAAGAAAAACTTTGATAAAAACCAAAAAAGATTATTTGAAAAATAAAACATTAAACAATTAAATATTAATTTCATATAAAACAAGTAAGAAAGTATAGTCGGTCAAGCCCGACCATATGATACCCTACACCACAGTATTTAAAAAAACATCATGCTTATGTGTCCATATATATAGATTTATCTATGTTTATAAACTTCATGAAAATCGGGTTGAAAGTGTGTGAGAGGCAGAAATTGCCCCCTACCTCCCGTTGTGGTCCTATTTTTGAAAAACTGTATAGCTAATGTGTCCATATAGATATGGATCTATCTATGTTTTAAATTTCATTAAAATCGGTTTGAGAGGCAGAAATTGCCCCTTACTCCCCTCATGGTCCTATTTTTTTAAAAATGCATACATTTTGTGTCCATAAAGATATGGTTCTATCTATGTTTTAAAATTCATTAAAATCGGTTTGATAGTTTCTGGAGGAAGAAATTACGACCTATCTTCAACAGGCTTGGTCCTTGTGCCAATAAGAACCTATGACCCAAATTTCATCAAATTATCTTCAAAATTGCGGCCTGTACTTTTCGCACAAGGTTGCATGGACAGCCAGCCAGCCAGCCTGCCAGCCTGCCAGCCAGCCGGACGGACATCGTTAGTTCGACTCAGAAAGTGATTCTAAGATGATCGGTATACTTTAAGGTCTAGGAGCAATATTTTAAGGCGTTACACACATCAGCACAAATGGATAATACCCTCTCCACTATTGTGGTGTGGGTATAAAAAGTAGAAAAAAAACACACCACCAGTGATGCCAGATTATTATCTTGATACCAAAATCTCAGTGATTGCCTTTTCAAATTGAAACTTTTTTCAGCTTGATGCAGTATTTATCGCTCATAAGCATTTTAAAATTTGCAGTATTGTGGTGCTTTAAAATGAGAAATTTATTTAAATTTAGCTTCATGAAAAAATCTCTTTTACTTGCTTCAAAAATGCGTGTATACTTTCCACGCTTAATTTAAATTTAGTTTTAATGGAATAATTTGTGTACACTTTTTTTGTAATTTGCCTAATAGTACGTTTCCACTTACATGTTTTGGGCCACAAAACTAGTTTTGCAGCAAACAAGTGTTTTGCTACCTGTTTTCCCATACATTTTTCATGTTCGAAAAACTGAAACAAAAACTAGTTTTGCTCAAAAACATGTCGAAAATTGTCTATGCAACACTGAATTTCTTTTATGATTATAAATTCAACTCTGGGGTATCCATCAATGGTGATTGGAAAATTCGAAAAAATGACATATTTGATTATAAATTACAATAACAAGAAAAAAATTAAAAAAAAAAAAAAATAAAACGATTTGGGTTTAAAAAATTAACGGCATGTAAGTTATACATTTTGTAAATTATAAAGTTATACATACATGTGTACATACGAACCTATGTTTATTTATTCATGATTTCATACTATGTAAACTCGCATGTGTGAACTTAATTTATTTAAAAGTGCATTAAATGTAATGATTGTGAAAAGTAAATGATTTATTAAAATATTGTTGCTTATGTGCTTTGATATATCTTCAATTTATCAGAACAAAATACTTGGGATTGCATTTGTTAAAATGTATGCATCTTTATATGTGATATCTAAATGCACACTAATAATAAACTACTGAAGTTGTGTAAAAATTTGTAATAACTTTTCTAGCTTTGAAAATGTCGCCTGGATTTACCAAAAAGGACAAGAAGAAAAAAGTATGGTCTTCTCGGGAAGATGCCATGTTTTGCGAGATTTGGGCGGCCAAAATTGATATGTTGCGAGTGGCTAGAAAAAATTCCCACATAATGGAAGAAATGCGTGTGGATTTGGAGACTATGGGTGGAGTTGTGGTTTCCGTAGAGGAAATAAAATGCAAATTACACAATATGACTTCAAAATATAAGTATGTGATGAAATTTTAGAACTAAAAAATCAAAGCTATTAATTAATTTTACCTTTAAAAATATTAGGAAGGAAAAAGATAAAATTGGAACGTCCGGCGGCTCACCATCAACGTGGACAATGTACCCTGCAGTACATAGCATTTCAGGGTCACTTAAAATACACAACCTCAAAGACGTTCTGCAGGAGAGTATATCGGGTATGTGTTCTTTACCTAATTTTACAAGTGAAATGATATGTAAATATGTATATCATATACATACATAGATATGTCAATATGATATAGGTACATACATATTTACATATCGAACACGAAGAAATGAATTAAATTAAATGATTTATTTTGGCATTTTAACTTCTTTTCACGATTTTTTATTTTCATATGCAAAGTTAAAAAAGTTTATTTAATATATATTGAAATTTCATTGTTTTAGAAGAGTGTAATACTCTAGACACAGCATCTTCGTTTACTGACTTGGAGGTATTATTAGATGAATCCACACTTATGGATTACGATGATTTGCCCTCAACATCGCAAAACTATTCCGACACCTCGTCATCGACACCATTAAGTTCATCATCATCACGTAACACTGCAAGCAAGAACAAAAACCGAGATGAGTTAATTCAAAAAATATTTAAAAAAATAGAATTACTAGAAGAAAGTGAAGAGAAGGAAAGAACAGAACATTTGAAATGGGGAAAAAAAAATATATAATTTAGAAGTTGAAAAGAAAAAAATCTTAGAAAAGATATCGAATGACAGCGAAGAAATTAAAAAAGAGCTACTTAATTTGTTTAAAAAAGACCTCTAAAAATGTTACAAAAAAAAAGTATAGTACATATGTGGTTGGGCAGCTATTTACAGTGATGTAAAAACAAAGAAATGATCCACGACTATTTGGCGGCATATTTTTTTTGAAAATAAAAAAAATTCAAGTCGTTTTTTCTTTCTTTAGTCCTATTTTGATCCATACTTGATCTAGAAACTAAATTCGCTATCATATTAGAGTTACTACAAAATTTCATTTATATATATTCCAGAGCACCTTGTAAAATGCATCTAATTTGCAAAAATCTAAATTATTTACATACAAAGATGATGTACTTGGAAAAAGAAAAAAATTGATACCCATATTGCCCTATATAAAACGAAGGGTTACCACCCCATTGCATTTTTGTCAAAACGTGAACTAGCACGAATTTCAAAAAAAGCTGAGACACGTATTTAATTAAATCGACTAAAGAATAAAATATGTTAATTTGGCACTTTTATTACAAACAACCCCGAACAAAAAATTCAAAAACCGTTATTTTTACAGAAAATCCTTAAAAAAAAGGACATGGATGATCGTCCTTGGACAAATTGTATATACAGCCTTAAAAAAACCTTTCTTACGATACCCAATTTGTATATATTGGTAAGGGAACAGATTCACAAACTAACAAAACATACAAAAATAGACCCTTTTTCAAACTGGTCCAGCTCACGAGAGGTCAAAGCTGGAGCCGAAATATTTAAAATGTCGTCTTAAAAAAGTCCAAGGTTTATTTTTAGTAGGGTACATCGAGCACTTTTTTTGGTGAGTCGCTCTAGAATACATAAGTATTCTGCACAATTTTTTAAAATACAGTTAGGTATACCATCCGGTCCGGGATTAATAGAGCACTGCAGAGACTTTAAATTGGATAGTACCGTTTCAGTGTCAATAAATGAAAAGTTGATACCTGAAGAATGAGATATATTATAGGGATAACAAGTTTGATTATCAAATGACTTCTTTGAATACGTGGTTGCAAAAAAATCTGCAAATAAGTTTCTAATAGAAACATCATCACCAGCACTCTGAGATCCCAATTTCAAATAATAAGGATAAGGACTTGCACGACGCTTACTGTTGATAAAATTGTAGAACAATCTAGGGTTGGTGTTCATTTTAGTTCTCATATGACTTAAATAACTTTTATATGCTAGTTTTCTAGCCATATTAGCCCAATTCACAATCTTGTGCAAATGGTCTTGCATCGTAGCATTTGCAAAATGGAATTGTAAATACCATAGCATACTTTTGGGATTATGGTTAAAACCATAACTATATATCGTAGCATTTGCAAAATGGTATAGTATATTTTTACTCTACACCAACAAAATATACAGCAATGCGCTTGCTACTCTTTTGCAAATATGCAACGCCAAAAACCAATAGTTTATATTTACTCGAGTTGATTGCAAAACGACAGCTAACACTCAGTGAATCAACACTCATAAAATTATTACAGTAACTGATTGTCGGTTAATAAATTCGTTTTCCGTACTGTTAAAATTTAATAAAAATATACACTCAAAATATTATGTAGTTAAAAACATTATTTTTTGGTAGTTCGTTTTTTGAATAACAAACATAAATGTTAAAATAGAAAATTATTCGTAAAATAACCATATTTTTATTCAATTTTAACAGTACGGAAAACGAATTTAATAATCTACAATCAGTTACTGTAATAATTTTATGAGTGTAGTTATTTTACAAATAATTTTATTTTTTAGCATTTATGTTTGTTATTCAAAAAACAAACTACCAAAAAATAATGTTTTTTCGTTTTAATTTTTTTATGTAGTTTTATTATTGTCGGTTAAAATATATTTTTTAAAAGTAAAAACTATTCAATTTTAACGAATATGCTGTTCAAAAAATAAAAAATTTAAAAATGAACGTAAAAATCATTTGTTTTAAATGAAATGTAAATGATCCGTTTTCTAAATAAATTTTAATTTGTTTAAAATGAATTTTCGTTTGAATTTAACTACATAATATTTTGAGTGAAGCCGATCTGAAAAATGGTATAGTATTTACTATAATCGCAAAAGTATACTACAGTATTCACTATACCATTTTGCAAATGCTACGATGCAAGACCATTTGCACAAGATTGTGAATTGGGCTATTGTATTAGATCGTCTAATACAATAATTCGTAAAATCAATAGATGAGTCGGATATCTTATATTTTTTAAAAAGCTTGTTTTTTCTGTTTTTCAATTTAGACAAATAACGATTATTCCATGGAGGGCCATTATTATTGCGTATAATTTGTTAAGGAACAGTTTCCAACATGCAGTGATGTAACGCTGCATAAAAATTTGATACGACGTTATCCAGATTATCTCCTGAAATAATAGTATCCCAATCAACGTTCGATAATAAACAGTTCAGTTTTGTGTTGTCCTTACGGGAAAAACAGAAGGCCTTATTATTTAAATTTACTTTTGGTTCCTGGGAAGAGACTTTTGTAGCAGGAAAATATCAAGCTGTATCGTAGGATGGTAGCAATCTTCAGGTTGAGAAATAGGTAGCGAGCTTCTTACATGTATGTCTGATGGTTGGTTAACAAAAGCAAGATCAAGGAGTTTCCCAAATGCATTCGAGACTTAGTTTATATAATAAATAAAATTAAAGTGAATTTAAGCCGATTTAGCTATGTCGGTTTGCTAAAATCAGGCCCACTAAACTTTAACATGTTGAATACATAATTTACCACAAGCCTTAAAATATAATTTAAAAATAGGCTTAAAACAATAGCGAATCTTAAATCGGTGGAGAGTAGTAGCAGATAATAACAGTTTTACTTGTTTTTATTCCCTTCACCACGGTTGGAATGGATTAATATAAGTTTGTTATTTCGTTTGTAATTTTTACAAATTTAATCTTAGACCCTTCAAAGAAAATACTTATATCCCGGGCCCTTATGAGTAACAAAATTGATTTAACGATATCCGTCAGACTGTCTGTTGAAATGGGTTTTCGAAGACTCCTAGAATTGTTGTCACACATACTGCGTTAAAGTTTGCTATTGAAATTCATTCAAATCGGTCTATAACAGACTGATATGATCCCTTGTTGTTGTTACACACATACCTATTATCGATACACAACATCCCACAAAATGTGGGTAGGATTGGAGAAGTGGGCGTGGCACAAAATAGTTTTTTTTTTATATATCTAACGAAACATTTTACACATTTGGTATACATAGCAGGGTTATTAATTCACACCCTCTATAAAAATATGGGCAGGATCTGAGAAGTTAGCGTGGCACCTCCTATACAAAGGCATTATAGATGTCTGCTTATCTGGAAAACGGCAAGATCCAAAGTTAGGCAAGAAATAAGCATCTTGGTGATCAATACTCAACATCTGACTAGATGTGAGTGGGATTGGATAAGTGGGCGAGGCACATATTTTTTAATATCTTAAGAACTTTCTATTTTTATCGCAACACTGGTAAAGGGTATATGAGTTTCGGCATATCCAAATATAACTCTCTTACTTGTTGTTTTATTTTAATATGTGTTAGTAGGTGAGTGGTCTAAAGGCTCAGTTAGGCGAACGTTGCTGTACCCGTAATGTACCGCACCGTACTGTAAGTACGTTGGTGCACTTATAGAACGTTTAAAAACGTGTCATATGTTTTTCCATAGTCCCAATTCACACGTTGCAAGTCTTATTGATCAGCTTGCTACTTTATAACGAGAGTGAAGAGAGGAAAATAAACGTTTCTCTCTCACTCTCTCTCGCCTATAAGGTAGCAAGCTGATCAATAAGACTTGCAGCCAGTGTGACCATGTTAGCTTTTTTCGAGCTAAATTTAGCTTATTTTTTTCTTTTTTAGCTTGAGATATTTCATTTAGCTTTAAGCTTTTTTCCAGCTTTTTTCAACGATGCATTTAGCATTTCCTAGCCTTTTTTTAATATCAATTTCGTGTTTATTAATATTTTAAAATAAATAAAACAGTTTATCCGAATAAACTTGTGTGATTTAGTTAAAAGGGTAATGGTCTGGCAGCGCAGAAGAAATCGCTGTTGCAGATTTGATTTACATATGTACATAAAAATTCTGCGAGGGAAAGAATACAAAAGTTACGCTATTTTCCAAAAAAATTAAGAATTTTTGTCAAAAGTTACATTTCTTGAATAAACAGTAAATTTATGTGATTTATAAGAACAAAAAACATACATATTTCTATTCCACATTTCAGTGATAATAGCAAGACCACAAATCAATTATTGAACAAAAGCAAAGCTTAAGTAAGTTTTATGCCTATGCCTTTTGCATGAGAATTTAAAAATAGGCTTAAACATACAGTACTCTTCGTTTATAGTCACTACAGTTTTTAACCACTTTAGCGATATATGTATGTATTACAATTTATCTGTTTTTCTCGTTATAAGTAAATCTAATATAAAGGATTTACATGATAGTCCATATAGCGATGCCAAATGCTTATTTCATCTATAAGCAGGCATCAAGAGCAAAAGTAAATCGAATTATGGGCGTTTAAGTTACATTAGCAAATCGTTCTACGTTCTTTTTAATTTTCGAAGACTCAAACCATTAAAAGAACTAAGAATTAAATCGTTTATTTTTTTTTCATCATGAAAAAAATTAGTTTTTGGCTTAGGTATCAGGGAAAATATCTTGTTTGGCCTTCTTATGAGTGCTGTTGTTGTGGTCGTTTTTAAAATTAGGTATTGTGATTGACGCAAACGACATATGTACGGCAAACTTTTTACTTATGTGTTTTACATTGTCGTTGTCGTGATTTCGGATTTCAGACGGCTACAACTGCGATCACGACAACGACTTCCGTCAACTATTTTTTGAACATTTCTGCTAGTAAAAATTTTACTAGTTAAGTTATATACATATGTACCTTTTAAATATTTGGCGTCCCTTGTTTTAATAAAAAAATTATTTGCTTTTGCAAAACGTTTAGCTAGATCACACATCATTATACAGTTTCTTAATTACATTATGCAATTATCTTCTTAAAAATAAAGTTAAGCAAATCCATAGAAATTGTTAAAAATAAAGCTAAAGTTTGATCAATTTACTGGTCAAGCTTTTTTTAGGATTTTTTTTTTTCGTTTATTTATATTATTATTCTCAGCTATAATTACATAAGCAATACTTACCGATAGTGTTCCATTATTACAACTTTACTTTAAGCTCCAAGGTAGTATGAACCTTAATTTACTTTATCGCTAACTTTAGGTTAAAGTAAAGTTTTAATAATAGAACCCCTTTTATAAGTCCGGTTAAAGTCTACTTTTAGCTATCGGTAAGTCGTGAAAACGGGCCTTAATCTATGAAAATTATCGAAATAATTAAAAGTTACTACAAGAAGCTATAAAAAAATTTAGCTTTATTTTTTTGGCTTTAAATTTCCTTCTTCAGCTTTTTTAGCTCTATTTCAAACCCGACTTAGCTTTATATTTTTTAAAAAATCTGGTCACACTGCTTGCAACGTGTGAATTGGCACATTCATAAACAAAAAGCAATAGTATACATAAAAAAAACACACAGTGATGGTAATCAAAAATATTCAAATGGTGACCGTTGTGCAGAAAAGGTACCACGTGATTTAAATGGTATTAAAACAGTATTTTGTGTATGCAAAAAATGTTAATAATTTACTTTTTATATTATAGATTTACAATAAATAAATTTGTATTTTAACATATATAAATTTTTAGCATACATATATTGTAAATGTGCATACACCAAACAAGGTTTTAATACCATTTAAAGTCTTTAATATGTTTCACATTTCTATTGTATGTGTATATGCATTTGTTTACTTTAAACATCTAAACATATGTATATTTGGAAATATGTTGTATTGTAAGTTGTTTTGTCGCAATTCTTTAGATATACTAAAAAAAGTACCAAAAAAAAAAAGAGCAAAATTACCCGCATTCAATGTTACATACAAGCCGCCCATCACTGTCTTACAAATGTCACGTAACAACGGCATGAAATTCTATTTTATACAGATTGGTACGTTGCAACTACGGTACATTGCATTTCGGTAAGCTTTTGTATTGGTTTTCATATAACAAAAAGCGGACAGCTGATGGATACAGTACAGATACGGTACAGCAACGTTCGCCTAACTGAGCCTTAAGAAACTGCATTACGTTAAGAGAAGGGTATTTCACACGCAGTCGAATATCGCACTCTTACTTTTTTTTGGTTTTTTGTATTTTCGTTTACAATTTCTCATTGTTTCTGTTGATAGCTGGAGAGAATGTTGCTTGCTTTTTTGCACTTTGTCTTGCAAAATTTTTTTTTTGCATTACTTAAACAAATGCGTTTTAGGTTTGTCTGTTATGTAAAAAATATGAATTTTAATGTTGTAATAACTTTATTTTCTATTGTTGACTTATATTCTTTCTCTTGTCGAATGAACATTGTGTTACTCAAAATTGCATACACGTGGTTTGAATGAAAATAAGTTAAAATCATTTATCATATAAAATTATTGTTATTATTATTTTTTTTTTTGCAAAATTGCTTGTATTTTGGCTGTCATTTGTAGGGGAGTTTGTTTTTCTTGATATTGTTGAATTGAATTTGCTTACGTTGTCATTATTGTTGCATGATTGGTTTTCTATATTTTTGTTACTAGTATTTTGTTGTCGTTAAAAAGCGAACTTTTAGATGTAGTATTTTACTTTTAAAGCTATTATTGTCGAAAAATGTGAAGAATATTTTGCGTGTTTGTTTTAGTGAAATTTCAGTAGTAAATGAGTAACACGAATCGTATCAAGAGCTACTGAGCAGTGGGGTTTAAAAAAAAAATAAAATTTTGTATCTTAAATAAGACTCTAGTTTTACATATTGTCGTTGCTCCGACAAAATCAGCAATGTGCAAAATTTTGAATTTTTTTTATTACATCCTTTGAAGCCTTTGTTAATGATACATCTACCCACAAAACCGTTTAATGATATCATTACTGGTTGAGAAGTTAACAAAAGTAGTTACGTGTAACCCATATACAGAATGTTCGTACAAAATCAGTTAGTTCGGCAAATTAAGTTTGAACATTATTTGCAATTGTGTTAGTAACTCTTAATAAATGATTAATATATCAACAATCTATTGACCAACCCGTTTGTGTTCGCTTCTTTAGCATCCCCTGTGGAGAAAACTGAAAATAAGGAAACATTTTTTTTCAATATTCTTCACTTACAACACCACATAACAAATTTCTTTAAGTTGTTTTTTTCGGAGGGAACCATATGGTTGTGGCTTCTTGATGGATAAATACTTTAACCATAGTTGCCGGTGACTATATTGACAATTTTTCGTTTGTAATAATTTTGTTGGAGGTGACCATATTGTGAATTATGTTTGCTCTGGGTGCACTTTGAAACTGTTAGTCGAAGGATCAAAATATAGAAGTCTGCAATCACTCAACAAAATATATGCATAAAGATTACCACGCATTTTATGATAATTTAAATCATTTCCTCACAATTAAGTATTTTATAAAATTTTATATGTTCAGTTTTTGAAATACTTAATACATTCCTTTTAGTTATTTTCCCAAAATTAATAAGCATTAACCCATTTTTAGCCTGAACTTTTTTGGAATTATGGAATGAAATACATTGTTCTTTTTGTCCAAAATACATACTTTGTTCAGCGACTTCGCGGATACAATTTGGTAAGTTGTGTTTTCACCCGGCAACTTAAGATGCCAGTGGGCATTCAGCTATCAAATTTGCAAATCAACTGTGGTTTACTTCTTAACTTCAATTGCTTGGAAACACGATTTTCGTACGCTTTAGTGATTTTCGTATAACGCTTTAGCAGCTCTTTTAGTAAGCTTACGCTCGTGAATAAGTTGTCAAAGAATGATTGCATTAAAAATAAATGATGTCTTTAATTCTAATGTCATCTGAAAGATACAAAAAGGGTGCAGCAAAGGGGCTGCAAAATGTATTTTGCCAAGCCCTGAAATTGAACTGGTCATAATTTTGTCATGATTGGACGATGCATTCTCCTTAGTCCCCATTCATTCATAATATGTCCGATTTATCGGATTCATCATATTTGTCTAATCAAGGGAGAATGATATCTATATCTATATTTTTCTAAAGTTACAATTCTTTAAAGTCCTTAAACTATTATATTCGGGTATGATCTAGAATCCGAATCCACTCGAAAGTGGATTAGTTTAGCATTTTTGGTGTTCTACATTTCCCATCCACATGTTTTTATTCGTTTTCAATTAGAGTAGTAAAGGGTTGGTGAAACTAAAATGAATCGTCTTTAATTCTAATATGTGATAACATTTTTAACAAAAAAAAAAAGATCTATTTTTTAGTTTAGAATGGTCTTTATCCAATTTAATCAAAAAAATATCGTTACCTAAAACGCAAAATGCCCTAACTAACCCAAAGTTAAATATCGTCTTTTTTTTTTATTAATTTTAATGTAATTATATCAAATTTTTTAACGCTTTTTATGTTTTATGTTCGCGATAACAGCGATTTGTTCCTGTATGTTTTCTGAATAGTCGACTTTGCCATCATGCCGCTGTTACCAAATTTTTAAAAATTTCCGGTAATTTAGCAATTTTTACCGAATTTTTGCCATTCTTTATACTTTTAGGGACTTTTATTCAATTTTATGGCTTGTTTGAAATATTTATTAAAGATTTTCGCGAATTTTCGCTATTTTTGAAATTTTTTTTTGTTATTTTCCGACATTTTGTTTTTTAACCCATTTAGCGATTTTAAATAAATTTTTTTGTATGTTTAAGAGTTTGCAATTTTTGTAAATTTTAGCCATATTCGCTATAGCAGCGATTTTTTCCTGTGATTCTTTACAGCTTTCATAATTTGTAATAAATATTACCATTTGCTATCATGCTGCGGTTAGCAAATTAGCGATCTTTAGTTCAACTTAAGTTTTTTCGAATAAAAAGTTCGAATACACAAAAACATGCGGATTTGAGAACACCAATTTATGAATTATGCGGATTCAAAAAAATTTTCGTTTTCAATTCGAGTCGAGACATCGAATATACCTGATTATTCCTTATTTAACTTCCCAAATAAAAATTTTAACACAGAAATTGCTGAAAATATTCCGGTTTAATAAAAATATTCCTTCTCTCTTCAAACCAAAACAGCTATGTTTAAAAAAAAATTTAAAATAATTATTAAAAATGCTCCAACAAAATGACTTATGTGTAGTTTTTCGAAAAAATTTGTTATAGCTGCCCACTGGCCAATAAATCGAGTTTTATTTCACGAAAAACTTAAAGCAATGTTAACATTTGTTCAATTAAACGTTTCGCTTTAAAAATATGTGCTAAAGTAACTACATAAAACGGTTGTTTGGCTCTCCTGAAAAACCAGGAAAAAAACACATAGCTGATTTTGTCGGAGCAACGACGATATAAAGATTCGGAAAATATAATAGTAGCACATAAAATTGTTTAATAGTTATATAAAATAAAATTAAATGTATGCACACAGAAAAAAATATCAACGATAAATTAAAATGGCGCAGAATTGATCAAAAAACGTAGTAAATATCTCCAAAAATATGGACTTTATTTAAGATTATCATTGTTTCATATTTGTTTTAAATGAAAAATGCTAAAATAATATTTTTCGATATTGTATCCATAAAATCCTGTTATAATTGTTGGTATAGAAACAATAACAAAATTTTAAAAAGAAAAACATAAATTTTTTTATTTTCATGTTTAAAATTATTTATAAAAAAATACCCGTATTCTTTTTGTTAAAATAATTTAGTTAAATAGTGCATCAAATTTTTAAAGTAGAATGATGACCAACACCACAGAGCATACAGAGGCGTCACGAGACAGAAAATATTGTGTTTTTTCTGTCTTTTTCTTCGAAAGCTGCCCTTTTTGCATTTTTTGTTTTGATTACGCTTTTCGTGTTGATAGTAGCGGCCTGTTTTTACACATTGCTACTTCACTACCAAAAAACATTTTCTTTCTCTTTCTTCCAAAGCTGCCCTCGCAAATGATTTGGGCATTTTTCAAACGTCACTTTTTTCATCTCTGTATGCTTTGTGACCAAAACCATATCGGGCCATTCTGCTGTTGTCTTTTAATTGTGAGTGAATTTGTGAACGAAGGGGAAAACAAAAAAGTGAAACATGTGTTACAGGAAAATAAATCATTATATTCTCTTCCTCTCTCTGGTTCTACGGATAAGTGTTTAGAATGTTTTTTAAATCAATGCATATATTGTCTTTGAAAATTCTTCTCACTGTTGTTTCAAACTCAAATCAATTCAATTCAACATGAAATTCAATTTTTTTTAACTTGAAATAACTTTCATTCAACATGATTCGGAATGTTATTTCAATATGAATTTCATTTTGCTCTAACTTTACGGGAATGTTAAACCCAGTAAAAACTTCGCTTACTTTTTCAAAATCAATAGCTTCTTTAACTCATTATTTAGTATCTTTCTTCTTTAACTACATTTATAACAACTTCTAAACTTCTACTTTTCTCTGGATGTATTTATGTAAAAAAATAATGACTTACTTTAAAATGCGTTCATTTTGGGACATCCCTTGTAAAATGCATTGGTTCTTTCAGTAGAAATGTAAGTAGTGAATTTATGTTTTTCTGATTACTCAACACATTTTTTTGTAGGCGAAGTTTTTACTGGGAAGTAACATGAATTTTAGTTATTTTAAAAGAATATAATGTTGTTGGCAAGTTATTGTAAGATAATGTTAAATTAATGTGAAGTAACTATAAAGCAAAATCCCTCCCGAAAAATGTTAACTCAGCCTTGATTTCGAGGATTTTAGATTGGTTTTTGTTACATTAAACTAAAGCTTTTAATATTTCCAATACTTCCTTATAAGTGTTTGTATTGCATACTTTAACGAAAGCTTCTACGTCATGACAAAATGTCTTGCCGGGAGGTGTGTTGCCAATTTTGCCATTTAGTGGCTAGATTTAGCCATTTTTCATCCTGTTTAGCCATTAAAAATGAGTTAAGCTATTAGCCATTTTTTTAACCATTTTCAACTTATTTAGCCATAAATTTTGTTTGCCGTTTTTCTTTTAAAATAATAATTTTCAATTTCCTATAAAAATGTATTAAAGTAAAATTAATTTTTAACAATTCAAGATCATTTCATTTAAATCACAACTTTAACAAATGTTGAAAATCGCTATAAACTATGATGATGAAACATCTTTCAAAATAAAGCAATAGTAGTCCAATATTAAATTTATGAAATGGATCAACACAAACATCGGTGTTTCTTTCTGGTTGCAAGTATTTCAATAATCAATTCAATTTCAGAATGGACTATATAGTTGCTCTCACTTGCATGGTCTAATGATGAAGTAGAGAGGGTATTTACCCAAGTAAACATCGTTTAAAGTAATTTGAGAAAAAGGATACATTAAGCAACCGTTAATTCGATTTTATCAATAAAATATTTATACCATCACCACAATAGTGGAGATGGTATACGTATACCGATTGACTTTATTAACGATGTTTGTCCTGCTGGCTGGAGATTATTTCATAAAATTTGGTAAATAGGTTCACATGTGGTGTAGGGTACCATATAGTCGGTGTTGACCGACTATACTTTCTTACTTGTTTTTTATTGTAGATCTGGTCTTTAAAGGTTGGGTAAATGTTGTCGTGATTATGATTTACCTTCACGAGTGATTCCTATGAAATAAACAATTACTACATCGAATTTATCGATGATTCAATTTTTTAAATATCAATCAAAATATTAATTTACTTTTATTCTTATTTAACAAATTGATCTTTACTTTCAATTTCATCGTAAACCTCTTTAAATGAATTATTTCTGTTTTGTTATTGAATTTTAATATTAAAGCTTAGCAATTTTTTCCCGAAAGTTTTTGGTCACCAAGTTTTGGCAACACTGGCTAGGAGGTCCAAAATTGACCTTTGGTCAAATATAAACCCCCTCCATCAAATAACTTAAAGCCAAACAAATCCTAGCTACAACCATTGTATGCTTAATTGAAAAATAATATGTTTGAAATTAACAAAATTATGACTGTTTTATAATTATAAGTATTTATCGACCTTTTTTAATTACTCTAAACAGTTTTTATAGTTTTCTATACACAGGCTTTCAAGGTCATTAATTGAATGTAAATAAAAGATTATTTATTTCATTATCAATAAAATCCGACGTTTCGTTGGTGTTCTTTCCAACTTCTTCAGGGATTGAGTTTAATTAAAATCTGGCAACATTGTAAATATACAAAGTAAAAAAGTTGTCAATAATAACAATAATTATAATCTTAATATTTTACAAATTAACTTACAATAATCTTTTTCGTCAGTTTACATCATTTATAAAGTATATCACAGTATTTTGTATAGGTGGACAACACAACACAACACAACACAAAACATAAAATATTAAAATAAATATATGTAAATTTAAAAATTATCACAGAAAATTTGTCCTTTTTAGATCACAGTTGTTGTTATTACTAAAATATTGCAATGGTGTAGTTTGCATTTGTATTGTCTTTGTCTTCTTTTGTGTTTATTTCACTTGTCGATTTTTGTTGTATTCTAAACCCAAGAACACTAAACCCGGCCTGTGAGGCGACTCGATTTTTTTTGTTTGCGATTTCTTACGAACGGTTACAAATATCAACACGTGGTTTCGTGCCGACTTAGTCGGCAGCTGTATGAGCTTGTGTGCAGACTTTCATCGCGCTGTGTTTTCTGGTTTCGGAGATATTCACACCCTAGTAGCCTGTGAGGCGAGGTTTAGTATTAAAGGTAATTTTTTTGCAATAAATAACTGTTTCCCCACTTCTGAAAATCAGCAGAATGATACAGAACCAGAAGTAAAAAAAGGTAAGAGAGCAACCTGTAAATTGTGCCCACCCAGCAAGAGACGAATTAGTATTTATTACTGCGCTAATTGCAACAAAACATACTGCCAAGAACATAGAAATTGCTTCGAATGTGATACCCGAAAAAATGTCTGACTTCATTTTTATGTTGGGAGCAAAATATATATGATATACAAAA
The DNA here is from genome assembly GCA_930367215.1 of Pollenia angustigena. Lineage (NCBI taxonomy): Eukaryota > Metazoa > Arthropoda > Insecta > Diptera > Polleniidae > Pollenia > Pollenia angustigena. The sequence goes on from OV884057.1 coordinate 252,804,209, forward strand.
AATTTAAATTTAAAAATAAATACGTACATTTTTAAGTTTTTGAACTAAAATTTAATTTAATTATATTAATTTTAAAAAATGATCTCTTAAAAAAAAAAAAATGTGTTCCTTTTAATCCCAATTTTTTTATTTAATATATCAAAAAATAAATGAATTCCTTTTTGGTTTGTTAATAATGAATTGTATTCTATACGATGAGCTTTTTTTTTAAAAAAGTAGCCTTACAGGCGAGGTTTAGTATTAACGTGTAAAGAAATAGGTTTAGTTTTCTAGGGTTAAGCTCTCCAACGTGTATCTCTTATTTTCCCTTTTCTCTTTATCTAAAATTCTCACTTTTTCAAAGTTTGGCTTGTGTCCGTTTTCAATGAAGTGTTGTGCAAGTGCAGTTGAATGTTTTCCTCTTTTTATGTCAGCTTTATGTTCGTCTATCCGCACCCCTAAATTTCTTTTCGTTGTACCAATGTAGATTTTTCCACACTCCTCATTATCACCGCCGTCACATTCAATTTGATAAACAACATCATGTTGAACCCTGCACTCAATCTTTGTTTTTGTTTGTGTAAATAAATTATGTATTGTCTTGTTTGATTTGTGCGCGAATATTATTTGTTGGTCTTTTATTATCTCTCTCAATTTAAACACATGTTAATTTTAACACATGCAATTTTCAATATAGAACAAAAAATTTAAACGGAAATAATGCTAATGAAGGTCGTCGCGGGCTAACAACCGAATAATCTGCATTTAATTTTTCAGTCAATTTAGTTATAGCTTCTTATAAAACAAAAAAAAAGAGAGAAAATGTTTAAAATAAGTAACCATAACATGGTTAATACTGATCATACTACTGCCAATTTTGAACTTAATGTGCTGCAGTTTGACCAAAAGTCGGTTGATTTTTACCATTTATGGCTTATTTTGAATAAATTATGGTAAATTGTGAACATATTTTTCATATTTGAGAAGAATATGGTTAAATACAAACATTCGAATTGCTAAGATCCATCCATAGTATGTTGCTCTTAGAATATGGTTAGCTCAACCATATTTTTTTCTACGTGCAGCTGTGTGATTCTCAATAATGTTCCTGAAAATATTACTGTGAACCAACTTGCTAGGTTTAAGGCAGCGATCATCACGCTATGCCCCCGGGGGCCGAGCACTTTTTGTCAATTTCACACACACGCAACACGAAGGTTATCGAACCAATTGTAAAAAGCCATAATTTAAAAAAACAAGAACAAAACACATAGTTAATGTCTCAAACGAGTAAATTTTTGTTCCTCTCTTTGCACTCACCACTACATATACATTTTTAACTGTCTCTCTTTGTGATGATCACTGGTTTAAGGCCCTGAAGATATTGTAGAGAGAGAACGATAAAGAGATAAAGACTTTTACTGCAAGTACATTTTCGGTTAATCTGGTTTGTTTTCCAATCAACACTCTTTATAACTGTCATCTCAGCTTAAACTTTTTGAGCTATATCTGAATATTCGATGAATTTTAATTGCTTAAAGATTGAAAAGGCTGGGACCAATTTTAAGACATATGCCCAAATTAAAATAGTTCTTCTTAATAGCCGGAAAGTTAAGCTTTAACGTTTAGAATGTAGTTTTAATATTCCTTATTTTCTTTTGCTGCCCACCAAAACTAAAGCTATAACTGGGAATCTATCAAGTGAACATCAACCAGAATGAAAAATGTTCCAAGCAATTGATTTAGTGAAAATAAATATAGAAAAAAACTGAGGTTGGGAGAAAGTGCAGTAAAGAAAAATTACAGATTTTTAGGTCCTGCAAATAAATTTCAGTTAAATAAACAATGCAGGCAAAAAAACTATTAAGCCGGAATACAATTTTAAAGAAGAAAATAGAGAGAGAAGGTAAAAATAAATTGGCAAATGTCAGTAATGTAATTTAATTAATAAATTAATGATTGCACCCATAAGTATGCAATAAATTTGTTTTTATTCTTGGTAATTAAAATCACTCATACGTCTTCTTGATGTTTGTGTTTTTCTCATTATTTTCCAAATTTCCTCTCTGAAACCATTTGTAAATCTAGGAAAAAAGTTTAAGGGTATGGACGACATAAAGGGATTTAACAACTTCCGAATTGATTTTTAATGACTTCAATTCTTGTTGTTTCAGTTTGTTTCCCTTTAATTTTTTTATTTTTTTGCTCCAACAAACTGCACGAAAACTGTTTCCCGTTACAATTATTGCATCATTTCCAGTCAATATTCATTAACTTCCGTCTACTGCAATAATTTCGTGTATTTATTTCTCTCTTCTGTTTTATTTATTTTTCTGTTATGTTCAGTTCTTTCGATTCGTTTCGTTTGAGTGTTTTTTTTCTTTTGCATTTTTCAGGTTGTTTTTTTTTATTTTTGTCATCCTTTTTTCTCAATCTTGGTTTTTTTTTTAATTTAAGATATTTTTTGTTGTTGTTACTTTTATACAGTTCTTTTTTTACTTTATTACTATTTTGTAATGGCTTTTCCATGTCACCAGGCATAAAATATCGCTACTTTTTCTGCATACAATCTTACTCACACACATATCTGCAGTCATTCACACACACACAGACATATATTTCGTATCGTATGGTATTTATATTAAGATTTTGTTCCGCGTATGAATTTTTTATGTTCGACTCTGTCTGTTTAATGTTTAACGATTTAACTGAGTCTGTTGATGGCGTTAGTGGCTGGATGTTAATACTATTGACTATATAGCAGGAGGATAAGTTGTTCCTGTAGTTCACAAAGAGGCCAACAACACGTTTATTGTTGAAATTTCTATAAGGAATTATTAAAGGATAAAAATGTCGAATGGAAAATTATAACTTGGATTTATTATTAAATATTTTTTTTGGTTTGGATAGGCTTTGTGCGTATACACGTTTACCTTTTAAAATATTCAGATAAGTAATTCAGAGTTAGTAATAAAAATTAAATTCAATTACTTTAGTTCGTTGTTCCTTTATTTTAAAAATCTAGGAAATTATAAGTAAATGATGGTGGGGAGCAATAACGCCTTACGAAATAAGGCCTTACTTCACTTCCAAGCATTTCGCATACTAAGCTGTGTCACTATTGGCATCTTAATTCTGTGAGAAGTTAAACTTTTTTTATGCTTTTTCTCCTTTATTGTTTTTTGTTGTTGTTGATAACAGCATAACTTACAAAACCGTCTCATTATCTTCCGTAGTGTGACGCGCGCAGGGAAACTTTATTCAGTGAAGCCACCTGCCGCGTCCCATGGAGAAGAAAATCCCTAAGAGCGGCCGTAGGCCGCCACGCAGAAAAACTTTATAAAGCAAAGATTTTCAATATTGTTGCAGTTAAATTAATATTTGTGTATGCTTTTTTCCAGACATTGGTATTAATTATTAATGTTCTATTTATTTTTGTTAATATGAAATTTTTTTATAATTGTTCAATAAAATATAAGAAGAATAAGAAATTTTATTGCTTCATTTAAAAAGAAATTTAAGTGAAAGCCTTAAAGGCCTTATTTCTAAGGCGTTATTGCACCCCATCGAAAATTATATTAAAATAATGTAGTTTTAAACCATTCAAGTTGCTTCGTTTCTTCTGAACTACCCTGTATATGGCTGTTAAATGTTCAGATGTTTTATAATGCAGGAAAATTGAGTGTGCGTGTGTTTTCTGAAAAGAGGTATTGATTATAGTATTGCTATATACATATGTAGATTTTTAAATATGATTGTGTATTATTAATGTACAAATGTATTTACTTTAAAAAGGGATCAGACTGAAAAGTCCTTTCTAAACATTAAAATCGAAACTTTTAGTAAAAGTCTTATGTGGATATATTGAAGTTTTGAAAAATTTATTAGTAGAGAGTAAAATGCAGATTTCTGCCAACGAGTTGCAACGCTTCGATGCGAATTTAGATTATTATTTAACAGATCTTAAATTAAGCAAAAATTCCGAAAAATTCACTTTTTCCGAAGCTTAAATAAAATTCCGATTATCCTTTGTTAACAATCAGTTAAAAATCTTAAACACCAGATGCTAATAGATATTTTATAACTGATGCTCTGTATTCCGCCAATTCTAAATCTCATGAAAACTCGAGGTATTTTCGGCACCTTTATTTACCGAAAGTGAAATCTCAAGATGGCGTTGCTATCTAAGCCGTTTAGGAACACTTTTGGATGAATAAAATTAAAAATAGTCAAAGGATTTTAGGTAACAGTTATTAAGTAGCTGGCGTAAGACGGCGTTAGAAATGACACATGCTACGAGTAAGCGGTTTAAAGGAATAAGGAAAATATTTGAAAAACGAGTGAGTAGCAGTAGGAGGATAACAAATGTTTTCAATATATTAATGATGAATTTCATTTAAAAATCGAGATAAAACTGAAATTTTGAACCCGACCAACTCAGATATCGATGAAATTTTGTTCATAGCTAAATTTGATCAATACAAACAAACTCTCATTTTTAGAAATGACTGTTTTGCGATTTTTTGGGCGTGACACAGTGGGAACGTTTTCGAAAAAACGCGAAAATGGTCGAAAAGAGCTCCATTTAAACTACAATAACTCAGAATCGGCTAAACCGATTTCCATGATCTTGGTATCATTAAAAAGATATTTTAACAGGCTTTACGACACGTTAAAAAAAAAAAAAAGAAATACACTGTAAAAAAATTTATAACAAAAAAAAAAATTTTAACTGACGAAAAAACCAAAAAGATCAAGGGTTTTCTTACAGTGTATTAATTTTTTAGAAAGGTTTATCCTTCATCTATACCATATCAAAAAATAAAAATGGGTTCTTTTTTAGTTTTTTTTATATAATTTTTTAAGTAGTGTCACTTCTAGTAATTGCCCTTATATTTTATAACAAAAAAAAATTTTAGGTAACGAAAAACCAAAAAAGATCAAGGATTGTTTACAGTGTATTACTTTTTTAGAAAGGTATTTCCATCACCTATAACATATCCAAAAAGTAAAATGGGTTCTTTTTTATTTTTTTTTAAATAATTTTTTAAGTAGTGTCACTTCTAGTAATACGTACCGAAAGTTTTCGAAATAATTCGAATAACAGCGAAAATATCAGGTCACATTCACAAAATAGTTCAACAATTCTAACAATTTTTAAATGTTTACAAATAAAAAACCATCAACAATTGTTTATATTATTTGCCATGTTTTTATTAATTTGTGTTTTATTTTATTTACATTTTTTTTAAGTTAATTATTTGTAAGAAATTTTGTGCTGCTCAAATTTGGCACAGTCAGAATATCTGCGCACATGTACAAAAGTTTCATTTATCGGAATGAATGAATGAAAGCCTTGAGTTCCTGTTATAGTTTTAGCTTCTTTATATCTTGAAAATAGCTTTTCTTTAACGTTGTTGTATTCGTCAGCATCTGCGTAAGCAACTTGTATGGTGGTCTTATATGTTTCTGGAGCCCAGTGATAGAGTTGCCTCGTTGTCTGGATTTCATTTTTATTTGCAATACTATAATTTCGAGCACCTCTCTTCAATGTTCCTCCGATTTCATCACATGCAGATTTATTTTCAGATAACGATAAATTAACTCATAAAAGCTTCGCCATAATATCTGATTACAATACCCATGATAGTATAAAATTTAAATAAAATAAAACACAAATTAATAAAAACATGGCAAATAATATAAACAATTGTTGATGGTTTTTTATTTGTAAACATTTAAAAAATGTTAGAATTGTTGAACTATTTTGTGAATGTGACCAGATATTTTCGCTGTTATTCGAATTATTTCGAAAACTTTCGGTACGTATTACTAAGAGTGACACTACTTAAAAAATTATTTTAAAAAAAAAATAAAAAAGAACCCATTTTACTTCTTGGATATGTTATAGGCGATGGAAATACCTTTCTAAAAAAGTCATACACTGTAAAAAATCCTTGATCTTTTTTGGTTTTTCGTTACCTAAATTTTTTTTTGTTATAAAATATAAGGGCAATTACTAGAAGTGACACTACTTAAAAAATTATATAAAAAAAACTAAAAAAGAACCCATTTTTATTTTTTGATATGGTATAGATGAAGGATAAACCTTTCTAAAAAATTAATACACTGTAAAAAAACCCTTAATCTTTTTGGTTTTTTCGTCAGTTAAAATTTTTTTTTTTTTGTTATAAATTTTTTTACAGTGTTTTTTTTAACGTGTCATAAAGCCTGTTAAAATATCTTTTTAATGATACCAAGATCATGGAAATCGGTTTAGCCGATTCTGAGTTATTGTAGTTTAAATGGAGCTCTTTTCGACCATTTTCGCGTTTTTTCGAAAACGTTCCCACTGTGTCACGCCCAAAAAATCGCAAAACAGTCATTTCTAAAAATGAGAGTTTGTTTGTATTGATCAAATTTAGCTATGAACAAAATTTCATCGATATCTGAGGGGGTCGGGTTCAATGCATCTCGATTTTTACATGAAATTCATCTAATGTACTCCTTCCATTCGTGTAGAAACAATTTTGTAAAATATCACTATTTTATCGAAAGTTTGTGCATTTATTGTGAAAGTTTATAGAAAGTTTGTAATGGAGAATAACCTGTCATGTAAGTACTTAAGATTTGTTACAAAAAATTTTTAAAAATTTTTTGAAAAAATTAAATTTTTAACATAACCTTTAAAATGGGGTTTTTTTTTTTCAAAAGTTAAATTTCATGTAAGCTTTTTAAAAAATGTTAACGTTTGGCAAACCAAATGTTAAAAGATTTGAATACACTAAAGTGTGGTTCATTTACTAGGATTTATCTCATATTGCGTAATCTAAATAATATAATTTTTTGCACATTCCTATGCTTTGAAAAAATCGAACTTTTTGAAATTTGGGTAAAACAACCCTCAAAAAATTATATTCTTGTCCAATATGTCTTAAATAAAGTTGATGCGTCTGAGATTGATGATGATTGCGAGAAATTATCTAGAAACAAAATTGAAAAAAGTGGAAGAAGAGAAAATCAGTTTCGAAATGAAAACTTTTCATGGCTAAATGGCGAGATATCTTTCCAAATTAAAACAGCAGGTTTTAAAACTTATTCTTCCGCTGTGGGACGTCTAGAGGTTACATTTTACAAAAAGTCGGAATATGGGAAAAGAAGAGCAGCAGCGGAGCTTTCAACGAATATATTAGGACAAACTGATTTACTATTACAAGTAGCAGCAACATTAAGGCTATAAATGTAAAGTAGAAAAATGGCAAATACGATCAGAGGATCACAAACTTAAAGTTTCAAAGAGCAAAGAAGAAATTCAAAATTCTTTTTGGTGGGAGCTGGGTCTTCGTGTGGATATGCCTAAAGTTGGTGGCTTCGGAAGTTCCAACGACGGAAATACAGACCGTCGAGCTTTGTCTAGTGATGTAATTTTCGCTGATATCACAGGTGTGATATTCGCTTAAAAATTATATTGATCTGTTTATCGTGTAACTTTGGCATAAATCCAAACAAGTTTGAAACATACTGCTTCCAGACAGCAAAAATGATACAAAATTTGTATCGTTGGCTACCAATGACCTCCACTGTTCACAAGGTGTTAATTCATTCGAAGCAGGTTATAGATAACTCTATACTTCCATTCACGCCACAAGATTTATAAATCCGACAGATTGCATAATGCTCGCAAAAACAGCAGAACGAACAACCTTCTGGATCTTTCAACAGAACTTTAGATACATCCGATCCAATAATTTCGACAAAATACCTAAGCAGACGCATGCAACAACTTAAGCCTCATAACCTTCCACATGAAGTTATAGAGCTTCTTAGTTCCAATGATATAAATGAAAATATCGATGAAGAAAACCACTACCCTAGTTCAATAAATATTTTCAGTCAAATGTGTCTAGAAAATGAATTGCAGTTAACTGATTCAATAAATTTCACTGAAAACTAAAATGATTTTTTTTTTATTAAAAAAATAATAATGAAACAAACTGACTTTTTTGCGTCTAATTGGTCACCAATGGGTTAATTTTTTCTCAGATTTATCCAAAAATTCCTGTCTTTAGCTTCCCTCTCAATGTGGCTCCAAAAAGTTTAATATTTTAAAAGTTATTAATTTCGCACGGAAAAAGTAGGTGTTTGAAACTTAGTGGAGTGGCTGATAACGTGAGTGTGCCCCTTGTATGCTCCTCAGGCATGTAGGAAGAATGATTGCTTAGAGTTTTAGTTTCAAGGTTTATTTAAACATATTCCTGAATACTCAGTCTAATTAATTCTAATTAATCATTGCCAAGTAGTCTTGGGCAGTAAGTTCAAACTCTCGATTAGAAAAGTCTGGCAATAGTATGGAGGGATGTATGTATGTTGTTTTCTTATATGTATGTGTGTGCTTAGGAAGCAAAATATGTTGTGTGGCATATAAATTTTAAATGGAAATTCACTGTTTTCCTTCCCCTTTAGAAAAGGGAACTTTGGGGCAGCAATGACAACAGTTACATATAAATGAAAATACACACTTTTAAAGAACGCTTATATTAATATAATAAAGACGACAGAATTTATTTTAAAAAACCCCATGCTGGAGGGAATAAAAAATTTAAATTTTACATACAAAAATTTAGATAATTTTAAGCATATGAATGGAGTTTGATAAATTTTTTTCATTCCGCCAGTAACTGGGATTAAAACTTTTTCATAAAATTGCTAAATTTGCATTTAAATTAACACTGGAATCCTACATTTTGCATATCCGAACCATTTTTGAACATCTGAATTTCTCTTACACAAAAAATTTATATTAACACTAACTAAAAATTCCATATTAATTTCTGACAAGAATTTGCTTTTATACTAATTTGTCTATAACGTTTTCTAAAGCAAGTGTATATATGCGTTTGTGTATGTTCTTTTCATTACGTGACAAATAAACCTTCATTATAAACTGGACGTTCAGAGTGTCGTAGAAAAATAAAACAGCAAATTAAAAATACATAAATCATCTCTTCTTAATTAAAAAACAATTTCCGTAAAAATAATTGACAGATGAAAAACATGTAAGATAAATTTATTATCTACATTTTTTTTTCCTTTCAATTGATGTCAAATTTTTTTTTTTTTTTGTAGTAAGCAAAAGTTTTTAACGTGTGAAATTGTTAAGTTAAAATATTTGCCTATAAAAGAAAAATATTAATTTTATATGAGTTTCTGCAAGTCAGGAAATAGTTTTTCTTCATAAAAATTTCCAACAGGAAAACTGAATTAATTACAATAAGAAAATAAAAATTATCTGGATCAAATTTGATAATTAAATGAAAAACAAAGCAAAATATTAGCGGTAAAAAATGTCTTTTTACTTAAAATATGGCTTAACTTCTTTTTAAAACACAATTATCATATCATTCAGAGAGTTGACCTTTGGAAGCTTTGCATTTTTCCTTCGCTGAGGTAATTGATAGATTCTACTTCGTTGTTTGAGACCAGTTATGGTGCAGGGCAAGTTAAGTTAATACATTTAACTTAAGTGGTTTGAGTTCCAGTCAGTTTCAAATAACCCGATCGCAACAAGAGGGAATCAGACATACGTGTATCCCCGAATTCATAACGACTACCATATTTAACAAATGTTTATTGAGGAAAATTTTCATAGAAAATTTCTTTTGTAAATCTTTATTAAATTTAAAATATTTTTAGAACTTAAAAACGAAACTTAATAGAAAGTTGTTGATCTCTGTTCAGTGGTTTATTTAGATTTCTTTTATTTATGTTGGATCTTTTAAATTAGGTTACGGAAAGAAGGACAGGAGAAGCAGTGCTTGGAAATATTTGATTTCAACTTATTCATGTTGAAAGTGAGAGAAGTGAAAGTGAGTCAATTGGACCTTGTAAGTGTGTAAATTTAAATCCTTATTAAAAATTTGCACAACAACGAGTCGATGTTGGCGGCTCTTCTGCCACACTATCGCGAACAACAGCATTTTTTTCCGCAGAATGAACTGGGCGAGCCTAAACAGGTGTTTTCACATTTCCTACAGACCCGGATAGTTGAAATTTGCGCACAACTCTCCCGATTGTGGACAAATTTGTTATGCTGACCAAAAAAATGTGTCAATTGTCAAACACTAAATCAAAGAAATGTCAAATTAAGTTGGGCAAAAAAGGTGTGACTCACAATGAACATCGTGCATTATAGTTGGACAATCCTTTATGTATTTATAATTAGCAAATTTCTTCAAGACCATAGGCTGTGTACGTAGAATCTCCATGTCAGTCTGTCTGCTGCGATGTGTCATGTTGCATTGAACGATTATAAGATTTCGGAAGAATTGTTTGTCTCCATGTTATCTTTATATTGATAATGCAGCATTGTAAATATGGAAAATCTACATTCGATATCCAAGGTTTATGTGATAACAAATATGATTGCTCTTCAATAAATAACTCAAATTGATGAACAAAATCCGTTCTGCTCTTCCTAAATATCTTCAGCAAGTTTTGTCGCTAATTTTTTAGCAAAAAATTTAAGCCCACAGACATTTACGAAGGGTCTGTTGGCTTCAGTAAAACCGCTTATAACAGTGGGCAAGAATATTTGCATTTCAACAGTCCTATCCTTAAGAATGCAACTTTTTTTGCAAAGTTTATATCTGAGAGAATTCTTATTGTCAGGGTTGTTGTGGAATTTTATGAGGATAACTTTTTTGGAAAATGTTAAGCCTCTAGCTCTTTTGAGAAAATCTAAAAAAAGGTCCTTTAAAAAAAGAAATTTTAAGAATTAAAATATTCTTCGAAAAATGTAGCCGTAAAATGTCCGTGGGGTCACCTTTTTATTCTTACCCTCTCTTCTCAAATATTTTACGAAAACTTAAACCGAAGAGAATGATGTTACTGGAATTAAAATATATTTTAAAATTTTTTTTCCTGCAAAACTTAAAAAAAGAATTAATTAAGAATCGCCATAATCGGTTTAGTATTAAATTTTTTAATATCTTCTGAACTGAAAATCAATTTCTTATCGAAATTTAAATTTTTTTTTTTAACTTTAAATTAATTTCCCAATTTGCTTTAGAGCTGGCTTTAAAATATTTTCTCTTAATAATTTTTCTAAAATTTATTTAAATTTTTGCTGTATACCAATCTAATTTTATTGAACAAAAAAAAAATAAAAATTACGAAGTTTATTTGTAAATAATTTAACACTTTTCAAATACAATCAAACATGAAAAGAACATGATAATCGAAGAAGTTGTTCCAATGCTGAACGACCCGTTGAAGTAGAGTTTTTGTATGTTTTTACATGAAAAGTCGCGCACTTTCCACAAAAAACAAAGTAGTGCAGTGGTAAAGTGGAAAAGTATACAAAATAAACATGAAGGGTGCATACATTAACAAATACAAATACAAATTCAACAGATGTCAATGTGTGTGTGTGCTGAAACGCATACAGACTTCCCAGCCAGCAAAATACTTCGACATTGTCGGAATCAGACATTTCGTGCAAATGTCTGACTACAGTCTGTGAGACTTCGTTCACTTTTCAGCCAGACATTGAATATACTTACTGTCTGGCCGATTTCTGATCGATTGCGCATGGATATATAGGGGGGAATTTATGTACAGATATTTCCAATAGAATTCCGACGTAATTCATGTAGATTTGTCTAACAAGACTTTTTTTAAGACTTTTTTTTAAAAAAATGACAATTGTCATTCAGTTGAAAATAATTTTATTTTATTTGTTCAAGATAAAAAGCATATGATTATTTCTTTCAGCTATCAGTTCGAAAGCAAAAAAAATCTCGGCTAACACATCAGAACTTCCCATGCCTTTTTCATTAGATTTCTGTTAGAGATGTATCAAAAATGCCGACAAAAAACCAAAATTTCCCACGACATGACTGAAGAGCCCAGATATGATGGGAACTAGGCTCTTATACATTTATATCAATTGATTCGCATATTTATGAAAAGACTCTTGTCACAAAAAGTAAACTCTTAGGAGCTTAAAATACTGAAAACTGGGGTCCTTTCATAACACAGAAAAAATTATTGCCAAATTATTTTCAAACAAACGCTTGTTTGAAAATTTTTTTAGTTTCTATAAATTTTTTACTGATTCAATTAATATTTTTGTTTGATTTTTATTTAACCAACAAAAATGTGGACAACTATTTAAAAATAAAATATACGCGTTATTGGTTTCAAGTTTTCATAATTTTGTATGAAATATTTAACGCTCCTTAATGTTGTCGTTTTTTTGCATTTTTTTATTTGATCGTAAGCAACACTTCTTTATGTGAACTATAAGAACAACAACAAAAAACACACACAGTCTATTTTTGGACGCTTTAAAAAAGTGCAACTATAAGAAAAACAATAGCAGAAACAACATTATAAGAAACAAAATCCCGTATTCAATTTTTTAAAACTGTTTGGTTAAATACATCGAATACAAAAATAGAATGATGACGAAAAACATATCGAGTCGGTCTGCTACCGTTTTCGGTTACATTTCTTCTTTAGCAAAGGAAAGGATACAGCAACAGAGAGTGATAAAGAAAAAACATTGTGTTGTATGTATAAATAAGACTTCGTTCAAAAATTATTCCAACAAAAAAAATGTGTCTCAAAGCCAGCCAGTGGCTCTGCTCTGCCGTCATCTTCTCATACAGTGCTTACTTGTGTGCGCGTCATTGCTTGTGCAAAAACTAATTTTTTTTTGATTTTGAAATTTATTGTTTGATTCGGTTAAATTATTTGTTTGAAAAAATCAGTGTTTTTTTCAATAAACAAAATGCAAATAAATTGTTTGAATATGCAAATTTGTTTATAGGACCGATTTCAGACAAAAAATTGTTTGATTCTACAAATTTTTTGCTTGAATTGGAAAAATAATTTTTTCTGTGTAATCCAATGACATATTATCATATGACCTACCGATTTTCGTAATAAAAGTTCTTTGTTAAAAAAACCGACAACAGGCCTTTCATAATCAAATGATTCGGATATTTTTATACCCCTCACCGAAACTAAAATTTTTGGTTTCTTTTAAACAAAACAAATAATTACATAATTTGCTGCTTTTAAAGAGAGATGTGTTTTAAACAAAACAAAAAAAGATACTCAACATATTTTTGTTTTTTTTTTTTTTTATTGTGTTTGAGAATGTGCGTAAGTGTAAAAGTGATCTGGTGAAGGGTATTAAAGATTCGTCACAGCCGAATATAGCACTATTACTTACAACTTACTACTACATAATATTGATGAGATGGTGAGAAGTGTATCATTGTGAAACAACAACCATTATAAAAGTTTAAATCCAAGGTTCCAAGTGAAAAAATGCAGAAAAAATAACTGAAAAATATTAAGACCAAATGTAATTTACGGGTATTAGAACAAGTTTGTGCTGGTATTTATTTAACTTATCGCAATGACATAATCTAAGAAATGTACGAGTTACGTCAGTAGACATATTTGGAAACCCTTTACCACAAGTGGAAATGGTATATGTGTATTTCCATAGGAAAGTTTACTTTTTTCACGTTACGTCACCAAGCTTTTTACATTTTTTCTTTAATAATTATTTATGTATTATTTAATTTCTTGTTTTGTTTTTTGGTGTAAATTGCAATTTAGTGAAAGAAAGGAATAATTTGAACTTAAGAAAACACTTTATTACGCATAAAACAGTTATAACTATAAACTTTAATGTAAAATTTTATTAAAACTGATTCATAATTTATTACAACTGCTTCAAACACTCCACCCTGAAAAATTCTTACTATTCTGAAATATTTCATATTAACAAAACAATCTTCCTTTAACTCCCACTGGAGCATATGGCGGCTAGTTATGCCAATATCCTTTTCCGTGCCACACAAAATAAAAAGAAATACACAAACTCCTAGTCCTATGTAGTTATTAAGCTATTTTTCCGGTGAAAATACTCATAATAAAGAAAAACATTTGTTTGTGTGTGTTTGTTTTTGCACGTATGCGTTAGAAAGTATAAGTTTTGTTTCCTAAAGCTTGTGCTCATATATACGTGTTTCAAGTTTTAAGGATATTTTCCTGTTGCGCTAACACAGGATTATGGAAAATATCATTTTATAAAGGCTTCGCTTAATTAAAGTTTTTTTTGGAGTTAAAGAGCTTAGTAATATTTCTTTGAATGTTTCAATTAAGATATTCTTAGGTTTAAGCCAAATTCTAACATAGCGGAAATAACTGAGAGATCGATCAAAATTTGGAAGAAGACCATTCCTACACGCAGAGAAAAACCTTTTTAAAGAACATTTTTAAACAAATCATTGTTATTTCAACCATAGATATGATTGCCACAAACAACCATATTATGGTTGAATGAGTCCCCCATCACGAAGCCACAACCATATTATGGTTTGAGCTAGCTTAAGCTTCAAATACTGCCTGAAAGATAGACAAAGCTCTAAAAGCGGTTTCCGCCGGTGGCAATACATCGTCCACACTTACACCTTAGTAAATTCAAACATTACATACACACAGAAAATAATCAATGTAAACTCGTCGAAGACAAGGTTTATGCACGTAGAGAAAAAACATGTTTAAATATTATTTAAACATAAACCTTGTAAATAAGCATATTATGGTCACCTCCAACAAAACTATTTTTTTTTTTAAAGAAAATTTTAAACATATTATGGTTAATACAACCATATAATTGTCAGCAACAACTATAGTATGGTTAAGTTAGTCCTCCATCAAGAACCCACAACCATATTATGGTTGCCACTAAAATTGTTATGGTTAAATATTACAATAATTTGTTTTTAAATTTACAATAGTATTTTCCTCTTTCCCAAGGGCAACATACTATGGTTACAAAACCAACTATGCTATTGTAAGTGCTTAACAAATTTTAGTTGTTATTGATCATAACATGTTTGGCAACAATAATATGATAAGGGCTGTTTGATGGAGGCCTAATTTAACCCTGATATGGTTAAAAATATTTGGTTGGAGGTGACCCTATTTAAACATGTTTTTTCTCTGGGCGTTCTACAGTTTTCGGAAGCATAATCATAGTTACTTCATGTTAATTTAACACGACTTTATAATAACTTGCAAACAACATTTTCTTTTAAAATAATAATAATTCATGTTAGTTTAACATTCCTGTAAAGTTAGAGAAAAATTTAATTTATATTGAAATAACAATTCGAATCACTTTGAATGAAAGTTATTTCAAGTTGAAACAACGTGAATTTCATTTAGAATCAAGTTGGTTTAAGGGTGAAACAACTTTTAGGAGAATCTTCAGAGACAACATATGCATTTATTCAAGAACAATTCAAAACACTTACCCGCGGAGCCAGAGAAAGAGAGTTTAAAATTATTTATTTTTCTGTAACACATGTTTCACTTTTTTTGTATTCCCCTTTGTTAGCAGAATGGCCTTATGATGTACTATTTTACTAAGTAATTTAAACAAAAAGAAAACGGGAATTATGCTTCTCTTCTTAGGTTATTTTAAACATGAAAATAGAAAAAAAATATATGTTTTTAAAGTTTTTAAAGTGGAGTGGAGTTTTAATTTTGCGTAATGACTTTTCAGTACGATAAAAATAATAATTAGCAATATGATTCTACCTATGCCACCAACAATTAAACATATAATTTTTTTCACTGGGATAGTAACCAAATTTAGGAGTAAAAGGAAACTATATTTTTTCCCAACCAACATTTAGTTAAAGTCTTAAAAACCACAAAACACTCAGAAAACTAAAACAAGCCAAAAAAAAAAAAAAAAAATACTAGTACCTTCATTTCCATGCAAGTTAAATAAACATGCAAACATACATGATAAATATAATAGAAATACACCTTTGGAAAGAAATGCCTAGGTATGAAATCGATATTAAAGATACCAGCTTTTGGTTTGTTGTGCTGTCATTTTCTTATTTAATATTAAATACAATGATTGGAACATGTTTTTATTACCCAAACATTGACAAATCTATCACTTACACCTGACACATACTAAATACATAAAAAGAATCACACACATTCACATACTTTTACAAAACACGTACTAACCTAAAACTTGTTTTGACGTAGTCTATGCCAAAAAGTTTTCTACAGGCCAACCAGGTTTTTGGCCATAGAAATCCCACAATATAAAAATTACAACGTAGCAGCTAGTTGCGTTTTCTTATCACGCATTGCTATTTATTCTTAATAGCCACCGTAAAATCAAGTTAAAAAACAAAACTTTGTCCAACGTTTATTCCTTTAGTCAATGGCCGTCATTCTTCCTGTATGTTTTGTATCGTATCCTATCGAAAAACAAGAATAATACTCAATTTTCTTTATGGTATCGCATGCATATCATGATCTAGAAATGTTTTCTTTTCTCTATTTCACAAGGATTATTTGTGTATTTTTTGTTTCTAAGCTTAAAATAAAATGCCTAATTTATTCTAAAGGAAAACAAAAACATTTAAGACTGTTACACATACGCACACACACCTAAACACTAAAACATACATGCAAACCATTCAAACTTGTCTCGGTTTATTGGTAAAATTTTGTATAATTCTTTCATTCGATTCCCCGGCTTCTTTCTTCAATTGTGTTGTTTGCTTATCCCTGGTCAGTTTAAAAATATTATCAACTTAATGTCTTCTTAAGGACAAATACTGGTCACACAGGATATAATACGGTGTGTTTGTAACGGATAGTCTGTATTCGTTATTGTTTGTATGTTTAATGTAGTTTTCTTCATACTGAAAGAGTGTGTGTTTAGAGTTTCTTACATTTAAGTCACCTCACGTTATCCATTGAATACATTGGCATAGAAGTCATCTATTCATGTATAAAACTTAAACTTTGAATCTGATTTCGATTTTCATTAATTTTATTTATCCAGATTTAGTTTTTTACTTTGCTTATTATAATATTTATACAATTGAGTCTAACGACACTTGTAAATTATGTCAGGATACCAATGAAAGGGGCTTACAATAGGAGCATTTCATAAATAGCTAACTTTTTGGGACTGGTTCATAAACAAGGATAATAAAAAACTGGGTGGGGGGAGGGCGGGGGGATAGTTGTGTAAGTTGGGTAAATTCAATGTTGGTATACAATACCCACTGTAAAGTACGGTGGCAAAAAAATGTTTTTCAGGGTTTCCTTATAGAATAACGGTCACAATTTGCAGAAATCTTATTGGTTCAGTAACGCTTTCGTTTGCAGAAATAGAAATGCCGCGCTCCTGGACACTCCAGGAAGATGAAAGTTGAAAACATTCGGCAAGTATCGTTAGAACTTTGTTGCTGAAAACTATAATTAATATAGTGGTAAACCTTCATACTCTCTCAAACTCTTCCCAACTGAGAACATGTGGATAAATGCAAACCCGTCATGAACCAGTCAGTACATTCAAAATGGAATATATATTAATGGACGTATATGTTAAGAGGCTTTTATCCAGCAAGTTTTTCAGAAGTGATAAGAAAACCATCGTTACGCAGCAAAATACTGAACGCAAAAACCATTATCTTAGTAAACGAAATAACTACAAATATTTTAAAGAGTTAAATATTTTTTAACAAAAATAAAAACCTTACTTCTTAAATTTTTTACGAAAAAAATTGTATTTTGAATAAATAAAAAAATATATCGTCACCTCAAATGCAAATGGACGTAATTACATTTTAATTTTTTTTTACAGGAGAGGCAAGAAAATTTCCAAAATCAATAATAAAAAGGAGTTCTTGGGGTTTGAATTTCTTTAATATAGTGGCCATTTTTGATCTCAGGTTTCGAAAAATTTGCGTGAATATGTAGTTTAAAAAACGAGGAAAAATCAATCAAAAACTTAAAACCGAATTTTTGCGCAGTTACGTCCGTTTGCATTAAATATTTTCTTGATTTTTATTTTTCACAAAAATCTCTTTTAGTTGCGTAGATTCACATTATTTAATATATCAGGATATTTTACTATTATGACCAGGATGTTGAAACTTTTGTTTTTTTTTTTTGGTTCAGTCCTTAAAACTTTTTTTCAAGTTTTTTTTTTAAATCAAAATGATTGATCCTTCTTATGTAGTTTTGTCCGCTGATTACGAATATAAAATTAGGGTTTTTACCACCTGCTGTTTTCAAAATATTGGGCATAAATTTAAAATATTCTTTAAATTGTTCTTTTTTACATTTATCGTGAAAGCTGTATAATTCAAATACTTTTAAATGAATGTTTACAATCAAGAGAGCCAATGGGTGTTTAATGCTGTTAACCATATTTGCGCTGTAACTTTACGATAATGTTCAAGTAGGAACGGATCCAGTCTTCAATTTGCGACACCAATGTTTTGGAACGAGCACCCCGTAATCATCGTAAAAGTTGTCTTAATGGATTTGAATCTGTTTACTGATAATAGTTCGATGGAATATCTAGTTTGTCCTTAAATTAAAAAGTGGGGGAAATACTTACCTTAAACATCAAAAATCCATGTTTTAAGGACTATCTTAAAAAAACATAATAAAAAATATATATCCTGATTTACTCGCCAATGCAAAATGAAAGCGATTTCATTGTAGGTTAATCCAGAAAACCTTAACCTTTTAAGGTTTGTAGCATCGTTCGTGAAATATTAAGCGAATAATACAAAAATTCCATAAATTAAGCAAATATTAAGCAACGTTTAAAAAACTGCAGTCAAAGTAGAACAACTGCCATTTCTTCTTGTATTCGGCGAATAGTATTGGCGAAGAGATTCGTATTCGGGAATTGATATTCATAACATCACTCTAGCCACCAAGAGAGGGTACTTGGACATCGAATTATGAGAAAATATGAAAATGTTCTAGAAATATACTATCGGATCGAAGCAAAAAAATTACACAATTTAAAATGTTGTTTTTTTTTTAAACTGCATTAGCCGAAATCTGGGCGGCATGCTTTCTCATTACCTACGTACGTGTGTACTAAACCCCTGCACAAGTGTATCAGTAAGTATTGTCGAAACAGATACACCAGATAGTTATCTGTTACTACTGATGTAAACGAGAGAATAAGTTGAACTGAGTATGTCATAACCTTTTTTTTTCACAAATATCTGTTGTCACCATAAATATTTTAAAAATATCTGTGTTATCTGTCGTATTTTAAAATATTGTTGTCGATTTGATGTAAATAACAGAGTTTTGAAAAATTTATATATTTGAGTTGGTTGTGGTTGGTTAGGAAACTGAAATGTTGTCACAAAAACAAAAAAAAAAAAAAACTGAACACAGCTCTTTAATTAATTTTTTTTTTTTTTTTCTAAAATGTTTGTCTACATGGCTTTTGAACGAAAAACAACCAAACTTTACTACCAAATTTTTACTACCAGTTTTGTTTTTGTAAATTTTTTAGTTTGACTTTTTTTTCGCTCGAAACACATTCACGCAAAAATTATTAAAAACGACGACATGTCTTCGTTTTTTAAACGATTCCAAAGGTAATCTTCTGGAGCATACCATGACGTAGTTTTAAGACTACTCCTTTGTAATGCAAAGCTGGGTTATATGGTCCTGTCCTACGACATCGCAATGTTAAATAGACCATGTTTTTTCATGTTTTTTCTCCTGTACTTATGATCAAAATAAAACTCAACATCATAAAATCTTTTGTTTTAGCCGTACAAATTACGATAACTTGCAACTTCAGTTGGCAGAAATTGACTGGATAAACGTACTATCTCGTTGTAATGATGATATGGACCTGTGTGTAAAGACATTTTACCAATTTCTTAATGAATGCTTTCTGACATCTGTACCTAGAATTTTACCTGCAAGATCTAATGGTCCTCCCTGGAATACAAATTATCTTTCTAGGCTTAAAAACAAGAAAAACAAAATGTTCAAAAATTATAAAAAATATGGAACGTCGAGTGCTTATACGAAATATTCCTTATCAAGATCAGAATATACTATCGCTAATCAACTAGCTTATGATAAATACTTAGTAAAAGTAAAAAATAACTTGAAAAATGATCCGAAATCATTTTATAAGTTTGTTAATTCTAAAAGACGTGCAGTAGACTTTCCCTCGGTTATGAAGTTTGGAGATTCAGAATCATCAGATGATAAAATCATAAGCAATATGTTTGCTGAATTTTTTGCATCGACATACTCTTCGTCAGTATTTAACCAAAACCATTATCCATACACAATTCCGGAATCAACAACTATTAATATACCATCTATTAATCAGCAAACAGTTCGGACATATCTGAAAAAGTTAAAATTATCGTGTTCTGCAGGTCCAGATGGAGTTCCCAGTTGTATCTTAAACCGATGTTCGCATTTATTGTATATTCCTTTGACTTACATGTTTAACAAATCCCTGAAGTTGGGTTATTTTCCTTCATTTACCTTCATAAAATCTTTTGTTTTAGCCGTACAAATTACGATAACTTGCAACTTCAGTTGGCAGAAATTGACTGGATAAACGTACTATCTCGTTGTAATGATGATATGGACCTGTGTGTAAAGACATTTTACCAATTTCTTAATGAATGCTTTCTGACATCTGTACCTAGAATTTTACCTGCAAGATCTAATGGTCCTCCCTGGAATACAAATTATCTTTCTAGGCTTAAAAACAAGAAAAACAAAATGTTCAAAAATTATAAAAAATATGGAACGTCGAGTGCTTATACGAAATATTCCTTATCAAGATCAGAATATACTATCGCTAATCAACTAGCTTATGATAAATACTTAGTAAAAGTAAAAAATAACTTGAAAAATGATCCGAAATCATTTTATAAGTTTGTTAATTCTAAAAGACGTGCAGTAGACTTTCCCTCGGTTATGAAGTTTGGAGATTCAGAATCATCAGATGATAAAATCATAAGCAATATGTTTGCTGAATTTTTTGCATCGACATACTCTTCGTCAGTATTTAACCAAAACCATTATCCATACACAATTCCGGAATCAACAACTATTAATATACCATCTATTAATCAGCAAACAGTTCGGACATATCTGAAAAAGTTAAAATTATCGTGTTCTGCAGGTCCAGATGGAGTTCCCAGTTGTATCTTAAACCGATGTTCGCATTTATTGTATATTCCTTTGACTTACATGTTTAACAAATCCCTGAAGTTGGGTTATTTTCCTTCTATTTGGAAAGAATCTTTTATTATTCCGCTGTTCAAGTCTGGTGCTAAATCTGATATTTCGAATTATAGAGGTATTGCTAAGCTTAGTGCTATACCAAAACTATTTGAAAAACTTATATACAACACGCTGTCACATCATGTATCCTCTATTTTATCTCCAATGCAACATGGATTCCGCAAATCATGTTCTACACTTACAAATCTGCTTGAATTAACAACTCGGGTAAATGAAGGGTTTGTCAATAGGAAACAAACAGATGTTATTTATAATGACTTTAGCAAGGCATTTGATAAAGTAAATCATGATCTATTACTTTTTAAACTCGATCGTATGGGCTTTAGTACATCGATCATAAAGTGGCTGAGTTCGTATTTAAAGGATAGAAAGCAGTCTGTTAAGTTTCGAAACTCTTTCTCCAATAATATTAACGTAATATCAGGTGTACCTCAAGGTAGTCACCTAGGACCGCTTTTATTCACATTATTTATAAATGATCTTCCATCTGTATTTAAACACTCAAATATGTTAATGTATGCCGATGATGTAAAAATCTTTATTTCCTTCAACAATGCTGATCAACAATCACTTTTACAGTATGACATTTACCAATTAACTACTTGGTGTAAAATTAATTTAATGGAACTAAATGTTAAAAAATGCAAATATATGATTTTTACAAGATCATTTCCAATTAATGGCCGCTATGTTATGAATAATACAGCTCTCGAATTGGTTGATAGTTTCAACGATCTAGGCGTACTATTAGATGGAAAATTGGAATTTAAGAGTCACATTTCGTTAACAATTAATAAAGCTACTGGTGTATTTGGGTTCATTAAACGATGGGCTAAAGAGTTTTCAGATCCGTACACAACAAAACAATTGTTTATTACAATGGTTAGACCAATTCTTGAATATGGATCTGTTGTATGGGATCCACAATATCATGTACACTCTAACAAAATTGAATCAGTTCAAGTTCAATTTTTGCTATTTTGTCTTCGTGGTTTGGGTTGGGATCCAAATAAAAAGTTACCATCATACGAGAAACGTCTTGCTCTCATTAAGCTTCCTACATTGAAAAGCCGCAGACACATGTTAAATGTTTCTTTCCTCTTGAAACTGATGAATGGTAGCATCAATTCGGAATTTCTTCTCAGTAAAATTGACATTAATATACCATATCGGTCAATAAGAAATTATGATTTATTGAGTATCAAATATTATTGCAGTAATTATGCCAACTTTGATCCATTTCGTAGAATTTGTAATGAATTTAATAAACTATATCCGTTCATTGATTTTAATAAAAGTTTGGACATCGTAAGAAGAGATATCATATTACATTTAAATAAATAAATAATTAGATAGTCTTAAATTATATGTTTGTACTGTTCAATTTCTTTTGTAATATGTATATTTAAATAAGTCTGCAAGGATTATTCCATAGACTTTAAATAAATAAATAAATAAATAAATAAATTACCATTGTTTGTACTTGTCCTAGTCCCTTAGGGGCTACATTTTACATGCGTGTATGGACTAGTCGCATTATTTGCGTTTAACACTTTGGAAGTACCCATATGTAGAATTTATACAACGCACACAATAGCAAAATTTAATAGTAAAGGCTGCCTATCGCTGCCTTTGAACATAATGTTAAATTACCTTGGACAAAATATTCGCAAATAATGGCACACTTTTTTTTTTTTTTTTTGCTTCACCCGAGGAACCGATTTTTCTAAACTTTGAGGCAATTCTGAACAGTTTTTGAAAAGTCTAGAATATCTCAAAGAAAAAACTCTTTTTACCAATTAATCCACTTATAAGCTTTGATGATTAACGGTAAATTTAACCCTTATGTTAATACCGGGGTACCCATATACTATGTCATAACCTTTTTTTATTTATACTATAACGTATTAATAATCAATATTTTTATGAAAAAAAATAAATTTTTAAACTTTTTAAAGGCGTATTTAATTATATTTATGTTAAAATATGATTTTTTAACTTTGTATTGGACAATTGCTAAAATTTTAAACTTTTTATACAGGAAAGTATTTTTTAGTATAACAGTTGAACATTTTTGGTCATGCATGATATGTAAATGAGACTTCCTCTTATAATAATACTAACGCTTTGGAAATTAAACTTATGTAATTGTATGATACAGAATTAAGTTTATTTAATTTTTAAACGTGTGTTTACTCTCCCATAAAGTGTATTGTATTGGGTACCGGGGTACCCGGGTGCGCTTATTGCGATGGTTTAAATTTAAGCAAATTTTTTGGAGTATTAAAGGAGCAAAAAAATAAATCTAGAATCTGAATTCGCTTTTTTTTAAGTTAAAAAACGACGATCCAGGCAGAACCTTGCTTAAAAATTTTAATTCTTAATACATTTTTTTCATGTAAATATACCTATGTAGGTGGGTACCCGGGTATTAACACAAGGATTAAAAAAAATTTCTAAAATAATTTACAAAACTGACTGTCACCCCACGATGTCGACAAGAACATTTCTTTCGCATTTGAAGCAATAATAATTGAAAACTCTAAAATAATTACAGTTTTATGTAAAATGGTTTATCTTTAACATTTAAGACTATTTAAATACAATTATAAAATGTCCCTCAAGGACCTTCATTCATGATGTTAATTTACTATTCCACAGTTTTCACTAAGTCTCAACGAACCTTAAAAACAAGAAGAAACTCAAGATATAAAATGAAATTAATCTGTCTGCCGTTCTATCTTTCTATCTCACTTAGGGTTGCCATACGTACTGTTTTAAGCAGTACATGTACTGATTTTTTGCAATTGTATTGTTTTATGCACAACTCCTAAAACAGTACGCAAATGTACTGTTTTTTACACTTTGTACAGTTTTTTGTACTGTTTTTTTTTGCTCCGTCTATATTTAACAGTACTGGCTTACAAAAATTATGTTGTGTTAAAAAAAAAATTCTAAAATAATAAGAGCTTTTACGCTGTGGTCATTGTTTTCTCATAAATACACAGTAGAAATCTAAATTATAATGGGTGGCTCGTAGCAGTGGTATATTTTAATGTTATGATTTTATGGCTACCTATTCCAATAGTCTTTCCCTTTCCACACCTGAGAAAGACAAAAAAATAATTTTTAAGTATTAAAAAAATACTTATTCCAACACAATTATCGTTAATTTTTAGAATCACGTGAAATTGAAAACAAACAAATTTGGAAAATTCTTCGTGTTAAAAATTTATAAAAATACCTAATACCTTTGAGGACCACTTTTCTTTACCTAAACTACTGAAATAAGAAAAAGACAAAAATTTTATTGAAAATATTCATCGTTTTCAATTTCACTTGATTTTAAATATTTTCAGATTTTGTGAAATAAAAATTAGCCAAACTATTTTTTTTTTGGATTTTATAGATTAATGGCCAATTTCACCAAGTTCAGGTTTAATTAACTTTCATTATAAAAGTCAAAAAACCTATTGTTTTAGTAATAGTTAATTATAGCTGAACTTGGTAAAATTAGCCGTAAATAACACAGCCAGACAAAATTAAAAAATATTTTTGCTTCTTTGATTTTATCAACTGACTCTAGTTAATTGGGTGCGCTGAATTCAAAACTGTGATCAGTTTGTCTCTATCAGCTCTAGTTTTCTTGATATAGCTTTTATATACCCTCCACTTATGACCTTCAATTACCAATTACCAAGTATGGGCACCACTACCTTGAAAGCTTTGCATGTGTGGCATTGTATTGGTTTGTTTACGTTTGCATTTGTTGGTTTTATGCTCTTTTGCTCTTTGTTTTTTGTGTATGTATACAAATCGTTCGCTCTTTTTGCATTTGCCCATAGCTGCCAATTACCCAAAATGTTTTTTTCAAAAATATTTTTTTATCAAAATTTTTTATTTACTGTTACATATACATAAATAGTTATTGCCAAAAACAAAAAAAAAAAATCCCAAATTTTTTTTATTTTAATAAATCTGTATGAAACAGTTTTACTTCTTTTTTTTTTAAATTCCTATGGAAATGTCAAATAGGGACTTAAATAAGTTATTACTCCGATGTCACCAAAATTACAACTAACATGTCATGACTATAAAATTTCAGTACAGCATAATTTTTCATATTCAAGTTTATTACAAATTGTTTTTTATTTATAATAAAAAAAAAAACAAATTGTAAGAACAAATATTTTAAATCAATTTGTATTAGATTTGAAAAAACTTAAACCGTAGATGCATTTTATTACGAATGAATTATAAATTTCGTTAATCAACTCATACGCAAGTACTTACATAGGTATCAGATTATATGTCAGCCATTACCAAACTACTTCTATGTAATGCAGATAGTATGAAGTAGTCATTGAAAAGTAAGTTGTTCAGTAATGGCAAGTCATTACCAAGTTTTTGCTGGGTAGTCTATCAGCACCGAGGTTGCGGGATCAAATCCCGCCAGAGACAGAAAAAAAAATAAAAATAAAATAAATAATTAGTATTGTGGTTATTTTGTTGAACTATTAATGGTTTTTAATCCAAATTTTAAATATTTTAATTAGGCTTAAGTTCATGAAACTTAATTTTTATTAATTATAATTTAATAAAAATTAAGTTTCATGAACTTAAGCCTAATTAAAATATTAAAAATTTGGATAAAATAAAGTAAAATAGAATAAGAAAAAATAAAAATAAAATAATTAAAAAAAAAAAAAAAAAATTTTACTTTATTGACTTTGTGTAACTATATATTTTTATAAAAATTTTAAGTATAAAAAAAACATATTATTTTTTAGATTATAATAGGCTAAATTATAAAGGATTACTTTTGGGACATCTCGAACAAAAATAAGTACTTTTTCTAGTAGAAAAGTAAGTAGACGGCTTGTCAAATTCTCATTATTTTTCTGCTTATTTTGTAAGCAAAGTTTTTGCTGGGTATAACAGTGAAACATTTTGGGTTATTGGTAATTGGAGGTCATAAGTGGAGGGTATAAAAAAGCTATATCATGAAAACTAGAGCTGATAGAGACAAACTGATTACAGTTTTGAATTCAGCTCACCCAAATTGATAGATT
The DNA here is from genome assembly GCA_930367215.1 of Pollenia angustigena. NCBI lineage: Eukaryota > Metazoa > Arthropoda > Insecta > Diptera > Polleniidae > Pollenia > Pollenia angustigena. The sequence goes on from OV884057.1 coordinate 252,830,431, forward strand.
CAAGGAAGCAAATTGAGTGTTGGCCTGTGTAATTTAAAAATTGTTTAAAATTGGAAAATTAATTTAGGATACAAACATTTTCTCAAATTCTAAATGATTTGTGCAACTATGTGTGTAGTGAAAATTGCTTTAAATGCGAATATGTTTCAAAAAATCGTACTTACACAATCAATGAGTTTTGAGCTAAGTAAGGATTTTTTCCTTTCTTATATGGCTTACAGCAATGGTATCGTTTTCCTGGCCAAATGCTTCGTTTGGGGTGTTTGCTTTTTAAACGCAAATGGAGTAAATTCATATATTTATGAAACGGTTCACATTTTAAGTGTATTTCTTTATATAATTGTTGTTGCATATTCAATCAAAAGTTTAAAATATTTACCCCAATTTCACCAAGTTCAGTTAAAACTAACTATTACTTTAACTTCCAGCTTACAATATGTTTTGACAGCTTGAACTGATAGTTAATTATAGCTGAACTTTGTGAAATTGTTTTCGTCAAAAAAATGTACTGTTTTTTTCTTGATTGTACTGTTTTTTTGTATTCAATGTACTGTTTTTCTGAATTTAAAATCTGGCTACCCTAATCTCACTCTTTTTGCGTAGTGGGAAAGTGCGAGATTGGTGGTTGGACTTCAGAACTGATGGCAGGAGAATGTTTTACTGAAGATATAATATCGTAATTCAAGATTTATGTGACATTCAATGTTAATTGAGCCGATAAGTTGTTAAATTTTCTTAATTTCAAATACAAAAAGTGGGGAATGGAAAGTGTTGATTGGTTAAAAAAAAAATAATTTTAATAGAGTTGCAGTCTAGAAGTCATTATTTGCTTAACATTGTAACTGAATTAGTTTCAGTTTAACTTTTTTATCTTTCTTTGTTCTCCTTTTTTACCTAATTTAATTACTTTTTAAGTTAAGCCATAAAAAAGCGTAAGAATCTTTTTTGTTCTTGGCTTTTTCGCATTTTCTTTTTCTTTATTTAAATGCTGTGCGTTATTAACTAAATGCAAAAAAAAGAAGACGCAACATTCTTCAGAAATCAATGCCTCCCAAGCTTTTTTTTGTTGTCTTTTCCCTTATTTTTTTTTTTTGAGAGTCTTCTTTCGTGTTTTACTATATTTACTATAGAAAAAAAGCTATTGCAAATATATTTTGCCTAAGAAAAGAGTATATTTTTGTTTTCCTATCGTAAAATAAAATACCACCGCTTTCATCTCTGGCAGTACCACCATTTTCACAGCTAGACTTTGGCCAAAGTCATTTTAGTACAAGTTTTAAAATTATGCACTCGGTTACCGTCATTTACTCGACTTTAACTTCATATTTTCCAAACATCTTCAGGCCAAGAACAAAAGGCTGATATACAAAAGTTTTCTTTTTATTAAGGCTTAATATGCTCAAGCTATTGCCATGGCGTTGGAACTCTGGATTCATCTGGTTATATCTATATACTTCTTGTTGTTGTTGTTCTTCTTCTTCTTGTTCTTTTATGTTTTTGTATTATTTTCTAAATATTTATACAACTTTATTTTAATAGAAAGCCAAAGAAAGTCGAAATAATTTAGCGTCTTTGTAAAAGTCAACCGACAAAAAAAAACGCAACAAAAGGTTCTTAAAGGAAATGCTGCTTGCGAAATATGTTAAGGACAATTCTTTATATTTCCTTAAGGTTACTTAAGGTAATAAAATTTTCTTTTTGTAAATTTATAGTTAAATAATGGTATAAATAATACCATGTAATCTGCACTGGTACAAAATAAAGTTAAAAATTTTGTTAAATATTAAGAAAAATTTTGTTTGGAATTGAATTGCATATTTGAATTAAAACAAGTAAGTATTGTCGGTCAAGCCCAACCATATGATACCCTACACCACAGTATTTAAAAAATTTTCTTGATAAGGTTTTTTCTATGTTTTAAATTTCATTAAAATCTGTAAGATAGTTTTTGGAGAGGCAGAAATTTCCCCCTGTGTCCCCACGTGGTCCTTTTTTTAAAAAAATGCATACACGCAGAGAAAAAACATGATTACTGAGTGGTCACTACGACCATTTTTATTCATATTTACCTTATATGTTTACCCTAATAATTTTATTATAGTCCTAATATAATTTGAAAAAATATTTTTTGTCCTTAACATTTTGAAAATCACTATAATAATATTATATGGTGTTTTACACCTAAAAAGCTACACTGATCTAGCTAAACATATTAAATTATGGGAAATTTTGCTGCTATAATAAATATATTTTCAACTATACATTTAAAATCATAATACTAGTTGCACACAAAAGGTATGTTTAATACCATAATTTTTGTTTGCTTTAAAATACATTATCTAAATGAGCAAACATCTATTGTTAAAACCAACAGTGTGTGTTTATAAAGAAACAAAATTTCTTCCGTCCGCGAGCATCAGTTAATCGGCAAACATGGATGATTACAAAATAATTAAGAAGTTTTTTGGGAGAAAAAGGACATGGTGCGATGCAAAACTTACAAAATAAATTAGTTTATTGAAACAGGTAAGTTATTAATATAAAATTATAATCAAGTATAAATATGCAATAACGTTGCCTTTCTAACAGCCAAGAAAACCTACAACATTGAAGCCGTCTTGGAAATTATTTCAACTGTTGTTCCAGAGTGTATTAAAATAGTGGATTTTTTAATAGAAAAAAAGTAAGTTTGTCTTTACTTTATTTTTACAAGTGCTAAATTTATGTATTTAATGTTATTTTTTAATATATCGCACCTTATCAACAAGAGGGTATTAACTCAAAATTTAAAAATTCTCAGTAGAAGCAAAACAATTTTTAATTTTACATTACAGGCATATGAAAAAGAATTTTTAAACCAAACTTTTCATTACCAAAAAGTAGACAAAATAGCACGGTATTTATACAGCGGGTAGATATGAATATTACGTGTCGATGTTTACCAAAAAGTGAAAAAATAAAAATTTTGAGTTGATACCCTCTTGTTGATAAGGTGCGATATGTACATACTTTTTATGTATTTGAATTATATATGTGTTTTTAATAAAAAATATATTCTTGATATTAAATATTTTATTGGTTTTATTGTGACAACCATATAACATGTTAAAATAGACTTGTTGCATGGTGTTAGGAAATATAGAAACATGGTTTGAATAATCGTTCGCGTTTTTCTTCTGAACATAATAATATGTTTGAGACAATAATTAGCTATAACATTATTCTGAACATATATTGTTACTTAAGACGTGTTTGACACAATCATAACCACAAACATTAATGATAGTTTGCGATTCTGATTGTATCAACCATGTTTTTTCTTTGCGTGTAGCATATGTGTCCATATAAATATAGATTTATCTAAGGTTAAAATTTAATTAAAATTGGTTTGATAGTAGACACGAAGACCCTATTCCGGAAAGCAGTTTGTATGGGGGCGAGGTATATGAAATTATGAACCGTTTCGCCCCATTTTCAATCTGGTCCTTGTGCCAATTAGAGCCTATATACCAAATTTAACACATTATCTTCAAAATTGCGAAAGTTATTTTGAGTCGATCGGTATACTTTAAGGTGGGTCCTGGACGATTATTTTAAGGTGTTACACACATCAGCACAAATGCAAAATACCCTCTCCACTATTATTGTGTGGGTATAAAGAGCACAAAAAAGAATATTGAAAATGTCACTTTTGTTTCTTTTTTGGTATATCACATAAAAAGAAACTAAATGGGGGTCTAACCAAAGCTCATAATGTTAATTGTAAATAAAATAAAAAATTTTAGACAATTATTTTAATGTTTTTTATTATGAGGGGAGGATCTAGGGCAATTAAGTGTGAAACAAAATATCGCCCAAATGCTCGCTACGGCTTCTGTGGCATACCTCTGTCCGATGGTCCATATTTTCAATGACTCAAAGACATAATTGAGGTTTAATGTCGTTAATGTGCCGAATCATCTCATTCATACCTTAGCTCTTGAATTGTTCTTGGCTTATTGACGTACACTTTTTCAGTTTATTATTTCTAAAGAAAGAAGTGCAACAGTGTTGAATCACATGATTGTAACAGCCAATAAACATCGCCACGATATGAGATAATACGGCCATTGAATTTCTCGCGCAAAAGAGCCATTGTTTCGTTGGCTGGGTGGCAAGTGACGCCATTCTGTTCCTCAATTTCTGCCCACAAGAAGTCGGTTAACATCTTACGATAGCAAACATCATTCAAGGCAACTGCTTGGCCTACCTCATTTTCGAAGAAGTACGGCCCGATTACGCTATCAGCCCATAAACCGCACCCAGCAGTTACTCTTTGTGGATCACATTTCCCGCAGACCCAGTTTGCTAAAATTTTTCTTGACGACTCCACAGCCATGATAAAAACTATGTGATGCACTTTTTCACTCTAGCAACTTTTTTTATATGTTATTGATAGTACATGCAACAACCACGTAGCAAAAATAAATTAAAGTTGTTCAATAAAAAGCAGGGCTAAAAGCAGGTCCTATGTTTTTATGTTATTTCCTATGTATCTGGGAATAAATCGCAATTCTTAAGAGATATTCGAAATTGAAATTCACAAAAAATTGTGACGCTTCACCCTAATATTTATACTGTAAAAACTTATGTATGTATGTATATGTATTAGTATCTGTTGTAAGCATGTGTGACACATACAATTTACTGGGATTAGTTAAAATGCCTTTAACAAAACAACAAAACGAAGTAAAAGCCAGCCAAAAAGTGATATTATTGAAATTGTTTTGCAAAATGGTGATTTTGCTTTTGTAGACAAGATTTTAAAGAGTGTTTATTAAATTTAATTTTTAAGTTTAAAGAAAACATTTCAAAAAACTTATTAAGTTCTAGATAGATTTAGTAACAATAAGAAAGAAATGAACTTTAGTATAAAAATAAAGGTATAAGAAGCCGACTATATGATACGCAACACGAAAATATCTACAGACACGTTTATGAGAGTGTACCCAATTTGGCACCCATGGGCAAAAATGGGCACGTCAGATCAACATTCTGATATGAGATTAAAATTTGTGCTTTATGTTCTTTCGTCTGGGGTTTATATGGCCAATTCTAGACCTACCATCACAAAGCTTACATAAAAAAGTCAAAGTCATTGTTTTAAAGTTTTTATCAATACCTACGTCTATAAGGAAGTTATGGCGTTAAAAGGTATTTTTGGGATATTCAAATATGGCAAATATTAAATTTGGTAAGATTATTAAGTTTGCATTATAATATTTTTGGTTCAAATTTATTTAAAATACCAACATAATAAGAACTCTTTTAAAAACAGAAAACTGTATTGGGCACAATTCAGAAGTATGTACCAAATTAAGTTAGCTTTAAAATTGTGACGTGTACTTTGAGGACAAGGTTTACATGGATAAATGTCCAGCCACCGAGACGGACCGACTCAGAAAGTGGTTAAATTTTAAGGGCCGATGTGGATTTTGAATAAAACTCAAATTATTTAGGAAATTTTTGTCATTTCTTTTTATTATGATAATATTGGTAGGGTTTAATTATGTATGGAACAAAATATCGGCCAAATGGCCGCGACCTTTCAAATAACCCCATAGAAAGAAGTCCAACGGTGTCAAATCACATGATCTTGGCGGCCAATTGACATCGCCACCAGGTGAGATAACACGGCCATTGAATTGAGAAATGTCAAATGAAATGCAGAATAAAACTTGACGTTTAAGTGTGGTTTTCATTTAACATCGCACAGTGGCTGAAAATTTTATTTCATTGGCCAAAAGTCCAATTTTTGTTTCAAAAATTTTAATTTGATTTAATAGTAACCATATTAAAACTAAGGTAGCAAAAAAATTGGTCAAAATATTGGTAATTGTGGTTGCGCCATGTTGTTAAACACAACTTTTTTTTTAATTCAGAAAAAAGTGTTTTTTTTTTTTAATATTTAATCCGAAAGAAATTATCATTGCACAAAAACTATCAGAGATAATGACCTGCTTGCTTTTTTGCTAGGTTGGTAGTCTTGTTATCTTTAAAAAGGTAATATTTGCGACTGTTGTGTTATTTATATTTGAGATGTTAAGACATATTTCTCTAAATTACTATATTTTTGTCAAATTTCAACTTTAGTAGAATAGAACTTTTGCGGACCAAAAGGGACCAAGAAGGTGGTACCACTGATAGAAAGGTGAAAGTGTTTTCTTTACCCCTGTTGAAACCACTGATAGAAAGGTGAAAGTGTTTTCTTTTACCCTGTATATACTCTGGTACCCGTTTGGACCCGTCTGTTTAACACTTTTTGATTTTAATGAAATTACTCAAAAAAAAAAAAAATTCTTAACTACAATATTTTTGTCAAATTTCAACTTTAGTAGAATAGAACTTTTGCGGATCAAAAGGGATTAAGAAGGTAATTTTAATGAAATTACTCAAAAAAAAATGTTTTTTTTTTGAAATTGCTTTTTTACAATTTCTTTTTATTCCGCAAAAATATTTGGAGAAGTAACAGAAATCATGTGCTATTGTCTTCAAAGAAAATTGATCGTGATCGAACATAATACAGGTAGTACATATAAAAAATTTTATTGATGTAACACAATCAGAAAAACGTATAGCTACGCTGATTCATCCTTATCCGTTACACTACGTTCACACTAGAGTATTTCATAGTAGAATAAAGAGCTAAGACACGCGTTTACGCTGAACAGGTATATTGTGAATCCCACCTTAGAAGGGATTTTTAAATTTTGTTTGGTCTTTTTACGAATAATACGACTTATGGAACACATACTTAAAATCAGTTATGATTTGGATTTCGGATCTTCAGGGTAAATAATAAACAACGAAACCAACAAGGAGTTAAGAAGTTCAAAAAGGAAACATGTTCAAGATGAATATCGCAAATTTGGGTTGATTATAGATCAGCCGAAACAAGGGTTAGGCAATACAAATGATGGCAATACCGCAAGAAGATTCTTTTCAGATCCAGAAACAGCATCTGAAATAACAGGTGTTGATTTTAACCTCATTTTTAGATTTAAAAGAAATTGACTCTAGAAAATTTGGAGATTTTGCTAAGGAAACTGCAAAAATATATACAACCAAGTACCCATGGAGAAATATGTTTGCTACAGTTCACAAAATCCTTTATCATGGAGTAGATGTCATTAAATATCAGTTGGTGCCACTTGGATATTTATCAGACGAAGCTCAGGAAAAAAGGAATAAGGATTACAGATTTTATAGAGAGCACAATACTAGAAAAATTTCACGAAATTCCACTAATGAAGATATATTTAATATATAAGTGGCAACGTCAGATCCGTTCATCTCCAGTATTCGAACATCGGGATTTAGATTAAGTCAAAAAACTACTTAAGAACAGAAATAACACAGAACATAATATGGAATATTTGCAATCAATCTTTCAATTAAATAAACAATAATTAGTATTGTGGTTATTTTGTTGAACTATTTATGGTTTTTAATCCAAATTTTTTTAATATTTTTAATTAGGCTTAAGTTCATGAAATTTAATTTTTATTAAATTATTTTTGTGAAGAAAGGAATTTTACATCATGAAAATCAATCAAAATTGTTATTGATAATCTTTCATTCTTGACGTGGCTCGGGCTCGAACCCTGGCCGGCAGGTTACCATGACATGTTTCGATCGCAACCACTCGATCTCCTCAGATGGATTTGCCGTCTTACACTCGCAGCCAAAACAATAATTATAACTTATAAGATCTAAGACAGACATCGTATTTTTGTTTTTTTTTACTGTTAGGACCGGCACTCAGGGGATGACCCCTACTAATGCATTGCATTGTGTTGGAACTAGGAAAATAGGTTGTGGGAAGGAGGATAGAGGGAGTAGTGTTTGTGAACATTCGATTTGAACTTAATCATGTTTTAAGTGAGAGGGAAGACTTCTGCAGGAAGGTTATTCCACATACGAACTGTGCGGGAAAAAACGAATTCTCTCTGTAATGCGTTGTACGATTCACCTGCCAATCGACCACATGAGGATGGGCTCTTGAGGAAAAACGTGTATTACGAACAAACGTACGGGTTTCGGGAACCAGATCCCTAATTTCGTCAGAACACATCCCATTGTAGTTAACATAAAAATAATAATAAACAGAAACTCACATTGTTACAAAAGCTTTTAAAATCTATTGCTGCTAATATTTTTAAAAGGTTTTTTTATCCACATATGTATGAAATGTTTGAATAAATAAATAAGTATAAATAAGTGTAAACAAATTTGAAAGCAAAAAATTGTTTATTTTTCAGCAATAATAGCAAAATTTCCAGTGGATTTTACTATTTTTTTTTAATGTTAAAATTTTGTTTATAGTGTAAACATTTAATTTTTTTGAGTGTCCCATTATTACAAAAAATGTTAATAATTATTATTTAAATCAAAAAATTAAATTTTTAAATAATTAAAAGAAATAAAAAAACCATATTGCACGCTAAAGTTAAAAAAAATCTAAAGTTCCACTTTGCCCTTAAATTCCCCAATAACTAACTACTGAAATTTAAAGTGGAGATATTTAAGAATCTGTCTGTCGATTAAAAAAAATTTCACTAAAATATCTCCCTCGGTTCAAATGTTACAGATTTTTGGCCAATGAAAAACGATTTTTAACCACTGTGCATCGGCCCTAAAAGTTTAACCACCCTTTATATATAAAATCGTAAAAAAAATAAACGTATAAACGAAAATATATAAAAAATCGTAAAAAAAATAAACGTATAAACGAATATATATAAAAACAAGTAAGAGTGCTATATTCGGCTGTGCCGAATCTTTGATACCCTCCACCGACACTTCGAATGTTTTAGGAGTAATATATGTATGATGTCTATTTATTATTATAATCTTTGTAAAAACAGACATCTGCAATTAAATTTGTTGCGGTTTAGACCTACATATATAAAATTATTGATCGACAATCAGAATCAATTTTAAAAAGTTTGAGTAGAATATCAGTTTAAGCTGAACTTAAATGATTTTCAAGAGAACCAATTATATAAAAGCCATGGTAAGCTATGAATCAATCATCCCAAATTCTGCAGAACGATTTCAGGTATTAAGAAACATAAATTTCAATATAGCGGTGCAATTAGTTTAAGCGTTTGCAGTGAATTTCAGAAGGCTGCTAAAATGGAATCTAAGGTAAGTTATGGACCGTATATCACAAAATTGCATAACATTTTTTCTGGCCACATGAAGCTAAACTGGAAACAAGTTTACAGCGTATTTAATTATTTTACGAGAGTGGGCTTTAAATGAGGCCTATGGTAAGTTATGCACCGATCTTCACCAAATTTCACAGTGTCATTTCTAGTTCGATAAAACTGTGATGTACCAAATTTTGCTATGATAGCGTTATTTTTTACGTTTTTAGGCGTACTAAGCTGTTTTCCGGGAGTAAGGTTTATATGGGGCCTAGGGTAAATTATGGACCGATCTTCACCAAATTTCACAGTCTTATTTTTAGTTCTAAAAAACTTTGATGTACCAAATTTTGTTATGATAGCATTATTTTTTACGGATTTAGGCGTACTAAACTCTTTTCCGGAAGTAGGTTTTACATGGGGCCTATGGTAGATTATGGATCGATCTTCACGAAACTTAACAGTTTCATTTCTAGTCCTAATTAACTGTGACTTGCCAAAATTTGTTATGATAGCATTGTCAGTTAGGGTTTAAGGCTTACTATATTGTTTTCCGGGAGTAGGGCTTATATGGGGCCTAGGGTAAATCATGAGCGGATCTTCACAAAATTTAACAGCGTGATTTCCAGTTAAATAGAACGAACTGTTGCGAAATCTTATATCATTCTGTGCATTTTTCCACCATTTATGTTAGTTTTTGTAACAAAATTATCAATTTTTTTTAGGTGGTGGTTCCACATTTTGATTCATAGCCCAGATCCTATTGAACCGATTTTGCTGGATTTCAATCCCAAACTGCTTAGGATAACTACAAGCAATTTGACACCAAGTTTGTTTATTTCTTTTAAGTTTTTCGAAAGTGAGCGTGTTTTCAACAGACGGACAGACAGACGGACATGGCTAAATCGACTTAAAATTACTCAAGGACCCAGAATATATGTACTTTAAATGGTCTGAGATGAATAATAAAAAAGTTTCACACGGAATGACAAACTTAATATACCCTCTTCACAACTAATTGTGGTGGAGGGTATAAAAAAGCTATAAATATAAAAAAGCCATGCAAATTTGTTTATTAATTTAGTGCATATATAATACATTAATAGTATGACGCAATTCATTCATTAATGTAGGTTTCTATTATCTTTACGTCTACTTTAGTACACTTTGCAACGCTTTAGCAACCAAACAAGAAAGCAAAAAGCGTAAGAAATAAAGAGAGCACATAAAGTAAAAAAAAGGTAAAATAAGTAAACGAAAAGTATCATTACATTAACTGAATTTTCATTAACATAATCTAATGGGACTTAATTTCATATGACCACACAAAAATTTACAAACTCATATAATATGTAGTTAATATAACAGTTTTATTATTTGCGTCGTTAATACAAAGATCTCGTCGCTACTCGTATTTTATCATTTGCCGTTCCATAGGCTGTAATTAAAAAACAACAAAGAAAAAACCAAAGTAACAAATTCTCAAATTCTTTTTCCTTAAATTATTAATTTAAATACACAAAATTTACGTAACAGCAGATACCAGCAAAACGGAAAGAATGCTGATGAAAGTTGTCGCGGAATTATCGATAAATTCATATTAAATAAAAAATAAAAAAAATCTGTTGAAAATTAAAAATAATATATAGACACATTTAAAAAAGGTAGAAAAAATCCAAAAAATTGCGCTAAAACACTTCAATTAAAATTAGGTGGCATGTCATAACGTCCAGTGTCATAGTGTCCATGGACGTTATGACAATTTTGAAAGTGTCATAGTGTCCATGGACATTATGACACCTTCAAAAGTGTCATAACGTCCATCAAAGAAATGTCATAGCGTCCGCGGACGTTATGACACTTTTGAAAGTGTCATAATGTCCACAACTTAACTTATAATGAAAAATATTAAAATGTGTAAAATTTGTTTTGAAATACCGTTCAAATTTCAAATTTGGGATTATAGCCGGCCCTCGGCCGGGCGCAAGGATTTTCTCCTCTATGGTATAACAAACACCGGCTTCGCTAACTCAAGCTTCTTGAGTTTTTATTAAGGATTTTGTGGAACGACAATATTTTCATCCCATATAAAATTCCGCCTTTTTTTTAACCATCAGTTTTAACGTATTTGGGCTCCACAAGGGTTTGAGTGGGACCATACACCGAAAAACACAAAAGTACCGTTATCTAAAAAACTTAACTAATGAAAAAAAAATTACAGCGTTTTTCATGTTCAGGAGGTCAAAGGTAACCTATCTAGGCACGTGGCGTTCTTGGTAATTTTCCAAATTAAAAATTTGTAAAGCAGTGTTATCGACCATAAAAAATAGCTCCTCCAGAGCTTAATATTTTTTATTTAAATTTATATTCTCCTAAAATATTCTTCATGTCCTTCTATAACAAAGTTATTTCCAAACACAAAAACTCATATTCATGCATATGTATATGTATATGTTAAGTTACCCAGCGGGAAAACTCAGAAGACCTTCTCACTTCAGGCCTTTTTAAAGGCCTGCTTAAAAATTGTTTTGGTTCAATTGCTATTCTTATCTAACAGCTAAAGAATGCATTATAGAAGGCCTCGGCTCTTTGATATAAAAATAAGATACACCTTCCATACTCGCTTCTATGAAAAGGGAGTAGAGAAGGAGTAATATTTTTTTTATGGTTTTTTTGCACAAGCATAATACTTTTTTTGATCCCGCTACCATTCTTATGTACCTGTTAAAGAAGCGAGAGCGGAAGTCCTACTCCGCAATGACAACGTATGTAAAAAAGATATGAGTTTGAAATGGAGTGAGCAGGCCTTGTTTATCCAAAACAAGGAGTACAGAGGCCTTCTAGAAGGAATCCGTTCTCCTTCTTTTTCCCGCTGGGTACATCCTTATTCGAATATCTGTTAATGTATTTGTAATTTGCTGTATGTTTAAATATCCCAGTAAAAACTTCGCCAACTATATAATGTGTTGAGTAATCAGAAAAACATGAAGGCACTACTTACAATTCTACTGAAAGAACCAGTGAATTTTACTAGGGATGTCCCGAAATGAACGCATTTTAAAGTAAGTCATTATCTTTTTACTTAAATACATCCAGAAAAGTTGTTATAAATGTAGTTAAAGAAGAAAGCTACTAAATAATGAGTTAAAGAAGCTATTCATTTTGAAAAAGTAGGCGAAGTTTTTACTGGGATGTGTGGAAGAGCATTTTTTTGCGGGCTTAAAATTGCTTGTTAATACAGGAAAATGTTTATTAAAATAGTATGAGTCCTTCCATTTATATATACTCTCCTACTCATATTAAAAAAGGGCAACAAAGACAATAACATCAAGAAACCAACAACAATTTCTGTTGTTGTGGTTTGTTTTGAAAATGTTTTTGGTTGCTCGTTTTTACTTTTTTTTGTTTTCATTTGGGATTAAATTCCAATTTAACTGGATTAACAGCAAAAATGGTTGAATACAAAATAGTCACACAAAAAGGATAATAAAAGAAAGGAAGTAATTTTTTACATTTTTATTAGAGTTTTTTTTTCCCGGAGTTTTTTGATCCCGCTCCATATAAATAATACACAGTAAATTTGTTTTTAAATAATGAAAAAAACTTTTATAAAAAAACTTATATAAAAAAACGTAAGGTAACTTGTTTACAAAGTAAATAAAAGAAATCCTTAAATACTACAAAATTAAATGAAGATTAAAAGAGGAACTTGAATTATTATTACCTTACGGTTTTATATGTAAATTCCGTATTATTATTATGCTCTAGATACAAGATAAAAAATTAAGATAAACATAACAATTTAATTCATAAAACAATAACAAAAACAAACACAAATTGAGGTACTCAAGATATGAGATCAAAAAGTTAATTCATAAAATAGATAAAATATTTTAAATAAATATATTAACATATAATATATTAAGTCGTCAAAAATTATATTGATTATTTTTTTTACTAATTACCATGTTTCCGAAAAATTTCGTTCATTTTTTTTACCGAGGTTGGATAAATAATTAAAAGTGCACCGTTGTAGAAGGCTTTTGATTCACAATAAGAAGCACTTTTAAACAACGTCTATATCAGTCAAATGTATGTCAAGGTTCATGCAAAAAATAGCATCAACCTCTTACAAACCTTTTCATTTCATTAGGTCTATCTGTAATCTTTAGGACAATGTGTTTTTCAAATTTTATGTTGTAGTATCTTAAACGAGTTTTCAAATTTTTTTTTATTTCGGTTTCCCCGCACTTCAAGGGTATATAAACCAACACAAATTGAAAAAAATTATGTTTATCACCAATAAACATATCGCTCCTTCATTGCAACATAGTCGTATCTCAAAAAATCAAAAATTTTAAGTTATTTAAGCAAAGTGTTCCTTCATGCCTTCTCGTATTTTATCTCAAACTGGACCGAAGTTATAGCAAAATATATCTTTAAATCGGTACATTTTGAAAACTTTAATCGCATTTTGCCAAGTTCATTTGTTTTTGTAGATATGACTATGTTGCAATAAAGGAGCTATATGTTTAGGTATCTGCTATTTTTAAGACTTGTCCATGGACAATTAAACTTTACTACCTGCATCTTATTTTGAATTAATGTTTTTTATTAACTTTTCACTTCACTTGATTTATTAATTATCAACTGTTGCACTGCCTATTCTGCTTTAAGTAGATTTATTGCATCAGGAGACATTGATTTACGTATGTACTCACTTCTTGTAATTGATCTAATCGACAACCCATCCACAGATGCTTATTTTAAAAGAATAGAAAACTAAATTTCATTTTCATTTTTTTCATTTTTCATTTGCTTCTTTATTGAATTACTATCACAACAAGAATAAATCTTATAAATTACAGCGATAGTAAGTAACATTTGTTATATTAACATTAAGTAGATTTCATTTGCATATAATAAATTTCAAAGTATAAATAGCAGTTTTCTTAAACTATGAGGAATTTTTTATTTCCCGGGATCCCGCATGAAAAATCCCGGGAAAGCGGGAAATAAAATTATTGAAATTCCCGGGACGGGAAATCCCGGGAAAAAACCCTAATTTTTATAGATATATCGAAAAAACTTTTTGTTTAATTAAAATATTAAAAAAAAACATTAATCTAAAGAGAAATGAGTGAATGAGACATAATATAAAAATTTTTTACATTATTTTTTATATATTATCCCCTAATGTGAAGGAGTTCCTTGGAGGCCATAACAAATTTTTTTCTAAGTTTTTAATTTCTTGCTGTGTTAAGTCTACTTCCATTGGTTCTGCGCCTATCAGTAGTCTCAAGGTAATATACGGTCGGATCTTTTGCGACAACTCTACGGATTCCAATCGAAAGATGAGCGTGCAATAATTTATTGAAGCTTTCTTATGGGTCGGATTTTGTGATGCATGAAGACCTTCATAGTTTTTCGAGAGAACTGAAAGCATTTCTTTTCGAGAGTGCTGCACGCTCTTTATTAATTCAACATCTGACAACACTGTGTATTACAAATACAAAATTGTACAAGACACTTGACATCTTCACACCACTATTTGTTACAAAAGCGAAACTTCATCCGATTTGTGAGTGATTGGGAAAAGGTGGTTTTTGTGTAGATACCACTGAAAAAGTACAATATTACTAAGATTTTAATGTCTCTTAAGTACTGTAACTCTTGATGAAACAAACAGGTCGCATTACTACGTCAGATAACAATTATTTGATAGAGTATTGTTTGTTTACAATAATTCCACGTGTTGTTTGTGATTTCTTTATCTTTTCAAAAATGTTTATTATTCTCAAAAGATTTTGTTATTCGTGCTAAATTCCCAGTTTTTATTCTTGATAAAAACACTTGAAATTTATTGTTGATGGGATAAGCTATTCCTATGCGCATTTCACTAGTTGCTTAGGCCAGATCATCAGGAAAATTCATCCATAAAGACTTTAGAAAAACTAAGAGCAACCAGTGAAATGCGCATACTAATAGCTTATCCCATCAACAATAAATTTCAAGTGTTTTTATCAAGAATAAAAACTGGGAATTTAGCACGAATAACAAAATCTTTTGAATTTAAAAGCTTGTATTCCCAAAAATAATTTTGATAATAAACTGGCAGTGCACGGCCTGAAAAAACTTATTGGCAACATGTAATTGAAATTATTTTTTGTTTTCATTTTGTTTTTTTTTTAACCTACTTACAACTACAATTAATGATGGGTGAATTCCAATCAATTGTAGTGGGGAATGTAAAATGAGATAAACTCACTGATTATTATTGATGTTTTTGTTAAAACTTTGATATTGTAACAAGTAGAACTGTTGCTTATAAGTCTTATACGTTTAACAGTTTTATTGGTTTAATATCTTTAGTTTTTCTAAAATCTTTATGGATGAAGTTTCCTGATGACCTGGCATAAGCAACCAGTGAAATGCGCATAGGAATAGCTTATCCCATCAACAATAAATTTCAAGTGTTTTTATCAAGAATAAAAACTGGGAATTTAGCACGAATAACAAAATCTTTTGAAATTAGAATTTTGTATTCCCAAAAATTATTTTGATAGTGTTTATTATTCTAATTAAAGAAGATATTGGCCATTGTGAAACGTTGTTAACTACAAATTTTTGTTTTTTATTATTGTCATTATTATAATTGTTATTATTATGGTTAAATATAATTCAAAGGCAAAGTTTGATTTATGTTGTAATGATGTGCAATTGCTTCCATCTGCATTATTTCATTATGCTATAACAATCTTTTAGACCCCCCCGCCTTTCACCATCTCATGACTCTTCCTCCGCCTTTTCTAGGAAAGTAGTGCTTTATGAAGTGTTCATTATTTAATATTTAAAGTAGAAATTAATATTCTCATATTCATAGTTTTATTTAGAATTTTTATTTAAAACTTAAAATAAAAACTATTGCTAAATGATGTGGCATATTTTCACACTCGTTGACACATCACTAAATTAATTGATTCCAAAAATGTTGTCGAGTATTTTTTTGTGAGCGCTTATTTCCATTTCATTTCATTGCCGGTGATAAGTCTGGCTGGCAGAGAAAACAAAAAATAACAAAAAATTTATCAGCAAAATAAAATAACGATTTACGAGTATTTTTAAACCAACTGACAAATATGTGAAAAGTTAAGCCAAAAAGTGAATAAACAAATAGTTGGCTTGAGGTTTAATGCAATTAAAACAAATGCGACAATTTTTTTTTACTTAACTTAAGGAATTAACAAATTTAATAAAATAACATAACAAGATGGGATAAATAGAGAGAAAAAATAATTTAAATGCTTGAAATTACACAAATCCCTTGTTTTTTTCTGGTAACTTTAAAACAGTGAAGGTCACATTTGCAAATCCTATGTACGCGTGCATAGAAAAAAAATTCTCCTTGTGTGACGTCGACGAAGCTTCTTTGTGTGGTATGTGACAACCCTGCAAATAAAAGGACCAGTCCAAACACGCGTGTAAAGAGTAGCCCACAAGGGACCAGGAGTAGTCCAAAAGTAACCCAAACGTATGGAAACAACTTGGTTTATTTAACATTACGATGTCCTAGGGCATCACCATATAACCCACCTTTGTACTACTAAGGAGAAGTTTTAAAACTACTCCATGGTATACTCAAGAGGATTAGTTTTGAAGTCGTTAACACGAAAGCATGTCGTTAAAAAACGAAGACATGTCGTCTCACTACAAACACTTTTTAACAATGACATGGTCCAAGCTTTCATTACATGGAACCAGTCTATGGAGTAGTCCATTTTATCAAAATGGATCAGGTGGTCCAATTTTGTTTGCTGGGCCACTGCTTTAAAACCACAAACTATCAAATCTTTTTAACCAGCAAACCTTTAATCTACTTTCCAAACCTCTTGTCAACAAATCTCTTAAAAATTAACTTAGTCACAAAATTTTACTTAATTAATGGCAAAAAATCAAAAAAAAAATCTTTGAATCAAATTAATTTCCATGTCTACACTTTTTCTCAAATTTAACTGAAACAAATTGTTCTAAGCATTCCTTCAAAAAACCAAGATCCGAAAGACAAAAGGAACTAAATGTTCAACAAAAGTTAAAACGAACTAAATTCATGCTGTCATCAAAAGTGTTAAAATCTCCAAATTGTCTCTGGATACTTGTATCTTTTTCGAAAGCAAACAAAAGAAAAAAACGTAAACTCCACAAAAAACCCCATATTCTAATGGTTAAATAAGTGGTAAATTTGTTACGAATTTAACAGTCATTGGATGAGAATAAAACCGAAAATTAACAAAGAAACAAAAGAATGTTAAATAATCCTGGTATAAGCTTATTTCGTTTTTTTTCGATACAAATTTGCTTTAAATGGTTTTATGTGAAAAGTACAGAGAAAATGTTTTAATTTTGGCTGGTTTTAAAAACGACACAATAAATTAATAATAGAATTGGTTTTATTTTAATATAAACGGACCATAAATTTTTACAACTTACCGATTGCTTAAAGTTGATTTATCGGCCCTATAAAAAGTGTTCCATTATTACAATGTTACCTTAACGTAAAATTAGCGATAAATTAATGAAGGTTCATCCTACTTGGTATGTTAAAGTAAAGTTGTAATAATGGAACACTTTTTATATGACCGATTAAATCCTACTTTAAGCTGTCGTGAAAACGGTGTACATGATTTTTGCCGAACTTAAATCCGTTTCCAATACTAAGTGGCTCTTAAAGTAAATGCATAGTTTTTTAAATGCCATGATAGAAACATTTTTTGGAAATAACCCAAACATCCAAGGTTATAGACAAAGATGTTTATCTTCGAAAAATGTATAACTTTTGTTTCTTTCCGTAAAAATTTAAAAGTTTTAATAGTGCTTTTATCCAAAAATGAAAGTTTTTTGGTATAAAAATTTTGTTTGTGAATATTTTGCAATCAAAATTTACACTGATATAGAAAAAATGTGGAAAAAATTCCTCACAAATAACTGTGCGTTAACACTTCAATTAAAATAATTCCGAAAAATAGACAAAATAATAGTCGAAAAATGCAACTTATTCGAACCAAATTTTAACAGGTCCATTTCTCGAAATCAACTTATCGCCAAATTATGATTTCAATAAGTCGATGGTTGCGTTCGCCGTATGGCACGTAGCGCCATCCTGTTGAAACCACATCTCCTCCGGATCAATGTCATCCATATTTTCAAACAAAAAATCATTGATCATGGTGCGGTAACGATCTCCATTGACCGTAACGCGAGCTCCGGCCTCATTTTTGAAGAAATAAGGTCCGATGATGCCACCAGCATGAAAACCGCACCAAACGGTGCATTTTTCTGGATGTTATGGAGTCTGTAGGGTCTCTTGTGGATTGGTCTCGCTCCATATGCGGCAATTTTGCTTATTAACAAACCCGTTAAGCCAAAAATGCGCCTCATCGCTGAACACAATTTTGCGATAAAACAACGGGTCAGTTGCCAACTGCTCTAGAGCCCAATCGGCGAAAGAACGACGCATATAATGGTCTCGTGGCTTCAATTCCTGCACCAGCTGGATCTTATACGGGTGTAGGCCGAGATCTTTGCGCAAAATTTTCCATGTAGTGGACGGACAGAGCCCCAATTCCTGCGACCGACGACGAATCGATAAATTTGGATCTTCTTCCACACTTTCGTTTACAGCGGCGATATTCTCTTCAGTACGCACATTCCTTCGACGTGTTGGTGTTATTGCATCCTCTAGACAGTTCGTCGAATGGCTTGTTCAGATGGACGATTATGTACGCCATAAAAATGACGAAGTCGTCTATAAGTTGCGCGAATCGACGACTGATTTTCAAAGTAAATTTGGATAATTTCGTAGCGTTGTTCAAGCGTGAGTCTATTCATGATGATTTGTCAGAGTATACTGAAACGATAAAAAAAAATATTTCATCAAAATTTAATTTTTTGTGTTACTTTTTACAATTTAAAGTTCTATCTAGCTTAAAAAAACACCCTTTATAAGATAACTGAAAATTTTATTTGGTTTTACGGAATTCGTGGTTGAATTTTTAACAGTAAAAATTAAATGAACTTTTTGTTGATTTAAATTACTTTTTTATATAATTAAATATAAAGAAGAATTTAACTCAATCAACGGACAATATTAACTGCAACTGAAAATCCGTATTAATATTCACTTAGTTTTTTGAATTTCGGTTAGAATCAGTTAAAAATAAATTTGCTTGGAATTTTAAATGTTTATTTATTTAAAAATGACTGAACGGAATATTTCTTAAATAACAAATAAAGTCGTAAAAATGAAAAACCAACTTCAAAATATTAACTAAATTCCGTACTGATTTTCCGCCAGCAAAAAAAATTATCATATCAATTAACACATTTGTAAGTTTGAGCTTTTCTTGCTGTTCAGTTTCAATCAATAGGTTTAATTGAAAGTTTACCACCAGCAAAAGAGGCTAAATAAAATCATCAAAAGATGCTAGACAACCAACTTTCCTTGACAAAATAATGAGTATGTAATGTTTAACTTCAAAACTAAAAATGTTGTAACAAAATTTAGAAATTTTCCAAGAGGTGGCCCTAATGGCTGCTTATTCCTTCTCACATTTTTGTTATAAGCAATAAACTATATCAAAATTTCACTAAACGTTGTATATAAATTTATAAAAGATTTCCAAAAAAAACCTCTCAGCCTTCTATTCCTACTAAAAAAAACTTCGAAATTCCCACAACATAAATGATGCCCATGAAAATTCACTTGTTGCTTAAATACTCGTACATGAATATCAACTGCTAAAATTTTTATTTATATTCTGTAATGAAAAGAGCTGCGGAGAGTGTATGAAACCTCCCCTTCCAGACAATCTATACAAAACTTAAAGAAAAAAATTAAAAAAAAAATAAAGTTTAAGCTGTTAAAACAAGCCAAATGTTAAAATTATAGTCAAAAATGTTTTCAATGTTGTCGAGGTAACTTGAGTTAAACCGAATATATAAAACAGTTAAAACATTAGCAATAAATTATAATTTAGAAAAATTTAACCCACGCATACTCGCACACCCCCCCCCCCCCCCCCCCCATAAAAACCATTTTTTTGGGCTTCTTATACCACTTCTTCCTGGACATCTTCCTTACTTGGCAAAATATATTTCCGTATAAAAAATATGTAACACACACAAAAACAATTCCCGCACGGGAGTCAGCCACACAATTTGACACTTATTTAGGAGTAGAAAGTCAGTAGACAAGAGAAAAAAACATTATTTTTTAGTTGAGAAAAAGGGCAAAGTTGTAAAGCAAAGTATAAACACTTGTTAAGTGTTGAAAGTCTTTAAAAGTGATTTGTTTATTAATAAATTGCGATAAAAAACAACAAAATATTATTATGATTTATTACGTACCCAAAAGAAAATGCCAGGATTTTAGCAGAAGAATTTGTTTCCTATTGAGACTAATAAAAAAAACAGCATGTACATGTCAAAAACTGAAGTAGCGACGAAAATTACTTAAGACGTACAATATGACTTTGCGGATGAAATGAGTGCTTGTGGTTAAGAGAAAGCAACTGTCAAATTTTGACCTTGACAGTTCAAGTTTAAATTAATATTTCTGAAGTATTTCTTCTTTTTTCTGCACCCAGAGAAAAAACATGTTTAATTACGGTCACCTCCAACATAACTATTTTTAAAGAAAATTTTAAACATATTTTGTTTCATTTAACCATATTATTGTCACAACCTACCATATTTTGGTTGACTTAGTTCTCTATCAAGTAGCCACAACCATATAATGGTTGCCTCCGAACATGTTATGGATTAAAATAACAAAATAATGTTTAGCACTTATAATAGCATGGTTGCTTTTCAACCATAGCATGTTGCTCTTGGAAAAGAGGAAAATACTATTGTTAATTTTAAAACAAATTATTGTCATATTTAACCATAACATGTTTAGAGGCAACCATAAATAGGTTGTGGCTTCTTGATGGAGAACTAATTTAGACATATAATGGTTGTGCGTGACAATAATATGGTTTAATTAATAATAATATGTTTAAAAATTTCTTTTAAAATAGTTTTGTTGGATGTAATCGCAATTAAACATGTTTTTTCTCTACGTGTGGTTATTAGAACAAGTTAGAGTGCTATATTCGGCTGTGCCGGATCTTTGATACCCTCCACCGACAGTTCGAATGTTTTGGAAGTAATATCTGTATGATGTCTATATTATTATTATAATCTTTATAAAAACAGACATCTGCATTAAAATTTGTTGCGGTTAAAACCTATAATTATATTAATTTATTGACCAACAATCAGAAAGTTGAATGCTTTTTTTTTAGCAATTTTACCAAGCTTAAATAAAATATCATGATTCGTAACAGTTTAAGCCGAACTTAAATGATTTTCAGGAGGCCAACTTATATTTGAGCCATGGTAAGCTATAAACCAATTATCCCAAAATTCTGCAGAAAAAACATAAATTTCAATACAGCCCAGCAATTATTTTTGGCGTTTTCAGTGAGTTTCAGAAGGCGAATTATCTCATCCTTTAGCTCTTGAATTGCTGCTGGCTTATTGACGTACACCCTTTCTTTCAAATAACCCCAAAGCGAGAAGTCCAACGGTGTCAAATCACATAATCTTGGCGGCCAATTTACATCGCCACCACGTGAGATAACACGGCTATTGAATTTGTTGCGCAAAAGAGCCATTGTTTTGTTAGCTGTGTGGCAAGCGGCACCATCCTGTTGAAACCACATATCGTCCACATGCATATCTTCCAATTTGGATCATAAAAAGTTCGTTATTGTATCACGATAGCGAACACCATTCACAGTAACTGCCTACCCGGCCTCATTTTGGAAAAAATTATGCTGCCAGCCCATAAGCCGCACCAAACAGTCACTCTTTGTGGGTGCATTGGTTTTTCGACAATCACTCTTGTATTAAATGCTGCAATTCTGCTTATTGACGAATCCACTGAATGAAAATATGCCTCATCACTGAATCACGAAATGCACGATATGCATTTTGATTTGAACGCCCATTTTCATAATAAGCCTGAATAACTTAAACGCGTTTCTCGATTGTATATCTTTCAATGGTTCAAAATGAGTTAGTCTGAAATGGAGAAATGTCAAATGAAGTGTAGAAAAAAACTTGACATTTAGGTGTGGTACACAATCAACATCGGCCTTTAAAATTTTACTTCCTTATGGCGACAATATTTTTATTATTAATGTTGACTTTACCTTTATTTGTATTTAAATTTGTTTATTAGTTTATTAAGTTTGTTTGAAGTTATAGGTTTGTGAAAAAAGACGCGGTATAATAGATTAACGAATTATATTCCTTGAAAATGGTTGACGAATTAAACCGAAATATCGGAGAAAATAAATTATTAAAAATTAAATAAAAAAGTAGTTTTTTTTTTTAATTTAAAGATTCAAGACCTTCAGCCGAATTTAATAATTATTTCAAAAGGTATAAAGTAAAAAATTAAAGTTGAATTTAATTAACAAATTTGTGATATAAACAATTAATAGTATCAATTAAATATTTTTGGTATTAACAACATTTGCTGCTTTTATTCACTTGATTAGATTTTTAATTTAAACTGATTTGCTTTTTGATTAATGGTTTAATTGAAAAAAATGGCGGGAATTTATGTATTTTGGAAGAAAAGAAATTGTAAAGCTCTTGGTTTCAGATTTAGTTTGTTTGTTTTAAGACACACGACCAATTTTAAAGCTACAATAGTTATCTATTGAGGCTTTTTGTGTAAAATACATCGTAACCCATATTAACCCAAGCGATCTTCCAGTTATCAGATTTTAAAAAAAATTTTAAGAGGGTATGTTGATACCCTCCTAAACAATAATATTAATAAATATTATTAATAATAATAAAACAGTTGAACAAAAAAAGTTCAAACAGACTATTAAACTTTTTAGGTTCTTCTTTAATTTACAAAGGTATATTGTCCCACTGTTCCAATACTGGAACGGTGCATTTATGTGAAAAAAACGAAACTCAAAAAACTGAACATTTTGTTTTGTTTTATATTTATTTTATATATCAACAATAAATTTATGAACACTAAAAAAATATTCGTTTACATTGTGACCAAACACAAAATTACTTATATTTTGCGTCGAGACAGTTTTTTTTTTTCAAAAAACTTAAACAAACAATACGCAATAAAACAAAAATTTTGTACTGAAAAAAATAAGGGACCTTTAGTTTGTTAGGTGACCGCCTCAGGGTTACCACAGCATAAAAATAATTGGAACTGCATTTACACAAAAATAAATATGAATACTAAAAGTAACTGTTGCAAAAATGGAGCACTAGGGTGATATGGGTTAAGAAAAAAACCTTTATTGGGATCCTGAGCCACGTTTCTAGGTAATTGCAATTTCCTTATATGCAAACACGAAACGGTTTAATAAAAGCCACATGTGTTTTATATTCGTTCTTTTTCTTATAACGTTTTTAAAAGAAAAAGTAAAAAAGAATAGAAAAACAACGTACGAGTATTTACAGAAAATAAAAAAAATTCTGTAAAAAACAAATAAAATAATTTATTGTACCTTTTTTGTAAAATGCATTATATTTATGTAGTAAATGTTTTATTTTATATGAATTGCTTTAATCCATGCACATTAGGGTGGCCCAAAATACAAAAGTATCGAATATTCGCGCTCCACAAAGCTGATCCTATTCGAATAGTGCTTAAAAATGTTCAGTCCAAATATGAGTACAATCGGGCAATATTTAGAGGTTGCGATAGTTAAAGGATTTTTCGGGGTTAGATAAACTTACACGATCAATAGATCCAATAAAGTCGTTTTAAAAAACAGATTTCAGTTTTATTGGTTAAGTTGTATTTTGTTTTTTGCGAAACTTAACTTCTTCGTGCGATGAATCTGACTCACTGTCAGAAATTTCAACATAATCCTTCTAAACTCGCTTCTTGTAATTCTGCATTCAAAAGTAGTTAAATAATTATGTAGAGGGATGAATATATTTGGATTTTAACAAATGTAAATCTAGTAAAGATCAAAGAAAAGTGTGAAAAAGTATCTCCAATACATAAACAAGTACAAAAATGATAAGCCAAAAGTAAATGCATGTAATAGGCATAAGCTGTGAAACATAAAAGTCGACATTCATCGCGACCTCTAAATATTGTCCTATTGATCCAATTTTTGGTACATACATATATTTTAGAAAAAGAAACAAAATCAAGCTTGTGGAGAAAGTATTGGACTATACTTTTACTTTTCCATACAAGCGTGGGCCAGTCTAATGCACATACACACAATACATGCATAGACTAATGTGTATTGTGGCTTAAGTGTGTGTGTGTGAGTTTAAATAGTCCTGGTTTGTTGAATGTAAGTTCCCGCAGAGACATTTTTTTAAACAGACATTTAGCAGCTGTGACTTTTTCTCTTTACTCGTTACTTTTTTATATTTTTTTTTTTTTTATTGAAATGTTTTTGTTGTTCTGTACAAGTACAATGACTTTTTCCCTGTTGATTTTTTTTTTATTTTCATAAAAAATAAATTGTCATTGTTTTGCAATACCGACCGACCCTGAAAGTATTTTTTTATTCGTATTCCATTCAATCTTTCTTTCGCTCTCATCCTGTTTATACCCAGCAAACATGACTTTTTCATTTAATATCAAGCACAATTCTCAAAACTTTTTCAAATTTGAATATCTTAATTCAAATTGAAAATGTTTTGAATGTAAACAATATTTTATCAATGTGTTATCAAATTGTTATCAAGTGGTTTTTTCATATTAAAGGTAAGCTTGGCAGCACTGAAGAGAAAAATAAATGTAAACATTTTAACCTGGCGACTTAACTCGAATATCGTTTAGGGTACTGTAACAAGTTCAAAATTGTGTTATTTGGATTGCGATCCATTTAAATCGATTAAAGGAGCGCGAGCGTTTGATATATGTTCAATATTTATCGCTTGAGTGTAACCATTATTTTGCCGCGAGAAAAACAAAAACAGATATTTAATCGTGATACTGGATCGCCTTCAATATATATTGAACGTCTAGCAGTGCTTTTACAATTCAAGTAAAATTAATTAAAATAAGTATTATATTAATATTAATTACCACAGAGTGCACACAGAGGTGACGCGAGACGGAAGCTATTTTTGCGTTTTTTTTGCACCATTTCTTTATGCTGCAATACAATGAACACAAGCTTTTTCAATTCGGATTTACTTGCAAGACTGTTGTAAAAATTAAGTTCACCACAATACAAGTAAATAATATTTATGTAAGTAAATAACATTACAAAACTAAACAATATTACTAAATATACTTTCTAGCACAAAACAAAACAGAGGGTTTGATTTAAAATCATTTTCAAATTGAAATCAAACCGCCGTGTTTGTTGGGTATGAGATCAAGGGCGTGTGTGTATGTGTGTGCATTAGTAAATAAATGACTGTATAAAATTTCCATTGTTGTTTTGAATTTCAACACTTTTGATTTCATTCGGTTGTTGTGTTGAAAATGTTTTGAAATTTTTCTGCGTCTGTGTTTGAGTATGTGGGTGTTTAACTAAAAGTGTGTGTGTATTGTTGTTTAAAAATGAAAAATCATTTAAGCGTTAAATCAGTTTTTATAGTTGTTTCGACTGTTGAAAAACAATTGAGTACATTTTCCACACACTTTTAACAAAAACACAAGTAATCTATACAAAAATTTTTATAAATAAATATGGGGGGTTTCATGTCAAGTGACCCAATTTTTAAATCGATGTCTTCCGATTTGGATGAAATTAGTTAGTCAAGTGGCCCAATCTTTAAATCGATATCTTCCGATTTAAATGCAATTTTTACCAAGGTTAGTCCTATTGGATATTAGTTTAGACGCAACAAGATCGGTCAAAAAGTTTCAGAGTTAGAGAGTGTCAAAGTTTGACATTTTGGCCATACAGGTGTTCTTTCTCATCCATGTAACTTATTACCTATTGGAGTTATCAAAATTTGTCCAAGGTAGCTTCGATAGCTATTTGATCAAACTTTTGAAAAAATGCGAGTGGGATATGCATAAAAAAATAATTTCTAACTCAAGACGAGGGTATTTTCCTAAAAGACCAGAACTAACTTAAAGGAAAAGAAATTGGCTTTCTTTTGAGCAAAAAAAAAAAAAAAAACATTCCGGATAAAAAAAATATTAAAAAAAAAGTTTTAAATTTAAAAAAAACTTTTAAAAAAGAAAAAAGATTGATCAAATAGCTATCGAAGCTACTTGGCACAAATTTTGCTAACACCAATAGGTAATAAGTTACATGGATGAGAAAGAATACCTGTTTGGCCAAAATGTCAAAATTTGGCCCCTCTAACTCAGAAAATTTTTGATTGATATTGTTGAAAATTTGCGTCTTATCTACAATCCAATAGGACTCCTTGGTACAAATTTCATTCTAAATCGGAAGATATCGATTTAAAAATTGGGTCACTTGACATGAAATCCCCCATATATGTATTGGTTCTATTGTGTTGAACTTATTACAAAAAAAACATTTTTCTATTTTGCATAATGTTTTGTTGCTGGCACCTTACAGCTGAGTCTAGTCTACCACTGACTTCGAATATGTGTCTAAGTATTGAAAGATTCAATATTTCTCATACAAATAAAATTTTAATATTGTTTTTGCTCTTCTTCAAAGTCTAGAAAATCTGATTGTTTACAGTTCTGAAAACGTGACTGTCTTTTGTGCTGTAAAGGAATGTATATGTTTATAAAATATTTATAAAGAATAAAATAAGAAATCAATTCAATATCAGATGTTAAAGATTTTGATTATAAACCTTAACACAATTCTAATACATATTTTTATGTTATTATAGAACGGGAAACGAATTTCTTATACTTTAACGTCAATGCATTGACAAACAATTAAAAAAAATGTTCATAAGGAAAATTTAAAAAAACTTTTTCGAACAGGGTTGAGAAAGACAAAAAATTAAAGCGAAACGATGCTGAATTTTGATTTTATTTATTCACTTAATCTGGCTCATGAAGGTAGGATTTACAACAAGTAGCAAAAATCTTCAAACTTGTTAATAGTCCCACTCCCGGAGAACATTACTGTAAAGACGGCCCTCTTCCTAGCAAGATGGAAGATTGCCGCGATTGTGCCAGATCAAAAAAGTTACTGGGCCATTTTGCATGCCCACAAAGCTTTTGAACTCTATAATAAAGTCACTTAAGCAATCGTATGTAAAGCCCGGCCAACTATTCGAATTAATGCGAAAACCGAATATCCATGGCGTTAGGTATATGTTCAGTGTTTGGTGGGTCCAAAAAGTTCCCAATTATCACTAGCGACCTCTACTAAACACCATTAATCTATTTATTGTGATTTTTGTTTGAAAAACGAGTGGAATCTAAAAATGAGCGTACCTTAAGCTTTTGAATTAATAAATTTTTTGAATCGCAAGAAAAACTTTGATAACTGTTATGCGTGGCAGTGTAAATAAAACTGAACTAGCAAAATAAAGTGAAGTAATTTGTTTTTATTTCTGTTTTGTCTTTACCCACTTACAAGTAAATTTAAAGTTGACAAAAAATGACAACCAATTGTAGTCGGGACTGTAAGAAAAGATAAACTTACTGTTTATTGTTGTTGTTTTTGCTTAAGCTTTCATATTGTTACAAGTAAAACTGGGGTTTATAATTCTTATTCGCTTAACAGTTTTATTTGTATAATATCTTTAGGTTTTCTAAAATCTTTGGTTGAAGTTACCTGACGATCTGACCTCAGCAACCAGTGAAATGCGCATAGGAATAGCTTATCCCATCAACAATAAATTTCAGTTTATCAAGAGTATGAAATGGGAATTTAGCACATTTAAACGAAAACTTGTTAAAGCGTTTTTAATTTGTCGAAAAATTCTCATGAGCATACAATTTGTATGAAGCAAGGCGAAAGAGCTCGGCGGCAGGAATTTAGATACTCTTATGAATCTATCAATAATCTAGTGGGTTCTATAAAACCAGATAAGTTAACATTACTAATCATTGCATAACGTTGCCCATTTTGTTTTGGTATGCGAATTCGTCGTAAACTCTTAAATTCATTAACAAAAGGAACGTTCTTATTCTGATTGCTCTGAAAGAACTTTGAAAAATTCATTTAAAAGGCAAAACAGATAGAAATTTAAATTATGGGAATTTTCAAAAGCTGCCTTAATAATTTCGAGTTTTCTTTTAAGAAATACCACAATTTTCATTTTTCGAACAATTTTTTTTTTCTAAATAACTAAAAAAAATTCTTTAAAAATGTTACTAAACAAAACTTTTATGTAAAAACTGTATTTGTTGTAAAAAACAATAAATAAACTAGTTATTACATTTTGGGTAAAAATATTCGTATTTTGTAAAAAACTTTAATTTAATTAACACCAAGAGACATTTGTATAGAGTTTGTTCGCGGGACTTCACGTCTCGAAAACTGCCTGGATATTCAATTGTTTCAATTCCCGCAAATTTTAAGCAAAACCTTTTTTCAAAATTTAGTTAATCTATGTTGGTCCCGTGACATAAGTTGACTTATCCAGTCAAATTCTACAAAAATATCTATATTTTGTTGCGGTTAAAGGCTTTTAATTGACTGATTTTCGAGAATGGGGTTTTAAGTCTCATGAAACTAGATTAGACCCAATTTCAATTTATTTTCTGCTGAGTTGTGCGGAAGTTAGCGTTATTTAAACAGACGGACATGGCTTAATCGCCCTTTAATTACTGTTGGACCCCGAATATACACACATGTCGACAGCTCAAGTCCACAATATGCCAAGTCGACTTAGCATGATTTCAATTTTTTTTACGTTTTTGAGTTTTGTATTGTTCAACTTGAGCTTTTAGTCCCTATTTATTTTCCAGAAACTATAGTGTTGTTATAAATAATATAATCCTCATGATAGTTCAGTACTTTCGGTCTAATTATGCAAATTTTTATCCAATCCGAAGAATGAGCAATGAATTTAACAACTTTTATGTGTATATTGTTTTCTCTGATGAAAGATAACCTCTTACGTACCTTAAAATAACTTTAATCTTATATTTGTACTGTTTTGTGATATTCTAGATACTTAAGTTTAAAATTCAAGGTTGTCATAGAAGCCAATATTGTCAGAATTGGTTTTAAAACCGACAAGAAAAAAATGCTTTGGTGTCTTAGAAACCAATGCTATTGGTTTTATGTTCACCCTAGCATTAGTGTCGGTTTTAGGTGTCACAGAAACTAATGTTATCGGTTTTTTATTGGAAATATTTACTTACAGCTCTTGTTTTTTTGTTGGAAATAAATATAGTTGCTAAAAGCTTAATTTTTTATTTAATTTTTTTTGACAGTTAGATTTTTCCACATATAGAAGTAAATAATATTGGTAAAATAGTATTTTTTGCATGTTTCCGGTAGTAAAGTAAAATAAAAAAAATAATAAAAATGTAAAGAACAGCTGTTTCGATTGGTTTTATTTACATCCGAAATTAACAAAACCAACTTGATTTCGTAACACCAAATGAAACCAATATTGGTTTTCAAAACCGACAATTAGCAAAACCAATATTGGTTTCTATGACAACCCTGATTAGTTACATTTGCGAAAAACTTTTTATATTTATTTTCAAAAGTACCATGCAAGAAATGAATGAGCGAATTATCATATTTTTCACGTTGGCGTTAAGAAAATGATGGGAGGAATGATAGAATATCAAGTTTTCTATCATTTCTACCATCATTTTCTTAACGCTAACGTGAAAAATATGATGATTCGCTCATGCATTTCATGTAGGGTACACAAACGGGTACCTGAAGTATCAAAACAGAAACCAACAAAATATTTCTATAAATTTTCTGCATATAAGAAAAATTTGTTCAAGTATTGCTAAATTTTCTCCCCCAACTTTTTTAACCCTAAGAGGATTCTTACTAAACTTTCCATTTAAAAGCAAAATTTAAATAGTTTGTCGTATTTTTATAACATTGATGCCATTTAAATATTAACAAGATGACATTTTAAAAGTTTTAAGCACAACGATCGATATGATACAGGCAAAGTAAAACTGCAACTAGCAACAACAACAACAGTAATGTTGTAGACAATACCACCCTGCAAAATAACAAAAATAAAATGAAAATTGTTTTTTAATTCTTATTTAAGACTTAAACTTTTCCTAAAACTAAAACAATTAAATGTTTATGCAAAATGAAAACAAATTCAATCCGTACGATTTAGAAGTGACTGGGTGCAACTGAATTTTTAAACGTCATACAAACTAAAACAGCAAAATACTCTGGAAAAAATATAAACATATTAACAAGAGTTTTCTGTTTAGAGATGACTGGAGTATTTTGCAACAACATTGTCACTTAAATTGCATAAATGAAGGAGTTTCTCAATTTAATACGGGGTTTTCTAAGGCAAAAATTATTTCGCACAGCACGAAGTTCATTTCAAAAAGAGAATGAATATATGGAAGACTTGAAAAGTAGAGCCTGCGACAATATGCAAATTCTACATTTCACATTTTAGTAGTACTCGTCCTCGTATGTACATTTTTTGGTTTTGGGATTATTATGTTTTGGATGTTTGTTTGCTTGTGTAGTTGCATATTTTATTTTCTTCTTTTTTTTGTTTGTTTTGTATGTATATTTAACAAACTGTTACTAATTTTCAACAAGCAGGATACGGAAGTGCATATACCACATCTTCAATATATTTTTCCCTAAATATTTTGTTAAGTTTAAACTTTTCTGTAAATATACGAGAGGCGATTGGAAAGGATGTATAGAAGCGACTTTTATGTAATGATTTTTATGTAAAAAAGCTAATATTTATTTTTAAAGTGCCTTTTTGAATGGAAAAAATATTTTTGAGTAACAACTACCTTTTTTATGTAAATACTGAATTTTTTGGTAAACATTTTTTTTGTAAATAACAAAATGTAATAACAATTCTTGTTTAAAAAGGGACTTTCATTTACAAATTTACCCTTTATGTTTAAGTTTTTTTGCTAAAGCGATTAGAGAACAGCGTGACTATGAAATATTTTTATACCCTCCACCACAATTAGTTGTGAAGAAGGTAACCAAGTTTGTCATTCCGTGTGAAACTTTTTTATTGTTCATCTCAGACTAAGTCGATTTAGCCGTACATCTGTTCACACACTCACTTACGAAAAGCTTAAAAGAAATTAACAAACTTGGTGTCAAATTACTTGCAGCTATCCGAAGCTGTTTGGGATTAAGTAGGATCAGAGCTATGAATCAAAATGTGGAACCACCACCTAAAAAAAATTGATAATCTTGTTACAAAAACTAGCATAAATAGTGGAGCAATAAACGGAATTTTATAATATTTTGCAGAAATTTGTTTTATTTGACTGGAAATCACACTGTAAAATTTCGCGAAGATCGGTCTTTAATTTACCCTAGGCTCCATATAAATCTTACTACCGGTTTGGTACACCTAAAACCATAATTAATAATGCTATCATAACAAAATTTGGCACGTCAACGTTTTAAAGGGCTAGAAATTTCATGAAGATCGATCCATATTTTACCCTAGGCCCGATATAAGTCATACTCTCGAAAAACAGTTTAGTACGCCTAAAACCGTAATTTATAATGATATCAGAATAAAATTTAATACTTCACAGTTCTATATGACTAGAAATGACACTAATAAATTCCGTGATGATCGGTCCATAATATACTATAGGCCTCATATAAAGCCGACTCTGGTAAACTAACTAAATACGCCTAAAACCGTAGCAGAAAAAATATTATGCAATTTTGTGATATACGGTGCATAATTTACCTAAGATCCCATTTTAGCAACCTTCTGAAATTCACTGTAAACGCTACAACTAATTTCACCACCGTTTTGAAATTTATGTTTTTAATACCAAAAATCGGTCTGAAGAATTTAAGGATGATTGGTTCATAGCTTACCATGGCTCCAATATAAATTCCCCTCCTGAAAATCATTTAAGTTCTGCTTAAACTGTTACAAATCATAGTATTTAACTCAAGCTAGCTAAAATGGCCAAAAAAAAGTTTAAAACTTTCTGATTGGCGGTCAATAATTTAATAAATGTCTACACCGCAATCAGTTTTAATGCTGATGTGTGTTTTTATAAAATAAATTAATAATAAAAAGATATCATGTAGATATCAATCCTGAAGTAATTGAGTTGCCGGTGGAGGGTATCAAAGATTCGGCGCAGCCAAATATAGCACTCTAACTTGTTTTATTTGCAATTAAATGAATTTTAAATTGATCAACGTATGTAATTACCTCTTAAATAGAAAAATGCAAAAATCTAGTTGTGTTTACGGTTTGTTTGTTTTTATTTTACAACTTGAAAAAAAAAACTAAACAAAACTTAAATTTAAAGGTTTCTACTGCTGGCTGAGTGTAACATTTCGTATCCACAAAAGTATGCAATACTAAGTTGGAAATTTTTGCTCTCTGGCATATGCGACACATTTCATCCTATTAGAAATTTTGTTGCTTAAAAATTTTAATTCTAAAGGCTGTTTCATACTAAAATACCAGTCTTAAGTATTTGTACGAAAATACTTCCCTGATCGAATTATTAATTACTTCAAAAATTTCAAAAAACTCTAACAACTTATCATGTCAGGATTGCATACTCCTTAAAATACTTGAAAATTGAAGCACAGCCGCGAATAACGTTGTAAACGCCACATTTTGCAAAAACTGTTTTTAAGAAGATAACCGTTAACCTTTCTCCCTTACACAGTTTAAACGTCAAATCACCCAGAATTAATCACCTTAACAGTTAAGTTCCTTGGTAATAATACCTTAAAAAAAAACTAGTATCGGTTTTTTTTTTTATTACTTTTTATGGAATCAAAATTTAGACTAACTAAAATATTACAATTCACTTATATTTATAGTATTTTTATGGTAAAGGTAAAATAAACAAAAATATTAAACGTTGCTATTTCGCAGTCAATAAAATGAATTTAAATTAAAAAGTGCAATTATTAATTATTGGGAAATTTAACAAGTTAAAACAAAATGTATTAAATATGTCAATCAATAAATTAAATAAAAATCATTAAAAAGTGCAATCACTAATTATTGGGAAATTTAACTATGTCAAAATAAAATGTATTGTGAAATAATAATGTTAAATAAAATAAGTATTTAAATATGACAATCAATACGTTAAAAAATCATTGAAAAGTGCAATCACTAATTCTTGGGAAATTTAACTATGTCAGAATAAAATGTATTGCGAAATAACAATAAATAAAAGTAAAATGTATAAAATTATATATATGGAATATATATAATATTATAATATAGAATTCATATTATGATTTTATTAGGTGTTATCGTAACTCCCCCACCGTTAGTATGAGGCTCCGACGAAATATGATATACATACATTAATTTTTCTCTTATATATTAATGATGTGAGTACAATAATGATAATGAATATAATGATGTTTATTCCATTACTTGTTATATTAAATATTTTATTATGTTTAAAATCAATTTTCTTAAAGTCGTTTTCGTAATTTATTTGCTTTAAATATAAATCTTCAAGTTTTAAGTCAACATGCAATGTTTTATTTTCTTTAATATCTGTGATTAAGTGGCTTAAAATAAAATTTTCTTTGAAGTTTATTTTATCATTGTAATATGTTATATTCTCTACTGTAATTTTACAATTTTCAAATTTTAGAATGAATGTGCCGGATAATTTTTCATTATTTTCGTGTGTACAGTCGTGTGTTATGTTTCCGAAATAGTTTTTAAATAATATGAAACCTTGCTTTATTTCTTTTACTTCATACAGTTCAAATTTTCTAAAAATGCATTCCGGTTTTTTGTTCTTTATAATGTTTTCGATACAATGATCGTTAAATTTTCTTAGAGTTTTAATGGAATTGGAACTTAAATTTGCGTGAAATATGTTGTTTTCTTTGTCAATTAGTATTTGATTTTCTTCTAAATATAAGGATTTATTTTCTTTATTTGGGATTGGTTCAAATGTTATTTTGGAAAGTGAATTAGGGGAATATTTTGGAATGGATAATATTATTACAATAGTTTCCGAAAGGTATGCAACTCCAACTTTAATATTAGTGTAGGTATTAAAATTGTCAATGAGTTGCAGTTCCTGGTTGTCATATATATCTGTAGGAATAATACCCATTTTACCTGTGAATATGACCTGACCAATATCATCCACGTGATTTCTAAGTAAGGTAATATCATTATCAATTTGATATATATGTCTCAGAAACATTACTTCATCTTCTAGGTTGGATATTTTGTTTTGAATTTCGTTCCGGAAATTGTTTATATATTTCCTAACTCTATTTTGTTGTGTGTTAATATGTGTTGTAATATTCTGGATCTGTGAAGATATTGTTTTGCTTATTTGAATGAAAGAACTTATTTCTATTGATCTATCCTTCATGTTTGTTGCGAGGGCATCGAGAGCATTCTTGATTTCTTTTTCATCATCGCTGTCCATATTTCCGGTTATGAATTTTAGACCTTTTCCAAGTGCATTAACAAGGCCGCGTTTGTTTCTAAAATGTGGTGATAAATTATTTACTTTGGCTTTTAGTAAGATGAAATTATTTTCGATGGTATCTACTAGTGGTCTCAAATTAGAAATAGTTCCGTTTAACAGATTTATGTTTTTCTCTATTATTTCGATGGAATGATGATAGTTGGTTAGATTGATGAAATGGAATATTCTATTATAATGGTCGATGATTTTTGTGTCATCTTCTTTTATCGGGATGTAACCTTTGTTATCATTTAAATTCTGGATGTACATGCTTTGTGGTTTTATCATTTCGGGAAGTGTCATCAATGTTAGAATTATGTGAAGTGGATTCATCTGAAAAATAAAAATTTAAGTTTTACATTGATTCTGTTATATTTGGGGTTTCGGTGTTTTGGAATTTCTTCTTTCTTTTGATGTGTGATTTATAGTATTTGTATCCGTTATCTGTTATGACATGATCATTATCCAATTCAGAAACAACTATTTTCCTAAACTTAGGATGGTTTTTTCCGCCTCTTTCGTCTTTAATGTAAATGTTTCCTGTCTGAATATCTACATTTTCTCGGGTTTCGTTGAGTTTGTTAATAGTATTTTCCTTCATTTTGATAATAGAGTTCCTGATTGAGGGGTACTCCTCTTGGTTAATGGTACCGTTTCTAAAATCAACCGGTTTTCTTTTAGTTGTCGAATGAATAGTATTATTATAATACATTATTATCTTGTAAATTTTTTCCTCGACTGTTTCTGTTTCTCTGTTGGGATCATGTTTAAGTATTCTAATGTGTTCGTTTATCGTGTTATGAAGCCTTTCTACATCAGAGTTTGAAGAGTGATTATTGTTCGAAGTATAGTGTATTTCGATTTCCTGTTCTCTAAGAAATTCTAAAAGTGGTAAGGCCTTGAAGCCCAATTCGTTATCTATAACCAATTTTTTTATTTTTCCCGCAATTGATAAATATTGTGTTAAACCTATTTTAAATTCAATCCAGGATCTGTTTTTTATCCTTATAGCCTGGGCATATTTGGAGAATTTATCGATGAATGTTAAAAATAGAGTTTTTCCTAAACTATAAAATACATCTGCATGTATTACATCCCCAGGTTTTTCTGGAGTTTCCATTATTTTGAATTCTTGTTTGATTGGTCTTCTCTCGTATTTTTCCTTGTTACAAATGTCGCAATTATTTATAAATTGAGTTATTCGTGTTTTTAATTGTGGGTGGTAGATTTCCGCTCTTAATTCTGCAAAATTTTCGTTTATACCTCTGTGGTTATTCTTTTTATGTTCTTTTTCTATTAGATCGGTAAGCACATTCTCGTCTAAGATATCTTCTAATATTTTCTTACATATCAGAACTTTGAATCCATTGCTGGCTTCAAAATATCTATTTATGACTTCTTTAAATTTTTCTGAAACGGATTCATCGCGAATCAGGATTGCATTGGTTTTATCTGAATCAAAATGATTTTTCAATATTGTTATAATAGTTGATTCGTCAAATTCTTTGGCCGATATTGTTTTCCTCTTGTTTTTAAAGATTTTTTCGTTTTTTATTTTTAGTGAACCGGAGGTTGTCTTATTGACAACGATTTGTCTTCGATAAAAATTTAAGGGATTGGTTGTTTCTACAACTACGTTATTATTAGTCAGTGTTGTAGAGTTGTCTTCATCATTTAAATGTATCTCAACTCTAGAAAGAGCGTCAGCATTTCCATTTAGAACTCCTTTTTTATACTTTATCTCGTTTGTAACTGCTGTAGTTTCCTGAGTATCGAATTTTATTTTCCTTGGTGTATTACCAGTTACGTTAACAAAAGCGTTGACTTTAAAGTTTTCGGCTTCGTATATTCCCTCCATTATTTCGATATTTTGATTATCCAAAATTGTTTTGGGTGTGTAGATTAATCCTTCCTTTTGATTAATATTTAATTCTATTTGGTATATACCGTCTGCTTCAAAAAAATATTCCAAGTTTCCTAGGGTATAATTTAAAGGAACTCTTTTGTCTCCAATTTGTAATATATCCTCTTCTAGGTTTACGATTGCTTTTAATTTTTTTAAAATATTATTGCCAATTAGTCCGTCGTATTTTGTATGAAGTTTACAGACTAGAAATTCAATTTTGTTCTCAGTATTACCTAATTCTTCAAATAGCGGGATGGATACTTTTTCTTCTATTTTAACTATATGTTGTAGTGTTTTTACATTAATGGGCTTGAAATCTAATTTCCATTTTGAGTGACAGATTCCCGGGTTGATTATGGAGTGCGCTGCTCCGGTATCGATTATAAATTTCAGGAATCCTAATTTTGTTTTTATGACTATATATGGTAGTTCTCCGTGGAGGCTACTTGCTGAAAAATTTTCATTACTGTTCACTTCCATTGCTTCCACTTCGGGTGCTTGTTGTTGTTGCTGATGGTTTTGTTTGTTCCTCCATTTTTCCTGTGTATTATTTTTGAAGAAATTTTGGTTTAATTGATGATGATCTTGTTCTTTGGGTTTCACTGAGTTTTGCAAATGGTTTCCATACTTCTGGTTATTTGTTTGTTTGGCTCGGCCGGGGTGTATACGACCATCTTTACCCATTCTATCGTAATTGTTTTCATAAAGGATATCCATTGCTTTTTCCAGCGACTCCGGATTCCTGCATGCCAAAATGGTTTTCATTGGCTCCGGCATTTTATTCTTAAAAACATGAAGAGCTGATCTTTGGTTATTTATTGCAACCTGATTGGCAGCTTCGCCCTCTCCCAATATTAATACTGTTTTATTATTTAAACGCCTCAATCTGTATTTAATATCATTGTAAAAGTTCATCGCAACTTCTTCTCTCACCGAAATTATTATTGAGTGTTCGCTTTATATCCTCCCAAGATTGAACCTGTGTGTTTATCTCCAATACTTCCTTTGCTTTTCCAACAATTCGACTTTTGATTATGTCGGAAAAAAGTAATTGTGACAGTTCGTCATAAGACGCAAGTATCGGGTAAATTCTATCTATTAATTTTGTGAAGGTTGGTAAATCGTTAATATTCCCACTAAATTGGGGAAGGCTATTCAGATATTTAAGAGGGTCTAACTGAATTTGTGGGGGGTTTGCCATACTGAACTAAAAAATTTTTTTGTTAGAAGAAAATCGCAAATGAAAAGAAGAAAAGAAAGGAAGCGTTCGAATTTGTAAAAGAATATTCCCAATTTTCCGCAAAAACAGAAAATTATTCACAAAAATAAAAAAAAATTATCCGCACTGTTTAAATTTTCTTTTTAAAGACTTAAAATAATAAAAAAAAAAAATATATAAAAAAATAACTTATATTATTGCTTACGATAATCTTGATGTATTTCTGCGTTTTCCAGGATGTTGTAGAATGTATTTTCTTCACTTGATGCTGTAGAATAAGTTCTAGGACACTTGTGGATGGCTTTTTACACTGTTCCTTAAAGCAATTAGTTCCAAAGGGTATTCTTTAAATTTCACTTCGTACTTCAAAAGTTCTACTTTTTTTCATATGTACTTTAGATTGTTTATTTTGTGTTTATTTTATTTCCGGTTAATGTTCTTTATTTTATAAGTACGTTTTTCAAAAGTTATATTTTTTCGTTATATACACTTTTAGATTGTTTATTTTGTGATAACTAAGTATGTAACAGCGTTTTAAAATTAAAAAAAAAATCACTGTTGTGTTCACTTTTAATTGAAACAGAGTTTCTTGTTATACTAATATGTATTAAGAAGTTTTTTAAGTTCACTTGTTTGTAAAAAAGGAAAGTAGTAAATTTGTTTCCTTAAAAAAAATTTATATTTTTTTTTTTTTTTCAACCGATGTTGCCAAAGTATATGACAATATGTTAACGAGTTATATCCCGTTTATCCTCGTCGCCAGTTAAGTTCCTTGGTAATAATACCTTAAAAAAAAAACTAGTATCGGTTTTTTTTTTATTACTTTTTATTGAATCAAAATTTAGACTAACTAAAATATTACAATTCACTTATATTTATAGTATTTTTATGGTAAAGGTAAAATAAACAAAAATATTAAACGTTGCTATTTCGCAGTCAATAAAATGAATTTAAATTAAAAAGTGCAATTATTAATTATTGGGAAATTTAACAAGTTAAAACAAAATGTATTAAATATGTCAATCAATAAATTAAATAAAAATCATTAAAAAGTGCAATCACTAATTATTGGGAAATTTAACTATGTCAAAATAAAATGTATTGTGAAATAATAATGTTAAATAAAATAAGTATTTAAATATGACAATCAATACGTTAAAAAATCATTGAAAAGTGCAATCACTAATTCTTGGGAAATTTAACTATGTCAGAATAAAATGTATTGCGAAATAACAATAAATAAAAGTAAAATGTATAAAATTATATATATGGAATATATATTATATTATAATATAGAATTCATATTATGATTTTATTAGGTGTTATCGTAACTCTTAACGTCTTCAAAATGGCATACAAAGTGTCAGTTAGTGAAAGAACGCTGTAAGTTACTATTAAAATGATGTAACCGAAATGGTTTTGCAGTGCGAAATAATGTCTTAAAAGCTTTTTGCATAAAAGTTTTTATTATCATTATTTTTAATAATAGAAAAAAACATTTTTTAAAACAAATAATCCTGCCTATCAAAACACGTTTTTTTGCTCTCCTGAAAAATTATTATTTTGTAACTTAAAACGTTATTCGCGGCTGTGCTGCAATTTTATTCTAGTGTAAAACTGGCTTAATTAAGATGTGAAATGAATCTCCAGCAATATTAAAAACGCATTCAGTGTTATATTTAAAAATTATCCATCAGAATGCGGAAAAGACATAAAAACGATGAACGTTATCGGGCAATTATCTGTGGTAAAATGTGCGAGCAAAAACAAGTGAACAATTTTGCGGTTTGTTGATATTAAATGTCGATAATGGAGCACAATGATGATGACTATGACGATAAAAATGGTGTTGGAGTTAACGTATTGCTATTGTTTCACAGATGTTGCGTTAGAGGTGCGTGAAATAAATTGGCAATAGACGATAGCATCTCATGGTTTTCTAACTAGTGTCAATAGGCAATTGACAAATTTGCAAACTAAAACGTTAAAACTAGAAATGTCTTTCATTTAGCAGTGAATTTACTTTTAAGTTGCGCCATGGAATGAAAGTTAAAACCAATTTTAACAATAATTTTACACTTTAGTAGTTAGAACTTTTATTCAAATCAGTTATTTATTTCTATTACAAACTAACTTCACTTCAATTAAAATGTCCTTATAAAAAAAAAGTTCTTAATGTAATTTTTCAAACAATATAATCTTTTAAATAAAATCAATTGTCACATTCATACAAAAATATAAGAATATAAAATGTTTATTGAATTTGAAAAAAAAACTATATTTTCTCTCTCTACTACAGTTTTTGTTGCTGTTGTTGTTGCTATTATTTAAATGTATATTACCATATAAAATAATGCTTTCAAATGGAAAATAAGTTTGTGTAGTCGTATTCGTACATCAAATTTAATCGATAAATGGAGCACAATAAATTACTTTAAATTGCTTTATATTTTTCTCTTTTGTTTATTGTTTGTTGCTTATTGTATGCAATACTGTTGGTAAAAGCAGGGACGGGATATGAAATCTTTTACAAAACGAAAAAAAACTTAGAAATGCAACATTGAGTCAAAAACATTTTTTTTTTGGAGAAAACTTTTTGGGAAAATTGCGTGAAAAATTCAAATTTTTGCATAACATTAAAAAATTGGAAAATTTTTCCTTATATTGAAATTTTAAATTCATAAAATAACTGTTATAAAAGAACTTGTGTCATATCACCTGTGACCGTTACGGTCCCCGTTTTGAACAAATAGTTTGGTTTTCTATACAAAAAATCTGTCAAAAAGTGGGCTGGATTAGAAAAGATTTCTGTATACCTGAAGAATTGTAACAGTAAGAGTATCTAAATTTACTACAAATTGCTTCACGAGATCTGTTAAAAAAAAAATTTAATAATTTTATTTCAACAGGTGTAGCCAGGCGCACCAGGTTAAGCTAGGCATTTAATTAAAAAAAAAAAAAAAATAAAAAAATTAAACATATAAAAAGTTTTCACAAAATTTCTTTTAAAAACTAATTTTTACAAGTTTAATATTTAAAATTAAATTTTCCTAAAGGTTAGCGAAATATCGAAAATAAATTATTAAATATTAAAAAGACCTAGAGCTTGATAAAAAATAAAACAGTTATTAAATTAAACAAGGTCAAATAAAAGCTAAATATTATTATTATCTTTATAAAAACAGACAATTGGTTGCGGTTTAACCCTTCTGCATCCCTTGGATATGTGCCCTTCCCATGATCCTTTGGGTCAATATGACCCAACAATAAAATGTTAACAGCATTTCATATTTAAGTGAAATAAAACCAAAAGCGATTCTATTGATTATTTGACCGAAAAAATTATTTATCGATGATTCTGAATGAAGATGAACTCAATTCAATAGAAAACAAATTTTAAAGTGGAATTAAACTTGCAATATCGCATGTTGGGTCATATTGACCCAAAGGATATTAAATGTGTGTAAATCGTGTTTTTTGGAGGGGGAAGGAAAAACTAAAATTTTATTATTTTCATTTAAATTTATAATTTTTGTCCCTGTAATGGATAAATTGAAGTTTCACGTCCATATCTTATATTAAAAGGGACAAATTTTGCGTTTGAAAACCAAAATTGGGTCAAATTGACCCAAGGAGTGCAGAAGGGTTAAGGTCCCATTAGCCGACCGTAAATGTAGAAATGTAAATGTAATGTAAACAGCTGATCGTTTCTGTTATATGGAAAGCAATGCAAATGCTTAACTGACTGTAATGTCACTTAACCGTAACGTGCCAACCTGTAGAAAATAGAATTTCATTACGAAGTTACGTGACAGTTGTAGATAGTGATGGGCTGCTTATATTTTAAATGCAATGCGGCTAAAATCACTCTTTTTGTTCGGTACTTTTTCAGTTAAAATATCTGTGGACTTTTGACAAAATAAGTTACAATCCATACATATTTTCATTTATACAAATATATGTTTAGATGTATAAAATTAACAAATGTAGACATATCCACAAACAAACAAAGTCTGGTTTTTAATAGTATTAAAACCTTGTTTACATATGTAGGTGTATGCACATTTGGAAATTAATGTAAGAACATGTGTAAGAATATGATATAATAAATATTTGTTTTTTGTAAATCTGTAATATTAATATCAAATATTAAATTATTTATCTATTTAAACTTTACATTGCATTAAATTACATTTACGGTCGGCTAAAGCGGCCTTTAGACCTATATTAAATTAATGACCGACAATCAGAAAGTTTAATGCTTTTTTTAGCAATTTTAAATAGCTTGAGTAAAATATCATAATTCGTAACAGTTTAAGCTGAACTTAAGTGGTTTTCAGGAGGGCAATTTATATTAAAGTCATGGTAAGCAATGAACCAATCATCCCAAAATTCTGCAGTGTGATTTCTGGTATTGAAGAACATAAATTTTAATACAGCGGAGCAATTAGTTTTAGCGTTTGCAATGAATTTCAGAAGACTGCTAAAATGGGATCTAAGGAAAATTATGAATAGTATATCACAACATTGCATATTGCATAATTGTTGGTCATATGAAGCTTAGCTGGAAGAAAGTTTACTGCAATATCTATTTCTGCTTCGGTTTTAGGCGTATTTAACTATGTTACCAGAGTGGGCTTTATATGGGGCCTAGGGTAAATTATTGACCGATCTTCACGAAATTTCACAGTGTAATTTCTTGTCCTATAAAACTGTGACGTACCCATTTCTATTATGATAGCATTGTTAATTAAGGCATACTAAACCGTTTTCCGGAAGTAGGGTTTATATAAGGCCTAGGGTAAATTATTGACCAATTTTCCCGAAATTTCACAGAGTCATTTGAAGTCCTATAAAACTATGATGTACAAAATTTTGTTATGATAGCATTATTTTTTACGGTTTTATGCGTACTAAACTGTTTTTCTGGAGTAGGGTTTATATGGGGCCTAGGGTGAATTGTGGACGGATCTTCCCGAAATTTTGCACCGTGATTTCGAGTCAAATGTGCATTTGCATGTGCATTTTTCCACCATTTATGTTAGTTTTTGTAACAAAATTTAAAATTAATTTCAAAAGATTTTGCTATTCGTGCTTAATTCCCAGTTTTTATTCTTGATAAAAACACTTGAAATTTATTGTTGATGGGATAAGCTATTCCTATGCGCATTTCACTGGTTGCTTAGGCCAGATCATCAGGAAACTTCATCCATAAAGATTTTAGAACATTAATGTTGAGAGAATTTCAACTAATTGTAGTGGCGAATGTAAGATGAGATAAACCCACTGTTTATTGTTGATGTGTTTTGTTTAAATATTGATATTATTACAAGTAGAACTGTTGCTATAAGTCTTATACGTTTAACAGTTTTATTTCCCAGCAAAAACTTTGCTTACAAAATAAGCAGAAAAATAATGAGAATTTGACGAGCCAACTACTTACTTTTCTACTAGAAAAAGTACTTATTTTTGTTCGAGATGTCCCAAAAGTAATCCTTTATAATTTAGCCTATTATAATCTAAAAAATAATATGTTTTTTTATACTTAAAATTTTTATAAAAATATATAGTTACACAAAGTCAATAAAGTAAAATTTTTTTTTTTTTTTTAATTATTTTTTATACCCTTCACCTCAGGTGGAAAAGGGTATATATAAGTTTGTCATTCCGTTTGTAATTTCTACAATATTGATCAAAGACCCTATAAAGTATGTATATTCTGGGTCCTTATGAGGAGAAAACTTGATTTAACCATATCCGTCCGTCTGTCCGTCTGTCCGTCCGTCCGTCTGTCCGTCCGTCCGTCTGTCCGTCCGTCCGTCCGTCCGTCTGTCCGTCTGTCCGTCTTACGTTTGATATGTGTTTTCCGGAGACTCCAGACATGATAGCTGCTAGCTTGTTTTTCATTTATGTCACATATAGTCCACCATTTTGTGCTATTTAAATTCAGCAAGATCGGTCCACAAATTGCTGAGATATGATCAAAAACCACGACTGCCTCTAATTTTTTCCAAAAATCCCTTGTTGTTGTTGTATTTTTATTGCTTTTTTCTGTGTATCTGTAGAATGGCAAGAGCCAAAGTTTCCAAATTAGGTGCAAACATTCAAGTTATAAATACACACCAACCCACAAAATGTGGGCGGGGTTGGAGAAGTGGGCGTGGTACCTCCCATACAAAAAATTTCAAAAATTTTATAATAACCTGAATTTTTTGACTGTGATATGACCTATGGTTACGCCTTATATATCAAAAGATCGGAAATTTTTTGTAGAAAATATTTTCTGAAAAACTCGAGAAAATCGGTTCAGATGCGAAAAAGTTATGACC
This sequence comes from Pollenia angustigena, assembly GCA_930367215.1. Taxonomy (NCBI): domain Eukaryota; kingdom Metazoa; phylum Arthropoda; class Insecta; order Diptera; family Polleniidae; genus Pollenia; species Pollenia angustigena. Next base: position 252,874,694 of record OV884057.1, read on the forward strand.
AAAATATTAATATTTTTTTGAAAAATACCCATTTTCGGGAGCCATAGATCTCCCCGAGTCCAAGTTTTATAACCCAACTAACTGGCAAATTTCTTTTTAAACACGTCGGTATATAAATCTGTCAAATCGGTTAAAAAATGGCTGAGTTATAATCAAAATACTGAAATCCCAAAAATTACTCTTTTTATACCCTTCACCTCAGGTGGAAAAGGGTATATATAAGTTTGTCATTCCGTTTGTAATTTCTACAATATTGATCTAAGACCCTATAAAGTATATATATTCTGGGTCCTTATGAGGAGAAAACTTGATTTAACCATATCCGTCCGTCTGTCCGTCTGTCCGTCCGTCTGTCCGTCTGTCCGTCTTACGTTTGATATGTGTTTTCCGGAGACTCCAGACATGATAGCTGCTAGGTTGTTTTTTATTTATGTCACATATAGTCCACCATTTTGTGCTATTTAAATTCAGCAAGATCGGTCCACAAATTGCTGAGATATGATCAAAAACCACGAATGCCTCTAATTTTTTCCAAAAATCCCTTGTTGTTGTTGTATTTTTATTGCTTTTTTCTGTATATCTGGAGAACGGCAAGAGCCAAAGTTTCCAAATTAGGTGCAAACATTCAAGTTATAAATACACACCAACCCACAAAATGTGGGCGGGGTTGGAGAAGTGGGCGTGGTACCTCCCATACAAAAAATTTCAAAAATTTTATAATAACCTGAATTTTTTGACTGTGATATGACCTATGGTTACGCCTTATATATCAAAAGATCGGAAATTTTTTGTAGAAAATATTTTCTGAAAAACTCGAGAAAATCGGTTCAGATGCGAAAAAGTTATGACCAAAATATTAATATTTTTTTGAAAAATACCCATTTTCGGGAGCCATAGATCTCCCCGAGTCCAAGTTTTATAACCCAACTAACTGGCAAATTTCTTTTTAAACACGTCGGTATATAAATCTGTCAAATCGGTTAAAAAATGGCTGAGTTATAATCAAAATACTGAAATCCCAAAAATTACTCTTTTTATACCCTTCACCTCAGGTGGAAAAGGGTATATATAAGTTTGTCATTCCGTTTGTAATTTCTACAATATTGATCTAAGACCCTATAAAGTATATATATTCTGGGTCCTTATGAGGAGAAAACTTGATTTAACCATATCCGTCCGTCTGTCCGTCTGTCCGTCCGTCTGTCCGTCTGTCCGTCTTACGTTTGATATGTGTTTTCCGGAGACTCCAGACATGATAGCTGCTAGGTTGTTTTTTATTTATGTCACATATAGTCCACCATTTTGTGCTATTTAAATTTAGCAAGATCGGTCCACAAATTGCTGAGATATGATCAAAAACCACGAATGCCTCTAATTTTTTCCAAAAATCCCTTGTTGTTGTTGTATTTTTATTGCTTTTTTCTGTATATCTGGAGAACGGCAAGAGCCAAAGTTTCCAAATTAGGTGCAAACATTCAAGTTATAAATACACACCAACCCACAAAATGTGGGCGGGGTTGGAGAAGTGGGCGTGGTACCTCCCATACAAAAAATTTCAAAAATTTTATAATAACCTGAATTTTTTGACTGTGATATGACCTATGGTTACGCCTTATATATCAAAAGATCGGAAATTTTTTGTAGAAAATATTTTCTGAAAAACTCGAGAAAATCGGTTCAGATGCGAAAAAGTTATGACCAAAATATTAATTTTTTTTTGAAAAATACCCATTTTCGGGAGCCATAGATCTCCCCAAGTCCAAGTTTTATAACCCAACTAACTGGCAAATTTCTTTTAAAACACGTCGGTATATAAATCTGTCAAATCGGTTAAAAAATGGCTGAGTTATAATCAAAATACTGAAATCCCTCTTTTTATACCCTTCACCTCAGGTGGAAATGGGTATATATAAGTTTGTCATTCCGTTTGTAATTTCTACAATATTGATCTAAGACCCTATAAAGTATATATTTTCAGGGTCCTTATGAGGAGAGAACTTGAATTAACCATGTGATGTCCCTCTGCCCCCCCCCCCCCCCCTCTTTCAATTGCTTACATATACTAGCATAATGCCCAATATGATTTTCGTTATCACCCTTCTTTATTATTTCATCTATTTAACGAAAATATTTTTACAAATAGAAACTAGGAATTTTTGTGTTTTTTGCTACTTAAAAACTCGCCAAAAAAGATAAAAGAAAAGAAACAAACAAACAAACAAACAAACAAACAAACAAACAAACAAACAAACACACATACATGGCGCAAACTATTTTGGTGAATATATTTCCCAACTTTGTGGTGAACAAAAACATCAGAAGTAATTACAACAAAACTTTGTTGAATTTTGTGAACAGTCAACGTGCCATATTTCATTTTAATGATATTCGATTAACGTTCCTTCATGGTTCAGTTGTCTAGGGGGTTTGTTAGAAACTGAGAGTTCCCGGTTCGATTCTTGGTTTTTTAAAAAGAAAATTTTTTTTTAATATTTTTATTTTTTTTATGTTCTAAAAAAGATTTAAAAAAAATATTTACCAGTTTTCGCTTTTTAAATTTTATTTATAATGAAGTTTGAGGTATTGCAAATATGTATGTATATTAGACTGGTCGAAATTTTTTTATTTTTTTTAATTTACATGTTTGCGCTGCTTAAAATATGAGGTTTGGTGTAAGAAATCAAGTCCTAATTTTTCAGCTCAATCCGACGGTGCCTAGTCGTGCCAAGTGGGGCCCAAAGTTCCCCATTTTATAAAAAAAAAACATCTTTTCTATCAGATCTTTATAGTAATACTAGTTGAAAAGCCGAAAATCAAAAATATGACTGATGGGATAAGCTATTCCTATGCGCATTTCACTGGTTGCTTAGGCCAGATCATCAGGAAACTTCATCCATAAAGATTTTAGAACATTAATGTTGAGAGAATTTCAACTAATTGTAGTGGCGAATGTAAGATGAGATAAACCCACTGTTTATTGTTGATGTGTTTTGTTTAAATATTGATATTATTACAAGTAGAACTGTTGCTATAAGTCTTATACGTTTAACAGTTTTATTTCCCAGCAAAAACTTTGCTTACAAAATAAGCAGAAAAATAATGAGAATTTGACGAGCCAACTACTTACTTTTCTACTAGAAAAAGTACTTATTTTTGTTCGAGATGTCCCAAAAGTAATCCTTTATAATTTAGCCTATTATAATCTAAAAAATAATATGTTTTTTTTATACTTAAAATTTTTATAAAAATATATAGTTACACAAAGTCAATAAAGTAAAATTTTTTTTTTTTTTTTAATTATTTTTTATACCCTTCACCTCAGGTGGAAAAGGGTATATATAAGTTTGTCATTCCGTTTGTAATTTCTACAATATTGATCTAAGACCCTATAAAGTATATATATTCTGGGTCCTTATGAGGAGAAAACTTGATTTAACCATATCCGTCCGTCTGTCCGTCTGTCCGTCCGTCTGTCCGTCTGTCCGTCTTACGTTTGATATGTGTTTTCCGGAGACTCCAGACATGATAGCTGCAAGGTTGTTTTTTATTTATGTCACATATAGTCCACCATTTTGTGCTATTTAAATTCAGCAAGATCGGTCCACAAATTGCTGAGATATGATCAAAAACCACGAATGCCTCTAATTTTTTCCAAAAATCCCTTGTTGTTGTTGTATTTTTATTGCTTTTTTCTGTATATCTGGAGAACGGCAAGAGCCAAAGTTTCCAAATTAGGTGCAAACATTCAAGTTATAAATACACACCAACCCACAAAATGTGGGCGGGGTTGGAGAAGTGGGCGTGGTACCTCCCATACAAAAAATTTCAAAAATTTTATAATAACCTGAATTTTTTGACTGTGATATGACCTATGGTTACGCCTTATATATCAAAAGATCGGAAATTTTTTGTAGAAAATATTTTCTGAAAAACTCGAGAAAATCGGTTCAGATGCGAAAAAGTTATGACCAAAATATTAATTTTTTTTTGAAAAATACCCATTTTCGGGAGCCATAGATCTCCCCAAGTCCAAGTTTTATAACCCAACTAACTGGCAAATTTCTTTTAAAACACGTCGGTATATAAATCTGTCAAATCGGTTAAAAAATGGCTGAGTTATAATCAAAATACTGAAATCCCTCTTTTTATACCCTTCACCTCAGGTGGAAATGGGTATATATAAGTTTGTCATTCCGTTTGTAATTTCTACAATATTGATCTAAGACCCTATAAAGTATATATTTTCAGGGTCCTTATGAGGAGAGAACTTGAATTAACCATGTGATGTCCCTCTGCCCCCCCCCCCCCCCCTCTTTCAATTGCTTACATATACTAGCATAATGCCCAATATGATTTTCGTTATCACCCTTCTTTATTATTTCATCTATTTAACGAAAATATTTTTACAAATAGAAACTAGGAATTTTTGTGTTTTTTGCTACTTAAAAACTCGCCAAAAAAGATAAAAGAAAAGAAACAAACAAACAAACAAACAAACAAACAAACAAACAAACAAACAAACAAACAAACAAACAAACAAACAAACAAACAAACAAACAAACAAACAAACAAACAAACAAACAAACAAACAAACAAACAAACAAACAAACAAACAAACAAACAAACAAACACACATACATGGCGCAAACTATTTTGGTGAATATATTTCCCAACTTTGTGGTGAACAAAAACATCAGAAGTAATTACAACAAAACTTTGTTGAATTTTGTTAACAGTCAACGTGCCATATTTCATTTTAATGATATTCGATTAACGTTCCTTCATGGTTCAGTTGTCTAGGGGGTTTGTTAGAAACTGAGAGTTCCCGGTTCGATTCTTGGTTTTTTAAAAAGAAAATTTTTTTTTAATATTTTTATTTTTTTTATGTTCTAAAAAATATTTAAAAAAAATATTTACCAGTTTTCGCTTTTTAAATTTTATTTATAATGAAGTTTGAGGTATTGCAAATATGTATGTATATTAGACTGGTCGAAATTTTTTTATTTTTTTTAATTTACATGTTTGCGCTGCTTAAAATATGAGGTTTGGTGTAAGAAATCAAGTCCTAATTTTTCAGCTCAATCCGACGGTGCCTAGTCGTGCCAAGTGGGGCCCAAAGTTCCCCATTTTATAAAAAAAAACATCTTTTCTATCAGATCTTTATAGTAATACTAGTTGAAAAGCCGAAAATCAAAAATATGACTACGCTACGATCTTCGGCAGAGAAAGTACTTCAAGTGTGCCAATTTTCAGCTTCCTATGTCATCAGATGGCTTCAGAAAGTTGCGGAAAGAATAGGACATACATGCAAACATCCTGACATACTAAGAAATTATATATTGTATAGATTGATTAAAGTATTTGCAGTTTAATATTTTAGTATGATACGAACGAAAGATTTTTAACTAATTTTAACTAATTCGGGGTCGCTGAGTCCAGTGGTGCTAGCCGTTTTTTTAGGTTAGCTTTAGTTTTCGAGATATACCGTTATTTCGAAAATTAAGGATGTTGCACAACATATGTTCGCGTAACTCAAAACGCTTTAGTTTATTGAAAAACTAAAAAAAAACCGAAATTCGGCAATAAAATTTACTTTAAGAAAGTTACAACTTTTTTCTTCATATTGGCTTTGGTTTTCGAGATATACCGTTATTTCGAAAATTAGGGAGGTTGCACACCATATGTTCGCGTAACTCAAAAACGCTTTAGTTTATTGAAAAACAAAAAAAAACCGAAATTCCGCAATAAAATTTACTTTAAGAAAGTTTAAACTTTTTTCTTCATATTGGCTTTGGTTTTCGAGATATACCGTTATTTCGAAAATTAAGGAGGTTGCACAACATATGTTCTCGTAACTCAAAAACGCTTTAGCTTATTGAAAAACTAAAAAAAACCGAAATTCCGCAATAAAATTTACTTTAAGAAAGGTAAAACGTTTTTCTTATATGCGCAGTCGTTTTAGAAACATAATTTTTTTTTCTGGAAAAAAAATAAATTTTTTTATTAAAATTTCGGAATTTTTGTTTTTAAAAATTCATAAAAAATTGAAAAATGGAGCTATGCTTCCAATTTTATAGAGTCATATAAAAAACAAGATTGCAAACAAAACAAGCTATAAATGATTAAAATCTGTTCACAACTTTTGATTTTATGTATCATTTTATATTTATGTATTTTATGCACCACTGGATTCAGCGACCCCGAATTAGTTAAAATTAGTTAAAAATCTTTCGTTCGTATCGTACTAAAATATTAAACAGCAAATACTTTAATCTATCTATACAATATATAATTTCTTAGTGTGTCAGGATGTTTGCATGTATGTCCTATTCTTTCCGCAACTTTCTGAAGCCATCTGATGACATAGGAAGCTGATATTTGGCATACTTAAAGTATTTTCTCTGCGGAAGATCGTAACGAAGCCAGATTTTCGATTTTCGGTCTTTAAGACCGGCTTTTCATCTAGTATCTGATTGAATAGATGTTTTTTTTTTATCATATGGGGAACTTTGGGCCCCACTTGGCACGACTAGGCACCGTCGGATTGAGCTGAAAAATTAGGACTGGATTTCTTACACAAAACCTCATATCTTAAGCAGCGCAAACATGTAAATTTAAAAAAAAAAAAAAAAATCCCATACAAGATGCGACCAGTCTAATGTATATGTAAAAATTATTTAGTTTTTGTCTAGTTGCTCTGTATTCTGCTCGCACAATGGTGAAGGGTATATAAGATTCGGCACAGCCGAATATAGCACTCTTACTTGTTTTTTATATATATTTGTATATTTGCTTATACATATATACTTAGCTGGTGAGGCCAAACTCTATTTGTGAAAATAAAAATGCAAAACTTTTTTATTTCATTTTTCCCGACGTTTCGTGAATTTTATGTTCACTTCTTCAGGGGATTCGTCTATTAATATAAAATAAAAACATCAACACTTAATAACACAATAAATTGAATGTAACTAACTTACATTAAAAAAACAATTTTGTATTACATTAATAAATTTTTAAATAATGAAAGCCACAGCTAGTGTCGTCATCTACTGTTTTTTAAAACAACTCTGTAACAGGCGCTTAAATTGTCAGTATCTTCTTTTTTATTCATTGTTCTGTTTATTTTCTGTTGAATTCTTAAGCTCTCTGTAGTATATCTTTTTCTCACGTTAATTACCTTATCCAGTATTCTTATGTTGTCAAAATCAGGTTTGTGTTTTGTTTGTAATATGTTTTGTGATAATGCAGTGCTTTCTTTGTTTTTGTTTATGTCTGAGTTGTGTTCTCCCATTCTTGTCTCCAGATTTCTCTTTGTCATCCCAATGTAAACTAAATCACAGCTGTTGTTGTTGTCTCCCTTGCATGGTATTTCATACACTACATTATTTTGTTGTAGTTTGTTTATTGGCATTTTTGTATTTGTAAATATTGCACTTAATGTTTTGTTTGGTTTGTAAGCAAAGCTCATGTCATTATTGTCTATTGCGTTTTTTATGTTTTTATTGTCCGTGAGGCCCGGTATGTATTTTACACTGTAAAAATATTTTTCTTCCTTATCAATGTTACCATTTGTGTTTGTTATTATAGGTTTATAGGTAGATATTAGATTTTTAATTAAATTTGTAAAATTATTTTTATTCATTTTATTTTATTTTTTATTTTTTTTTTCTGTCTCTGGCGGTTTTCGATCGCGCAACCTCGGTGCTGATAGACTAGCTCGCTACCAGCTAGTCTACCGGGGCAGTGTAGTTTTTGTATTAAAAAACTATGTTTTTTGACTATAATGACATTTTTATTGTCATAATGAAAATTTAAATTTTTCTGTATATTTAAGATATAATAATAAATTTATTATTTAATATATAACTAATAATTCAAAAAGTGGCGAATAAAGCTACAAAGTAATGAATTCTTGAAGTCATTAAAAGTAGGATTGTAAGTAAAGTTTTTGCTTGGTTGGTTTAATATCTTTAGTTTTTCTAAAATCTTTATGGATGAAGTTTCCTGATGATCTGGCCTAAGCAACCAGTGAAATGCGCATAGGAATAGCTTATCCCATCAACAATAAATTTCAAGTGTTTTTATCAATAATAAAAGCTGGGAATTAAGCACGAATAGCAAAATCTTTTGAAATTAAAATTTTGTATTCCCAAAAAATTTAAATTACTTTTTGAAAATTTAAAATTTTTTTTAGGTGGTGGTTCCACATTATGATTTATAGCTCTGATCCTACTGAACCGATTTTGCTGGATTTCAATCCCAAACTGCTTAGGATAATTACAAGCAGTTTGACACCAAGTTTGTTTATTTCTTTTGAGTTTTCGAAAGTGAGCGTGTTTTCAACAGACGGACAGACGGTCAGACAGACGGACATGGCTAAATCGACTAACCCAGAATATATGTACTTTATGGGGTCTGTACATGAATTATGAAAAAGTTTAACACGGAATGACAAACTTAATATACCCTCTTCACAACTAATTTTGGTGGAGGGTATAAAAAGTTTCCTTGCAATAGATAATTTTCGCCAAATTTTCTATAAATAACACATTTTCAGAAAATTGGTCATAAAAACATATAAATTTAGTAAAAGTAAGCAAATTTGCGCAACATTTTCTAGAAATACTCGAAGTAAATCATCTGAAAATTTGCTGTTAATATTAAATTTTTATAAAGTTTCCTTTAAGTTATATATGACTAGCTTTACCCAGTGCGCTTCGAGTTCCTAACTGAAATAAAAATACTTTAACTGTTATCGCTCTCTAAATATAAAGAAACGTTCGTTAGACAGTCCCACGCTCACTTTTTGACAAATTTTGTAAATCGGCAAGCAAGCAACTTGTTCTTAATATGGAGACCTTTACTATTATCGTTCTCCAGATTTATAAAATCTATATTTTGATGGAAGGTACCACACATACTTCTACATACATTTTGACAGATGTTTTGTATTTGATATTATTACGGATCTACAGGTTTACAGAAGAAGTCTATATTGTCTTAGTATGGGCGTTGCACCGCCCACTTAAAATATTATAAATATTTTTTAATCCAAATTTTTAATATTTTTAATTAGGCTTAAGTTCATGAAATTTAATATTAATATTAATATTTATGTCAGGAAAATACTGTGTAAATCTGACACAAATCGGCTTAGTAGTCTAGGAGCATATTGATAACAAACAAGCACACAAACTAACAAGCTCACAGACAAAATTTATTTTTCAATATGTATGCAACTGCTTAATCCGGCCATGTGACCCCATTAAAATAATTCTCGAATTAACAATATTTTTTTAAACGAAGCATTTTATATAAAATTTAAATATATACTTCTAAACAGAAAGAAAAACACCAAGTTTTTTATGATTACTTTAAGTACGAGTCGTATGCAAAAATTCAAGTACGAATAACACTAAAACGTACTCAAAACAATCCTACCCACTACCCTTAGTTGGCCAAAAGACCCTCTGCTTCCCAAAGGAACCTAACCACGGCCTTTGCAGATATATCACCGATTCGGGACGCACACATTATTACGCGCCCCAAGTGCCTCCTTCTGGCCCATGCCAGTGCCGGGCAGTCACACAGTACATGCTCCGTCGTCTCGTCCCCATCTAGAAAGAGTCTGCATTCCTGATCCTCAGCGAGGCCCATCCGATAAATGTAGTATTTGATCGTGTGGTGACCAGTCAGATAGGCCACCAGCAGTCGCAGATCCCGTCTGCCGAGACCATTCGTCCTCATTACATTCCCGGGAGAGATGAATTCCCTTGCCTGACGTGTTCCTGGAAGCTATTCCCAGTACCCCTAACTTCCCCCAGAGTCCTCCATGAGGGACTGGACCCCTGCCCAACTTAATCCACAGAAGAGTTCTGGACCCATCATCCGGGCGTTGGTGCTCTCGAACTTTCCAGTCACCACTATTGTCAGGTCGTCCGCATAGCCAATGGCCCGAAGGCCATATCCCTCGAGTTTGACCAGCAGATCATCAATCGGGCATGCTATTGGTGCTTTATTATTCTGTAAGGTATAAAACGAGTAAGTAAATCAATCATAATAATTATTTCTTTCTAATTCGGGATAAAATCAACTTTATAATACTTAAATCAAGCGCATTTTAAGATTGATTCAATCTTAGTTTTACTTAAATAGATCTCATTTTCGGATTATTTCGAGCAAAATCGGGATCGATTATGGATAATTTAAGTATTTTGCGATTGAAAATCCGTACTTGAATCAATCTTTCTGCACTTGATTCAAGCAAATCCGTACTCATTGTACTATAAACACCGCTTCAGATTGATTTGAATACGGATGGATTGATTTTTCTTTTGAATGTAGTGTTATAATTCTGCAGATATTTAGGCATTTATACCGTCTTTGTATGGGAGGTTTCACGACCATTTTCTGAATTTTTGTATTAAATTCGGACACTTTTAGTACAACCTACATATACACTGTAATATACATGATAGATGAAATGAAAAATTTACATGCCTACTCTTCTGCTTTAAGATATCGCATTCACCGCTTCTTTCTCTACCTTTTTCCCTCACTCTTCTTTCCCTACGAAATTAATTTAATCAATTTACTGCAAAATCTATTAATAATGCAGTAAAAGCTGAATGTTTTTTTTCCATTTTTTTTCAAATCTAGGATGTTCCTTTATAATGCTCTAATATGAAGCCATGTATGCTTGTCTGATGAAGAATAGAAGAAGTGCAGAGATTTTTCCTATTTTTCTATTTTGCCTTTAAACCAAAATTCTATTGATTTAGAAAAAGTCAGTCAAGGCAGTTACGTCGAATGTTCGTAGTTATTCAAACACAATAAGCATAAAATTTTTTAGTTTTTTGTGCTTGTGGGTAAAATTAATTGTTTGGGTCGAAAGCAGTGCTTATACATACATATCAAGTGGGTGTAGTTGTTGCTGCAGTATTTAGCAAATTCTTGGTAGAAGTAACTGAAATTTCGCTTCAGCATATTCAGTTTGACTTTTTTGCTGAAAAAATACTTGACTGTTCTCTAAATGAATAGCTGGGAAAATTGTAGGTTAGGGTTAATGCTTCCACTATTTCCACATTTCTTAAGTGTTGTAAATGTTCATGGTGATGCGAACGATGAAGCTGTAGTTGATGTAATGTTGTCTAAATTCCAGATTCCCCATTATGGAAATAAGCGCATCGTTAGTCATTTGATGAGATAATACCTCAGCCAGACAAACACATGTACTAAATATTTATCGTTTACTTTTCCTACCAACTTCTTCTTCCTATGAAACAAGTTCATTTGCAAAAGAGCGCTCGAGAATTTTTCTATATAAGTATTTAGAGTGTTGAACTCAACTCATCATTTGTTTTTTTTTCATCCTGACATGCCGTCGTCCATCTTGTTGAGCTATTACACATTTGCCTTTTTGCATTCTTTGTATAGATTTCTTTTATGCATTTTATTTTTAGAATTAGAGACACGGCTTGAAAAGGCGTTGATGTTACACCGTGGTTTGATAAAAATATTGAATTATACTAAATTTTTACAAGTAAGAAATTTTTGGAGATATTTCAATATAAAGCGCACGCATCATTCAAAATTAACTTAGTAAAATGTTTTATTAACAACAAAATCTGATAGAAAAGGTCAATTGATGGGAAATTTTATATCAAAGCAAATGTATGCAAAATCATAAAACCCTCTAAAACCAAATTTGTAGAAAAAATACATAAATGAAAATTCTTGTTGGAAATGGTGAATAAAAAATCTCCCTGGTACCCAACACTTATGTATGAATGTATATCCCGAAACTCATTTAATATTAAAAAAGGAATTCAATCACAGTTTCCTATTTTTGTTGTTTTTGTTATAAGAAATTTTTTTTTTTTTTTTTTTTGGCAGGGGTGTGAAAACTTTGGCAAACATTTCAATAATTATTTCCTTTTCTATCCGTTATATATCTGTTGGAAAGTGTTCATCATGATGTTGTCTTGATAATCCCCAGTAATTGTTTTATATTTTGATTGACATTTAAGTCAAAGTTATTAACAAATAAAAAACAACTTCAAAAAGGGCGTCTATGTTAAATTAAACAAAAATGTATTAAAATTATTCAAACGTAAAAGAGACATTGTCACATGTTTTAAATGTCACCTGACTGACATTTAAGAAGCCATCAGACCAGTTCAGGCCAGACCAAAGCAGTTTCACTTACACTTCCAAATTAACATGCAATCACACACTGGAGTAGACACATTCTTCTCTGCAAAAATACAAGTTCAGTGTCAGACTTTTGTTTTCATTTTGTCATCACCATCAAAAGACACATCAGTCTTTATTCACTCATACATTTATTTTATTTAATCCTTAAAGGATGAGTAACATTTTTAACACAAAAACAAAAACTAAAACCAGTAGATAGTAAAGGGAATAATGGTGAAAACCATGTAATTATTTTGGGATAATATTGTGTGTTCATTACAAAGAGAAAATCAGTTTTTCAAATTTGTGTTTCTCAAAGTTGTTTAGAAAGGAAATTGCTTGAAATTTTTTTTAGTTAGAATTCAAAGATCATAAAAAATCAAAAAGTACTTCAAATTAGACTTTATTTTAGCTAAAGTTCTGTATGTAATTAAAAATGTTTGTTGCAAAAAGTACTTTTTTGTAAAAAAAAGTAATTTTTGTTACGAAACCTATGTTTTGTTACTAAATATATATATTTTTGCGAATCATTATGCACTATTTCTACTGCAAAATGTACAAACATATGATTTAAAAAAGTTCTTTTAGCCATAAAGCGTACTTCTTTTTAAAATATTAATTTAAAAAGTAAAATATTGTTAAAAAAGGTATTTTTAGTTACAAAAGTTACCTTTCGCTACAATTTTTTTTTTTGTTAAGAAGGTAGCTTTTGTTTTAAAACGTAACTTTTGCTACAATCAGTTCATTTTGTAACAAAACGTTCTTAAATATTTTGTGTTTCAAATAGTACTTTTTGTTAAAAGGAAAACTTTTTCTTATAAAAAGAACTTGTTTTAGTAAGAAAATTATTGTTTTTAACAAACTACCGTTTCATGAAAAAGTACTATTTTGTCCAAAATATTGATTTTTTTATAACAAAATGTGTTTGAACTAATAATGTAATGGGTTTGAGTTAAAAGGAAACTTATTGAAAAACAACTTTTAATAACTTTTGCGAGGACTTTAACAAGAATAAAATCTTTTTATTAAAATTGAGATGTTGCAAAATAAACATTTTGTTACCAAAAAGTACATTCTGTTACAAAAGATACTTTTAATTACAAAAGTAACATATTGTTACAAAGTGTATCATTTTTTAAAACATTTTCGTATTTTTAACAAAGTAACTTTTGCTACCAAACGGACCTTGATATTTTGGGTTATGAAAAGTACTTTTTGTAACCGGGAAAAACTTTGTCTAATAAAATGAACTGGTTGTGTTAACAAAAATATTGGATATTACAATGTTACTTTTTGCTAAAAGGTAACTTTTAATGAAAAAGTACTATTCTGTTTCCAGAAGCCAATAATGATTCGGATTACTACCGTGTAAAAGCATGCGTATCGATAAACGTACGTACTGATACAGCACGAAAGCTGAACGGCGAGAAGCTGCGTACACAATAGACAGCAACAGCATACTCCACTCTACTGACCCGATGATATAAGTGCACAATAGCAAAGTATTACCCAGTCCATGGAGAACGCGGCAAAAGCCATACCTGAGTACCAAAATCGTTCCCCCAAGAGCTAATGTTACGACCAGGAGTGCCATAATGCTACTCAAGTGAAGAATGCGGCATAAAGGCTCACCCTAAAGTCAGTGGTAACGAGCGGAAGAGAGTAAAAACGTCTATGTAATATTCAGTAGTCAGAATTAAGTACGAAAATTTTACCAAAGGGTAAAGCAGCAGACTGATGGCATCCGGTATTAGTGGCATTGACGATATCACAGAACCAATATTTTTTGTAGCATAAATACAAGAAATGCCATTTTCGTTGGAAATTAAAATATAATATCTTAAAAAATTGTTCGTTTTAATTTTACATCACTGTCAATAACTTTGATGTACTTTTATGCTTAGAAAAATTGTATGGCAAGAAAATATTAAAATTATTACCTTTAAAATAAATTCTGTCTTTTCTTTCTAAAAAGGAAATTAATTCTTTAACATTTGTCTACATTCATTCCAAAGAAAGAAGTGTCTATGGTGTTGGAAAATGCGACGGAAATTTCTATAAAAGATGTTAAACACATAAACACATACACACACACACATTTGCAATAACTAACTTCACACATACCAAGATATTGTCATAATTTGTAGTTCTCTTTGTTAAACCTAAAAAGGATTTATATGCTATTTTGTTGTTGTGTTCAGGGCTCATCTTCTTGGGTAGTTGTGGTTTTCTTTAAAGGCCCAACAGGTGGCTTACGATTTCTAGCCGAGCTGTGTGGTCCCATCATTGTGGAAGATATTGTCAATAAGGTGTGTTCATGTGTTTGAGTTGTGTAAGAGTAGTGCCAAAATAATTCCTTTTCATTGTGGCCTTATAAGAATTTTAATGAAACATTCTTCTGATGCAGTAAATTGCCAGACTACACGTACAACTAACTTTTATTTAAACTATTTATTTGACTTATTTCTTTTCTTTTCCATCTTCCAGACTGAACAACTGATGTCTTAAAGTTAGTTTTCCATATTTTACTTTATGCAAAATATAAGAGAAAATGGGTGTGTGTGTGTGTCTTTATTATAAGTGTAAATTATATGATATTATCTATATTGTAACTTGTTAGCTTTTGATCTTATAATATTCTGTCTGTAAAGTCTGAGTCTGATGAAGTATCAGACAGAGAGTATGAATGTTGTTGGGAAATAAAACAGCTACTATAACAAAAAGCTGTTCATAACAATTTATAAATTATTCAGAAAAATCTTTTATTCTGTTGAATTATATGCTTTTCATTCACTTGGGTATTTGCAAATAAATAATTGCAGTATCTATCAATTGTATGTTATAAACTTTGCCTGAACAGGGTGTGGAATAATGAAATGTTTTAAAGCTGAGGTAGGGCAGCAATAACTAACATGAGCACAGAAACATTTGTTTAACCTATTACAGCATAAAGTTTGTTAACAGACTTTTTTTTGGTTTTAACAATATATAACGAATATGTGGGATCATATAAAAGAAATAGTTGTAAAAAAAGTTTGGATTTTTTTATAATTCAGATTTTAAAACCCGTCCGATATATCGGACGCTATGCACAGCGGACCAATCTACATATATAAATAAAAACAGATTTTTTTAATCAAAACGGTTTTATTTGTGTTAAAAATATATTTACATATGAGCAAAATAAAAAAATGGCATATTTTATGTTGGAGAAACTATTACATGGTATCCCATAAAACATTTGGGATGAAGGCCAACATTACATTTCAAACATTAAAACTTCGATTTTTCACCACATTTATTAGCACAGCGACGTTATTTGCTTATGGGAACAATTCAATGGCCTTTGCCATCATACTGTGTTGTGGATAAGGACTTGGCTGGTTTTCGTCCTTGTCGTGGTGGAGTTCCATATTTTACGAGTAGACTTTGGGCTACATATCTTCTAAATGCAAGCAAGGATTCCGTACCTTTATTGCAACCATTTTTTCTGGCTAACAGCCAACCATTTACAACCGACACATCTAAAAATACGCAAAAATTGGCCACCACCACTTTTTTACACGCATTCTTGTGCGAAGATTTGCAACAGCTTGACCGCATTTATCTACTCCGCCCATATGTTTGTTATAGCTGGCAATAAGAGAAGGCTGAGGAACAGAAACTTTTGCTTTTTTCTAATTGAACCAACGTGTGGCAGATGTAACCGTTCATTTTTAAAATTTGTTGCTGTTGGATCATGGCAACTTTTACTTTCCTGCGAAGTTAATTTTCCGAAAAATTCTGGATTTGTGAAGCTTGGTAGTTCTTTTTCACAATGCGCTATTTTCCTCTTTTTGGATTGAGACTTTTGTATTTCTTTTTTGTAGGAATCCCGTAAGGAAGATAGCGGTACATTACCGTCACTATCGGTTTCATCATTCAATGTCTTTTGATTTGAAGATGTGGTTACATTGGTATCGTCTCCCTTCCGCGCTAAAAGTTGTACTTTGCAGTTGGTATGAAGCAATGTGTGCCCCAAGCAGCAAAGGTTCCGCACGTGTTCATCGTCTGACTTGTCGCTGTCTTCATCTGTTGCCTGCCCGCTCTGCTTAAAAGGTGGTTTAACATAAATTAAACGTTCTGCAGAGTCTGTTTCATCTTCACATTCTAAAATAGCTAATATTTCATATACTTTCAAGCTAAAAAAAATCAACAAATATTCACACTCAGATGTTGTAATGCATATCGTCCGATATATCGGACGCTTTTCAAAAACCACGTATAAAAATGAAAATAATAATTTTTGTAAACAATAATGTTTGCTTCAATGTAGAAATAGAAATATTTTATAAAACCAAAACATTATTTTTTATTATTTATCGTTGAATTTAGCAAAATTATAAAATTTATCTTACATTTTCTTCAAAATACTGCAACCGCGGTCATACATTTTAAACAATGATAAAAAATAAATGTTAAATTTGTTTAATTCTTTACAAGCAATGTGGTAAAATTTCAACTTACTCCGAACTTTCTGCTGCCATCAAATTCGCAAGAAAAATTGATTGTTTTTATTGAAAATACGCAATTTACTGCCGTCCGATTAATCGGACGTTATGCTGTAATGGGTTAATTTAAATAGTTATAAAAACATTTATACATGAAAGGGGCAAAAAATTAGTAATATTTGTGAACATCGCTTAACCATTTTATGTTTTAACCCAGAGAAAGAGCAGATATTTTTTGGGGGTTTTTTTCTATTCCATCAGAGAAAGCCACCTGTAACTTCCAACATCTAATCAAAATGTTAATACACATTACGAAATAACTTTTCTCTCATTCTCTATCTCTCTCCCCCTCACCCCTACTTTGCCCTGGGTATAATTAAAGAAGAATATCACTTCCAAAATTATAACCAGATTTAAAAGATAAGAATTCGAATCTTTAGCCAAATATGGGAAAATACAATTTGTTATACTTCCCGAACAAGAATTTCAATTACAATTATTAAAACTATTATCTCATTAAAATTTTGTTCAAATAAACTACTCTTTTTCAAATACCATGTGTGAATGTTGACTTATGCCTACATGTAGCAAATTTATAATATGCACTAATACAAGAAAATAAAATAGATTGTTAAAACTGAAAACAAAATAATATACAGCCAAATATCATACAATTAGCAAACCATTATCTTATAATGGAAATCATGATGTAAACTTTAAACAAAAAACCAAAACCTATAATTACAATTGTCATTGATGAGTGTTTGTTGCAACAACAGCATTTTGCTTTTAATTTTAAATAAATGACAAACTAAAACTTTTTGGTTCTCTACAATTTAAATCATATAATTTGTATATGGGCACTTTCACAAAGCATCACTATTTTTTGCATATTACGCTGGGGGGTGCTTTAAAACCATGTGAGATAAGGCCATGATGGCTTTATTGCTCAATTGAGTGGGAGATAAAGCCATAATGGCCTTATTGCCCAATGATTGAGAGTTAAGGTCATATTTAAAATTTGGCGAAATGAGAGATATACTTTTTCAGAATATTCTTATGCATGGTGTAAACATTCTGTAAAAGCAAATCCTTTGTTATCATTGAAAAACATTTTTTTATTTTTGTGACACACGCAGGAAAACTTTATTCAGCGAAGCCACCTGCCGCGTCCTACTGGAGGAGAAAACCCGTAAGCACGGCCGCAGGCCGCCACGCAGAAAAACTTTAGTATGAGAAGCCAGATTTCAATACTTAACTTTGGTGTCTCCGGAACTGAAATGAGAGATAAAGCCATTTTCTAATATTGATGATGTGAGCTAAGGCCATGATGGCTTTATCTCCCATTCAAATAGAAAAAAAACTAAAAAGGCTTTATCTCACTATTGAATGAGAGATAAAGCCATCATGGCCTTATCTCACATGCACAGTGGTCCCAATGAAGAATTTAGCGCGAAAAAAGTCATAACTCTTGTTTAAAAGCACTTAGAGGGATAAAATTTCTACGAATTAGTGACTTAGTACGGTGCGAGCTCACGCCAAAAATGGGCGGATTCGATTGAGGGGGCGTGGCACTTTTCATACAAAACAAGTTGACATAATGACTGCGTTAATTTTTATATTTAAATATTTTCACTGAGAGCATAATGATTAATAAAAGTTGTAAAAATAGAAAAAAATATAGGAATATTGTGTTTTAAAGGTTTTATTAAAAATAAGTTAGGTTATGTTAATTTTTTAAAACAAGTTGACATAATGACTGCGTTAATTTGTATATTTAAATATTTTCACTGAGAGCATAATGATTAAGAAAAGTTGTAAAAATAGAAAAAAAGATAGGAATATTGTGTTTTAAAGGTTTTATTAAAAATAAGTTAGGTTATGTTAATTTTTTAATTAGGTTAATTTTTTTGTATAGCTTTCATTTTCATCATTTTTTATACCAATTTTCATAAAAATGTAATATATAACAGCATTAAATTTTTTTTCTTGCACATTTTCAAAGAACCAAACATTAAACAATTCTCTTTTGGTGATAGACATCGCAACTAAATGATTTGATAAGAGGGCTTTCAGGCAGAAATCGGCAGGAAATTTTTTTACCATTTAACTGGCCACATATCATAGATGATAACAATATACAATATTTTGCTAAATCGGGTTAAATTCACAATTAAAACTCTAACACAAGTTATAATGCAATTAAAATTAAACAATTAACGAATACATCTCAGTTTTCACGTATTTTTTTCTGAACGAAATGCAAAATCGTCGGCATATTAGGAATTATAAAAGAAAATACCCCAATTGTATAAATGAAACCTCCAACTAATAAGGAATATTATATTTTCGTTTTATTTGACAAGATTTTCAAACCGAACTAAAATATTGTCTTCTCTGTTATAAAAAAACTTAATCTATTGTTTGTCTTTAAAACAGTACTGCAGTATTAATATTGCTGATATAATAAAAAAATGTATACAAAAAGACTTTTTTCGGGCTAAACTAGTCATTGGGACCACCGTGACATGGTATTAAAGAACCCCCCCCCGTTACGCAAGTTTGTAATTTAAATATTTCCTCCCTTTATTAACTAACACCAAAATACAATACAAGTCTAAAACGATCGTTCTCAGCAGGTTTGATGAATTTCGACCGATGTTAAAATCCATTTCTAAAGTAAACTCTTAAGTTTTTGGCAAAAGCACAGTTCAGTTAACATATATCAAAAATAATTTTAAAGAATATATACAGAAAAACAGAGGAAAATGTTTTAAAAATAAATTTTTAAAGATACTGAAAACGACATTTCCGTTTTCAAATTGTTTTGTTTTCAATATTATGTTCCATCACATAAATTTATAAGTAAATAAATTTTTCCTAAAAAAAAATTTAACATGACGAAATGAAGACTTTTCTGAGGAAATGCCCATATGTCAACATATTCCTTTCAATTGACATCAGCTATGGCAAGGCGAATTCAAAAAGGTAAGTGCAACTCTACAAACACAAAAACCCACCTTTTTTGTTTTTTGCATTTTAATTGCTTGTTGTCCAAAACAGCAAACTAAACACCAACGCATTTTTATATAAAATTTAAATTTTCACTTTTTATAAAAGGAATTAATAGTTTCACTTTAATTTTTATATTTGTTTTATTATAAAACTATTTTTCACACTTTTGAATTAAATTTTTCTCAGAAATTGTTTCTTTTGAATTCGCCGTGGAGACAGCTGAGGAACGGCTGATGAGTTGCACTTACTTTATAAGTTCGCCATGAGCTATGGGCAATCTATCCTATAAAATTTTGCGTTTGTATGCGTTGCATTTATTATTGATACAACCCTGCAAATAAAATTGGACCACCTGATCCATTTTGATAAAATGGACTACTCCATGGACTGGTCCGATGTAATGCAAGCATGGACCATGTCATTGTTAAAAAGTGTTTGTAGTGAGATGACCTGTCTTCGTTTTTTAACGAAATGCTTTCGTTTTTAAACGACTTCAAAACTAATCCTCTTGAGTATACCATGGAGTAGTTTTAAAACTACTCCATAGTGGTCCAATGGTGGGTTATATGGTCCTCTCCTGGGACATCGTAATGTTAAATATACCAGGTTTTTTCCATACGTTTGGGTTACTCTTGGACTAGTCCTGGTCCCTTGTGGACTACTCTTTACACGCGTGTTTGGACTGGTCCTATTATTTGCAGGGAAGTGAGTGCACACCAGTGTTGCCAGGGGAAAAATCAAAAAAGTTACGCTGCTCTTTCGAAAAAGTTACGTTTGTCGTCAAAGGAAACATTTTAATATATCGCTTGAAAAAATTTGTGTGACATAGACAAAATAAATATTTTCAGTGATAACAAAAAAAAAACAACAAATTTATTAATTAAAAAAAAAAAAAAACACATAGCTTAAGGTGGCATGTCATAACGTCCAGTGTGGACACTATGACACTCCAAAAAGTGTCACAGTGTCCATGGACTTTATTTATTTATTTATTATTATATGTCTATGGAATTTTATTCCTTACAGACAATTTAAAAAATAATTGATTACAAAATGTAACACACAAAAGTATAATACATAATTAGCAATAAAATTACTAAGTGCTAAGAAATGTGATTATTGCCCTTTTTATAGCATCAGGATTTGATGAAAAGTCGATAAATCTATGTAAGTTGCTAAATGCATTGCTCATTCTCCTGAGAGGCTCAGCATTAGCAAAATTAGCTCTAACAAATGTTACTGATAAAGGTATGTAATTACGGGATGGACGTTGAGGAATGTTGAGAGAAATATCATTAATCAAAAATCCACAGCAGATGTCACCATTAGTAACATTGAATAAAAATGACACATTAAGCATAGTTCTACGACTTTTTAATGTAGGAAGTTTAATAAGAGCAAGTCGAGCAGCATATGAAGGCAAGTTCAAGGGGTTAAAACGTAATCCACGAAGACAAAACAACAGGAATTGTTTTTGGACCGACTCAATGACATTGGAATGGATTTGGTAAAAAGGGTCCCATATTATCGATCCATATTCAAGAATAGGTCGAACTAGTGCCATGAATAAAGTTTTACCAATATACGGATAATTAAACTCATTAGCCCAACGTTTTATATAACCCAGTGTACCCCTTGCTGTATTTGTTATGGTTGCTATATGCAGAATAAAACTCAATTTAGGATCAAATAATATACCAATTTTTTGGAAGCTGTCAACTAATTCCACTTTATAATCACCCAAAAAAAAAAAAAAATCAGCAGCAATCGGGTTATTTCTTACAAAGCGCATTGATTACATTTCTTTAAATTCAGCTCCATAAGTTGATGTTGCACCATTCATAAAATGAATTTAAGTCCTTTTGAAGTCGATGGTGGTCTAAAAGTTGGTTATAGGTTAAATAAACTTTGACGTCATCAGCATACATTAAAATATTCGAGAATTTTACAACATTAGGTAAGTCATTAATAAACAAGGAGAAAAGCAGCGGTCCAAGGTGGCTTCCTTGAGGTACTCCAGAAAGAACATTAATATTTTTAGAATAACTGCTGTTAAAGCAACCGGTTTGCGTCATATCTGATAAATATGAATATATAAATTTTATGCAATGCTTCGTTAAACACACACTTCGTAGAGTGTCATAATGTGCACAACATGCTCACAAACTCGAAAGCATAGCCTGCCTTCGGCAGCCAAGTACCGGCTTCGCTAACTAAAGCTTCTCTGCACAGCCGGCCTTCGGCCGGGCGCAAGGGTTTTATCCTCTTTGGTATAACAAACACCGGCTGCGCTAACTAAAGCTTCTATGTATACTTTTTTCTCCTTTATGGTATAACAAACACTGCCTTCGCTAACTTTAGCTTCTCTGCGAAATCGGCCTTCGTTCGGAAACAAGGCAGATTTTAGAAGCTTTACTTAGCGAAACCGGCACTTGTTATACCATAAAGGAAAAAATACTTGCGCCCGCCCAAAGGCCGTCTGTGTAGAAAAGCTTTTGTTAGCAAAGCCGGTCTTTGTTATACCATAGAGTAGAAAGTTCTTGCGCCCGGCCGAAGCCCGGCTATGCAGAGAAGCTTTAGTTAGCGAAGCCGGTGTTTGTTATACCATAGAGTAGAAAGTTCTTGCGCCCGGCCGAAGGCCGGCTATGCAGGGAAGCTTTAGTTAGCGAAGCCGGTGTTTGTTATACCAGAAAGGAGAAAATCCTTGCGCCCGGCAGAAGGCCGGCTATGCCGGTATTTGTTACACCATAGGGAAGAAAATCTTTGCGCCCAAAAGTGTTTCTGTTATATATTTAATATATGCACCCAGAGAAAAAACAACAAAACTATTTTTCAAATTGTTTTAACCATATTATGTTTAATTTAACCAAATCATTGTCACCGACAACCATATTATGGTTAAATAAGTTTCTTAAAAAATAGTTTTGTTGGTTGTGACCATAATAAAACATGTTTTTCTCTGCGTGTGTGTAGATCTTTTTTGTATTTAACGTCTTTAGTAATTATGGACCTTATGACATTTTTAAAAATGACATAATGTCCATTTGCAAAGTGTCTTAATGCCCACGGACATTATGAAATTTTCAAAAGTGTCACAGTGTCCTTGGACACTATGACACTGGACGTAAATGCCATACCTTAACAAGAGCGGAAAGCGTTTTCTAGCTGTCAAAAATTTGGATGCCCATACAATTTGTGTGTAGCATACCGAAATAGCGCGGATGCAACGCTTTGCAGTTGGAAGATCCGATTTTGACAGCGCGTTATATAGTGAAGTTGGCCGCTTTTGTTAATAAATAATGGCAATTTGGATATTTTTGGCCAATCTAGCGGTTATATCTCCATGTTTTATTTCTATTATGTGGGTTTTATTAAACATGAAAGGTTACGCTACTATTTTTGATACAACGTTGACGCTTTTATTAAATTATGGCATTTCAGCGTAAGCGCAAAGCTTAGGAAAACGTTCCGCCTTCCGCTTTTATTTAGGTACCGTAACAGAGTATTCCTTTTTTCATAATAGTCAGATGGAACAGTTATTTTTTGATTTTTATTTTTTTGAAAAAAATTGTTTTTTTTTTTTTTGAACAAAAATAACTGTTATAAATTGATTTTTATTTTTTCAAGCAAAAATAAAAGTTATTTTCTTACTAAATGTACGTGTTTTAATAATATAGATGACTTTAATAATTATTTTAAAGAGAATAAGGAATTCCAATGATAATTACACACTAAAATTAAAATTTAAAGTCAACTAAATTATTAAATCACGTACATTTATTTAGAGAATAACTTTTATTTTAGCTGGAAAAAATGAAAATCAATTTATAACAGTTATTTTTGCTCAAATAAATACAAATCAAAAAATAACTATTAAGTTTGATCGAAAATATAAAAATCAAAATTATAAAAATCAATATATTTTATCATTGACAAGTGCATTAAGAGCAATATGGCATACTTGAATCAGTTTTTCGACATTTATTTCTATATGCTTTTTTTGTTTTTAAATTCCATTATAACTGTTATTTTCGGTCCCTGAATTAAAATATTATTTAAGTTCTCATATAAAAAAATTTTACTTCAGTACAATTTAAAATTGCTGGAAATTATGGATTTATGCCCGTAATTTCTACAAATAGATATCTAGCTGTGTATAGATATCTATGGTGTAACGAATTTTTCATAATTTTAATACGTATGTCTTATCTACCAATTAAACTGTAGTGTATTTTACACCATCCATTTTTGACAGTTAATTCAAAAAATTAATAAAAACACAAATGTTGCCATATTTTTAAAGAAAATTTAAAGGAAAAAACACGTGGGTAAATTTAACGTTGAAATTACCAAACTAGTTTTACCGCATAGGTAAAGATAACTATTAGGTACGAACACGACCAGATATCTGTTTGTTGAAATAACGGGCATTAGAAGGCTAATATATTGAAACTTCTTGAATATTTTCTTAAGCCAACATTAATGCAGCTATTGTATCAGTATTCAACCGAAAACGACAGTCAGTCTTAATAAGTTTCAGTTGGCTAAATATTCTCTCCACCCACGTATTGAAAAATGGAAAACATTGGAAAACTTTTTCGCAATTCTCATGAGCGTTTAAATCGGGACTAAGCCCCAATGTGAAGTGCATGCTCACGCCATTGTTTGTGTGAGGCGCAATAGTCGTCAACAGGAGTATTTAAATAAGAAAATCTTTTCAAAAAATCAGTTAAGTCTTTTTGATTGACAGATTGTGCTTCGATAAGATTGACCATTTCAATAATTTCTTCGCTAAAGTCAACTTGAAGCCTAATTTGTTTTAAAAATATAATATAAAATAACTGAACATTTTTTCTTGATATAAAAAATTTCATCCGGAACTTGTTTTTAATCTAAAAGCGATGTTTGAGATAAGACTTCTAGATACTTTTTTTCTATACGTAGAAAGTAATTTTAGTTTAAAAATTCCATTTTGGAAGCATCAGTTATTTTTGTGTTGTTGAAATCCATTTAGTAAAGTATATATGACAATGGTTTTTAGTAATTTTTCAACCTCGTACTGTTACATATGACGGTATATAGAAGTGGTTTTTCTGATTGAAATATTTTGTTGAAATCATTTAACCCTTCTGCATTCCTTGGGTCAATGTTGCCCAATTGTACTTTTCAACATACTTTCTTATCATGTTAACAGTATCGAATTAAAATTTTATTTTATTCTTAACAGGAATGGTTATAACTATTTAGTAACAAAATAAAGTAAAAAAGTTGCTTTGTTTTTCGTTCACATAAAAGAATAAACACGTAGTCTTGTTGGTTCAATATGATCTGATATTTCCGTAGATTCTAAGTGATGGATTCTAAGTAATAGTTGGGTCAAAATTGACTCACAAAGATCATAGATGAGAAAAGTAAGAGATGAATGCAGAAGGGTTAAAAGCTCTAGACATATAACATGAATTCCAAATATATTTTTGTTATATCGCCATGCACCAAAAGTTACGAAAATATGACTTAATATAGCCAAATTATACATGGTAACATCAGACCATTAAAAGTAACAAATGTAACCAAACGGCATCACCGGTGCACACGTACGTATGAGAAAAGGAGCTCTGAATTTGCCTATCGCTGATTTACTTTAAGCCAAAGTTGCATCTTTTAACCCATTTTTCGCCGACTGTTGATTATAATTACCAACACTTTTACTCTTATTTTTTTTGGTTGCAATGTTTGTTTTTCTGTTAGTTACTTAGAATCTTATGTGGTTATTATATTGTCAGTTTATTTGGTGCGGCGAAAACTCGCTTAATTTAGTCAATAATGTAATAAAAGGGTTAACACTGAGAAAGCACAAGAGCAGAATTTTTTTAGCAGGAGCTTTTACTGTGCTTATGTATGTTAAACTTTACTTAGTATTGCCGTTTGTTACACATGTATTTAACACCATTATTACCACCAGTCATTTTCCCTCAAATTGGAAAAAGTCCAAAATAATACCAATACCAAACACAAAACTAAATCAGAATATATGCCAATTGCCATTTTACCCTTTATGTCGAAAATGTTTGAGAGGTTAATTCACAATCAGATATCGCTTTAACTTAATGATCATAATCTGCTTAATGATAAATAATCTGGGTTTCGGAAAAACCACAGTTGTATAACTGCACTTGTAGATGTTGCGGAAGATATAAGAAATAGTATAGATGAACGAAAAACAAATATCTTAGTACTTCTGGATCATTCAAAAGCCTTCGATACAGTCGATCATAACGTCCTATGTTACAAACTACAACACATGTTTATGTTTTCTACAGCTGCTACACGTCTGATATCAACATATCTTACCAACAGGCATCAGTATGTTCAAAGTGGTAACAATAAATCAAAACTTCTACCATAGACGAGGGGTGTACCGTAGGGGTCAATTATTGGGCCCCTTCTATTTTCGCTTTACGCTGATGACCTTCCGAGTCAACTTACACACTGCATAGTCAGAATGTTTGCTGACGATGTTCAGATTTACATCAGCTGTGATACATCTGAAATTGAACAATGTTTCTTAACTATGAATACTGAGTTAAAACATATATATGAATGGGCTACTGCTAATGGTCTTAGTATCAACCCAAAAAAATCTAAATATCTTGTTATCCAAAAACGAACTACTATAACCGATCATATACCTGATATTTTTCTTGGTGATGAACGTATTGAAAGGGTAAATACAGCAAAAAATTTAGGTATTATTTTTAATAAGAACCTGACATGGCGCAACCATATTAATTATGCATGTGGCCGTACATATTCCATGCTTAAAACTCTCTGGCAAACGCAGTATTGTACACCTATCAAAATAAGAATACTTCTTGCCAAAACCTATTTATTGCCAATTCTGATGTATGGATGCGAATTATTTGCCAAATGTGATGCGGCAAGTACAAGAAAACTAAACTCAGTCTTTAAAAGCATTGTACGATACGTATATGGCGTGGAAAGGTTTAATTCTGTTTCTCCTTTTACGGTAAAATTATATGGTATTCAGTTTGATGACCTTCTCAAAACAAGAGTACTGATATTTATGCACAAAATCGTGTTTAATCAACAACCACAACATCTGTATAACCGCTTAACCATATCTAGGTCTAATAGAGGTAAAATAATTTTATTGTTTAGACACCAAAGTTTAACTTCCGATTGGCAATTTTTCCTTAATGCAATCCGTCTTTGGAATCTACTCCCGCATAATATACAAATAACTAGTAACGCACTGAGCTTTAAAAAAAGCATTTTAAATTTTTTTGTATGTTAATTTTTTTCATTTTTTTATGAATTTTAAATATTATTATTTTGTTAATTTTCAATTTAATTTATTTATTTAATAATTTTTTTTTCTCTCTTTTAAATTTTTTCTTTTGTTTTAAATTTTATCATTTACAAATTATAATTATAAATGTTTCTGCTAAAACAATGTTCTATACTGCAATAAGAGGCTTTAAGTCTTGTGTATAGAATTGGAAATAAATAAATAAATAAAATAAAATAAATAAAAAAACATTTTTCACAGATTATTTTTTTAATATCATCCTCTAACATTAATTTAATACCCACAAAGTGTTCTCTGCTAACTCTTTGAAAGTCCTGATAATTTTACTATAGCAAAACAAAAAGACAATCCGTTTGAGCGCAACGAAAATTGCTGGAAAATCCTATTAAATCAAAACAATAACGAAATAGTAGAAAGTAGTAAAATTGGAAAAAAAATAATATATTCTTGTGAACAATTTTGTACATAAATTCCCAATAATCCGTCTCAACTGCTACACTTTAGTATTTTGCTATTTTTCAAGTTTATTTTTTTTATCTTCTTTCATTTTATTACTTTCTTTGGTGTATTTTTTGTTATTTCTTCCAACATTTTTACATGTGAGATGTATTAAAAAAAAACAAATACGAGTGCTACATTCGAGTATGCCGAATCTTTATACCCCCCACCAAGGGGCGAACAGAACAGAAAGTTGTATAAATACCAGTCTTTAGATATAAATTAATATATTTTATGCCTCGCCCACTTCTCCAACCGGATATTGTGTATTGATAAGCAAGTTGCTTGTACCAAATTTTAAAACTTTGGCTCTTGCCCTGCTTCAGATTTAGTAAAATCTATAATGTATTTGTACGGAAGGTACAACGCCTACTTCTGTAAATCCGCAAATTTTTAAAAAGAGGTTGGGTATTTCTAACCAAGATGCATATCCCTTATTTGGAAACATACTCTTGTGGTGCTCCAGGTATAAACAAAAACAGCAGCAACAAGGGATTTATGTGTAATATTAGATACAATCTTCTTTGTTTGCTCATATCACAGTCATTTATGGACCGATCAAGCTGAATTTACACTTTAACGGAGTATGCGACGTAAATATATGAATATAAATATAGCAACCCAGTAGACAAAGAATATATAAACGTTATAGGGTGTAACACCAAAATTGTACAAATTACAAACCGAATGAAAAACATATATACAGTTACCCTTTCCGTCTATGGTGAAGGGTATACAAACCAGTTTATAAAGCCAATAAGCACTCAAAAATACAATTTCAAGTGCTTAAATTGTAACTGGCAATAAACTTGAGTTCAAACGTATTTTTAAATCCTATTCAAGTTTCAAAATATATTACTTACTAGCTGGCCGCCCCGGCTTCGCTCGGTAGCTGATTACTAATTATCGATGGAGCCGTTTTCGGATTTTAGGTAAATCGAAAAAAGTGGGCGTAAAAGTAAGCGGGGCAATATTTTCTTTCCGTAAAAAATCTAAGTTGGACCATGGCGATCGTTTTAAAGAAAAAATCGACAAAATCGGTGAAATAAACAGAAAAAGGTGGGCGTAGAAGTAGGCGTGGTTAATTTTTCTTTCGATGAAAATTTAAAATGGATTAATACGAACATTTGAAAAAAATTAGTCAAATCGATGGAGCCGTTTTCTGATTTTAGGTTAATCGAAAAAAGTGGGCGGGGCAAAATTTTCTTTCCGTAAAAACCTAAGTTGGACCATGGCGATTATTTTAAAGAAAAAAATCGTCCAAACCGGTCAAGCCGTTCTCATGTTATGCGATCAGCAACAGACAACATTTCATTTTTATTATTTCGATATTCTAATTACTTTTAATTATTTAAGCTTGAGGTCTTTTTATTTATAAAAAATTATATTTATTTATTTTTTTAATTTTTTTTTAAATTTTAAAATTTGTAAATTTTCTGACGATGCTAACCAAAGGTTAGCGAAATATTGAAAAAAAAAAAAAATATTTTTTTATAAATAAAAAGACCTCAAGCTTAAATAATTAAAAGTAATTATAAAATAAAGGTCAAATAAGAATATATATCAATTACTTATATTCTCTTCATTTCAAATTTCCATTTTGCTGGAGAAAGCTTTTGAAATAAAGTGTAACAAAAGTATATCTTAACCCCTGTAACTTGAAATTCGATCTTAAATACCAATTCTTTTGTACTTGATTTCCAGCAAAAAATGCTTATTGAGAAAATAAATACCTGTCGAGATATACCGTTATGTCCAAAATTAACCCATTTGGCGCTGCTAACTTTTATCAACAATTTTGAGATATTAAACGTTTTAGGATTTTTTACGCTCTTAGCTAAAGAGAAACGTGCTTTTTATTCAAATAAAATTAAAAAAATAACTATGTATAAAAATTAAGTTCCACAAAATTTACCTTAATTTATATAGAGATTAATGTGTTGAGATAACGACAGATTTTTCTATTTTTTTATCCTTATTTGTATGGCTTGTTTATTTTTTATTTATTTGTTTAAAGTGAGCATTCGTAAAAATAAAATAAATGAAAAATAATTGCTCTGCCGTATATTTTTATAAAGTAATCGTAATAAAAATACAACTGTACTCAACTGAGAACAGCGGCGGAATCCTTATACGAATTGTGGCATACTGTAGTTGTAAAAATTGCACAAAAATTTAATTATACTTAAATATTCGATGAGTTCTAAACGTTTTAACGCTTGTATTATGTATTGATAGCGATTCTTTGTATGATTTTTGTTTTATGTTATCAGTTGAAGAAGAAGATGCCATGGAGAACATGGTTACGGACAATCCAGGTAACATTGAACGGCAGCGAGGATTATCCATTGCCAAAAAGGAAAAATAAGCTGTAGTGAACTACAACGTAGCACAAGTGGTTACAAAGGTCCTCTTTTACGACTAGCACAAACACGAAGATATCAAGAAGTTGTTTAGTAATATGAACCTATTATTTGCGTATATTAGAGAAGATATTTTACAAAGAACTGATTATTTTTTTGTTTTTATCAGTAATACTGTATATGCTTAACAAAACAATTGACATAACTTCCCATGTGACGCCAGGCTTATTGATATTGTGTGTATATCAGTTATCCAAAGGCATATTGATTTTGTGTATATCAGTTACCCAAAGGATATTTACATTGGTCTTACGATAATGTTAGAATAGAAACAGTATCAAAATCAATGTCTAAGCAAAGATATCCAGACATCAAACTGAATCTACATCTCGTAAAACCATTTCTTCCTATTAATGAACAAGTCGCTTGCATGAAAAAAGGCAAATTGATATCATGGATAAATTTTTATTTCAACGTTCTATTACAAGGTTCAGTTGAAGGCATCTTTCATCATTGGAACTAAGGTTGCTCAAATAGGTTTCTACCCCTAAAAAGATGCAAAAAATGTTTAATAACATTATGTAATGAATAGCAATGTTCTAAAATTTTTCACCTATATCCCGCCGCTGTACTCGGTTGAGTACACCCCTCCTACTCCAACCATCCCTAATTTTTAAAATTTTTTTTATACCTATGTGCTTCTTTTGTGTGCAATGAATAGAAAAATAAACTTTTGTTTTCATTATCACTTCTAGTTTAATTTTGGCGGTTAATGAGTTAAGGCACTTTCACTACATATATTGGAATCACTTAGAAACGGTTGACCATATTCAGTTAAAAAAGATCTGAAACTCGGCAACAATATTATCTTTAAGCGGTGCTTACAATGTTTTTAAATTGTCCCTGTAGTTTCAGAGATATCGTTGAATTTTTGCAGAAACAATAGAGAAATTTTGAATACAACAAGTTTTGTGTTTTAAAAATTCATAAAAAATAAAAACGCAACAAAATAACACAAAAAAAGTTTTTTTCCTTTTTGCATTGAAACCGATATACAGTTTTTTTTTTAATTTCGCTATTGTTTCTTCAAAAATTCTACGATATCTCTAAAACTACAGGGCAAATTTAAAAACAATGTAAGCACGGCTTAAGGATAATATTGTTGCCGAGTTTCGGATTTTTTTTACTGAATAGGGTCAACCGTTTTTAAGTTATTCCAATATATATAGTGAAAGTGCCTTATTTTTGGACATAACAGCATATCTCGAAGACAAGAGCTGATAGAGAAAAATGGAGATTAGATTTGAAATCAGCAACCTCAAATTAATAAAAATTTGCAATCAAATTCCAGACCGCAAACTTACTGTTCCGCAGTATAATTGTAGCGTTCTTAAAAAAAAAAATTGTTTAGGAAAATTCAAATTCGGATGTTTTCACTTAATATGCCGTTTTTTCTTAATTTTTTGTCCGACGATAACAATTTTACGCTTACTACGTTTGAAAGAAAATATTATTTCAGATACATGTTAAAAAAGAATTTAAAAAATTGTAATCCAAATTTTTAATATTTGTAATTAGGCTTAAGTTCATCAAATTAAATTTTCATTAAATTATTTTTATGAAGAAAGGAATTTTACAACATGAAAATTAATTAAAATTTACTGATAATTTTTCATTCTTGACTCAATCTGGGCTCGAACCCAGGCGTTTTTTACGGACAGGTTACCCTGACATGTTTCGATTGCAACCACTCAATCTCCTCAGAGGGCTTGCCGTTTAACACTCGCAGCCATCGACGACTGCTGACGTCATTAGTCAAACATCAATCCTTAAACCAAATTGTATTTAACCTTTGGTAGATCGAAATTTGCTTTGAATGATTATCTATTTAATTTATTTTACATGTTCTTCTTCTTTATTCGTACTTTTGTTAAGAATTCTTCTTGAAGTCCAAAGTACATATTTTTGTTTTGTTTTTTAATTTTTTTGTCTATCTTTTTCTTACTGACCTTTTCAGCACAACTTGAAGGACAAATGCAAACATAGAGCTCGTGCCTTAGCTTTAACAATAATTAGTATTGTGGTTATTTTGTTGAACTATTGATGTTTTTTAATCCAAATTTTTAATATTTTTAATTAGGCTTAAGTTCATCAAATTTGATTTTCATTAAATTATTTTTATGAAGAAAGGAATTTTACAACATGAAAATTAATTAAAATTTATTTAGCCCTCTGAGGAGATTGAGTGGTTGCAATCGAAACATGTCAGGGTAACCTGTCCGTAAAAACGCCTGGGTTCGCGCCCAGATTGAGTCAAGAATGAAAAATTATCAGTAAATTTTAATTAATTTTCATGTTGCAAAATTCCTTTCTTCATAAAAATAATTTAATGAAAATTTAATTTGATGAACTTAAGCCTAATTAAAAATATTAAAAATTTGGATTAAAAACCATCAATAGTTCAACAGAATAACCACAATACTAATTATAATTTAAAAAATTTTTTTATTGCCTTACCGGAAAGAATTAAAATGGTGAATTTTGTAAAAACATTAAAAAAATGTTAAATCTTGTACAATTCAGTTGAACAGATTTTTCGAAATACCTAAAACAACTGTAGAAAAACACGATTTTCGCGTTTATCTCGAAAACGCTTCTTGAGAAAAATAAATGAATGCCATATTCGTGATCAGCAGCCCCGATTTATCTTAGAAAATATCTCATTTTTGAGGTTAAATTTTTTTTTTGTGGCATAGTTTAATTTCCCATTTTTGTTGTGTATTTGAGTATGAGTTTGTATGTGTGTGAAGTTGAAACGATTATGGTTTCTTCATGTCAAACATGAGCTTTGGTTGTTACAAAAAGAGATTTTGAATTATTGCTAGAATATCCAAAGTTTTCAGGAACACACGCGCACACCCATAAGCGCAAAAGCACATAAATTCAACGCACAAGTAATCGTTATTGTTACTGTGTGTTTACAAAAGAATATTTTCTTTTTCCCAACACAAACACACAAGGACCACACTTATTAACATATGTCTGATTGTATGTCAAACAAAAGATACAAAGTAATATTGGAATATGTTGCGTATACAAAATACTTTGTGTAAATTTGCGTTTGTTATGTGATCCGATACTGGAGCTTTATGCAGCCATACACAACATAATACACACACACACAACAAAAAGAGCAGCTGACAGCATGAAAATAAAAAATTTTAAAATTCAACAATGCAAATACTCGCCAAAAAAAAGACAAAAGTTACGAAAAAGGAAAAATATTTTTTACAAAAAAAAAAAATAAAGAGACTGGAAAAAACATTTTTTCGTATGACTGCTAAAAAATCATTGATAATAAAGACAGAAAAAAAAACCAAAAAGACCTGAATGGATATCTCATATGCTTTTAATATATACTCATACATATGCATTTTCTGAGCATCCGTAATTACCATATTTCATATATGACTGCTCTATGTAGCAATCGTAGTGATTGTCATTTTGTTGGGTTTTATTTTTTCGTGTTGCTATTTTAACCCTTATGTGTGTCGACAGGTACCTGTGTACCTATTGCATTTTCAATTCGAAATTTTTTATATAAGATTTTAGTCTACAATTCTACAATTTCATGAGAACTCCTAACTTTTTGTTATTATTATATTTTCATAGGTGTTTATATACAATATCAGTTGGGAGGGGCGTGGCATATCAATTTGCTTTTTGCACCCTTAATAGGGTGAATAGGTACCTGGGTACCTGTATACGTTTTATATTACAATTTTTTTTTTTTGGGTGTAGGATTTTAAAAAATATATGAAAAGGGGAAAACCAGAGTAAAATTCTAATATTATATCATTAACCATCGATTTTTTGTACAATACAATACAAAAAATTAGATTTCTCATACAATTTGCATGAAGGTACCCAGGTACCTATCCACCCTATAGAAGGTGTTTTTTTCCACACACATAAGGGTTAAATGCAAATTTAAAATTCCATTTGTACAGGTGCTAAAATTTTGCCAATATTGTTTTCGTTTCTTTTAAAAACCATTTAACCAAATCGTACATATTTAATTGAGCTATAATATTATTTTTATTTGA
The DNA here is from genome assembly GCA_930367215.1 of Pollenia angustigena. Classification (NCBI taxonomy): domain Eukaryota; kingdom Metazoa; phylum Arthropoda; class Insecta; order Diptera; family Polleniidae; genus Pollenia; species Pollenia angustigena. The sequence continues at coordinate 252,908,694 of OV884057.1, forward strand.
GACATGTCAATCAAATCTACATATGCAAAGTCGTTTATCCCAAAAAATTTACTCGTTAAATATGCAGGTTGTATTTCAGTTCAATGGAAATTTTGTTACAATGGGAATACAAAATGAATATTTATGCAAAGAGATGAACAAATGTTGGAGTCGGGCATGGAAAATGCAATGCAATTGTAGATTTCCTTTTAAGTGCTTCATAAGATAAAAAAAATATTATAGTACCTCCACGACGTTAAAGAAACCTTTTTTCTTTATTAAACACTCATTTAACGAGAATAAAAGAAAATATTTAAAAACTTTAATAATCACATTGTCTTGTTTGCTTTTCTTACAATAATTAAAAAAAGATAACATAATCGAGAGGGAGTTGGTGTGGTCAAAGAGTAGGAATTTCAAGCATCTAAATAGGTCAGATATTGATATGGACTTGTAGGTATTTTCAGAAGTTTTCTGTAACAGGAAGAATAATATAGGTTAAAAGTATCAAGATGGATGTTCTATAGCCTTGTTAAGAGACGACAGGAGCTGCATAGAGACTCCATTATAATAGTGAGCTCATTTCATAACTATAATCAAAAGAAAGGCGCACCATTTTTTCTTTTCCGGTGATGTCTGAACATGGACCACATTAATCTATACAACCAATTTTCTTGTTCACGATAATTAAAATAAATATTTATTTCGAACTCCATCATTCAATGTTAATTTGAAAAACTTTGAAATTATTTTATGTAACCATTTTTACTGTTTTCATGTAAGTATGCAAAGTAAAGAAAAGTGCTTTTAAGTGTAATTCAAAATTAGAGTTTCCATTCCTGTACCCATGTTTTGTAACTTTAGTGAGAACTTCTTGCATCGAAAAGATGTGAAACAAAATATTCCATCGTTTCTCGAAAAGTGAAAAAATGTGTGTCTGTAACAGAGAACCTCAAAATTCAATTGAAAACAAAATCGCATTTAATTAACAGCAACAAATACACTCGCTTGCGGTCATACAATGAAATTTCCTCAACCGCAAATATACGCTGCTGGTTTGCAGTCATTCAAATAACGCACATCGTGCTTTGTTATTTATACAATCGTTAGCTTCGTTTTTTAATAAAGATGTTTTTGTGTTCGGTTCGAAAATGATTGTTTTGGTACAGAAAAAAAAAATACAAACAAAAAAGCCAGAAATCAAGCAATCTTACTCATGGACTTATTCGGCATTAACTATGTAGTACAAGAAAAAAAATGGAAATCAAACTAAACACACATACATATGTAGGTACACACAATTTCCATAGAAACAGACTTTTTTTCATTTTAAAAAGTAAAGGGTGGTTAAATTGTAAGGGCCGATGTTGAATGTGAACCACACCTAAACGCCAAGTTTTTTTCCGAATTTTATTTGACATTTCTCTATTTCAGACTTATTCAATTTGAACCATGGAGAGATACACAATCCAACAACGTGTTAAAGTTATCCAGACTTATTATGAAAATGGGCGTTCAAATCAAAATGCATATCGTGCACTTCGTGATTTTGTTGGTCAATTTGATCGTCCAAATGTGCGTACAATCGCAAAAATCGTGGAAAAATTCGAGCAAACCGGGTCTGTAGAAGATGTGAGAACACCAGTGCATGCTCGTACAGCTCGTACTGCAGAAAATATTGCTGCTGTTCGCGATAGTGTGGCTGAAGAGCCGTCCACCTCAACTCGTCGTCGTGCCCAACAATTGCACCTCTCACGCTCGTCGTTGATGAACATTATGCATAAAGACTTGCATTTACACGCTTACAGGGTGCAATTGGCTCAAGAACTAAAGCCTCTTGACCATTCCAAACGTCGTGAATGGGCAGAATGGTGGCAAGAAATGGCAACAGTGGATGATCAATTTTCGAAGAAAATCATCTTCAGTGATGAGGCAAATTTTCACCTCAGTGGATTCGTCAATAAACAGAATTGCCGCATTTGGGCGAATGAGAATCCAAGAGTGATTGTCGAAAAACCAATGCACCCACAAAGAGTGACTGTTTGGTGCGGTTTATGGGCTGGCGGCATCATCGGGCCGTATTTTTTCCAAAATGAGGCCGGTCAGGCAGTTACTGTGAATGGTGTTCGCTATCGTGAGATGAAAACGAACTTTTTATGGCCCGAATTGGAAGATATGGATGTGGACGATATGTGGTTTCAGCAGGACGGTGCCACTTGCCACACAGCTAACGAAACAATGGCTCGTTTGCGCAACAAATTCAATGGCCGTGTTATCTCACGCAATGGCGATGTTGGACTTTTTTCTTTGGGGTTATTTGAAAAAAAAGGTGTACGTCGATAAGCCAGCAACAATTCAAGAGCTAAAGGATGAGATAATTCGGCACATTAACGGCATAGAACCTCCATTATGCCTCAGGGTCATCGAAAATTTGGACCATCGGATGGAGGTGTGCCGCCGTGGTCGCGGAGCCCATTTGGCAGATATTTTGTTCCATACATAATTGAGTAATACCAATATATCATAATAAAATAAAATTACAATAATTTCCTAAATAGTTTGTGTTTTATTCAAAATCAACATCGGCCCTTGAAATTTAACCACCCTTTACAGTAGTAGTAGTAGTAGGTATGTACAATTTATTTTTGTTATTGTTGTTTTTATTGTTGTTAATTTGGAAAAAGCGTCTCATCGAGTGGTTTATTGTTGTTGTTAATGTAAACAAAAGTATAAGAATGTGTTCTTTTGAATTTACTCAGTTGTGTTATATTGCGTAAGCAACAAAAATGCAAATAAAGCACTTTCAATAAAAAACGAATAAATGCAAAAATAAAATGTGTACGAAAGGATGTAAAAATTACCAACGTTGAACTTTGTTTTGCATGTATAGAGTTATTGTAAATTTTAGCGTATGAATAAATGCACAAAAATAGTGAATTTTGAGGTTCTCTGGTCTGTAACTCATGTCGAAAACTATCAAAAGAGATTACGTCGTTACGTTATAAATGTCATAATATTGCACTCGAAGCCGATGTAACATTGCAGACGTTCAGAACGCCAGTAACACATATCGTTGACGGCGACCAAAATTTACTTAAATTGAAAATTTTTCAACGACGGCGGCGAAAACACAACCGTCGGCTGTACCAAATTGTGTAAAGTGCGACTTTAATGAAAACTTTCTCGACGCGAGAGTAACAGAACATGGGCACTGGTTAGAATACTTTGTCACTCAAGAAGTATATATAACATACCCAAGTTTAATCTAAGATCACCTTCATGTCAATGACCACGTTGAAGAGCAAAAGCGACTGTGGATCCTTGCCGAGCTCTGACGCTCACATTTATGACATGTTACATTCTTTTACATGGATTCATAGAGGGATAATAGTTTTCCTGGTAGTCCTTTGCATCGAAGTGCGTTCAATATGGCACAATGCTTTAAGGTATCGAATGCTTTCTGAATGTTGCTGGCGAAAGCGTCAGTCCGTCGCTTGCTAATGAAAGTGATGCCTCTACAGCACTTACACTCAGTCAGGTCTTCTTGTGGCCTAAAAGAACCCAAAAAATAAACTCTGCTTTCTAAATAATAAGAGAAATATGCTCTAAAAAAGTTCACTTGAAATTTTCTATTTTGAAGCTTTAACTCCAGAAATCATACCTTAAAAAAGTTTTTTTCAACAGAATTTAAAACACCTTTTAATTTTTTGAAAAAAAAGTATGTATGTATGTAAGGCATAAATGAATCCCAATTAAAACGATTATCTTATTTTAAATATCACAAATTAAGATTTAGTATTTTAACTTAAATAATTATTATATAAAGAAAATATATTCGGAGAATTTGACTGAAATTGCTTTAAATATTTTTAATGTTTCTCGGGTTTTTCATCCTTGAAAAAGTTTCCAATACCAGAGGTTAACCCGAATTCTCCCGGTTTATGAAATAATCATCCGATTACTATAATATTTGATTCACGGCATGTCTAGAATACTTTTAGTATGTATTTGAAAAGAAAAATGGAATATCGGGTCCAGTTTTCGAGAAAATGGGTGTCATCATATGACGACGCTATTAAAATAAAGGTACAAAATTGTTCATATGGATTTGAGATATAGAATTTTTATTTCTTCTTCAGTGTTTTATGTTTTAGTAGTAACAATGAAATATAGGGCCATGTCACAGAGTACAATTCCGTTCGGAATTGAAGAAAACATATTTGTTTGTTGATGGAAAGTGTATTTTGATAGTTTTATGGCCTTTCAGATACAGACAACTCCCATACAGTTCATTTTTTTTTCGTCATTTTCTGAAGCACCAAAATACGGAATGAATTCCGTTTCCGAACGGAATTGTACTCTGTGACATGGCTGATAAATTGATATATTCTTTTATTTGATGATATGGGGCGAAGCAATCAACACACAAACCTTTACCACATTTTGGCACTCTGTCCTTACAGTTGATTTATTTTTATCACCAGCACATCTCCTCTGCTTATTATTATTTGTTCTTTGCACATAGTGCATATATCCATCATATCTCATAGCATCAGCCCCAGGCAGGTATTTCGACATTCTGCCCGGACCTTTCGGAAAATTACTGCCATTTCATGATGTCACTCGAACGTTTTCGTTCGCACAAATTACATGTAAAACAAAAACCAATTCTCAAAGTTTGTTTTACATGTTATTTGTGCGAAAGAAAGCGTTCGAGTGACATCGTGAAACAGTCAATTAGTCTCTGGCGAAATATATGACATTGCTAAGTCTCTTCGGAAACTCTTTTGCTTAAGTTTATGATCATGCTGAAAGCCAAGCATTTTGTACAGACACGTCCAGCATCCAGGTAAATAATGGCCACCACCATTTCTTACTTCGATTTGAGATGTTTTTCCTTCTAGTTTTCAAATGGTTTCGTTTTGCTTTTTTCATGCACTTTTTTTCTTTTGTGGGAAGCTCATCATTGGTTCTTCGTATTTCAGCAGGTGCCAGAAGTTGGCTACGAGACAAAGAATTAATATTTCCTTCGATGTCTTCATCGGAGTCTTCATCAGTCAAAACGTTAACATCTGGAGGTTCGATGTAAAACTCGTTTGTTCCATTTTCTTCCTCTAAAATATCCAAAATGTCAGCGACGCTAAGAAATTTACTGATAAAAAAACAAAAACAAAAAAAAAATTATATCGCATAGTTCTCGTTGTATCATAGTGTCGTCATTTAACGACAACCAAATATATTCCCAAAAAATTATATTTCTTCTACAACTCGAATAAAAATTTTTAGCAAGAATCTTGTAAACTAGTATTAATTTTCATTTTATATAACTTTTACGGCACATTTACAAAATTTATTAAGTTTTTAACACTTACTTTCCAGCCGAACTCATAACTATGAATTTTTTCAAACAACTCTCACAATAAAAATTTACCACACGCGAACTTTTTGAATCACAACGTTGAACTTAATTTTTTATGAAAAAGCAATTAACACATTAACAATTGTGTTTCTTTAAAAAATGCACATAAATTACACATGCCTTCTAAATTTTTTTTTTTTTTTTTAATCAGAAGTGAATCGTTTGAATAGGATGACTTTTTCCATACAAAATGTTAATTAATTTTTCTTAATGTCTCGAAAAATATTTCCTTGCAAATCCTTCTTCATACCCAACTTCCTTAAATTTAAAACTCAAGCACAAAATGTTCTTTAATAATTGAATTCCTTCGAGTTTATTATTAAACAATTTTTTTCTACTTTTTCATTGTTTGCTTCATAAACATTTAATAAATGTTTTTATATTGTTTTTCCACTGCAAAGCAACACATTTTACGAACATAAAATTAAATGTTATGAATGAAAATGAAAATTATTTTCGCTCTTCTCATTTTGATAAACTTTAGTGTTCATAAAAAAATGTCATAAAATTTCAAATTCATAATTTTAAAAACATTTTCGTTGAGTTTTTTGGAGAATCGTTGAATTTAAAATAATTTAAGCCCTCGGAATAAACAAAGTAAAAAGAAATAGACATTTTATTATGTATATATTTTAAGACCAGTAAAGAAAAGTGCAAAAATTTTAAGTCAACACATTTTTCTAAAGTTTGCAAAATTTAAGGAATTCCGTCCTAGTTATTTAAGCAAAGTAAGTATGAACTAGTTTATTTGATTTTCTACTTTTCTGATCAATTTAAAACTAATTTCCGCAACATGTAGCAGATATTTAAAAGCTGTTTAAGTTTAACGATATTTATCACGAATTAAAAAAAAAATACACAACCACAAAATAAAAAATACATAAAAAAGCTTAAAAATCAAGTACTTTTAACATCTGCCAAAATTAAAATTAAAATATTGTTGTTGCCGTTTTTATACCTGAAAGAACAGACGACACAGTCTAGCAAAGACACCACCTACTGGGAAAATTAAAATAAAATTCACGAATTCCATTAAAATGTCAGACTTTCACTTTTCACAGCTTAAATTTTAATGAATTATTACTTGACAACAGAGTTCTTGTACAAACAAAGACATACGATAGAAAGACACCTCTCATATACTCAAACACACACCTTTATGAGAAACTCTCTTTAACATTTATTAAAACTCAAAGACTCAGTTAGCTCCGGCAGCAGGAGAAAACCGGAAGTAAGGGATTATTTAACTTGAAAGTATATTTTGTGGGTTTCTGTGTGCGAGAGAAAGTTTATGTGTGCATGTTTTACATTAACACTTTTTGTGAATAAATAATAATTTTTTATAACGTGTGTTGCACGTCCTCTGATTTTTGCAAGATTTTCTTGTTGTAGGTTTCGCTTTTTAATATGGATGCTCTTTTTAATGCTTCTAAGATGCTGTAAGAGAAGAACTTTTGGAATAATAAATGCGAAAAAGAAAGAAAAAAACATTACAAAGCTTATGTTTAAATTATTCTTTTAAGATTTTAATTCCACAGACATGTTAAAGTTGTAATAATTTCAATTAAAGTGGCACTAGTTGATAAAAAAAAATGGGGAATAAAAATTTTTGTAAGCTGCTATCCTAAAAGATCATGAGATCAAATTTCTATTTAAATAAATCGATTGTTAAGCGAGTTGTATGACAAGTTGCGCCGTCTTGTTGGAAACAAATATCGTTGAAGTTTCGCTGAAAAATTTTTGGAAGCAAAAATTCAGTCAGCGTTGTTTTATTGGATTTTTTTGTAGAAGAAATATTCTTAGTATAAATATGATGTTATTATTTATATTTATATCACCGTAGCGGCAGTTGCTTGCTTAGTTCGAAACAGCGTGTAAGCCGCACCAAACAAAAATTTTACTGAAAGTAATAGTGATTTGCTAACGGCTGCACGCAGAGAAAAAACCTGTTAAAATATGGTCACCTTCAACAAAACTATTTTTAAAGATGATTTGAATCATATTATGTTAAATATAACCATATTTTTGTCACCTACAAACATATTACGGTTAAATTAGTCCTCCATCAAGAAGCCACAACCATATTATGGTTGCCTCCAAACATGTTATGGTTAAATATGACAGTAATTTTTTTTAATATAAGCAATAGTATTTTCCTCTTTTACAAGAGCAACATGCTATGGTTGAAAAGCAACCATGCTATTATAAGTGTTAAACATGTTTTAGTTATTTTTAACCATAACATGTTCCGAGGCAACCATAATATTGTTGTGGCTCCTAGATTGGGAACTAATTCAACCATAATATGGTTGTCGGTGAAAATAATATTATTAAACGAAAAAATTTCCTTTTAAAATAGTTCTGTTTGAGGCGACCATATGTTTTTTCTCTGGATGTGAAGTATTGTCTTCACTCCAAATACGAATTGCCGTATTTAACGCAATTTCTAATTAACGTAGCCATAGAACCAGAAAAAAGCTTTTTTCAAAGTTAATTGCAACAATTTGGAAACGTTGTTCTATCATCAAACAATTCATGATGACTTGCCAAGTCTCACGGAACACAAATGTTATTCTCACCTAACAAACCATAACTATCAATATCAAAATTTCGCATGGAGCTAAAAAAACACACGACATTACTTCAAAATACGAGATTCGCAATACGCATTCCAACTTAGTCATAAAACGAAATAGGTTATACAACAAAAATGTTAAATTTCTTTTCATTAAAGCAACCTGGAAAAGGAACAAAAGGGTAGATTTCACATTCGCATTAAAGCAATTTGCGAACGACCAAATAAATTTAAGGCGGCCAAATATTTGACGTGCTGTCTGCGGTTATCGATATGCTCATCCGATCCTCCGTTCGTAGATAAAAGCCGCCCGAGATAGCAAATTAGCTGACAGCTTACATTTAGCTCTCACCCATTAAGAATAAATCCCGGGAGGTTGCACTGATACGTAAAGTTTTTGTCTTTAATGCGCTAGTTTTCAAACCGGCTGAATCTGCCGCCATCGTTACGCCCTCAGTCTTCTCATTGTCCAAATGTTTGCTCTTCAATATAGCCTGTATACCAATGTTTTCAATCCACTTGTATTTTGGTATTTTCCAACAGTTTTAGGAATCAATATTTTTTTTTCTTTTTCGAACAAAGTTATTCCTGGGGTTTTAAAGCTTTTTAGATTTAACAAGTACGAGTGCTATATTCGGCTGTGCCGAATCTTTGATACCCTCCACCGACAGTTCGAATGTTTAAGGAGTAATATCTGTATGATGTTATTATTATCTTAAACTGTGACGACTTGTTATTAATTACACAGCCCGACAAAATTAAAAAAGATTTTTGCTTCTTTGTATTTATCAACTGATTCTAGTTAATTTGGGTGCGCTGAATTCAAAACTGTAATCAGTTTGTCTCTAGCAGCTGATATAGCTTTTTATACCCTCCACTTATGACCTCCAATTACCAATTACACTACGTGACAAAATGTCAACAAAGTCGTGACCAAATGAATCTGACAGCTAATTTTTGTAAAATTGAATATTTTGAGCCCAACAAGACATAGATTGGTAAAAAAATTACAAAGCTACAGAAGATTTAGTAAATTAACACACATAGAAATGCAATAATTTCAAGCAATTTTTGTTGATAAAAATTTAGCTTTGTATATTTATTTGTTGTGTGTTAATTCAATTAATCTTCTGTAACTTTGTCATTTATTGACCAATCTATGTCTTGTTGGGCTCAAAATATTCATATTAAAATAATCTAATGCAATAAAACATTTGGATATTTAAGTCATTGATTTAAAAAAAATAACTTGAAAAGAGCAAAATTGAACAAAATCATAAAATGTTCAATGAAGCTTAAAATGTTGTCCCCTGTAACTCTGTCATTTCTTGACTAATCTTCACAAGCAATCCATGGTTATTTTAGAAATTTTATTACCTTTCACTTAAAATAAAGAAATACATAATCCTTTTAAAATTTTTGAAGATATTTGCATTTCAGTCACATCATCTTTTCTAAAAACACAAATAACGGTTATTTTGGAATATCTCAAAAACTATTTTACTTTTGACAATTCTGACTTCATATTCGGATTTTACATAAAGATTAGCTGTCAGATTCATTTGGTCACGACTTTCTTGAAATTTTGTCACGTAGTGTAATTGGTAATTTGAGGTCATAAGTGGAGGGTATAAAAAAGCTATATCATGAAAACTAGAGCTGACAGATACAAACTGATTACAGTTTTGAATTCATTAACTAGAATCAGTTGATAAATTCAAAGAAGCAAATTGAGTGTTGGCCTGTGTTATGGTTAGGCGACTAAACTGTTTTCCGGTAGTAGTATTTATATGGGGCTTAGGGTAAATTATGAACGGATCTTCACGAAATTTAACAGCGTGATTTCCAGTCAAATAAAACAAATTTTTGCAAAATCTTATCTCATTCCGTGCCTTGTTCCAGCATTTATGTTATTTTTTGTAACAAAATTAACAATTTTTTAGGTGGTGGTTCCACATTTTGATTCATAGCTCTGGTCCTACTGATCCGATTTTTCTGGATTTAAATTCCAAACTGCTTAGGATAACTACAAGCAATTTGGCACCATGTTTGTTCATTTCTTTTGAGTTGTTCGAAAGTAAGCGTGTTTTCAACAGACGGACAGACAGACGGACATGGCTAAATCGACTTAGAATTACTCAAGGGCCCAGAATATATATGCTTTATGGGGTCTAAGATGAATAATAAAAATGTTTCACACGGAATGACAAACTTAATATACCCTCTTCACAACTAATTGTGGTGGAGGGTATAAAAAGACACACTGTTATTCATGAAAACTTTAAAAATATTGTAACCACCTTAACCTATTTTACACAAACATCGTCTTTAAATGCAAAAACAAACACCAACTCTACATGACTTTTTACAAAGTAGCAACATTTGTTGTTTCAGCAATGATGATGCCTTCCATACGATGAGTGAAAAGTGGCAGAGTTAAAATATACAAAACACAACAGCAGGTGGTAGCAAAAAAAAAAAAAAAATAATGTGAAACGACAATTTCCCATTCTCTTGAAAATAAAAGAAAACTTAAAAAAACTTGGAAAATTAAGAAAAATTTAATTTCCAACATGTTTCTAACCTTTAAGGAAAAGTAAAAAATAAAAATTCAAAAGAAAGCTGTTGACTTCTCTGACACCAACAAATGAGTTGAACTTTTATCTTAAAAAAAATTATGTATTTCTTAAAAAAAAAAAGCATTGAATTTCCATTTCCATTTGTCTCTTAACAAGGAAACAGCCATCATTAATAAGTTAAAAACTTAAAATTCAATTAGCCATAAAATCCAAAACAGAAGACGAGTTTTAAAGCAGCTAAAACACAAATTTCTCATAATCATTTAAATCGTTATTTTTTCCATTTTGTATCGTTGTATAATTTTTGACTTCGAACTTTAAAGCCCATATCTAATTTTTAAAGTACGAAACCTTTCGATTAGTTTGATTAGTTTTTTGTTTAACTATTTGTGTTTGTGTAACTGACATTTGATTTAATGATAAATGATGATAATGCTGCTGATGAAACGGAATGAGTTGTGTAGTAACAATAAAAACACGGGGCAAACTCTGTTGTGAAATTACAAATTTTGCAAGAAATAATATGGGGAAGTGGAGGAGAGAAATTAAGGTTTTAATTTTTAATAAATATTTTTGAAATTGACCTAGGAGTTGTTCTATTGAGAGCGAAACTGAAATGGAATATTCATTTCACTTTAAAGCAGCCCATATACTATAATATATTAATAATCAATATTTTTATGAAAAAAAAATAAATTTTTAAAGTTTTTAAAGGTGTATTAAATTATATTTATGTTAAAATATGATTTTCTAACTTTGTATTGCACAATGGCTAAAATTTTAAACTTTTTATACAGGGCAGTATTTTTTAATATAACAGTTGAACATTTTTGGTGATACATGATATGTAAATGAGACTTTCCCTTATTATAACTCTAACGCTTTGGAAATTAACCTTATGTAATTGTATGATACAGAATTAAGTTTATTTAATTTTTTGAGCAGTTCAAACTTGTTCTTATTTTCCCATAAAGTGTATTGTATTGTATTCAGCAGAAAATAGTCCTCTAAACCGGGAACACTCCATACAAAAATTAGGCATCTTATCAGCAGGTTTGAAGTGATTTAAGGTATGAATTCATTTATAAAGCCTGCTCCTTTTGGAGCACATTTTTAAATGGGTATTTAGAAATATATTGACAGTTTACTTATTAAATTTTTTTTGATTTTGCCATACATTTTAATAGAATAAAAGTTACTTTTACTTAAAAATTTTTGAAAAGTAAACTTAATTTGTATTAGCGGTACTAAAAGTTAAAAACTATAAAAATTAAACGACTATTTTTCTATCAAGATTAAGACTTTGGTGCCTATAAGGAACGAATTTTCATTTGGTATTGTGGCGCACATTCGATAAAAATTTACTATTGTGATTTTGTTAATTCACAGTAGTACATTTTGGATCAGCTGTCACTTAAAATAAAAAATTTTTGTTTACAAATTTAAAAAAATAAAATTAAAGTTAAACGCGATTTCGGCGGAATTATGGTTGTTTTCATATAATTTAGCTTCAGTGGGGTTTCATCCCACTTTTTTAATGTGCTGGACTTTGCTGCAAATCATTTGGTCAAAAAAGAATTTTGTTCCATAAGGAATTTGAGCGTTTTCAATTGGTGTTAATGACGTTGACTTGCATAAAATTAACAAAACTGATAAAGAATATGGTATTTGGTATACGAACACAAATAGTTACATTTTTAACAAGTATTTTACATTTATTTGCACCGTCGAAAGCAAATTTGTTTTCGTTGAAAAATTCGATGCACAAAAAAATATTCGACAGTGCCGCCAACTCATAATACCAAATTAACATTCGATAGTCGTTGTTCGATAGCCAGCGAAAATCGTTTATCGAATGTTACTCATAATAGGGGCATTTGTCTTATTAAAAAGAAAAATGCTGAAGAAATGCAATCTATTCTTGAGGAATTTCATGCCATGCAATTTCTGTTTCTGGAACCAATTTTATATGATATGTGTTTGACACTTCATAAACTGAGACTTTTCGAAGATTTTGCCAAACACAAAGACATCTTGCTAAATAAATTAAAATAAAACAGCAGATAAACATGGAATAATTTATAATTTATAATAATTTTGCAAGTCGGAATTGCTACTTCGAGCATGAAAATATCAGTAATTTTCAATTTTAATTACGTAATTCACCCCCAATTTCGCCAAGTTCAGTTAAAACTACACTCATAAAATTATTACAGTAACTGATTGTAGGTTATTAAATTCGTTTTCGGTACTGTTAAAATTGAATAAAAATATAGTTATTTTACGAATAAATTTATTTTTCAACATTTATGTTTGTTATTAAAAAAACAAACTACCAAAAAATAATGTTTTCCGTATTTTTTTTTGTTAATTTGTTTGATTTTTATCGGTTAAAATATATTTTTTAAAAGTAAAAACTATTCAATTTTAACGAATATGATGTTCAATAAATAAAAAACTTAGAAATTACTGAAAAAATCATTTGTTTTAAATGAAATGTAAATGATCCGTTTTTTAAATGAATTTTAATTTGTTTCAAATGAATTTTCGTTTGAATTTAACTACATAATATTTTGAGTGTAACTATTACTTTAACTTCCATTTAACAATATGTTTAGACAGCTATAACTGATAGTTAATTAGAACTGAAATTGGTGAAATTGGGGGTTATTGTCATAAATTTTCTATGCATTGTCAAGAATTTTATGAAAATGAATTACCGATAAAATTCAAAAAAAATCGAAAAATAATTCATTCGCCTTATATAATAACCTTTAAGAAACAAGTGAGAAAGTATAGTCAGTCAAGCCCGACAATATGATACCCTACACCACAATATTTAAGAACACATCATGCTTATGTGTCCATATACATAAATATAGATCTATATGTTTTTAAATTTCATTAAAATCGGTTGAAAGTTTGTGAGAGGCAGAAATTGCCTTATACATCAACATGTGGTCCTATTTTTGAAAAACTGCATAGCTTATGTGTCCATATAAATATATATAAGTATATGTTATAAATTTCATTAAAATCGGTTTGATAGTTTCTGAGAGGCAGAAATTGCCCCCTATCTTCCCTCGTGGACTTACGATTCGGCCCATTTCAATAGGCTTAGTCTTTGTGCCAATGAGAATCTATTTCCCAAATTTTATCAAATTATCTCAAAATTGCGATCTGTACTTTGCGCACAAGTTAATATGGACAGCCAGCCAGCCTGCCAGCCTGCCAGCCTGCCAGCCAGCCAGACGGACATCGTTAGATCGACTCAGATAGTGATTCTAAGTCGATCGGTATTCTAAAAGGTGGGTCAAGGATCCCATTTTAAGGTGTTACACACATCAGCATCTCCACTATTGTGGTGTGGGTTTAAAAACATGCAGTTACATGAATTTCCACACCCTAGTAATACGTTGACTGAAAATTAAAGAAATGATTGGCAACATTTCTGCATTTTAAGAAATTAATTTTATATAAAAATTTCAAGGGATAAAAAGCATCAAAATCGCGACTCTTTATTTTGGAACATATTAACCCAACTACACAGAAAAAATTATTTTTCCAATTCAAACAAAAAATTTGTAGAATCAAACAATTTTTTGTCTGAAATCGGTCCTATAAACAAATTCGCATATTCAAACAATTTATTTGCATTTTTTTTTATCGAAAAAAACACTGATTTTTTCAAACTGAAATTCATATACTAAATTTCAAAATAAAAAAAAAGTTTTTGCACAAGCAGTGACGCGCACACAAGTAAGCACTGTATGAGAAGATGATGGCAGAGCAGAGCAGAGCCGCCGGCTGGCTTTGAGACACATTTTTTTTGTTGGAATAATTTTTGAACGAAGTCTTATTTATACACACAACACAATGTTTTTTTTTATCACTCTCTGCTGCTGTATCCTTTCCTTTGCTAAAGAAGAAATGTAACCAAAAACAGCAGCAGACCGACTCGATATGTTTTTCGTCATCATTATATTTTTGTATTTGATGTATTTAACCAAACAGTTTTAAAAAATTGAATACGGGATTTTGTTTCTTATAATGTTGTTTCTGCTATTGTTTTTCTTATAGTTGCACTTTTTTAAAGCGTCCAAAAATAGACTGTGTGTGTTTTTTGTTGTTGTTCTTATATTTCACATAAAGAAGTGTTGCTTACGATCAAATAAAAAAATGCAAAAAGACGACAACATTAAAGAGCGTTAAATATTTCATACAAAATTATGAAAACTTGACACCAATAACGCGTTTATTATATTTTTGAAGAGTTGTCCACATTTTTGTTGGTTAAATAAAAATCAAACAAAAATATTGTTTGAATCAGTAAAAAAATTTATAGAAATTAAAAAAATTTTCAAACAAACGTTTGTTTGAAAATAATTCGGTCATAATTTTTTCTGTGTAAAACTTTAAATATAACTTCCTGTGTGTGTGTTTTTTTTTACATTTTTGTTGTTAAAATTCAGTAAAAATTTTGAGGTGGTTTTTAATAATGAAGGATAACCCTAAATGTAGGGTCTTATTGCCTAATTTGATTATATTTAAGGGCTATATAATTTTGGGCTTTAGTTGCTTTAGGTATTTCATAAAATCCCGAGAATTGTTCAACTGAATTGTACAATATTCAAACTTTTGCAAAGATATGTCTTTTCTCTTTCAGTCCATATTTAAACTGTGTCGATCGGATAAAGATTTACTGAGCAACAGGACCTTAGACTTGGAAAAAATGTGATTTTTTATGTTCTTCAAAATACACTATTTTAATTCGCTCCAGTAAGGCAGTAAAAAAATTTGGTTTTTAATTTTTTTAACATGTATCTTAAATAATATTTTGTTCCAAACGTAGTTAGCGTAAATTTGTTATCGTCGGACAAAAAATTAAGAAATAACGGCATGTTTAGTGAAAACATCCGAATTTAAATTTTCATAAATAAATTTTTATCAATGCTACTTTTATATTTATGTACCTTATTGCAGTTTTAGGTAGTATGCTTTCACTTATCGGTCTATTTCAAGATACTGGATGACTTAATTAAGGCATTATTGCAAAGAATCACTGAAAGCGAATGCGTTGACAAAGCATAAAAAAAAAACAAATTTTACAGCCATTATGCAGTAAAGGCGGTTACCACTCAATAATTAACTTTAGAAAAGTTGTCTATGATTTCTATGCATTTCAGTGTTGCATTGCAAAACCGTGCTTATAAAGTCAGCCACTGCTCGTTTTCGTTGTTTATATAACTTTTCAAATTTCTAAATTACATTGTGTATTAAAATATGTAAATATTCACTTGATAAATTTTAGTTTGTTTGTGGTCTGTCTACACTATTAAAAAAAGTGTCTGAAGAATGTTGACAAAATCTTTTTGGAATCTTATAAATTTTATATTCGGTACTTAGCCGATTAGTCAATTAGTCATGGTAGGGGTATGGATGAGTATTTGTCATTCGGTGAGCCATTTGAATGGAGGGATCCAATTGATCATATGACTGCTTGCTATATCTGCATGACCAAAGCGCACAACGGAAAAAACGGCTATGTTATCTATCCGGATATAAATCAATTGCTCTACATTCCCAAAGCGAAAACCTGCACTATTAAAAGTAAAATCAGATAACGAAGAAGAAGTTTTAACTCTTAGTTTTATTTCTATTAGGGATATTAAGCTATTAGTTTAATGATTAACATCATGACTTAAACTTGTCAAAGAGAACTCGAAAATACTCGCTTAAAGGAAGACAATTTCGGACACAGAGACACGCTTTTTTTGCTATCGCAATCGCTCAGAAAGTAGTAAGTGAAACAAACAACAGAACTTATAACGAAAGTTACCTTATTCCAAATATTATGGAAGACTTTTATGCGATTGGTTTATATCAAATAAATAAAAAATCAATAAAATAAATAAAAATTTTGGGTCCAAATGGGTTTCCTGCAGTGACGCCAACTTTACAACTACAACTACAATTAATGTTGAGAGAATTTCAACTAATTGTAGTGGGGAATGTTGTTTATTGTTGATGTGTTTTGTTTAAGCTTTGCTATTGTTACAAGTAGAACTGTTGCTATAATTCTTAAACGTTTAACAGTTTTATTTGGTTTAATATCTTTAGTTTTTCTAAAATATTTATGGACGAAGTTTCCTGGTGATCTGGCCTAAGCAACCAGTGAAATGCATAGGACTAGCTTATCCCATCAACAATAAATTTCAAGTGCTTTTGTCAAGAATTAAAACTGGGAATTAAGCACGAATAACAAAATCTTGAAAGCAAAAAGCACTTTAAAATTTAAAAAATGCACTAAAAAGCACTATTTCGAACAAAAAAAGCGTTAAAGAGCACAAAGCCAGTTTTACAATTTAATTCAACACAAAACAAGTTGCATTCGGCTGTGCAAAATATGACAAACCTCCAAAATTTAAAAAAGGCGACGGCTTTGATGAGCGATTTTCATTTTAAATTTAATAAAAAAAAATATATTTACATTCGTATATAAACATTTTTAAATGTATTATTATCTTCAATAAGAATATCATCCAAATCACTTGTATCACCATCAGCTGAGTTTGAATTGGCCATAAAACAGTTTCAAAGTAATACAGTGCGAACTCGATATTCGTAACTCGAAAAAATCGCACCAGTTGCAATTATCGAAAATTTCCAATGACCGACCATTCTTTATTTAAATAAAAAACCTTATATTTCATCGTTTAAATAATTCTATATTAAAATCGTGCAAAGTTTAATAAAACAATTGGCGTATGATATTGTCCAATTATTTTAACCTATGTACGCTTCTGAATGCAGAACACACATAAGGTGCAAAATAGAAAAACATGTATGTTTGTATTCTGATACTTAGTCAACCTTTTTGCAATAGCACTAGAGGTAGAAGTGTACAACACGCGGTTAATCGGAAACGAGTGTCGTGTGTTTGTAAAAAGCGCATGAAAAATGGCAAGTTACACAACGCTCGTTATAAAAGCATTTTCTGTCAGCTGTTTTTAATTTATTAAACACTTTGCTTATATCAAGTTACGGCCATTTTTTTGTTTTTAAAGTCTTTGCGTCCTTTTTCTATTTTTGAAACAGTGTCTACATCTTTAAAAAAATGTTTATTGAAAACAAATACATAATTTTTATTACGATTGCTTAATATGTTGTCAAAGCTAAAAAGTGTGACGTTTTGTAAAATTTCCAGATTGCTAGGATGCCTAGCTCTAACCTCGTAAATAACCTATCTTTTATCACTTTTTTATCATTTGAAATCTTAAAATCTTTGCGGGCCTTCTTAAAATTGTACCCCAAATAGCAAATCTCATCTAAGTCATCCTCTGTATAATCAAAGTTTTAAAAAATTGTAGAAAAATATAAAAATTGTAAAAAGCACTAAAGGCACTTAAGGCACTAACGAAAAATTGAAAAAGTACCAAGTTAGTGCTTTTTCTTAGTTTGGCACTTAAGATAAAATTTTGGCGTTTTGAGGCATCAAAAAGCACTATAAAAAAAGCTGGTTTCCTGTAACTCTAGGAGAACATATATCATAGAAAATGCGTTTTGTTTCTCACTTTTAAGGCTTGTTGCAGTAATGAAAAAGCATTATAAGCGCCACAGGGATCAGATCATGATGGGTAAATACTGCTGGGTGTAAGTTCATGAAAAGTTATCGCAACACAAAAGGATACATTGAAGAGGAAAAATGTTAAATTTTTGACCAAAAGTAGAATTATTTAAACAACTTAAATTGTCTCTTAACACTTTAATCCTTATCTAATCAAAACAACAAAGAAGCCAAAAATGTTTGTATTGAAAATTTAAAGTTGGATGGTTTTGCTAATTGTATTGGAACTTTCTTATTTTTTGTCCGATGATAACCGTTTTGTTACGAATATGTTGGTAATAAAATTGTCTTTAAAATATGGCTTTAGAAATTATAATTTTGTTTTCGCCGTAACGGAAAAAATCAATTTTTTCCAATATTAAGGCATGTAACTCAGTGAATTTATGTCCGATAAACACAGTATAGATATTGGCTGAAAGAGGAAAAAAAATATCTTTGTAACAGTGTAAAATAAAATGGGTAAATAAAAAAATCCGTTCTGGAATTTTGAAAACAGCCGTCTGAACTGCAAAAATAGGTGTTTCGCGTATATCTTGAACTTTTTTTCGTTATATTTATATGCATATTTTCACCATTTTTGTGCCTATATAAATCAGGGTTTAAAACAGGGTTTAAAATGCTATCGCCATATTAGCAAAAGCAGCCAAATTTTGCCTTTTTCCTATTTAAAAAAAGTTCCACTGCTAAAAAAGCCCACACTTTTCAAAAGCAGCAGCAAAATAAACACACTGTTTTTGAAAAGTAACCTTTTAATGGACACTGCTTTTTCCAACTATTGCTTTTTTAACAATAGCAAAAATTTCTTATTTGATGGAACTCAAAAAGCAACGGCAATAACTTTTCTGTTGTAGGAGAAAATATGTAGGAAAGATAATGAAACAAAAAGATTCTGTCAAACAGCCGCCAAATCAAAAACCACTGCATGCTAATAGCCGCAAAATAGGAGATAAAAGCAGCGCAAAGGTAGCTGAAAGGCACATGATCGACGAAGACAAGTGATATTTTTCATGCAAAACAAATACAACAAGAATTTGTTTTTGTTTCTATACAATAAAAAATCCAACAGACACTTTGGCTGGTTGCCTTTACTAAAAACATTTAAAAAAAACCAAAATACACACACACACATTTCGTGCTATAGTCATCCAAACTGTCGAGCAACAACAACATTACTACAACATTACTGAAGAAAGGCAAACATTTATTTTTCCTCACCACCATGAAAAAAAAACATGTTGCTTGTACACTGATCAGTATTTTTTCGTTGTAATCTGCCTTTTTGCAGAGCTAATAGCTCTGCTCAGACTGCTTTTAGCACACACTTCAGCCGCTTTTTGTTATTACCAGCCAGAGAAGAATTTTTGTTCTTTGAATTTTAGATTTTTTTTTTGGTTTGTCTTTTTTAACTAGCTCTTCTTTCAGGAAAAAGTAAAAAAGCAAAAGGCGAAATAATTTTTTTTAGCTTTTTATGTGGTTGTCCATTTTTGTCGCTGGCTGGTAAAAAAGCAGTTGTCAGAAAATAAAAATATTCAAAATAGGAGATTTGCTTTTTTGCACAAGCGAAAAACAAAACATTGGCTATTGGAAAAAAATTAAAAATTTCAAAAGCAGTGGCAAAAGCAAAAATAAAAAGCAGCCAGCTGATGGATGCTTTTAAACCCTGATATAAATTTGCCCTGTTTTTTTTACACATTTTATTAAAATAAATACATGTATCATTAGCTTTATGAAAATATTTATGAGTCTACATCTTCGACATCCAACCATTTACCACAATATGGTATTCAATCCTTCTTTTAACATTTTGACTTATGAAATAGCTTAAATGGATTTTTAAAATGCTATTAACACTTAAGTATGTATTTCCCTTCAATATGATTTTTGCTTTTATTTTTGGTAGTTTCTACAAGGCAATAAATTATGAAACTTAAACGACATTAGCACCTTTTTCTTATAAAATTATTATTTATGCAGCAGTTAAATTATATTTGCATTTCTAAAAGCACATAAATAGACACTATCATTTTAACACTTATACACGCACTTTCTTACTGTCTTTCTTATATTAACTTGATTCACAGGATGTAAAGGTGTTCTCGAAAAATATAATAAGAAAAAAAAAATATTTTCTACAATTTATGATGCCAACATTTCCGGTTAAAGGGGAATATTAAGTTACTAAAGTAAAAAAGAAGTTTGTCTATCAAGGACAACATGTGGTTAAAATGATCAAATTAAAAGACCCCTAAAACAGCAGGAGCTTAAAGTTACCAAACAAATTCAACATAATTTGTAAAAGGTAGCAAATTTTGTGATGCTTAAAGGTAAAACAGTCTCTTAAAATAAGAATATACTACAAAATTGTTCTAAATTGCATTATTGTTTCCACTAGAAAAATAGAATTAAAGAGAATGTGTGTATGAGTTATATTTAATTCATATGTAATGGTCATATAACTTATACGCCACACGGCATAGGAGATTGTTTAGAATCGAAAGTCTCTCAAAACAAAACAAAAAATTCTTTCAAAAACTTTCGTGCGTGTGTGAAGTTACCACAAAAAAGTAAGCAGATTTCTTACAAATACAATCATAGAGTTAAGTTTTTTTTACAGCTGAGTAAGGTTTTTCTCTCCCTCTATTTCCATTCTAGTCATGTTCTGTACCAAATACCATCATATCCCATTTCGCTCTAAATGAGGTCAACACTATGTTGGGCTCTGTTAATCACCAGGCTCTGTTAACCTCTGCAATAATTTTACTATGGGATCAATTCGTTATTTGGGTTAAAATATATTTAAGCTATGCTAAGTATTCTACATATGTGGATAATGTAATACAGTTTATGTATTTTATATTCCCAGCTCCCTAACAAATCATTAAAATGCACTAAAATTAAATCTCTCCATAAACTTTATACATTTGCAAGACTTGGCCAGATCAATAAATTTCGGTCATGGGAACGACAAAATCATTAAGAGTATTGAGAAAATGGGGAGATAAGCTTTGTAAACCTTGATATAACATAATTATTTTTTGTGGAAAAATTGTAAATAAAATGTTGTAGAATATCCCTACACATACACATACAAGCAGACAACAAATTATAAAGTTGAATAAAAAGTTTATTAAAATCCCTAGCGACATCATTTTGAAATGGTTTTTGTTTTGGAATTTTCGCTTTTTTACTTTGTACATCCTACTGTTTTAACCATAAAAGAAAATTTTTCTTTTAGTATTTCTTTTCCAAAGAACGCCATAAAACTCTCTCTAAGAACCTTTTTGTGTTTACGTTTATGTGTATATACTTTATAGTATGAATGTGCCGTTTATTAACCCATTTTGTAAAAAGCTACATAAATGGTTGAATATTTTAATGAACTTTTCATGACTAGTTAGAAATCGGCCAAAAATAACTTCTATAACTTTTTTTTCTGCCCGAGACTCCCTGTGAAAACTGACCACGGACTGAGTTCTCGACCACTGGGATAATTAGAGCAACAAATTTTCTGCGTGATATCATATATTGTGATACGAAATAAAATGATATTATCTCGTAATGAAAGGGGATTACCTAAAATAAGCAAATATTAAAGCACACTGATAGATAGTCAAAACCGAACTTTAAAATTTAAGTACGAATGGGTCAGTTTTTTTTTATCAGTGTAAGCCTAAAGATAAATACAAATATTGAACAATTTATTAAATATTTTAATTTATTGAATAAACAAGTTATTTAAAATTTTTGTGATATGTCTCGAAGTAATTTCCCACATGTAAATTGGCATTGCATTTAGGGCAAGAGAGTATGCTTCTTTTATATTTTGCATCTGCGATAGCAGCGCTTGACACATACGTACATGTGCATACCATTTACTTTAGGCAGTGATACTGGGTGATTTATTTTATCTTATCTTCTACATTTTCGTTTTCTACATCGGGCGAAGATATTTCGTCGTTTATTGATTCGGCGGATAGCAACAGCGTTTTGTTATTGAGTTTTTAAAACCAATTTGACTCTTGGGCTTCTGGTTGGTTTTTTCAGTAGTCATGCAATGCAATTTCCATGCATTAACACAGGCGCTGTCCAAGCAACCCAAAGTGGTCACCTTCACTTCATTTGAATTGTTGGCTTTTTAAAGCAATAATTTTTTTTTATTTTTCTATTTTATATAAGTCGTAACAATTGGTTTAACCCTAGATACACTTTCTTATTTTTAATACACTACACACTTTCTTCGTCGAATCGACGAAGTCCGTTTATGATCTGGCCCCAAACCCACCCAATATAAGGAAACACGAAAATTTTTGTTTAGTTTATAAAATACTTAAGTTGTTATTCATTCTAAATAGTATATTATAGTTTACTTGAAAACTTAATTCTAAAAACACAACAAAAGCAAGCCAAGGTTTTTTTCGTCAATACGACGAAGAAAGTGTATCTAGGTTTAAAAAAGGTTAAAAATAATACTAAAAGGCAAAATTTCTCACACTTCCATCGTCAGAGCGATATCTACAGCTAAATGAAATTGGGAAGAGTTTCAGTGAAAAACTGCGGAGTTAAATAAGTTCTTTTTAACGGCATTCGTCATTACGACGAAGAAAGTGTATCTAGGCTTAACAATGGCCTATTTTTAGTCTATTTTTGTGCTCCCCACAGGGGTCTTTAAAAGGGGGAGGGGTTTGGTAAAAAAAGTCCTGAACAGAAAGCCAACAAGCCAAACTAAATTATTAATAATAAAAATTTATTAAATTTCACTACCTAATATTTTAAATTATTTAATGAAAAATGGCAAAAGTTTGTGGTCGACATCTAGACCGGTACAAAATGGGTTAACTCGTTTTTTTAAACATGTGTTCGTTCTAGTCTTTTAAATGTCCTTAGAAGAACAAAAATATTTACAAGTTTAATTTAAAAAAAAAAAAAATATTAATTAGATTCTAGATTATTATAAAAAAAAAAAAAATTCTCCATTTACTTTTTTCTACAGTCCTTAAAGTAACAGACGGTAAAGCAACGCAGTTATAGCCTCCAGAACTTCAGCTTACAACTGATACAAACAATACCGCAAACATTTAGCGAATCGATACCAGAATTTTAATTAAATAATTATTATTAAAAACACCATATAAAGATTACTGATAGGAAAAATAGGCGCTAAGTTAAGCGTTTCTTAATAAAGAGCATCAAACAAAAACTTGCCCAGGGGACCAAGATGACTAAGGCCGGCGCTTTATATGTGTATCAAATCAGTCAGGAATACTTAAAACTTAAACAAATCTTTTAAAACTACCATTGTGCCATCTTAATGTTAAAAAAAAAATCACGGCAAAATTTTCGATAAAAAATTTATGTTTAAAATATCAGAATGGTATTGAATGACATGGAACACAACATTTATTCGCTACCATTATAAAGCCAGAATTAATACCACTGCATTCGATGCCGATCAAAATTAAGATACAATTGAAATGAAAACTGCGATCGATTTCAAATGCCGTAACTTTTTCCCCAAATTAATAAAAATTTTCATAATTTTTTTAAAAACATTTCTTATGAAATAGCTTCCTCAATAAGCAAAACTGCTTTTGGGCTACGGACAATAAAAAGCAATTCATTAGGAACAAGTACTCCCACTTATGTGTACTGTTTGAAGTGATGATGATGAGGACGAAAGTATAATTAGTTTAATTTTTTTTTTTAATAAAATTGGTGTTTCAATCTGTGTTAATCAAGCCGTAGCGATCCATTTGGCTTTGCTAAGGTTACTATTTGCCGAGCGTATTATATCATGCACAATCGGTTCTAACTGGCCTCCACACTCATCAGATTCTACAGCTCATGGAGATATTTTAAACTGACAATATTTACAATGAAATAATGGCCATAAACTAAAAAGAACACGTATGTATGTGTGAAGCAGAAAATGGCAACTACCCAGCGGGAAAACTCAGAAGACCTTCTTACTTCAGACCTTTTCAAAGGCCTGCTTAAAATTTTTGTTGATTCAATTACTATTCTTATGTTAATGCTAAAGAATACCTCATAGAAGGCCTCGGCACTTTGGTATAAAAGATAAGATACACCCCAGCGGGAAAATAAGGAATTGATTGCATAAATAACTAAAAAAAATAATGTATTATTTTCGAAAGAATAATAATGCATTCATGGGAATCGAGAAGGTAATTTTATTGACACAATAATTACGATTTGATTACCACGTATATTCTCACATTTGCAGAACAAGGAATGTATTGTTTTTGTTCGTAAAAAATGTTCGTGTTTTTTCTTCTGTTCGTGACTATTATTCATATTTTTTAGAATTATTTAAGTCATTCCCAGTATACATTTAAATAATTTATTACAATCCTAGGACATGTTCTGTGTTAAGAGTAATGAGTTCTGGAATCAAATATTAATCAATATATGTATTGCATTCTCGTTTCCTATTGACTACATTTTCCCGCTGGGAGCTTCCACACTCGCTTCTATGAGAAGCGAGAAAAGAAGGAGAAAGATTTTTGGTTTTGTTTTGTTTTGCACAAGCAAAAGCAAAAGAATTCAGATCCCTTTACAAAAACAAAGTTACATACATATGAACATACCAAATGAAACAATAATGTTAATCATTTTAGTTGAAGTTGAAAAGAGAAAAGAGTTGAAAAGAACTAAGATCCCGTTATAAAAACAAAGTGAAACACCAAATAAAAACAATAATTTAAATCATTTGAGTCGAGTTTTGTCCATTAAAGAAGATGGGTAATTGTGCTTAAAAATGAAAAAACTAGGCAGAATGAATAAAAGAAATTTAAAACGTTTAATAAAAGTTGAAAAGGAAAAGATTTTGTCAAAATATGGCATGAGAAATAAAGAAAAAATATAGAGAATAAAAACAGTTTTAATAACAGAGTTCAGAGAAATTCAAATGTGATCGCTCATATTCAACCATTCTTGAATATTTTTCATAAATGAAACATGTAAAATATGTAACTTTTTTTCACAGTCATAAATAATTAATATTCCAACTCCAATTTTGCCTTTCTTCAGTCATGAAGAATGAGGAAAAAAAAAGTTTTAGAAACGATCCTCACTTGTAATGTTGTGGCTGCTTGACAGTTTGCATGACCACAGCTCGAAATGACTGTGTGTATTTGTTTGTGTAAAATATTTTTGGTAAGGGCAACCATCCAAAGTGTCTGTTGGATTTTTTGTAAGAAAACATTATTGAAAAAAAAATTAAAAGAACTGCACATATCGTTCGTCATCTTAAATGCAGAATAATGTAACATCACATATCATAATTATACATACATGCAAAGCAGAAAACTTTGTAAAATGTTTATGAGATTTATAAGCAATTTTAAATATTTCAGCTAAAAATGCGATAACCGATATATTTTTAAGGAAAAAATATTAAATTTATTATTATTTTTAAAGTTGTGTGTGTTACGTTTTATAAATTTGTAATTTTCAGAAACAAAAAGACGTATCATTACTTTCGTTGACTAGTATTAAGTGAAGCAAACATTTAGAATATTAAATAATTAAATATTTGTGTTAAATTACCGGAAAAATAGGATATATGTATATATGTATATGATAATTTTTTTAATGATTTTATTACTTATAAGTAGTGGTTTAAACTAGAAAATATAACTTCATTTAATTTAGCTTCGAATTGATTTTAAAAAGCCATATTTTTCATTCTAATTAAAAAGTATTTTGATCTCCTTAAAACGATTTTTTTAACAATGAACAAATTTAGCAAATAAAAATTTGACTCATATAACATAACATGTATTTATCGAATTTTTTCAAAAGAACTTCTTACAACGCTATGTACGTTGCAAAAAGGAAATTTTAATTAGGTAAAATTTCTGAAAAATAATAAGAAAAAGGAAAGCGTAGTGTTGATAGCAGCTCCCATATTAAGTTAACATAAATGTTGGACAAAGTAGTACTTCTCCAAAGAAAGATATTATTACAATTTAATAATTCTAAAGGATTAACACAAAATAAAGCTAAACAGTCTATATTTCACTACTTTATAAAAAAAAATAAAAAAGGCAATTATTCCAAAAATTAAGAATAACTATCTTTTTGAGGATATTGATGAAGGGTTACTTGGAAGAATGCAATCCTAATAAAAAAAAACAGATTATTTTAAAAAAACTAATAAAAATATTTCTTTTGAATAATTAGTATTGTGGTTATTTTTGTCGAACGATTTATGGTTTTTTTAATACAAATCTTAATATTTTTAATCAGGCTTAAGTCCATCAAATTTAATTTTTCATTAAATTATTATTAAAATTTGGATTAAAAATATTCCTTTTGTATTATCAACTTTTTATATTATAATTAAGAAATTTTATGGTCCCATACAGATTCATTATAGGGAAGTTCGACTTTATTTAAATTTATTAAAAAGGAAATACATACCTAGATATTAAAACTCATAAGGATACTATCATAATAATGATGACAGTCTGATGGAAACAAAAATCTGAGAACCTGCAGATGTTGCCATTTATTCTTAGAAATTTTCAGCGTTTGGAAGTAAAATGGGGTAGGCTGCAAAATTTCAAAATTTCTAACAGTCCTATAAGAGAGAAGCTGATAGTCACACTTATTATAAATTTTGTAATACATACGTATATGGATTCGGCTTTTATAATTTTACAGCACTTTTATTAATTTTTCTTTTGCAATAATTTTTAGTCTGATCACTAATTCCACTAACACCCTGGTAACAGTTATAAAACAAATTATCCAGTTTTGACGTTTAAAAATATTAATGTGTTCTTATAAAAAGAATTAAAAACTCTGCTTATTTATTTCTTGAGTGTGATTATACATTATGTTGTTAAAAAAAATTGCATTTTTGATGAAACGTAATGTTTAATTTTGTAAATAACTTGGATATTTTTTTAGGTAGCCGTTTAAAATTTTATAAAAATATGTAATGTGAATCGTAATCAACAAAACAAATATATTTAAAATTTTCTAAAATTGTTTTGCATATAAGCTAACGATATGTTTTTTTTTTTTTTTTGGTGTAAACAATTCTTTGGTGCCTTTAAAAAGAGTCACTTTTTCTTTCGTTAAAAAGACGTACCTTTATGCAGAAATTATTGAGAAAAAAATAGGCACGAGAAGTTGTTGGTATTTTGTGTTTGTAAAAATATTTTGGTTTCTGTTCCAATCGCGACGATGTGTTTTTATTGCTGAAAACACTTTTCTTACGTAGGTAAAGTTATTTGGAAAACACTAACAAAGTTATGTTTCGCCACAAGCAAAGCGACCGTAAGCATAGTTGATGGGTAAGAAAATTTGTTTTATTGTTGCATTAATGTAATTTTATTGTTTCGCGCCAAATTTACCAGTTTTTGAAAGTTTAATGTAGTGTTTTAAACACCGTTGCGCTTGGTCCAGAAACAAAATGCTTTTCACAAGACTTCATCTTCAGTTCTTGCAGAAGTAATTTTTTTCAATTATTTTTGCCTTTATGTCTTTTAAAGGAAAAAAAAACAGACCCTTTTAGAGGCATCAACAAATTTTTTACAAAATCAAAACACATTTTAGTTTACCAGCCAACAAATAATTTTACAAAACACACACAGGCTATCGTGCTGCATAGCGGGAAAAATTGCGAGCGCTTTGACTTTTCAGGCCTTAAAGAATGTTTACTAGATTTTCAATAAACTTTAACTTATTCCGCTCTGCCTTCTTCGAAAAGGTCTTTAAGAATGGGCTTTATGAAATATTTTACAAATTCAAATGAACTTTTCTGAGATAAGGCCTGTCGAAATAGTTTTATTAGCAGTTATGTTGGAATGTGTAGCAAGTTTGGTTATTAATTTACTCACTTCGCGTTATTAACAACAACAATTTGCGACCTTAGGTCAACAAGGATCTATATGCACCTACACAACATGTAAGATAGAACCTTGTTGTCCTAATACAGTTGGAATGCGACTGGAAAACTTAATATCGGTAAAAAGACCTTCTTTAAGGCCTCGTTACTACTTCATTTTCCCGCTGTTAATGGTCGGGCAAATCGCGTTTTTTTCATTATGAGGAATTTGAATGTGAATTTTTTTTAAATTTTTCATATCTGACAAATTCACATATGAATTTTTTTGTTTGCTCATTTTTCATGAATGAGGAAATTCAAAATATTTTTTTTCCTCACCCTCATGAATGTGAAAAAACAGTAAAATTTTAAATTTTTCACGCTCGCTCATGACTGAAAAATGAGCGAACATTTCGGTACTCTGTTTAATAATAATTTTGGAATGAATGACGAAACTATGTATGTATGACGTTGAATCTGCGTCAAGTTTTAAAGACTGAAGTGATTTTTTTTAATACTTTTTTTTAATTTTCTATTTTTTGTATATATAGTAATTTAAGTATGTGTAATCCTGTAAATAAATATATATGTATGTATACTAAACTAAAATTATAAAACACTAAACTTTTATTCTCTTTTGAAAATGATGGGAAGGTTATAAGCAGGGATTAATCAGCAGGCCATCTTAAATGCCTACAGCTGTAGGCCTTCTAACAGTCATTCTCTGGAAAGCCTTCTAAGAGCCATTTATTGGAATGGCTTTGAGGTGCTCTGGCGAAAGAAAGGAAAGAGAAAGGCCTTCCCCGCAATGACAACCTGTGTAAAAAAGATATGAGTACGGAATGGAGCGAGCAGACCTTGTACAACTAAAAGAAGGGGTACAGAGGCCTTCTAGAAGGCCTCCGTACTCCTTTTAATTTTTTAAAGTAAATGTTTTTTGAATACATAATTTTTTTTTGTTTTCTTATTTAATGCAATTGTTTATAAATAATTTTTTGTAATTTATTTGTTAGCAGTAGAAAGGCCGCCGTCATATGTTCGTCCCATGTACAAGTTTTTATAACCAGACCATAATAGTGTGCTTACGCTGATGTGTGTAGCATAAAAAAATATTAGTTCTAGACTCACATTAAATATACCGATCGACTCAAAATAATTTTTTGAGCCGATATAACGATGTCCTTCCGTCCGGCTGGCTTGTCTGTTCATATAACCTTAAGCGCAAAGTATAGGTTGCACTTTTTAAGATACATAATTAAATAAAATTTGGCACATACGTCATCATTTGTATAAACTTATGAGAATTGGCCCATATCTTTATATGATCCCCACATAAACTTCCGGAATAGGGTCTTTGAGTCCATGAGATATCTATCTCTTTATATCAGCATTCAGTTTCGATTTGGTCCAAAATCAAAAAATATCTTATTGCAGTATATATCGTTTTACCATATTTTTTTCAAATCGCTGCATATTTGACCACACCTCCAGCAAATATCAATCCCGAAACTTGCTTACAGTGCCATTCTTATTTAAGTTTGTATTGATATAAAATTAAACGACGACAATTATATAATAGCAACTCTGTATATATTGGCAAAGTTTCACCCTCTCTGAAATTGCTTTAAGATGAAAAAATTTCATATATTTAGGTGATCCTGATATTAGTATAAACTTCATAGCGTAATTGGTTTTGTCGGGTCGATAATTGTGCAAAGGGCCGAAATAGATTATTCTCTCAAAAATTGTCTGTAAATACTGGAATATAAAATGTTCTGGATAGAATAACGAAAATTAATTCTTTTAAATGAATTAATAAACGTGATTCAGTTAAACTTGTTTTTTTTTTGGCGTTTCAGTGTTAAAATTGTTTTTTATATTGTTTTATTGTTATTAATAACATTAATTTTGAAACTAATTACTTTAATATACTACTTAACTTTTTTTTAGCTAAACATTCACAAAAAAAGTAATAATTTTTTTAAAATGGCAACCACCAATATCAAATGAAATATTAAAGTTTGAGTGTATAAAATTGTGAGTAATTATCTAAGTTTAATTATAATTGTGTACATGCCCGCATATTTGCGAAGTATTTTATTCAATCATGTACAAATATAAGCACTCTTTTATACAAGTATGTGTGTATGTGTAGAAAAAAATTAACATATCCCTGTAGTAAATAAAATAGTCAGTTGCAAAAAACACCAACTATAAATTAACTTTTTTTAAATGACTACAAATTGGTTTAAATCTCATGCAGATATCAACCAAAAAGGCACACGTAAAACAAAAATAAAAGCAAAATAAGTTAAACAAGAATGCCATGAAGTCAAATGAAAAAATGTATACAAACATTTTATAATAATTAAAAATTAAATCAATACAAATCTGTTTATGTATGTACTAGCAATTATGTGGCGTATTTATTTCAGGACTATTATACATCATCATTTAGGGCAGTTTAATGCAAAATTTTCATAAATAATTATTTCTATATCAAAATATATAAAGATATACATATGTATCCATGTTCATATGTACATATATTTTTTTGACAAAAATTATTTAAAATTTAAATAATTTATTATTGACTGACAATACTTTTAATTAATTACAAATAGGTTGAAAAATAAGTAGTTAGTAGTCAGTTAAAAACTCATGCAAAGATGGCCAATTGACTACTGCCTATGACATGCCCATGTTAAAATAATAAGTCGTCGACAAGGAAAAAAGCCACTTAATCAACTAGTTGTGGTTATAAAAAAACCAGTTTGAAGTTAGTTATAAATGTGTTTGACTTCCTACAGGGATTTAACACATGCAATAACACATAGAAAAAGATAAAGAAAATTTTTTTTTTTTGGTAATTTTGATAAACAGCAATGTTTTTCTGCATCATTTAATGCAAATTAATTAAATTCCACTTAATGTAATTGTGCGTGTTCTAACAAAAACACATACAATTGAACATTTATATTAACTTGTATATACAAGCATAAGAATGTACATATGTGTATTTATATAACACATGTGTAAATATTCTCATTTTTAATTTAAAATTATTTCAACGCCATTTTTGATGTACATGAGAGTAGAAAAATTAAAATCTGAAAATCTGTTTATAATTATGGAAATTATTTTTCTGCCCTGAGTAAATAAATTTTTTTTCCTACTTATTTAAATTTTATAAACGACTGCGAGTTACAAAACAATTTGTTTTTTTTTTTACATATTTACACTCTCTTATATAAAAACACAAATAAAAAGCTATTAGAAAATATTAATGCTAATTGTTAAATAAAATTTTTCATACATTTCCAGCTAAAATAATTTTGAATAAATTTCTCGTTTGCATTAATTGTATTAAAAATTTAAAATCAATTTTATTGTAATTTTATAAATATTAAAAAAAAATGCATTTGCATATTTGAATTTAATACGACTACTTAAGCAGAATCAAGGATTATTTTTTCATTTGTAAAATATTCTGTATTTGAAATTTTTCAAAGGCCAAAGGATAAGCAGACTACAAAATAATTATTCAAAATATTAAAAAAAAAAAAATTTAAGGGACACATAATATACTCATAATATACTAATTTCGAGACTCGGTATATTCCATGTTTCGCAGCCATATTGAAGCACAGATTTCACATTGCTTTTAAAAACCATGACTTTGATGTGAGTTGATATATTTTTCGATCTCGTGAATTTATTAAGCGTACTATTAGCTTGCTTTGCCTTATAAAGTCTATTTTAAGTATCTTCTTTGCTGCCCTCAATTATTGAAAGTATACATCCCAGATAGCAAAAGTTTTCAATATATTCAATGCGATAACCTGTTGCATAATGAATTTATGCGCATTTATTTGGTTTTGTTGATGTTAATTTGCAAGCTAGCCTAAGCTGCACGTGTATTAACGCCTTCGATCTTGGATGGCATGCTTGAGAAGCGGTGGGATAGAAGACAGACATCATCGGCATAGTCGATATCATCTTACCAATCGTGGATAAATAATTCGGACAAAGGGCAGCCTTTTACTTTAATGGGAGCTTCCTAGATCTCATTGTGTTGCATTGTATCAAAGGCACGTTTGAAGTCACAAGCAATAAGTAAAGGGGTACGCGTCATTCGACCGACTGTTCGACAATAACGCTCAAGCTATTGATGTGACCAACCCATGACTGGTTTGGCCAAAATCCCGCTTGTGCTCACCTTAGCTGCGGTTTAATTATGGTTTTTTTATTATTTATCTAGATGACGGTGTTGCTATGTTTATATCATTGATTACGATATTAAGGTGTTGCATTGGATCGCAATGACATATTGTTGTGGATTCTGTCGGATCGAACGACAACATTTGAGTATAATAACTATCGCACAGCTCTAGCTGTGATCTTTGGCATAGCTCAATTCACCCTTATCATTCCTCAGAGGCCTAATAGTGTAATGGCTATGGCCGAAAATTACCTTCGTAATACGATTGAGGTCTTTGGATCGACCCGTTTCACTGGCTATTTGGGCATTTCTGGCTAAATTATCGGCCCACTTCCGTTTATCTTCTCTTGCACTTCGATTAACGTTGTTAAAAACTATCGGCATGAAATCTGTCACAAATTATTAACCGACTCCTTCTCTAACCTTGATACCAAATGTATATGAGACTAGATCTTATTTGACATTAAACCCAGTACCCTTAAATTGGTTAAATATAGCAAGAAATGATTCTATACAAATTTCCAATCGATGTTATAATTCTTAAACGTGCCGAATTGAGCTTTAACATAGTTTTTAACATATCGTCGCAGAAATTTAAAAACGCTGTAACTGACAAAAATCGAAAATACGTTTTTTGCATCATTTTTATCAGAAAAAAATAATGCGTCGATTGGTCCCGGTCCGATAATTGTATAATGAAAAAAATTCACTTACGCAAAAAAAATAAAAGTTGTAAGCCGCAGAATCACCGGGAATAATAGACTTGAACGGAAATGTTTAAAGCCAATATATAAAGCGAAAAAAAATAAGAAATACGTTTTTAAAATCATGTTCCTAAGTTGTATAGTTTTTGTGATATAAACTTATTTCTACTTTCTTTCATACAGGTTTTTTGGCTCTGGTGAATATTTTGGCCCTGAATTTGTAAAACGCAACGCAATCCCAAAAATAACATTGAAAGCAAAAACAATGTCAAAAATTTTTCAAAATTTTGTTGTTGCTTTCTACAGAAATACATATTGCGTTTAAAAATTATCAACGCCACAAGATATGCAGCGTTTAAAATTTAAAAATTCAATATTCATTTCTATAGAAAACAACAACAAAATTATGAAATATTTTCGATTTTGTTTTTGCTTTCAATATAATTTTTGGCGTTGCTTTTGCGTTTTACAAATTTAGGGCCTTTATGTTTTGTCAGTTACAGCGTTCTTTAATGCCTGCGACGATATGTAGAGAAGACTGGTCCTTATTTTCTGACGTCAACATTTTTAAAGCATACCCTCTAAAAATTTTCTCATTATGAAAAACACTAAAATTTTTTTTTTATTTGATCCAGTTACCATGTAATTGCCAAAAAAGCGAGAGCGGAAGGTCTACCCTGCAATGACAACATGTGTGATAAAGATATGAGTATGGAATGAAGTGAGCAGACCTTGCACATCAAAAAGAAAGTGTACAGAGGCCTTCTCGAAAGCATCCGAATTTCTTCTTTCTTCCGCTGGGTACAGTTGTAAAACTTGATGTAACATGACCTGATATTTTAATGTAAAATTTCATAAAGGCGTTTCAAAAAGATTACATGCAAGGTTTCATTTAAAAAACATAATAGAAGATGTTATAAAATGTTTTCCAAAAGAGCTACAATATTTAAGCCAAATTTCTATATTTTATATATTGGTTTTAAAGAATTCAACTAAAATTTGGCATAACCGATTTCATTCTTACTTATTTTTTTATATTATCCCATTAGTGCATGAAGGTTCCCAAGTACTTTAAAACAAAATTCTTTTTGAACATGTATTTTAAAACAACTATTAAAATAATTTTTAGAAGTTTTATTTGAATAAAATTTTCTTTAAAAATTTTAGAAGGAGTCCCTTGCAAGGGACATTATGCAATATCGTCACATGAAATGTGAAATTTTTTGAAACATTCTTTTGGGTGAAGGCCCTTGTTGCACATAAAATTAGACTTGTTACCGCAGTTTGCACATTTTTATCCGTTTTGGAGCAGTCTATTATGTGATTTCTAGCGTCATATCGATTGACAGCACCGAAAATCTATGGTCTGTAACCTCTTACAGAGGGCACACCGTACGTTTCTAGGTAAGAAGTGTCTATAAATCTACGGAATTGCAACAAGTTTGAGCAATCTAGATCATTTGGATGCAGCTTTCTCATTAGTATCCAACCATTAACAACGGAAGCATCCAACAGATATGCGAAAATTGGCCACCACCACTTAAGTTATCTTATACGTGACCGATAAACAGCAATTAACTGGTCCATTTTGTCCACACCATACATACCTTGATTGTAATGTTGAAATACTTTTGATTGGGTATCTGCATGGCGCCTTCTCCTCTTGCATAACGCTTTAACGTTCCAATTTCATTAGTTCCCAAGGTGACTACGTTATTGTATTTCCATCGAACGACGAGTATATTGCCATTATCAGAAAAACAATAGTCCATAGATCCTCTTTGATCTTTTTCCATTTCCGAAACGGGACGGAGTGGGCATTTTTTGGTTCGACTATCGCTTATTGTACCAAATGAGCATATTCCAGAAGTTGACAAACGCCGAAGAAGCTTCACGGCTAAGAAATAATTATCAATAAAAACCTTTATGTAAGAAAAATTAAAATTTTCAATTAAAAAAAATGTGTGAAAATAATTCATTAATCATTTCCATCCAAAAGTGGTATTGCAATATATTCTTACTGCTCCAATATTTCAGGAACTGTAAGTCTGTATAAGAATAGCAATGAATATTACCATAGATCATAATGACCGATGAATAAAAAACGCCAATTGCTGATATTTTAAAATCATTTATATTTTAAAACTTTAACAATTCAGTTACATAATCTCATTTTAATAAACACACATTAAAAAAATATAAATAAGGCAACAAACTATTAATTTTTGTTCATTCGTACATACCCTTCACGTGTGGTGCGAATTTGTTTATTCCCGTTATACAATTTTTGCACAATATTACGCACTCAATAGAATAAAATTGAGTAAAAACACTTGTTGTTTTGACGAAGACACACAAGAGAATGATATGCTAAATGAAGGTTTAATTTTTAATTCTTCGTGTTGCTGTAAAGTGGAAAAAAAGAGCGTCCCTTAAAAAGCACCTTATGCACTAATAGGTTAATTCGGTTATATAAAATATGAACATGCCATTTTACATGATAGCGGTAGACTCAAAAGTTGTGCATTAGAAGAAAAGTGCCTTAACTGTTATTTTTAAAAATCAAACCATATTTTTAATATTAAACACATCTCCTTAAAACACTTTTAAATAATTATAATTTATCGGTTTTTAAACAAATTACACTACGTGACAAAATTTCAACAAAGTAGTGAGCAAATGAATCTGACTGCTAATCATTATGTAAAATTTTCCGCTGAATCCGAATGTGAAGTCAGAATTGTTAAAATTATCAGTCACATCGTCTATTTTAAAAACACAAATAACGGTTATTTTGGAATATCTCAAAAACTGCTCTACTTTTGACAATTCTGACTTCATATTAGGATTCAGCGGGAAATTTTACATAAATATTAGGTGTCAAATTCATTTGGTCAAAAAATTGTCACGTAGTGTTATTAAAGCACATTTATTTAATTCACAATTTTTATATATTTTCAATTACTTCAAGCACTTCTACAAACCGTTTTTTAAGTTAACTACTTTCTTTTCCTTTTAAAGTAATAATTTTTTTATTGACTTTTTTATGATTCTATTTTCAATATTTCCTATAGTTACCTAAATACAGGCTTTCTGTTTGTAACATAGTATTGTTTTAATAATTTTTAATAGTATTTCATTGTTGAGACTTTTATAGTTTTGAAAGGATTTTTAATAAGTGTACAAAAAAAAAAAAACAATCAAACCTCAACGTTCCAACAAGAAGTCACCTGTCAAAAGGTCACTTTTTTAAAATTTAACAATGTTCGGAGTTCTCGTTTAGTATAGAAGCTTCCTTTTTTTCAATCATACAGTCTCTAAAGGGTAATAGAGTAGAGGTCCTGCATTGCATTAAGAGTAGTTTTCACTGTTTTCTGTTGTTTTCCGTCTAACGTCTGCTATTCAATTGATACTTTTTTTAAGCAATTTTTTTTATTATTGCATATGTTGTTGGTTTTTTTGTAGTTTTATTTTTATTCCAATACACAAACTACGTTCTAAGGGTCATTTAGCAATTTTTCTCTCTATTAACTAAATATTGTTTGTGTGGAGGGGGGGAAAATGGAGAAGAGAAACAAATTTTAGTAATACCAATACAATCCACTACTATTGTGGCCTGACCATACTCAACATATCAATAGACTGACGTATGAAAAAGCAACCACATTATCAACATGATTCTAGAAATAAGTGTAGGAGTGTGTTTGTGCTTCAAGTTTTTTTTTTCACTTCGTATAGAGTTGTTGGTTGTGTTTGAAGTTTAAATGGTCAACTAAGTTCGGTTGCTTTTCAATTGATGTTTTGTAATCAACATAGTACGTATTAGTGTGTATGTTGTGTTGCAATTGTATTGTTAGTTTGTGTGATGTTTAGATAACACACTGTGTACAAAAAGACGAAAATAAAAGAAAATATTTGGAAATTTGTAAAACATGTTCTTTTAAAGAAAATTTTTTTGTTTAAAAAATTTACTTAAAAACCCTCTTTTAGTCAAGAAGAGACTTTTTGTTAAAAAAAATTTAACTACCTCATTGTGTCCTTTTTCTTTTTAAGGATTCTTTGTGTTTTTAAAAGGTTATTTTTGTTAAAAAGTTATTGTGGTTTTTAAAGGTACTTTTTGTTTTTTAAAAGTTTTTTATATTTTAAGTTTAGTTATTTTTGGAAGGTACTTTTTTGTTAAATAGAACTTTTTGTTTAAAAAGGTACATTTTGTTTTTAATAAACTCTTTTTTAATTAAACACACGTTTTAATGGTTTAAATATTTTTACTTTTTTGTAGATCCTTTTATTAAAGGTCTATTTTATTTCAAAAGCGTGTTTTAAAAATCAGTTGTTGTTGAAAAAGGTACTATTTATTTTAAAAAGGAACTTTTTTTAAAGGATTTTGCTATAAATACCTATGTTGTATTACAAATTGTAGCTTTTGTTTAAATCCGTTGAAACTCTTTGCGGAAATAATTATTCATTGAAGGATTAGATTTCATTAGAAAATTGATATCCTTTTAAATTATCCTTTTTGTTAAAAATACATTTTTTCTTTCTAAGCAGGTTCTTGGTGAAACGTGCTCTTCGTTTAAAAAAACAGTCAAAGTTCTATTTGTAAGTTGATTTTTGCAAATAAAAAAATATTTAAAAAAAAAAAAATTTCTGGTTTGAAAGTTAAAGATTTAAAAAACCGCATCATTTCAATTCCATTGGTCCACTGTGCAGCTTGGCTCCGAAAGAAGTTGCTGCTATTAGCAAGCTCTTAATATATTTAGAATATAATGTCCAATATTCAATGGATTGCATCTGAGTTTGTTTTCTTTTTTGCTCTTTCTTGTCCAAGTTCATTTGATGTTTGATATGGTGACATTGTTATTATTGGACTTGTTTCTTCTTTTTTATGGCCATAGTTTCAATATATAAAGTAATCTGTTCCATCTCAATATAATCCCATACAAGTTTATTTGCAAAATTGTGTAAGTGTGTTTATAGATTTTATTGTTGCAACCGCATCTACTGCTTTGACGGCACAAAATAACTTTGTCCATTATATGGATATTTATGACTTTAGTTATTTGTTCCTGAAACTGGATGACTTTTTTTTTAAAGTCAGTAATTGGGTGTTCGATAAGTTTGTATTTAAGTTAAGTTTTGATAAAATTTATATAAATAAAATAAAATTTAATAGAGAACATTTTTAGTAGCGGTTTTAATCTTGCTAATATAGTTAAAGTACTAACATTCACAACAACACAACAATAAAATGCAAAAAATCACACAAAAAGGTGTAGTAAAAACGTGTGTTTAATTTAAATTAAACAATTGACGAAACTCAATATATGTCTGTCTCTCTCTCTCTCTCTCAGCAGATTCTTACGCTTTGTAGTATAAAATTGTTTTAAATAAAACAGAGCTGTTAACACTTAACTTAAATAAAATAAATAAATAAATAAACACAAATGTTGAAAACCACTAGTGATTTAACCCATTAAGGCCCGAGTCATGATCCCGTTGAGTTATAATGACGAAACTTTTAAAATTTTATTGTTTATACCTAAATAAGAAAGAAAACAAATTTTGGGAAAATCGGATACGTGGGACCCCAGATAACCCCCGTTGCGAAAACGCAACGTTGGGCCCTAACGATATAAAAATTAAGCGCATTTGCAAACATTTTAAATTAAAATTTTTTATTCACGTCTTTAGGAAAAAAAAAAATTAAAAAAGATATTGATATACATTTTATTTTTAATTCAATTATGATATGCTCCAAAGCACTTTGGGTGCACTGCTACGTCACATTTCTCACGTTTGTGATTGATTGGTCCATTATTTACCGTAGGCCCCATATAAAGCCCATTCTCGAAAAACACTTTAGTAGTACGCCTAAAACCATAACAAATAATTCTATTGTAATAAATTTTGTTCTGTCACAGTTTTATAATGACTAGAAATCACACTGTTAACTTTCGTAAAGATCGGTTCATAATTTACCACAGGTCCAATATAATGCCCACTCCTGAAATATCCTAGCTGTCAGTGGGTGGTATCAAATATTTGGCATAGCCGAATATATCACTTTTACTGGTTTTTCTTTAATATCCTGGGAGAGGATAATTTCACATTACTTGTTCGATTTTCTCTTATTGTACCTATTGAAGAACCCTGGGGGAAATTTGTGTCAATTGTTCCAACAGTTTTGTCCTGGGATTTGTGAAAATAGAACAAGGAGAACTTATCATCTAACTGGTATATTAAGAACAAAAAGGTAAAAAACAAATGAATTACAGTACATTCTTCACCGATGGTGTGACACTTTTTTTGGGACTTTCTCAAATTTGATTCTTAAATCTAGTTCTGGGGACTTGTTTTATTGACATAATACTACATTGTATCGAAATAATCTAACATTGTTATAACTAACACTAAACACGTTCATTGAGAATAGATGTTAGACTGGTCAAATAGTGTCAATTGACCAATGACAACCCCATGTTAAAGTGATATTTCTTATCTTATCACCAAAGACCAATTACGGGACTACTTGGGTGTAAGTTCGCTTTCCTTTAGGAAAATAACAAACTTTGGGCATAAGAAAAAAGGAATTGTCTAGAGAATTTACTTTCTGCGAAATATCCTGCATTTTAAAAATTGGAAATTAGTTTGAAAAAATTATCGAAAATTTCAAAACACATAAATAACAACAACTTATAATTAACATACATACATGTTTTTATTATGCTGTTTTAAATAGCAAGTGATTGTATAAATATGTTTGTATTTAAAAATTGTATGCAATTTGTATATCGTTTAGGCCCAGTGTTGCGTTTTCGCATCACGGATATATACAATCATAAAAAAAAGTCTCAAATGTCTACGATGATTGGATTTTTGAGTATAAATAATAATGTTCGTATATTAGCTATCTCCTTCAGAAGTTTCAGATAGGTATATGATATATTACTTTATTTTTTTTTTAGTTTTTCCAAAAGTACCCAAAAAACAGGAAAAATTCAAAATTTAAACTAGAAATTTTTATAAAAAAAAACTTATGTATGATACAAATCCAAAAACAGGTCGATTAGATATTAAATTAAATTTTATTTCACTGTGCTTTATAACAATATCACGTAACAACAAAATGCCTGAGGGGAGGTTTAAGTGAACGTTGCGAAAACGCAACGCAGGGCCTTAATGGGTTAATTTGAATATGAATAACACTGTGCTCGAAATTGGCACTTCTTTTTAGACAAGCCGAGCACATGGCATTGTAGCATAATTCGGGTACGCTGAATCCAATTGTGCCCACCGTTTTTTTT
Organism: Pollenia angustigena; assembly: GCA_930367215.1. Taxonomy (NCBI): domain Eukaryota; kingdom Metazoa; phylum Arthropoda; class Insecta; order Diptera; family Polleniidae; genus Pollenia; species Pollenia angustigena. The sequence goes on from OV884057.1 coordinate 252,948,959, forward strand.
AGGTTAACTCTTATTTCGAAAATGGAGGAGGTTGCACAACGTAACTCAAAAACGGTTTAGTTTATTTAAATTACTAAAAAAACCGAAATTCCGCAATAAAATTTCCTTTAAGAAAAGTAAAAAACTAAATGAGGTCGGTCGGTCATTCATTTTATCTCACTAGGGGCAACTCCTGGGCATTTACAAGACTTTTTCTTCAATATATGTATCTCTAGTCTGCATTGAACATTTTCTATGGGAGCCCCCTTAAGGAATGGAGATAGCGCGTAGATATGTTTGAAATAAATAATTTAGATGAAAAATAAAGTGGGGTTGGTCATACATTTTACCCACCTAGGGGCATCCTACGCGCGGCAGGGGCCAAATTTAAGAATTTTATAAAACCTCCATATGTGTATGGTTGAAATTCCTAAATTTGGCCCCTGCAGCGCCTTAGATGCCCCTAGATGGGTCAAGTGTATGACCAAACCCACTTTGTATTGAAGAAAAAGTCCCATAAATGCCCAGGAGTTGCCCCTAGTGAGATAACATGTATGACTGACCTCATTTAGTTTTTTGTCTTTGACCTTTTCTCGAGACATACTTTCCCCTTATCGCCACTTCTTAGGGGGGCTTCCATACAAATATTGCGTTTTATGAAATTCTTAAATTAATTAAAATTTGTTGACTTTTGTGAATAAAATCAGAAGTTGTACACAGATTTTAATCATTTATGGCTTCTTTTGTTTGCAGCTTCGTTTTTTCCAGAAAAAAAAAAAAAATATGTTTCTAAAACGACTGCTCAATTTAAAAAAAATTTTATTGCGGAATTTCGGTTTTTTTTAGTAATTACAATAAACTGAACCGTTTTTGAGTTACGCGAATAACGAAATAACGGTATATCTCGAAAACAAGAGCTAAAAAACGGTGGGCACCATTGGATTCAGCGTTCCCGAACTATGCTAAAGCGCCATTGTCCCGGCTTGTCTAATTTTGCAACTATAACAGTGTAATTAATATTGAAAATTTATGCATTTTTCCCTTTTATGTATGTGTCCTTATAAGACTTAATTAAATAAGTTTTTCTTAAAAGCTGCAGCACTGATTTAAGTCATACTTGAAAAAAATCAATTCTTTCAAAAAATATATAACATGAAAATCAAAAAATTTATGTTTTGGCCAATTTTTTTTTGTTGGTTAACAACAGACATATTTATTTTCTTGCATCATAATGTTGCAACATAAATATCACAAAATATCACAACAGTAAAACATACTGAAAAGATATATGAGTCTGTAAGACTTATTTTTTTGGAAAAATGTCCTTTATAGTTACAGACTACAAAGGACATAATCATAGCTTTTCAAACACATATACGCAAATACATATATATATATATATATATATTATATGTATACGAATGAATTATGCACATTAGGCCGAGTCGATCTCGTACAGCAAAAACGTAAACTACATAAAATTCTCCGAAGAAACCATCTAAAAAAAATAAATATTTGAAAAAAAGCTTATTCCAAAAAGAAGTTAAATTTTCTGAATAAAATTGCATTTTATATTTTTTGTACACTTAAAATTTTTTTTACATTGAATATAATATTCACCCAAGTAAATTTAATAAAAAAGATTGGTAATACAAAAAAAAAAATAATTAAACTCAAAAAATGTTTTTCAGTGGACATTTCCGAAAATTCAATTATTAAATTCTCAAAAATTTGTAGCGAAACACGTTTTTTTAAATACAAATAAATTTAGAAGTCACAGAAAACGAATTAGAGGTCAAATAAACTGGATTATGGGTCATGTTTTTTTCTGTTTCAAGAAGTATGTTTTGCGTATTTTATTATAAAATATATTTTTTTAATTATTTTTTGTTTTATGCAAAACGCAGTTTGGGTAAAACGTGTTCTAACTATTTTTTATATAGAACGCAAATCAGAGAAGATGCAAATTGGGGTTCAACTGCTTTTTTGATAATTGAACGCAAATCAGAGGAGATGCAAATTGGGGTTCAGCTGCTTTTTTGATAATTGAATATTTTGATTAGTCTCAACACAAAACCTGTATTGCATTAACTATTATGGGTAATTCCATGTCAAATCGACCAAGAGGGGGACACGACCGATTTAATGAAATTTGGTGAAAAGATTTCTTTTATCTTATAAGGAAGCAAGTTATGTCATATTCAAAATGTCATAATTTCGCCGAATTAGCCGAATGTGTTGAGTTTATTTCTTCAATATCTCAAAAACTCCTTTAAATACGATATGATTGTAATGCCATTTTAAGGAGAATACTTGGGTCTTCAAACTATATAATGAAAAAAAATGTAATACATATCTGCAAAATATAATAATATAATAAGTCAAAAACCTATTTTTTAGTAGTATGTTTAGAGGGGTTCCAAATATGATTTTCCATACAAAAGTTGGGTGCATGGTGTAAGTGTTACCATGTTTTTATTATATTGGCCATTTTAGTGCTTTTTTTTGAAAAAAAAAAACGCTTTAAATATTTATAATAGGAATTTTAAAACCGGGAAACCAAAATACCAACAAAATGGGTATTTTGACAGGATTTTAGCGTCGACTTGAATATTAATTTAGGATTTTTAGTTGTTATATATATATATATATGTATATATATATATATATATATATATATATATATATAATAGGCAAATGGTTTGAAGGTTATCTATTTTGATTACGCTGCATCGGCTTTCTAGCTACTTTTTCCATACAAAAGTGAGAAGAATAGTGGCAGAATTGCCAAGTTTTTATTATTGCATTGTAGCGCTTTTTTTCAGTACTATTATTATGGCAAAATAAAAAAACGCTACAAATTTTTAAAAATACTGTTTAGATGCAAATACGAATATGAGTGTAAAAGGGAAATGACGTGTAAAGAAAGTTGTTTAGGAGTTGTGATATTTTTGTTAATTGTATAATTTCTTCGTGTACGTGTCAGTCTTGAAGATTTTAAAAATTTTGTGAGGGATGATAATTTTACTTGTGCATAAGAATTTGTGGGAAAAATTTTTTTTTATTTATTTAGTAGCAGGTGTTAAATTTCTTCGTGAACGTGTCTTGATGATTTTAAAATTTTGTGAGGGATGATAATTTTACTTGTGCGTTTTCGTATTAACGATAAAACTGATCGTTGAATAATTATTTTTAGTTTTTCAGTTATTGTGTGTGTGTTTAGAATAGTTAATGACTTTGTTGCATAGGTTTTCTAGTGACTTTTTGCTTTGAATGCCTCGGTAGGCTTGTGGGATCAACCACTTTTTTTTTATATCAACAGCCACCAGCTGCACATTAGCTATGTTTACATAAATAATCAGAATTATATTACAAAAAGTAGAAAGTAACTTCTTGGTTTTACTTATAGATCCTTAATAATTTTCGTTATCGTACTCTACTCCTCCTTATATATAACAGCAACAAAAACATTAGCAACTTAGAATATACATGAATAGAGCTGACGCAGCTGTAACAAGTCTAACAAACAGAAAACAAATCCAAAAAAAAAAAAATGTTTTGTTTTCTGAAATTCTTTAATTATACTAAAATAAGCCCCGCCCCTTATTTATAAATTTGTTAACTAATGAAATATGACGGGACTGTACCAAAAATATGATTAATTGTGAAATTAAAACTGTTGATTGAGCATGCTTAATCATGTTTATAATTATTAAATATCACAAATACATTAATAAGACTAACCTAACAATATCAAAACCAAACATGATTGAACTTGAATATTATTTTTGTCAAGCTAATAGGGCCTAAATTTCTTCAATGTAAATAAAATTCAATTTTTATTTCAATATTTTGTTTAAAAGTAAAATTTTTATCTATAATAAAGAGATATAAATATTAAATGAAATAGAAAAAATTTTGTTCTTGTACGTGTCTTGAAGATTTTAAATTTTGTCAGGGATGATAATTTTACTTGTGCGTATTCATATTGATGATTTACAAGTTGTTTATTTTAGTGGAAGGTGTGAAATTTCTTCGTGTACGTGTCTTGAAGATCTTAAAATTTTGTGAGGGATGATAATTTTACTTGTGCGTTTTCGTATTAAAGATAAAACTGATCGTAGAATAAGTATTTTTTTAGTTTTTTTTCAGTTATTGTGTATGTGTTTAGAATAGTTAATGACTTTGTTGCATAGGTTTTCTAATTACTTTTTGCATTGAATGCCTCGGTAGGCTTGTGGGATCAACCACTTTTTTTATATCAACAGCAACCGACATCACTTTTAATTACATTTAACAAATAGAAGGAGTTGTAATTTTTGGGTTTTTTTAATCTTAAATAGAATTATATATATATATATTTTTTTTTTGCGCAGATTTAATTATCACAAGAGACTCTGGTCTGTTTCACTACAACGGACTAAAGGTCAAAGTAACTATTAATCGGTTAATTAAGTTAGCATATAATTTTTGTTGATAACACTTAATAAGCATTTTCTAAAAACATTTGCAGATAGTTTCACTATTACTCAATGTTTATAACCTTTTATTTATTTTTTTTCTAGTTTGATACTCTATAATATAAGTTTAATGAAGAATTTTTCTATGGTTTGATACTCTACAATGACAGTATAGTTAAGAATTTAGTTCAATCCATGGATACACTGCATACAGTTAATAATTATACATATAAATACAATAAAATTTCCATTTTATTAACCATAGTACATGATTTATTAATTGTTTTGATAATATTTAGTAAAAGTTTATATATAGTATAAACTTGAAGTCGACTATACCAATAGAATATTAAATGTTACTGAAAAAAGGAAATCATATTACAAAATCAATTAAGATGATCTAAAAAAGAGTATTACATAGGAGTTTTGAATATTTAATAAGGAAATATCTATTATATGTGCTTATAATTATCAGTTAGGAATTTAAAGATAACAAATTTGTTTTATAATTAGTACAGCTTTATATGTTTTTTTTCTAGTTTATTAACCATACATTATCATACCATACCATTATAATCCATAGAATATAAAACAATTTAAAATAGTTAAATCCGCAAAAGAAAATCACAAACTTTATTTATTTATGTAAAACCGTTCTCCATTAATCATTTATTTATACTTATATTTAGTATATATACTAATACCATGAAATGAATAGTTCAATAACCATATTATATGGTTTATTTAATGTTTTTGTATACCGTTTTGTAATTCCTATAATTTGTTTTCCTATTATTTCCCTTCTATATTTAATATTTATACACTTCCATACATCCTTAAATATACATTCTGTTTTAAGCATTTCTACTATACATATATAAAAATTTTTTTCTTATACTAACATTCTATATTTAATCTTAGTATTATGATCTTACTCTTGATTTTAATCTTAGTCTTAGTGTTGATCTTAGTAGTAGTCTTTTGATCTTGGTTTTATAGTTTCGGATTTCGATCTTGTTTTTTTGTTTATAGACTTGCAACATTACTCTTGTATTACTCTTGCGTGCTGCTTTGTTTACGTTTTCTTAGACTGAATACATATATGGAAATTTAAAATTTCTTTACTTACATATAAAATATCTATCTACTGTTATACGAATGCGTTGAACTTAGTGTTTTCAATTGAAATATTAAACTTCGATTTTAAAAACAGACATATGCATCTTTTATTTTATATAGGAAATTAATACTCGGTACTAGCGACAACCTCGAAGATTGCACCGACCCCAGTTTTCATAACGTGCAAGAATCGAGTTTCTACTATACTTCATTCTCATCAAACTAATCACACAAGGCGATTTTAAGAAAATCCATACTAATCCTTTCAATTTTATCAACTCTATCCATTATATTATTATTTTAATTTTAACAAATCTTATAAATTCTATTTAGTTCTCACATAATTTTATTCATTGTATATACAACCTTAACCAGTAACTCATATTTATATATACAGTTTTTTCAAACCACTTTTAAAAACATAGTTTGATTTTTACTTGTCTACTATATTAAAAAATAATCCATAAACTTAAATGAAAATTTAGGTTTATATTAAGTAATTTGATTATACGCTGAGATACGCTGATAGTTTTTCTACCTTAAATTTATATATTGAATAGAAAATTACATCTGAATGTAGTGTTTCGGTAAGAATGTCTCTATATTACTTTAAATCAGGTTTCTTATAATACAGAGTTTTTAAATGAAATGTTAACAATCCTAATGTTAATTTCAATATAATTTCATTTAAATCATATATATATATATATATTAATTTGTTAGAATCAAACCATCAATTACCATCATGATCTTATTAATGCCATATATTTTTTTTTTATTATTTTTATTATTCGTTAAAAACTTTATATTCTTATATGTAGAAGATACATATGATTTAGGATTTCTCCTTCATTTTAAACTTGTTTGATTTTACAATTTTCATATTAGTTATTTCAGCCTCTTCATTATCATTATGATCATTATCATAATCATCATAATTAAGAACAGTTATATTCTTTGCTCCTTAAAAACAACAATTCTATTATCTTATGTTTTTTTTTCTAGTTTGCTTTTCTATAATATTAGTTTAATAAAGAGTTTTTCTATAGCACGAAATGAATAGTTTAATAACCATATTATATGGTTTATTTAATGTTTTTGCATACAGTTTTGTAATTGCTATAATTTGTTTTCCTTTTATTTCCCCTTCTATACTTAATATTTATATACCTCCATACATCCTTAAATATACATTATGTTTTGAGCATTTCTTTACTATACATATATATAAATTTTTTCCTTTACTAACATTCCTATATTTAGTCTTAATCTTAGTCTTGATTTTAATTAATCTTAATCTTAGTGTTAATCTTGATAGTAGCCTTTTAGTCTTGGTTTTATAGTTTCGGATCTCAATCTTAGTTTTTGTATAGACATCTCATTTACAAACCTATAACTTCAATCTAATCAAACCTATCACACAAGACGATTGTCTTCTGTTTTTCAAGAAAATTCATACTAATCCTTTCAATTTTATCAACTCTATCCATTATATTATTATTTTAGTTTTAACAAATCTTATAAATTCTATTCAGTTCTCACATAATTTTATTCATTGTATATACAATCCTTAACCATTATCTCATATTTATAGATACAGTTTTTCAATCCACTTTTAAAAACATAGTTTGATTTTTACTTGTCTACTATATTAAAAAATAATCCATAAACTTAAATGAAAATTTAGGTTTATATTAAGTAATTTGATTAAACACTGAGATACGCTGATAGTTTTTCTACCTTAAATTTATATATTGAATAGAAAGTTACATCTGAATGTAGTGTTTCGGTAAGAATGTCTCTATATTACTTTAAATCAGGTTTCTTATAATACAGAGTTTTTAAATGAAATATTAACAATCCTAATGTTAATTTCAATCTAATTTCATTTAAATCATATATATATATTAATTTGTTAGAATCAAACCATCAATTACCATCATGATCTTATTAATGCCATATATTTTTTTTTTATTATTTTTATTACTCGTTAAAAACTTTATATTCTTATATGTAGGAGATACATATGATTTAGGATTTCTCCTTCATTTTAAACTTGTTTGATTTTACAATTTTCATATTAGTTATTTCAGCCTCTTCATTATCATTGTGATCATTATCATAATCATCATAATTAAGATCAGTTATATTCTTTGCTTCTTAAAAACAACAATTCTATTATCTTATGTTTTTTTTTTCTAGTTTGCTTTTCTATAATATTAGTTTAATAAAGAGTTTTTCTATAGCACGAAATGAATAGTTTAATAACCATATTATATGGTTTATTTAATGTTTTTGCATACAGTTTTGTAATTGCTATAATTTGTTTTCCTTTTATTTCCCCTTCTATACTTAATATTTATATACCTCCATACATCCTTAAATATACATTATGTTTTGAGCATTTCTTTACTATACATATATATAAATTTTTTTCCTTTACTAACATTCCTATATTTAGTCTTAATCTTATGATCTTAGTCTTGATTTTAATTAATCTTAGTGTTAATCTTGATAGTAGCCTTTTAGTCTTGGTTTTATAGTTTCGGATCTCAATCTTAGTTTTTGTATAGACATCTCATTTACAAACCTATAACTTCAATCTAATCAAACCTATCACACAAGACGATTGTCTTCTGTTTTTCAAGAAAATCCATACTAATCCTTTCAATTTTATCAACTCTATCCATTATATTATTATTTTAGTTTTAACAAATCTTATAAATTCTATTCAGTTCTCACATAATTTTATTCATTGTATATACAATCCTTAACCATTATCTCATATTTATAGATACAGTTTTTCAATCCACTTTTAAAAACATAGTTTGATTTTTACTTGTCTACTATATTAAAAAATAATCCATAAACTTAAATGAAAATTTAGGTTTATATTAAGTAATTTGATTAAACACTGAGATACGCTGATAGTTTTTTTACCTTAAATTTATATATTGAATAGAAAGTTACATCTGAATGTAGTGTTTCGGTAAGAATGTCTCTATATTACTTTAAATCAGGTTTCTTATAATACAGAGTTTTTAAATGAAATATTAACAATCCTAATGTTAATTTCAATCTAATTTCATTTAAATCATATATATATATATATTAATTTGTTAGAATCAAACCATCAATTACCATCATGATCTTATTAATGCCATATATTTTTTTTTTATTATTTTTATTGCTCGTTAAAAACTTTATATTCTTATATGTAGGAGATACATATGATTTAGGATTTCTCCTTCATTTTAAACTTGTTTGATTTGAAAATTTTCATATTAGGTATTTCAACCTTTTCATTATTATTATACTCATTATCATAATCATCATAATTGAGATTAGTTATATTCTTTTCTCATTAAAACCAACAATTCTATTATCATAATCATCAAAATTGGGTTTAAATATATTTTGTTTTTATTTTTTCGTTGAAACCAACAAATCATAATCATTATTATCAAAATCAGGTTTGTATATGTTTTTTTTTTTTTTTTTTTTTAGTCAAGATACTTTAACATCATCATAATCAGAAATATTATTTTTACAAATGTTGATATTGTGATTTTAATTAAACTGGTTATAATCACCTAAGGTTGAAATGATAGAGATGTTATCCGTTTAATTCTGTTGACTAGTTCACATTTATTAAGACATATAGATAATAACAGAATTGATCGAGGATTCATAATTGAATAACTTTGAATAAGAATTGAGCTTATAGTTGGATGTAAGTACGATTTAAACAATAATAACCGACATCGAATGAGTGATTCATCATTTTATTTAATTGAAAACATACCACTTTACATCAAGATACCTTATTTTTAATCTGGTAGCATAAAGCAGTTACCTATTTTTAATCTGGTAACGTATAAACAGAGAGAATTAATATCAGATTTAAATTACAAACCAAATATAAGATACATTATATAAGCCAACAACAACAACAACAATATATTCAACATGAATTGATTCGAAATAAAATACACACAATTCTTAAATACATTCAATTAGTTTGTCTTATGATTATACTTTAGCTGAGAGAGATTCATACCATATACATATTTACACGTTATGCACTTACAACATAAAATTCAAAGTTTATTAACCATAATATATGGTTTTATATAATGTTTTAACAGCAATCATTAAAAATTTATATATAATATAAACTTATAGTTGACTGTACCATCAGAATATTGACTGATAATATCACAATAGAATCATATTACACAAACAATATATAGAATATTATAAAGAGAAAGGTATAAACTCATATGTCTATAGGTAACAGTTAAGAATTTTACAATATATTGGTTTAAGATATGTTATTTCTAATTAAGAGTTTAGTTTAATGGTTCTTGGAAGTTTATTTTCAATATAAATACATACATACATATTTGCTGATTTATTCCTATTTGATAATTTTTGATTTGATTGTTTTTTTCTTTTTACCTACAACACATTAATGAAATGGATATACATTAATGATGATGTTTTTTAACACTTTTAAATATTTGTTAAATATAGCTACATCAACTTCTTAATACATCGAATCAACTTACTGAGAATTAATTTTTAAATTAATATTTTGATATCCGTATACCCAGCTGATAGGCTGGTTGTGTATAGGTTTACATGATAATCACAAATTTCTTTAAAATAATAAAATTTCATTGAATTAACTCTCAAATTGCAACCATACCCATAAAGTATAGATAGTACATCCCATATAAATTTATACTTTTACATTAAATTATCTAGTTTCACTATGTTCTCATCATGATTAATATAGAAAATAATATTTTCATATACCCACACCACAAAAGTGAAGAGTATATTAGATATACGTTAATACTAATCCTAGTTACCTTTTAATATACTAAATCAACTTATTTACTTAGAATTACTTTTTAAAACAATTTAAACATGAACCAATCCGACTGGTTGGTGGGCTGTTCATATAAAACTAAAAATAAAATTTGATTTTTAGGTTTACATGCACAGCTAGCTGTCTATTGTGTGATTTATAGAACACAAACGCAAAACTCATCAGTTCAACTTTCATTTAAAACAAAATTTGTTTCAGTTTTAAATGTAAGTTGAACTGATGAGTTTTGCGTTTGTGTTCTATAAATCACACAATAGACAGCTAGCTGTGCATGTAAACCTAAAAATCAAATTTTATTTTTAGTTTTATATGAACAGCCCACCAACCAGTCGGATTGATTCATGTTTAAATTGTTTTAAAAAGTAATTCTAAGTAAATAAGTTGATTTAGTATATTAAAAGGTAACTAGGATTAGTATTAACGTATATCTAATATACTCTTCACTTTTGTGGTGTGGTTATATGAAAATATTATTTTCTATATTAATCATGATGAGAACATAGTGAAACTAGATAATTTAATGTAAAAGTATAAATTTATATGGGATGTACTATCTATACTTTATGGGTATGGTTGCAATTTGAGAGTTAATTCAATGAAATTTTATTATTTTAAAGAAATTTGTGATTATCATGTAAACCTATACACAACCAGCCTATCAGCTGGGTATACGGATATCAAAATATTAATTTAAAAATTAATTCTCAGTAAGTTGATTCGATGTATTAAGAAGTTGATGTAGCTATATTTAACAAATATTTAAAAGTGTTAAAAAACATCATCATTAATGTATATCCATTTCATTAATGTGTTGTAGGTAAAAAGAAAAAAACAATCAAATCAAAAATTATCAAATAGGAATAAATCAGCAAATATGTATGTATGTATTTATATTGAAAATAAACTTCCAAGAACCATTAAACTAAACTCTTAATTAGAAATAACATATCTTAAACCAATATATTGTAAAATTCTTAACTGTTACCTATAGACATATGAGTTTATACCTTTCTCTTTATAATATTCTATATATTGTTTGTGTAATATGATTCTATTGTGATATTATCAGTCAATATTCTGATGGTACAGTCAACTATAAGTTTATATTATATATAAATTTTTAATGATTGCTGTTAAAACATTATATAAAACCATATATTATGGTTAATAAACTTTGAATTTTATGTTGTAAGTGCATAACGTGTAAATATGTATATGGTATGAATCTCTCTCAGCTAAAGTATAATCATAAGACAAACTAATTGAATGTATTTAAGAATTGTGTGTATTTTATTTCGAATCAATTCATGTTGAATATATTGTTGTTGTTGTTGTTGGCTTATATAATGTATCTTATATTTGGTTTGTAATTTAAATCTGATATTAATTCTCTCTGTTTATACGTTACCAGATTAAAAATAGGTAACTGCTTTATGCTACCAGATTAAAAATAAGGTATCTTGATGTAAAGTGGTATGTTTTCAATTAAATAAAATGATGAATCACTCATTCGATGTCGGTTATTATTGTTTAAATCGTACTTTCATCCAACTATAAGCTCAATTCTTATTCAAAGTTATTCAATTATGAATCCTCGATCAATTCTGTTATTATCTATATGTCTTAATAAATGTGAATTAGTCAACAGAATTAAACGGATAACATCTCTATCATTTCAACCTTAGGTGATTATAACCAGTTTAATTAAAATCACAATATCAACATTTGTAAAAATAATATTTCTGATTATGATGATGTTAAAGTATCTTGACTAAAAAAAAAAAAAACATATATAAACCTGATTTTGATAATAATGATTATGATTTGTTGGTTTCAACGAAAAAATAAAAACAAAATATATTTAAACCCAATTTTGATGATTATGATAATAGAATTGTTGGTTTTAATGAGAAAAGAATATAACTAATCTCAATTATGATGATTATGATAATGAGTATAATAATAATGAAAAGGTTGAAATACCTAATATGAAAATTTTCAAATCAAACAAGTTTAAAATGAAGGAGAAATCCTAAATCATATGTATCTCCTACATATAAGAATATAAAGTTTTTAACGAGCAATAAAAATAATAAAAAAAAATATATGGCATTAATAAGATCATGATGGTAATTGATGGTTTGATTCTAACAAATTAATATATATATATATGATTTAAATGAAATTAGATTGAAATTAACATTAGGATTGTTAATATTTCATTTAAAAACTCTGTATTATAAGAAACCTGATTTAAAGTAATATAGAGACATTCTTACCGAAACACTACATTCAGATGTAACTTTCTATTCAATATATAAATTTAAGGTAAAAAAACTATCAGCGTATCTCAGTGTTTAATCAAATTACTTAATATAAACCTAAATTTTCATTTAAGTTTATGGATTATTTTTTAATATAGTAGACAAGTAAAAATCAAACTATGTTTTTAAAAGTGGATTGAAAAACTGTATCTATAAATATGAGATAATGGTTAAGGATTGTATATACAATGAATAAAATTATGTGAGAACTGAATAGAATTTATAAGATTTGTTAAAACTAAAATAATAATATAATGGCTAGAGTTGATAAAATTGAAAGGATTAGTATGGATTTTCTTGAAAAACAGAAGACAATCGTCTTGTGTGATAGGTTTGATTAGATTGAAGTTATAGGTTTGTAAATGAGATGTCTATACAAAAACTAAGATTGAGATCCGAAACTATAAAACCAAGACTAAAAGGCTACTATCAAGATTAACACTAAGATTAAGATTAATTAAAATCAAGACTAAGATTAAGACTAAATATAGGAATGTTAGTAAAGGAAAAAATTTATATATATGTATAGTAAAGAAATGCTCAAAACATAATGTATATTTAAGGATGTATGGAGGTATATAAATATTAAGTATAGAAGGGGAAATAAAAGTAAAACAAATTATAGCAATTACAAAACTGTATGCAAAAACATTAAATAAACCATATAATATGGTTATTAAACTATTCATTTCGTGCTATAGAAAAACTCTCTATTAAACTAATATTATAGAAAAGCAAACTAGAAAAAAAAAACATAAGATAATAGAATTGTTGTTTTTTAGGAGCAAAGAATATAACTGATCTTAATTATGATGATTATGATAATGATCATAATGATAATGAAGAGGCTGAAATAACTAATATGAAAATTGTAAAATCAAACAAGTTTAAAATGAAGGAGAAATCCTAAATCATATGTATCTTCTACATATAAGAATATAAAGTTTTTAACGAATAATAAAAATAATAAAAAAAAAATATATGGCATTAATAAGATCATGATGGTAATTGATGGTTTGATTCTAACAAATTAATATATATATATATATATATGATTTAAATGAAATTATATTGAAATTAACATTAGGATTGTTAACATTTCATTTAAAAACTCTGTATTATAAGAAACCTGATTTAAAGTAATATAGAGACATTCTTACCGAAACACTACATTCAGATGTAATTTTCTATTCAATATATAAATTTAAGGTAGAAAAACTATCAGCGTATCTCAGCGTATAATCAAATTACTTAATATAAACCTAAATTTTCATTTAAGTTTATGGATTATTTTTTAATATAGTAGACAAGTAAAAATCAAACTATGTTTTTAAAAGTGGTTTGAAAAAACTGTATATATAAATATGAGTTACTGGTTAAGGTTGTATATACAATGAATAAAATTATGTGAGAACTAAATAGAATTTATAAGATTTGTTAAAATTAAAATAATAATATAATGGATAGAGTTGATAAAATTGAAAGGATTAGTATGGATTTTCTTAAAATCGCCTTGTGTGATTAGTTTGATGAGAATGAAGTATAGTAGAAACTCGATTCTTGCACGTTATGAAAACTGGGGTCGGTGCAATCTTCGAGGTTGTCGCTAGTACCGAGTATTAATTTCCTATATAAAATAAAAGATGCATATGTCTGTTTAAAATCGAAGTTTAATATTTCAATTGAAAACACTAAGTTCAACGCATTCGTATAACAGTAGATAGATATTTTATATGTAAGTAAAGAAATTTTAAATTTCCATATATGTATTCAGTCTAAGAAAACGTAAACAAAGCAGCACGCAAGAGTAATACAAGAGTAATGTTGCAAGTCTATAAACAAAAAAACAAGATCGAAATCCGAAACTATAAAACCAAGATCAAAAGACTACTACTAAGATCAACACTAAGACTAAGATTAAAATCAAGAGTAAGATCATAATACTAAGATTAAATATAGAATGTTAGTATAAGAAAAAAATTTTTATATATGTATAGTAGAAATGCTTAAAACAGAATGTATATTTAAGGATGTATGGAAGTGTATAAATATTAAATATAGAAGGGAAATAATAGGAAAACAAATTATAGGAATTACAAAACGGTATACAAAAACATTAAATAAACCATATAATATGGTTATTGAACTATTCATTTCATGGTATTAGTATATATACTAAATATAAGTATAAATAAATGATTAATGGAGAACGGTTTTACATAAATAAATAAAGTTTGTGATTTTCTTTTGCGGATTTAACTATTTTGAATTGTTTTATATTCTATGGATTATAATGGTATGGTATGATAATGTATGGTTAATAAACTAGAAAAAAAACATATAAAGCTGTACTAATTATAAAACAAATTTGTTATCTTTAAATTCCTAACTGATAATTATAAGCACATATAATAGATATTTCCTTATTAAATATTCAAAACTCCTATGTAATACTCTTTTTTAGATCATCTTAATTGATTTTGTAATATGATTTCCTTTTTTCAGTAACATTTAATATTCTATTGGTATAGTCGACTTCAAGTATATACTATATATAAACTTTTACTAAATATTATCAAAACAATTAATAAATCATGTACTATGGTTAATAAAATGGAAATTTTATTGTATTTATATGTATAATTATTAACTGTATGCAGTGTATCCATGGATTGAACTAAATTCTTAACTATACTGTCATTGTAGAGTATCAAACCATAGAAAAATTCTTCATTAAACTTATATTATAGAGTATCAAACTAGAAAAAAAATAAATAAAAGGTTATAAACATTGAGTAATAGTGAAACTATCTGCAAATGTTTTTAGAAAATGCTTATTAAGTGTTATCAACAAAAATTATATGCTAACTTAATTAACCGATTAATAGTTACTTTGACCTTTAGTCCGTTGTAGTGAAACAGACCAGAGTCTCTTGTGATAATTAAATCTGCGCAAAAAAAAAATATATATATATATAATTCTATTTAAGATTAAAAAAACCCAAAAATTACAACTCCTTCTATTTGTTAAATGTAATTAAAAGTGATGTCGGTTGCTGTTGATATAAAAAAAGTGGTTGATCCCACAAGCCTACCGAGGCATTCAATGCAAAAAGTAATTAGAAAACCTATGCAACAAAGTCATTAACTATTCTAAACACATACACAATAACTGAAAAAAAACTAAAAAAATACTTATTCTACGATCAGTTTTATCTTTAATACGAAAACGCACAAGTAAAATTATCATCCCTCACAAAATTTTAAGATCTTCAAGACACGTACACGAAGAAATTTCACACCTTCCACTAAAATAAACAACTTGTAAATCATCAATATGAATACGCACAAGTAAAATTATCATCCCTCACAAAATTTAAAATCTTCAAGACACGTACAAGAACAAAATTTTTTCTATTTCATTTAATATTTATATCTCTTTATTATAGATAAAAATTTTACTTTTAAACAAAATATTGAAATAAAAATTGAATTTTATTTACATTGAAGAAATTTAGGCCCTATTAGCTTGACAAAAATAATATTCAAGTTCAATCATGTTTGGTTTTGATATTGTTAGGTTAGTCTTATTAATGTATTTGTGATATTTAATAATTATAAACATGATTAAGCATGCTCAATCAACAGTTTTAATTTCACAATTAATCATATTTTTGGTACAGTCCCGTCATATTTCATTAGTTAACAAATTTATAAAAAAGGGGCGGGGCTTATTTTAGTATAATTAAAGAATTTCAGAAAACAAAACATTTTTTTTTTTTGGATTTGTTTTCTGTTTGTTAGACTTGTTACAGCTGCGTCAGCTCTATTCATGTATATTCTAAGTTGCTAATGTTTTTGTTGCTGTTATATATAAGGAGGAGTAGAGTACGATAACGAAAATTATTAAGGATCTATAAGTAAAACCAAGAAGTTACTTTCTACTT
This sequence comes from Pollenia angustigena, assembly GCA_930367215.1. Classification (NCBI taxonomy): domain Eukaryota; kingdom Metazoa; phylum Arthropoda; class Insecta; order Diptera; family Polleniidae; genus Pollenia; species Pollenia angustigena. The sequence goes on from OV884057.1 coordinate 252,965,685, forward strand.
TTTGTAATATAATTCTGATTATTTATGTAAACATAGCTAATGTGCAGCTGGTGGCTGTTGATATAAAAAAAAAGTGGTTGATCCCACAAGCCTACCGAGGCATTCAAAGCAAAAAGTCACTAGAAAACCTATGCAACAAAGTCATTAACTATTCTAAACACACACACAATAACTGAAAAACTAAAAATAATTATTCAACGATCAGTTTTATCGTTAATACGAAAACGCACAAGTAAAATTATCATCCCTCACAAAATTTTAAAATCTTCAAGACACGTTCACGAAGAAATTTAACACCTGCTACTAAATAAATAAAAAAAAATTTTTCCCACAAATTCTTATGCACAAGTAAAATTATCATCCCTCACAAAATTTTTAAAATCTTCAAGACTGACACGCACACGAAGAAATTATACAATTAACAAAAATATCACACCTCCTAAACAACTTTCTTTACACGTCATTTCCCTTTTACACTCATATTCGTATTTGCATCTAAACAGTATTTTTAAAAATTTGTAGCGTTTTTTTATTTTTCCATAATAATAGTACTGAAAAAAAGCGCTAAAATGCAATAATAAAAACTTGGCAATTCTGCCACTATTCTTCTCACTTTTGTATGGAAAAAGTAGCTAGAAAGCCGATGCAGCGTAATCAAAATAGATAACCTTCAAACCATTTTCCTATTATATATATATATATATATATATATATAACAACTAAAAATCCTAAATTAATATTCAAGTCGACGCTAAAATCCCGTCAAAATACCCATTTTGTTGGTATTTTGGTTTCCCGGTTTTTAAATTCCTATTACAAATATTTTAAGCGTTTTTTTTATTTTTCAAAAAAAAGCACTAAAATGGCCAATATAATAAAAACATGGCAACACTTACACCATGCACCCAACTTTTGTATGGAAAATCATATTTGGAACCCCTCTAAACATACTACTTTTTTTATTCGGCTGATTTGTTTTTATATAATACCTAAAACTTTTCTTTAAAAATCCTGAAAATTTTAAGGAGGTGTTTTTATTTTCTTTTGCAACCTTTAATTAACTATTATTTCGAAAATGTAGGAGGTTTTTTTCATTTATTTATTTATTTGTTGTCCCATACACAAGACTTAAAGACTTACGGCCTAATTTATAAAAAATAAAACTGGTTAATAAAGGCTTTATGAAACGGATTTTCATACGAAATCCGTTTAATAAACCCTTTATTAACATGTTTTATTTTTTATAAATAAGGCAGTTATATTACAGTATAGGCCTGAGAATATGTTGTACAATATTATGTGAAATAATTAAAAAAAATTAATTAAACATAAATCACAATAATAATTTTTTTTTTTTTTATGAACTAACAATAATTAATCAAATCTTAACCTTATACGTTATTTTTTGTCAAGCCAGTGCCAGACAAAAATTTTCTTCATCGCGGGTTCTGTTCACTTTTATAGGTGTTTATCGCTCATCTAATTGGATAAATGCTGCAGTGTCTCTTCTTCTTAAGCTATCATTTAAAATATTTCGTGCTAGTGGGTTTGGGTGAAATTCGAGCCTTTTTAAGTATTTTACTGCATATTTCTTAATCATAGTTTTAACAAATGGAACATTAAGATCCTTGTGAATATTTGAGTTTTTAACATTCCAAGGGGCAGCTGTGATTATTCGAAGTAGTTTATTTTGGCGCCTTTGAATTTTTTCGATATTAGAGGCCGAGGCAGTGCCCCATAACTGATTACCATAGCACCAGATTGGCTTTAAGATGGAGTTGTACAGAAGAAGTTTGCAGTCGAGACTAGGGACAGAGTTTCTTCCAATAAGCCAATGAATTTGGATGGTTTTTAGTTTCATTTGAGTTAATTTTGCCTCTATATGGCTTTTCCACGTTAAACGGCGATCTAGATGAATACCGAGGTATTTTACATCCGAATTTTGAATTATTTGATTATTGATTTTAATAGGGGGGGCATGATTCCCGACGCAAGGTGAATGTGATATGTACGCATTTTTGCTCATTGACCTTTATCCTCCATTGCTTAAACCATAGTTCGAGTTGAAATATATCATCCTGTAGGTATCGAGATGCTTCTTGACGGTTTTCGTGCATGCTCAAAAAATCTGTATCATCAGCAAATGTTGAAGTTGTTAAGTATAAAAGTGGGCCCAGGATGCTTCCCTGAGGGACTCCAGCGTCAATTTGCTGAGGAGAGCTTAAATAATCACCTTCTTTAATAATAAATTTTCGACCGACTAAGTAGCTTTCTAACAGCTTGTGTGTGTTTACTGGTAAGTTGAGCTTCAATTTATGTAATAAGCCTTCATGCCAGACTTTATCAAAAGCTTGAGAAACATCGATGAAGAGAGCGGAACAATATTTTTTTTTTTTCAAAGGCTTTTCTTGTTGCGTTTACTATACGATGAGTTTGCTCAATTGTGCTGTGTTCTCTTCTAAAGCCGAATTGGTGGTTAGGAATACATCTATTTTCATTTAAAATTGGGGTTAATTTTGACGCTAACAGCTTCTCAAACAGCTTTGATATATTAGAAAGTAAGCTTTTAGGCCTATATGACTCAACTTTTGTGTGATCCTTTCCAGGTTTAGGTATCATGGTGACTAAGGAGACCTTCCACTTTTGAGGATAGTATTCAAGGCGTAAAATAGCATTAAAAATTAAAAGAATAATTTTCTTTGCTATGATGGGTAGCTCCAAAAGCATTTTGTTGCTGATCTTATCAAAACCAGGAGCCTTCTTGGGGTTTAAATCACAAATAGCCTTTTCGATTTCTCTTATCTCAAATCTTAGCGGAACAGCTGCTCTAGCAGCAACAGGTGGTAACTCGACCGCAATATCGTGACATATATTTGGTGTAAATACGTTTTTTAAATGATTGACAAACAGATTTCCTTTTTCAACATCACTTCTTGCCCAACTTCCATTCAAGTTTCTTAATGGTGGTTTAGAGACAACTGGCCTTTTGAGATTTCTAGCTGCACGCCATAATGAGTAGTTTGATTGTGGGATTGCATCAAGTTCCTCAAGATATTTTTCCAGTGAAGCCGTTTTCTTAGTCTGCAGTAACTTTCTTAGTCTTTTTGTACACTCTTTAAGTAAGTTCTTAAGTTGAGGGGATCTGTGCAATTGCCACTCTCTTCGAGCCCTCCTTTTTTCAGACAAAAGATGCTCGACATCTGTGGAATATATTTTAATAGTTTTTGTTTTTTTGGGGGCAATATTGGAATGTTGAACAGCTAGTTTCAGAAAACTGTCAAAATTGTCAATAGAGCGATCTACATAATCCGGTGTACTGAGCGCAATATTTTCTGTGCAATGGGTACTGAGATATTTTTTATATTTTAACCAATTGATCTGCGTAGCTGTCGTCGGAGATACAATTCTATTGGGGTTCATTATAGTAACAATTGTAGGTGTGTGGTCGGAAGATAAAACTAGGGAGGCTTCAACATGAATCGTTTCTATGGGAATGTTTTTAACCACGCCGAAATCGATGACATCTGGAATTTTTTGATGACCAGTGGGCCAATATGTTGGTTGTCTGCTCGCTACCACATTTAAATCCATTTTAGAAATTGTGTAAAAAATATAAAAAAAGAATAAAGTAAATATATACTAAACTTAAAAATATACTAAAATCAAAAATAACTATTTAACATTCATATATTTATCCACACGTGAAAAAATATCAAAAAAAAAAAAAAAAAAAAAATAATTATGAACTTTGACTAGCAAAATACAAAATGATGTCTTTTTTAAACAATTGTGCGTTACTAATAACTTGAGATCTATGAGGAATTAAGTTCCAAAGACGGGTTGCATAGATAAAGAATTGCCATTCGGACATGGGGCTGTGGTGACGAAATAATATTAATCTTCGTCCTCTGGTTGATCCTGAGAAAACCAATCGTTCGTAAAGATGTTCGGGTTGACGAGTATATATTACCTTATGCAAAAAGATAAGTACTCTTGTTTTTATTAAGTCGTCAAAACAAATGCCATATAGCCGTTTCACAAAAGCTGCGGTTGGACTGCATATATTCGCGTAACTCAAAAGTTTATTGAAATAACTAAAAACCGAAATTCGGCAATAAATAATAAAGTGGGCTTGGTCATACATTTGACCCATCTAGGAGCATGTTAAGCGGTTTAATAAAATTCTTTAACCCTTATGTGAGTGACATGGTACCCGGGTAAGTTTTTAAACTTTAATTGCATTTTTTGTTTGTTTAAAGTTTCTTAACGGAGTGGAGTCTATTGAGAACTCTTATTATTGTGTTTAAAATATATTTAAATAAACATTAGCTTAGTTTCTTAATTTGAGACGGTTCTGTGGGTCAATTTTTATTTTGCACCCTTAATGGGGTAACAGGAACCCGGGTACCTTAACGAAAATATTTAAAAAAACATTTATTTCTTAGTATTGTTTTGTTAATTGTAATGAAAATCAGCTTCAAAGCATGTTGAATTGAATAAACTGGAATAGTTTTTACTTTTCACATGCATGAAAGTTTAAAATTTAAAAATAAAAAGACAGCGTTAGTTATTTTGTATATTTCGTTTATATTGTTTATTCAAACAAAAGACTGAAGAAAGCACAAAAAAATAAAATTTATATACACTTCACTATAGAACAAATTAGAAAAACAAAAAAAAAAAAAAATATTGTACTGAGATCCTTGGAAGAAGAATTCACACAGAGGACGGTGAATTGAATTTTCGTTTCAACTTGCAAAAGCCCTCCGAGTTTTTCAATTTTTTTTTTCACATAGAGCAACTGCCGACAACTCTGAAATTACAATAACTTTCACGCAAAATCACTCACTGGATAATAAAGTTTTGAATATGTCCTTAGGTGTTCCTATATTTAAGCCAGGAGCAGGACCTCTGCGATGTCGTAATTTCTGTTGATGTATTGGTATTCCGGATAGGGATCAAGACGCCAATGCGAACCATTCTCGCCATGGATTTCAGTTGTTTCTTCACTCTCGCCAGAATCATACGAATCCTTGTAGTCATCTATTTATCTCATATGTTCTGCATCGGATACTTCTGATATTATATCGCAAATGTTCAGAATATGTTCACATTTCTGTTATATCTCTAAGCGTGCTTGTTTAGAACAAGAAGCCAATGTATTACACTTTACCTTCTTCTTGCGATCACCGAACTTATTGATGTATTAACTTAGTAATGTATGAACGCAGTAGCAAGTAGATGAATTTGTCGATCAATCACAAAGACATGTTATGTTAGACATTGCAAAAACTTATATTTTACATTTTGTTAAATTAATTTTCTTATACAAATAGTAATAAAATGTAAAATTATCGTATTAATTGTATGTGGTACCCGGGTACCCTGTCACTCTGTTAAAGGTTTTTTTGTCACTCACATAAGGGTTAATTTGGCCCCTGCAGTGCGTAGGATGCTTTTCAGTATATAGTTTGTAGCCCCAAGTATTCTCTTTTAAATTGCATTAAAATCATCTTCGTATATATAGTAGTTTTGGAGATATTGAAGAAATAAACTCCACACATTCCACTAATTCGGCGAAATTATGACATTTTGAATATAACATAACTTTTGAAAAAAAAAATTTAATTTTTTTCGTTCATATAACATTTATAAGATAAAAGGCACCTTCTAACCAAATTTCATTAAAATCAGAAGGAGTCGTGTCCCACTCTTGGTCGATTTGACATGGAATTACCCTAATTTTATAAATTATGTTTTTATTTCAAAAAAATTTCAAGTCGAGAGGCGCGGATTAGGGTTTGTTTTAGACCCTTGGTTTCTTCGGAGTATTTTCTTAACATTTTATGTAGATTACGTTTTTGTTATACGATTTTAATTTTTTTTCATCCATACAAATCAATTCGTCCTAATGCATATACATACATTTGTATGTTTATTAAATATGCTGTCATTCTATGATTTGTTTCATTTGGCGTATTATCGTTGCATCGGAAATAACAATATAAATTTGTCAAAATGAATTTCCCTCTTTTTTTAGAGTGATTTTGTTGATGGTGTCATTTAATTTTATCTTCTTTGTTGAAATTAGCCATTAGACGACATTGATTTACAAAAAAGTATAACTTTAGTTTAGAATGAAATTCAAGTCTTAGGTCAAAGATAAAAAAAAAAAAAAGATGGTGATGAAACTTTTGGGTCACTTTTCATATGAATTCAGGCCCAATTTTACATGGAATTTTTTTGGGCGATTTTTCATTTATTTTGTTGGGCCATTTTTCTTTGGGCGATTTTTCCTATAATAATAGAAACTTTAGTTAACACCTAATCTTTATATTAGAACTACGGATAGTCCCCACCAACAAGTGAGGAAATTAACTTTCCCATTTCGTGTGTAATACCAAGAAATATTCATCCCCCTCTCAATATAAATGAAGCTGATGAGCCTGTTTCTTATTTCTAATTGTGAGAGGAAATCACAGCAAAGAGAGTTCCGCTCGATATGCCCATTGGATTGTCCATAGAATCAGTATTCTTCCCCCAGTAAGAGTTTATCTCTGTGTTAATCTATCAATTCAAAATGAATGTGTATTTCGTTCCCCTTAAAACTTTCCGCTTCGAATTCCTGCTCTTTCACCACCAATTTTTTGAACTTCGGTCATATCGCTAATTGCCCCCTTATTATTTTTCAAGTACAACTTGAGAAGTTAAAAAAGTTTCAAAGATGTCTAAGAAACTACTAAAAAAGGGTACAAAATCAGTGAATTTTTGTATTCTTGCTAATAAAACATGTGCCAGAACAAATTCCCTAGTTTGCTGTGTCAAAACAACAACAGGCCGGTTTCACTGTGGCATAATGAATGGCTGATTTTTCTGTGCCAGAACAGTATACCAAAGTCCATGTGACAAAGAGATAGATCACAAAGTATCCTAATTTTGAAATATTTAAGGCAGTTTACCTTATACATTTACATAAGGGTTATAAGTTTTATGAATTAAAATTTGGTTACATTAAAAAAAATAAATCTTTTTTGTTCATCCGAAATTCCCATACCTGGTTTTTTTCATATAATTAATGTTAATATTCGAAGATTATTGTAGTTCCTCAAAAGAGTATTAAATATTGTTTTCTAGTTTCTATTAAAATTGTAACCATCAGAGAAATGTGAACAAAAGCAAATGACTGACTCACCCACACAGTAAAATTGACTGAGTGATTACTGCACGAACATTTTAATAAACAATTTTAAACATAAAAATAAAAAAAGGGGTTTCCTTTTGTTTTTCTATTTATATAGTTTTTTGTTGGCACTGGAAACGGAACTTTATTCCCATACAAACACATATTCCAAGAAATTCAAAACACACTTTTTAGTTAATTTAGCAGCTGTTGTAAAATCTCCAGTAAATTGTTGAATGTCTTGGGTAGCTGGGTAGGTGTTTGTTTGTTTGTTTGTTGAAGAAACATGAAAGAAAAGTTAAATTTATGTTAAATATTTTACGATTTTTAAATGAAGGTTAGCAATTTGATGAAAAAGTAGTCTATTAAAATTTAATGCTGATTAAATTCTTATTGCTACTAACATCTTTTTATGCCGCCTTCCTCTCTCACAGTTAATACTATTAAGTGTTTCTTAGTTGACCCCTCTCCACCTAACACCCACCCTATAACTGCCTTATTGAAACTGTTTAGAAAAATAGATGATTGCATTAAAGCTTCTCAAAGTTTTAATTTTGCCCATAAACTTCTCCGACTATAAAAATAATATTTTGTTAAGTTAAAGTTTATTGTTTTAAGTCTTATCGCTTTGCAGTTAACCATAAATTGAAATTTATACATTTTTATGAGACCTACGTGTTGAAAATAATAGTTTTTAATTAAAATTAACTTTATTAGTTGGAATGAAATAAATAAGAAAATGTTGCTGTAAGCATACGGGGGTGGTTGGTTTTAATAAAGCCAAAAAAATGTGTGGCTTGTTTAAAGTTAATTAAAGTGGTAAAGACTTTCCCCCATATTCATAAAAAATATTTTTATTTTATTGGAGGTTTATTGAACACATATTTTCATAGGAAATTCGTTCAATAAGCCTCCAATAAAACAAAAATATTTTTTATGAATATGGGAGTTTAACTTTAAAATAAATTGGCAAACTTAAGCTCTTTCTTTATTCTATTATTGATTAATTTATTTCAAGTAATCTGCATTTACTTGTTTATATACGGTTGACACACTTTAGTACGAAAGCGCGGTAATAAATTCGTAAGTTTTTAAATTTCACGCCATTGAAAAGGCAACACTGATCCTATCAACAGGCTGCTGACTTGTGCTAAAATTTTCATAACCTACTTCATTCACAAAGGACTTAATTAAACAAAGTGGATTTCGTTTTGCCCCGAAAATCCTCGGAAAATTGTAAGAGTATTATATTTTATCGCTCTATTTAAAAGTAATTTTTAATTAAAACATCACTTAACCCTGAAAGTTTACCCTTCATTTTGGTACATTAAGGTATCTCTTCGTGGAATCGGCGAACTTAAAAAAAAAAAAATTCTAGCGGAACGATTTTTAAAGTAAAAATAAACAAAAACTTATTTAGTTAAGCATTTTATAAAAACATAAACTAAAATAAAACATACAAAATAAAAGTTCGCACTTTTTTGTGTTTTCAAATAAATTATTTTTTTAAAGCTTTCGCCATAAGCTAACGTTGATATAAAAAGAACGTAACTTGAATATACATACAAAACTTTATATCATAAATTGTAAATGAGCTTCTTCGACTTGACGAACAGTAACCAGCCAGGGTTAAAGTATTAGCTTAAACTTTTAGAGCCAGAAACGAACCAACCTAAGATTATTCTACTCAAGAACCTAATTTCCGACGACGAGGAAGTGAAGAAGTCAATTTGTCATTGACCGGTATTCGGAGACCTACGACTTAAAGTGACTCAATGGATTTTATGTGCAGTCTCTGTATCAAACCATGTCAGGTTCAAGCAACGTATAAAGCCTCTTGAAAGATCATAAATTCAGTTGGGCTCATCAACTTAAAAAAATCTGCATTTCTTGGTACTAACAATACCCATTATAAACTGAAAGTATATACACCCACATCACCGGTAAAAAGGCCTAAGTTCACCCTTCTAAAGTAGAAGAAGCGTACCTACCTGTCACGCGATAAGGTCATAAATCTCTTGCACTGTTCCAGCTCTGAAATAAACGTCATGTGTGAAGGAGTTCAAGTTCGGACCATGTTTGTACATAGAAAAAATTCTCATCCTTCATTAATCAAAAGTAAAATCAGTTTTTATTGAAAATTAATTCAAATGAATTAAACGATTAATGAAGTGAATTAAACGATTAATCAAGTCAATAAAACGTTTAATGAAGCGAATTTAACGTTTAGTTGATACTATTTATTTGTTTACTGGTGCAATTAAAATTAATTTTTTTGAAAAAATATGACCAATTTTTTAATAGAAATTAATTTTTATTTTTTTCTTTGTATCTTATTATAAATTTGACCGACAGGGACGTAGAAAAAAGGACCAATGAACGGCAAGCGCCTCTGCTTACTAAGCAGTAAGACCATTCGTTGCCCACATGGCCCTTATGGCCAGGTACCCAAAATGAGTTCAATTCATTGTATTTGCCTAGATTTTTCAGAGATGAAAAACAGTCCATGATTAACATGGACTACTCCTCTAAAGAAAAAAGTGCTATAAGAGCGTCCTGGCTCATCATAATCTCACACTCTTTGCCCCAGCTAGATAACATAGAATCCCTGTGAGACAGTGAAGCATGGTAACAAAACGGGAACTAATTCCTAGACCCACATAAGCTGTGCTTTACTGCATCTACCAATGGCACCTTACCTTCTATACAACCGAAAGTTTTCTTAAAAATAGTTGCCTGTTTTTAGAACGCGATCACAAAAGCTACTCGTTTCACTAATATTTAAAACAAAATTTCAAATGTTAACTAAACGAGTCACTTTTGCCCTCGCGTTCTAAAAAGAGGCAGTAAGTTTAAATTTTACTTCATTTTTTTTTTTAAATAGACAACCAATTTATACTTTTAAAAATTGGAATTCATTTTAAATTAATGTATAAAATGTAAACTCTATCCTTTCTAAGTGTTCACGTCTAAACTGAGGGCAGCGGTTTTCCCATCCCTGATGTCTATTGTGTGTGAAAGGAGTTGACAACTTGAGGCGCCACCTTCATTGAGAATTACGTTTTAAATTATATTTTATTTTTTTATGTATTATTCGTTAAGTTTAGGTTTTTAACTTGTAAAACTTCGGAGTCGAATCGTTGTTTAACCACCATATTGTTCGGTCGTATAATGAATCGCGATTTTAACGTTTAATTAAATTGTCTCGAATTCAAACTATTGTAATAGATAAACTTGTACATATTTTAATTGTTTGAAAATTTAATATTTTGCCATTAAATAAATACAATTTTATAACGTTTTGGAAAAACAACTCTGTTTTTTCTAGGCTTATTAACATGATCAAGTTGTTCGGATACTTGGTTGATATTTTAGCGCTAAATCCCGAACCATTTACACTTCATAAACCGAGAAACGCAATCGGCGTTTTCTCGGGGAATATACCAAGGTTTTTGGGTGCTCTATATACAGTCCACACTCCTCGAAACGTATCGGCGTTTCGTCCGGACCACTATAAGACGTATTCAACGTTTTTACTAAATTCGAAATAATTGGCTGGGAATGAAAAAAAATAATAAAAACATTTTTATTGACAGTTATGGCTTAACATATTGTTAAAAAAAAGTAGAGAGAATATTTCAGACAATTTGTTTTCCTTTCACTATGTTTAAATCTCTGCAGAGATAATCTCCATAAAAAAATGAAGTTTTCACATCTAAAGGGTAACTAACTCAGTTATGGTCAATTTGTTTAATGAAAAACTTCACAAGTGCCTTCATTATATTAAAGGTGGGTGATTATATAAAATATACACTCGAGGGCGTAAAGACAAACTCACAGATAAGCACACAAATTTTTCGCTAGAAGCACTCTAACACACACTCTCTTTTAACATCTCTAAAGGCGATGAGCCAAAGGATTATAGTAGCTTTAACAGAGAGAATTAAATGAAACAAGGCTACATGGAATATGCAAACAGGCAACATATTTATTAGTCTAGTTTATGCTACCGTTTATGTTTCACTTATTTTTTCTCTTTTTCTAAAACAAACAAGTTGAAAAAAAAATCAAAATTATGATATAAAAAAAATAATTTAAATTATGCAAAAGAAGAAGGGGTTTTCAGCAATTAAATTTCTTTTATTAAGAATAATAAAATAGATACAAAAAAACGAAGGAGAGATAAAATAAACCAGAAAAAAATTATGCTGAAGACCTACAAAGCTTATGAATATATTAAAACAACTTAACACTGATGGATGAAACAAAAAAGAAGGTGGTATAATAAAGGAAGGACCTTTATTATTCTCTCTTAATACTGACTATAATGCAGAGTTTTGGATGTAGAACTGCCTTACCAACTGAATGACACATTAATATTTAATGAACAGGAAAACTTCACTAGATGAAACAATAAAGTTACTTAATATTCTAAGAAAATACTATAGAAAAAAAGAAATGGTCTAGATCGAATCTATTGAACCTTAAGGTTCAAGGAAGAACTTAAGGCATTATTTATCAAGACTGTTTTTTTATCAAGATTTGGTTTGATATTTTGTAAGATGAATGGTTTACTAGAGCATTGATTTCAAAAGCAGAACATACATTGCGACAAGGTGATACTCTTAATTTGGTGGGACCATAAGTATCCCATTATCATGAGCAGCTAAAACAAAGCAGATGATCTAACAAAACTAGATTACGGCTAAAAATTACCCCTAATGCGCCATTTTTAAAAAACCAACCAGTAGGCTCTACAAAAAACCTGTCCAGGGATTATATTATCCTTGGAAAGCTATTGGTATTCATTGAACCAGATCGGACACTAGTCAACCGAGGTTAATTTAAAACCCAATCAAGCTGCACTTGTATACTCATAGAGTGCATAGAATATATCAGCACCCACCAGAGGGGCACATTATGAAGACAATTGACACATATTTTATTTTTTCACAGGAGAAGCAAAAAACTTTACAAAATCCATAACAACAAGGTGTATTTGACAACAAGGTGTATTTGCAATTTTTAATCGCAGGGATCTCAAATTTTTTGTGAACATGTAGTTTAATAAAACGAGCAAAAGTTAATAAAAAAGTCTATATTGATTTTTTGTTGTTTTTATGTAACGATATGTATGTGTATTTCCTGCTAAAGTTTTATTCGAGAAATCTCTTTGAAGTTTTCAAAATAATACTTTTAGTATAATGAAATTTGTTTACGGGTTTTCTTACAACAGGTATGTTTGTTTGAAACTTTATAGAATTTAAATTGTTAATGAAATTCATTTGACTTTGAATAGATATATTGTTTATATAAAAAGCCAGTTAATAAAGATATTGTTTAATTGGATTAAATTTATAAGACATATTCTTCTTAAGGACACTTTATACTATCACATAAGTCTTACGTATTTTGAGGAAAATACAACCCTGTCATGATAATTTGTTATTGTTCTTTGAAAATTTTCAAACAATTGTTACATGAGGAAAGCATTTTCGTCAAAATACTAAAGACTTTTGGGAAAGTGTAAAACGGTCTTTAACCCATTAAAGACTGACCCCCGATTTCGTGATTTGTAAACAGGACTTTAATAAGGCCTGAAGTAAAAAGGTCCTCTGAGTTGTCCCGCTGGGGTATAATAAAAGATAATTTGGGACTTTCCCGTCTTTGAGGAGCTGTGTTGTGTGACTGTTTATTTACTGCTCTGTTTTACTCTATTCGGTAATTTTTGTTTTTTAAAAACAATTTAGTGCTCTCCCTGTTTTTATTACGGGTAGAGTAACAACATATAATAAGTGAATTGAAATGAACTAAAGTTGTTTTGAAAGGACTTATTTGACAAGGTCATGAATAATTGCCGCACTAAAATTCGTTATAAGCAGTGGTACTGACCGTTACTTACCAATACTTTTGATGCTGGTATGGTGAATGCTTGGAAATAACACTGCATTCTAAGAAAATCTTAAGAATCTGAAAGTTGAAGAATTTGATTTTCGTGTGAGCGTTGTTGAAGCATTAGTAACAATTCCTGATTTTCATATTTTCATTTTCACATAGATATGGTATGCAAAATTGATAAGAGTGACTGTTGTGGACAATGTGGAGGTAAATCCGAAATTGGTTGTATAAAATGCAAATTAAACATACACCCAAAGGCTTTTTCTGCACAGTTTTATGCTGGCGTCCCACAGTTGTGATATTTATTTCTTTATTTTTTTTACTAATAAATAGTTCATTTTACTTAAAACAACGCATTTTTACTTACCAAAAGATTTTAAAAAAATATGTGTTTTGAGCCCTCTGACAGCGAAGTGGGTATTTAAATACCCATGTCATTGAATCAAACCTGTAGTCAACGTAATTGGCCCAATTAAGAGGGTTTTCCGATTTTTTACTTTTCCAATTTTCCAGAGCCGTTGTCGTTCGTTCACTTTTTCCAAATTTGAAAAATTGCTAACTTTTAAGCCGCTATTTTTCCCAACAGAAGGGGGTAAAATTTAACTTAAAAATTTTTTTTAAGTAGTCCTATCCTTTCTTTATCTTTCTATAAAACCCAATTTGCGATACCTCTTACTTAAATTTAGCCAGAATTTTTCTACGGTGGCTCTGTTTTTTGGGTATTTAAATACCCAGATTATTTCTTAAGACTTTAGAAAAAAAGTAGTTGATAGAATTGTGAAAAAAGTTTGTATAAAGATAAAATTTTAAACAATAATTACTAAATAAAATTTTTTTAATATTCCGAAGTGTTTGTGGTTTAAAAAGTTTTTCTGATTTCAGTTTTTTCTTCTCATATTTATTTATCGGCTTACTTATTTTTTACATGATAAAAGTTAATTAAAAACACATTTAATTTTTGATCTGGCTGGCCCGGTAGGCTAGTTGAAAATGATCTACACTATCAGTGTACGGGTTAGATACTCGCCAAAGATTCTGGTAAAGTTTCACTGCAACGGGCATAATATCGACGTTACATTTGCTCGGTAAATTAAGTTAGAGTAAAATGTTAATGTTATGTATTTGTAAGTTACTAAAAATAATTTGCAAGTTTTCCGATTCTCTAGGAGTGTATTAAATTAAGGCGCGATCTTATTTCGTATACCCACACCATAATAGTAAAAAGGGTATTATGCACTTGTGCTAATGTGTGGAACTCTAAAAAATATTGGTTCTTGAGCCACCTTATGGTATATTGACCGACTCAGAATCACCTTCTAAGCCGATCTTACGATGTCCGTACATCCATCTGGTTGACCGTCCGTTCATCTGGTTGTCCGACCGTCCATCTGGTTGTAATTCCGTCCATCTGGTTGTCCATGTAACCTTATGCGCAAAGTACAGATCGCAATTTGGAAGATAATTTGATGTAATTCGGTACCTACGTTTCAATTGTCATTAGGACAAAGCCTATTAAAATGGTGCGGATCGGTCTATAATTTCACATGTTCCAAATACAAGCCTCTTTCCGGAATAAAATCTTTGCGCCCATAAACACTCTTATTAAGTTGTATACGTATAACATCACTGGGCTACATATAAAACCCCTGCTAAAATCACATAACGTCAAACAAATTTTAATAGATAAAGATATCTTAATAATAGTCAGCACGAAGAACTTTAGCATGAACCTTAATCTCACAACATAATTTTGTTATGGTGGGTCCATGATTGCCTATGGGAAGGGTACACTGTCGAAAATCTGTTTTTATATACTGAGGTGTAGGGTATCAAATGTCTATATATTGATACATGTTAAATTTGAAATGATTTTTTGGACTTGTATGATATCTTTGACTTTAGACAAAATGGTCTTAAATGAAAAGACAAAATTACGGAAACATAACGGAGAAATGTTAGCGTCATATAGGGGAAACGCGTGTTGTAGAAGGTAAACGCGTAATAAGAAAACGCGTTATAAGAGTACTGTATTTTAGGAAGGTTTACTGTATTCAAATAAAAATGTTATTTAAAACAACAATCATGTAAATGAAAAAAAGTTTTGGTAGCAGCTTTAAAAACAATTTAAATAAGAAAGCTATTTCGTTTGACAGGCGAGTTCTTTTATTCCTTAATATAACCTCAGTTATTGTAACATTTTAAGCAGAACTTTAAAATTTTATTTGTAAATACGATCATTACACTTCCTTCCAGAATTTGTCCCCTTCGGTTATTACGACAACTGCAGGCAGTTAGTCTCATACATATTTTCTACATTCTACTGAGTGTTCTAGTATTAATTATTTTTATTGTTTGAATTTGCAAAAAAAAAAAAAACCCACAAAACAATATAAGTTTTTTAAGTATTGAAAACAAAAAGAAAAAACACGGTAAGAGTTACGGTAGTGGGGCACTGGTATAAAATGAAATTGTATAAACTCAAATAAATGATGGCAATTGTTTTATGGTTCGTATTTGTGGTTGCAACTATGTTAAACCATAAAGCAACACGAGTATGTTGCAAATACCAAAAAGACTTAAACACAGACTGACAAAAACACATACACACACTTGAACCGGCTGTTCTAAATGCTCAACTAGACGACTGGAAATTAATAAAATGAAACCCAAAAAATCATTCAAAAGAGCCATGGAGCACAAAAATAGACTACAGGAAATAAAAACTAAAAAAAAAAAATAGGAATGCAATATTCTAGTTCTACCAAAAATAACATGATACAAAACTCATGGCCGTCATGAATGGTAACCAGAAGAGTAAAAATAATCTAACAAAAAAAAGCTTCATTTTTGTTTTTAAAAATGAGACCATGTCAAAATGACAATAGAAGCCTTTAAAAAAAAATATTTAACAATAACAACCGGTTTTCAGTTTAAAATGCAGCAAATATTAACTAGAAATGTAATTTATAAAACACGATTTTAAAGCAATGTATATGTGTAAAAAAGCAAAAAACGTCTAGCTGCTCTAAAACTTCGTAAATTATCAAAGAAAAATTTTGCAATATTTTGTTTTAATAATTTAACTTGTTTGATTTCATGTCAATGCTGTTTGTTGGCTTTGCATGTAAAGAACTGATATTTTTTAATTTTTTTACAAATGTTTGATTATTTAATAGTTCTCATGAATTGTAATTGATTTTTTTAGGTCAAATGAATTAAATTTTACTTTGCACCGTTTTATATTAAGCGGAAATTCCCGGCAAACTAAAAAATAAATCCAGCTTTCCTGGAAATGAAAAAGACCGGGAAAAGAAAAACTCTAGTCTGTATGAAATGGAAAATAAGAAAACTTGGCAAAAGGTTAAGTATATGTTTCCATATGTAGAACGTTCTGCACGAACAAAAATATGCGGAAAATTATTGAAATAATAAACAATTTTACTTAACCCATATCGTCCCAATGTCCGATTTTTCGAATAGTATATTTAATTTTTTGTAATTTTTTTACTCTTACCTAAAGACAAAGAACTAATTTTTTTAAACAATTATATATTGTAAGTGGTTAGCTGCAAATATAAAAATAAAAGTTCTTACCCACTTAACTCGAACCTTGTATAACAAGGGGGAAGAAAAAAGATTAATTTTAGCATCATTTTAAAAACTGAAAACTTTGTATTAAATATAACAAAATTAAAAAAGTGAAAATGTAGTTCCATTAAAAAACGATTGAACTTTCAACAACAGCAAACAAATTTCCGTGTTTTTTAATTGTGTTTTTGTTATTTGACTTTAAAAAGCAGTGTTCGGTTTTTCGAACACTGGGCACTATTGAGCACTTTTGTTTTTTCTCTGAAATGCTAACTGAATCATCGCATATTATCATTATATAAAATTTTCACGCATTTGAATAAAAGGAAATAAATTTATTTTGTTTTTGCTGATCAATAAAAAGTTAATGCACAATCAGCGCTCTGTAAGAAATGTTTTTCGTGAGATTCGAGGAACTTACGGTGCGCATAATCGGCCTACTTAAACCATAATTGCAAACATCATTGGCAATATTGAGTCCCAGTTTACATTGGTGGATGATACTCGCCGGTTAGACCACATCCAGTACGTAGTGAAGTCAATATAGCAGCTGTAGCTGAGAGTGTAATTTTTCAAAATGGAGGAAAATCAGAGCACTCAGGGGATAACCCCTACTATTGCATTGCAGCGGGTTGGAACTAGGAAAATAGGTTATGGGAAGGAGAAAAGAGGTAGTAGTACCTGTGAACAGTCGACTTGAATATATTCATGTTGACAGTGAGAGGGAAAACTTCAGCAGGAAGGTTATTCCACATACGAACAGTCCGGCCAAGAAACTAATTTTCCCTGTAACGCGTTGTACGATTCACCGGTCAATCGACCACAAAAGTATGGCCTCTTGAGGAAAAACGTGTATTACGAACAAACGTACGGGTTTCGTTCTCGGCCAAGTGTATCATTCATGTTCTGACTCATGGCACCAACTTCAGACACGCTTTGTCTATAATCAAATGATTACGAAAGGCAAAGGTTGCTGTCATTAGCAAAAGAGTATATAGGGTTGGAAGTTTGACATAGGAGGTCCAATTTTGAACTCGCTTGACGAAACTCCATCCATAACAACTCGTATAGTACGATCTCTGAGAAAAATCAATATAAATCGAGAGAAATTATCACCGATACCAAATGCAACAAGTTTTGACAAGAGTGCACCATGTCAGACTCTGTCAAACGCCTTGGAAATATCTTAAGCAATTTCCTTACTTTCGCCAAAATGATAACAGGGACAGTAGATATCCAGTAGAGCAATATGAAAATCAAACGAATGATCTTAGTGAGATCTTGTTTCAACAGCACGGCACTTTGAGCCATACATTTTAATTTAATTTCATGATTTGCTTTGGTAAATTAGCCACCTAGATCGTGCGATATCACACGTGAGACTACTTTCTCTGTGGATATGTGATGGGTGGGGTCTTCCGGAATAAGTCAGCTACGATTGACGTTTTAGAAGCTAACATTACTCGTGTTATTCGCGAGATACTAGTCGCTATGCTCGAATGAGTCGTTCAAAATTGGACCTTCCGAATGGACCACCTCAGACAAAGTCATGGCCAGCTTTTCCATGATATCATTTACATACAGTTAATGCTATAAATTTTTATTTTAACCGATATATCTATAAACCAGTTTTTTTTATTATCAATGCTCAGCCCGGTCCTGTGCGAGTCGGATAATCGAGGTTCAACCGTATATTTTGTTAAATGTTTCTTTAATTAAATAAAATGAATTAGGTTAGGTTTATAAAAAATTTAGGTTTTCTATATTTACAATCTATAGGAGCAATAAAATAGAAATGCTAAATAGTGCCCAATGTTAATCGAACGCCATTTTTCTCAAAAACAAAAAATCTAAAAAAAATTTGGACTTCAGATTCGTGTTTTCTAGTCGCATATTATCTATCAACCACCAAGTTTTATAAAGTTACTCGAAAAAAATCGCTGGGACGAAATGGGTTAAATTAAAAAATATCCCAAACTTTTTGCAAAAAAACAAAAATATTGTTACGTTTTTCCTTTAATAAACGCGTTCGGTGTACTCCCTTTATAATAAACCGTTGAGTTCTTTTAATTGCAAATAAAAATAAGTACACACACTTATTCAACTTAACAAACTTTGTTGAAATTAATTATTTTGTTCACAATTGTTAGTTACGAACAGAACCGTTTTTCAAAACAGACTAAAACTAATTTTACATGAGTCACCCCTTTTTATATTTCATAATTATTTCTAGATTTTTCCTGAACCTTCCCGTAAAAACTATTTATTATGTTCTATAACCATTTCTAGAAATTACTGGGAAATTTATATAGGAATTATTTTTAAAATAACAGTTGTGTTGAAAATTATACATGACAATTTTAAGTAACATAAAACTATAACTTACAAGATAACTTATAACTATAACTATAAATAATTCTTAGATAATTTAACTTTCGTAACACTGCCCTCCACTTAAGCCTGTTCGTCCCGAATAGGCTCAGATTCTCCTTTTCCATAATGGGCTAGTCGTTCTAGATGTACCACTTTCATTTTTGATCTTGGGCTCTTATATTTCTGGATCCGATACACCACGTCATTCAATTTCTTTATTACTTTATATGGGCCATCCCAATGAGTCTGCAGCTTTGGAGATAGTCCTTTCTTTCGTTGCGGATTAAAAAGTAAAACCAACTGGCCTTCTTTGAAGCCTTCCGAATTTGCCGCTCGATCATATCTGGCTTTCATCTGGTCATTTGATGAATTAACACGCCTTCGTCTTAACTCGTTTTTCTGCTCTTGGGTAGAGTCATTATTATTCGCTGGTACGGATAGTTCACCAAAGTTGTACTGCTGGGCCGGATTTCTACTTTCTCCAATCAGACCATTGTCTGCAACGCACTGCGGGCATGTAATTGCGCAATCAATCACGGCTTGCTTGCAACCGACCCAATAGTAGCTTGCTTTTAACTTCTTTAAGGTTCTCGTAACGCTAAGATGCCCACCACCAGTACCTTCGTGGAATTTCTTCACAACTTCACATACTTTAGAAGTCGGTACTACAATAAGGTTTTTAACAGTTTTGCCATCAGTACTTTCCCATGTACGGTATAGGCAACCATTTATCATCCGCAGACTACTCCACTGCGCCCAATACGCTTTCATTAGTGGACCGTTCAATTTAATTTCTTCACGAGTCGGCCTTTCACCTTCTTTCTTAGCCATCATAATTTACGCTAATAAGGGGTCACTTTTCTGCGCCGTTGACCAGTCTTCGCTGGGTTCCACATCTAATAAGCGAATCTCATTTATGCGTTTCTTGTTTTTAGACTCTATACCGTGCTTGCTTTTATGTTCACTGGGCCTTCTTGAATATGTGCTCGCTTTCCCACGTTTTTCATCGTTTCTTTGGGAGGGCAATTTCTTATGATCACTAGTGACTAGCTGTCTTACAAGGGCTTCACTTCCATTCCCAACGTTAAGGGGTACTTCTAGACCATACCAATTCATAATTTGTCGTCCCATGTCTAGACTTATGCCTTGACGAATCATAAAATCTGCTCCAATTATGACCTCGTCCATAATTTCAGCCACAATAAACTCATCAAAAACTATCATATCGGCCATTCTTATTTCCACTCTTGCTTTGCCATAGACCAGAACAGGCTCTCCCGTAGCTGTTCGCAAGTTTACACCACTTAGCGGCTCGACAGCTCCCTTTATCAAATCAGCTCTTATAATGGAATGTCCTGCACCAGTGTCGATAGTCAAAATGCGGATTTCACCATTTATGTAACCACAGGTCGTAATATTTCTGTTACTCGTTTTCACTACTAAATTGATCGTAAGATCTTCAGTTTCCTCTGCACTGCTAGCTCTTCTCAGCTTTAGCGGTGGCTCCCGTGATGATTGTTGACTTGCTCTTCGTTTGTTCCTTTGCGACGAAGCAGATCTCGATCGTTGTTTGGGTGCTTTGCAGTTTCGCTGAATGTGGCCAATCTTACCACAATTATAGCATTTTGCCTTGTTTTACCTTGTTTCTCGCTCAAAGCTCGCAAAACTGCCTCCTTCATGCTTCTCATTTCCTTTAAAATATCTCTTCCTTCTTCAGCAGCAAAATCAAGTTTCCGCACCATATACGTTTGTGGCCTTGAAATTATCCTTGCGGTTTCTTGTGCTAGGGCAAATGATACCGTTTCTGCAAATGATGGCTTCTGTGATGCACATACCGCTAGTTTTACATCAGCATCCCGTATACCGTTTACAAATGAATCGATCTTAAAATGATCCAGCAATGGATGACTTTCACCTGGATAAGTAAGCTGCACCAAGCGCTCAATCTCTAATGCAAAATCCTGTAGTGTTTCGTTTGCCTTTTGTACTCTTCCCCGTAATTGCATTCTGAATATTTCCTTTCTGTGTTCACCACCATACTTGCGCTGCAATGCTACCATAATGTCATTATAATTGTTTCTGCAACTTACTGGTACACTTTCTAGAATTTCAGCTGCAGTTCCTTTTAAAGTCAGAATCAGCTCTATGGCTTTTTCTTCATTGTTCCAAGCATTTTTATTGGCAACTGTGTCAAACTGGAACTTAAACACATTCAAAGGTGAGCTGCCGTCAAAACTTTGAGCTCTTATTCTATTCGAGACTTCTGGAAAAACTCGCACCACTCCCTCTTGGCACTGAAGACTATTTACTTTTTCTTCCAAATGATGTAGTTTTCCATCAAAAACAGTGACTTGTGTTTTAACATCAAACAGCTTCTGGTTGAATTCTATCTCCATATCGTCTACTCTTTCATTTATAGCAGTAGAAATCTCTTGAAGCTTCTCAAGTTTTTCATTTGTCAATCTGGAATTTTGTTGAATTTCGGCTAAAATGGTGTTTGAGTTTTCTTCCATTTTTCTAGAATTTTCTTCCATTCTTCTAGAACTTTCTTCCATTTTTCTAGAAGTTTCTGCCGACATTTTTTCCATTTTCTCCATCATAGCAGCCAACATTGTACCAAAATCCATGTTGCTTGTTACTGCACGGGTAGCAACTTCTATTTCTTCTTTTTCTTCAAATTCATAAGTTGCGATGTCAATATTGCGTCGCTTAAATTCATCGATTAATCTTTTCTGCAGCTCAGCTTTATTTCCTGCAGTAGGCAGATCCAACTTGCCCAACTCTTTCTTGCGCTGTTCAACTTTTAGCTCCTCGAATTTCATTTTTTTTTTTTTTTTTTTTATCTTTTTTTTTTATTTGTTTATTTTTTTTTTTTATTGCAATTTCATTTCTGACACCAATTGTTACGTTTTTCCTTTTATAAACGCGTTCGGTTTACTCCCTTTATAATAAACCGTTGAGTTCTTTTAATTGCAAATAAAAATAAGTACACACACTTATTCAACTTAACAAACTTTGTTGAAATTAATTATTTTGTTCACAATTGTTAGTTACGAACAGAACCGTTTTTCAAAACAGACTAAAACTAATTTTACATGAGTCACCCCTTTTTATATTTCATAATTATTTCTAGATTTTTCCTGAACCTTCCCGTAAAAACTATTTATTATGTTCTATAACCATTTCTAGAAATTACTGGGAAATTTATATAGGAATTATTTTTAAAATAACAGTTGTGTTGAAAATTATACATGACAATTTTAAGTAACATAAAACTATAACTTACAAGATAACTTATAACTATAACTATAAATAATTCTTAGATAATTTAACTTTCGTAACACTGCCCTCCACTTAAGCCTGTTCGTCCCGAATAGGCTCAGATTCTCCTTTTCCATAATGGGCTAGTCGTTCTAGATGTACCACTTTCATTTTTGATCTTGGGCTCTTATATTTCTGGATCCGATACACCACGTCATTCAATTTCTTTATTACTTTATATGGGCCATCCCAATGAGTCTGCAGCTTTGGAGATAGTCCTTTCTTTCGTTGCGGATTAAAAAGTAAAACCAACTGGCCTTCTTTGAAGCCTTCCGAATTTGCCGCTCGATCATATCTGGCTTTCATCTGGTCATTTGATGAATTAACACGCCTTCGTCTTAACTCGTTTTTCTGCTCTTGGGTAGAGTCATTATTATTCGCTGGTACGGATAGTTCACCAAAGTTGTACTGCTGGGCCGGATTTCTACTTTCTCCAATCAGACCATTGTCTGCAACGCACTGCGGGCATGTAATTGCGCAATCAATCACGGCTTGCTTGCAACCGACCCAATAGTAGCTTGCTTTTAACTTCTTTAAGGTTCTCGTAACGCTAAGATGCCCACCACCAGTACCTTCGTGGAATTTCTTCACAACTTCACATACTTTAGAAGTCGGTACTACAATAAGGTTTTTAACAGTTTTGCCATCAGTACTTTCCCATGTACGGTATAGGCAACCATTTATCATCCGCAGACTACTCCACTGCGCCCAATACGCTTTCATTAGTGGACCGTTCAATTTAATTTCTTCACGAGTCGGCCTTTCACCTTCTTTCTTAGCCATCATAATTTACGCTAATAAGGGGTCACTTTTCTGCGCCGTTGACCAGTCTTCGCTGGGTTCCACATCTAATAAGCGAATCTCATTTATGCGTTTCTTGTTTTTAGACTCTATACCGTGCTTGCTTTTATGTTCACTGGGCCTTCTTGAATATGTGCTCGCTTTCCCACGTTTTTCATCGTTTCTTTGGGAGGGCAATTTCTTATGATCACTAGTGACTAGCTGTCTTACAAGGGCTTCACTTCCATTCCCAACGTTAAGGGGTACTTCTAGACCATACCAATTCAAAATTTGTCGTCCCATGTCTAGACTTATGCCTTGACGAATCATAAAATCTGCTCCAATTATGACCTCGTCCATAATTTCAGCCACAATAAACTCATCAAAAACTATCATATCGGCCATTCTTATTTCCACTCTTGCTTTGCCATAGACCAGAACAGGCTCTCCCGTAGCTGTTCGCAAGTTTACACCACTTAGCGGCTCGACAGCTCCCTTTATCAAATCAGCTCTTATAATGGAATGTCCTGCACCAGTGTCGATAGTCAAAATGCGGATTTCACCATTTATGTAACCACAGGTCGTAATATTTCTGTTACTCGTTTTCACTACTAAATTGATCGTAAGATCTTCAGTTTCCTCTGCACTGCTAGCTCTTCTCAGCTTTAGCGGTGGCTCCCGTGATGATTGTTGACTTGCTCTTCGTTTGTTCCTTTGCGACGAAGCAGATCTCGATCGTTGTTTGGGTGCTTTGCAGTTTCGCTGAATGTGGCCAATCTTACCACAATTATAGCATTTTGCCTTGTTTTACCTTGTTTCTCGCTCAAAGCTCGCAAAACTGCCTCCTTCATGCTTCTCATTTCCTTTAAAATATCTCTTCCTTCTTCAGCAGCAAAATCAAGTTTCCGCACCATATACGTTTGTGGCCTTGAAATTATCCTTGCGGTTTCTTGTGCTAGGGCAAATGATACCGTTTCTGCAAATGATGGCTTCTGTGATGCACATACCGCTAGTTTTACATCAGCATCCCGTATACCGTTTACAAATGAATCGATCTTAAAATGATCCAGCAATGGATGACTTTCACCTGGATAAGTAAGCTGCACCAAGCGCTCAATCTCTAATGCAAAATCCTGTAGTGTTTCGTTTGCCTTTTGTACTCTTCCCCGTAATTGCATTCTGAATATTTCCTTTCTGTGTTCACCACCATACTTGCGCTGCAATGCTACCATAATGTCATTATAATTGTTTCTGCAACTTACTGGTACACTTTCTAGAATTTCAGCTGCAGTTCCTTTTAAAGCCAGAATCAGCTCTATGGCTTTTTCTTCATTGTTCCAAGCATTTTTATTGGCAACTGTGTCAAACTGGAACTTAAACACATTCAAAGGTGAGCTGCCGTCAAAACTTTGAGCTCTTATTCTATTCGAGACTTCTGGAAAAACTCGCACCACTCCCTCTTGGCACTGAAGACTATTTACTTTTTCTTCCAAATGATGTAGTTTTCCATCAAAAACAGTGACTTGTGTTTTAACATCAAACAGCTTCTGGTTGAATTCTATCTCCATATCGTCTACTCTTTCATTTATAGCAGTAGAAATCTCTTGAAGCTTCTCAAGTTTTTCATTTGTCAATCTGGAATTTTGTTGAATTTCGGCTAAAATGGTGTTTGAGTTTTCTTCCATTTTTCTAGAATTTTCTTCCATTCTTCTAGAACTTTCTTCCATTTTTCTAGAAGTTTCTGCCGACATTTTTTCCATTTTCTCCATCATAGCAGCCAACATTGTACCAAAATCCATGTTGCTTGTTACTGCACGGGTAGCAACTTCTATTTCTTCTTTTTCTTCAAATTCATAAGTTGCGATGTCAATATTGCGTCGCTTAAATTCATCGATTAATCTTTTCTGCAGCTCAGCTTTATTTCCTGCAGTAGGCAGATCCAACTTGCCCAACTCTTTCTTGCGCTGTTCAACTTTTAGCTCCTCGAATTTCATTTTTTTTTTTTTTTTTTTTATCTTTTTTTTTTATTTGTTTATTTTTTTTTTTATTGCAATTTCACTTCTGACACCAATTGTTACGTTTTTCCTTTTATAAACGCGTTCGGTTTACTCCCTTTATAATAAACCGTTGAGTTCTTTTAATTGCAAATAAAAATAAGTACACACACTTATTCAACTTAACAAACTTTGTTGAAATTAATTATTTTGTTCACAATTGTTAGTTACGAACAGAACCGTTTTTCAAAACAGACTAAAACTAATTTTACATGAGTCACCCCTTTTTATATTTCATAATTATTTCTAGATTTTTCCTGAACCTTCCCGTAAAAACTATTTATTATGTTCTATAACCATTTCTAGAAATTACTGGGAAATTTATATAGGAATTATTTTTAAAATAACAGTTGTGTTGAAAATTATACATGACAATTTTAAGTAACATAAAACTATAACTTACAAGATAACTTAAAACTATAACTATAAATAATTCTTAGATAATTTAACTTTCGTAACAATATTATTTTTAAGAATTTGTTTATTAGCCAAAGTTCTATGCACAAACTTAAGAAATAATTTGTATTACGCAAATGCTTTCTAAACCAAAAAAAAAATTGAAAATAAAAAGTAAATTATGTGTTTTGTTGTGTAAATAGCAACGAATATTTTAATTCCTAACTTTAAAGTTTTGTTTATACCTAGTATCCTGGTGAATGTCCTTAATACTCCAACAAACTCCCAGATAAAAATCGTTATGACTTGAACTTTTTTAAAGTTGTAACTATTAAATTTTTTTGTTTGTTATTTGTGATCAAATTTTGCAAGCAACTGAGGAAGTCTTGAAAAATAAAAACTGAAATTATTTTTTTTTTTGTTCTCAACACAAAGTACTTGTTTATGGAAAGTCAGTTCGTACAATATGCATGTTTCTGAACTTTTTGTTTTGGAACATGCATAAGGAATATAATCAAAATTATTGTTAAAAGTAAACAACACAACACAATAAAAACATAAACAGGAAACGGAAAAACACAACACAGTCTCTTACAACTCAACTCAACAGACGATTATGAAATTTGTTTTTTCATTTATTATTTTTTGGGTTTCAAATTGATTTTGGTATTCAAAAAAAGCAACACATGGATTTAGTGAAACTGAAGTAAAGGAATAAAAACTGCTAATGAAATTTAAAGTTTTTCCATACGGTAGAAGAAAAATATAAAATAAAAACTTTTTTTTATTACAAATTTGGAAAAAGTTTATATAACACTTGATATTTAAGGAGGAAAAGAAGTTATTTTTAAAAGTAAATTTTTTGTATACTGGGTTGTTAGAGAATGTACTGCTTTGTATCCGTGTGCGGTTAACATGATCCACCCACTGGTTAGTTAGGGAAGCTCACCACATTGTTAAAATTTGGAGGGTACTGGAGAAAAAAAGTACCCATCACTCATTGAACGAGATTAAATGTTGTTTAACAAACATGAGTTCTACACAAGTATAGGTAGTACAGTCTCCAACGTGTATTCAAAAATTTCCAAGAAATCCCCTGCTTTGGCAGCCGGTACGAATATTTGGAGGTGCAAACCTGTCTTCAAATATGACGATGAAAAAAACCACTCGCACGCACATTGCTCCTGTGGAAATGATGGATAAAATAGAAGAATACTGTCTTGTAAGAATAATCGTTTTGGCTCAAAATGAATATTTGGTATATAAGCGTTTTGTTAGACTTAGATTTTTTTTATTAAAGGAATTTGTGGTACTTCTGTGTAAAAACGTACCTTTTAGAAAAACCAAATTTTTTTAGAAAATTGTACTTTTCAGAAAAACGTACTTTTTTAAAAAAAAAGTACTTAGAGTAAAAAGTATGTACTTATGTATTAAGAATAATCTACTATTTTAAGAAAAAAAGCTCAGAAAATACTGATTTTTTTAGACAAAAGAACTGTTTTATAAAAAACTAGCTGACCCGACAGACGTTTTCCTGTCCAAATTAGGAAAAAAGTTTGCGTTCGATTTTTAAAATCCGTTAAAAAGATACGAACATTTGAAAGAAAAATTAGTCAAACCGATGGAGCAAAATCTTCTGTCCGTTAAAACCTAAGTCCTAAATCTTCCAAATCGGTCAAGCCGTTCTCAAGTTATGCGCTAAATATAAAAAGTGGGCGTAAAAGTAGGCGTGGTACATTTTTCTTTCGATGAAAACGTAAAATGGATTAATACGAACATTTAAAAGAAAAATGAGTTAAATCGATGAAGCCGTTTTTTAATTTTAGGTAAATCGAAAAAGTGGGCGGGGCAAAATTTTCTTTCTGTAAAAACCTAAGTTGGACCATGGCAATCATTTTAAAGAAAAAATCGCTCAAGCGTGGTAAACTTTTCTTTTGATGAAAACTTAAAATGGATTAATACGAACATTTGAAAGAAAAATTTGTCAAATCGATGAAGCCGTTTTCTGATTTTAGGTAATTCGAAAAAGTTGGCGAAAAGTGGGCGGGGCAAAATTTTATTTTCGTATAAATCTAAGTTGGACCATGGCGATCATTTTAAAGGAAAAATCGTCCAAATTATATAGATCTCATTCGTGGTGCAATATGAAAATTGGATTTTGCCACGCCCCTATGCCCGCAGACCGAAAATAAAAAATCAGACTTCACAGTGTTACCCGCCTGAATATTCTGAAGATTCCCCGAAAATTTCATCAAAATCGACCCAGCCGTTTTAGAGTGCATACGTTACATACATACACACACACATTCTATTTTATACATATATATATATTAGCGTGGCCGTTAGTTGTATGGAGAACTTTTTTTTTTTGATTTCTCATATTCTCCCCCCCCAAATCGGTTCAGTTTTATGTAAAAAAAAATACAAAAAAATTTCGTAGCGATAAGTTGTGTTTTAGGGGGGGCGTCGGCCCCTCAAAGTTTGCATTAAGCCATTTATTCAAATGTAATTTGTTTGCATATGACTATCTCTTAAAAACAACATTTTACAAGAACATAATATATGGCAATATTTTAGCTCTTCTAGTCAATAACATTAGCCTCGAAGAAAGTTTTTTGCTAAAATTAATATTTAAGAAAATAATTAAGAAAATAACAACAAAATTCCAAACATTTTATATACGTTTTATATATATAAAAGAGGGATTTAATGTCAAGTGAACTAATTTTGAAATCGAAATCTTTCGATTTGGATGAAATTTGCACAAACGTTAGACCTATTGAATAGTAGTTTAGACACAAGTTTTCAACAAGATCGGTCAAAAAGTTTCTGAGTTTGGGGGGATCAAAGTTTGAAATGTTGGCCATACAGGTGTTCTTTCACATCCATGTAACTTATTACCAATTGGGGTTTGTCTCAAGCAGCTTAGATAGTTATTTAATCAATCTTTTAAAAAAAATTTTTGTTTTTTAAAAAAATTTTTTTACATATTTTTTTTATATTTAAAACTTTTTTTTTTATTTTTTTTTTTGCCAAGTTTTAAATTTAAAAAAAAAAATTTTAAAAAATTAAAAAAAAACAAACAATTTGTTTTTTAAAAAGATTGATCAAATAGCTATCTAAGCTGCTTGGGACAAATTTTGCTAACCCCAATTCGTAATAAGTTAAATGGATGTGAAAGAACACCTATATGGCCAAAATTCCAAACTCTGACCCCCCCAAACTCAAAAACTTTTTGACCGATGTTGTTGAAAATTTGTGTCTAAACTACTATTCAATAGGACTAACGTTGGTGCAAATTTCATCCAAATCGAAAGACATCGATTTCAAAATTAGTTCACTTTTATATATATAAAACGTATATAAAATGTTTGGAATTTTGTTGTTATTTTCTTAATTATTTTCTTAAATATTAATTTTAGCAAAAAACTTTCTTCGAGGCTAATGTTGTTGACTAGAAGAGCTAAAATATTGCCATATATCATGTTCTTGTAAAATGTTGTTTTTAAGAGATAGTCATACGCAAACAAATTACATTTGAATAAATGGCTTGATGGCAAACTTTGAGGGGCGGACGCCCCCCCTAAAACACAACTTATCGCTACGAAATTTTTTTGTATTTTTTTTTTACATAAAACTGAACCGATTTGGTAGGGGAGAATATAAGAAATCAAAAAAAAGAAAATAACGGCCACCCTAATATATATATATAGATAAGTATTGTGTAGGCAAAGGTACGTTTTTTAGAAATAAACAACTTTTTTGTAAAACCGTGTGTTTTTCTTGTCTTTTAAAGTTTTCTAAGACTCTTTTAAAAGAATTGATTCTTTTACAAAAAAAAAAAAAACTAGAAACTAAACAAATTTTCAAGTTTATCGCTTTGCATATTGTTGGCAATATTTGGTGAGATAAAACTATGAAAACAGGCATCTCATACTCACACATATAAACATTGTTATTCTTTTAACACACACACATAACAATAAGTGCTCCTATAAAGAGCTGTAAAAAACTGCAATCAAAATGGTTGCAACAAAACTAATTTCATTCTTTGATTTCAGATTTGCAATGACTGCAATCACAAAGTATTGCAAATCGCGAATCATTATTAAAATCATTGCAAATAGTTCGATTGCAATCAAATTTTAATTGAAATCATAAAATTTCATTCAATCTCCTTTGCAATCACAACTATAGTGAAAGTTTAACGAAATATTATACACTAAGAATCTACTGACTGTTAAAGTTTTGCGAATTCAACATTATCAGAGTTCAAAGTTTTTTTCTTTTTTTTTTGTTTTTCTTGGGATTCAAAAAATAAATTAACAAGGCTTCGTTTAAATGTGCTTAATTCCCATTTCATACTATTGATAAACTGAAATTTTTTGTTGATGGGATATTCTTATGCGCATTTCACTGGTGGCTTAGGCCAGATCAACAGGAAACTGCATCCAAATATTAGATAACTAAAATTTAATGATATTATACAAATAAAACTGTTAAGCGAATAAGAATTATAAACCCCACTTTTACTTGTAACAATATCAAAGCTGAAACAAAAGCAACAACAATAAACAGCGAGTTTCTCTTTTCTTACAGTTCCGACTACAATTGCTTGATTTTTTTTTCAACTCTATATCAGAGTTTACTCAATTTCTAGAAGAAGGAGTTTCATTTGACGACAACGAAAATGTCGAGTCTGATTTCATTTTAATTGCAATAACTGGACTTGATTGCAATAAGGTAATGCAATCAAATCGATTGCAATTAATTATTTTATGAACTGATTCCACAAAAATGATTGCATTAAGAATCAAAAAATTGATTGTGTGATTTAAAAGTGAAATCACAGAATGAATTTTTCAATTTTAAATACAATCAAAAAATAACACAGTGCAGCACTAAAACCTTGAACCAATTGAGACCCCCATAAGATGAAGGCTTATGATGGTAGAAGAAAAACATTAGCTGGGTTTGTTTTATTAGCTTAGGTTTTTTTTAATTTATTTTTGAAGTTTTGGACTGGGGCTGGATGTTAGTACAATTTTCAAAAAACATGTACTGATTCTTAAGTCTATATCTCGTGAACTTTTCAAAATATTGCTTGCCTATCTTCGGCAAACTTTAAGCTCTTAATCAAAAAAACAACAACATCTTACTCTAAACAGCAAAACTGTCATAAAACGATAAATTTCTTCATAGATTTCACTATGCTCGAAATTAACACTTGTTTTTAAAACAAGCTGGGCACTTGTCTTTTTAACCTAATTCCGGTACTCTGAAACCAGTGGACATAAGAATCAGTACATGTTTTTTGAAAAATGTACTTAAATCCAGCCCCATTCGAAAACGTCAAAAATAAATTAAAAAATCTTAGCTAATAATTCAAAACCCAGCTAGGGATTTCTTCTACCATTATAAGCTTTCAGATTTTGGGAGTCTCGATTGGTTCAAAATTTTGAAGTTGAAAGTTGTGCTACTGTGTTATCAATCACTAAGCAGAAATCATGCGATTGCTATTTAATCGATTTCAATCATTTACACTTCTGTCTTATAAAAACGAAGTACAAGTATTATTGTTTTTGATGTTATCTTTTTCGATTTTCTTTTTTGCTCTAAATCGAATTATAGACAAACTTTCTCACAGTCTGTTTACACAAATTTATAAGCAAATAAATAAATAAAATTATATTTTATTTTAAGTCAAGTAAAAAAAACCAAACATTTCTTAGTCTGATAAAAAATGTCATTAAATAATTGACAAAAAAATAAAAGTCCTTAAGTTTTTCATATGTTTCCTAAACTTTTTAATTTATTATTTCGAGCAATATTTTAAGCAAAAAACTTTAATACACATGCAGTTTTTCTGAAATACAGAAATAATATTGTTTCCCAAACAAAAATATTCAAATTCGTGTTTAAGTTTCTGTTTTTTCCTTTTCCCAAACAACGACAATGAGTTTGAGTTTGACTACATTTCCTATAAAAAATAACAACTTTTTATAAAAAGAAAAAAGCATATTTAACATATGCCATTAAAATAGTTCATGTAAAAAGCATTTGATAGATAGAAAAACGTAAAAATGCTTTTATTATATGCAAAACGTTGTAGCACTCAATTTGAATAGTATAAAAGAATTGCCACATAAACAAACTCGTTGTTCAAGTACCATGTGTTGGAAATATTTTGGGTTAATTCTTAAAGTATTGAGTTGCCAGATTTCGAATGCAATTTATAGTAGGAATTTATAAAAAAAACTTTAATTTAAAAGATTTCGAGCAAAATCTAGCAGTTTTTGACTAGATTTTCCATACAAAACCAAAACTGATTCATGAATAAATTTTGAAGAAATATATTAAAATTTAGCAGTACTTAGTGCACTATGGCTTATAATATATATAGGGTATTCACAACGTGAGCTATCATGTTATATGGTCATAATGTTTTTACAGTTTACAATGGTTTGAAAATATTGTTGTTGCTCTGTAAACAAAAGGAATCTTAAATTAATAGAACTTTGCTTGCTATGTTTATTGTACTGTCGTAATTAATCAGAAGAAACCTGCTCTGAGCGGCTGAGCCGAGCCGCATTAATTTTTGTACCCGTCGCCGTTGATGGTATAGTTTTATCCGCCTAATATCCGAATTTAACCTGCGGCTAGCAAGTTTTGCAACAAAACACTGGCGGCGTCAGATTAGATCGGCTTAGGACTCTGATGTTTGGTAAACAAACAAAATAAAATTTTTTTTGTGAATGGAAAATAGTCAGGAAAGATTTAATTTATTAATTTATGGATTAGAATCAAAAAATCATTTGATGTTAAGTAAATATTTATTTTAAATCAGCAGATTTAAATTCAAAATAGCACACTTAATTATGAGGGGTTGTTGCCGACAGTCATATTTTTATACCCTCC
The DNA here is from genome assembly GCA_930367215.1 of Pollenia angustigena. NCBI lineage: Eukaryota > Metazoa > Arthropoda > Insecta > Diptera > Polleniidae > Pollenia > Pollenia angustigena. The sequence goes on from OV884057.1 coordinate 252,998,193, forward strand.
ACCACAATTAGTTGTGAAGAGGGTATACTAAGTTTGTCATTCCGTGTGAAAATTTTCTATTATTCGCCTCAGACCCCATAGAGTATATATATTCTGGGTCCTTGAGTAATTCTTAGTCGATTTAGCCATGTCCGACTGTTTGTCCGTCTGTTGAAATTACGCTCACTTTCGAAAAACTCAAAAGAAATAAACAAACTTGGTGCAAATTGCTTGTAGTTATCATAAAAATCAGCAAAATCGGCTCAGTAGGATCAGAACTATCAATCAAAATGTGGAACCACCACCTAAAAAAATTGATAATTTTGTTACAAAAACTAACATAAATGGTGAAAAAATGCACGGAATTATTTAAGATTTTGCAAAAATTCATTATATTCGACTGGAAATCACGCCGTAAAATTTCGTGAAGATCCGTCCATAACTTACCCCAGGCCCCATATAAATACTACTCCCGGAAAACAGTTTAGTACGCCTAAGACTATAATTAATGATGCTATAATAACAAAATTTGGCTCGTCACAGTTAAATAAGACAAGAAATGACACTGTGTAGTTTCGTGAAGACCGGTCCATAATTTACCCTAGGCACCATACAAACCCTACTTCAGGAAAAGAGTTAAGTACGCCTAAAACCGTAAAAGTTAATGCTATCATAACAAGATTTGGTACATCAAAGTTTTATAGGACTAGACATAAGACTGAAACATTTCGTAAAGATCGGTCCATAGTTTACCATAGGCCCCATATAAAGCCCACTGTGGTAAAATAATTAAATCTTCCGGTTAAATTTCTTCCAGCTAAGCTTCATATGGCCAGAAAAAATGTTATGAAATTTTGTGATATACGGTCCATAATTTACCTTAGATTTCATTTAACAGCCTTCTGAAATTCACTGCAAACGCTTAAACTAAGTGCACCGCTGAATTGAAATTTATGTTTTTTAATACCAGAAATAAATGCAGAATTTGGGATGATTGGTTCATAGCTAACCATGGCTCCAATATAAATTGGCCTCCAGAAAATCCAGGTTCGGCTTAAACTGTTACCAATCATGATATTTTTCTTAAGCTAGTTAAATTGTCGGTCAATAATTTAATGTAGGTTTAAACCGCAACCAATTTTAAAGCAGATGTCTGTTTTTATAAAGGTCAAAATAGTAAATAGACATCATACAGATATTACTCCTAAAACATTCGAACTTTCGATGGAGGGTACCAAAGATTCGGCACAGCCGAATATAGCACTCTATGTAGTTTCATGTAATTATTTTAACACTTATGACTTTATTACACCTTGTGAATCCCCCAATAGTACAAAAACTTTTAATCTGTACAAGATAAAATTACATTAACAGCCAACAAAAAAAAAAAAAAAAAAAAATGGCGACTATTTAACTGTAATGAATTTATTATAACACTCTTTGCAAAATTAAGTTCTTAGCCTAATCTGGCTTCTGACCATCTGGTAACCTTGTAAATATTAAACATCAGACTCAATCATCAGAAGTTATTGAATGCCATTTATGCATTTCGTAACAAGGGAATTTCCAAATAAAAAATAAAATTCTTAAAACAATTTTATACCCAAAAGGTATATCGAATAACTCAATTATGAAATACATGATATTTGAATAGGAATATTTAAGGTGGAAAACATTGAAAATGAATTTATAATTTACAAAATAATATTGGTCTGTATTGGTCTTGGTTCACGCTGTTTCAACTCTGTTTTAATGTTAAAGCATGAATAAAAAAAAGAAACATAAAGAAAAATAGGGGACTAGGCATTAAAGAATATGTCAGAAGAAAACCATTGCTCAGATTTTTTTTTCAATATTTATTTTGCTCCTTCATAATTGTGCCATATAAAAACACTTGTATTCAGCTACAATTTTTGATAAACAGCATTAAAAAATTTTAATAACAAAGTAAACTATATATTAACTGTTTTTAAAATATTGTAATTATTTTTAAAATTTTGTTCTGTTTTTATACCGAAGGTAAAAGGGTATATATAACTTTGTCATTCCGTTTCTAATTTCTACAATATTGATCCTACAGCCTATAAAGTATATATGTATATTATGGGTCCTTATGAAAAGCGAAGTTCAAATCCGGTTGTCCGTCTGTCTGTTGAAATGGGTTTTCCGAAGCCCCCAGATATGATAGGATTTCATTATGTCAGGTATTTTTATTATAATTTTTCTATTGAAATTCAGCCAGATCGGTCCAAAAATGGCTGAGATATGAGCAAAAACCACGACGACCTCTAATTTTTTCCAAAAATCCCTTCTTGATGTAATTTTATTACTTTTTTCTGTATATCTGGAGAACGGTACGAGCCAAAGTATCCAGATTAGGTACAAACATTTACGTTGTCAATAGAATGTGGGCGGGATTGGAGAAGTGGGCGTGGTACCTCCCGAACAAAAATATCAAAAATTGTCTAAAAACCTAAATTTTTGGATTGTCATATGACCTATGGTTACGTCTTATATATCAAAAGACTGGAAATCTTTAGTAGAAAATATTTTCTGAAAATTTCGGAAAAATCGGTTCAGATACGAAAAAGTTATGGCCAAAATAAAAATTCGTCTGTCTGTTGAAATGGGTTTTTCGAAGCCCCCAGATATGATGGGGCCTTGGTTGGGGTATCTTTATGTCAGGTATTCTTATGGAGTGTTAAGTTAGAAACTGTGAGCATTGTTGTGAACGTCATGCTTTTTTAATTTTTTCATAATAACTAATATACTCGTCGCATTAAACTGATGAAAGTGTTTTCTTAAAAAAAATACCAAATTTAAAGAATTAAAAGAAAGACAATCAAATAAAGGGTTATTAAAAGTGTTATGATACTTGCTATTTTTTCTATATTGGAGAACAGTGCAAATATAATTGCATAGGAAAACTGACTAAGTGTAAAGAGTATGATTATATCATAAAAAGTCTTGAAATGTCAAACAAAAATACATGTGTTATCGATAAATAATCTAAGACTGTCAAAAAATATATAAACGTTTTTAACTTAAAATTAACATCTCCAGATTAAATGTTTGCACTGTTGCCAATTTTTTTAGTTTTTGATCGAAAGTAGCGGTTTTTAACTTTTGTTTTGCGATTTTTAGCTTTTTTTACGGGTTTTTGTGGGAAAAAAAAAGTGGGCAATATTTTTTGTTTTGTTTACATTTTATTTTGGAATCACAAACAATTTTTTTTTTTTAAATTCAATAAAATTTAATGCAAATAATGAAAAGTATTAGGAATTACATCGTAGTATATTCTTCAATTGAAAATTTATGATTTGAAATCCCATATGAAGGGCACCTGCTTCATTTCGTTTATAAAAAACAAAATAGTTTCACCTGCCCAAGCTTTTGCCATTTTTTTTTTTTTTTTTTTTTAGTCAAAGAAAAAAAAAATATATGTGAGAAATGTGAATCAGAAAAAGGGTTTGTTTATATATTGTATTTCTTGTTCTTTCTCGCATTTGTTGTTTCATTCAGTCAATCCTAAAAAAATCCAATACATAAAATAGCAGTTATCATAACACCTTAAAAGGCTTTTTACATTGATCAACATCTAACATCTACCATCAAAGATGTAGAAAATGTGAGACACTCGTTTATATTGCTCACATCTAACATCGACCATCAAACAAAAATGTCACCATTTTTGAAAAAAAAAAAAAATTTTTTAATTAAAAATGTTTTTTTTTCACAAAAGTGCCAAAATTTTAAAAGAAAACTCATTTGAAGTTCAATTTGTTTAAAAATATAAAAAATACTTAACAAAAAAACATTGCAATAAAAGATAAAACTTGACAAATGGTAACGCTGCTTTCAAAACAAACTTCTTTTTGTCATTGATGCCACAATAATAATAGAACTTATTGCCACTTTTCTAGTGATGACACTAAAATAATCGAAAGATGTAGAATGGAATAAAATGAGATAGGAACATCTTTTAAAGATGTTGGTTGTTAGCTCTATGTATTGATTATGGAAAGAAGTTAACATCTTCGCAAATGGTGGCAAATTGATGGTAGATGTTAGATGTTGATCAGTGTTAAAAGGCTATAAGTCTGTTTTAGTATATAATAGTAAGTACGTGTAAAAATGTCTTGAACGTTATGCTAATTTATTGAGAAGCAAATACCTCATTTAAATAAATTAAAGTATACAATCATTGTTTCATAAGTTATAATAAAAAGTTGTAAATGTCTTGAACGCCACCTTTACACTTTGATTTTATTTATGCTATTCAAATGACGTTTTTTGTAAAAAATTATCTAAATAAAAAAATAAAAAGTTTCTGATATTGAAGAATGTTTTATTTTGTATAAGTAATTTTCATGATTTTTTGCACTGTGACGTTTGAGACAGAAATCCTAGTATTCCTTATCAAAACTTAAAAAAATATATATTGATTTCTTGTAGAGCCTTAAAGCGACTTCGTTTTCTTCATAAATCTTCCCGTAAGTCGACTACTACATCGGAAAAATTTAAGAAACTTTAAAAAAAGCCTTCGTGAACATTTTTACTTAATATCTGTATTAGCGAGGTTTGCAAAAAAGAAAATTGATATTTTCAATGATAATTTGTATTTCACCTCAAATTCAATATTTGTTAACTAAAGATTAACATTTTCAACGAGTATATGAGTATATTTTTTTTTTCTTTTAAGCCAAAACTCAAAATATCTAAAACCCGAAATTTTAAACGAAAATCGACCTTTCCGAAATCTTTATTTTAACTGAACAATTTTCTTTTCCATTAAAATCGAAATTTGAACAAGACTTAAGTTTAACTTAATAGCGATATTTACATACGCCCAATTACCAGTAAAATTAAAGAAAGATAACAACAGTTCTTTGATTAAATATTTTAATAATTTGAATCAGATTCGATTTTAATTTATTAGAAGGTCCTTTTTGTCGTTATAAATGTGGGCGCTGCTGGTTAAAACAAAAAAATTGTTTAAGCTTTGATATTGTTACAAATAACACTTTAAGGCCCGTTTTCACAACTTACCGATAGCTAAAGGTAAGATTTTATCGGCAGTATAAAAAGTGTTCCATTATTACAACTTTACTTTTAACTACCAGGTAGGATTAACCTTAATCTACTTTATCGTTCTCTTTAGGTTAAAGTAAAGTTTTAATAATGGAACACTTTTTATAAGGCCATTTAAAGTCTACTTTAAGCTATCGGTAAGTTGTGAAAACGGGCCTAAGTGTTTAAAATTTTTATTCACTTTAGGGTTTTTTTATGAATAAAATATTTTTTGCTTTTCTAAAATCTTTGGAAAAGGTTTTCTAATGATGTGGCCTAAGCAACCAGTGAAATGCGCATAGAAGCTAGCTTTCCCTCAACAATAAATTTCAGAGTATTTACCAAATATGAAAAATTGGGAATTTAGCACGTTATACAGAAATCTTATTAACAAAAAATGTCTTATTGTTAACACAAGAACTTAACAAACTTAAATTTTAAAAGTCCTTTTCCACCACTAAAATTGCATTATAAATTTCAAAATATATTTTAACCACCAAATAAAAGTTCCATAAAAGCTAATTGTATGAGTTCTTAAATAAAAAAACTTAAAATGATTTAAAAAAAAGTATTAACAATTTTTGTAGATTTTTTTTTAAAGAGAAAACTTCATCTTCTGAAAACAGACTTTAATGCACTTCAAATTGTCATAAATATTTTTTTTTTGTTTATTTAAATTTAATTTTTTCGTTTTTAAAGGAAACGCCCGTTTTGTCGCTAAGAATACGTTTTCGCTATACATTAACTTGATAAAAAAGATGATGATGAAGACAAAATGATGATGTTTCAGATGCCTCCAGAGAATTTTATGTTGTTTGGTTCTAAAGGAGGGCTTTTGGATTTTTGGAAACAAAAACAAAGAAACGGAAATAAACTTTGAATATACTGTGCATTTCATGGCTCTTGAATTAAAAGTTTATCAAGAACTTTTGTATTTTTTAATGAAAGTGTGGGTATGTATGTATGTGTAACAGTGTAACCCAGCGGCAAAACTCAGAAGACCTTCTCACTTCAGGCCTTTTTAAAGGCCTGCTTAAACATTTTTTTGGTTCAACTGCTATTCTTATCAAACAGCTAAATAAGGCCTTATAGTAGGCCTCGGCTCTTTGGTATAAACGATAAGATACACCTTCCACACTCGCTTCTTTGAGAAGGGAGTAGAGAAGGAGTAACATATTTTGTATTGTTTTTTTGCACAAGCAAAAGCAAAATTATAATTTTTTTTGATCCCGTTATCATTCTTATGTACCTGCTAAAGAAGCGAGAGCAGAAGAAAGCCTACTCCGCAATGACAACGTGTGTAAAAAGATATGAGTATGGAATGGAGCCAGCAGGCCTTGTTTATCCTTGTTTTCTCGCTGGGAAGTGGGTTTGTGCGTGAGTCTGCATGAATGTTATTGTGGAATATTTTGATACATATTCAATGTTGCCCAGTGGAGAGAGTTCATATGTTTCTTTCTTTCTTTATAAACAAATATTTTCTTTCGTTTTTTTTGTTAAGAAAACTAGTAAAATATTTAAACAATAATAAAATAAATGATAAGAAAACATTGTATAGGAAATGAAAACGATTAAACAAAAAGTATTTTTTGTAGATTTCATTATAAATAGCATTAAAACATTTAGTAAAGAAATAAAAGAAGTTAAAAAAGATTTTAACAAAAAAAAATAATTAAATTTATTTTGTAAACTATTGGACATTATTTTGTAGTACTCGTTTACTTTGGTTTTCATTTATAATCAGTTGTCTTGCATTTCCTAAAATCTTTAACAAAAACACGAAAAATCACAAAAGCCAAAAACTTTATCTCTCCTTTTTTTAAGACAACAAACGAACGAACAAAACTTAAAAATATTTTTCAGTTTTTCACTTTTGTTAAACAGCAGGATAATTTACATAATTTATGTTTTTTCTGGTCGTTTTCCAAAGCCAACACAAAATATCTTTGACAATGTTTTCATGCATTTAGAGTAGACCGCAAGTAAAAATATGGGTTTTTTAACAGTTGTTAACTTCTTTGATAAAAGTTTGGATTAAACAACATCGATGCCTAATGTTATCCAACAAAAAATATAAGTAAAAAAAATCATTAATAGATTTGCCATACTTGTTTCTTGATTTTCCTATTATAATGTTTTCATAGACAATACTAAAGTGTTTAAGGATGTGTAATGGGATAAACTTCAGTCATTAATATTATTTATTTAAGTTGCAACTAAAAAAGATTTTTTTTTGTGGCCATAACCGCCTAAATAGAGGAGCACAAAACGCCTGTGTTAGAACAAATTGTGTTAAGGAAATATTAGTATATATAACTATTGTTTTTTGTAGCCCTCCAAGGAGCATAGGGCCGTATTCAGAAGCGTACGTTCGTTCCATGTTCCCATTCTTGTTTTCATGCCATGAGTTGATTTATCAAGAACTAGGGATGAAACGATACCTCTAAGGTATCGATACTTTTACTCAATGTGGTATCGCTCTTAAAGTATCGATACCTACTTAGTATCGAAAAAAAAGTATCGATACTTACATACTTGTATCGGTACTTGTATCGGTTTGTATCATAAAAGAATAGAAAGCAGCATTGAAAAACGTTCTTATTAGTGTTTTAGTACTAAACAATACAAAAAAAACTACAACCCATTAAAATTTTTGTGCAAAACAAAAATTGTAAAGATTGACACCACTTTTAGTTACTACCAAGTACCAATTTCCTCTCGAAAAATCTTTTTTATCTGAGGAAACAAAATGTTTATAGAACGTTCAGGATAACAACCTTTTATTAACCTTTTAATCCAGAAATTAACAATGTCACTATGTATTTATTTTAAATGTAAATATGTATTTTATTTTTAAATTGATAAATATACAGCATAGCTAGGGAATTTCGATTAGAATAAGAAATCATTACGATTAGAGAAATAAAATAATCTAATCATTAGAATTGAATTTTGATAAAAATTTCAGATTACTAATTGATTTGATTAGAAATAATCAAAAATCTAATCACAATTAGTGACGATTAGCATTTCTAACCAAATCTAATCAAAATTAATCCAAAAAATAATTGATTAGATTTCTTGATTATTATTGATTAGATTTGATTAGATCAACTATTTTTAACTATTTTTGTGTAAAAGAAAATATTTATTTATCACATTTGTTGCTATATTTACATAATGTAACAGTTTTTGAATATTGCATTAAATTTACATATATTTACATAGGTATATATCGTCATCTTAAAGACCTAATAACCTATCTGCAAAAATTTCAAAATTAAGTTTTTTATGGATTTTTATTCCCTATATCATAACGCATATGTGTGCAAAATTTTGAGAAAAATAAATCATCAAAAATCACGATTAAAGTTTAATTTTGTTGCATAGTGTAATTTTAACAAAAATTAATTACTTAAACCAGTAAAAGAAACTACTACTGGGTAATTCCATGTCAAAACGACCAAAAGTGGGACACGACCCCTTCCGATTTTAATAAAATTTGGTGAGAAGGTTCCTTTTATCATATTAGGAACATATATGAACGAAAAAAATTTTTAAAATTTGTTTTTCGAAAGTTATGTCATATTCAAAATGTCATAATTTCGGAGAATTAGCCCAATGTGTTGAGCTTATTTCTTCAATATCTCGAAAACTACTTGACATACGAAGATGATTTTGATGTCATTTTAAAGAGAATACTTATGGCTACAAACCATAAATTGAAAAAAAAAAAATTTTTTTTAAAAATGTAATATCTGCAAAATGTTAAATTTTAAAAACGGACTAACTCAAAAACCTATTTTTTTATTTGGCTGATTTTTTTTTTGTATAATACCTCAAACTGTTCTTTAAAAGTCCTGAAACTTTGAAGGAGGTGTTTTTTTTTTTTTTAAGATATGATTTTTTTCCTTTCGCAACCCTTAAAAAAATATTATTAAAATAGAATTTTAATATTGTAATTTTGAGCAATAAGTACACTGTGCTAGTTGCAAACAATAGACCAGCCGCGCACCAGGCATTTTACCCTAATTGGGGACGCTGAATCCAGTGTTGGTAACCGTTTTTTTAGGTTAGCTCTTGTTTTCAAGATATACCGTTATTTCGAAAATTTAAGAGGTTGCACAGCATATATTCGCGTAACTCAAAAACGGTTTAGTTTATTGAAATAACTAAGAAAACCGAAATTCGGCAATAAATAATAAAGTGGGGCTGGTCATACATTTGACCCATCTAGAAGCATCCTACGCGCTGTACCATACAAATATTGCGGCTTAATAAAATTCTTTAATTTGGCTCCTGCAGCGCGTAGGATGCTCCTAGATGGGTCAAATGTATGACCAGCCCCACTTTATTATTTATTGCCGAATTTCGGTTTTCTTAGTTATTTCAATAAACTAAACCGTTTTTGAGTTACGCGAATATATGCTGTGCAACCTCTTAAATTTTCGAAATAACGGTATATCTTGAAAACAAGAGCTAACCTAAAAAAACGGTTACCAACACTGGATTCAGCGTCCCCAATTAGGGTAAAATGCCTGGTGCGCGGCTGGTCTATTGTTTGCAACTAGCACAGTGTACTTATTGCTCAAAATTACAATATTAAAATTCTATTTTAATAATATTTTTTTAAGGGTTGCGAAAGGAAAAAAATCATATCTTAAAAAAAAAAAACACCTCCTTCAAAGTTTCAGGATTTTTAAAGAACAGTTTGAGGTATTATACAAAAAAAAAATCAGCCAAATAAAAAAATAGGTTTTTGAGTTAGTCCGTTTTTAAAATTTAACATTTTGCAGATATTACATTTTTAAAAAAAAAAATTTTTTTTCAATTTATGGTTTGTAGCCATAAGTATTCTCTTTAAAATGACATCAAAATCATCTTCGTATGTCAAGTAGTTTTCGAGATATTGAAGAAATAAGCTCAACACATTCGGCTAATTCTCCGAAATTATGACATTTTGAATATGACATAACTTTCGAAAAACAAATTTTAAAAATTTTTTTCGTTCATATGTGTTCCTAATATGATAAAAGGAACCTTCTCACCAAATTTTATTAAAATCGGAAGGGGTCGTGTCCCACTTTTGGTCGTTTTGACATGGAATTACCCTACTGTAATTATTTAATGTATATAATATTCATGTGAAATTTTTATTTATTCATACTAATTAGTAGAAAAACAAAATTTTCTCAACCGATATATATTACTGGTTTCATTTTAATCAAAATGTGTAATTTTCGTTTCAATATCTTTAATAATTCCAATTTTATAACGTTTTTCCCCTCTCCTGTAAACTTTTGAAAACTGCAGATAGGTTATTTCGTCTTTTAGGTGACGACATATTACAATTACGTCGTTTTAAATGTATGCTGATTCTGCTTATATTTAATTCACAAAAAATTGACATTAGACTTCATTTATACCAACTTTTCAAAAGCAAAGTCTGACAATGAATTTCGTCTTGGACTATTGATGATGCCTGCAAATGAGAATAGTCGTTCAACTGGTGCTGATGACGTCAGTGGGGTGTTACACGATAAGAATGCTTCCTTCAAAACATTATATTTGGTCCAAATTTCAGGGCCGGGATCGGGGTCATTTAAGTAAGCGTAAAACTGATTGCTTATGGCATTTTTGAACAGGGTGCGCCGTATGCAATTTTATGCTATATTCAAAAACTGTTACATTTTGTAAATATAGCAACAAATGTGATAAATAAATATTTTCTTTTCACAAAAATAGTTAAAAATAGTTCATCTAAACAAATCTAATCAAAAATAATCAAGACATCTAATCAAATATTTTTTGGATTAGTTTTGATTAGATTTGATTAGAAATGCTAATCGTCACTAATTGTGATTAGATTTTTAATTATTTCTAATCTAATCAATTAGTAATCGGGGGCAAAATTTTTTTTTAAATGTTCTTTTTTAAGAAAAGCGTTTCTTAAAAACTTTTTTTTAAATGTTCTTATTTGTCATTATTCTTTAAAATTCCATACAAATTTATTTTTTAAGTGCACTTTCTATACGTGCACATTTGAGATAAATGCCCAAAATTTTTGACATTTTAAAATTATTTTCATACAAAAAATCAAAGTTGGCTGCACATTGACTTAACTGTCCAAAATACATATTTTCTGTAATTATTCTTCAAAATCCTTTTTACGTGCCTTTTGTATACCTGCATATTTATCATATTTTTGGGCAGTTATAAAATATTTTCATTTAAAACTTCAAAGTTAGCTGCTTACATAAAAAATTATGGTGTCCACCTTTTCACATAAATATCCAATTTAAGCTGTTTTTAAAAACAAAAATCGCAAACAAGTCAAGTTGGCATCATTATAATTCATTTGTTTTGTTTACATGTACCTACACTCATGCATTTTTGCGGTTACAGCAAATTTACCAGGATTATATGAAAGGAATAGTAAATCTTAGGCCTGGAACAGAATAAAGTAGTTGTAAGCTGCCGAATGCTCTGTAGCGCAACTAAGTTCAAAATTTCGAATTTGCGTTTCAACTGCAACGACTTCTACAACTATGTATTCTGTTGACACTTCTTTGAAGCTGCCGTTTTTAACTTTTGCTAGCTTTCAGCGCCATTCTACACCGCCGTTTTACTACAGCGAAAATTCTGTTCCCTACGTTATTGTTACCAATTTGGCTACCTCGTTCATTACAAAAATGCATAACAGATGACTACAGGTTGTTTGAACGTCATTGTTATTATCAATTCATTAATAAAAACGTTGTTACTACTCCTTCAAACACTTTATTTTAGTTAAGCAGGTAACCAAAATTGCGTACCTGTTCATTAAGGCAGCTAAATAAATTTAACCAAGCTGCATTTTTGATTTATCTGCACAAAAAATCGTGCAAAGGAGATTTTATAGCTAAGTCAAAATTATGTATAATAAAGGGTGGTAAAACCATAATCCACGATGTTAAATGTAAGTCACACCTTAATGTCAAGTTTTTTGCGCAACTTAAATTGACCTTTCTTTGTATTTAACAACTTCTATCATTGAGAGGTACACAATTGAGCAGCGCGTTTAGATTTTTAAAGCCTTTTACTAAAATGGGCGTTCAATCAAAATGCATTTCGTGCACATCGTGATTTTTTTGGTCAGCATAATCGACCCAATGTTTCCACAATTGGGAGAATTGTACGCAAATTTCAGCAAACTGGGTCTGTAGAAAATGGAAAAACATATGTGCATGCTCGCCCAGTTAGTTCTGCGGCTCGCGGCGTTATCGGGCAATTACCGTGAATGGTGTTCGCTATCGCGAGATGATAAAGCGGCTTATACACTTGCAATAAAATTGTTCAATTTTACGTATTGTACAATTATATCGCCAATGTGTATGTGATATTAGAAGGTAGAACAATGTATTGGCAACAATAAAAAGACTTTTGATTTTTATTGCACAACGAAAAGAATGTGAAGTGTATTGGCAACATTGTACAATGCTGTTTATGTTATTCCTATAGGTTATGTTCAACTTTTTATTGAATGAATGAAACGATTGTGCGACTTATTGCATAATACAGGTCAAAATGTAAATAATATGGCGAATATCATATAAAATAATATTGCAAGTGTATGGGCCGCTTAACGGACTTGCTATAGCAAGAAATTGAGTAAATAGAACTAGACGATATGTGGTTTATAGGTTTTTACGGTTTCTTGATTCCGTTACAGCTGCTCCAGCTTTGGAAAATAATCAAAAATTAAAGATTAATTTCAATACCAATGTTAAACGATTACTTTTGATCCGATACCGAGTATATTTTTACCGATACTACTTGGTACTTGGTTGTTAAGTATCGATTACAAAAATAGTTGGTACTTATATAAAAGTATCGAATATGTACTTGTATTTACTCGTATCGTTTCATCCCTATTTCTGATAGAGATGAGGTGCGCATTATTTCAGCTACAGCAGAAACATTGAGCAAAGACCCACAGAATTTAATTATTAGCAAATCTGCCATAAGGCTCGCAGACTACAATTTCGCCAACAAAGAACTGATCTCATCAAGAGTAGATTCAGAAATTCCGATCTGGAGGGTGCTGGGATGGAAAGCTGCTTCCGGATATATTGAGTAAGAGAAATGTAGAGAGGTTAGCCATTTTAATTACTTGTGGCAATGAAGAACAGTTGATAGGAGTTCCAGTCCTTGAAAATAATACGGGGATTACTCAGGCAAAAGCTGTATTCTCAGCAGATGTGCAGTGGCGAGCAGCTGAAAAAATTCAGGCAATGTGTTTTGATACCACGGCAGTAAATACTGGTCGCCATAAGGGAACCTGCGTTGTACTAGAGCAGTTTTTGGGAAAAAATCTTCTTTATTTAGCTTGTCGTCACCATATTTTGGAAATTGTTTTAAAGGAAATTTTTAACTGCAAAATGGGTACATCCACTGGACCTCAACTAGATATTTTTCGTAAATTCCAGAGTGAGTGGTTTAAAATAGACAAAAAGAAATACAAAACTTTAGAGACAAAATTAGTAATGCAGACCAAATTTCAAATTTCCCTTTTGAACCATTAAAAAATCACCAGCCCAGAGACGATTATAAAGAATTCATCCAACTTTGCCTCATATGCTTAGGGCGTCTGCCACCGGAAAATACTACGTTCAGAGTACCTGGAGCTATTCACCATGCCAGATGGATGGCAAAGGCTCTTTATTATCTCAAAATATATATTTTCGATGAGCAATTTTCGTTGTCTGTTTCAGAGAATATGGGTATTAAAGATATTTGCTTATTTATAATCAATATTTATATAAAAGCATGGTTTACCGCCCACAACTCCACCATGGCCCCAAACCAAGACCTAAAATTAGTAAAATCCTTAGTTCAATACAGGAGTATAAATAAAGAAATTGCGGACATGGCATTGTCTAAAATAGTCAACCATCTCTGGTATCTTAATTCGGAGCAAATTGCTTTTTCATTTTTCGATGATACTTTGGGAAAGAATATTAAAATAAGAATGGTTAAACAATTAAAGTGCACCGTAGAAAACGATGAAGTCAATTCTGAAGACAGAGATGTTAAAGCAAAACTTAGTTTCCAAGAAGTTGATAATATATTGGATAAAGAAATTGATTAATTTGTTTCTTCTCGGACTCTAAATTTTTTCAAGAGATTTGAAATTAATACCGATTTTTTAAATACTGATCCCGATGAATGGTGTAAAAATCAACATTATTTACGAGCCAAAAAATAAGGCCTAAAAGTAGTAAATAACACAGCTGAGAGAGGGGTAAAATTAATCCAAGACTACAATTCAGCCTTGACCAAAGACGAAGAACAACGACAGTGTCTTTGACAAGTTGTATCTGAATGCAGGCATCTTTTTCCAGACTCTTCAAAAGTTACCCTATCCAAGCCATTACCACCTTAATTTGTGATTTTAAATTATTATAATGTTATAACAAAAAACTTTTGTTACGATACACATGTTTGTATGTATATAATTTATGTACTACGATCTGATAAATGCTAAATGGTGTGAAAGATAACAGTTTCAGCAAAAATGTTACTAAGATCAAAATTTATAAGATTAAAATTTCCTATAAAAAAAGACACGAGTCAGGTTCCTAGAAGCAATGGCTGACGGCTATAAGGACAAAGAAATATGAATTTTAGTGAAAAATCGCTATTTTTCCCTAATTTATGCTCAATGAGACACGTGTTGGCGTTTTCCGATTGGGCTTAAACTTTGTCAATCGCATTTTCTAAGCTATTGGCACATTTTATAGGTGTGCCCCAAAAGATAGCCCCTAAAAAAAAATTTACCATATACCTTGGAACCACCCTAATATGCATGCTCGCCCAGTTAGTTCTGCGGTTGGCAGCGTTATCGGGCCGTACTTCTTCGAATAAAAAGGTCCAATTACAGTGAATGGTGTTCGATATCGCGAGATGGTAACGAACTTCCTAAAGCCAGAAATTGAGGAAATGGACCTGGACAATATGTGGTTTAAAGGTGTTTACTGCTCAAACGGGTTCTTGATACAGTTACTGCTGCTCCAGTTTTGGAATATAATCAAAAATTTAAGATTAATTTCAATACCAAAGTGAAACGATTACTTTTGACCGATACCGAGTATTTTTTACAGATACTACTTGGTACTCGGTTGCTAAGTATCGATTACAAAAATACTTGGTACTTATATAAAAGTATCGAATATGTACTTGTATTTACTCGTATCGTTTCATCCCTATTCGTGCCTTAGATTTAACAATAATTAGTACATATTGTGGTAATTTTGTTGAACTATTTATAATATAAAAACATTAAATTAAAAAAAAACTAATTTAGAAGTTCAAACAAACAAGAATAGTTAAACCCAATAACACTTAAAACAAACTAAAACAAAGCTTATATCGTTAGCTTAACATGAAATTGTGCTAAGTCAATTTTTTTGAAAAATTAGATTTTGATGCAGTCTTAGAAATAAATTCAAAATACACAGTTAAAAAAAAAAAAATTATGAATGTGAATAATTTTTACCTGATGTTGGCAATGATGTGTAAATGTGCTAACTTGACGACTGTCAAAGAAATTGCGCTAAGTCAGATGTTATTGTTTTTTCGCGCCCTTTTTTACAAAACAATAATATCCACTTGCGCTTCTTGTTTTTCGTGAGCTTTATTTGTGCAAATAAATATTATTTGTATTTTATTTTAAACGAAAAAGGTAATAATTGACTTTAATGACTTAATTAAACGAAGAGTTAAATAAAAACAAAACAATTTCTTAGCAGATTTTCATGGATTTGCACGACAATAACAACGTTACAGCACAATCACTTCAGTGGATCGATGATGCGTCTTTTGGAATAGAATCTGACGATGGTGTGGTTGGTTTGGTTCCTTATGGCTTCAAAAGTGACTCTGACAATTCCTTTGATATGCCAGTGAGAAATAAAAAACGTAAAAAGAGAGCGCAGGTGGAGAACAATACATGGCTCGTTGCAAAAAATAAAAACAGAAGAGAATGTGGAAAAAGCTATTGGGGAAGAAAAAGAAGAAAGTGACGTGTGGAATTATAAAAAAATAAAAGTTGCACGAGCCATAAAGGCAAGATGTAAGTGTGCTCAAACATGTGATACTGCTACCATGAAATGTGCATTGGTGACTGATGCTCAACGACAGCAGATATTCAAAACGTTTTGGAAGATGGATTGGAAACAAAAAAAAGTTTATGTGAATACATTAGTGCAAACTACTAAACCATCCAATCCTCGAAATAGAAAAAATCCTAATGCGTCTAGAAGAGTGCAAACTTTGAAATATCACTTGAAAGTGGATGGTAAAAATTTGCGCGTATGTAGAATTTTTTTTTTAAATACCTTGTGCATAGGTAGATGCTCAGTGCTTAGTTGGGTGAATAAACCCGTAATAATGTCATGAGAAATTTTGAAAACAACATTTCAGAAGAAAAAAAAGACATGAACTTATTTTTTGATTCTCTGCCAGTAATGGAGTCTCATTACTGTCGTGCTGTCACGCAAAAAAAATATCTATTACCGGAATGGCGTTCTAAGCAAATGCTTTATGATTTTTATTCAAAAGATTGGTGCGCAACTCACAACGTCCGGCCACTTTCCTTACGTACGTTTCATTCGGTATTTGAGTGCAGAAATCTTGGCTTGTTTGCACCAAAGAAGGACCAGTGTGAAATATGTGCACGTTATTCTGCCGGCACTACTCCACTGGAAGAATATTCTTGTCACCAAGAAAAAAAAGAAGAAGCAAGAATGGAAAAGAACAAAGACAGGTCTGACGAATCCAATGTGTTTACCGTAGATCTTCCAGCTGTACTCATGGCTCCGAAATCCCAAGTCAGCAGCTTATATTATAGAACGAAATTACAGGTTCACAATTTGGTTTTTTTTCAACATAATAAACAAAAAAGGGTATTGCTTCCTCTGGAATGAAGCTGAAGGAGGTGTGAATGCTGAAGACTTTGCAAGCATATGGGTTTATTTTATTGAAACCAAAATTCTTCCCAGCCTTGATAACAGTGATAACCCTATTAAGATTATATTTTATAGTGATGGATGTGGTTACCAAAACCGCAATTGTGTAATGAGTAACGCACTTCTAAATACTGCTATTAAGCACAACATTGTGATAGAGCAGAAAATACTGGAGCCTGGGCATACGCAGATGGAGGCCGATAGTGTCCACTCTACCATAGAGCGTGCTATGAAGAATAAAAATATCGATGTTCCTGCGGAATATATCGGAATATGTAAAGCAGCAAGAAAAAAGCCTATGCCATACGATGTGACTTATTTGACACATGATTTTTTTTTAAAATTTAACAATATTGAATTCTGTAAAAGTATTCGTCCTGGACGTATCAAAGGTGATGCCAAAGTCACAGACATTCGTGCATTAAAATATACACCAAATCGAGAAATTTTTTTTAAATTACGGTTCACCACTTTATGGAAAATTCTGCCGCAAAGAATTGATCAAAAAATAGTTGCTTTAAAGTGGTGCAATTTAGAACAACTGTACCAAAACAGAATACCAATTAAACGTAAGAAATACGAAGATCTACAATACTTGAAACTTACTTTGCCTAAGGACCATCATCAATTTTATGATGATTTGCTTTTCGAATAATTAAAATTTTACTGATTTTTTTATATATCTTTTACTAGCAGCAGGAGTAAGACTGCAAAATTGTTATTTGTATTAATTTTTATATAATTTTAAGATTGTTTTTATAAATAACTAGCTTAACCCGTGCGCTTCGCTACACTGCTTTAACCACTTCTTCAGTTGAGAGATACTTAATATATGCATCCTATGGGAGGTATTTCCCCCTGTGCCTACCGGCTTTATTTTTATTTTCAAAAGTGTAGCATACCATAAGAGTGACTTTTACAAAGTTTGAACATTCTCACTTAACAGTTCTTAAGATATGCGATATTAAACATTGGTGTCCCATGGGGGGTAACACTTCCCCCGCTGCTATTTTATTTCAGTTTTGGGGCTCTGAAGATCCTACTATCAAAAGTTCAACAAAATCCGTGCAGTGGCTCTTAATTATATTTCTATCTATGAGGGTACTGCTCCTTCTCTGTCAACCCCGCCCATTTTTATATTGAAATTTAAAGTTAACCATAATAGTAGCTTTAACCACGTTTGAAGACTCTCCCTTTAATAGTTCTTCAGTTGAGTGATATTTAATATATGCATCCTATGGGAGGTATTTCCCCCCCCTGCGCCTACCCGCTTTTATTATAGTAGTATGTAGTATACCATAAGAGTGACTTCTACAAAGTTTGAACATTCTCACTATAACAGTTCTTAAGATATGCGATATTAAACATTGGTGTCCTTTTGGGGGTAACACTTCCCCCGCTACTATTTTATTTCAGTTTTGGGGCTCTGAAGATCCTACTATCAAAAGTTCAACAAAATGCATGCAGCGGCTCTTAATTATATTTCTATCTATGAGGGGTACTGCTCCTCCCCTGTCAACCCCGCCCATTTTTATATTGAAATTTTCATTTTACCATAATAGTAGCTTTAACCACGTTTGAAGGCTGTCCCTTAAATAGTTCTTCAGTTGAGCTATATTTAATATATGCATCCTATGGGAGGTATTTCCCCCCTGCGCCTACCGCTTTATTTTTATTCTCAATAGAGTAGTATACCATAAGAGTGACTTCTACAAAGTTTGAACATTCTCACTGTAACAGTTCTTAAGATATGCTATATTAAACATTGGCGTCCTATGGGGGGAACCACTTCCCCCGCTACTGTTTTATTTAAATTTTGGGGCTTAGAAGATCCTACTACCAAAAGTTCAACAAAATGCGTGCAGCGGGTCTTAAGATATGCGATATTAAATATTGGCATCCTATGGGGGGTACCAATTCCCCTGCCCCGATT
The DNA here is from genome assembly GCA_930367215.1 of Pollenia angustigena. Classification (NCBI taxonomy): domain Eukaryota; kingdom Metazoa; phylum Arthropoda; class Insecta; order Diptera; family Polleniidae; genus Pollenia; species Pollenia angustigena. Next base: position 253,017,183 of record OV884057.1, read on the forward strand.
TTGGATTTCAAAATCAACTAACCATCATCACTCCTCCCTGTACCTTCCCTAAAAATTTTATGGCAATCGGTCGAGCCGTTCTCGAGTTATGGAGTGACAATCAAAATGTACACTTCTTTTTATATATATAGATTAACTAAGAATAATTAAATAGCAGCAATGAAATAAGACTGCATATAATTTGTGATCAATGTTAACAAATAAACAAGTACCTTTTTATTTTTGAAACTAAATTGCTTTATTTTATTTATTAATACTATGAGGAAATAAGTTTAGTAAAATGTGCTAAGTCAGAAAAAAAAAAAAAAAATTACGTAAGAAAAACTGCTAACTCAATAAAAAGCTGATAGGGGTAAAATGCATGTTTTTTTTTTAGTTTTTTTTTTGTCCTTTGCGTTGAGAAGTTATAACATTGAGGTTACTGCATTTACAGTTTAATTAAATAATGTTTTATTTAAAAGTTATTAGGTTTTTTGTCTCTCCTGTAAAATTTGAAAAAGATGACTTAGCATATTTTCACGTTAAGCTAACGATATATAATTGTTGCAAATAAATTCATATTTTTAATCATTTAAACATTCTCTTTGGTTTTAATCAGCAAACCACCCAAGTAAATAAGTAAATTCAATTTCTTTGAATACAATATTAGCTGATATACAACACCGATGTTATACCCTACACACATTTATTAGATTTCGTGTAATAATTTATTTTAACTATCTACTTCGGTCACGCCAAGTAGAAACAACAGTTTCCAATTCACGATTGGAATTTGTTTACAACGTGATTAACAGAGGGTGAGGTTGACAGTTGAAAACTATGATGCAACAAATGATGCATTTGCTTTCGCTTTACTTTCCCGCAATTGTCCCATCCGGCATTGACTTATCTCAAAAGATTCAAAAGACTATGATCAAAGACAATTTCTAGGAAGGATTTTTGAATCAAGCCGAAAAGAGCAGCTTACATGACACTAAACCTTGCTTAAAACTTATTTCAATCCTATTTTAATGGTCTTTAAAAGTTAATTATAACCTCTTTACCTTAGCGAACCTTAATAATTTAACACTTTCATATCAGAATACGCTTCTAACGCCCTTTTGCATTTTGCATCCTCTTATGACTGACTCCACTAAAAAAAAAAAATAAATAATATATTCTAAATCATTTTCCTATTTTTAAGCTTGTTAGGCCCGGAGCTTCAATGTAAATAAAACATCAATTTTATTACAGTTTTTCCCCTGTTATAAAAAAAAATATTCTTTCATTATCAAAAGAAGGTTTGTGGTCGCTGTTTAACACATGCTTATTTCACTTAAGAAGTTTCTCTGTTGCCACAAACACAGAAAAATGTCACACATACGTAGATACATGCAAACATCCACACACATATTTAAAGTTGTTTTAATCTAAAAAGACGTGACCTCTAAGATTTCAAGTTAATTAGTGAGCATATTATACACAAAGGAAAGTAAGTGTATATATACACATGCTTTAATTAACACACACACGAAAGGAAATGAATAGAAAGTTTGTAAGAAGACGTTACCAATTTATACACCGTGCCATTCATTTGTTACCGTGGCACAGTGGCCGAAATTCCCAATCTAGCGTCGCTTTAGCAAAATTGTTTGTTTTGTTCCTAATACTCGCACAGCTGTGAGCATTCAACCTTAACACATGTTTCAGCAAGTGCAATAACTATTTTTGAGCTTTTTTCAAGTGCAATTTTGTTGACAGCAAAAAATTAAATATTTAATTTTTTAGTAAGATTTGGAATTTTATTTTTATTAAAAGGTAGCTATGTATTAAATAAAAAAAAATAGTTTTGTGTTCTGTGATTGTTTGTTTTAGTGCTGAACAGTGCAAAAAGAAAATGTCCTTTGTGAAAGTGTTTTTAGATATTAAATCCAATTTTTTGTGGAATAAAAGTAGGGTGGTGGATTCGACCGTATTCGGTTCACTGTTTGTATAGTTTGTTTAAATGGGTTGTTATCTATGTCAAGTTCAAATATAGGCTGCAAGTTCTTGCAAAGTTTTTATTTTTTTTCGTTTTTTAGTTACAATGGCAGAATCCCAGAAACCCACCCTTTTTTTAATAAGGCATAGTGAACCAGTGCCAACAAAACAATTTTTAATGGTTGAAAATCATATATTTTCAAATGTTATTGATCGCTCGATATATAGCGAAGAACAATACCACCAAATTCAAAAACCCAATTGAGAAATTTTATTAGCAAGCTTATACAAAAGTGGAAAGACAGCCACAGAGTGTTGGATGTATTTGAAGAGCGAAATAAGCTGTGGTTGGATGAAGACATTATTTTCCCTAATCTAGCCGTTGCTCAACGTAAAGAGAAACCTTTTTCAGAGTTCACAAGTAAGGCTCAAAAAAAAATTCAACAATTGCCAATGAAACACCGAACCAAGAGTTAATGGTAGCGGCGAGCGTGAGTCTTTACAAAGCTGGAAAAAGAAGTGCGTCGCAGGTTGTTTCAAAGTTATGTTTAGAATCTGCAATAGCTACAAAAGTGCTTAAATCTGTAGACTCTGAACCAAAAACACCTATTCCGTATACACCTGAGGAAGCTTTAGCTCTTTATATTGATGGTGGATACTCAAAAAGGTCATAAGACTAATGCAATATGGTGCCAAAGAACGAAACTGCAATATTTATCCAAGCTACGATATTTTGGCTAAAGCTAAAACAGAGTGTTACCCAGTGACATACACGTTACTGAACGTTCAGCCGAAGTTGGCTTGCAAAGTCTCGTAGACTATACTGTTGCACGTATAATACAAGGCTTTTCAACGACTTTTGAGGATTTCATGACTGTAGGCAATAGTAACGATTGCATTAAAGCAATATTTAAATGGGGATGTGACGGTAGCAGTGGGCACTCTACTTACCCTCAACGTTTCAGTGTTTCTGATACTGGACCAATTGATGAGCATTTATTTGCTGTATGCACTGCTCCTATACAAATTAAAAAAGGATCTGCAATACTATGGCAAAATAACCGGCCTTCTTCAACTCTGTTCTGCAGACCCATAAAAATAATTTTTGAAAAAGAGTCAGCGGATTTAGTTAGGGCTGAGATAGAAAATGTAAATATACAAATTGCACAAATTCTGCCGACAAAATTAAGTTTGTTTGAAGTAACGCACGCATTTCATTTGACCATGATCGATGGAAAAGTGTTTAATGCCATAGCGGAGTCATCATCACTGGCTTGTGCAATTTGTGGGGCGACACCAAAATTGATGAACAGTCAAAATTTAGTTAAACTGAGGCAGCCACAAAACCACTTGTATGAATATGGATTGTCGACACTTCATGCTTGAATACGGTGCTTCGAGTGTAGAATTCACATTGCCTACAGAATACCGATAAAAAATTGGCAAATTCGGGGAGAAAATAAAGAAATTGCTCAACAAACCAAAATAAAAATCCAACGTAAACTAAGACAACAAATAGGTATTTTGGTGGACATTCCACAAACACTGGGAATACCGCCAGAATGTTTTTCGAGCAACCAACCTTGGCCTCTATAGAAACTGGCGTACAAGTGGAAATTATAAAAAGGTTTGGTTTAATATTGCGTACAATGGCATGTGGGTATGCAGTTAACGTAGACACTTTTCGCATATATGCCTGGAAAACAGCAAAAATATTTGTTTCCGAATACCCTTGGTTTTATATGCCTCCATCTGTACATAAAATATTAATACATGGAGCAGATATTATTGAAAAAGTTTTCCTACCAACAGGAATGATGTTATTACATCTAAATTACTTTTTTTTTTAATTTTTTACTACCCAATAAAAAATTTTATCATTTTGCGAAGCACTAAAGGTTAATTTAAAAAAATAAGCGCACAATTATGCGCTACGCAATAAGACACACAGAAATGCAGTAAAGTGAGTGAAAGAACTCTCAACAACTTTAAAAAAAAAAATAACATTTCAAGTGCTACGGCATTCCCTTACTACGAAGCAGGTTTGTAAGGGAGAATACTAAAAGATAACTGTATCAAAACATTCAGTGTGTAAAGCTGATCGTTACATCCAACAATTTTTATGTGCGCTGAATAATGCGCTTTATGTGTCAAAAATGTATTGCTTCAAAGTGGGAGCTCGCCATATAAAATTCATGTCTTCCGTAAGCGCAATGGTAAGCGAAACTTTTATGTTTCTACCTTACAAACCTGCTTCGTTGGAAGCTCCAGTTTTTATTGGGTAGTGTAATAAAAAAACTATTCTTACATATTAAAAATTCATGGTGAATATGACCTTTGACCCTTTACAAACAAATCTCGATGGACACCAATTTAATAGAAACCTCATTAGCTTTAAAATGAGATTTTGTTAATTGTCGTTGCTTAAAAATTAAGAAAGATATGGCAAACAACGTTGTACTACTTAGGAATGATTTTGATGATTTTTCAACTATTCATTACTTGGTATCTGCGGACACATTTGGTCCAGCAATCCCAAAGCTTGTATTTGTCTTAACCATGTAGGATACAATTTTCGTACCGAATTTCGTCGAGTTTGGAGAGGGTCAGGTCCAAAATGCCTATTTTATTGGTTGCTTATATAAGGATCTACCCATGTACTTAAAAAAACAAACAAATTTTAAAATTTAATGAATTGGTTATATTAAAATATATATATTAAAAAAAAAAAGAAAAAATCATTCACAATTTTTTATGTTTTTGGAGTTATTAACAAAGTCTCGCGGACACATTTTTGGATTCCATTGCTCATAAAAGCTAAAATATTTATGTTTGAGAAACCCCGTTTTACCTATTCTATCCCGATGGTGTTGAGAATAGAAATGAGCAATAAAAATATTTTTAGAATAAATAGTTTATTATTTATTATCAATAAACAAAAATAGTAGCGCACTAACCCACAAGTGTCCAATAGACACATTAATATATTATTTGAATCAAGTCGCCCAAGTTTCACACAAGTGACTGCGGTTCTGAAACGGTCTAGTCGGCGTTGAAATCATTGCTTCTTCTTGATTCTCTTAACAGGTCGTTTTTTACTTTTTTAATACATGAATCAATCGCAGAGCATATTTTCTCACAATATTAATTTTACAAACAGAGCACAGCGAGAAATTGAACGTGCCCTTTCTGAAATTGACAATGAAGATATTTGAAGGTATTTGCTTAAAAAAAAAACTAATTAAAGTTAAATAAATTAAATACCTAAGCAAATATTATCAATAAAACATGTTTTTTAATGTATACTGTCTTTGTTTTTCTTTAAGTATTATTAATTTCTTTAATGAGTCCGTTGGACACTACTGGTCAGTTACGTTACAAAAGCATACTGGGTAGTTAAGGGTTAAATGTACCATTAGTGCTTCGCAATATGATAACATTTTTTATTGGGTAAGAATTGCATTATCTGCTTACTTTGATAAGTTTTCCCCACATCTTTGATCAACAACAATTGTTACAGTTATTTAGTAACTTAAAGAACTAAACGATTAATTAAACTGATTACTTTAATAATTGAATAAAAAAAAATGTTCTAAAACAAAGTAAAAAAGACTTTAAATCAGCCATATCACAGAGAACAATTCCGCTTGGAAACGGAATTTATTCCGATTTTGGTGCTTCAGAAAATGTCGAAAAAGTTTTTCGGAATGAAACCATTTATGTTTTTATGAACGGACTGGAAGTTTTCTGTATCTGAAAAGCGAAAAAATTATGAAAATACACTTTCTATCAATAAACAAATGTGGTTTCTTCAATTGAGAACGAAATTGTACTGTCGGTGATATGGCCCAATAATTTGTTTTAAACAAAATTATTTTTAAAATTTTTTTATTAAGAATTGAATTTCTACTGACTTGAATGAGTTTTCCCCATATCTTTTGTCAACAAAAACTGTTACAGTTCACACCCTTTTCATGTTTCCCTTCCTTTTAACCAAGGAAGGGGGCAAAACAAAAAAAAAATGTTTAAACTACATCATTATTATTGCCTCGCATAACAAAAGTAATACACACATACGAAAACAAAACCAAAAATAGTAAAAGTAAAGGAAGTACCTTTTAAATTTTACTCACACGCAAGTCTTTCCTTAGAGAACAATTTTACTCTTAGTTGGTGATATTTTTTTTTTTAATATTTTAGCATAATTTATAGATTTAAATATTTTACATTAACTTTTACGACTTATAGACTCCCACTCCTAAAAATATATTCAATATCAATTCGTTTGTGGCACCAAACTTGCCAAGAAAAATTTTTCAAAAACGACCGCTTTTCCGGTAAGTAAAGAACTTCTTCGTTCCTTAACACAAAAAGTACGATTTGTTACAAAACATATTATATTAAGCAAAAAGTACGAGCAAATACACAAAGAGTAAAATTTTGTTTAAAAAAAGGTTATATTTAGAACTTGCTACAAATGTACTTTTAATTAAAAAGAACCTAATAAGTCCATCTTTTAAAAATGTTCTTTTAAAGATAAGGTTATCCTTTTCAAAACGTACCATGTTTATAATAAGGACGGGCGGACACTGCTTGGTCCCAGCAGAGTTCTAATGAAAAGCAATAAGTTCTTTTGAAAGGATATTTCCCTTGTACGGACAGTATTAAATGGTCCCTTCCATGCTCGGTCGTGGGAGATTACACTAGTTCCATTAAAGAAAAAAACTTTCCAAAACGTATTATTTTGAGCAAAAAAGTACGAGTAAAAACAAAAACTGTAAGATTTTTTTGAAAAAAGGTTCTTTTTAATAAATAGAAATTATAAAAAAAAATTTGTAACAAAAAAAAACAACCTTTTTTTACAAAAAGTTCTTTGAAAGACATTAGCCCAATTCACAATCTTGTGCAAATGGACTTGCATCGTTGCATTTGCAAAATGGAATAGTAAATACCATAGCATACTTTTGGGATTATGGTTAAAACCATAACTATATATCGTAGCATTTGCAAAATGGTATAGTATATTTTTACTCTACACCAACAAAATATACAGCTACCCTTTTGCAAATATGCAACGCCTAAAACCAATAGTTTATATTTACTCGAGTTGATTGCAAAACGACAGCTAGCACTCAGTGAACCAACACTCATAAAATTATTACAGTAACTGATTATCGGTTATTAAATTCGTTTTCCGTACCGTTAAAATTTAATAAAAATATACACTCAAAATATTATGTAGTTAAAAACATTATTTTTTGGTAGTTCGTTTTTTGAATAACAAACATAAATGTTAAAATAGAAAATTATTCGTAAAATAACCATATTTTTATTCAGTTTTAACAGTACGGAAAACGAATTTAATAACCCACAATCAGTTACTGTAATAATTTTATGAGTGTAGTTATTTTACAAATAATTTTATTTTTTAATATTTATGTTTGTTATTCAAAAAACAAACTACCAAAAAATAATGTTTTTTCGTTTTAATTTTTTTATGTAGTTTTATTATTGTCGGTTAAAATATATTTTTTAAAAGTAAAAACTATTCAATTTTAACGAATATGCTGTTCAAAAAATAAAAAATTTAAAAATGAACGTAAAAATCATTTGTTTTAAATGAAATGTAAATGATCCGTTTTCTAAATAAATTTAAATTGGTTTAAAATGAATTTTCGTTTGAATTTAACTACATAATATTTTGAGTGAAGCCGATCTGAAAAATGGTATAGTATTTACTATAATCCCAAAAGTATACTACAGTATTCACTATACCATTTTGCAAATGCTACGATGCAAGACCATTTGCACAAGATTGTGAATTGGGCTAATGTTATTTTTCGAAACGTACCATTGCAATGAAAAATGCATTGTTAAAAGGTACTATGTGATAGAAAAACGAGAAATTGGATTTGTTATTAAAAGCATCCTCTTTTCTTTATAGAAAACACAATGTTAAAAAATACCTCTTTGCCAAAAACTAAATCTTAAGACTTACAATGTTTAACAGAAGGTACTACCTTTATTTACCCTACATTTCCACATGCAGATAATTACTTGCTAGTAGTGTATACGTATGATCAACAAAAAAATCGAGGAAAACCCGATTGGCTGAAAGTTCAAAAATTGTGTGAATGTTAGTGAAAAAATGTGAGAGTGTATTGAACGGGGGGTTAACAAACAAAACTTTTTGCTACAAAAACTTTTTTTATTTTTGTCAAAGGGTAAGATAATGTTATGAGCAGGAAACCATAAATATGCAACAGCATGTTTTTCTTTGTGCTACTAATGAAGGCATAAAAAATATTTTTATCAGTTTAAGAGCTTTTTATGTGTTTGGTATCGATTTGTTAGTGCATATTTTTGCATATTTTACCATTTGCAGCATTTTTTGTCTAATTTAGTACATAGACTTTTTTTGCAGCATTTTTCAAGTAAATACCCAACGTCAATTCGCCATCTAGATTTAATTTCGCCATCTAGATTGTATTTGTATTTTCAGTTTTTACTTTAAAAATAGATGATATTTTAAACTTTAAAATTTTTTATACATATAAGCAAAAATTAAGGAAAAATCAATTATGTATATACGTTTTTGGCGATGTGTGTAATACATAGAAATCAGGACCAATCTTTTAGTATACCGATATAATCAGAATCGGTTTTTAAAGTGATCTAACGATGTCTATCCGTCCGTCTGGCTGTTATTATGTCTATGTTGATCAAATTTGATAAATACATTTTTAATGTACCAAATACGAAGTCGATGTTAATGGTGATAATCGGTCTATAATTTCACATATTCCCCATAAAAAGTTTTTCCCAAATAAAACTCTTTGTGACCGTATTTAGATTAAATTCGCCCAAAAATATTTTTTACTGCAAATTAAATGCTTTTTGAATATGTTTAAATTTGGCTAAAGCTCCCATCTATACAAATTTTAACTTCCTTTTATATGTTAACATTAATAAATAAGTAAGCGGCTGTCCCCTAAGTTTTTTGGGGCATATTTTTAACAATTTTCAGGTCATATTTTCAAGTTTTTACTGCATATTTAGTGCGTATACAAAGCGATTTTTAGAGCATATTTATGGTTTCCCTGGTTATGAGTTTTGGCGAAGTTGCAGCAAATGAGCGATATTTATATTAGAATATAAGCCTACAATAATACCATGTTAGTCGAATATCCAGGCAAGGTTCTGGTAGTTGATTTTATACAATTTGGGGCCAAGGAAACGAACGGCGTTCAGATTGGTTTGAGGACTTGAGTGCGATGCAAGCCTTTTGAAATATTTAATTGAAAACTTAGTGATCTCAGTTTTTATTAATTGCACATTTAGATCCTTGTGTTTATTCGAGTTTTTACATATAATAGGGCGGCTGCGAATATTCGAAGAAATTTTTTTTTGGGGCCTTTGAGTTTTTTCAAGTACCAGATTGACTTTAATGTAGAGTTGTAAAGAAGAAGCTTCCAATCCATATTAGAACAGAATTGCGTGCAATAAGCCAATTTTGTTGTATTGATTTTAGTTTCATTTGAGTAACTTTTGTCTCTATATGGAATTTCCACGTAAAACGCCGATCTTAATGTATATTGAGATATTTTACATTCGGATGTTAAGGTATTTTTTAGTTATTGATTTTAAGTGTTTTTTCTTTTCTTAATAAAAATTACGATTAACAAAAGTACTTTTTTTATTAAAGAGTAACTCTTAAGACTCCAGTTTTTCTGATATTTCACTGGCAAAGAAATAAGTATTTTTTAATTTTTCAATAAATTTCAAATTTCAATTTATTTTACATCACTAAAACTGTAATTATTTGAATTAAAAGCGTTTTTAATAATATTGCCGAATGAAAGCAGAAGTTCAAAAAAAAAAAGCTGGAAAAAAATTTATAGACGTTTTGAATTGTCGATTATTTTTATTCCTGTCAAATAGTCTTTCAATTTTTAAATTTTAATTTTTTTTTTTTTTTTTTTTTGCTTATACTACAAAACTCGCTACTGGAGTTTTTTTAAACGGGGGTTGTAACATTTTACAATACTTCCTTATTTTATTTATAAACTCAATTCAATTTTATATGGAAAATTTATTGAAAAAAATTGTCTTTGTCTTCTCACACACGTTTTTATTATTTTTACAAACAATCAAAATATGTAAATTTTTGTTTATTATTATCATTGCCTCTTTTGTAACAGTAATATGCAAATGACAATTGTTTTTCCTTAAAGGAGTTCCTTTTTTTACTGAGAAGTAGCAATTTAGATTTTCAGTTGTACACGCAATTTTGCAGAACAAATATTTAAGTAAGGCCTTATTCATAAACAATATTCCATGCTTATAACAGGTTTATAAGACGTATATTACATGAAATTTTTTTTAATTAACCTTTAATTAAACTGAAATATTTTTTAGGAATATGAGGGTTAAAGTTTAAAGTTCTTATAATGTACCAAATATTGCTATAAATATAACATTTTGTGTATTGTAAGAAACCCAAAATTTGTTAAACATTATCATGTTACAACTGTCAGTCTTTTAAAAACAAAAATTAATTGAGACAATTGTAAATTAATACATCTTTGTTAATTTATGGCACTTTATGTGGTGTTTAGTTTGATTTGTTATTTTGTCCAGATAATTCTATTTGCATTCTTATGTCCACAATATGCCGAACATAATTAGAAATTGAAACAAAATCGACCCACCAACTAACTGACCAACAAACATAAAGACAGACACACCAGCAACAACATTTTTAACATTGTTTATATTGATGATACCGCAAATGTCTCTATAATAAAATGCCACAATGGAAAACAAAAATGGCAACAAAATTCAAATGAAAAAAGTAAAAAAATACATAATATCACTACAACTACAATAAATGCAAAGTTGCTACTATTGTCGATTGTTTCTGTTGTTGTTATCATTGCTTATGTTGTTTTGTTAGCATTACAACTGCAAATGTAATCGTAAATACCATTATAAACCAACAGCAAACAAAGAGACACAAGCACACAGACTTTAAGGCAGAAAGACAAACCTGCAATACAGTTACACTTAGGCCCGTTTTCACAACTTACCGATAGCTAAAAGTAGACTTTAAACTGCCTTAAAAAAAGTGTTCCATTATTAAAACTTTATTTTAACCTAAAGTGAACGATAATGTCCCAGCAAAAACGAAGTCAAACCTTTGATATGAATTGACTTTATCATTTGACATCAAACACAATTCTCAAACGTTTTTCAATTGTTTGATTTAACATTTAAATTCAAATTAATAATGATTTGAAAATAAACATTTAATATCAAATGTTTTATCAATTTGATGTCAAATGTTTGTCAAATGTTAAATTCAAATGAAAAATAAACTTGGCAATACTAAAGCGAAAAGTAAATGTGATCATTGAAAATGGCGATTAAAGTTAAATTTTTTACTTTGTGGTTACACGTGTTTTACTAATAAAAATAAATTTTAATATAAAATGAACAGCTTATAGTGAAAAATAAAAATTATTTGTGGGTAGTTACAATGATTTAAAATACGAAAAAAAGGAAAATAAAACGGGAAAGTGGAAAAAGTATGTTGAACGATCGCGGCGCTACAATCCTCAAAATAAAAGGCAGCCGAGTAGTTTGTCTTTCCAAGAATTAGAGGACGGAAACGACATAATATAATTTTTTTGCTATGGTGCCGAATGTTTATCCCACAGTTTATTTAAATAAATAATAAATTTAAATTTAAAACAAGTTAAATATTTTTATTTATATTCCACATTGTATTATAATCCACATTTGAAAAACATTTGAGAATTACGTTTGAAAGCAAGTTGAAAATAAAAGCATTTTTCAATTTGAAAATAATTTCCCCATTTTGTTGAGAACGCTATGATTTTCAAATGATTTTCACACTTTTTACACGGCCGATAAAATCTTACCTTTAGCTATCGGTAAGTTGTCAAAACGGGCCTTAAACATAATACAAAACAAACCAGAGAGTTAAGTCGGCAAACACGGGCATACAATTTTGCAAGTATACACCGAATGATGGAGCTTATATTTGTGCAATAAAATTAGAAAGGAAAACGACAATTTTGCATATATTTTTAGAATAGAACAAAACCCGCCCGATGGGTAGCATACATGGAACATTAATGTCAGAAAAGAGAACACCCTAAGTTTAATGTTAAGATTACATAACCCGAAATTTATCCAGATAAAAAACTGAAAAAGAGTTAAGCGATTTTCGAAGATTGTTTAATATTAGACTTATGGGCAATTTTAGAACTACCACTACTAAATTTTATTATCTACACAAACGATATTATCGAAGAATAATTTTAGATATAAATGGAGGTAAAATTGATTTTGAGAAAGGGGTTTTTATTGCACCTATTGTCAAGAAATATAGCCCGATTCGCATTAAATTTGCTAACATGCCTTAAGTTGAAAAAAATGAAAATATTGAGATGAGTTTAGTTTAAATACAAACACTATTATAGCAAATAGGAACTATGACTGTGTCCCGATAGGACTTTCGTAAGGAAGCTAAGTAAAATTATACACCTATTGTCCCTTTTTTCAGTAAGCTTTGTAATTAAACCACTAAAATCTTAAAATAAAGTTTAAAATAACAATCTATAGTTTCTGAAGGAAATTTGAATGAAAACACAGAAAGATAGCTGACCAATCGAATCAGAAAGTGTTTCTGAGTCCCTCGATATACTAAAAGATGGGCCGAGGGCTAAAGCTGTATATGTATGTATATATTATAAACTTCAGAAAAAACGCATAATACACATCCCACTTTTGTGGTGAAGGGTAGAACAAAAAGACAAAGTGACCAGACCAGGACGTACAAACTAACAAATTTCAACAATGTTTTATTTGTATAAACAATTCAACTGTGGCAGTAGTACACAACACCAGCAACAGCAACAAAAACTACACTAAAATGTCTACTTACTACAAACAACAACAACTTCAAAAGTTAGTTACTATCAGGTTTTTTACCAAGAACTTTGTTTTCTAAAACAAAAAATTTAGATGAAGATGATTCAAATTTTTATTGCACGAAGAGAAAAGTTCGGCAATTATGAATGAAAAATGACATCTGGCAAATGTGCACCACGAGCACGCTGACAGATGTCGATTCTTTCATCAAAATTTTTAATGTCTTTTTGATTTTTAAGACTGCGATCGATTTGATTGGCCCCGTATAGACTCTGTCCTTAACACAGCCCCACAAAAATGAATCCAGTGGTGTTAAATCCCACGAACTGGCTGGTCACTTAACAGCTAATGTTCGTGAAATTATGCGATCGGGAAATTAGGTTTGCCACCATTATCATAGTGGATTTTAATTATTTTAATGCGATATTCGAACGAAATTGAATTCATTGTAACTGTTGCCAATGCCTCTACTATAAAAACGTCAAAAAACTAAATGGCAAAACTATAATGTTATTGGTGTTGCCACAATTTAAAAACAAAGTTCTTATTGAAAAACCTTTTATTAGCATAAACACATGACACCGTACAAAATACCAGTACAATCATTGTTTAACAACAAACAAAAAACAAGAAAAAAAAATCCAGTGCAAAACAAAATTCAGGCATGCATGTTCAAGCAAACAGGCAGTACGTCGTAGAAAATTTCTATCAAGCACACTCTTAACTCTGTTAACTGTTCAAAAGTTTTCAGAAATGTCTGTGAATGTATTGAGGATTACGAAAAAGGAAGAAGAGACATGAACATGGACATGAAAATGATTTTAAACATGGACATATTCAAAGGGATACAATGTAGTTTGTGTTTCCTATGATTACATTAGGAGGGATGAAAAATTAACTTGATTGAAATATTCAATCATAAATGGATTTGAACATAAATCAGTCGTTAAGTTAAAATGTATCAAATCTAACAAGAAACAATTAGAGTTTATTTTAACTTCTCTCTTTCTAGTCTAGTCGTCTTCTGTTCCTTAAACTATTTTCTATGTATAGCAAGCAAATGTTTCTAATTTTACGGCTGTGTTCCGCTCTATAGACCACTGACTTTACAGCAGGTTTCTTTAGATGGATAACGCACATAACTCTAAGAAAGCTTTAATAATCAAACAAATGAAAGTTAAGAAAATGTTCTTTCAACCATAATTTCGTTACGACCTTAATGTAAACGTTGTTTGTATTGGTATTTAAATTAAAGAAAAAAATTTTATTTGCTATTACACTTTTACACACACTCTCTGTAAAACAACTTGACCACGTTATCAATTGTCACAACATTTACAAAAATAAACCAACAAATGCAAAAACAGAAACAACAACAATGTAATTAGCATTAGCAAAAAGGGACTTTTTTATCTTTTTAACTATTCGTTAAAAACATACTGAAAAATAATACATCTTTTCCGATTTACTGTCAATTTTACTAAGCTCAGTTAAAACTGACTATTACTTTAACTTCCAGTTAACAGTGGGTTTTGACAGCTGTAGCTGGTAGTTAATTAAAATGAACTTGGTGAAATTCGCCGTTTAATTTCTAAAAAAAATAAGAAAACTGTTTAAACATTTAATATAAAAAAAAAGATTCTTTAATTGCAAATATTACAGCAACAATATAATAATTTCGCTGTGCTACAAAAGGTAAATATGCTCTAAATAGCAATTTAGATAACGTAAATGAAGGTTGTTTCATTAATTGCTTCCAATCTTAAGTTAATCAAAATATTTAAAAGACATATCATCAAAATTTTTTATTCGTTAGAATGGCTTACCGATGCAATTATGTTTGAAATATAACATTATGCAAATTTCCGCCAGATTGCCTATTTTTTCATGACATGGGATATGTGGTATTTAAGGACCGCTGCAGTTTTTAGCTTATTTGCATATAAAACTCAACAAGAAAAAGGCTAACGAACTTAAATCTCTCGATTTCGGAAACCAGTTTACCTCACCTTCACGTGGGATAGAACACCTTTTTTAATAACACAAAAAATGGCGGCCAATTCGAAAGCTGTAGCTACCATATTGTGGCCATAATCTTCGTTAGTTTGATTCATGAGGCAAATATTTTTGGGCATTAGGTTGTCCCGAAAAAATAAAAATTTGGATTTTCTCGGAAGATCTTTCCTAATTTGGATACTCATAAGGTAAAGTATTTTTGAGAATTTTTTCAGATTTTTCGGAAGTGCTTTAGAGGTCGCGCAAACTGATTTTGTACCAAAAATCTAGCGTTTTTGACTTTTATTTAATTATTATTGAAAATTGCTAAAAAATCGGTATTTTTTCGGCTTCTGAGTAAATATTGTTGAAATGGGAAAATGAAATTTAAATTATTTGGTAACTCTTTTGTATTTTATTATAACAACCCTGTAAATAGTTTTTTGACATTATTATTTTATACATCTAGAAATTTCTAATAAATGTAAGCTTGTTGAATATACCACGCGCGTTTTTTAACTTGATATTGACTCTGCCAATTATTGGTTAACTTCTGAATTCAATTTCATCAGGTTATGGGCCCAGATACGAACAATGGAGCGAGTAATTGAAATCGAAAAGTTAACGGGCAGAGACAACTACCACAAATGGAGATTTGCTGCAGAGCATGCGTTAAAGCTTCAAGGGTACTGGCAGGCAATACTTGGAACTGAACCAAAAGCCGATGTTCAGGAGAAGACAATGTCGAGACTTGTACTGTACATCTCACCAAATTTGTACATACACATTCAAGGAATAGCTACAGCTAAACTAATGTGGGAAAAGTTAAAATCAACTTACGATGACTCCGGTCTGACAAGACGTTGTGGCCTGTTAAGAAAGTTAACCACAACACAGTTAGTAAATTGTGAGAACATCAGTGAGTATGTGGACACAATAATAGCTACGGCACAGAAACTGAACGAAATTGGGATGGTCGTAAGCGATGAATGGGTAGGTAGCTTGTTACTGAGCGGCTTACCGGAACATTTTACACCAATGATTATGGCCATAGAGAGCAGCAACATTGAGATAACAGCAGATTCAATAAAAACAAAGCTTCTACAGGATTTTGACAGCTATAATAATTCAACCGGTCTAACGACATCCAGCGATACTGCATTGTATAGCAGACAAAAGTTTACTAAGCCACCTGATGCGAATAAGAAGAAGAAAATAATTTGTTTTAAATGTAAAAAGGAGGGTCACATGGCAAGGAATTGCAAGAGTAAAAAGTTCAACCAACCGGGAAACACGAACACTGTCACTTTGACTGCTGCGTTTAACTCGCAGCATGTGTATAATGGAGAACATTGGTTGATTGACTCTGGTGCTACAAACCATATGACTAATAACAAGGATTATTTTAAAAATTTTACAAAATTTTCTTCGGATGAAAGTGTAGTAGTTGCAAACAACTGTAGTTTAAAAGCTGTTGGTAGAGGTGATGTTGCAGTAGAGTTGAGAGTAAATAATTGTTTAATGGAAGCCACTATTGAAAATGTACTTTATGTACCCAATATTTGTACGAACTTAATATCTGTGAGCCAATTGGCTGAAAAAGGTTATGGCATACAATTTACGAATAAAACATGTACAATTAAATTGGATCGAAAGATAATAGCCACAGCTACTCTTAATAGAAATGTCTATCAATTGGATTTTAATTCCCCCCGTGAAAACTTTGCCGGTGTTACAAAAGAACTTTTACACAAAAGACTAGGTCATCCTGGGTACATTGATGAAAGATTACAAGGTGAATGCGGTAAGCACAAGACATCGAAAGATGAGAAATGTATACCCTGTCTGCAAGGCAAACAAACAAATTTACGTTTTAAACCATAAAATACTAAGACAAGCAATGTACTTGATTTGATACATGCAGATGTGTGTGGTCCTATGGAGGAAACATCATGGGGAGGTGGTTTATATTTTCTTTTGTTCCTGGATGATTTTTCCAACAAGGTATTTATTTACATATTGAGGAACAAATCTGAAGTTCCAGCAAAATTTAAAATTTTCAAAGAAATGGTGGAAAATCAAACAAATCGAAAAATAAAAATATTTCGTTCGGACAATGGATTAGAGTTCTGCAATAAAAATATAAGAGAAATTTGTGAGAAAAATGGTATTATACATCAGACATCAGCACCGTATACTCCACAGCAGAACGGAAAAGCAGAACGAATGAATAGAACCATAGTTGAAAAAGCGCGAACTTTGTTATTTGATGCTAATTTAAAAAAAAGTTACTGGGCTGAAACAATAAATACTGCGGCATATTTATTAAATAGAACACCACACAAAATGTTGAATGGAAAATCACCGGAAGAAGTTTGGAGCGGTCGTGAAATAAATTTATCGTATTTGAAAGTTTTTGGGTGTATGGCGATGAAAATGACACCAAAGCAATTCAGAAAAAAGTGGGATGCCAGATCCGTAAAATGCATAATGATTGGCTACTGTGAATCCTCAAAGGCGTATAGGCTATACGATCCAATATTAAACAAAATACACGTGAGTAGAAATGTTGTATTTATAGAGGATCAAATGTATTTTGGGAAAGATCAATCTAGTTTTGTTGAGAATGATAAAATAGACGAACGTACAAATTTATTGAATGATGGTAATTTAGTGAGGATTGTTCATGAGGAAAATTCCAATCATTCTGAAGGTGATCATTCTAATGGTAATAATGGCTCAAATCGGCAAAATAGTGTTGAAGAACATCAAAATATGTCAGAGTATGATGATGAGGACCTACTCGGGTTTACGTCCAGTGAAGCTACTGGAGATAGTGAGGATATTAATGAAGATCAAATTCTACGTCGTTCATCTAGAATAACCCGCCCACCGAATATGAATGATAACGTAACGTATGCAGTTGTTGGGGCCATAGCAGAGCCGCAAAATTTTATCGAAGCCATTAATTGTAATGAAAAAATATTCTGGAAAGAAGCGATCAATGATGAAATTGATTCGTTAAAAGAAAATAACACGTTTACCGTTGAAGACTGTACCGGAAGTGAAAGAAAACTTTCTACGAAATGGGTGTTTAAATTGAAATATGATGAACATGGTAAAGTTGTTCGATATAAAGCTCGCCTGGTGGCAAGAGGTTGTGCTCAACGGTTCAACGTAGATTACAACGAAACTTATTCACCCGTTATAAGATACTCCTCGTTAAGATATTTGTTTTCATTAGCTGTTCAGTTAAATCTGAAGATGGATCATTTAGATGTTTGTACCGCGTTTTTGCAAGGTGATTTAGAAGAGGCAATCTTTATTAATACACCTGAGGGTTTCAAGATTCCAAATGGAAAAATATTAAAATTGAATAGACCTATATATGGGTTAAAACAATCGTCGAGAATGTGGAATATAAAATTGAGCGATACGCTGAAGAACCTTGGTTTAAAGCAGTTAAAGAGTGACCAGTGCATTTACTCTAAGATTGAAAATGAAAGCGTATTTATTTTGGCGATTTATGTCGATGATATAATTATTTTTTATAACAACGAACAGCAGAAAAATATGATAGTTGAAAATTTGAAGATGAAATTTAAGCTCAGAAATTTAGGAATTGCAAAATCATTTCTTGGATTACGGATCGAAAGATCGAATGATTATTTAACAATAGATCAAACAGCGTATATTCGGAAAATTCTCGATCGTTTCTCAATGTCAACGTGTAACCCAGTATCCACTCCAATGGATGTAAACGTAAAGCTAAGCAAGGAACAGTGTCCAAGTAGCGAGGATGAAAAATTGGAGATGCAAAAATATCCATACCAGGAGCTTATCGGAAGCTTGTTATTCGCAGCACAGTTAACAAGGCCGGATATATGTTATGCTGTAAATTTTTTGAGTCGCTTTAATAACAATTTTGGTATGCAGCATTGGCAAGCGACAAAGAGAATTCTGCGATATTTTAAAGGCACCATCGATTACAAATTAAGCTTTAAAAAAGGCGGAAATGCAAACTTGGAGGGCTATTGCGATGCTGATTATGCAGGTGACTTGGATGAAAGGAAGTCAGTGAGCGGTTTTGTTTTTATGAAACAGGGAGCACCAATCAGTTGGGCATCAAAGAAACAAACAACAACAGCATTGTCAACATGTGAAGCCGAATACATGTCCATGGGTGCAGCGGTTCAAGAGGCTATATGGTTAAGAAGTTTTGAAGAGGAGCTATTTGGAAAGCAGACAAAACCCATAAAGATATTTTGTGACAACCATGCTGCAGTTCAACTTGCCTTGAATGAGTCCTACCATCCTAGAACGAAGCACATAGATGTCCGCCATCATTTTATTAGAGACTGCCTAATTTCTGGAAAGGTAATTTTGGGGAAGGTTCCCACAGATACCATGATTGCCGATGTCCTAACTAAACCCCTGTTTAGATTGAAGTTCTCTAATAATTTGCAGCTCTTGGGAATGGTTTAGAATTTCCTTTTAGTGAGGATGTTGAAATGGGAAAATGAAATTTAAATTATTTGGTAACTCTTTTGTATTTTATTATAACAACCCTGTAAATAGTTTTTTGACATTATTATTTTATACATCTAGAAATTTCTAATAAATGTAAGCTTGTTGAATATACCACGCGCGTTTTTTAACTTGATATTGACTCTGCCAATTATTGGTTAACTTCTGAATTCAATTTCATCAAATATTCTTAAAGAAAATTTTCCGGTCTTTAATTTTATGTGCATAAATAATATGTTTCGTCAGGGATTTTCCACATTTTGATACATTATATACCAGTTTTTCGTAAATTTTCAGCAAATATGAAAAAAAAATGCTTCATAACTTTTAAAATTTGTATGAAGACTAAAAAAACTAATGACGTTGTTTTAAAGATTATGAAGTTTTAAATAAATTAGCATAAAAAAAATGAATTTTCTCTCACCGTTCTCGAGTTATACCCTTTTAAAGCTTTGTACACATTGTATGAAATGTATAATACTATAAGGTGTGAACTAGGTTTGCATTGCTTTAAACTTTAAATAATTGGATAACAATTATATTAAATACAAAGAAAAATTGAATTGTTATAAATCATTTATTATAGTTCTTGCGATGCTGCTTTACCCCCTGTAGTAAACTCTGAAAGTCTGTTTCAGAAGTTGTGATATTGATATAACTATTAGCCAAGGCCACACCACGTTCTGCGACCTCATTTACAACTTGCAATTGTTGAACTCTTTGTTTTGCTTCCTGAAATGATTTGTTGTTTTCCCATTTTTCTGGATCCGTTTGTAAAAAATCAGTAGAAATGTTGCAGGCTTCAAAAAAAGTTAGGCTGGCTTTTGTAATAAAACACTGAATTTGTTAATTTTCAATAATGTCGTCTGTTAAATTTCCTTTCACTAATTCGTTGTTATTACATGTAGGTTTCTAAGCATTAAACGCAAAGTTTTGGTATCTATACGTTCATCAAAAAACGATAAGGCAGCCAACTTCTCGGAAAGGTACCACTGATGCCGCAGAAAGGTTTTCAGAGTCTCGCGTGCAACTTTTTCCTTAAAGCGTTTATAATCATACAATTGTTACAAAAGTCTAAGGTCATTGAGAGGAGCGTATCGGGGATATTGGCATAGGTACCAATTTTTAATATATACTCTTAAAATAAATGAGGTAAACTCCAGCAAGGCATCAATTTTTGAATTTTGAATGAAAGGTTGTAGCTGGTTTCGAAAAATGCATATTTTTAGAGAGTATATAATTTTCATCATCCAGCGAGCTCGGTTAATGGCTCCAGGAGATTTTATTGTTGGATGGGGCTCAGGTCTATCACCCAAAAAAATATGGCTCAGTTGCAGCATTTCTTTATAATCTTCCCTTGGTTGCATATTCTCCAGCTGCCCTTTTACAAAAATAATTAGATCTTTTCGTATGAACTCCGGAATAATTTTTCCAACAATTTCGTGGTGTATACAATCCGAAAATTTTTTTTTTATCAATGGAATCCCACCTTCCCTGAAGAGTGACGAAAATTTTAATTTGTGGGGATGTAGTTTGATCCTCAATATTAAGGGCCTTCAACGCTGATCCAGCAACTAGTTCCATCATATGATGGCGGCATGCCAAAAAATATCAGGTGTAAAAACATTTTCTAAATCCAATTATTTAAAGTTTAAAGCAATGCAAACCTAGTTCACACCTTATAGTATTATACATTTCATACAATGTGTACAAACTTTTAAAAGGGTATAACTCGAGAACGGTGAGAGAAAATTAATTTTTTTTATGCTAATTTATTTTAAACTTCATAATCTTTTAAACTGCATCATTAGTTTTGTCAGTCTTCATACAAATTTTAAAAGTTATAAAGCATTTTTTTCATATTTGCTGAAAATTTACGAAAAACTGTTATACAATGTATCAAAATGTGGAAAATCCCTGACGAAACTTATTATTTATGCACATTAAATTAAAGATCAGAAAATTTTCTTTAAGAATATTGACTCAGAAGCTGAAGAAATATCTATTTTTTACCAATTTTCCACCAAAATTCAAAAAAAGCCCAAAAAGGTCGATTTTTGGTACAAAATCAATTTGCGCGACCTCTAAACCACCTCCGAAAAATCGGAAAAAAATCTCAAAAATTCTTAGCCTTATGAGTATTCAAATTAACAATGATCCCCAAAATTTTTTTTGAATGGGACACCCTAATAGGCATGTACCTTGTTTTTCAAGGCTTGTTTTTCAAGCTTTGGCCGGGCTTAAAGCTAACGATTTCATCATGGCTTGCATATCCGTAAATCGATGGAGTAGGAGGCACACATCATCCGCAAAGTACTAACAAACCCCATGTTGTGCCGCATTGCCCTGTCGTAGAGTTTCACATCACCACTTCAAGAATTTGTAAATTAATGATTATACACAAACTTTTCATTTATTCTATCATTTTGCATGCTAAAGAGATCACTCCTTACATTTTATTTGGTTTTTTCTTTCCTACAATTAACCTTTTTCCATGTATTTACTTCCTGTAGCAAATCACAAATTGTTCACAATTCTAAGTACAAAATGTAAATTAGTTTCATTGAAGTTACATAATTCTTTTTCACACAACTTCGTCGTGGGTCTCGTCTGGTTAAATAAACATTACGAAAATTACCACAACTTACGTATAAACGGAAATGCAGTTGTATTTTCTTGGAAATTTTTCTAAATTAATTTTTTTTGCGCAAACAATCACCATTTATTGATTTTTCCATAGTAACCCAGTAATTAAGGAAGTTTAATGTACCTTTGAGTTGCCAATACCCACTCACATGCAACTGGAACTTATTTTGACGTGTGTAAAAGAATTTATGACCCATTAATAATTGTTAAGGGGAAGTTAACAAAGATACAAAAGATTAATAAAATTTTGGTGATATTTAAGGGCTTTATGATTAGGAAATGCTGTGAGCGTCAAAATAAAGTTTATAAATGGTTTTCCAATATAAAAAGTGTTACTTTTGTAAAAAAGAACTTACATTTTTAGAGTTTGTTGTCATTTACAAGTTTTAAAATACTAAGACAAGTTTAGTGGCTAATACTTTGTTAGATTTCTTTTTCAGGACGGCTTCTAGTCTCTTGGGCATCAATTACAGCCATTTCAAAGTTATGTTGTTTTTTTTAATTGTCTGTATAAAAAAAACGACACAACTGCTTCAAAATTATTTTACAAATGGCGCTAACATAATATGATTAGAGTAAAAATAGTTTAATTGCATCTTTAACATAATATGATAAATGTATAGAAAGTTATCATATTATGGCTATTCAATATCATGATATGGTTGTGAGAAATATAATATGTTTAGAAATTTATCATAATTAAGTTGTTAGAAAAATAATTATTTTTCGGTCAACAATACTCAAATTCATAATTGCGATAAACATTGATATGTTTACAGTAACTATAATATTGTTGATATTAAATAAAAATAACAATTATTTGTGTACGACAACAATATATTGTTACATTAAACATAGTGCTGTTGCAGTAACCATGCCCAACCATATTTTTTCCCTGCGTGTACACAGAAATGAAAATTTACATTATTGCATTTTTTTAGATCTAATTCAATGTTAGAATCTTTGTTGCATTTTTAAGATCTAATTCAATAATTAAATATTAATTTAATATATTAAAAATACTACAAGAACTAAAAAATGCTAGGAATTTATTTATAATGCTAGAAAATATCCCAGATGCTAAAAATGCTAAATTGCGAACACTTCTATCAACGGCTGTTTAACTCGTGCGAATCGGCTTTAAAGTAAGGAAGTTGTTACTAATTATGCCTTTTTTTAATTAATGCCACTGTACACGGCTACTTAACCTTTATGTGCTCGGTAGTCTACATTTGTAGCATTGTTGCAGAAAAATTTGAATAAAAAAATAATTTCCACAACAGCAGGGTCCAAAATTTTCAGTAGCTTCCTAAAAATCAATTCTAAGCAGTTTTCGCCACTAACACGTTAAACAAATAATTAACAGCTCCCCCCAAACCCTACTTTTCAAAATGACCATCACCTGGTAGGTAGTCTACAAATGTAGACACCATATACAATGTATGGAAATTCATATTACTCTATTACTTAACTCAAAATTTGTTTAAATGCTGCATGTCGAATATGTTATTTAACATTTTTTTTAACAATAATTTGTATTGTGGTTATTTTGTTGAACTATTTATGGTTTTTAATCCAAATTTTTAATATTTTTAATTAGGCTTAAGTTCATGAAATTTAATTTTTATTAAATTATTTTTATGAAGAAAGGAATTTTACAACATGAAAATTAATTAAAATTGTTATTGATAATCTTTCATTCTTGACGTGGCTCGGGCTCGAACCCTGGCCGGCAGGTTACCATGACATGTTTCGATCGCAACCACTCGATCTCCTCAGATGGATTTGCCGTCTTACACTCGCAGCCATCGACGACTGCTGACGTCACTAGTCAAACATCAATCCTTAAACCAAATTGTATTTTAACATTTGGTAGATCGAAATTTGCTTTCCTGAACGATTATCCATTTTCATTGATTTTACATGTTTTTTCCTTTACTTCTGTTTTTTCGTACTTTCGTCAAGAATTTTTCTTGAAGTCCAAGTACATTTTTTTTTTTTTTTTTTTTTGTTTTTTCTCTTTGTCTTTCTCTTTTCCGTTGACCTTTTTCAGCACAACTTGAAGGACAAATGTACACATAGAGCTCGTGCCTTAGCTTTAACAATAATTTGTATTGTGGTTATTTTGTTGAACTATTTATGGTTTTTAATCCAAATTTTTAATATTTTTAATTAGGCTTAAGTTCATTAAATTTAATTTTTATTAAATTATTTTTATGAAGAAAGTAATTTTTTTTAACCTTTTGCTTTCTTGTTCACTTTTGTGTATCCATCAGTGATGCGAACAATAGGGATTTTTTTCGGAAAATTTCAAGCGTAGGGGAAAAAGGACAGATTTTTAGTTTTAAGGCAAATGAGCGAATTTTTAAAATATTATCTCATTTTCAATATATTGTGTAAAAATACGTAAATATTCGTATTATTTTCATTTTTAAATTATAATTGTTCATATACAATAGCATTTAAGTACATACTTCGAGTCCTTACAGCATGGCAATCATCAACAATTGCCAAAACCAAAATTCGATTTCGCATTTTCGTACTATTCTCTTATTTTGTGCTACTTGCATCCGCACTCACATTAGCTTAAATGTTTGCGAATAATAAAAGCGATTATATAATAAAAAAAAAAAAATAATCGCACCTTCTAAACTAAGAGAACATTCCCTTTTATTTGGTACTCCAAGTTTGCTTAAAATTATTAGATACCTATAGCCTATTTCCGATGTGCGAAAGAAATTCGAATTTGTTTTAAATGTAATTATACGAAACAAAGAATTCTTTCGCATATCGATTTGAAATAAGTATTCTTGAAAAATTAAAAAAGATGAGGAAATGAAAAATCAAATACGAAACTTGACTATGTTTTGTCTCTAGATTAAAGGATATATAGATGTATTTCTGTCCAAATTTAAATTTGTCACAGTGCTATTTTTGAAAATGAATTTTTATATGGGCGTGTATGGCATTTACTTATTTATTTAGGTTTATTTCTTGTTGTTAGTAAATGCTTTTGTTATAATTAGTTTACAAATGCTAACAAAGTATGTATTTCTTTGCCTGTTGCTAAAAACAATAAATTTATACAAATGGAAAAAAGGGATTTTTTTAGACACGTAGGGATTTTTTTTCTTTCTCCTGGCAGCACTGGTATGCTGGTGCTTGCGTGTTTGACTTTATTAGATTTTCTAAATATCCATTAAAGTGTAAAATTCAGCTTACTAATGTTTTTTCTATGTGGACATTGTTTTCCATACAAATACATATTTGCTACAAATGTAGACTTCCGACCGCTGACGTAAGTTTACAATCCCGAGCACATAAAGGTAAAGCTTTAATTGCATCTAATTAAAATTATTAAATTTTTATAAACATTACCTCCCTTTGTTTATCGACTTTATATGCCCTGATAAAAGCAGTAATAAACATTTCATTATCTTATTCACTTTTATTGCAAATGACCGCCAAAATTCAAAAATAAAACCAAAATTAAGGAGAGTAACCATAAGTATAAAGTATCTTAAAAAGTTGCTAAACCCAGTCACATGCTGTGTTTATTGCAAAAATAAAACATTTTCATTCATATTCCTACAACAACGAAGAAACTGTAAGAAAGTGTATGTGTGTTTTGATTACACTCTGCAACAAATCTTAAAAATTTCTTTGGCAATAATTCATTAACACATGACATAAACAAACCGACTAGCTCACGAACAAACAAACACGTTCTTTTGCACATTAAGTAGTAAAAATTATATTTTACTCCTTTCTGACCATTTTACTCGTAATATTATTGGAAAAAGCATATTTTTTTTGCTTAAAAGAAACTTTCGTGTTCATAAACATGACACATAATGGAAGTGGTAATAAATTGTTACGGTGTATGTGAATGTGTTTAAATATGAGTGGGTATGTGTAATTGTCGTAAGAGTTATACTCTTCAGTGCACAACAATATTTATTTCTTTTTTTGTACTTCTAACTATAAAATTACTGCCCTTTCGCTCGCTATTCATTTAGTTAGTTACTATTTAGTACCGCCTGTACACACTCATACTTTAGTACAAGTTCCTAAATACATATAAAAACAATTATATGTAATACTAACAATAAAACGGCAAATAAAAAGTCAAAACTATTTATTACAATCTTTTGTTTTATTACCCAAAAAATTGTAACAGCCAACAACAGATGTTCCCCCATTATTGGCGTATAAGTTTTTACCACTTTGAAAGGAAAATGGCATAAAAGTCTAGTTTAAAAACCAACGGAAATTTTGTATGGCAAACAACAACCGCCCCCTTTTGGGAATTAGTATTAAATGAGTGGGTGTTCACTGTGTTGTCTTAATTTTATCAACACTTATTATTGAGTATTATCTTTTTGGTATGAAAATATCTGCATTTAATATGTAGGGCATTATTCGTGAAGCGGGCATACCAAAAAATATATTTTGCCGACATTTCTTTATATTTGGCATAAATATACCTCTAATAGATATAAATGTGTGTCCTACAGGCGCGGATCCAGCTTGAGCCTTACGGGGGGAAATTTTGTATGATACAAAGAAGTAAAAAATTTGTTTTTAAAAGTTTATTAAAAATAATGGCCATATTCTTAGTCAACAATAAAGTCGACTTCAATGTTATTGAATCCATTTAAAGCCGGTTTTGACTTAAGGTCGATTTTATTTTTGACTATGAATATGGGCCAATATGTGTGTATATTATATTAAAAAAAACTAAACAAAAAGGTTAAATAAAATATAAGATCAGTTCAATATACATTAATCTTTTTAAATAAGCAATTTATGATTTCCTTGTGAGGCAAATTTAGACAGTAAAGTAAATCTTCTGTCATTGTTGATCTGAGCCATGTTTTATTCGACGAAGGTTAGGAAATGCCTTCCGGCTCGTGACGAGCAGTGAAACGAAAATTTTAAATATTTTTCTTAAATTTGAGTAGATTTCTTCATGAGAGTTTATTAAAGCATCTGCAATGTTATCTGATAGATCAGGCTCAAGTTTAGATGTTAGTAGGTGTTCATCTCCTTTATCAAATATAATCAGCTCATCAGCTAGTTGTGGTTTTAACAGTTTTGTATCTGTATATGACTTGATTACACTTTGAGGTAGAAGTTTAAGTATGTTCAATACATTTAGGATATCTATTGGAAAAGGTGTTTTTTGATCTTCTAAAATAAATTCATTAAGAGGAATGAAACCTACAACTCGGTAGTAATCTTCAACATCGATTGGAACCTCGATTTGAACGCAAATAGCTCAAACTTTTTCAAAATCGCTTTGAATTGTTTTGATAAGGCTTGATCCTTTTTGCAGATCTATATCTTTCTTTTATAAAATGATACTAAGTGGCTGTGTTACAATAAGTATCAAAATGTATATTCCGCAAATAAATTCAAAAGTACCAAGTGAGTTCCTTACCCAGCAAAAACTTTACTTACAATCCTACTTTTAATGACTTCAAGAATTTGTAGTTTTATTCGCCACTTTTTGGATTATTAGTTATATATTAAATAATAACTTTATTATTATATCTTAAATATACAGAAAAATTTATATTTTCATTATGACAATAAAAATGTCATTATAGTCAAAAAACATAGTTTTTTAATACAAAAACTACACTGCCCCGGTAGACTAGCTGGTAGCGAGCTAGTCTATCAGCACCGAGGTTGCGCGATAGAATCCCGCCAGAGACAGAAAAAAAATAAAAAAAAAATAAAGTAAAATAAAATAAGAAAAAATAAAAAATAAAATAATTAAAAAAATAAAAAAAAAAATTAAAAAAAATAAAAAAATTTTTACTTTATTGACTTTGTGTAACTATATATTTTTATAAAAATTTTAAGTATAAAAAAAACATATTTTTTTTAGATGATAATAGGCTAAATTATAAAGGATTACTTTTGGGACATCTCGAACAAAAATAAGTACTTTTTCTAGTAGAAAAGTAAGTAGTCGGCTCGTCAAATTCTCATTATTTTTCTGCTTATTTTGTAAGCAAAGTTTTTGCTGGGTTAATATAAAGGTAGAGATACTACTTTTCCACTCAGATATTTTTTCCAAAGCTTCTTCTTTATGATGTACACTTGTTGCAAAGTGTTAAATTGAGGCGTGACGGTCCACCCATCTTGTCTCGCATAATGTAGAGAGTTTGGCTCCCAAATACTTTGCGATTATATGGATGATTATGTTTAAAAAATTTTGTCATTACTTTAACAAATGATACAACTTTTTGTATTAATGGCACTTTATTGCTTTTAGAAAATGAGTTGTTTGATTATGGGAATAGCAAGGCGTTTGTTTCGCATTTGCCACGGTTTCCAGAGTTTTTTAACAGCTCCATTTTCTGCTGTCATCAGAGGACACCCATCTGTTCCATCTCCTACATAATTTTTTAGGTGAAGTCCAAAATTTGCCAAAGCTTTAAGAACTATTTTTGATAGTGCCTTCGCATCAATTGACACATCAACGTCATCAATATCCTTTGAAGCCTCTTCAAATGCGTTTAAAATAACGCCAATAGATTCTTCCTTAAAAAACTTTTTTTTGTATGTTGAAATATCTTAAAATCTGGTTTTCCCCCGACAAATCCGAGCTTTCGTCAAAAATTATTGAATAGAATTTTGATTCATATAACACATACATACATTAATATTGCATTTACTAAGGCTTATTAAAAATTCAACCGCACGCATTATCAAGTCAAACAATTATTCTTTGGATATAGATGGCACCTGCTGCACGCAGAGAAAAAATATGGTTGGGCATTGTTACGGCAACAACACTATGTTTAATGTAACAATATATTGTTGTCGTACACAAATGATTGTTATTTTTATTTAATATCAACAATATTATAGTTACTGTAAACATATCAATGTTTATCGCAATTATTAATTTGAGCATTGTTGACCGAAAAATAATTATTTTTCTATCAACTAAATTATGATAACTTTCAAAACATATTATATTACTCACAACCATAACATGATATCTAATAACCATAACATGATAACTTTCTATACATTAATCGTATTATGTTTAAGATGCAATCAAACTATTTTTACTCTAATAATATTATGTTGGCGCCATTTTAAAATAACTTTGAATCAGTTGTTTCGTTTATTTTATATGTGAGCGGTTAAACAATTAAAAGATAAATTCCCTTAAAAAAATAAGTTAAAAAAGAAATGAAATAATAAAATTATTAGCGGAGTTTTTTCGGTATTAGTGATGTAATAGTGCAAATGCAAAATATCGTAGTTTTTTTTTTGTAAAATCAAACAACAAAACACACAGAGATTTCGTCATATTTTATTAAAGTGTTACGATATTTCTGTGGTTTTCATGGGCAACGGCGTATGTCTAAAAACAAATGTTTCAGGAGAGCCGAAACCCCATTCAAAATCAAATGGGCTAGGTATTGCACTTTTTAAACTTTGTCATTACGTTAAAAAACCGGAATTGATCCATCTTTTTTCAAAAATTTTATGAAACATGTAAAGAGCGTTTAAAATTAGGCAATATGGCATCAACATCTCAAAATCGGCAAATGGACATAATCGGTTGCCCATGAAAACCACAGCTTTTGCATTTCCTCATTGCAAGCCTTATATTGAACTCCGCTATTTGATTTACATTAAGAAAAATTGTAAAAAGCCACAAAATCAAAAATCGATGCATACAAATTTTAATTTATTTATATTTTTATGACAGTTATGAAAGGGGCTGTATCATAATATGATTGCTTCTAAATTTATTATGATTAAGATGACAATAATATGATTAGTTCTTAACTTATTATGATTAGCATGACAATAATTTGATTACTTCTTAACTTAGTTTGATTAACAGAATAATTATATGATTAAGAGAAAAATATTATGTCGTAATATTATGAGTATATTTAGTCATAGTATGATTCAATAATAATCTTAATATGGTGACTACAATCATGAATTTTATCAGAATATGTTGCTCTCAGAATATGTTTACCACACCCATGTTTTTTCTTTGCGTGTGGGATTGAATGTAGAATAACAAGTATTTGAATACGGTAAACTCGATGTTTCATTGGAAATATCTTATAAATAACTGGAAATATCTTATAAATAACTATTAGTATTAAGATTTGGATACTTATTGAAAATTTCGTTAGAGATTCAATAAAAAAAAACCAAAAAAACCTTGCTGGGGTTTCAAAAAATTTTTTACATTTAAAAAAATATTATTATTGGGAATTCTTGTATTATCGAAAGAAACAAAGCATATTTTTATAATTTACGGGGGGTAAATTTCCTTATTTCCCCCCTCCCCCCTGAATCCGTGCCTGGTGTCCTAATATATATTTTTTATGAAGTATATTTCTCAGGTTATGGGGTGCTAAAGTTTGGCCGTTTTTGAAAAATTGTTTTTGTAAAAAAATTAAGATAAGATTAGAAATCGTTTGATCTTAAGAAAAAGAAAAAAAAATATAAAAAAAAACAATTTTTAATCTTCAAAGCCGAAAACTACCCATTTAAATTAATGGTTTTGTAACGTCGACCTACTTTTTTTTTGGATATTTTATTTTGCCAAATTACACTTTGTTGTCCTTATTATACCTTAAAAGTTTAAGAAGGGGATCTCCATTTGATGAAGAACTATTCAAATTTCTCTACACGCGTAACGCATTTCAGAACCAGAAGCGATCAATTTAAACTCCGACTTTTCTAACGTAGACCCAATATTTTTTTTTGTAATCCGAAATAAGCCTTGAGAATATTCTGTAAACGTTTTAAAGTGTTTATTTGATTGTTT
Source organism: Pollenia angustigena (assembly GCA_930367215.1). Classification (NCBI taxonomy): domain Eukaryota; kingdom Metazoa; phylum Arthropoda; class Insecta; order Diptera; family Polleniidae; genus Pollenia; species Pollenia angustigena. The sequence goes on from OV884057.1 coordinate 253,048,093, forward strand.
ATTTCAAACCAAAATATGGTTATGATTGAACATGTTATGGTTTATGGTGACTATACTAATGTTAATTTTGATAGTAAATTGTGCCCAAATTATGGTTAATTCTTAACACAATATGGTTTAAAAATCCAACAAAAGTGCAATATTCTTTTACCGTATATGAAAGCCTTCTTTATGATGGATCAAATATGAACAATTTTCTAGAGAAATCTTCTCTAGCCAATCCTTAAATAATAAATCATCTCTCATTTAATACATGTCACTTTGCCATTTAAATTTATTAATATAAAAAAGAAATCCCATCCATTTTCCATTTGTTACAAGATAATGCAAATGTTTTTAAGTCAAGTCACTTCTAAATAAAAATTATCTCTGTATCCATAAACAATTACAAGCCCTTTTGCCTAAAACTCTATGTAAAATAGCAGCCAGCATATAATCAATGTCTAAAGAAAATATTTAGAAAGAAAAAAAAAAGAGAGAAAAACACCCAAAAACTAACGTTGTTAAGGTAAGTAACTCCGCACGTACTTGAGCACACAGCAAATAAGGAAAAATAATTTTTTACTTTGAAGTGAAAAGCGATGAAAAAAGTAACTATAGTTACCTCTATACAAGTTGCAAAAGAACACAGTCAGTTTTAGTAGAAGAGCCATGCGGAACCATCGTCAAAAAGTCGTAAAATTAAGCAAACATTTAATCTGTCGTTTCTACTTAAAAAATCTTTTGCTCGTTATATTTTCCAAATTTCTTGCTGCGTTTTATTATTTTCAAATTCAACTCATAAAAATTGCTTGAAGAAGTTGCATTGAGTGTTCAAGTGGCAAAACTAATGTGATGCGATAAGTTTACTTAACGATTTCCTGTTCCTGCACTGCTATGTACTATTTCCACACACACACACCCAGCGGTTTGCTTTAACGCATTGAAAGAATGTACACTCAAAATATAATGTAGTTAAATTCAAACGAAAATACATTTTAAACAAATTAAAATTCATTTAGAAAACGGGTCATTTACATTTCATTTAAAAAAAATGATTTTTACATTCATTTTTTAATTTTTTATTTTTTGAACAGCATATTCCTTAAAATTGAATGATTTTTACTATTAAAAAATATATTTTAAACGACAAAAATCAAACTACATAACAAAATAAATACGATAAAACATTATTTTTTGGTAGTTTGTTTTTTGAATAACAAACATAAATGCTAAAAAATAAAATTATTCGAAAAATAACTATATTTTTATTCAATTTTAACAGAACAGAAAACGAATTTAATAACCCACAATCAGTTACTGTAATAATTTTATGAGTGTATGAGTAGAAGGGATGCCAAACGGGAAATCCCGAATCCCGGAATCCCGGGATTTTTCGGGATTGGTAAATCTAGAATCCAGGGATTTATTTTTATAAATTTTCGTCTTTATTGAAATTTTATACTCTATACAAAAAAAAATTATATTTCAGTTGTATTTTTTATTTTTATAATACTTATTATTTTTTTTTTAAATATATTTTATATATCGAGGGTTATTTTTCAAAAAGTGCTATCTGCAGTTTTTCAAAAATGTGTTTTTTATAGAAGCGAGTTCACTAACTGAAGGGTCGGTCATCTGTCACTTAAATTTGAAAAAAAAATTTTTTTCCTAAAACGTTTTTTTTTCATAAATATTGTATTGTGCTATCTAACACACACGTTTTTTTTTTATTTAAAAAAAGTGCTGCACAGAAAAAATTATTTAGAAAGAACTTAAACTTAATTAATGTAATAATTGAATCAATTATTATTTTTTTTTTTTTTTTGTTGAACGAAAATTAAAAATATAGTTTTGATTTAATTAACATTTCAGTTGTTTTGAAATAAATTTTGAATTGAAATAATAATCAAATAACAAAAAATTATTTCGTTTAAGATAAAATAATTTAAACTTGTAAAATTGTTTTTGGACATTGTCAAAATCAATCAACACATTGTTTGAAACGGCCAAGTTTTTTGATAATTTTTTTAAATTAAAATTGAAAATGTCATTTATTGAAAAAAAAAATATTCAAAATATAAAATTTTTACAATTTTTAGTAATCAATATTATCACTTTGGTAATAGGTGCAAAAATCTGCAAAAAATTTGTTTATGAGTTTTTGTAAACAATATAAATTTAAATTTATGCAATAAAATCTTTGTTAGCATACTATTTGCTAACAAAGATTGAAATGAATGAAATTTTACAAGTTAATACATTTTTTAATTCTTAATACAAACCAGCTCAAGATTTTATTAAACTTAGATATATAATGGCTACCAAGCACGGTTCTTAGTATTCATATTGCACAATTATTATAAACATATCGGGTCATGCAAACTCGAACGAGTCGCCCAAAATTGGACCGTCCGAATGGACCACCTCAGACGAAGTCATGGCCAACATTTACATGATATTATACAAAGAAAACTGTTAAACGAATTTATTTGTATAACATCTTTTGTTTTTCTAAAATCTTTGGATGAAGTTTTCTGTTGATCTGGCCTAGGCAACCAATGAAATGCCCATCAACAATAAATTTCCGTGCTTTTATCAAAAATAAAAATTGGGAATTAAGCACGACAAACAAAAACTTGTTCAGAATAAAATATTTCAAACAAATTATGATAAATTTGAGTCTTATATGTCCAAAATACTAGACAAATCATAAACTACGAAAAACTGGACAAGCGTATTTCACTAAAAAATAGTTTTTAGTATCGAACTAAAATTAATAATTAAGGATCGTTTTTAGTTTTTGTTATACCCGACATGTCCTAATTTGGGAAGCTATAGCACCTCTCCTGCTAAGTCTATAGACCTGAAATGCAAGACTTAAACTCGACTACAACTTATTAATGGTCACCTCAAAATATAGCATTATTTCCATTTTTTTTTCCAAATTTCCCACACTGTGCAGCGATCATAAAAATAGAAGCGAAACTCTTACAATCTGGCCCACGTTTTTTTCCACTAAGCAAACGGATGCATTTCCAAAGCATTGAAGTCTGCTATTTCGCAAGAATATCATTATTTTAATGATAATTTAAAATATGTGGATAGAGTTTAATTATAATTATATTAATTAATAAATAATTATTTATTGCTTTTCAATAAACGATAGTGTAAAATTTTAACTTAATTTCTGTTAATATGATTACGCGTTTCTTTAAATTTTACTAATTATTTTAATAAATATTCGTGTAACTTAAACTAAAGTCTCAAATAGTATTCATTACAGCTCACTTTCATTTTTGTTCAAATAGTGCTATCTGCTTATTTCAATGTACGAATCGATAAAATTTTAATTTGTAAATAGTGCTATCAGACATATAAGCGCGAATATCTGGAATTAAAAAAAAATTAATATATGTATGTATAATTTAGACGTTCATTTTTAATAACATTGTAAAATAAAGTTTAGTTTATACTCTTAGAATTATCGAAAAAATCAGTTTTTTCGCTCTTCTGTAAAATGGTGATTTTGCTGATAGCACTATTTGAAAAATAACCCACGATATATAATACCTTTTGAAAATTCATAAATAAATAAAAAAGTGTTGTTTATTTAAAAAAAATCGGGATTTAAAAATCGCAAATCCGGGGATTTTCTAAAATCAATCCCGATTGACATCCCTAATGAGTAGTAGTCGGAGAGTATTGACTGCACGGGCTGGGTGTGAATCAAAAAAAGCACACTTATAAAATTATTACAGTAACTGATTGTGGGTTATTAAATTCGTTTTCAGTACTGTTAAATTTGAATAAAAATATAGTTATTTTACGAATAATTTTATTTTTTAACTTTAATGTTTGTTATTCGAAAAACCAACTACCAACAGATAATGTTTTTTCGTATTTATTTTGTTATGTAGTTTGATTTTTGTCGGTTAAAATGTATTTTTTTAATGTAAAAATTATTGAATTTTAAGGAATATGCTGTTTAATAAATACAAAATTTAAAAATTAATGAAAAAATCATTTGATTTAAATGAAATGTAAATGATCCGTTTTTTAAATGAATTTTAATTTGTTTAAAATGAATTTTCGTTTGAATTTAACTACATAATATTTTGAGTGCAGTATTAAAACAAGAAATTTTAGGTTATTACACCCTCCACCACAATTAGTTCTGAAGAGGGTATACTAAGTTTGTCACGCTGTAAGCTTTCGTAAAGACCCGTCCATAATTTACCCTAGGCCCCATATAAGCCCTACTCCCGGAAAACAGTATATTACACCCAAAACCCTTATTAACAATGCTATCATAGCAAATTTGGGCACGCTACAGTTTAAAAGGACTAGAAATGACACTGTGAAGTTTCGTGAAGATCGGTTCATAATTTACCCTAGCCCCATATAAGCCCTGCTCCAGGAAAACAGTATAGTACAACTAAAACCCTTATTAACAATGCTATCATAGCAAATTTGGACACGTCACAGTTTAAAAGGACTATAAATGATACTATGCAATTTCGTGAAGATCTGTCCATAATGTACCCTAGACCTCATATTTGCTCTACTTCCGGAAAACAGTTTAGTGTGCCTAAAACCGTACAAAATAATGCTATCACAGAAAATTTTGTACATCATAGTGTTATAGGACTAGAAATAAGACTGTCCATAATTTATCCTAGGCCACATATAAAGCCCACTCTGGTAAAATAATTAAATACGCCTTAAACCTCAGCAGATATAGATATTGCGGTAAACTTTGTTCCAGCTTAGCTTCATATGGCCAGAAAAATGATATGCGATTTTGTGATATACGTTCCATTATTTACCTTAGATCCCATTTTAGCAGCCTTCTGAAATTCACTGCAATTGCTAAAACTTATTTCACCGCTGTATTCAAATTTATGTTTTAATGCCAGAAATCACTCTGCGGAATTTTGGGATGATTGGTTCATAGCTTACCATGGCTCCAATATAAATTGCCCTCCTGAAAATCATTTAAGTTCAGCTTAAACTCTTACGAATCATGATATTTTACTCAAGCTTTTTAAAATTGCTTAAAACTTTCTGATTGTAGGTCAATAATTTAATATAGGTCTAAACCTTTACCATTTTTAATGCAGATGTCTGTTTTCATAAAGATAATAATAATAAATAGACATCATATAGATATTACTCCTTAAACATTCGAACTGTCGGTGGAGGTTATCAAAGATTCGCACAGCCGAATATAGCACTCTAAGTTGTTTTTAAATACTTTTATTGCAAATTTATTATTTTAAGACAGAAACTTATTGTTGTTATAAATTTTCTTTAAGTTTTACTTTTTCCTTCAACTTCGTGTTTTAGGTTTTTTAATTATTTTGTGACCTAAAATTTTTTTACAACAAGTTTTATTTGTTGTTTTGCACAAACAATTTCATGTAGAGAGGAAACTATAAATTTATTTAAGTTTTCTGTATAAATAAACACATTTCCAGGGATTTGTTATTTGTGTTATTTGTCTTTTAAACGAAAAAGGAAAGCAAAAAATGTGTAGCGTGGTGGTCGATCAACTGTGGTCTTTGTGGGCTCTATATTTGTATTAAACCATCTAACGAAATCATGAATCAGACAATGAAAATGTGAGTAATTCAGGATTTAATCAATGATTGATAGTTTTTAAATAGGAGAATAGATGTTTAAGTAGATTGTTGAAAGCGAAAGACTCCGCGACAGTGGATCATTATAATTCAAACAATCTCAATTTAAAAATGTATAAATTCTTATTTCAAATGGGACGATAGCGCCCTATTAACAAAATATTTTTTGAATGAATTTTAAGGTGTTTTAATTAGAATTACAAAAAAAAATTGTTCATTAACAAAAACGGTAAAAGTTCTATACAAAGATAACGATTATCGGAGCGGATGAGTCCAAATCGTAGGGTCAGAATTGCGTTGTTTTCACCAGAGGCGTAGTTGGAATAGTATAACCTACAAAAACTCACGACTCCATATAACATCGATGTCAGAGTTCAAGCCGAAGGTGTAGTTGGAGTCGGACTTTAAAAACTTCATCTTTTGATTTCTAACGTAAAAATTTTTTGTTTTCTATTTCTGCTAGCACTATTTATTTAATGGGTACGTGAAGACTCTCCCTTTAATAGTTCTGCAGTAGAGCGATATTTAATATATGAATCCTATGGGTGGTATTTCCCTCCCTGCGCCTACCCGCTTTATTTTTATTTTCAATAGAGTTGTATACCATAAGAGTGACTTCTACAAAGTTTGAACATTCTCACTATAACAGTTCTTAAGATATGCGATATTAAACATTGGCGTCCTATGGGGGCAACCACTTCCCACGCTGCTATTTTATTTAAATTTTAGGGCTTAGAATATCCTACTACCAAAAGTTCAACAAAATGCGTGCAGCGGCTCTTAAGATATGCGATATTTAAAATTGACATCCAATGGGGTTTATAAATTCCCCTGCCCCTATCGAAAAAATAAGTAGCCTATTTTATTTTGAGGGCTCAGGAAAATCGGTTCAGTAGTTAAGGAGTCTATAAGCCAACAAACAAACGAAAATTTTTCACTTTTATATATATAGAAGATAGAAGATAAAATGTTATATAACGAGCCCTTACCCCAAAAGAAGCTTAAGCGACATCATTTTAAATTTTCGTTTATTTTATTAAATAAATATATTGAAAACACTTGCATCATCATCATCTCCTCAATTGTCATGGTCACATACGCCACCGTTAGGATTTTATAGCAAAAAAAATTAGCTTAAGCGCCAACCCTCAAACAAAATTTGTATAATATATATCGTCAGCTCAGAATTGGTTTGGCGCATATGCCAAAAAGTCGGAGTGGAGAAAAACGACAAAGAAGATTTACATGAAGATTTCTCAAAATGTACCCAATAGAATTTTTTTATATTTTTACCACTGCTTCCGGTATATGTTTTGAAGAAAAATTTAAATTTTTGCGCACTTTCATGAATAAAGTTAGAATTTAAAAGTATTTTTTTGAAAATGAAAAATATTGTTTTGTGCCGCATACGCCACTTTTCTAAAAAAAAATTTAAAAAATGGTTTTTTGTGCTGCATACGTATACTTATTGCTGTGTATTGAGTAACTTATTGTTGAGATGAATGTTTCTATATTTACAATCTAATAAAAAGTCAACATTAATGAAATTTTTTTTATTTGGTTTTATGTTACAAAAACAGAAAACACCGTTCTACTGTTATGAAAAGGTACATAAAAAGCCACAAAGTAAACAACTTAAATAATACAAAAGTAAAATAGAATCAAGAAAAAACACTTAAAATTTAAAACTAAATATTGAGTAAATTTTTATAATAACTTTAATCAACATGTGGAAGAAATACGAGCAAGTCTTTTATGTCGTTCTTTTTATCGCTGGAAATAATTGATGGTTTCGATATTTTCAAAACATGCGTCAACAAAGTCTTTTATGTCTCTCTTTTTATCGCTGGAAATAATTGATGGTTTCGATATTTTCAAAACATGCGTCAACAAATTCTCAAGAGTTTTCAAACAATTTTTTGATGCAGACTTAACCAAAATTGCATTTTTATATTTTCCTCTCTCGTCGAAGTTTTATAATGTATACATAAATCATTATTTTTACTGTATAGAAGCTTTAATTTTAGCAAAAGGGACTTTTCGAAAGTCCATTTTATTTGCTACCAACGAGTAGCATTTCCATAACTTTTAATTTAATTTTATTATTTAGCATTGTTTTAAGAAATTTAGTAAATGAAGAGAAATATGAATTTCAATATTCCTTAAGTACCGGTCAATAATACAATGAACACAGTCCACTTCTTGAATTAAAGAATGTTCTGGTTCTGAAAACTTTTGTATTACGGTATCAATATTATTTTGTTTAATGAACATTTTGATTGCGGTTGAGTTAATTCGATTTTTATTTTGAGGTACGCATAAATCGCTCCATAATGTCAAAGTTTTAATTAGTGGATAATCTTTTATTAATTCATTTAAAATTTTAATTAAAGCACTAGCAATAATGTTACCACTCCGACCGCTATGAGCTTCCGTCCACAAGGCACAATAAGTAAAAGTTGGTATATTTGGCATAATAATGGTTGCTGCAAGATTGTACATATTCAATTTTCGTTTGTAGTAAAATGTTGAAGCATTTCCCTTAGGTAGGCTAAAAACACTTTGTATATCATAGCAAACCGTACACTTGGTTGGGTCCATTATTTTATAAAACTATTTTTCACAAATTATTTTTCTTGTTGTCATATTATTTTGCTTTTGCTTTAACTATATTTTTTCTTACGGCAATGCAGCAAAGCAACAGTAAAATTTATTTTGTACGTTTTTGTATGAAGAATTTGCTGCAATCGCCAAACAATGGCTTGTAGAGCAAAACAGTACTTAACAAATTTTGAAACAGTTGATATGCAGCAAAATTAATGCTTTATATCTCAGAAACCATAAAAATTTTCGCGAAACAGGTTTTTGATTTAGAAAGAGGGTATTAAAAAAATATATTCCTCATACCTAACTCATTTTTTTTAAAAATGATCGGTAGGTCAAACCAGTAATGAGCTGACGATATGTAATAAAAAAAACCTTCTCCTGTATAATTGTGCTTTTGTTGCTTAAGCTTTTCTTGCGGTAAAGGCTCGATATTCCAGCCAAACACCTAAGAACAACAATAATCAGTGCCATAATTATGTAGGGTACAAGCATTCTATGGTTTTATTTCCAATTAGCAAGGCAAGCAGACATTTGAATTGTTCTACACATTCCCCAACCTTCTTCTTACCAGATTTGCTCTTATTACAGTTGTTCTGTATCAGAAGTTGCAATGTTGTATTTTATTATTTGGTTTGTTTAATTTTTTTTATCATTATTTTTTTAACTGTTTTTATATTTCATATTCCAATAGGAACAGAAATTTTATAGGTCATGTAAGTTGGGAATTGAAATTTAAAATAATGATAAAAATACATAAAATTTATATAAATATAAAAGATAGTAAGTTAAAGCAACTTGTTATTATTTAAAATTCCGTCTGTAATATATTAAACAATTTTCATAATTATGATTGTTTTAAATTCCTTATGGCTTTAGAAAAAAAGTGTTGCTTCCTGTTGCCGTTTTTTAGTTAAATTTAAGGGTCATATGCTGAAACTAACAAGAAAAATTTAACAAATTTAATTAAAACTTTTGAGATTTTTTCATTAAAGTATATTTTGATATGAGAAATTTTTAGCGTTTAATGTTTTTATTTTGTTTGTCTTTCTTTTACGAAAACCGAAAGAAAAGAAAATTCATTTATTAAATTTAAGATAAAAAAAAAAGCTGGAAACTTTATTTATATTCTTATTTCAAGTAAAAAATTTTGCACAAGGAAACAAGAAGTAGACCCTTTTGAGCTTGAAGTATTATAATTTTAATTTTCTTATTACTGATCTTTAATATTTGAGAGTGTGAAGTGAAAGGTAGAGGTGAAATTTAAATGAACGCTACTTGATTTTTGTTAAAGCTAAAATGATTGTTAACGTAATTGTTTTTAAGAGATTTTTTATTATTTTATTGAAAAGGGAAGGAATAGGTAAATCTGCACTTCCACATTATAAAACTGTAGAATTTTGCTAAAACAAAGTGGTCACAATATTCAAATTTTAAATATCATCAAATGATCGCCTAGTTTATGGTACTTCGTACCAGCGTAAAACAAGCGACCTTTTAACCCATTTCGTCCCAGCGATTTTTTTTTCGATTAACTTTATAAAACTTGGTGGCTTAAAGATTCCTGGAAGTCCAAATTTTTTTAAGATTTTTTGTTTTTGAGAAAAATGGTGTTCGATTAATCGAACATTGGGCACTATTTAGCATTTGTATTTTATTGTTTCTATAGGTTGTTAATATAGAAAAACTAAATTTTTTTATAAACTGAAACTAATTAATTTTATTTTATTATAGAAAAATAGAACAAGGCATTTATTAAAATTAAAAATATACAGTTGAACCTCGATTATCCGACTCGCACAGGACCGAAATGAGCATTGATAATTAAAAAATGATTAATAGATAAATTGGGTGATTCACCGTGAAGTTTAAGTTATAATGTAAAATAAAACACATAAATTTGAAAATGAACTTGAAATTTTCATTATTTGTTGAAAGAACAATTTATGGCAAAAACTGTATAAAAATGATATCATGGAAATGTTGGCCATGACTTCGTCTGACGTGGTCCATCCGGAAGATCCAATTTTGGGCGACTCTTTCGAGCATAGCGACTGGTATCTCGAGAGTAATGCTAGTTCCAAAGCTTCAATCGTAGCTGGCTTATTCCTGAAGACAGTCATTTCATATCCCCAGAGAAAATGGGTCAAGGTGTGATATCGAAAGATCTACGTGGAAAATTTACCATAGAAAAACATGAAATTAAGTGTTCACCAAAATGTATGGCTCGTAGCGCCGTCTTGTTGAAACCAGATCTCACCGATACCATGCGCTTGATTTTCAAGTTGCTATACTGGTGCTGTTCCATTTACCATTTTGGCGAAAGTAATTACCTTACTTTCTTAACATTTTTCAAGGCGTTTGACAGAGTCTGGTATGGTGCACTCTTGCCAAAACTTATTGCATTTTGTGTCGGTGATAAATACTCTCGATTTATATTGAGTTTTATCAGAGGTCACACTATACAAGTTGTTTTAGATAGGCTTTCGTCAAACGAGTTCAAAATTTATTCAGTGGTGCCGCAAGGCTACGTTCTTTCTCCTACTATTTATATTTCTTATTTTTCTAAATGACCTCCTATGTCAAACATCCAACCATATCTACTCTTTTGCAAATGACAGCAACCTTTGGCATTCGTAATCAATTGATTATAGACCAAGCGTATCGGATGTTTGTGCTATGCCTCAGAACATGAATGACACGCTTGGCCGAGACCGAAACCCGTACGTTTGTTTTTTCTCAAGAGCCCACCCTTTTGTGGTCGATTGGCCGGTAAATCGTTTTTTTTTTTTGCCGGACTGTTCGTATGTGAAATAACCTTTCCTCTTACTGTCAACATGAATAAATTCAAGTCGAATATTCACAGGCACTACTACCTCTTCTCTCCTTTCCATAACCTTATTTCCTAGTTTTAACTCAATTTAAAAAAAAAAATGGACCACTGATTGACCTCTCAGCTACAGCTGTAGTAGGCCGATTATGCGCACCGTAAGTTCTTCGAATCGCACGAAAAATATTTCTCACAGAACGCGGATTGTTCATAACCTTTTGGTTTCTCAGCAAAAACAAAATAAATTTATTTCCGTTTATTCAAATGCGTGAAAAATGCTAATATGCGATGATTCAGTTAGCCTTTCAGAGAAAAACAAAAGTGCTAAATAGTGTCCAATGTTCGAAAAATCGAACACTGCTTTTGAAAGTTAAATAACAAAAACACAATCGAAAAACACGGAAATGTTGTTGATGTTATTGAAACTTTAATCGTTTTTCAATGGAACCGCATTTTTACTTTTTTAATTTTTTTATATTTTATACAAAGTTTTCAGTTTTTAAAATTAGGTGTTTTGTCAAAATACCATAAATATAGATTTTCTGAAAATTGTTTCAATCAAATGTAGAGGCGAAGATGTACAATATTTCTTCATACAATTTCGGAATTTTCTTTTTCATTAGTTTGCTTAACGTTTGCTAGATCAAACAGAATTTAATATTTTATTTATAACATTATTTTTTTTTATTATAATTTTTTTCCAGCAAAACAGTTTAATAGATAAACAAAACTTATTAAAACGAAAGTTAAAATTAGAACAATCTTGTGGTCACACATTTTTAAGACTTTTGCTAAAAATATTGGTTAAATGATGAATATTTGACTAAATAAATCTTATTCTTTATAGTCCTACGAGCAGGATATATTTCAATATTTTAAGAGAAATTAATGTAAACCCCTTTGCTATCGGATAACAGTATTAAGCGTGTGTTTAAAGGGCATAGTATACCTCACAAATGGCTTGGGAAACATGTCAAAATTTTACGTTTGTACAAACATTTTGTGTTGTTAATTGGGGTGTTTGCTGTTTGGACAAACATTTGAAGCAATGTTTGCTGAAATATTAAAAATTTTTAATATTTGGCAGACATGTTGGATATTTGTCAAATTTTTTGTGGCGTCTAAGGCTTAATGTATTCAATTCAATTAATGTTTAATATTAAATTAAATTTGTTTAGTAGTATTCCTTGCACCAACACAGCTCGTTGTTTAAATCACTTTTTACTTTAAACTTTTTGCCTTTTTTATAATTTCTTCTCCGTTTTAAGCTAAAAGCAACAAAATCGGCGCAGCACTATTGACATCTGCATTCATTGAATACAAAACAAAAATAAAAATTAATGTTTTTACGGAAAATATTTGAGTTGTTTATTGGCAAAGCCCAAACGGAAACAATGTGTGTGTTTGCCAAGCATTTTGTGTGGTTTATCATGCCCTTAATGGTTTACTAATTTTGAAACCCAAAAACCATTATTAACCATAACCATGGTTTATGGTCCTTCGAATCGAAAAAAAAACTATCAGGACTAAACGTAGACCTGTAAATCCTTTTGCTAATCAGTATCAAACGTGTGTTTAATGATTAACTAATTTTGAAGTATGTATTCCAAAAAGCTTTTTTAACAATTATTGTCCTCCAAATCGAAAAAAATCAGGACCGACGAAGGACCTTATGGAGGTTGTCTTTTTTATCTTCCAAAATTTCTAAGATTTAGATTGGGCTCGTTAGAAAAAAGTATAAAACGCTTAACCTGGAAAATCTATCTTTTTTCGTCCTTTAAATGCTGTAAATGATTAAATTTACATAATATCAATCAAGTCCTCTCTTTAAATCAAAATTTGCACAAATGAATTTAAGTATCACATAAGAATTTTTTTAAACTGACACTTATTCTGGTTATCTGTAATCATAACTAATAAAAGCACTTTGTATTGACACACAACATTACATATCTTCTCCTGTATCAAGAATAGAGCTAAAAAGTATTCCGAAGTATCATTTGAAGGCTTGGTGAAGTAATAGATTATTTACCCGATTTTGACTAAATCTCATTGTAGTAAGTCCTATGTTATGAGTTCAATTGTTATTTAAACTAAAATTAAATTCACATGTTGGCATTAAGCGACTATAATTAAAACAAGTTGGTAGTAAGCTGGTAGATAGTGTACGAGGTGCAAGTTTTTAGCTCCCGCCTAAGACTCTGGTCTCTTAGGCACTAAACGAAAAAGTGCAAGCAAAAAGATTTGTTTTTGCTTCGAAAATTAAGAAATTTTTAACAACAACGAAGGAATAAAACTGATGAATCAGCACTAAATCGCTCATTTGCTGCAACAACGTCATGAGTCAAAATTCGCATTTTGATTTAATATCAATCTTATGATGATATTGAAACTCAAGTCTTGAAAGAAGAAAACCACTTTCTTTATTCATTACGTTGCGTGTTTTTTTGAGTTTTGACAATTTTGCAGCATGTATGTAACTAAGCGAATTTTATGAATTTTTCACTTAAAAGGACTTGCAGATTATAAAATTCCTATAAGCTATAAATAATCACAAATTTTTTTGGTTTATTTTGGCAAAAGTATATACAATCTATTCGAATAAAAAAATGTAAACCATCAATATCTTATTCCTAAATGAAAATGAAAAAATTTTGAAATGATACCTGAAATAACCATATTAGCCAAAGTAGGGCACCTAAAAAACTACCTCAAATCCACATATTTTCTCCCTCCTTCGAATTGCAGCTTCTTAGTAGAAATTCCGCTGTCAGGGTGAAAAATCTAATAAGCTTATTAAAAGTTATTTCTTTATTTCAAATTTCTACCGTAAGTCTACTCTTGCCTTAATTTCTCTTTCATTTTTGTATCCCACATTTTATGAAAAAACCCAAAAAAAAAAAAAAAATCTTTTAAACTCTGACCTAAACAACGGAAATGAAAAAGTCCTTTTGCCTTTCTTTATAGTTTAGAAGTCCTTGCTTAAATTATAACGATAATTTTTTTTTTTCAAAAATAAATATGTTGCAAATGCTGGGAAAATGTAATTTGACTTTTTTTTCATATTTTCTTGATTCTTGCCACAGTCAAATACTTGTTTTAATGTATAGATTTGTTTTTGTAGGACTTTTTTATTTTTTCTTTAAATAAAATAATGCTGTAGTTGCTTTTACTTTCCCAAAAATTGTTATAAAAGAAAAAACAGGACAAAGTCTTATGTTGTTGTCGTATTTGTTTGAAAACTTCAGCCAACAGCAAAGAACAAAAAAATAACATATCTTAAACAACAGCAACTACGAAAAGAAAATTAAAAGCGCAAAGAAAAGGAAAATTATCCCCAAAAACACCTTCGGCATCAAAATCTGTCCAAACAAGTGGAGAAAACTGCCAAAAGACCTGCAGCTGTCAGATTAAATGACATCTAAATTAAAGGGGGTAGGAAAATACACAGACATTTCTACGCAAAATATTTCTACATTTGTATTATTTGTATTGCTTTGCAAGATAAAAACATTTTAAAGAGAGTGAGTTAAAGAGCTCATAAACAATAGTGGTATTCACACCGAACTTGTTAATTTGTTACTCGGTAGTTTGTTAATTTGTTTAAGTTACCAACTGCGAACGACCCCCTTTTTAAAACTTTGTTAGTCTGGTAACTTTAAAATAAAAAAAATCATTTAATACATACATACTTACACTCAATGTACACGAAAATTGCCAAAACACAAATATGTTTTTAGAAATGTATCACAAATGACTTTTTTGTTATATTTATTTAGAAACTGCAACAGCTGATTGTGAGTTACCAACTAACAACTATTTTATCCGGGGTGCCATTTCGTCAATTCGTTAACTGTTAATGTGGTAGCGCGTTAAATATACAAAAACAAAATGCGTGTAAAAAAAGTAATGATTAACGACTAACAACTAACAAGTTCGGTGTGAATACCACTAATATTTGTTCTTACACTCGGGGTTTCCAGTCATGTTTTGGGCATACCCTCAATTCAAATATTTCATTCTCAAAATTCCTCTAAAAGCAGATTTTATTATCCCTAAAAATCTTTACTATATACTTTTACTTTTTATTTATTTCTGGTACTTTTTATATACTGTTGCTACTAAGGACGTATCCAGGCTTCAGTTCAAGGGGTCGTCGGCAGCCTCAGATCCCAATTTGATTACAATAATATATATCAGTTACAACAAACAGTATTTCAAATATCGTCGGCTTAATATGCAAACCTGTTCAATCCACTTTGTAAGTCAATTGAGATTTTGATACCGTGTGGTAGAGAATCATACGCCTCGTCGACCAGCATGAAGGTTTTCTTTAATTTGAGTCCTGATGTGTGCAAAACTATATTTTTGGTTTGCCTCTCAAACTGAAAATACGAAATATAAAAAGCTTTTGTTTCTCTTGTAAAATGTGCTATAAGCAGGGCTGCCAGATAAATTTGATAAAAAAAAAAATTAAAAACTCGTCTTTTACGTTTAAAAACCATCAACAAATCGGACAACTTAAAATTTAGTTTTTTTAAACAATTTTTGTTTGATTTTTGTAAAAAAAAAACATTCAAACCAAAAAATAACCAGCTAGCGGGGAGTCTCATGAAGAGAGTCTTTGATGACCGCATATTTTAATCGTAGAGGATTCATCACACGGGAAAAGCTTTAACACAACTGAAATTCTTCCATAGCATATTATATGTTCGCCATATAATTGTTGAAAATATGATTTATACAGAGAGTCGTAAGAGGTTCATTATTATGGTTTGACGAAAGATAAACAAAGTTTAACATTGTTGTTTTTGTACTCGAAAGTTATAATTTAAAGATTTTCTTAAGACTTGCATATTACAGACGTACCTTTACAAAAGCGTCACGCGTTTTCTAGTTATTGAATAGAGCGGCCTCAACGCTTTGCAATTGGAAAACCCGATATTTACCGCTCGTTTAATGGTGAAGTTTGCCGCTATTAGGAATTAATAATGGCAATTTAGCTATTTTTTTTATAATTTGTGGGTTTTATCACACAAGAAAGCTATTACTACAGTTCGTGACACAACGTTGACGCCCTTGCCTTTGTATGGCATATCAGCGTAAAAGCTAAGCGAAAGAAAACGTTCCGCCTTCCACACTTGTTAAGGTACGGCTGTTAAACATTCCAAGATTAAAACACGAAGGTGTCAGAAAATTTTGTGTTTAAAAAAAATCGTCACTTTTTAGAAAAAAAAAAATCAGCAAATCGGCAGCCTGGCAGCCCTGGCTGTAAGGGAGTAGGCAGGTTGCCATATTAAGCCGGCGATAAGTGATATTAAAATCAAGTAACACAATCAATTCTTCTTTTTTGTCTTCAGGCAAAACGAGCTGTGACTGCGTGCACTTGAATGGTTGGAGAATGCTAGTCCAATTAGGGGGCCTTCTGCCATTGATGGCCTGAGCCAAGTTTTGAGCCTTCAGAGAGTGGAAAAGGAACTTTCTAGGATTGGCTACAGTGTGTTTATATTGGTATACATTTCGGAATCACAATGTAATATCAGAAATATACTAGGAAATATCCTGACTTTGTTGTCATTTAATCACCCACAGCACCATATTCCATAGTTATTACTGCAACTGGAGTGTTACCAATTATTAGCTTATAATCATTGGCGAGTTGTCTTCAGTAGTATAAATATTATTGATTTCGAAACAGGAGACAGCTGGTCTTGTAGATTTCTTATTACTGAATCCAGAAGAAGAATATTTACGGCTCCGAGCAGGTTGGATATTAGCTGTATGTACTTAGCACTTTTTTGGAGCATTTAATTTCTCTATCTAGTTGCCCATCTATTTCTTCCCTTAATCATATTCATATTCTTTGGGGAAACAAAGGCGTATCCAACCAGGGGTCCACATAGTGGTAAATCAGTCGGGACAGCCTCCAAGACCAATTTAATTTTAAAAAATCATAGCTGGACTAGACCAGGGTGTGGAATATGAGCCCCCCCCCCCCTCCTTGGATTTACACATGAATGGCACCCTGGTACTACTAAGACAACTTCCGTGCAATTTTCAGCTTGTATCAACAACATCTTCTTAAATAAATGAAATGCTAAAAAATGTAATGTTTTAAGATCAAAAGTGGACTAAAATTAAAAGGAAATTAAATGGTTATTGCCATTTATTCAATATTTCAAATAATATCTGTAAGTATTTTAAAGTTTTCCTGATAAATGAAGAGTTTTGTTTTCAGATATTTAAAAAAAAAAAAAAAATATGTGGCCATTTATCATTCTTTTCCACATCAAAATATTCATAAAATCTCAATCAGGTTTTTGT
Source organism: Pollenia angustigena (assembly GCA_930367215.1). Lineage (NCBI taxonomy): Eukaryota > Metazoa > Arthropoda > Insecta > Diptera > Polleniidae > Pollenia > Pollenia angustigena. The sequence goes on from OV884057.1 coordinate 253,065,472, forward strand.
ATTCCCATTTTCCAAATAAAATTCTCACTTCGGGATGAATCCTGTGGTGTTGTCATATAACACACACAAACACACACACCTCTACATTTTTACATGTGTTTATAGGAATGTGCGGATGAAGAAAAATGTTTAATTAATGTAAAGCGAAAATTGACTGCTGTTTTGCTCTTTTTGTTGGGATTGGCTTTAAAATTTTTTTAGATTAAATTTCTTTAATCTCAAAGTAATTTTTGGGAACACAAAATTTTAATTTAAAAGATTTTGTTATTTGTGCTTAATTCCCAATTTTTATTCTTGATAAAAACACTGAAATTTATTGTTGATGGGATAAGCTATTCCTATGCGCATTTCACTGGTTGCTTAGGCCAGATCGTCAGGACACTTCATCCAAAGATTTTAGAAAAACTAAAGATATTAAACCAAATACAACTGTTAAGCGTTTAAGAATTAAATGCAACAGTTCTACTTGTAGCAATATCAAAGTTAAAACAAAAACATCAACAATAAACAGTTTTAATCTTTGATATTTTTTAAGATAATTAAATAACACAGAAAGCAACATAGTAAGACTGGCCTTATTAACAATATTACAATTTTAACAATTTTTGAGACATTTTTATTTAAAAAATAAATATTTGTTTAGAAAAAATTTAATTTCTTATTTTTCCTTTGTGGAATTTTTGATAAAATTTAAACTTTTTTTCTTAAAATCTATCCGCCACCACAAGCGGTGATTGCGTGTAAGCTTAGTTTGTTATACCCTGTGAAACTTTTTATATATTCATCTAAAACCAAATTTACTAATATTCTAGGTCCTTGAGAATTTCTTGATCGATTAGGCAAAAAAAAAACACGCTGACTTCGGAAAGATTAAACAGAAAATAAGAATTTTAGTGTCAAGCTCCTAGTTCTCCAAATAAGTTGGCAATAAAATTAAGCCGATTATTATTAGTAGGAAACAAAGTATTAAGCCCAAAATTGGAACAACCAATCTTTAGCAATTAATTCTACAAAAACGACCATAAATTGGTAGCGGAAAGCATCGATTGCTGCTAAAATTTGATTTATATAACTAGAAATCATACTAATATAATATTCCTGCATAAGGGTCCATCCATAATATACCATATACGCCATGTAAAGCGCACTTTCGAAAACACTTTACAACGTTTTACAACCTAACGAATAAGGCTATTGAACAATTTGATTTGTCATAGTTGTCATAGACCAGAAATTGCAGAGCCGAATTTTGTAAAGATCGGTAAAGCCCCCTTTCGGAAAACAATTAGGAGTGCCCAAAAAGTTTCAACTAACGTTATTGAAATATCTGATTTGTCATAGTTCTTTTACACTCCAACAAATTTCTTGACAACTGGTCCATAATTTACCCACATAAAATTGTCTTTACTCTAAATTTATATACAGAATTTTGTGAGGTTTTAATATCAACAACATCCTTAAAATCACTTTGATGGGCCAAAATTTAAAACTAGTCAAGATATTTTATTTAAATTAGGGCAAATAAAGTTTTATTCCACTAGAAAAAAAATCAAAAAACTTTTTTATCATAATGTGATTGGCTCCATATAAAATGTACACTTGGAATAAACTTTAATACGCTTGAAACTGCAGCGCATTATAAAACTCTTAGGTAATTTTTTATAAAGATTGTGTTATCAAAGCACGCTAGGCGCAAATCCTAAAGACTACCACTGGGATCTTGAGTAAAGCACACACGATTTAATCGATATTGTTTTAACAATTATGTAGAAACAATATTCAATAATAAATTGTTTTTCACACTTTTTGGTATGGATGCAATAAGGAATTACTTAACTTGTAAAAGTTTAATGCTAATGAGTTTTGCTGATGACCGCTGCGACCAGCCACCTTTTATATTTGCAATTCAGAATCTAAAATGTATAAGAGCAAACCCTAAATGTTGCGTTAAATTTTATAAATGACTTGGCGATGCCAAAATGAGTGTATTTTAAGTTTAAGCTTAATAATAATCTATTATTTTCGAGATGGCGTTAACTATATTTTGATCCTATATAGAGCCCACATCAGAGAACTGCAAAATCCACTATTTTTGTGGATTTAATCATACGCTCAAAATTACATTAGCTCTATGCCTGCAAAACAAAGTTCAACGTTGGTAATTTTGACATCGTTTTGTACACATTTGATTTGTGCATGTGTGAGTTTTTTATTGAAAGAGCTTTGTTTACATTTATTGTTGCGCACGCAATAACACAATTTCGTAAAGTCAAACGGCATTTATTCTTTTGCTTTTGCATATAAGTAGTCATTGTCCACTCGATGACACAACGACGAATATAAATTGGTATGAGTACGAGTCGCTTTGTTGGTATGATTGTTGTAGGCATAAGTTCAAATAAACTAGTTGCATTGTCCAATTTGTTTTTGTGTTTACCCTGCAAATAATATTGGACCACCTTATTTTGATCAAATGGACTACTGATTGGACTAGTCCGATGTAATGCAAGCATGGACCATGTCATTGTTAAAAAGTGTTTGTAGTTAGACGACATGTCTTCGTTTTTTAACGAAATGTGTTCGTTTTTAAACGACTTCAAAACTAATCCTTTTGAGTATACCACGGAGTAGTTTTAATACTACTCCTTTTTAATCCAAAGCTGGGTTATATGGTCCAGCCCTAGGACATCGTAATGTTAAATAGACCATGTTTTTCCATACGTTTGGGTTACTTTTGGACTAGTCCTAGTCCCTTGTGGGCTACATTTTACACGCGTGTTTGGACTAGTCCATTTATTTGCAGGGTATTTTTTTAAAAGCGTAACAAGCAACATTAACAACAATAACAATATTACATTGTACATACAGAACTACTGTACTTTTTAAGAAATGATAGAAAATAAAAACGTCTTCTGTTTCTATGGAAATTGTTTCAGCTGCTGAATAGTCATCAGAGTAATGATTTTTGCGTATTTTTCTAAGTATATGTTTTTAACCAAAGCAATAATTGGCCAACGAAGCTAAACATGGTAGAAATGGCAAAGCCAATACGCTGTGCATGAGCTGAATGAATTTTAAAACAACACCGATGTGTGTGGCTAAAAAAGTTTGATTGCATGAACACAAATGAGTGTATTTGATGTTGTTGGTTTAATGCGAATTTTTTGCAATCGCAGAAAGCCGTTCTCTGGCCCACACCTGCAAACATTGTAACCCATATTGGAGGGTATCAAAGATTCGGAACAGTCGAATATAACGCATTTATTGTTTTTTTTTTTTTATAAAAACTTGAATAAAAATTTTTTGAAACTTAACTCACTATTTTTTTTATTTTTTAAATGCAATTTTTGGGAATTTATTCTTTTTTTTTTTGTAATATTTCTGCAAATTTTTTCGGTTTTAGTGATTTGGTTTTTTTATATTTTTTTAGACATTTTAAATGTTCATAAAAATTATAGTTTGTTATGTGGAAAAAAAACACGGTTTTCAAATCACTAAAAACATATCAAAATTAATTTTTAATTTCAAATGCTATTTAATTCTATCACAAACGATGAACAAAAATATAATTTTGTTAAACTTTATTTGTCTTGTTTTAAATCTTCTTAATAAAGTAATATTTTTAATACAGAACATATTCTCATCTTCCTATTAAAGGTCTTTTTAAAACAATACAACCTTAAGCCAATTAATCCTTTAATGAAAATAAATAAAAACTTACTTTTATCAAAGACGCAAAACATAAACCATCTTAATTGGGTCATTTCTCTTTTAAAAAGGAAGCCAATAACTAAAACGTCTTAACACAAAATTAGTCTGGAAAATATCTAGAAATTTTGTATGACAAAACATCCACTTTGTTTTAATTAAGTCCAGAATAGCAACCAGAAATTAACAATAATAAGACAATAATTCCATAGAAAATAGTATAAAAAGGAAATGGAATAATAATTGAATTAGTTAAGCCAAATTTTAGTGTAAACAGGAAGTAAATAAGCTAAATATACTGCAAATACTGTTGTAATACGAAGACGATTTCTATACAATATCATTTTACTAAACTCGAAGACGTATAATTAATATTAATTGTCTTACGAATAAAATATCACTCATTAGCAATGACTTTTTCTGCCAGTTTTTAGAAAACTACATTGAAAACAACAATAAAAAACGAAAATTTGTTTTTGTTTTCAATATAATTTCTCACTCCCTCACTTGTTTTTATTTAGTAAAATCAGTATATTTAATTAAATGAAATTAACTGAATTTTAGTTTGTTTTGAATAATTTCAACATCATTTAACTTTTAAAAACATTTTATCCATTATAGTTCTAAGAAAATCATTCAAAATGCTATGTATTTAACTTGCATTTTATTATACCCTTCACCGAAGGTAAAAGTGTATATCGTCACCAAAAATGCAAAAGGGTGTAACAACAAAAAATTCAAAATGAAATTTTTGATACATTTTTGTTCGTTTTATTTAACTATATTTTTTAAAAAAAATTTTAGATCCCTGCGATCAAAAATGGTGACTTTATTAACCCATTAATGCATGAAGTTCGCCAAGTACTTTTTATCCAAACTCTTTTTGAACACGTTATTTAAAACAACTTTTAAAATAATTTTTGGAGTTTTATTTGAATAATTTTTTTTTAAGATTTTAGAAGGAGTCCCTTGCAAGGGACATTATGCAATATCGTCACATAAAATGTGAAAGTTTTTTAAACGTTCTTTTGGGGAAGGCCCTTGTTGCACATAAAATTAGGCATATTACCGCATTTTGTACATCTTTAGTCCCCTTTGGAGTAGTCTATTATGTAATTTCTAGCGTCATATCGATTGACAACACTGAAAATCAAGGGTCTGTAACCTTTTACAGAGGGCACACCGTACGTTTCTAGGTACGAAGTGGCTATATATCTACGGAATTGCAACAAGTTTAAGCAACCTCATTAGTAGCCAACCATTAAAAACGGAAGCATCCAACAGATATGCGAAAATTGATCACCACCACTTACGTTGTCTTATACGTGACTGATAAACAGCAATGAACTGGTCCATTTTGTCAACACCATCCATGCCTTGATTGTAATATTGAAATACTTTTGGTTGGGTATCTGCATGGCGCCTTCTCCTCTTGTATAAAGCTTTCACGTTCCAACTTCATTTTTGTCAAAATTAGTTCCTAACGTGACTACGTTATTGTCTTTCCATCGCACGACGAGTATATTGCCATTATCAGAAAAAGGATAGTCCGTAGATCCTCTTTTATCTTTCTTCATTTCCGAAACGGGACGGAGTGGGCATTTTTCGGTTCGACTATTGCTTATTGTACCAAATGAGCATATTCCTGAAGCTGACAAATGCCGAAAAAGCTTTACGGATATGAAATAATTATCAATAAAACCCTTAATGTAAGAAAAATTAAAATTTTCAATTAAAAAAATTGAAAAAACCTAATTAATCAGTTCCATCCAAAGGAGGTATTGCAAATATATCGGTATTTTGCAAGTTGTCGTCTATATATTGTTACTGCTCCAATATTTCAGCAACTGTAATCTGTACAATAATAGCGATGAATATTACCATAGAGCATAATGTCCCTTAAAAGGGGCATGAATAAAAAACGCAAATTGCTTTTATTTTTAAAATCATTTAAATTTTAAAACTTCAACAATTCAGTTACTTAATCTCATTTTAATAAGCTCACATTAAACAAATATAAAAAAAGCAATAAACTGTTAATTTTTTTTCATTCGTACATACCCTTCACGTGTGGTGCGAATTTTGTTCTTCCTGTTATACATTTTTTGCACAATATTACGCACTCGAAAGAATAAAATTAAATAAAAGACTTGTTGTTTTGACGAAGACACACAAGAGAATGAGATGCTAAATGAAAGTTGAATTTCTAATTTTTCGTGTTGCTGTAAAGTGGCAAAAACAGAGCTTCCATTTAAAGGCACCATATGCACTAATGGGTTAAAGATATTCAAACGTTAAGTAAGCCTTGTTGTTATTGATTTTGTAAAGTTTTTTGCTTCTGCTGGAAAAAAATACAAAAAGTTGATACGCTCTTTTGCATTTTAGGTAACGATATATAATTTTGTCAGTACGTTTGTAATTTCTAAGATAACAATCTAAGACCCTATAAAGTATAAAATATTATAGGTTTTTATGAGTAGCGAAGTTTATCAAACGATTTCTGTCTGACTATCTGTCCGTCTGTCTGTTGAAATCGATTTCCCGAAGACCCCAATAACGATGGGTACTTTGCTAGAAATATTTACGTCACATATCCATTTAATTTTGCTATTGAAACTTAGCCTGAACGCTATATGGCTGATATACGAGCTAAAAACCACGAGTGCCTTTAATCTTACCCATATGGTGTATTTTTTTAATTCCTGTCTATTGCCGAATTAGTTTTTTTTTTTTTTTTTTGTTCAATTGAAAACAAATTGTTTGAATAAAACGGTGGCATGTCATAACGTCCAGTGTCGTAGTGTCCATGGACACTATGACACTCCAAAAAGTGCCATAATGTCCGCGGGCATTGTGACACTTTGCAAATGGACATTATGACACTTTTAAAAGTGTTATTAGGTCCATAATTACTAAATAAGTTAAATAAAAAACCAAATCTAAAAACACGCAGCGAAAAACATGTTTTTTTATGGTCAGAACCAACAAAACTATTTTTAAAGAAACTAATTTAACCATAATATGGTTGTTGGTGGCAATGATTTCGTTAATTTAAACATAATATGGTTAAAATTTGTTTAAAAATGGTTTTGCTGCTTTTTCTCTGGGTGTATATATTAAATATATAACGAAAACACTTTTGGGCGCAAGGATTTTCTCCTCTATCGTATAACAAATACCGGTTTCGCTAACTAAAGCTTCTCTGTATAGTCGGTCTTCAGCCGGGCGCATTGATTTTCTCCTTTATAGTTTAACAAAAACCGGCTTCGCTAACTAAAGCTTCTCTGCATAGCCGGCCTTGGGCCGGGCGCAAGGATTTTCTCCTCTATGGTATAACAAACACCGGCTTCGCTAACTAAAGCTTCTCTGTATAGCCGGCCTTCGGCCGGGCGCATTGATTTTCTCCTCTATGGTATGACAAAAACCGGCTTCGCTAACTAAAGCTTCTCTGCATAGCCGGCCTTCGGCCGGGCGCAACGATTTTCTCCTGTATGGTATAACAAAAACCGCCTTCGTTAACTAAATATTTTCTGTATAGCCGGCCTTGGGCCGGGCGCAAGGATTTTCTCCTCTATAATATAACAAAAACCGGCTTCGCTAACTAAAGCTTCTCTGCACAGCCGGCCTCTGGCCGGGGAAGAAAAATTTAGATTTTTTTAAAAAATATTAATTATCAATTTATCAACAAAAGATATTACTTAACATGGTTTCGTTTAAATGTGCTAACTTCCCATTTCATACTATTGATAAACTGAAATTTGTTCGCATTTCACTGGTTGTTCAGACCAGATAGTCAGGAAACTTTATTCAAAGGTTTTAGAAAAACTAAAGATATTAAACCAAATTAAACTCTTAAACGTATAAGACTTATAAGCTACATTTCTACTTGTAACAATATCAAAGTTTAAACAAAAACATCAACAATTACCAGTTAGTTTATCTCATCTTACATTCCCCACTACAATTGGTTGATTACTATATTTTAACTAAATCAAAGCATCAATAAAAAAGTTAAATGAAGACGTGGTTTTTATTAACTTTTTACAGGCTCAAGACTTCTTAAATCTAAAATAATATATGTATATGAAAACAACCAGCTTTTACCCTTAACTTTGTTCACGTGAAGATTTAAAGACAAGTGTTTATCGAAAAAAAAAAATGTACACACACTTTATTTAGTTTTCCACAACTTTACTTATTTTATGTTTAAATAATGCTATAAATAACTTTATACGATCTATTATTTTCCGCCAAAATATATAAGTTTTCAGCACCCGATCGATACTCTTAAGCAACCGACATACCCCTGTCCATGTGAAAAGCAAGGGTTGTCTTAATATGTATGTTCCTGTGGCAGAAGCCAAATTAATCGAAAAGAGGAAAAGTAATTTTTGGCATATGCCATCCGTCTACCAAATGTCATTCAAATTCACTAAACGGGTTTCACGTGATGCGCCAGAATCATTCAAACTTTCGCAGTTGCACAAGAAATTTCCGTGAATGAGACCCTAAGACGGTCAACTTGTATAGCAAATGTTCCGATGCCTCGTTGGCAGTCACGCAGAATCTGTAACAATACAGAGTAATAATATTATCTCATATAAACTGGTAGTATATGGGGCCAGAGTGCACAGTGAATAGACCTTAGCTTGTTTTTTTTTTTTAAGAAAAGGTAACTTACATGATTTATTATGGGATTAAGTAACAAACCCTATATAGACGAATGAAATCATTGTCGAACCTTGATTTTATACTTTTCATAAAGTATCTAGCCAAAAGGGATAACTAAACGGATCTTAGGAACTATAAAATTCGTTAGCTACTGCCTCTATTTGCCAAGCAATCCTTGGTTGTCAACTTGAAGCTAAAGTCTCTAGTAGGTTACGTTAGGTTCAATGGGCAGCAGTCACGAGGACGGCTCACTTGGGTCCTTATAGCGGTCCCTTTGTGATAGCCTTAGCCAGTGACAAGAGTCAGCCAGTATTCACCAGGCTATTCCCCAGACGTCACTTCAGCAGAACAGAGAGATCGATGTTAGTTCCTCATTAGACGGTCTCCCTAAATGCCTTAACCCAATATCCCCAAGATCGGGGCATTGGCAGAGAAAGTGAAAAACTGTATCGTTATATTCGAGACCCATGCTCGCCGCCTGAGTCCCTATCACCCAGTGACCCGATATCACTGTCCTTAACCTAACTAAATTTAAGATAAAATCTGTTTTGGCCTCAGATTAATGAAACCAAATATGATTTATAATATTTACTTTTTCAAACTAATTATATCAAATATATACAGGGTGGCGCAGGACTTTTTTATAATTATTCTTTTTTTCAGCATTTTGTGAAGGAGACTTGGGGAATTAATTATGAATTATTACACGATCGAACAATGTACAAAAATAATTGAATTTTATTTTTCAAACCAACAGTCTATTGCGCTGACACAGCGTCAGCAATACACCATTTAATTGGAAATTTTCGTCAACATGGTTCTGTGTGAAACCTTCCTGGTGCCGTAAGAACACCTACCGTGCACACTGGCCAAAACCAACATTCCAAATGAAATCTTGGCCATAACACCCGAAATTTTGCGTAAAGTAATGGAAAATATGCTAAAAAGAGTACGTATGTGCTTAGCAGAAAATGGATATCACTTACAGGATATCATTCTTCAAAGCTTATTGATTTTTTATTTATTTTAATAATCGCAAAAATAAAAAAGTTATAACCATTAAAACCATACAGCTCATTCTACGCCACCCTGTTATGAACCATACAGCTCATTCTGCGCCACCCTGTATATATGTATATATTATGCCCTGTGGAACAAAGAGCATCTACTTACATTAACTTTTAACAACTTTCTTCAACTAATATGCCAAAATCAAATATTTATTAAAGATAATTCATTGTTCTTTTTAATTTTGCTTACTTTTACTTTAGCAACTAAGAGCTTTATTATATTTTCCCCAAAATTTACTTATTTATGTTTACAAGACAACAAATAATATAAAAAGCAAAACAAAAGCATTAACTAAAAATAATTTTTAATCAGCTTAAGTACTTACTAGATGTTTTACACCTTAAGTAAATAATAATATAAAAATATTACATTAAAGCCACATGCAGACACTTATTTACAAAAAATACATAAACAACAATATGTACCCAAAATTTGTTACGTTCATTTACTTCAATAGTGTCACAACTCAAAACCCCGGATTATTGATATTTTAGAAAAAATTTATTTTTGGATCATTGGAAATTTACTTATTGTGATAAAATATATATTAGGGTTATAACTTTTTTTGAGTGCAAAATACCACTTCAGCACCATGTGGGGAATTTTGTTCTGATAATAAAATACTGTTTTTTAAGCTGATTCGGTGAAAAAAGTTTCCGCACCGTAAGCGATTCCCAATACTCCATATTATGTGTGAATTTTATTTTTGGAAATTTAAAACCCATTTGATTTTGCATTAGACTTATGAGAAATGGTTTAATGTTGAAGATTATATATGAATTTAAACAAAAACGAACTTATTTAAGACTAGGGTAACTGATTTAATGATGAAAATAAATAAATAAAAACAAAACTTCAACGCTTTCGGTGCGGAAACTTTTTTCACGAAAGAGGAAAAGTGACACCATATTTTTTTATTTTTTTTTTATGCCCCACACGGCTATGAGGTGGTATTTTTGATATTTGCAAAAATTGCAAAAAGTTTTATCCCTAGTATATATATTAGAGCGACTCACCAAAAAAGTGCTCGATGTGCCCTCCTAAAAATGAACCTTGGACTTTTTTAAGATGACATTTTAAATATTTCGGCTGCAGCTTTGACCTCTCGTGAGCTGGACCAGTTTGAAAACGGGTCTATTTTTGCATGTTTTGTTAATTTAAGAATCTGTTTCCTTATTTCCTTGGGTATCGTAAGAAAGGTTTTTTTAAGTCGCGTCCAACTGTATATACAATTTGTCCAAGGCCGATCATCCATGTCCTTTTTTTAAGGATTTTCTGTAAAAAAAAAGGTTTTTGAATTTTTTGTTCAGGGTTGTTTGTAATAAAAGTGCCAAATTAGCATATTTTAATCTTAAGTCGATTAAATTAAATACGTGTCTTAGCTTTTTTTGCAATTCGTGCTAGTTCGCGTTTTTGCAAAAATGCAATGGGGTGGTAACCCTTCGTTTAAAAAGGGCAATATGGGTATCAAATTTTATCTTTTGGCAAGTATATCATCCTTGTATGTAAATAATTTAGATTTTTGCAAATAAGATACATTTTACACGGTGTTCTGGAATTTATATAAATGCAATTTTGTAGTAACTCTAATATGATAGCGGATTTAGTATCTATATCATGTATGGATGAAAATAGGACTTAAGAAAGAAAAAAAGAAATGATCCACGACTTTTTGGCGGCATATTTTTTTCGCAACTTAAAAAAAATTCAAGGCGTGGATTATTTCTTTTTTTCTTTCTTAAACCTATTTTCATCCATACATGATCTAGAAACTAAATCCGCAATCATTGTAAATTGTAAGGGCCGATGTTGAATGTGAACCACACCTAAACGCCAAGTTTTTTTCCGAATTTTATTTGACATTTCTCTATTTCAGACTTACTCAATTTGAACCATGGAGAGATACACAATCCAATCGTGCACTTCGCGATTCAGTGATGAGGCACATTTTCACCTCAGTGGATTCGTCAATAAGCAGAATTGCCGCATTTGGGCGAATGAGAATCCAAGAGTGATTGTCGAAAAACCAATGCACCCACAAAGAGTGATGCGGTGTATGGGCTGGCGGCATCATCGGGCCGTATTTTTTCCAAAATGAGGCCGGTCAGGCAGTTACTGTGAATGGTGTTCGCTATCGTGAGATGATAACGAACTTTTTATGGCCCGAATTGGAAGATATGGATGTGGACGATATGTGGTTTCAGCAGGACGGTACCACTTGCCACACAGCTAACGAAACAATGGCTCTTTTGCGCAACAAATTCAATGGCCGTGTTATCTCACGTAATGGCGATGTCAATTGGCCGCCAAGATCATGTGATTTGACACCGTTGGACTTTTTTTTTGGGGTTATTTGAAAGAAAAGGTGTACGTCGATAAGCCAGCAACAATTCAAGAGCTAAAGGATGAGATAATTCGGCACATTAACGGCATAGAACCTCCATTATGCCTCAGGGTCATTGAAAATTTGGACCATCGGATGGAGGTGTGCCGCCGTGGTCGCGGCGCCCATTTGGCCGATATTTTGTTCCATACATAATTGAGTAATACCAATATATCATAATAAAATATCATAATAAAATAAATTAGTTTGTGTTTTATTCAAAATCAACATCGGCCCTTGAAATTTAACCACCCTTTATTAGAGTTACTACAAAATTGCATTTATATATATTCCAGAGCACCGTGTAAAATGTATCTAATTTGCAATAATCTAAATTATTTACATACAAAGAGGATATACTTGACAAAAGATAAAATTTGATACCCATATTGCCCTTTTTAAACGAAGGGTTACCACCCCATTGCATTTTTGTCAAAACGCGAACTAGCACGAATTGCAAAAAAAGCTAAGGCACGTATTTAATTAAATCGACTAAAGATTAAAATATGCTAATTTGGTACTTTTATTACAAACAATCCTGAACAAAAAATTCAAAAACCTTTTTTTTTACAGAAAATCCTTAAAAAAAGGACATGGATGATCGGCCTTGGACAAATTGTATATACAGTTGGACGCGACTTAAAAAAACCTTTCTTACGATACCCAATTTGTATAAGTTGGTAAGGAAACAGATTCTTAAATTAACAAAACATGCAAAAATAGGCCCTTTTTCAAACTGGTCCAGCTCACGAGATGTCAAAGCTGGAGCCGAAATATTTAAAATGTCATCTTAAAAAAGTCCAAGGTTCATTTTAAGGAGGGTACATCGAATTTTGCTTCCATACAACTTGAGTCGCTCTAATATACATATATATATATTGCGTTTTTCTTTTAATTATAATTATGACACATCTCAGTTTTGCAAGGGTCGTCATCAGGTTAAAATACGATTTATTTTGTGTTAGAACCATATTTTTGTTATTTTTTCTTTATTTGTGATGAAAACCTTTACACGGCTTGGTTAAGAAATAGTAGTTTTTGAGTTATGACACTACTGCAGTAAATGAGACAAAATATTTCTATATGTACGTAAAATACTCTGCAGTTTTGAAAGGCGCTCTTCGTTTTTACTGAAGCCTGCAAACTACTTTAGAATGGATTTATAAGAATTCGTGTAAAACTTTAAAGACATGTAGAACGGAGAGTAAAAATATTTTAAACAAAAATATTTTACACATTTTTTGCGACGCAACCATGATATGGTGCCGCAACCAAATTTGTGTTAAATTAAAATGGTAGCAATTGTTAGGCACATGGTTGCGGGCAAGCATAATACATTTGTCATTCTAGATATAAAAGGGATAAATATTGTGCAGCAAAACATAATATAATAAAAGATTACTTTGAGAGACGTAAATTTACTAAATGTTAACTTTGGCTATGGCGAATAAAAATGTCAGGCTAAATACCCGTGGTCAAAAAATTATCGAACTTGTTTTAAATAATTCTAAATTTCTTAAACCTTTAAAAAAGATAGAAGAGTGGTCAATAATACAAACAAGACATTATTCTTACGGCCTTACTTCTAGTAAATAAAACAGGCTTATAAAAGGTTTTTGAAACGGATTTTCTATCAAAACTTGTTTAATAAACTGTAAATAAACCAGATTTTTATAGTTAAGGGGATTAATCTTTAATGAGTATTTCAGGGTGCACACAGTAAAGATAACTTGCTGTCACTTTTGAACTTTTTTTTTGCAATACAAGAGAAGGCAATTGATTCTAAATAGACTTAACCCCATATTCATAAAAGAAAATTAATTTACTCAGTAAAAAATGTGCTCCAAAAGGAATAGGTTTTATGTATGAATTCATACCTCACATCGCTTCAAACCTGCTGATGGGATGCCTGATTTTTATATGAGGTGTAACCGATTTGGAGGACTATTTTCTGCTGACAATAAGCGCTTCTTTTAACATGCAAGCAAAGCACTCCTAAAGAGCTTGTTTTAAGGGCTAACTATATTAACATATTCATTAATGTTTTGCTTTTAAACCTTCTTCCTTGTTAGCACTAAAATATCAGCTTTTTTGTTTATTTCATTCTTTATCATTTACTGCTGTATAAGAGCTCTCTTATTGAAGCGCTCTATTGTGCGCTTTTTCTCTTAAGTGCTTCAAAAAACCGATTTTTTTTTACTGGGTAAATAAAAAAACAAATTTTCTATGAAATTTTTCTTAAAAAACGTTTGTTAAATTTAATAACCGGTTATGGATACGGGGGTAAGAAACTTGAAATTTGATACTAGACTAGTTTTTTTAATCTATTGCAAAAACTGTGAAATCTCTTCACCAAAGGGATCATTGAAATGTGTTCGTGCACGGAGGATCTCGTCCAAAAAGAACTTAATGCCCGTCTAAAGAAAGAAAGAACAAGCACTTGTGTAAACATTACCGGCTACTGTTCGCTTAATTGAATACTTTAAAAGTCTCACACCAAAAAACATTTGTCTCTTATAAGTAAACTAAAGAGATAAGGAGTTTATTGACAATTATACCTGTATAGATTACCAGTGAATCAATATAGTAGCCAAATGTCTTCTTCGACTCTGATTTAGACCTATTCGTAACAATTTATGACTCTTAATATGTAGTTGAATAATTTTTTTGGCGACAGCTACAAGAGCTGCAGGGTATTTTTTTTATACACACAACCACTCAAGTGTTTTTGTATTTAAGTAAATGTTTGTTAACAAAAACTGAAATAATATCTTTTACTTTTATTTATTTTTATTTTCATGCATTACTTTATTTATTTACACAGGAATAAAAACTTTTGCACACACATCTTCTAAGTTTTTAATATTATTTTTTAAATATTGTTTTAATTTTTTGTACTTATTTTTGTCAAAGTAAAACAGATTTTTTTTTTTCTTCTTAACACTGACGTTTCATTTTAATAATTTTTTTTCTTTGTATTTGAGTATGAATGTTATATCTTTGTTTCTATTTAAACTAACACAAATACTTACAGTAATTCCATAAGACATTTTAACACATATAAACAAAAACAAACAAATGTTTTTATAGGATTAAGATTTTTTCTTCCTCTTCTTTCGTTTTTTTCTTTTATTATTATTTTGTTTCTCGTTTTTTTTTATTTTTCATACGGATATTCTACTTAGCTAAGCTTTTCTTAACAGTTTACTTTATCTTGATGTTTGTATTTTCATTTATTTTCTTGTTGTTTTGTATTTCTTGAAAAAAGTATCTAAACAAACAGCAATAAAAAATATTTCGTATAAAGTTATATAAAAGCAAAAACACACACGCACATAATGTGTTAACATAAATATTATATGTACGTATGTATGTACCCGCATACAAACGTTTTTATTTATTTATCAGAGTGTGTGCAAATAAATGTTCAGGTAAATGAAAATATGAGAGCAAGAAATAAAATAGAGCACACTTTAAGGTCAAATTAAATAAGATTTTTTTTATTATACACTGAAAGAATTTTCTTCACAGATCTAATGGATTTTGACATTAATCCAATGAAAATTACATTAAAATTCAACCTATGTAACCCTTCATTGGATTAATGAAGAATGTTACATTAGCCCTCCGTTAATGAAATGTTTCGTAAAATCAATGAAAATTTTGCATTATTTTAATGTAAAACGTTTAAAGAAACTTTTTAATTATTTTAATATAAATGTTTTATAGTTGAATGAAATTTTTAATTTATTTTATCCATTTTTTCAATGTGCGTTTTGAGTTGTTGTGATTTTCATTTTTTTTATTCCTGTTTCAAGTCATCATGTTTTAATAATTTTATTTCCTTTTTCTATTTCGTTTACATTATGTTATGTTCTAGTTTCATAAGCTAACCTTAAAGTAAATGGTGCTAAATTCATTTCCAGCCCGCGATGACCTTCATCTGCCTTCTTTCCATTTTTCTTGATTGTACTACTGCGTAAATTTTGTGTATTTAAATTAACATTTATGAAAAAAGAATGTGAGAATTTGTTGCTCTTTTTTTTCCTTCGCGTTGTTTGTTTTAAATCTAAATATTTCTAACATTTAGCTAAAATCAGTATTTCGTTATCGTAATGAATTTTTTTTCATTAATGTTATGGAACATTAAACTTACAATGTTTTCATATATTTTCATGCTTACCGCTAAAAATTTATTAAAAAAACGTTTTTATAACAGTTATAGGAAGAACATTTTTTTAGTTATAAGTATTTTGAAGTTAAAGAATCTTAGCTTGTTTTCATTGTTTTAGTGACATTTATCATGGAAAATATGAATTTACAAAAGATTCCTTTTTTTCATTAACTTAAAAACATTTAAATATTTTTAATAATAGTTCCTTTTAATCTTAAAAACCCTATTGAAACTTAGCCCTATTTAATCTTAAAAACCCTATTGAAACTATAAATAACAAAAGGTTGAATTTTTCTTTTGAAAGAGATATTAAGTTGTCATTAATTTAATGAAAAATGTTAACGAAATAACGCAACTCAATTACGTAGTGTTAATGAAATTGTTTCATTATATTTGTAAAATTTCATTCCCGTAATGAAAGTTTACATTGGATTAATGAAAAAAATTTAATGAAATTGATTCATTAGATTTATGAAGCATAATTCCTTCAGTGTAGGTATAATAAAGTTTATTTAAATAAAATGTTTAGATGTATAATAAATATAAATATAGTGTAGAAATATGAGATCATTAAAAAAAACCAGTTAGAGTGCTATATTCGACTGTGCCGGATCTTTGATACCCTCCACCGACAGTTCGAATGTTTTAGGAGTAATCAGCCTTATTCCTGTTGTCGTTGTCGTCATCGACAGTGTTTTCTTTTTTTTTTGTACTTGATTATAGAGCACAGGCTGTGTGTCACTTTAATCTATTACATAAAACAACACTGTCGGTGACGATAACGACAACCGGAATAAGGCTGAATATCTGTATGATGTCTATTTATTATTATTATCTTTATAAAAACAGACATCTGCATTAAAATTGGTTGCGGTTTAGACATGTATTAAATAATTGACTGACAATCAGAAAGTTGTATGACTTTGTTTTTATCAATTTTTACTAGCTTGAGTAAAATACTCATGATTCGTAACAGTTTAAGCCGAGCGTAAATGATTTTCAGGAGGGCAATTTATATTGGAGCCATGGTAAGTGGTAATCGCAAAGTTTTGCAAAGTAATTTCTGGTATTAAAAACCATAAATTCAAAACAGCGGTGCAATTAGTTTTAGCGTTTGCAGTGAATTTCAGAAGGCTGCCAAACTGGGATCTAAGTTAAATGATGGATCGTATATCACAAAATTGCATAAAATTTTTTCTGACCATATGAAGCTATGTTGGAAGAAAGTTTACCGCAATATCTACGTCTGCTACGGTTAAAGGCGTATTTAAATATTTTACCAGAGTGGGCTTTATATGGGGCCTAGGGTAAATTATGGACCGATCTTCACGAAATTCCACGGTATTATTTTCAGTCCTATAGAACTTTTATATACCATTTTTTTTATGATAGCATTATTTTTTACGGTTTTAGGCATAATAAACTGTTTTCCGGAAGAAGGGTTTATATGGGGCCTAGGGTAAATTATATACTGATCTTCACAAAACTTCACAGCGTTATTACTTGTCCTATAAAACTGTGACGATCAAAATTTGGTTATGATAGCATTATTAATTAGGGTTTTAGGCGTTCTATTCCGGGAGTAGGGCCTTTATGGGGCCTAGGGTAAATTATAGACCGATCTTTACGAAATTTTACAGCGTGATTTCCAGTCAAATAGAACGAAATTTTGCAAAATCGTATATCTTTCTGTGCATTGTTTCACCATTTATGTTAGTTTTTGTAACAAATTTACCAATTTTTTTAGGTGGTGGTTCCACATTTTATTTCATAGCTCTGATACTACTGATCCGATTTTACTGGATTTTAGTCTTAAAGTGCTTAGGATAACAACAAGCAATTTGACAACAAGTCTGTTTATTTGTTTTGAGTTTTTCGAAAATGAGCGTGTTTTCAACAGCCGGGAAGATAGACGGACATGGCTTAATCGACTTTAAATTACTCAAGGACCCAAAATATATGTACTTTATGAGGTGTGAGATGAATAAAAAAAATTTTCACACGGAATGACAAACTTAGTATACCCTCTTCACAACTTATTGGGGTGGAGGGTATAAAAATTAAATTATAGTTATTTTATGTTTATGCCCCTAAAGGTAGACATAATATAAAGCGTGGTCCTACCAAAACGCCCGTTGTTAGTTGTTAATAAAACAATAATTTATTAATAAGATTTTGTTTGTCGTGCTTAAATCCCAATTTTTATTCTACACAAAAACACTCAAATTTATTGTTTGTGGATAAGGTAGTTTCTATACGCATTTCACTAGTTCCTTAGGTCAGATCATCCGGAAACATTCAGCCCAAAAATTTTAGAACAGCCAAAGATATAAGCAAATAGAACTGCAGAGTGAAAGAGAACAACTACAACTAGTTGGAATTCTCCCAACATTAATTGTAGTGGGGAATGTAAGAAGAGATAAACTCACTGTTTTTTGTTGGTATTTAAGCTTAAGCTTTGCATTTCTCATTTACAAAATTACACAAATATTCCGCGGTTTAAAAATTATCCAAAAAATTTTAAAACATTAAGGTCTGTAAATTAAAAAAAAGTGGTAATGCTGATTGGCCTGAATGTTCATGATCCTTTCTAAAAGCCCTAGGGATTATCCTTATGAGAACAAAGTTCCTTAGTTCTAGCTTTAGCTTTAGCGAGATTTCCATTTATAATTGGTTCAATTTCGATAACAACATTAAAGTTTGACAATTTAAGTATCTATGATATCAACTGCAATTTATGTCTTATTTACCACAAATAATAACATTATTATTGTACACTTTACCACAGAATAAGACTAGAACAGAAAAGAAAGAAAAACACCGTTCATTCTAACACAACCATACATTCAAGTTTTTGTCCGACTAAGGCCCGTATTCACGACTTACCTTTAAAGATCGATATAGTTACCTTCAATTTGTTTTCGTTTTCACAACTTCTGTATAAAATAAACTTAACATTTTTAAAAACGTGGCAATACTAAAGCATATACCGATTATTTTTGCCAAAATAAAAATACGAACTGGCAACTACGTACTTTCTTTTACTTTTCTCATTTTAAATTTTTTGTGTGCACAAGTGCTGGGATACTGTCGATATTTTCTACTATCGATATTTATCGATAGTTCAGATTTCACTATCGATATATCAATATTACTATCGACTGAATGTTTGTACTTAAGTAGGAAAACTTTAACTAGTTTTTTTATCATGCTACAGTTCATTGTTTTTATCACTTTATTGAACGTAAGAGACGTACATATGTATGTACGCACGTTATTTTAGATGACAGTTTTTAAAAATTGTGATGCTGATAAGCACCATTCTGAAGGAACCAAAGTAACACTATAAGATATTTGATTGCAAGATAATGTTCTAAATTGGATTTGATTCTCAACCCAAAAGGTAATCAATCTTTCGGATTTTTTCTGTAATGGTCGTTCATTGTTTTATTCTATGCTCGCAATTGCAATTGCATTTTTATTTGATTTTATTACAACATCTTAAAACTATCTAACATTTCAGTCCGTATGTAAACATATAAAAATTTCGGCAAAAAGGCCTTAAGTTAGTAGTAAAAAGCACAGCTAAGCAACCCATACCACCTGCCATTCTTGTTGTTTGTATTCATTGCTGTAATTCTGCGCGAATTAATATGTAGCCAGCTTAAACTAGCGGCAAAAAACTGTGTGTGTATAGCAGCTGTAACATGTCTTCATACCTGTATTTTAAATAATAATAATATCGATATTGATATTTTTCCTATCGATATTTTCGATAGTTTACGACTATCGATAGTACTATCGATAGTTTCCCAGCACTACTGTGCACACATATTTTTTAATAAGGCAAATATTAATGAAATACCGCGTACACGCGAATTTAACATTTTGTAAATTTTTTTTTGTAAAAATACGAGTTTGTTGTTAATTTACAAAATATACGTATACTTGGAGTTGCCATATATAAAAAATATGTGAATATAATATGGCAATCTCGAATCCTAACCTTACGACAAAAGTTAAAGGTAGAACGTTCCTCACTTTACCTCATCCTTCACTTTTAGATTAAAGGGAACTTGTGATAATTAAAAACTCATTATCTATCCGATAACTTCCTACATTTAGCTATCGTTAAGTCGTGAAAACGGGCCTAAATCTCTCTTGTTCTATTCCAGTCGTCTTTTATGCACTTGACATTCAATACAAAATAGATTCATTTATTGTTATCATTTTCCACCTGCTACAGTCAACGTAAAAAGGCTCGTTCATTCCAAATTGCCATAATATGTTATTTTTATCTGATTGAACGTAAAGCAAAAAAAAATTTTACAAGAAAAGTACCAAAAAAAAACCTGATATTTTTGTGTTTAGTCTCTTTTTTTATTAGTTCAAAATGTGGGGAAAAAAGTCTTACTTTTTCATTCCTTCTTTTTTAACCAATTGTCAGATGAACACAAAAAACCACATACGCACAGATTCACTCTCCCTGACACACTTTCATACATACATGTATAAATAAAGGACAGTTTTGTAAATTATTTGTCTCGGTCTGTTAAAGTTCAACAAAGGCCACAAATAAAACCTGAAACACACAGAAACAAGGAAGAATGGTCTGATAGACCCAGTGTTAGACCTTGAAGTGGTAGGATGTAGACACTCAGACAAAAGGCCAATTTGCTGTCATCATTATCAGTTTTTGGAACAAAAGCCAGGAATGTTGGTTGTAAGTAAAACTAAATCAAACTAAATAAATATTAGAAGAGAAATGAGAAACCATTTATAAAAACAGTAGAAAATCAAATTTTTTTTACAAGGATAAACATTTTTAAAGTATTCGTTAGTTTTTGGTATTTTAACATTAATGTGAACAGCTGAAAAATTTTACTTACGTCAACAGCAAGCTTACCCGCGTAAACAAGTACATATTGTTGTTATTGTTTTTCGTTTAATTTGTATTTAATTTGCGTATTTTTTCCTATTTTTAATTATTTTTATGCATGAATACTCAAAATAACGGGTGTTTTAGCAAGACCTGTGAATTTTTTCTTTGCTTTACTTGAACTGCGGTTGCCGCAAGGGAAAAAATGAAAAATTACCACCTCCATGATCTGAAATGTCCAATTTTATTCAATCATCAGAATATGTTAGAAAACACTTTTGGTGAGAATATCATGAAGTTTGAGAGCGATATGATAGCCACAAAGTTTTTAAAATTCAAAACATAATTGGGTATGTAGCTGTTGACATACAGGTTAAACAAAACCTCGCACATTGTCTTAAATACTTTTTTCTCACTATCTCTCTCTCAACAAGAACCACCATAACACCTGGCATTAAACTCCGGTAGAAAATTAAAGCCTTGGATATCGATCGAAATTACATTACAATTAAATGGATATTTCAATAAATATGGAATGCCGTATTTTGCCCCTGGCTTATGTTTTTGATAAATTGTTAATCAAGAGAAATATTTTTTCCCTTATGAGGTCGCATTTCCTGGGTACTTGAAGTCATAAAGGCACTTTCAAAATGCTACTGTTAATCGTCCACCACACATTGGAACGAATCTCGAATCTAGCTGTGCAAAAGTCATAAACATGTGATTACGTTTGAAATTAGTTATGTACGATGTTTTTTTTTTTTTTTTTTGATATTTGCTTGTTAAATACAGTGTAACAATGCTTAACGTCATCTAAGAACCCTCAGCTTCCAGATACACCTTTATCGAGAATGACACTTTTTTATTTTATTTTAAGTATAAATAATTTGTAAATCACTTTTAGACTTTTAGACGCGTTTAAGCAAAATGTTAATTAAGTTAATCAAAGCCGTTCACACTACATTTGAGATGATTAAGATGACAGATGATTAAGAAAAAAAACACAACAAACAAATTTATATTTATTTAAAGTATTAAAAATGGATAAAAATGCTTTTATAAAGTTATCAGAAGATTAGTTTAATCATTTTAATGATGAAATTGTGAAAATTTATGAATTATTAATGGAAAAAAATAAAAACATTAAGCAGAAATCGTGGCCGGTTGTACACGATCGTCTTGGCGATTCTACATTGCAATCAGTTTGAGGTATGTTCAGTGGATTCTATGTGGTTTATATGAGTTGTAATCATATCAATTTGAAGTGATTAACAAATCACTTCAATGTATGGGTAATCATCTCGATTTTGAAGTGATTAGAGCTTAATCACATTCGAGCTGCTTAAACGCGTTTAAGAACCCAAGTGTGAATATAGTATTAGTGCTAGAGTTGTCAACCGATTAAGAATAATTCCATTAATCGATCAAACAAAACCAAACTATTGTTCGAATAATTTTAAAACGACGATTTTCGAAGAACGAAGAAAGCGATTAATTAATGTCGGTTAATCGAACAATTTTTTTTTTTTTTATTCAAAAATAAATTAAATAACTGCTTAGCATTTTATTTATTTTCAAACGTTTTTAGTGATTTTATACAAAATGTAGGAAAGTTAAAAAATTTTGTTGCCATAGCCCTGGTTGTAATTAATCTCAATGTTTAATAAGCAAAACCCGTGTTGAGTACACATTGTATTTCAAAAATATTTTTATGTTCTTATTAAACAAATCTTAACAAACAATTGAGTAGGTGAGTTGCAAAACTCGTTCGTTACAAAATTAAAAATACGAGATGACAATTGATTCTAACAGTTCTTTTGGCGCTTTATGAGAAGAAAAATACTAATTGTATCAATGCATGTCCTCTTCCATGATTTAAGCACGGACGGACATATGTACATTGATGCAATCAGAATATTTCGAGTTTTGCAACTCACCTTCTCAATTGTATCCACTGTTTTATTTTTAAATCAAAGGTTAAAAAATTCTCAAGAAAGGAGCTTTTCAATTTCGGGTGAAAAATTTAGAAATAAACAACAAGCTAAAAAATAAAGAATGGATTTGTATAAATCATATCTTGAAAGTAGAAAATGTTGTTATTCACAGAAAAAAATATTTTTCCAATTCAAACAAAAAATTTGTAGTATCAAACAATTTTTTGTCTGAAATCGGTCCTATAAACAAATTCGCATATTCAAACAATTTATTTGCATTTTGTTTATTGAAAAAACACTGATTTTTTCAAACAAATAATTAAACGGAATCAAACAAAAAGTTTACTGAAATTCATATACTAAATTTCAAAATCAAAAAAAATGTTTTTTTTTTGCACAAGCAATGATGCGCACACAAGCAGGCACTGTATTAGAAGATGATGATGGCAGAGAGAGCAGAGCGGCCGGCTGGCTTTGAGACACATTTTTTTGTTGGAATAATTTTTGAACGATGTCTTTTTTTATACACACAATGTTTTTCGTCATCACTCACTGTTGCTGTATCCTTTCCTTTGCTAATGAAGAAGAAATGTAACCCAAAAAACGGCGACAGACCGACTCGATATGTTTTTCGTCATCATTATATTTTTGAATTTGATGTATTTAAGCAAACAGTTTGAAAAAATTGAATACGGGATTTTGGTTTTTTTTTAACCAACTTTGAAACCAACCAAAAATTTATTTTGTTTCTTATAATGTTGTTGTTGTTTCTGTTGTTTAAAAAGAGTGAAACGTTTTTTTACCTGCTATTTTTTTTTTACTTCAACCTCTTCATCTTTCTTAATGTTGTACTTTTTTAAAGTGTCCAAAAATAGACTGCATGTGTTTTTTGTTGTAGTTCTTATATTTCATATTAGGAAGTGTTGCTTACGATCAAATAAAAAAATGCAAAAAGACGACAACATTAAAAAGCGTTAAATATTTCATACAAAATTATGAAAACTTAAAACCAATAACGCGTGTATTATATTTTTGAATGGTTGTCAACATTTTTGTGGTTAAATAAAAATCAAACAAAAATTTTAATTGAATCAGTAAAAAAATTTGTAGAAATTAAAAAAATGTTCAAACAAACTTTTGTTTGAAAATAATTCGGCAATAATATTTTCTGTGTTGTATAACATATGGGCATTTCCCCAGAATGGTCTACCAGGATGAAAAAATAAAATGTTGATTATCATCGTCTTTTATTGTTTATTATCAGAAAAAAAAGTCATGTTCTTATAAAAGAATGGTTTCCTAGCATATCTGAGCTGTTTTACTGGAGGAAATTGGGCTGGAAATTGGAAAATTTTAAAATTTCCTGTATTTTCTACTTCTAAAGACATTTTTATATACTTATTTTAAATGCAAAAAATATGTTGTGTTTACACTCTTTCTTCATAATCTCTCCATTACAATCAATTGTAAAAGGAGTATTAAGTTTTTTGTTATGGAAATTTGAAGACATTTTTATGGTTAAATGCATGGTGATAATAACAAAAAAAAAAAAACATATGGAAAAATCGTACGTTCGCGATCCGTACGTTCGCCGCGACCGGTACATAAGCCAATTAAATAAAAACCAAGAGAGATATTTTATGTTGTAACTACTAGATGGAGGACCTTCATTAATACACTTTTAAAATAAATTAATCACTTTTGAAAATTCCGTTTCATTACGCAAATTTTTACATTTCACTACTTTCAGCCGAAGTTGACTTCTATTTGGCGTACGTTCGTGACCACACGTTTATAACTCTTATTATGAAAACTTAAACTCAATGTAATCCATCTTTTGTACTAAACATAGAGCTACCCAAATGCTAACGAATCCCAAAAAAAATGTTAGCAAAAGTTTTGTTTCCTATATTATGTGTACATCAAAAGCGTACGAACGTAAGTTCGTGACCCCAGGAAATATTTTTTTAAAAAAATGTTTTCTTCGCAATATTATCATTTAAAACGATGAAGTGGAAGGTAATCCAACAACATTACGAAATGCCGAACTTGGTTCAATGGAAAAATACAGCGGCTGTCCTATAGAAGAAATTGATGACAGAAGTTTGGCTGAAGATGGTAGGTCTGCAAACACCTTTCGAAAATCCAGAGTAATATCGAATTTTTAAGGAATTAAGGGTTTTACGATGCCTTTAAGTAATACAACGATATGGAGTTAAGATGAAAAATTGTATGCATCAAAAAAAGAAGAAGTCATAGCGGACGGAATGGAAGATTTTCTATAGTAATTTTTTTTAAAAATAATTTTTTTATTAGTTATTCTCATCGATTAATCGAATAATTTTTTTAGATTTAATCGTTTGATTGAACAAACAAAAACAATTATTTGAATTATTCGAACAAAGTTAAAAGGCGAATTATTGACAACTCTACTAAATGCTAATAAAACAACATTTTATAAGAAGAATTTCTGTGTTACTGTAAAACTGTTGTAAAAATTAACTATTAAGTTTACCACACACATGAAAATAATATTAAGTCAAGTTATTTTATACAAGTTCACATTTTTTTAATTCTCTGTTATTTAAAGCATAACTGTACTGTAAATCATAAATATCTTATTCTTTTATTATTATCTAATTCTGTTGTTAAGACAACAATAAAAACAAAATCTTAAATTAATTACTTGTTTACAAAAAAAAATTGCGAATATAAGATTTGCCATAATAGCACTTCACTGTATGGGATGAAAATCGATCGATTTCAAAACGAACGTTTTTAAAAGGTGTGATGAATTTTGAGGGTTTTAAAAATCTATTTCTAAATTATAGTCTTCAATTTTCGTTCAGAATACAGTTCAGTTAACGTATATAATATAAAATTCAAAAGTATAAAGACTGAAAATTAAAGGAATATGTACTTAAAATCCATTTTAAAAGATACTGAAAACGATATTTTCGGTTTCAAAATCGATTTTCATCACATACCTGTTAGAAATTTTAAAAAGATTTTCGTAATTCAACAAAAACTAAGACATTAAAAGCAAATGCGGAGTTTTTCAATAATTAATACTATCGAAGTTCGCTGTAGCGAAACTCTATCGTTCTTCCTTCACAAATTGAACTTGAATTCTTAAACTTTTTTCTTCGAATACAGTAGACCCAAAACCATTGAGACTGACCATTAAATAATTTTGTCCAGCTTGATTCGGGACTTGTCCCACTGTTCACTACTAAGTTATTTTGCCCCTTTCTCTCATCTTAATTGCTAAATAAAACTTTTTCTTCGTTAAATGCCTTTTTTTGGCTTTTATTTTTGCAAATGTTTTCATATAAATTTCGTTAATTAATTTCAACATGTTTCATTATGAACTATGGGTTCATTAATGAGTTACATGTTGTGCGAGTCATGTATGTGGGATTAATTGGCATAAAGTTATTTTCAACATTTTGTTTTTTACTTTTTTTGGTTATTTATTTCATGTTTTGTCCAACTAATGAATAAAGAATTGTTGAGTTAAGTTTTTCCAGGAAATGTTAGGAAGTTGTGAAAAAAATACAATGCAGTTAAATGAATGGAAGGCAGGATTTGTAGGGAGGGATACTAAAGACTTTAAATTAAAGTTTAAGAAAAATTAAATAGTGTTGGTTTTTCTAATATTAAAATACTCGTAGTCTAAAGGCAATTGTCAAATTGACCTATTAATTTGGCAGCCACAATTCAAATATTCTCCTGAAATGAATGTTCTGGCACGATAGAGGCCAGAAGAAAATACTTGGATCGTTTAAATTTTCCCATTATATATTCTATAATCATACAAAGTTTTTTTGTACTTAAAAAGGGCAAAGTAGGTCCTACTCTACTCACAAATGTTCTCTTTGAATAAATGTTTTATCTCTTTACACGGCTTTTTTTGGTGAATACAATGAATGGAAATTTCCTCCGAAAATCCGAGCTGGTTCAGAAAAACCAAAACGATTTCTTGCTTGTTTCGATAAATTCAATCAGAAACCAAAATCGAAATAAAGTGCACATTTGATGGCCTTGAAAATGTTACACCGGGTTATATGAAAATATTTTAAAGTCTTTATGTATTCAAATATTTCTAAAGAAAGTCTTCTTGAGTGCGTTAGTTTAAAGTTAAAATCATCCACGCTTGTGCACTTAAATGTTAAATTACAATCGCGTTAACGTGTGACTAAAATATTTTAAGTAACCACAATCACGAGTGATTTACACGCAAATCATACGCTTCACGAAAAATTCATGTCATGTGCACTAGAGGTGTTATGCTGTTATTTTTATAATAGAACGATTATTTCATAAGTACATACAACCATTGGTATAGTTAAAACTAAAGAATCCGCACGTACTGACAAGGACTCCCTGGACGCTTGAATTAGAACTCCAATGCTCTACCGATTGAGCTACTTGGACCTATAGCATACCGTTTGAATAAGAGTTTTGTTGTGTCGCACAGTATTTGGTTAATTTGTCGTAATTTTAAACAGAACAGTAAACAGAATACTTAAGATAAAAAATTAACACAATGAAATGAGAAAGAATTTAAAGTTACTGCTGACGTTTTAGTTATGAGCTTTAAGGCCCAACTAAAATGTGCTTTAGTTGGCTTAAGCAATTGTGCGAATGCATGTGATTCATATGTACGGAGTACATTATTTTTTAATATTATTTTAGTTTTTTTTTAATGCTTTTGAAAGACTTTTTGTTAATTTTTGACAGCAGCTTAAGCCAGCTTATGCATATTAATGACTTAAGGATCATAATATCAGAGGCATTTTGACAAAACATCTTCAGTCGAGATAGGAGAGCAAAAAAGTTTAAAAAAAACTCGGTGATAAAATCATTTTTATCAAATAATAAAATAAACCGAAATTAAAGAAAAATTTATAATACAAAATTTTAAAATCGTAAACAAAAATGTTTTATTAAGGAAAATTCGTTTAATTAACAGCATTTTTTCAAGTTTTGAAATTTGACTTATGTTTTGTCAAAAGGGCCACAGATATGCAATTAGTATGCCGACTCTTTAACAAGCACATAACTCAAATGTCAGTACCCTTTAAACATTTTTTGAAATTTTTTGGCGATTGCTTGTTTGGCGATGATAACGCGATCCTTTTCAGGGAATACGCGATGAATATGCGAGCGCACACAAGTAGCGGCAATCATCAGTGTTTAACTTTCGATAGAATTTTTTTTCTTGTTGTTTTATTAAGGTAACGGGAAAATAAATATTTGGTTTCAAGGGCAATTAGCAAAATTGTCATTCCAGTTGAGCAAGTGATTTCTGCAAGGTGTGTTATTTAATATGTATATACCTCAAAGCAATTTTCATCGCCGAATCATCGCCCGCGAATCGCCGGCAAATTGTCTAACATCGCAGCGATGCATCGCGTGGAAGCTAAATGCGATCCTCTGGCGAATCGGGAAAACGTGTTCGCGATTCGCATTAGGCTTCCACGCGATGCATCGCGGCGATGTAAAACAACTTGCCGGCGATTCGCGGGCGATGATTCGGCGATGGAAATTGATTGCAGGGTAGTACCTAGTAGATGATTGCATAAGTGAGAATTTTTTTCAAATGTATTTTACCACTAACCATAGTTGCATAAAATCGTATAGAATAAGGCAATAATTTTTTTTTCTATATTAAAATTTTTTTTATTTCGAACAATTTTCTATTTACTTAATGTTTCATAATTCATAAATTTAAAAAAAAAAATATTTGTTTAATTTTTATTTTGCAATATCGGAAAATATTTCATTAATTTAAGACTTTAAATATTTGTTTCATGCAACAAAATGCTTCTCTGCTGGCTTTAATAATATTAACATCAGAAAAAAATTTCTGTCGAAAAAATTTATTTTAAAATTTTTAGCTTGTGAAAAATAAAAACATTTTGCAAAAGCAAAAAAGAAAAATTTGTTGAAAAAAATTATTAATTATGTGTTTGTGACACAAAATTAAACAAAAAGTGTTATATTGTGAAAAATTTTAAATTGAAAATTCTTAAATTTTGTTTTGACGTGTGTTGAATTCACACAGAAATAAAAAATTGAGAATGCTATTTCGAGTTGGCAGAATATAGTTGTATACTATGTTTAGGATTTTTGCCTGAAGTTGAAAAGTCCATTCTGTTTGAACTCTTCGATTGCTATTCTTTTAGATGAATGCCCTTCGTCAAATAGACCCGCGTTTCACATATACCCGAAATAATTTTCAAATGCTTATGTCAATATAAAGCTTTTATGCTTTTTAATTTCAAGTTTTATAGAATTTAAAAAACAACCTTTCGAAACTTCAAAAAATCTAAATAGAAAAATACGTTCACATTTTATAATTTTGGTTTAGTAAAAAGTAGCCCGACTTAAGTTTTATTTTCTTTAAGGAATTGCCACCACAAGGGTTTCAGCTTGTATGCGACACTTCTTTTTTAACATATAAATCAATATATTATTAGTTTTCCTGAAATATCCTGCTAATCTTTTTTTAACCTGCCAAATAATTATTTGGTTTTTAATCTTTTTTAAAACACTCTTTAAAAACTTAACGTTTAATTTATTGAAATAAGCAAATATCAGCAAATTTACTAAAGCTGTTATGATACTTGCTATTTTTTGTTTTTTTTTCTATATTGGAGAACAGTGCAAATATATTTGCATAGGAAAACTGACTAAGTGTAAAGAGTATGATTATATCATAAAAAATCTTGAAATGTCAAACAAATATACATGTGTTATCGATAAATAATCTAAGACTGTCAAAAAAAATATAAAATTTTATAACTTAAAATTGACATTTCCAGATTAATTGTTAGCACTGTTGCCAATTTTTTTAGTTTTTGATCGAAAGAAACGGTTTTTAACTTTTTTTTTTGCGATTTTTAGCTTTTGTGACGGTTTTTTGTGGCGAAAAAACGTGGGCAGTATTGTTTGTTTTGTTTACATTTTATCAAATTGTATTTCTTGTTCTTTCTCGCATTTGTTGTTTCATTCAGTCAATCCTTAAAAAATCCAATACAAAAAATAGCAAGTATCATAACACCTTAAGATTCTTCTCAAAAAAAAAAAAAAAAATGTCTAAATGCCATTCGTTAAGCATTTTTGTTTTAGTTATCGTCTGACAGTTTTAAGTTCAATGCCAACTTTTGCGTATACATTTCAAATGATTGCCACTTTACTGCAGTTAATGCAATACAGTTATGAGAAGCAAAAGAGCATAGAGTATCTGAAACAAAAATAAAATAATCCGCATTTGCAAGTCATCTTTATTCCCATTCTTATCGGAATCTGTCTTGGACCGCACACAGTTTTCGGTCCCAGCAGAGTTTTATAAAGAACGTTTTGAGTTCAGTTGAGTAGGCATCTGTCTTGTACGCAAAGATTTTAATAGCTTCTTCGATTGTTCATCATAAGAGACCCTACAGTTATTACAAAAATACCTTTCGTAGCCAATGGCATATTTGTAATAAAAGTTATTTTCTAACACACAAAAGTATATTTAATACCAAAAATATTTAACATAATAACAACCAATATTTAAAGTTGTTTTTTACAAATCTTTTTTGGTTCCCAATTAATTGTTTAACAAAAAGTATATATATTGTAAGAAAAAAAACATACATATTTCGTAGCAAAAGTACATTTTTTTAACAATAATAATAATTATTTGCTTTTAAGTGGGAAACAGAATAGTCGCTGTAGTACAACGTAACGAGTAGCGCTGCAAGCTGTCAAAAGTTTCAAAGTAGTGTCAACAGAATTCGTAGTTGTAGTAGTCGCTGCAGTAGAAGTTGAAGCGCATAATTCGAATTTTTGAACTTTGTTGCGCGATAGTGCTTTGTCAGCTGATTTTTAAATAAAAACTGTTTTAAAAATGGAAGACGAAAAACCAGAAATTTTTATTGAATTTGTAAAAAAAAATTAAATTTTGTATAATTTAAAGAACCCGGAATACAAAAATGTAAAAAAAAAGTTGAAAGCATGGGAAAAAATTACGTATGAGACAGGAATGAGTGGTAAGATTATTTAAAAGCAAAGGAATAAATAGCAAAATTCTAATGAAGTTGTTTTCAGTGGAAACTTGCAAGAAAAAGTGGAAGTCCCTGCGAGATTGTTTTAGCCGTGAAAACAATAAGAAACCAAAATCAGGACAAGAAGCAATGGAGCCAGCGGAACGCTGGAAATTTTTCGAGCAACTTTTATTTTTAAAGGAGCACCTAAAACCGAGATTGTGAGCAACTATTGTATCAGTTAATATGTATGCAGAAATCAAATTCTCCACAGATCTACCGGAAACTACGACGAGGAAACCACGCAAAGTGAAACTTTTGACGATATGGATTCCTCACTTGATGATTTGTTACCGTCAACAAGTTCCTCATTTAGTTTTCAACCTGCAAAAAAACGGAAAACCGAATTAAATGCTGTAGGGAAAGAACTGATTGCTACAATGGATTCTATAAAATCTTTTGTGGCTAATGATTGCGAGCAAGATGAAGATGAACTTTTTTGTGCATCGTTTTTACAAAAATTTCCGTTAAAGGAAAAAAATTCATTGAAAGTGGCGCTTTTACAAATTATAAATATGAAAGAGGAAGAGCTCTTTTTGGAATAATATTTATTTTAAGTTTGTGCCTCAACAAAATTTGAAAATGAAATGTATAACTATTTGTTTTTGCTATATTTTTTCCTTTAGCAAAAAAAAAACTGAAGATGTTTGATTTGATTGTTTTTATGTTTTAGTTTTGCAATAACTTTTTTTTAAATAAAATTAATATTTTACTTTAAACATTTATACAAATAGAAACTGGGAATTATTTCCTTCCGAAGGTAACTTTATATTATATTCAACATTTTTTCGAATTTATTCTATGAGCTAAATTTCAGTTATGTATTTTATAAAGCTGGTGTCTAATAATTGTAAATTTTTCTGTACATTCAATATACCTCATTGCTTTCCAACGGAAGGCTAAGGTAAAATGTAAATAGAAAATACAATATAATAGTCTGGTAGTGTATAAAGTCATTTCTGAAAAATTGTAGGAATAGAACTATTACAAAAAAGCTTTATAAAATACATAACTGAAATTTAGCTCATAGAATAAATTCGAAAAAATGTTGAATATACTATAAAGTTACCTTCGGAAGGAAATAATTCCCAGTTTCTATTTGTTAATATAGTTGAGTTAAATACATTCAATTTATAAAGTAACACTATCCAGTGAGACACAAAGAATGCTGACGACGGCCGTAGCGGGCCAGAAAATGCATTACATTCTGCTGGTGTCTAATAATTGTAAATTTTTCTGTACATTCAATATACCTCATTGCTTTCCAACGGAAGGCTAAGGTAAAATGTAAATAGAAAATACAATATAATAGTCTGGTAGTGTATAAAGTCATTTCTGAAAAATTGTAGGAATAGAACTATTACAAAAAAGCTTTATAAAATACATAACTGAAATTTAGCTCATAGAATAAATTCGAAAAAATGTTGAATATACATTTATACAAATTTTATTTTTTTATTTTTTAATCAAATTAAGAAGTCCAAATATTGTTTGCGTTCCAAAAGTAGTCTGCGAATGTCTCCCGAACAGCAAGAGCTTCCCCTGTACTATTGTGGCTGCTACCAATATATTTAGCACTTTCTAGGCTGGTACCTTGCTCTCTCCATTGCCCAAGAATTAGATGGTCTTGCTCATCAAATCTGTCAGTGTAATTTGTGGGATTATAAGCAGAAGAATTGTACAAAGTGGAAGTAATACTAACAAAATTATGTAAAACTGTACACGCCAATATTACTCTATACGTATTTTGAGGGTGGAATTCGATAGTGGAGAGCAAAATACGCCAACGAGTACATAAAATACCAAAAGTGTTCTCGATGACACGTCTGGCTCTGGACAAACGTCTATTAAAATTGTCCTTCTTAGCTTCAAGAAGAAGCCCACGGTTAGGGCGCATTAAATTCGTTCGCAGTGGGAAGGCATTGTCTCCAACAAAATAAAATGGGGTTTTAAGGTGTAAATTTGCCAAACGTCTTCCAGGAGGAATAGGTAAATCGTTATTAAATAGTTTTTTGCCAATTTTAGATAATCGAAACACTCCGCCATCACTTTGACTGCCATATGCCCCTACGTCTACAGCAGTAAAAACGTAATTGGCATCACAAACACCCATCAAGACAATACTAAAATGTCCTTTATAATTAAAGTATTGTGATCCACTATTCGGTGGACACTTTATGTTAACGTGTTTGCCATCCACACTGCCAATACAATTAGGTATTTGCCATTTGTTTTCAAAATCAGCAGCTGTTGTTAGCCAATCAGTTGTATTGAATGGTGGCATATATACTGGTGCCAACAGTTCCCACAGAACTTCACATACCTCACAGATAATTTCGCGAACTGTCGAAACGCCCATACGGAAGGTCCAAGCCAGATAGGTACCTAAAAACACAACATACATACATATGTATAAGAACTTTACTGAAACTCTTTTTAGTTCTGCTACTTACACCAAGGTCACAGCTAAACGACACTCAGCGCTAATGGCCCTTCTTTTTTAATGTTTTTGTAAATCCTTCTGAACCAAAGACAAAAGCAAATTATATTGTTCCAAGTTCATCCGCGTATATTTAAAAAAAAGCTCCTCATCCTTGGTTTGGATACCCTGAAACATTGTTTCAAAAAACCCTAATCGTGGTATCTGTGCATATAGCGGTCGCACCCACCATCGTCTTTTGTATTTATGTTTTTTAATATATTTATTTGCAAAAAAGCAAAACTTTAGCGCAGTTGATAAAAAAACAAACTTTTTCTTTTTATTTATTTTGAAACAAAACACAAAACAAATGTTTACATATGTCAACTAGGGTTACAATGCTTTTAAATAAAGTATTACATTAAATATGTGAAATGTCGAATTTAAGGTTGATGTAGAGCAATATGTAGTTGGACATGCATTTATTGTATTATATTGATACATATTTGTTCAAAAATTTACATATTATTATTGCATAATTCTCTTAGTATTATTCAACGTTATGTGGCAACCATATAAAAATCTTCAATATTCTGTTTGCATTTTTTCTTGCTGCGCTACTCATTACGTCGTCAGCTGCAGCTACTACTGCAACTTCTTAATTCTGTTCCAGGCTTAAAGGTTTTATTTGTAAAATATTTTTAGCTTTTCTAAAATATTTAATATTTTTTAATTAGGCTTAAGTTTATGAAATTTAATTTTTATTAAATTATTTTTATGAAGAAAGGAATTTTACAACATGAAAATTAATTAAAATTGTTATTGATAATCTTTCATTCTTGACGTGGCTCGGGCTCGAACCCTGGCCGGCAGGTTACCATGACATGTTTCGATCGCAACCACTCGATCTCCTCAGATGGATTTGCCGTCTTACACTCGCAGCCATCGACGACTGCTGACGTCACTAGTCAAACATCAATCCTTAAACCAAATTGTATTTTAACATTTGGTAGATCGAAATTTGCTTTCCTGAATGATTATCCATTTTAATTGATTTTACATGTTTTTTTCCTTTACTTCTGTTTTTTCGTACTTTCGTCAAGAATTTTTCTTGAAGTCCAAGTACATTTTTTGTTTTTTCGAAACATGTCATGGTAACCTGCCGGCCAGGGTTCGAGCCCGAGCCACGTCAAGAATGAAAGATTATCAATAACAATTTTAATTGATTTTCATGTTGTAAAATTCCTTTCTTCATAAAAATAATTTAATAAAAATTAAATTTCATGAACTTAAGCCTAATTAAAAAATATTAAAAATTTGGATTAAAAACCATAAATAGTTCAACAAAATAACCACAATACTAATTATTTTCTAAAATATTTAGAAAAGGTTTCCTCATGATCTGACCTACACAGAAAAAATTATTGCCAAATTATTTTCAAACAAACGCTTGTTTGAAAATTTTTTTAATTTCTACAAATTTTTTTTACTGATTCAATTAAAATTTTTGTTTGATTTTTATTTAACCAACAAAAATGTTGACAACCATTCAAAAATATAATACACGCGTTATTAGTTTCAAGTTTTCATAATTTTGTATGAAATATTTAACGCTTTTTAATGTTTTCGTCTTTTTGCATTTTTTTATTTTATCGTAAGCAACACTTCCTAATGTGAAATATAAGAACTACAACAAAAAACACATACAATCTATTTTTGGACACTTTACAAAAGTACAACAGTAAGAAAGTTGAAGAGGTTTGAAGTAAAAAAAAAAAAACAAAAAAATAGCAGGTAAAAAAACGTTTCACTCTTTTAAAACAACAACAACATTATAAGAAACAAAATAAATTTTTGGTTGGTTTCAAAGTTGGTTAAAAAAAACCAAAATCCCGTATTCAATTTTTTCAAACTGTTTGCTTAAATACATCAAATACAAAAATATAATGATGACGAAAAACATATCGAGTCGGTCTGTCGCCGTTTTTGGGTTACATTTCTTCTTCATTAGCAAAGGAAAGGATACAGCAACAGTGAGTGATGACGAAAAACATTGTGTGTATAAAAAAACACTTCGTTCAAAAATTATTCCAACAAAAAAATGTGTCTCAAAGCCAGCCGGCCGCTCTGCTCTCTCTGCCATCATCTTCTAATAAAGTGCCTGCTTGTGTGCGCATCAGTGCTTGTGCAAAAACCTTTTTTTTTTTGATTTTGAAATTTAGTATATGAATTTCAGTAAACTTTTTGTTTGATTCAGTTAAATTATTTGTTTGAAAAAATCAGTGTTTTTTTTCAATAAACAAAATGCAAATAAATTGTTTGAATATGCGATATTGTTTATAGGACCGATTTCAGGCAAAAAATTGTTTGATTCTACAAATATTTTGTTTGAATTGGAAAAATAATTTTTTCTGTGTAAGCAACCAGTGAAATACGCATAGAAGCGAGCTTTCCCTCAACAATAAATTTTCAGCGTATTTATTATAATTGAAAAATTGGGAATTTAGAAGCACGTCATACAGAAATCTTAGTAATAATAAAACTAACATTTGTAATTAAAAGTACCTTTCCTAAGGTAAGAAGAGAAATAAAACAAAAAAATTATTGTAAAAAAAGCTACTCTTGTAACTGAAATGCGGCTGTTTGGCAAGAAAAAGTACATTAAAAAAAAAATTTTTTGTCGAAAAAGTTACCCAAAAGTTAATAAATCTGCCCTTAACTGTTTTTCAAGAACTTTAAGCACTTGTACCTAATGTTGCCAGATACCAACAGTCAAATAACTGGACAACAAACAAAAATTCACCTGGATTTTGAAAAAATAACTGGACAATTTGAAATTGCACTTTTACTTCAAATTTTATTTTACAAGAAAAAAAAAAGCAAGGAGCAAGGCCATATTACAAAAAAAGGGGGATTTCCCTACAAGTGACCTTGACAGTTCGAACCATTTTATATTAGTTTCACAATCTTTTGTATAGAAATGTTTGACATTTGGAGCCGTAAGCACTTACATACAATGTGTTTGCATTGTTGTAGAATTGCTGCCACCGTATAAATAAATTCGACTTGGTATACATACATTAATTTAAGTAAAATAAAATGAAATCAAAGGAGATTTAAGTTAAATCGTTTTTTTCTTGGATGTTCTAATGAAGATAAGCTGTACTCATATTATAAAGTATGAATGAACTTTAAACACTGGAACGTTTTCCAAGTTTGTTCGATTTTGATTTAACTTTTATTCGATTTCTATAACATGGCTGATAACTATTTGCTTAGCCATATATATGTACATATTTTGTATTGTTATTTGCAGAATTTAATAGCTCTATATTTGAAACATTCTGCAAATTTCATCAAAATTTTGTGTTATTTTAATTCAGAGTTAAACAAAACTAAAAATGAGGTTGTATTAGTGAGAGAATTACCCAACAAACACAAAGTAAAGCATTTCAAATATAATTTATTTAAGAAATATTTTACCCTTTGCCAATTAAACAGATACCTATTTTTATATATAAATTGCATAAATATGTTATAATAGTCATCTAAAAAAGCAAATATCAGTTTTATGCTTTCTTATGATTCATCTCTTTCAAAAGAGTTTTTAATTTTACCACTAACCTACACGATAAAGTTATCTATATTTTTGGTTTTATGGCAGTTTCTTATTAACAAAATATTTTTTAAGTTTGCCGAGCTTAACTTATTTCGCTGTTTTGTACAAATAAATTTTAAGTCTGAAAAAATTTGCTCACAGAGGTAAGTAGAGGGAAATAATGACAAATATTTTAAGGCATTTTTTGTAATTTGGGGGTATGATATTTTATCCAAGTTTTTCCAAAAATCTAATATATTATTAACCTCCGGAGCATTTATTTCACTTCGTAATATTATCAGTTCTGATTGTATATCAAACTCATACTTGGTTATATCGCAGTTAAAAGGGTTTTCAAAAAGATCAGTAAATTGCTGTATATTTTCAAAATCTACAAATCTGTCCTGAAAGTTATAAAAAATTGTTTCAAGTACTGCTGCATATTCAAATGTTGTGCCATTGTCCTTTTTGACATATATTAGAGAAGTTTTTGGAAAACTAGAAAAGTCACCAGCTTGAACTTCAGAGATGAGTAAAAATAATTTTGTTTTAAAATTAAATAGAATTTTAGAGAGATCACACAAGTTTTTTTCTTTTCCTTGCAGTTTTAAATTAAACTCATTTAGAAAAGTTGTTGTGTCGGCTAAAAATGCTAAATCTAAAATAAATTTGTTATCTTTTAAAGCCTGTATTGCCCAGTCTGCTATATTCTCTGTTTCTAAGAACTGCAGCACTTCTTTCTTCAAATTAAATAATCTATTTAGACAATCACCACGGCTAAGCCAGCGGACGTCAGTAAACATTTTTAGGTCATTGTATGCGCTGTTTTTGCTTTTTAAAAAACTAACAAATTTTCTGTGAGTAAGTGCATGATGCCCTCCTCTTATTTTATTAATTATAGACTCTGCAGTCTTCATACTGGCATGATTGGATAAAAATTTTGATGCAAGAGCGGCCTGGTGAATAATGCAGTCAAAGCTCAAAACTGATATTTGGTTTTTTTTTAGATGACCTATGAAGCCTTTATGTTTTCCGGTCATTACGTTTGCCCCATCTGTACAGACTCCAACAATTTTCTTTGTATCTATAATATCAAAAAGCTTTTCACTGACTACTTCATATAAAAGCTTGCCTGTTACATTTCCATGAAACGTTTCTAGAGAATACATTGTCTCAAAAACCTCGTAGTTGCTATCCACGCAGCGAATACATAATACCAATTGGCAAAGATCATTTATATCTGTGCTTTCATCTAAACAAAAAGAAACATATTCACAATTACTTATTTTTTCCCAAATAGCGGATTTTACCGAGTTTCCTATATGATCAATACGTCGTACTACACTTGGGGCCGACAATGGAAGAGATTTTATAAACTTACTATTATAATTAAGTTTTTCAAAAACTTTTTCTAATAAGTTTTTAAAAAATATCCCATCAGTGAATGGCCTACCATGCCTAACAATATCTAAGCTTATTAAGCTTGATACTTCAAATTTTTTTTTTCCGCCCTTGCTTTGTTTTCATCAACTGCAAGTAGCCATTCTTTAGTTTTTTCTATATAAATGTTTTTTTACCATATCTAAATGGTCCTTTCTTTTCTTACCTTCGAAACTTTTCATGTCACTATGAAAAGAATCGTAATGTCTTTTAGTAACATATTCCCTATTTTCTTTAAACATTTGGTAACATAGCAGACATTGCATGTTACCAAATGCATTATTTATCATGAAATATTTTTCACATATCATTCTGACTTCAAAATGTTCGCTGGCAAACGATTACTGTAAAAACAAGAAAAAAGCTGAAAAAAAATGCATAAGCATCCGCACATGTGTAGCCATCAACATCTAAACGAAGACTGAATACAAGAGCGTAAGAGTATACGTGTGATTGCTTTAGCACAATTGTGCTATGAAATGTTTAACTCTGTTTTAATTGTAGCCTTTATTTGGTCAGAGGAATGGATTCTTGTGAGTAAAGGTTATTAAAACTACCTTTAAGGCTAGATTACACTTTGTGTTAATATATGTCAATACAAAAACTCAAGTAATATGAAAAAGTGTGATAGTGTGAATGCAATGTGTCACGAATATGACAAGTATTATGAAAAAAGTTTGGCATGCCATACGACTTCAACGTTTTTTGAAAAATGTCTAAACAATAATACTTTTCGTTGGATCAGGGTTGCATTTTATTTCATGCGTGAGTGTTTATACTTTGTGTGAACACAAACTGTCATGTTAAATTAGATTTTATGACAGTCGCAACAGAAATCATTAAGCTAAGTCTACACGATATGTTAAATCAGCAAATTTATGTTAAAAAAATTGGTTTCAGTGCCAATATATCGTGTAGACACTAAATTTTTTCAACAAACGTATGCTTACCAACATATGACAGGCATTTGTTAACGATGTCAACAAACGTTTTTTCACTATTATAGCATATCGTCTAGACACCATATCTTTTACTTTTCAACAAATTTGCTACGTATGTTGACAAATATGTTATTTGTTGAAAGGCGTTGTCAAGCTTTTCAGCATACGTAACATTTGGTAGTATATAAACTATATACTAGGGTATTCATTCGGTTAACCGTCAACCGGTTAACCGATTAATTACTACCCGATTAACTGATCGGTTAATTTCAAATTGGCTTTTTTCGATTAACGATTAAACCGGTTAATTTCAGTCGATTAACCGAAGTAACAAAGTTTTCAGTTTTATAACATATTTTTTTGTGTTTTTAATTATTTGTTTCGTCTCATATACAAAATGAATTTGTTTAGAAAATATTTTTTAATACAAACAAAGAAGGTGTCCAGTTATCTTCATTTTAACCTATTTTCCGCCGACCGATGACTAAAATTACAATATTTTTCAATGTTTTTTTATCTTCATCATCGATCAACATGAATGTGGCGAAAAACGGGTTAAATATTTGATTGCCAACACCGTTTTTTGTTTTACGTACTTTTTATGTGGATGTGTTAGTTATTTGTTTCTTCTCATATCAGTCTTTTAACAGAATTAACCAAAACAATTAGAAGTGTTCAAAATTTAAAACAACTTTAATGGCATAATGGAGTATTTTATATGTTAAGAGAAATCCTAGAAAAGGACTGAGAAATTAGACATTCGTCTACGATAAGTGAAACATTATTTTCCAAGTCAAATTTTGTTAAACGAAAGAAAAGAGTCGCTTTAATCCTAAACAATTAAAATAAAAAACTTTTTTTAAAGATTATTTTATAAGATCTCCTACAACTATTGAAATAACTAATAAAATGATTTTAGTTTATTTTTGTATAAATATGTAAATATTTGGGGGATTCACAAGGTAGTCATAGATAATTACAGGAAATATATATCGTCGGATTAAATCCCTTTTTTACGTAAATTGAGATTTTGATGCCGTGTGGTAGAGAAAGATACGCCTCGTCGACCAGTATGTAGTTTTTCTTCTATTTAAGTCTTGAAGTGTGTATAACTGACTGTGATTTTAATTTTCTATCAAGCTTCAAATAGGAAAAATAAAAAGTTTTTTTTCTCTCCTGTAAAATGGGCTGAAAGTGAGTTAGCAGGTTTGCATATTAAGCCAACGATATGACTGCTGTAAGCTACTGCTTATATTTTGAATTAAAATATACAGTTGTGACGAATCAATGAACACAGCATTACAATTTTCATTTTGTTTAAAATATTTACTTTAAAAAATTTTAAATTTTATTTAGGATATTATGACGATATGACTTGATACCACACCTTGTGCATTAATTGGAAAATGCATATTACATATTTTTGAATTGTTTTTTTTTTTTTGCTTGCTCGTTTTAGTTCAAGAATTGTTATGATTGGTATATTATTGTTTTTTTTTTTTACTTATAAACTCCAAATAATAAGCAATTAATGCATTTTTATATATTTAAATTATTTAATTTATAAAAAAAACTTTATTAATCGGCTAACCGATCAAAAACTAAATTAACCGATTATTAACCGGTTAAACCAAAACCTCGGTTAATTAATCGAGCGATTAACCGATTAAAGCAAAAGGTCGATTAAATGAATACCCTACTATATACACAGGTATTCTTTCAATTACTTGTTTAATTTTGTACATAACCCCGGAACATAGCAAGATTTTTAGCTCATCGTCAAACAAGGAATAAAAAATCGCATTTAGTAGTGCCTTGAAAATAAAAATGTTTGCCAACGAACTTTTTTTAGATTTATAGACCATCAAATTTGATACATTTTTACCAATATCTCTTGAAGTATAAATTGGATCTCAAAAATATGGGTGTCGCTGAAGGGTGTTTTCAAATACCTTTCACATGGCATGTAAAACATGCCGAATTATTAACCCATTAAGAACCAATGTTAAAAATATTTTTATTTATTAAAAGGTATTTTTGCATATATTTTTTATAGAGAACGTTTCAAGCTTTCATATAATACAACGCATGGGACGACGCGTATAAAATTCTGAAGTTATTAAAGTTAAAAAATTATATTCTAATAAATCTTTTTATCGATATGTAAGGTTTGAGTATACATGTGGTAATAATTTATATACTTTATGTAATGGTTGCAATATGGGTATTATTTTACTCTATGGTATGGCAAACACCGATTTTTGACTGGGCATAAGGATTAATTAAAATATACCTGTTTCGCGCAGCTGAGTTGATTTTCCTTATTAAAACCAGAACCCCTCCAAACCAAAATTAATATTTCTGTTAAAAACCCTAACAAAAATTTGTGAGATAATAAACCGATTGATATTTAATTTTGCAAGAACTCGTTTTCTATGAATAAATATTAAACTATGAAATTTCGTGCTAATCGATCCATAATTTACCATTGGCCCCATATAAAACCGATTCTCGGAAAATTCTTTAGTATGCCTAATACGTACCGAATAACGCTATGATAGTAAAATTTCGTCTGTCATAGTTATAATAGTTATATAAAACTAGAAAACATACAACTAAATTTGAAGAAGATCGGGCCACAATTTACCATAGGCTCCATATAAAATCCACTCTGGGAAATCATTTAAATACGCCTAAAACCGTAACAAATATCGATATTGTGGTGACATTTAGTCCAATTTAGCTTTAAATGACTAGAAAAAGCAAGACTTTAAAACGGCTAAAAAATTGTATGACTGTATTGAAATTTGGTTGAATTTATATTTTTTAATACTAAAAACTACGCAACCGAATTTGTGATGATCGACCCAAAAAGTCTTTTTGATTCGGCTAAACTTATACAAATCATAATAGTTTATTCAAACTTGTTCAAATTTAGAATTTGGGACTCGTGGGCAATCATGGGAACGACAAAGTAAAATAAGTTTATGAATCATTTAAGAATTTGTTACGCCTACTATTATCCAGATATCTATATCTATATGATATTTGCTAGTCTTAAAGAAATTTTAGAGAGGCTTGACATAGTAGATATTATAAAAGTTACCGTCGCCAAGTTATGGTATTGGTAATATTTTTAGGAGCGGTATTTGTATGGGAACTATAGATTAAGGTTGTAATATGAGGTTTTTGGCCCAAATTTAGTCTTAATACCAACATAAAAACATGGCTTATTGGCACAAAGACTCTAATCCGGAAAGAAGTATGCATTGGATCTTTGAGGTATTATGGACCGTTCCTCACCATTTTCAATTACAATAAATAATTACAACCAATGAACCAAATTTCATCAAATAATTGCGATTTTTACTTTGCGCAAAAGGTTTATGTGGACAGTCATCCAGCTGGACGGATGGACATCGTTATATCGACTCTGAAAATTATTGAGTCGATCGGTAAACTAAAATTTGGTAATAGGACCAATATTCTTAGGAATCATAAACACTATGGTGGTGTGGGTATCAAAACCAAGTCATAAAACATTCTGCTGGCCGTCCCATAATTTACCATAGGTCTAGCACTGCAGCAAATAATAAAACTGGAAGGTTTAATTGATAATTTTAAAATCCACTCCTGAAGTATTCTAACTCTATGGATTTGTCCCAGCCAAATATAACATTCTTACTGATTCAGTATAAATATATACTATATACTATACTATATGATATGTAACTTATAAACATTTTAAATAAAATAATAAAAAAAGAGAATTGTCAAATTTATTTGTAATTTTTAAACAAATGTTCTCAATACTCAACATACATATCAACAAACGAAATTCAACATATCGCGTAGACACAAAAATTGTATCATTTGCTGGCATATGTTGAAATTGAAAAATTTGGTATTTTCAGCATATCTTCTAGACACCTAACCTATTGAATATGCTGATAGAGGCATTTGTTATTATTTTTAATCATATGAGTGTAAGCATACATTTGCTGATTCAACATATCGTCTAGACTAAGATTTAGATTTCTATCTCACAAAGTATTATGTAATATGTAAGACTTGTGAGATAGTGTAATCTAGCCTTAAGTACCTTTACAAAAAGTAATGATATTTGGCAAGCATAACAAACGAGATTAATTTATATAGATTTTTTACGTTAATTTTAGCGGATTTTTGAAAAAGCGGAGCGCATATTGTTAACTGGAATATCTGTCGGTAAATCAAAAACTTTTTCCTTGCAATTTTATGTATGGTATACGATTTAGTTTTGTACAAAATATTAATTTAATAATTAGTATTGTGGTTATTTTGTTGAACTATTTATGGTTTTTAATCCAAATTTTTAATATTTTTAATTAGGCTTAAGTTCATGAAATTTAATTTTCATTAAATTATTTTTATGAAGAAGGGAATTTTACAACATGAAAATCAATTAAAATTGTTATTGATAATCTTTCATTCTTGACGTGGCTCGGGCTCGAACCCTGGCCGGCAGGTTACCATGACATGTTTCGATCGCAACCACTCGATCTCCTCAGATGGATTTGCCGTCTTACACTCGCAGCCATCGACGACTGCTGACGTCAATAGTCAAACATCAATCCTTAAACCAAATTGTATTTAAACATTTGGTAGATCGAAATTTGCTTTCCTGAATGATTATCAATTTTAATTGATTTTACATGTTTTTTCCTTACGTAAGACGGCAAATCCATCTGAGGAGATCGAGTGGTTGCGATCGAAACATGTCATGGTAACCTGCCGGCCAGGGTTCGAGCCCGAGCCACGTCAAGAATGAAAGATTATCAATAACAATTTTAATTGATTTTCATGTTGTAAAATTCCCTTCTTCATAAAAATAATTTAATGAAAATTAAATTTCATGAACTTAAGCCTAATTAAAAATATTAAAAATTTGGATTAAAAACCATAAATAGTTCAACAAAATAACCACAATACTAATTATTGTTAAAGCTAAGGCACGAGCTCTATGTGTACATTTGTCCTTCAAGTTGTGCTGAAAAAGGTCAACAGAAAAGAGAAAGACAAAATGAAAAAACAA
The DNA here is from genome assembly GCA_930367215.1 of Pollenia angustigena. NCBI lineage: Eukaryota > Metazoa > Arthropoda > Insecta > Diptera > Polleniidae > Pollenia > Pollenia angustigena. The sequence goes on from OV884057.1 coordinate 253,109,860, forward strand.
AAAATGTACTTGGACTTCAAGAAAAATTCTTGACAAAAGTACGAAAAAACAGAAGTAAGGAAAAAACATGTAAAATCAATTAAAATTGATAATCATTCAGGAAAGCAAATTTCGATCTACCAAATGTTTAAATACAATTTGGTTTAAGGATTGATGTTTGACTATTGACGTCAGCAGTCGTCGATGGCTGCGAGTGTAAGACGGCAAATCCATCTGAGGAGATCGAGTGGTTGCGATCGAAACATGTCATGGTAACCTGCCGGCCAGGGTTCGAGCCCGAGCCACGTCAAGAATGAAAGATTATCAATAACAATTTTAATTGATTTTCATGTTGTAAAATTCCCTTCTTCATAAAAATAATTTAATGAAAATTAAATTTCATGAACTTAAGCCTAATTAAAAATATTAAAAATATTAATTTAAGAATAAAAAAATATAATTATTAAAAAAATAATAACATTGTAAATATTTTTTTTTTTTTCATTTCTTTAAACATTTTCTCACTTTCTCTTCGACAAGGAAAAGTTTTTCCAAATCTTGTTGTAAAATGTAATGAAACAAATTTATTTAATGTACTTTAAACCATAAATCAAATAGAACTTTTCGTCACTTAGAGGCATAAAAAATATTGTAGTTGTTCTTGTTGTTGTAAATTGCAAAGTTTTTTTTTTTTAAAGTACAATAATAAAAAAACCTTAAAAAACATACAATTTTAAGTAACACTCAAATAAGAAGAGAGAAAAATCTCATTTGTTATTTAATGATTTTGGAAATGGGATTTTTGAAGTAGAAATTTCACTACTTAACACAAGTTTCCTTGTTATTAAATAAGAACTAAGTATTTTATGTTGCTGGAGAACTTATTTCTTGTATTTTGTTTTTTTTTATGACTTTTAGGGTGATGTAACAATTCCTTGTATCCATTTACCGTTCAATTTAAAAATCATTTGCTGTGGAGTCATTCCTTGTTAAATGTCTCGAACACAAAGTTTTGAGTATATTTTTGTTAGAAATTGTTTGTTTTTTCATCAAAAATTCTATTCGTTTGCTTTCTCTCTTTTTGCCATTTATGACCATTTCTTAGCAATAAATAATGAATGAATAAATCAATTGAAATAACAATTTGTCTGGTTAAATATTTATGACTTGGAAAGGAAAACTACTAGAAACCACAAATAAACATTGAGAAATTTTCAAGTTGCAATTTATATATAAAATTTTGATACATATCTAACATTCTTTTAAAAAATTAAGGTTGAAAGGTTGGTTTCAAAAAAATTTGTAAAGATTATATTTTAACCAGATCTTTTTAAGAATTTATAAATTTAAAACAAAAATTAAGACACTACTCATTTGCGAAATAAAGGGATTATTTCAAGGGATTTGCTTTATAATTTGCTAATTTAGAATTTGTTTTGTCAAACCTAAGTAGCGTTTTAATTTTAAACGATTTTTTATAATTTTCCAACTTTGAAAATTTTTTTTTATTACGATAAAAGCGATTGGTTTTCGCAGGTAACCTAATAGAAAAATTGTGTGTTTTTCAGAGTGTAAAAATTTTAAAGCTTATCTTTTTAAGTTTTTTTTAAAATTCACAAAAAAAAAATTTTATACATTATCTACTTCTAAATTATTGAAGTTTTTGAATTTTACATTTTTATGACGCCAAATTCTAATAAACATATTAATGTTTGTCCGTATTCGTAGATTTCAACAGCTCAATATTTTTAGAGTTTTTATACTAATTACAATTTTTTTTTTTCACAGAATTGTGTTCTATTTGTTGACCGACACTCTCAAATAGAACAACAATATTATCGAGAAACATTATGGGTCCATATTACCCCTTCCATCCATACAAAAAACAAACTGACAACTGACAAAATAAAAGATGTAGCCCCAGGGTATCATAAATACAATGGACAATGCGTATATACTATTGTGCAAGTTTGTACGTACTAAATTTATAATCATCGTCAACTTCAGCATCCGAAACATCATTATTATAAGCCTCATTATGGTCTTGTCTATATGCTAAATACCGGAAAAATACAGGGATTTTAAAGGAGTGGGAGGAGTAGGAGGAGTAGGCATTTTTGTAAGAAAAACAAGACAAACTCAGATACCAATGACCAACAAATATGTTTTTAATAATTGAAGGAGGGGTTGAGAACATATATTAATGCTGTTGAATTTTCGTTTTTGCTGTTACTGTCGTGTGGTTGTTTTTAAAAATAAGTGAACACAAAACCGGATTAAAATTTAATAAATATTAATGAGTTTGCTCAAAACCGACAATAAAATACCAACAATTCAAAAATATTTTAGCTTTTTGAGAAAATCTGATGCGAGGGGGGTGTTTTTTTGAAAAAAAAACTTATTTATAAAACAATAATTAATTTTGAGTTAACTAAATTTTTTTTAGAGAAATTATCGATAACATTATTAATCAAAAGAAAATTTACCTATGATTGGATTTAGCTTAACAAAATCCCTGAAGAATAATTCTCGATTACACAATTTCTGGAAAAAAATTATCGATAACGAGATATCTTTACAGAAAATTATCGATATAAATATTTTTCTACAGCACATTCCAGTGTCGAAAATTTTCTTTAGAAATATTATCGATGACAGAGTTTTCCAGAATCAATTTTTCAAAGACATAACTTGTCCAAAGATTATATATCGATAACATAAATTTTTTTGAAAAATGTTATCAATAACAAAAATTTTTGGAGAAGCATTTTTGACATCTGAATCTTTTTATAAATAAATTTTAATAAATTTTCTGGAGAAAATTTATCGATAACTAAAGTTTCTGAAGATAAATTAAAGTTTAATGAATTTTTATGGGGGCATTTAAAGTAAGCTTAATTTTCGTAAATAATGGAATTTACGAAAAAATTTATAATAAAAATTTAGTACAGTTAAATTATAAATAGCAAAATTTTTTCTGGAGATATATGATCATTTACTGACTTTTTATGGAAAATTTATCGATATTTGATATTTATCATTAATAATATTTTTCTAAAGAAAAATTATTGATAACTAATTATTTTTAAAAAATCGGTAATAGATAATTGGATATGCACAATTTATCCATAACAATTTTTTTTTTACCGATAATAATTTTTTTTAAGAAAACTCATTGATAACCAACTATAATTTGATATTTTTTGTTAAACCATTTTTATTATAAACTTAACTTTTCCGGAAAGATTTTTTTTAAAATTGAATTTTTTCTAAAATAATCGATAACTAAATGGTTCTTAAAAATACAGTGTAACCTCGGCGAACGCAACCAATAGAAATGTTTGGCTGTTGCGATAACTGAGTTGTTGCGCAAACCAAGACACAAATTTGTAGTCATATTTTTCTATTTAAAAGCTAATTTTAAACCAATCAAGAATTGTATACAAAAACTAAGGTTAGCTTTTAATAATCGTTTTTATTTGATTGAATTAAAGAATAAAAACAGAAAAACAAAATATACATCTAATAAAAAAATAATTAAAATACATATTCAAATGTATGTTAATTTGTACTGATGGGTGTTATCAAGTTAAAGATTCATTTTTTTATGGGAAAAAGTGAAATTTTCGACTGAGATTTTTGGATTTGTGAACCTTGTATTCATTACACATCGTTTTGACAGGTATGTCACTTTCAAGTTTCTTAAGAATTAGTGTAACAAATTTTGTCACGAAAGAAGAACATAATACGCATAAAATGCTAGTCATTCTTAGAATAACGGTTAATCAAAAAGACTATTGCACTTAAGCATAAGATTTTACATACACACGTTTTAGTTTTGAATTTATTTATCAAAAACCAAACTAAAATAAAACAAAAAATGCATTTCTTGTTTTGCTTTTGCAAAGTTGCGTTAATTGAGGCTTTGTTTTTTGAAAAGTTGCGTTTACGATGTTACGAAATTGGGTGTTGCGTTAAGCGAGGGGTTGCGCATTTTGAGGGTTGCGTTCAACGAGGTTACACGAGGTTACACTGGGGCTGCGATGGATCATCCGGACAAAGCGTTTATAAGCAAAGGATATCTTCCGATGACGCTACAATATCGGACGGAAATATGTTTATGGCATCTGTTGTTCCTTTGCGGCTAAAACCTGATGTTTCCCTACACTGGAAAAATCCACGTCCGTCATCAGTGCATTATTGCCGACCAATAATGTTTCAGTTTGCAAGGGAATCGGCAGAACTCATAAGGACCACGGTGAAGGACATTGAAGAACAAATAAGCAAGATTAAGCCTACAAAGCTGCAAATTGGAAAAGGAAAATATATTGAATGCAATTACGAGTTCCACCTGACCATGGTTGACGGAAAACAGAAGAACTTTGGTAAAATAAACGAATCTACAAATGAGGAGAATTACGAATATAGAATGTCACCATTGCACGCAAAGAAAATGTCAATTCTACAAAATATGGAGAATATGCGTCTGCATCTCTTTTAGCAGAAATGTAGAAATGTAGAAGTTGACCCCGACCGTCCGCATGGCAAAGATATAATTGAGTACCAGTCTTTGTAAATTGGAGAGCTTTCTGAAGAAGCACAGGAGTCTCTTAACAAATTTTATAAAAAATATAGATTGCAGAACACATTCAAAGCATCAAGGGTAAGGCAACATGTTGGCAGCATCTTCCGATCCACTTATTTCTTCCCTGCGGCATGTGGAGTCACGAATAGAGTTAGAAAATAATTATAGTTTAGAAATGGTTAGTCTTTTAGATATACCTTCTCTTACGAATTGTGATGAATATTTTACAGAAAATTGAAAAAATAAATTTTAAAAAAAAATTATTTTTTTTTTAATTTGTTGGGTAATAATTTAAAACATAAAACCCTAAAGAAAAAAAAAATAAAAACAATCTAAAAATGAAAAAAATAATTTTTTTTAGTTACCATAAAAATGATGTTTCTACTAATTTTAACTTTGATAACCCATAAGTAGGCCTTTGTAGCGTAGCACCCTTTCCAAACGCTTATTTCATAGGCTAAACAGTTATCTATCGTATGCTGTTTAAACTGTTCAATTCAAAAGATATGATTTTTGCAACGAAAAAACTCAAATGGCGTCACTGTGCGGCGGCCACGGCCATCAGCATAACGAGGCAAACCATGATGATTTTGATGCTCACAATGATCATCATCATACCACACGATTTACACGTTAAACAAACAAAAAATATATAAAACGGCATAAGCAGAGCAACAAGAACTAATACATGCTCATTAGGACATATGCAATGAAGGAAACCTGGGTGCAAGCGTCTCCAAGTAACCAGTTTTGTCGACTATTTTGGTGGCATTGTGCACGAAGTGTCTACACTACACTAAATTTGCGCTATATTTGGCTTAACACGAAAATTTTTTTTATCAATAAAAACAGATTTACTAGTGACATTTCCTGCAGTGTAAGTATGTACCCTGCAAATAAAATTGGACCACCTAATCCATTTTGATAAAATGGACTACTCCATGGACTGGTCCGATGTAATGCAAGCATGGACAATGTCATTATTAAAAAGTGTTTGTAATGAGACGACATGTCTTCGTTTTTTAACGACATGCTTTAGTTTTTAAACGACTTCAAAACTAATCCTCTTGAGTATACCATGGAGTAGTTTTAAAACTACTCCTTTGTGGTCCAAAGGTGGGTTATATGGTCCTCTCTTAGGACATCGTAATGTGTTGGACTAGTCCTGGTCACTTGTGGACTACTCTTTACACTCGTGTTTGGACTGGTCCTATTATTTGCAGGGTAGGAAAATCTCACACCCACATATACTACCAATACTTATAGTATAAATGTTCATAAAAAAAGAATTAATTAAAATCCAAACTTTACACACGTTCACGAAAACCAACAGTAAGATGCAAAATTTAAGCAAATTATATCTTGCAAATATAATAAATAGTAAAAAACTAAATAATTTTAATACTCTCCTGCACTATAAATTCTTTAAAGTAGCAAAATCCTTTTAAGCGTTGGATTACAAGGAATTTAAAAGAGAAACAGCGAACAAACCAGACACAGATAAATAAAAAAAAATAGAAACTTAACAAAAACAAGTTAAAGTGCTATATTCGGCTGTGCCGAATCTTTGATAAGGAGTAATATCTATATGATGTCTATTTATTTTTAATTTATCTTTATTAAAACCGACATCTGCATTAAAATTGGTTCCGGTTTAGACCTAAATTAAATTATTGACCGACAATCAGAAAGGTTTTGACTTTTTTTTTAGAAATTTTTACTAAGTTGATATCATGATTCGTAATAGTTGAAGCCGAACTGAGGTGATTTTCAGGAGTAGAATTTATATTGGAGCCATGGTAAGCTATGAACCAATCATCCCAAAATACTGCAGAGTGAATTCTGGTATTGAAAAACAAAAATTTTAATAAATTTCAATACAGTGATGAAATTAGTTTTAGCGTTTAAAGGGAATTTCAGAAGGCGGCTAAATATGGGATCTAAGGTAAAGTATGGACCGTAAATCACAAAATTGCATACAATTTTTTCTGGCCATACGAAGCTAAGCTGGAAAAAAGTTTATCGCAATATCTATATTTGCTACGGTTTTAGGCGCACAGAAAAAAATAAAAATTGATTTCAATTAAAAAATTTGTGATATTAATTAAAAAATTAATTAAATTTGCACCAGTAAACAAATTAATAGTATTAATTAAACCAGTTAATAGTATTAATTAAACGTTTAATTTACTTGATGAAACGTTTAATTCACTTGATTAAATTTTTAATTAAAACTGATTTTATTTTTGATTAATGCTTTAACTGGTGAAAAATTTTGGAGAATTTTTTCTGTGCGTATTTAATTATTTTACCACAGTGGGCTTTATATGGGGCCTAGGGTAAATTATGGACCGATCATCACGGAATTTATTAGTGTGATTTCTAATCATATAAAACGGTTAAGTATTAAATTTTATTCTGATGGCAGTGTTTTGTACGGTTTTAGGCATACTAAATTGTTTTCCAGGAGTTGGGTTTATATGGGGCCTAGGGTAACTTATGAACAGATCTTCACGAAATCTCACAGTGTTATTTACAGTCCTATAAAACTGTAACAAGCCAAAACTTGTTATGATAGCATTATTAATTATGATTTTAGGCGTACTAAACTCTTTTTCGGTAGTAGGATTTATAGGGGGCCTAGGGTAAATTATTGACCGATCTTTACGAAATTTCATTGTCTTTTTTTTTGTCCTATACAACTGTGATGTTCCAAATTTTGTTATGATAGCAATTTTTTTTAAGGTTTATATGGGGCCTATGGTGAGTTATGGACCGATCTTCACGAAAATGTATAGTCTTATTTTTAGTCCTATAAAGCTGTTATGCGCCAAGTTTTGTTATAATAGGCATTATTAATTATGATTTTAGGCGTACTAAACTGTTTTCCGGGAGTAGGGTTTATAAGGGGCCTAGGGTAAATTATGGACAGCGCGATTTCCAGTCGAATAACACAAATTTTTGCAAGATCTTATATCATTCCGTGCAATGTTCCACCATTTATGTTAGTTTTTGTAACAATGTTATCAATTTTTTTTAGATGGTGGTTGCACACTTTGATTCATAGCTCTGATCCTACTGAACCGATTTTGCTAGATTTCAATCCCAAACTGCTTAGGATAACTACAAGCAATTTTACAGCAAGTTTGTTTATTTCTTTTGAGCTTTTCGAAATTGAGCGTGGGTGCAGCAGACGGACAGATGGTCAGACGGACAGACAGACGGACATGGCTTAATCGACTAAGAATTACTCAAGGACCCAGAATATATATACTTTATTGGGTCTGAGATGAATAATAAAAAAGTTTCACACGGAATGACAAACTTAGTATACCCTCTTCACAACATATTGTGTTGGAGGGTATTACAATCTTTTACCTAGGACTAGCAGCACTTGACTAAGTTTCATTTTCATGTGTTCGTTTGTGTGTTTGAGAGAATAAGTTTTTGCCAAAATATATAAACACGTAACATATTTAATCCTTGTTAATAATTAGCTGCCGTAATCCTTTGCAACGTGTTGTTACAGAAATTGCCAGTACAATACAGCAAACAAATACATTAAAACTTTCTATTTACTTGTGTCTGAGTTTTTACAATGAAACTTCTATGAAACTTTTGATTTACTTTGCAAAGTAATTTCATTTTAAAGATACTTATGGTCTTACGAAATAATTAAGTGGGATCAATTTAAAATATTTAACAACTTCGAGAAAAACGAGGGATAGACTGAAGGATTAATAGAAAATACCATGAAATTATTAACAAGTAAAAGTCCGATATGCAAAGTATTTTTATACGAGAAATCTTAGGGTACCAAGGTGCCGATTGGAAAGAATTGAGCAACGCACAGAATTTGGCCTGAAAAGCTGGCCAAAATTATTAAACGTGTTTTTTGAATTAAAAGTTTTAGTTTTTTGATAGTTTTAGGTGTAGTATGATATAAAAAGTCTAGTGGAAGATTTTGAAAATATTACACTGCGCAACAAAAGTACACTGCGCAACAAAAAAATTTTTCTCTACCCTAGAAATAAAAGTATGTGGATTATATTTGATGCCCTTAATTCAAATCTGTTTTCCGTTTTTCTCTAGTACGTAAGGATTTTCTTGTAAAGGCGTGGCATACTTCACCCCCTTAATCGTTGGGTTGCCTTATATATTTTGCCATAACTTGAAAACGTGTTCTCCGATTTTAATAGTAGTAGTAGGATCAGAAGATGCACCGGAAAATTCTGCTTAAACTAACCATACACATTATATCTATTACTATTTTGGAGTTATTAAAAATTAAATGGCGAAAAAAAAATTTACATGCAAAATGCGTCAAATTTTTTGTTTTCAACATGCAATAAAAAAAATTTAAGAACCAAAAAGTTTAAATTTTTAAGATTTTTGTAAAAGCCACATTCCTAAAGCTTCGTACAGACGATGGTCAGATCTTACAATACTGTAAGCAGGCGTTGCCAACAGCAAAATTTTTCTGACAATGGTCCATTGTCAGATGCATTAATTTTACACATCTACAAATACAAATGAGCTTACAATGTTCACACAGTTGTAAGACATTTTAGCCAATTTTAATGCAATTTAAGCAACGCTGCTTACCAATATTGTAAGATCTGACCATCGTCTGTACGAAGCTTAAGGTATTAAGTTGGTATAAATCGCAAAGTCAATTAACAAATGTTGATTTTAAAGGTTTCAACTCATTCTTGACAGACTGTATGTACATTAGGGCGGGTCGATTTGTATGGATGAAAAAAAAATTAAAAATCGTATAGCAAAAACGTAATCTACATAAAATTCTAAGAAAATTCTCCGAAGAAACCATGGGTCTAAAATAAAATTCTAATCCGCGCCTCTCGACTTGAAAATTTTTTACTTGGGTGAAAATTTTTTTTAATGTAAAAAAAATTTTGAGTTGTAAAAAAATATAAAGTCCAAAAGAACTACCTTACTAAGCAATTTTATTCAAAAAATTCGATTTCTTTTTGGAAAAAGCTATTTTTAAAAAAAAAAAAAATTTTATGGGGATGTGTGGGACATTCCCTTAAAACTATTACGGATAATTAAGAATTTTTGCAATTTATATTTACATATAGGCAGGTATTAATATTGTGAAGTGTTAAAAATGATGTGAATAACAGTTGAAATCAATAATTCAAAATACATAAAAGTATATGACGATATAAAGGTATAAGAAAAAGTGCCCGATGAGCAAAAATAGACGAAATGTGAAAATTTAAAAAAATCGTCAAAAATAATGGCGCAAACTTGCGCACACTTTTTTTTTTGGTTTCTAAAATTAGAGATTCCAAATTTTATTGTGGTATCAAACATAATTCGTAGACATGCTAACCTAACTTTTAAAAACCTCTTCTTTTCCTTTTTTGTGCAAAAAAAAAAGTGTATAATTTGTTTTTTTTTTAGCTTTTGAACGAATTGTTTCAACATGAATATTCAACATATTTTAGATTTTTTTTCTGTTTTAAATAACTTTTGATCAAACCTTTCAGCGAAAAAAAATCTTTGTTAAACTTTTATTCGTTTAGCCGCAAAAAAAAATCATATGAACATCCAGAAACCGAAAAAAAACATTTAAATCTCATATAATTTTCTTCACTTTCCTGACTTTAGCAGGGTCTCAGAGCTACAAATCCCAACTAAAAGTCTTCAAAATTTACAATAAAATGTAAAATATTGTTGTCTGTCGAGCTGCGTACTTAGTTCTTAAGATTTCTTAAAATTCAGTTTTGCCTTTTTGGCCAGCTTTTCAGGCCAAATACTCCTCTGTGCAACGTTTAGATTATATAGGTGGTAATCTTTATAATAACTAACCTGCAAATTTGAAATCTATTGAGCGAATATCAAGTTTTAGGAGAGAATGCAAAGAATGGTTAGGTTAGGTTAGAGTGGCCGGTCACAAAGACCCCGCATAGACAAAATAGGTCCCAAGCGTTACCACAATTGTACGATAACCCACAGAAGAAAGTAAAAAGGTCAGTCAGATGTGATGGTATCCAGAGTACCCCACACTCTCTTGACGAATGCCAGGAGTCTCATTAACCCAATTCCAGAGACTTCCCCGAGATTTTGAAGATAATGATCTCCCAGACAGTTCGCCCTGGAGCGCACGAGTGCCGGACAGTAGCATAGCAAGTGCTCTACCGTCTCCTTAGCCCCTGGTACCCCACAAAATCTACAATTGTCACTATTCAACCGCCCCGCCCTATAGGCGTATACAGCAGTCCAACAATGATCCGTTATAAAACCCATCAGAAGTCTACAGTCCCTTCTCGATAGCGACAGAAGAATTCTCGACGACTCCGGATCATAGGATCCCCACATTACCTTGGAAACCCTGCACGTTCTTGTGTTTTCCCAAAACGCCTCTGATCTCCTCCGTATAGCAGAGTCCGTATCTCTCCTTATATTCCGAATCGGAGCCGGGATGACCACCATCCTATCGTGTGGTAAACGGGCCCCCCGTTTCGCCAATTCGTCCACCTCTTCGTTGCCCTCTATGCCCTGGTGACCGCGAACCCAGTAGATATGCACTCTCCTATTGACACAGAGTCTATCTATCGAGTCCCTACACTCCTGGACGACAGAGGAGTATGAGTATTTCGCGGTTATAGCCTTGATCGCCGCCTGACTATCAATGAAAAAGTTTACCTGCGAGTTCTCGGTGCCGGGAACACGTGCCAAATCAGCAGCCATTTTGGCTGCAAAAACCTCCGCCTGGAAAACGCTGCAGTAATCGGGAAGCTTATACGATTCCCGAATACCCAGTTCTCGGCAGTAGACTGCAGCTCCAACTCCGTCCTCCATTTTGGAACCATCAGTGTAGAATCTGAAGGTCCCTTGGCCTGATCGGAGTCCTACCAACCAACCGTCCTCCTCTAGGGTAACTCGCGGTTTCCTTCCAAGTGTCAGTCTCGGAATGGTGTAGTCACTGCTACAATATATTCCCCTTATAATACTACCGTGACCATAGAGTCCATATGCAAATTGTCCCGTCGCCTTTAAGCGGATCGCAGACCTCCTTGCAATTCCTTCTGCCACTAGATGAATCGGCTGCAAGTCCAGCATCACATCCATTGCCGCAGTCGGTGTACTACGCAGAGCACCGGTGATACTAAGTTCGGCGAGTCTCTGTACGCCCGTTAGCATATTCCGGTACGATATCTTATCCAAGGCCGTCCACCACACAAGAATCCCGTAGAGTAGGATTGGTCTCGCCACCGCTGTGTAGACCCAATGTGTAAGAGCAGGGGTTAGACCCCACGTTTTGCCTAGCATTCCCTTACATGCGTAGAGCGCAATCGTTGCCTTTTTCACCCTCTCCTCCACATTCAGTCTCCACGACAGTTTGCTATCCAGTATTACTCCCAGATACTTAGTGTGGTGTTTAAGTTCCAGGTAAGTACCCCCCAGTTTAGGTCTCCTCCATGAACCAACTTTATACCTTTTCGTAAATAGTACTAGGTCCGTCTTCTCGGGATTAACTCCCAGTCCTACTCCGGCTGCCCACTGGTTGATTATCGCCAATGTAGCCTCCATTACAGAATTAATAGTATTCAGATCCTTGCCAGTAACTATCACCGCCACATCATCTGCGTATGCGGTTATCTTTGCTGCCCCGTCCTGAAGTCTATTGAGAAGTTCGTTGACGACAAGCGTCCATAGCATCGGCGAGAGAACCCCTCCCTGGGGGGTTCCCCGGTGTGCCTTCCTTGTTATCCTGGAGTTGCCCCACGCCGCGGATATAGTTCTACACCGTAGCAGGTTACCAATCCAGTTTTTAGCATGCGGATGTGCCCCGGTGCGAGATAAGCTGGCCAAAATTGCCCCTGTGGACACATTATTGAATGCTCCCGCGATATCCAGGAACACACCCATAGCGAAGTCCTTATAGCTCAGGGTCTTCTCAATCAGCGAGACAACTGAATGAAGTGCCGTCTCAGTTGATTTACCCTTCGTGTACGCATGTTGATTGACAGAGAGAATGGTCGGCCTCATGCTACCCTTGACATGATAGTCCAATATTCTCTCCAACGTTTTCAGCAGGAAGGATGTGAGACTTATAGGTCTAAAATCTTTTGGGTACATATGATTGCACCTGCCCGATTTCGGCAGAAATACAATCTTAGATATCCTCCAAGATTTATGCACATAGTTTATCCTCAGACATCCTTTAAAAATTTCCACCAGCCATCGTACTATCCGTTGTCTACCCCGCTGTAGATGCGCCGGGATAATTCCGTCAAGACCAGGCGACTTATATGGCTGGAACGAATCGATTGCCCATACCACCCCCTCATAGGTGATAATTCCGCTATCACCATCTGCCAGAACAGAAGATTCATCAGTTGGAATGGGATCATCGGAGCAGCCCGGAAAGTGTGTATCCACAAGCACCCCCAACGTTTCCGCGCTGCTCCCTGTCCATTCTCCGTTTTCCCTACAAACCGTACTTGGCATTACCGGACTGCCCACTAGCATCCTCCGCAGTCTTGCCGTTTCGGTTGTCTTCTCTATATTATCGCAGAAACTTTTCCACGAAGCTCGTTTAGCCCTTCGCACATCGCGCTTATACACCCTAAGAGCGTCCTTATACTCCCCCCAGCACTCAGACCGGTCGACAATTTTCGCCAGTTTGAATAGCTCACGAAGCTCGCGTCTTCCAGAGTCCAGCTGACCGTTCCACCACGGTGGTCTGGGCTTACGCCTAGCTCGTGTCGGGAAACACGACCTCTCATAGGATCTAGTAACGCCCGATACCAATGTGTCTATAGCAGAATCTATGTCCACTGAACTAACCAATGTTCCCGAGTGACCTAGGTCCCTATTCAAAAGTGAAGAGTATTTGGCCCAGTCCGTATTCCTTGGGTTCCTAAACACTGTTTCGTTAGGTATAGTGTAATTTAACAAAAATGATATATAGGAGTGATCAGAGAAGGATGGCTGCGTAAGCACCTTCCAATCATCTATCACTGTTTTATAATCAGTATAAAGCGTCACATCAAGCACATTCTCCGAGGTGGGACCCTTATACGTGGGGACCTCACCTCTATTCGCAATTTGTATATTATTCTGTAATATAAAAGCAATAAGATCCTCACCTCTACTGTTGATATCCTTACTGCCCCATATTGTGTGATGAGCGTTAGCATCTGTACCCACTACCAGGTTTTGTCTCCTTCTACAAGCTTCTTCGACTAGTCTATGGAGTTCTACTGGTGGGGCATCCCTATCGTGTGGCATATAGGATGATGCAAGGAGTACCATGTCATCTCTGCCATCTTCCAAGGCCACAACTGTGAGATCGTCAGTGCTGTAATTATAGAGAATATATGAGCAAAAATTCTTCCTAACAAGTATTGCAGATCGTATTCTACCTACCACTTTTGAGAAGTACGTGTTAAAATTACGTGACTTCAATCCAGAAACCCGATTTCCTGTGGAGATCCACGGTTCCTGGATTAAAGCCACGTCGTAGCGACCCTCCTCTAACGTGAGGAGGAGTTCGACCGATGCCATCTTACAATGTTGGAGGTTGACTTGCAGGATCTTTAGCGTCATCGACTAAAATCACCCGCTCGGGGTCGGCTCTATCCTCCTTGGCCGTCTCACCCAGACTCAGTCCAGAAGTGGCCGCAGTGGCAGCTGCCAGATCACGCTCCACTTCATCGACCTCCAGTGTGTTATGGTTGGAGTCCTGCGGATGTCTTTTCTTTAACCGTAGAAAGACACTTCCAACTCCCCATGACATTTTTCCATACCGCGGATACAAAAGGTCTTCCGACTCCTTTGTGATCTGCAGTATGTAGTTCTGCCCGTCCTTATTACCTTTTCGCACGTGCAGAATCCTCCATTCTTTAGTGGGAATATCAGGATTCTGATTTTGCAGGAGACGAAGAGCGACTTCCGGTTTGACAATACGCGGAAAATTCACCTTCGCCTTCGGTATAGCAGGAATGTGCGATCGATCCACAATCTTAAGTTGTGCATCCGACCACAAACCCTTGAGTTTCGTAATGACTCCTTTAAGCCATTCCAGCGTCATTTCGTCCTTGCAGCTGATGAGCTTCACTCCATTGAACCAACCAGCCCCATCAAAAGAGGGCAGCGGTCTGTCAGGTTCAGCTTCCATCTTAGCAACGATTTCGTTGAAAATCTTCAGCTCTACAATCTTCCATCGCTCTGTGGACATTTGACCAAAGGGGTTGCTCATGTCGAGAAGTGCCACGCTCAGAGGACGTTTGGCCACCTCACTGACTCGTGCAGCCTTTGGCAACGGCTCAGTGGCAGATGTCGAGGGTCTAATCTCCTCGGGGTTTCTCTTGGATTTTTTTTGTCTCCTTAGGATTTACGGCAGATGGAGACTCATCAACTGACCGCTGTCTTTTTCCCTGCATGCTCTTAATCACGGCTTCTTCAATGCAGTTGGGGAAACCATGGTTTTTGGCAGCATATTTGGGGTTATTTGAAAAGTGAGCTCGGCCTTCTGCAATCGCTCCTTTGGCCCACTTCATCCGCTCTTTCTCATCATTGGAAAGGTTGGATTGGGAGCCAAGCCGATGCTGTATCCGGACCGCAGCTTTGTATTCTGATAGAGCTCTAAGTCCTTCCTTAATTCTCCTGGGCCTGTTCCTATTTATGGAATGGGCTCCCCGAGATGTGCTAGGTGAATTTAGCAGCTCACGTTCCTCTTTAGAGGTAATAGTTTTGACGCTATCGAGATCCGAGTCTGAATCGACAACGGCATCCGTACGTGTCACAGTTGCGTTTTTGGCATCTTTAATACTTCCACCGTAAGGCGCCTTAACCACGGCAGAGAATGTGTGACCGCTGGCGACACGCAGAGGAGATACTGGTTCTCCACCGTGCCCGCCGGGGGTCGCAGTCACTGCTAACACCGACGTTTGGGCGTATATTACCGCCCGGCTTTTATTTGTTTCTTCTTCCATTTCATTATCTTTCTGTTGCATTTTATACATACTGCCATGTTCGTAGTAACGCCGATCCACCGGATAACAGACGCGCACCAGGAAGCCGCCCAATATGGGAACAGACGCGCCTGGATTTAAGTTCCAAGAATCGTGGAGCCATCACCGACCCGAAAACCGCCCAATGTGGGAAACAGACGCCCGGACCGAATCAAACCCCACGATTACCTTCTACCTATGATCAAGACCCATCACAGTAATGTGGCAATAGGCATTACATTGAGACACTATGCTCAAGGCCCTGATCTTAGCCGCGTACCCACCAGTACCCGTTACCAGCCAGCACCCACGTGGAGGGTTCAGTAGAAGGATTTTCATGTGCCGGCCAATGCAAAGAATACTTATGTAACTTAATGGAAACGCTGCTTTTGTAAATATGTGCATATGTAACTATAATTTAATTATATAATTATAAGAAGATTCAATTACTTTTAATATAGTCAGCTAAGAAAATGTTTGCCAACTTGCCTCAAAAATGCCCTTATGACGCTGAGGCCCAAATTGCAACATGTAAATAAATTGTACAATGATAATGTTAACAAATAAATATACATATTATTGAAAAGCTAATTGCTCCCAAGCTCATATTGGCGCTAAGTGAAATATGAGTCCAGTTTTGCAGATTTATTAAAACTAAACAAATCTCATATTTATAGAGAATATATAAGATCAATTTTATCAGCCTAGCTTGTTTTGAATGGAATCTATCGTAAAAAATCCATAACTCGGGGGAACACGGGCCAGTTGAAATATTGGACCAATTTTACTCATTTTTAATATTTAATACTTCTGATAATTAGGAAATTTCTGAGCCAAGTTCTAGCTCGTATTATTATTTCGGAAAGAAAAGGCAGTTATTTGTCTATATCTCGATCGGTTATAATCGGATTTTATTAAATATCACTGCCACTATTCGATTAAGTTTATTGAAGATTAAACTATAAAAATTAAGTGAAAAGATTGTGAGGATACTTTAAAAAGTAAAGGTTTATGGGTAAAAGTTAGACATCTATAGCTAAAACTTAGAGGCAGCCGTTGTTTTTTGCTCATATCTCAACCAAATGTGATATGATATTAAGAAAAAAAAAAACAACCTTACCTCCATAATATCTGAAGTCTTTGAAAATCCTATTCGAACCAACACACAGACAGAAGGACATTGTGAAACCAACTGCAATACAGACAGGGCCCCAGAATAAGATCAGTACAAAAGGAATGGCAAATTTAATATAACAGAAACATCTTAAGGCCCAAGTACAATATGCATAAGCTGGATGTGTGTCAAAGCATATTGACCATAAGGAAACTTTTTGTTAAGTTTTATAAAACTGTCATTTGCTTAACCAAAGTGCGAAACTGATCGCACATGACGTAGGGAAACGGATATTTTTTGATTTCGTTTTTTTAAATGAATTTGCGAGGCTTTATTTTAATTTCAGACAGTAGCTTAAGTAATCTCATGCATATAATAGTAGGTCCTTTACAAATAAAAGAAAATACGATATAGTTGTAACTGAAAATTATCGATACGATAAGGTTATCTTCTATTGAAAGCCGCAATCAAACATTGCTCACTGGACAGCTTTAATGCCCGCTGCCTCCTTTTTTTTTATCTATAATGTCCTGATTATTTTGTTTCCGCACAGGTAGTTTCATAAAATAATTTCTGACTAGTGATAATATGAAATTTGCTTGCGATAAGTTGCTTGCTCTTCGAGAATGAAACACCCTTATTATATGATGAACCGTTCTGATGCCAGGTGGTGCTTGCATGCGCCAGCGAGACAGCTAAACAGTTGGGAAGCTTTATGATAATGGCTTTATTGCTCAATTAAATGGGAGATAAAGCCATAATGGTCTTATTGCCCAATCATTGAGAGGTCATATTTAAAATTTTGTTAAATGAGAGATATAGCCATATTTTTGTTCGCAAATGAGATATAAAGCCATATTTTTTTCAGAATATTATTATGCATGGTGTTAACATTCTGTAAAAGGGAAAATCATTAGTTATCATTGAAAAACATTTTCTTATTCTTGCGACGCACGCAGGAAAACTTTATTCAGCGAAGCCACCTGCCGCGTCCTACTGGAGGAGAAAACCCCTAAGCACGGCCGCAGGCCGCCACGCAGAAAACTTTAGTATGCGAAGCCAGATTCCAATACTTATGTAACTTTAGTGTCTCCGGAACTGAAATGAGAGATAAAGCCATTTTATAATATTGCTAATGTGAGCCAAGGCCATGATGGCTTTATGTCCCATTCAAATTTATCTCCCTATTGAATGAGAGATAAAGCCATCATGGCCTTAACTCACATGGTATTAAAGCACTCCCCCAGTAAATCCTAGAACAGATACTATACTGTGTATAAACCTCGTCAGGTTACCCTGGTGAACTTTGTGTGCTATCCAAAACGTTTAAGGTGACGCCAGGATTAAAGATTGGCTCAGATATGACATATTCTATTTGCTAATTTAGCACCTACATAATTTAAGCTTGTCCAATGTTATAATTTATCCATGCCTTAGTGGCCCTTGGTCTCACTGCTGTATTTGCTGATAATTTTTTCTCCAAAATGTCTAATAGGAATCAGTTCAAGATTGTAAGTAATGCTTTAGATGGGGCAGTCCCAAGGCCACATTCTCAGTATACGTTCAAGCATGGTTGACTGATTCCTCCCCATAAGTGCCGTCGATGCGATTAATATCCTATTTGTGGAAAATGCATTCTATAGAAAAGTTATTAAAATCATAAATTACTAATGGAAAATAATCGATACGACAATTTTCCTACAAAAAATGTATCGAACACGATAAATTTATTAAACAAATGTATGCATACTATTTGTAAAAAAATTTGCATAGAAGATTTTTAAAAAAATGTATCGATAATTTCCTATTTATATTATAAGTTTTTTACAGAAAATTTGATGATTCGTCTAGCTTTCTTTTATCGATACGATAATTTTTCTATAAAATATGTATTGATTCGATAAGTTTTCTAAAGAGAATTTATTGATAAAATTAACGTTTTGATATGATAAAAGATTTCTGCAGATAATTTATTGCAACAACTTTGTTTACACAATAGATTTTCTTTAACCAAATAAAAAAACTGAACCACAGTTTTTGCAACAAATACGACAAACCACAATAACCTTCTTAGTACTCGATTTGCAAACAGTATCGTATTTGTTGTCGTTTCTGCTAACCACGGTACCATTTTTTAAAAACAACAAAATTTAGCCACATAAACGCCAACCACGATAAGGGTGAACGATAAGGGTGCTTATTTAAAAAATTTCCTTATTTTATTCATCACTCCCTAATGAAATTTTGAATAATTTAAAATATTAATAAAAATAACGATTTTCTTGCCATAAAGTCATTATCCTTTAAAAAGAAAAATTAATAAAAAAAAACTATTTATTTGCAGGACTTTAATATTAAGGTCACGTTTTCAATTCTTAGAAGCTAAACTGCCATAAAAATTAAATAGAAACAGAAAGAGTGTAAAAAAATTAGAAGCCTTTTTCCCGATTGAAAACTATAATTTAGCCAGACACAGAAGAAAACAATTTTAGAAAAAACATCGACAAAAGATTTCATGGATAAGACCAGTCGACCGTTTGAAATGCGTCTGACTTTTTCTTTTAACACGTTTTTACGCCATAATGAATATTAAAAGAAACATAAAGGATATTCAGGAAGATTTTTTCAATATTACACAATAAACATGAGAATAAACCAAAAAGTATACAGTATAGTAAAGGGTGTTTTTTTAAGCTAGACAGAACTTTAAATTGTAAAAAGTAACACAGAAAATTAAATTTTGATGAAATATTTTTTTTTATCGTTTCAGTATACTCTGACAAATCATCATGAATAGACTCACGCTTGAACAACGCTACGAAATTATCCAAATTTACTTTGAAAATCAGTCGTCGATTCGCGCAACTTATAGACGACTTCGTCATTTTTATGGCGTACATAATCGTCCATCTGAACAAGCCATTCGTCGAACTGTGGATAGATTTCGTACCACATACTCTCTAGAGGATGCAATAACACCAACACGTCGCCGCTGTAAACGAAAGTGTGGAAGAAGATCCAAATTTATCGATTCGTCGTCGGTCGCAGGAATTGGGGCTCTGTCCGTCCACTACGTGGAAAATTTTGCGCAAAGATCTCGGCCTACACCCGTATAAGATCCAGCTGGTGCAGGAATTGAAGCCACGAGACCATTATATGCGTCGTTCTTTCGCCGATTGGGCTCTAGAGCAGTTGGCAACTGACCCGTTGTTTTATCGCAAAATTGTGTTCAGCGATGAGGCGCATTTTTGGCTTAACGGGTTTGTTAATAAGCAAAATTGCCGCATATGGAGCGAGACCAATCCACAAGAGACCCTACAGACTCCATTACATCCAGAAAAATGCACCGTTTGGTGCGGTTTTCACGCTGGTGGCATCATCGGACCTTATTTCTTCAAAAATGAGGCCGGAGCTCGCGTTACGGTCAATGGAGATCGTTACCGCACCATGATCACTGATTTTTTGTTTGAAAATATGGATGACATTGATCCGGAGGAGATGTGGTTTCAACAGGATGGCGCAACGTGCCATACGGCGAACGCAACCATCGACTTATTGAAATCAAAATTTGGCGATAAGTTGATTTCGAGAAATGGACCTGTCAATTGGCCTCCAAGGTCGTGCGATTTGACACCTCTCGATTATTTCCTGTGGGGCTACATGAAGTCACTGGTTTATGCTGATAAACCAGCAACAATTGACGCCTTGGAGGCCAGCATTGTTCGTGTTATTCGTGACATACGGCCAGCAGTGCTCGAAAAAGTGGCCCAAAATTGGACGTCCAGAATGCGCTTCGTCAAGAACAGCCGCGGTGCCCATATGCCCGAAATCATTTTCAAATATTAATGTCACGTATTGATCTTTCGAATAAAAAAAAATTTTGATTACAATTTAATTTTTTGTGTTATTTTTTACAATTTCAAGTTCTATCGGGCTTAAAAAACACCCTTTATTTATAAAACTAAATTGAAAATTCTAGCAAAAACTAAAAAAAAGTTTTTCATGGTCACCAGTGTTTTTTGTTATTTGCAGCAGATTATTATTTGTTTAGGTTTTCCAAAAAACAGACAATGCAAAGAAATAGATTTTCTATAAAAATATTATTTATTTATTTACTTGGTACAGTAGACACCATTTCGAAAATGTCTTAGATGCGCCAAAAAATAGTTAGAAGAGTCTGAGAAGCAAAACTCAATACACAATTGAATCCTTCAAACCAAAATGTAAAGGATCCCAGGTTTAATCCCCATTCTAACATTTATGCTTATCCTTTACTAATAAAACCAATTTGGTATTTAAATACTCAATAACAAAATTTTCACTTATAAGTTATGAAAATAATAAGCAATAAAAACTGTTTGGGCAATTTCCACCCATGAATACAGGATAAGGGTCAAAGTATATTTATACCAAGTACATGCAAGTCTACAACAAATCAACAATAAAAAAAAAACATTCATTTTGCTTGTGTAAAAACTCTTGATACTGTCAAACAGCAATACATAAACAAAACAAACAAAAAAATCATGGCGCACTAAAAATGTAAGCAAATTTTGACACTAATAATAAATTCTTTATAATCAAATTCTAAGGAAATGACAGTAAATAGTCAGTAGAACTTTGTGTCGTCTCTTGTCTTTTCAGAGTAAACGGTGTAAATTTTCTCCATTTTCAAATATCCCTGCATCAGTGCGGTTTTTGTTTACTTTAAAGCCAGAAGTGAAGAAAAAAAAAAAACTACCAAAAAAAGTCTTTGTCTGTTTAATGTCATATTTTGTTCAAAATGCACACTCATGGAAGCGCATAACTTTTTTCTATCTAGGATTTATGTCTTGTTTTAGGAATTGTTTTTCCTATTTTTTTACTAAATATTTTTTTTGTCTTTTTTAATTTTTATTGATGTCTGATGTGTGGAATTTTTGTTTCTTTTATTTAGCCGCAAATAAATGTGTCACTTTTTCGCTTCCTGTTACAAGTTTTTATAATATTTAATGCAGTAGAGTTAAATATTTAAACAATGCACATGGCACCATTTTCGATATGAAATTATTAAAATTTTAAATATTTATAAAAATCAATCAAGAATATACAGAGTGTACATTCACTGGGATTTACAGATTTCACTACACGCGGAGAAAAAAGATGATTACTGAGTGGTCACTACGACCATTTTTATTCATATTTGCCTTATATGTTTACCCTAATAATTTTATTATAGTCCTAATATAATTTGAAAAAATATTTTTTGTCCTTAACATTTTTAAAATCACTATAATCATATTTTATGGTGTTTTACACCTAAAAAGTAACTCTGATCTAGATAAACATATTAAATTATGGGAAATGTATGCTGCTATAATAAATATATTTTCAACTATACATTTAAAATCATAATACTAGTTGCACACAAAAGGTATGTTTAATACCATAATTTTTGTTTGCTTTAAAATACATTATCTAAATGAGCAAACATTTATTGTTAAAGCCAACAGTGTGTGTTTATAAAGAAACAAAATTTCTTCCGTCCGCGAGCATCAGTTAATCGGCAAACATGGATGATTACAAAATAATTAAGAAGTTTTTCGGGAGAAAAAGGCCATGCTGCGATGCAAAACTTACAAAATAAATTAGTTTATTGAAACAGGTAAGTTATTAATATAAAATTATAATCAAGTATAAATATGCAATAACGTTGCCTTTCTAACAAACAAGAAAACCTACAACATTGAAGCCGTCTTGGAAATTATTTCAATTGCTGTTCCAGAGTGTATTAAAATAGTGGATTTTTTAATAGAAAAAAAGTAAGTTTGTCTTTACTTTAATTTTACAAGTGCAAAATTTATGTATTTAATGTTATTTTTTAATATATGTATATACTTTAGATGTATTTGAATTATATTTGTGTTTAAAAAAAAAATATATTCTTGATATTAAATATTTTATTGGTTTTATTGTGACAACCATATAACATGCTTAGGAAATATAGAAACATGGTTTGAATAATCGTTTGCGTTTTTCTTGTGAGCATAATAATATGTTTGAGACAATCGATCTACAAAATGTCAAAATACAATTTGGTTTAAGGATTGATGTTTGACTAGTGACGTCAGCAGTCGTCGATGGTTGCGATCGAAACATGTCATGGTAACCTGCCGGCCAGGGTTCGAGCCCGAGCCACGTCAAGAATGAAAGATTAGCAATAACAATTTTGATTGATTTTCATGTTGTAAAATTCCTTTATTCATAAAAATAATTTAATAAAAATTAAATTTAATGAACTTAAGCCTAATTAAAAATATTAAAAATTTGGATTGAAAACCATAAATAGTTCAATAAAATAACCACAATACTAATAATTGTTAAAGCTAAGGCACGAGCTCTATGTTTGCATTTGTCCTTCAAGTTGTGCTGAAAAAGGTCAACAGAAAAGAGAAAGACAAAGTGAAAAAACAAAAAAATGTACTTGGACTTCAAGAAAAATTCTTGACGAAAGTACGAAAAAACAGAAGTAAAGGAAAAAACATGTAAAATCAATTAAAATGGATAATCATTCAGGAAAGCAAATTTCGATCTACCAAATGTTAAAATACAATTTGGTTTAAGGATTGATGTTTGACTAGTGACGTCAGCAGTCGTCGATGGCTGCGAGTGTAAGACGGCAAATCCATCTGAGGAGATCGAGTGGTTGCGATCGAAACATGTCATGGTAACCTGCCGGCCAGGGTTCGAGCCCGAGCCACGTCAAGAATGAAAGATTATTAATTCAATTTTGATTGATTTTCATGTTGTAAAATTCCTTTTTTCATAAAAATAATTTAATAAAAATTAAATTTCATGAACTTAAGCCTAATTAAAAATATTATAAAAAAAAAATTTGGATTGAAAGCCATAAATAGGTTAACAAAATAACCACAATACTAATTATTGTTAAAGCTAAGGCACCAGCTCTATGTGTATATTTGTCCTTCAAGTTGTGCTGAAAAAGGTCAACAGAAAAGAGAAAGACAAAATGAAAAAAACACAAAATGTACTTGGACTTCAAGAAAAATTCTTGACAAAAGTACGAAAAAACAGAAGTAAGGAAAAAACATGTAAAATCAATTAAAATGGATAATCATTCAGGAAAGCAAATTTCGATCTACCAAATGTTAAAATACAATTTGGTTTAAGGATTGATGTTTGACTATTGACGTCAGCAGTCGTCGATGACTGCGAGTGTAAGACGGCAAATCCATCTGAGGAGATCGAGTGGTTGCGATCGAAACATGTCATGGTAACCTGCCGGCCAGGGTTCGAGACCGAGCCACGTCAAGAATGAAAGATTATCAATAACAATTTTGATTAATTTTCATGTTGGAAAATTCCTTTCTTCATACAAATAATTTAATGAAAATTAAATTTCATGAACTTAAGCCTAATTAAAAATATTAAAAATTTGGATTGAAAACCATAAATAGTTCAACAAAATAACCACAATACTAATTAATTTTTGAGACAATTGTTGCTTAA
The DNA here is from genome assembly GCA_930367215.1 of Pollenia angustigena. Taxonomy (NCBI): domain Eukaryota; kingdom Metazoa; phylum Arthropoda; class Insecta; order Diptera; family Polleniidae; genus Pollenia; species Pollenia angustigena. The sequence continues at coordinate 253,134,038 of OV884057.1, forward strand.
GACGTGTTTGACACAATCATAACCACAAACATTAATGATAGTTTGCGATTCTGATTGTATCAACCATGTTTTTTCTTTGCGCGTAGAAAAATTCAATGAAAAATATACTGCAAAACTAAAAAATCATCCTCATCCGCTTGCAGGACTCCTTCCTCAACTCCAAATATTAACAAGGTTTCGATAAGCTGATCTTCCACCCCACTGTGGTAAGGTTTTCTGGACAGTAATGCTTTGCTAGAGTGGTATTATTTTTTGGCTTTAAACTAGACAGGCTCAGTAAAGTGCGTCGGCGGAGAAGTGCGTCGTCTTGGCAACGAACATAACAAACACAAAATAAACTCCTGATTGGCGAGCTTATGTATTCGGCTCTGATAAAGCGACAAATAAACAACCCGTCAACACATTTAAGCGTGTGATTGTTTTTTTGATCGTCTCCAGGGCCATTTAAAATTTATTTTTAATTTTTTGACTCAAATTTCACACGATGCTTTTTTAAAACAAATTAAATGAAGCACGTTTTTGGTCTTAATTTCTTTTAGCTTTTGGGAAAGTTTGTGGACAGATGATAACGGTAAGGACTTGCACTCTTTTAAACAAAATATCATTATATTAAATGAACTTTTTATATTTAAATCATAACTTATGACGAGACATCATCCCAGCATTTCTTAGTTTTATGCAGATCTACACGAAAAATATTTCTAATTATTAAAAATATTTCACTTGCCGCAAAATTTCATCAACATACAAATACTAACGCTTATATGTTTATTAAATATTTGTAGTTTATTCACTTGCTCTTTAAACAGGAGGCAAACAAATTGTGTTATTAAATATTAACTTGAAAATTATGAAAATATGTAAGCTGCAATTATTTGATTATAATTATAACCCGCTAACATTAATGCCGATGAAAAAAATCAAACACATACACTGAAACTGATATTACATCAGAGATATACACTTGTTCATATCCCAGCAAACACATAAAAACACCACATGTATTGCCAAACGTTTTGCCTAAATGAAAGATATTATTGCGGCAATAATCGATTTCGTATTGCGGAAGATACTTCATTCGGGAAGAAACGTGTTTCGATGGTAATACTCCTAAGCAATACGAAAACGATTCTGCTAGATGATAAACTAGCAATATCGCTGTAATATGTTGACTTTATAAGGTTTGTAAATAATTAGACAACTGGCTTCTGTTCAGTTCAATGGTTCTTTATTGAGTGATCTTCATTTCAAAAACGTTACAAGTAATTGCTTAATAATAATATTAAAAGGGTGTATCTTATAATATATATTCAATTATACAACAACTTCCTTCCTTTTCCTTTTTTTTTATATATATATACTAAGGTAAAAAACTAATTGGTTTTAAAATACAAAGGTTTTATAATAATACATACATATTTATTTTTAGCAATATATAATTAATTCAAAACAAATGAATTAAGTCTTTTAGGTGGAATTATCTTTCTACCTCTTCTGGTTAAATAACTCCTATTTGTATTCTGATTATCTCCCCCAATTTCATTTTCACATGTAGAGCTAGCTAAGGGGTTTGAGTTTATGATATGTTGTTCACTTCTTCTATATTGAACACCATCCTTATCCCTTACAATAAATGATCTTGGCTCCTCACAGTTTTCTGTCACCTGTGCCCATGTTCTGTAACTCTCGCGTCGAGAAAGTTTTCGATTGAAATGTGTGAAATGAAACAAAAATGCCATAAATTGAAACAAACAGCTGTTTTTCTCACTTAACTGTGTCTGTAACTATTTCGGCGAGTACAAGCTGTCACGTAAGAATATTACTCGCCAATTTACAGAAAAAGTGTGTCTGTAACATTTTGGTGAGAAAAGTTCCCGCTTTGAACTGTCAAATAAACTCACGAATAAAAATGGGGCGAGAAAAAATTTCAACACTTAAAAACAATTAAAAATGCAAAGAATAATAATAATAATATTTTGTTCTTGGCACATTTTTCCTTGTTCTATTATTTTGCTTATAACATTTTAATAAAATATACGAATGTCTTCAAAGCTCGTTTGCAAACAACAAACATTAAAGTCGCTCTTTAAACAATTTGGTATAGCCGGCGGTTTAGCCGTCAACGATATGTGTTACTGGCTTTCTGAACGTCTGCAATGTCACATCGGCTTCGAGTGCAATATTATGACATTTATAACGTAACGACGTAATCTCTTTTGATAGTTTTCGACATGAGTTACAGACACACATTTCTCTAACTTTTCGAGAAACGGTGGAATATTTTGTTTCACATCTTTTCGATGCAAAAAGTTCTCACTAAAGTTACAGAACATGGGTACTGACCATGAAACCATACCGATTTTGGATTTTTTTTAAATAGTATGTTATCGCCAGGTTTGATAATCTTATGATTTTTTGTGTTTTTGTTGCCATTTTCCTTATATTTCAAAATTTTAGTATTCATTTGTTCTTTATATATTTCATCATCAACAAGTTTTGGTTTAAAATTATTCGCAATCGATGGTATTTTGGTTCTCAAATTTCTTGACATTAATACTTCTGCCGGGCTAGGCATATTTCCTTTAGGCGTTGTTCTTGGGTGTAGTAAAGCCATATATGGATCCGATCCACTATCATTACACTTGTTTAGCAATTTTTTAATAGTTTGTATTGATCTTTCAGCTAAGCCGTTGGATCTAGGAAGATATGGTCTTGATGTTTTGTGTGTCATGCCCCAGTCATCACAAAATTTCGCAAATTCCTTTAAACTATAAGGAGGTCCATTGTCAGAAATCAAAATTTGAGATATGCCATGTCCGGCGAATATAGATTTTAATTTAGTTATAACTTTCCCACTAGAATAACCATTGCTTAATATGTCAATTTCAAAGTATTTTGAGTAGTAATCAACGACAATTATATAGGGTTTCCCCTTATATTCAAATATATCGCAACCAACCTTAAACCAAGGTATATCATAGATTTCGTGCGGTAATATTTTACGCTTAGGTTTGGAATTTCGGTATTTCTGACATATTTCACAATTTAAGACTACATTCGCAATTTCGTTATACATGCTGGGCCAATATACTGTTTTCCGAGCTAAGTTTTGACATCTTTGTATGCCCATATGTCCCTCATGTAAACAATTGACTATTGTATAACGCATTATTTTGGGTATTAACATTTGGTTGCCCTTTAAAAGTAAATCATTTAAAATTGTTATTTCATCCTTTATTTTAAAGTATGGTACAACTTCAGATTCGACCAGCTTTATGTATATGCCTAGGCCACCCGTTCTGTACATAATTTTTTATTTTTAAAAATACTGGGTCTTTGTCGACATATTCCTTTATCTCTTCCACATTTGAAAATGGTATTTCCATATAGGATCTTACAAAATTACAATGAAGTTCTAATTCTTCATCAACCTCAGTTAATGTCTTTTTACCTAAAGGACATCTTGAAAGAGTATCCGCTATATAGAAATATTTTCCAGGCTTATAACTAACATTTAAATTGTAACTTTGCAATCTTAGCATAAATCTTTGTAACCTTGGAGGAATTTTATACAAGGGCTTGTTAAAAATTGACACCAAGGGTTTGTGATCGGTTTCTACATAAACTTTTGTGCCATACGTGTACTGATGAAATCTAGTACATCCAAATAATATTGCAAAAAGTTCCTTTTCAATTTGCGCATAATTTGTCTGAGCCGCTGTTAGCGATGCAGATGCATAGGCAATAGGATTCTTCTCATGAAGTATTGCAGCCCCAACAGCATATTTGGATGCATCAACAGTCAACGTGAGCCTCTTTTGAGGGTCAAAATAGGTTAAGACTGGGTATTTAGTAATTTCATCTTTCAAATCATTAAATTCTTTATTCAAAGTCCCATTCCAATGCCATTCTATGTCCTTTCTAAGAAGTTGCCTTAAGTTTTTATTTTTCGATGATAAATTTTCAATAAAAGTGCCTAAATAATTTATCATGCCCAGAAACCTTTGCAATTCTTGCACATTTTTTGGCACTGGTATCATTAAAATTGACTCGATTTTTTCCAAATCTGGCTTTACTCCACTTTCATTAAACACATGACCTATAAAGTTTATTTCCTTAAGCAAAAATTTCGATTTAAAACACTGTTTTCAAAATTTTGTTATGTTCTTCAATTGTTTTGGCAAATATTAAAAAATCATCGATATAAATTATAAAACCATTAATATCCCCGAATAGTTTCACCATTTCCCCGTGAAAAATTTCCGGTGCAGAATTAATTCCGAAAGGAAGTGTAAGAAATCGATAACGACCAAATGGGGTATTGAAGGTGCAGAATTTAGAAGAATCTTCATCAAGTGGTACCATCCAAAATCCACTATTTGCATCAATCGTACTAAAAAACTTTGATCCACTTAACTTCGCTTTACAGTCATATATGTTTGGAAATGGAAAGTGGGGCCTAAATTTCTGGGATCAAGCCATAGCCTAATCTGTCCATTTGGTTTTGACACTAAAACTATGGAGTTAACCCATTCTGTTGGTTCTTCCATTCTAGTTATAACACCTATATTTACCATTCTTTGCAATTAACATTTTAATGCATTATTTAAAGCAAATGGAATCTTTCTCGGTGAATCAACAACAGGGGTTACATCCTCCCTTAAAACTAATCTACATTTGTTTTTCAATAAACCTAATCCTTCAAACGTGTCAGAGAAATCGTTTACCAGGCTTTCAGACGATAAATTATTAAAATTTTTTATCAAACGCATTTGTCTAGCCAAGTCTAGTCCAATAATATTTTTACAATTTAAATTTACAATATTGAAAGTACTCATATAATTTCTATTATTAAAAAAAATTTCTATAACTACTTTACCATCTATTGGAAGTTTCTCACCACTAAATGTATATATATTTGTTTTTGTTGGTTGTAGATGACTCTCCTCCAGACATAATTCCTTAGCCACATCTTTGGATAATATATTTTTATCGGCTCCTGTATCCACCTGGCAATCCCCTGTTTTGTTATTTACAGCCACTTATATGATCCATCCACCTTGGTTAGCTGGTGGAATGTTTTGATGATTTTGTTTTTCAAGTTGTTGACTTTCTTGACATAGAATTGAGTTTTGAACCCTTTGTTGCTTTTCATTTGAAGACTGTGCTGTTTGTTGTTTTTTATTTGAAGACTGTGCTGTTTGTGGTTTTTTAACTGACAGCATCCCCACAAAGAGTTCTTCCGCATCTTCTGCTTCTTCATTAAGGCAAACATTTTTTACATATTTTTGCTTTAAGTTTCTACTGCGTTGCTTCTGCTATTGTTGTTTTTGTTTGCTAAAACACATTTTGGCATAATGTCTTTTTTAAGCACAAACAGGACAAATTGCATTGTACGCCGGGCATTTTGTTTTGTGGTTTTGACCGCATTTACGGCAAATACTTTGCTTATTGTTGTTTGTATTAAACACATTCACACTTGGTTGACTAATATTGTCGTTTTGTAGTAGTTGACATGCATTTTCTCGCGCAGCTTCAATATTTCTGGAAATTTCCAATGCTCGTTCCAATTCAATTTTCCCTTCACTTAACAATTTGAGATGCTGGAAATTTGGTGACATACCACATATGAAAATGTCTTTTACAAGACTCTCTCTAATTGCGCCAAATTCACAAGACTTGCTCAAATTCTTTAATACGGTAACATAACTTTCCAAATTCTCGTCAGCCATTTGCTTTCTAGTAAAGAATTTGTGCCTTTCCATCGCTATATTTAATTTCGGTACAAAATACTCATCAAACTTACTTATCAAAATGTCAAACACCACCGTGTCGAAGTTTACATTAAACGAATAAGCGATGTCAATACATTCAGCACCCATGTGATGCAGCAGCAAAGCAACCTTCCTTTTGTTGTCCTCTGCCTCCAAATTAGTCGCCCTTAAAAACACTTTAAATCTTTCTTTCCAATGCTTCCATTCATTGGCAATATTAGCTGATTTTAGGTTTAGTTTTTCAATGCCACCATTTTGAAACTCGAACATTTTGAACTTGACTTTTTATTTAGTTTTTTAACTTCAGCACAATAAACTTTTAATTTAATGTTACACACTTTCAGCACACAAACTTTTAATTTAATTCTTTGGTTTTACACCTGACACCATGTAATATGTTGACTTAAGGTTTGTAAATAATTAGACAACTGACTTCTGTTCAGTTCAATGGTTTTTTATTGAGTGATCTTCATTTCTTAAACATTACAAGTAATTGCTTAATAATAATATTAGCAGGGTGTATCTTATAATATATATTCAATTATACAACAATCGCCAAAATATCATTAGGCAAATGAGAAGATTTTGCATTTAAAAAAAGAAGATTTTGCATTTATTTATTTAGATTTTGATAAATTTGATTTAGAGCTTACTATTAAAAACAATTCATAGGAATATTATATTTAGCACTACAGCCTTCCGTTTTCCTGTCCAAACTTTTCCAGTGTAAACTTTATAACCAAATCATCGATAAAGACTTCTTAACAGCACGTCTCCATCCGCTTTCGATAAGAACATGTCATGACCATAACGCAGGCAGAGCAACGGTATTAATTTGTTCATGTTCTTGTATGTGGCGAATACATGTTGATGTTCATGTTCTGATTGACCACAATTTTTGTTGTTGTGCGTTTGGTTGTATACAGAAAATACATTGTATGGCCAACATCACGGCGTACATGGATGCTAAGACGAATGTTTAGGCAACGATGGCAGCATATGCACGAAACATGAACATGAACAGTCTACACGAGTAGAATTCATGTGCGACATGCTGTTCTTACCAAGTTGATGGATGGTGGAGACGGGTAGTAAGGAAGCTCTGACAAAGGAAGCCATGTCTTTGCTTATGACTCTTTTTAATAAAATTTTTAATGTGTATAATTTTTTTATTTGCCATTATACTAAAAATTTAAACATCAATATACATATATGTACTTTCAAAATTATCCATCATTTTCCTCATACTGGGTCCATTCATCCTCGTAGTAGAGTGGTAAAGAAGGCAGGGACAGATATTCGATTATCTCAACTGTGTGTTTGGCGATCTTCACTGTTTAATATCGCCCCTTCCTGCGCAAGTGTTCCAATTGCTGTTGTTTGTTCCACCATATTTTTAAAAATAGCCAACTCCTCTTAATTGCGTACACTTTGAGGGTTGAGCAATATCTTGAACAAGTTTAAAGGAAACATATAATAAACAAACCATAAACACATTTATTTAATTGAAATATATTCCTTTTGCAAAATATTTGGCCAAACAATTTTCTAGTTTTAATATTTGGATTAATTTTTATTTAGGACGTTTTAAATTTCAAATATTTTTCTGCCAAGATTGTCTGTCTAATTTTCTCAAAAACGATAAAAGGAACAAAATTACTTTGATTGTTTTCTTCTATATGACAATTTTGGGATATTGCTTAAATATTTCCTTGGGCGATATCTTCCATTTGTTTGCAGGGATATTTTTTCACATAACACACACAAACAGGTCTATATTCCATATGAGTATTTGCATTTATTAAATTGTTGACACCGCATAATTGATAAATTTTTACAGAGTCGCACAAATGCACAGCTGCACCGATACACATTAACATTTCACACACGGAGAACATGTTTAAATTAATATTTGCTATATTAATATGGCAAATATTTTCACTTCCTGGCACATGAAATCATGACACAAAACTTCATTAAATTCCCCAATTTCGAAATTTTTATGCCCACACCACAATCGGTTAAATGGTATTATGCGTTTAAGCTGGTGTTAAACTATGGGTCCTACACCCACCTGTAAGTGCACTGATCAACTAAGAATCACTTTTCAATCGACTTAACCGGCTGGCTGGTCGCAATTTTGGAGATCATTTGTTATATAGGATATAATTGTTCAAAGCGTGATTTCACATAGCGCTAGGGTTCCCAACTTTTTTGTTACAATTAAAGTACATTGATTAATAATTAATTTAAAATAATTAATTAATTTAAGTCATTCCTAAAAACTGAAGGAATGTGACTATTACAAAAAAGTTTTATAAAACACATAACTGAAATTAAGCTCATAGAATAAATACGAAAAATAAAATATATTGAGTTAAATAAGATAGTTTGATACCTGAAATAAAATCAACAGTGCAATTAGTAAATAATAGGGTATTCATTTAATCGACCTTTTGCTTTTATCGGTTAATCGCTCGAATAATTAACCGAGGTTTTGGTTTAATCGGTTAATTTTGTTTTTCATCGGTTAACCGATTAATAAAGTTTTTTATAAATAAAGTAATTTTAATCAGTGTTCGAAAATAAACACTAAATATCGTTTCTTTATGTTCGGTTCATTAAAAAAATAACGTTTCCCTGTTAGTCATCTTTCGAACACAAAAATTTTACTTTTTTTATCAAACTCAACAAAAGATGTGAACATTTAATTCCGTTCGGTTTTTTTTTTTTTTTTGAAAATCCACAAACTTCAATGTGTTCGGTTCGGCTCGTTAATGGTCGTCCCTTTAGGCTGGTAAAAAAAACCAAAAATTTTGTGCAAAAACAAATACACACACGAAAAAAACGTTATAGAACATTAAAATATAATGTTTGTCTACAGTATCACTACAATTGTTCTGTTTTTTTAACGAAAAAACAGAACATTATATAATGTACGGTTCTTTCTTGAAAATAGTTACGAACGGTATTAAGGGTCGTGTATGTCTACACAATCACTAAAAAAATAGATATCGTTCTTGGGTGTGCGAGCCGAACGTTAAATAATGTACTGTTTATTTTCGAACACTGATTTCAATATATAAAAATGCATTAATTGCTTATTTTTTGGAGTTTATAAGTAAAAGAAAAACAATAACATACCATACATAACAATTCTTGAACTAAAACGAGCAAGCAAAAAAAAAAACAATTCATAAATATGTAATATGCATTTTTCAATTAATGCACAAGGTGTGGTATCAAGACACATCGTCATAATATCCTAGATAATATTTAAAATTGTTAAAAATAAATATTGTTGTGTTTCAAACAAAATAAAAATTGTAATGCTGTGTTCATTGTTTCGTCATAACTGTATAGTAGAAATCTAAATTATAAGCGGTAGCTTACAACAGTCATATCGTTGTCTGAATATGCAAACCTGCTAACTCACTTTAAGCACATTTTACAGCAGAGACAAAAAACTTTTTATTTTTCCCATTGGAAGCTTGATAGAAAAGTCAAATTACAGTCAGTTTTACACACTGCAAGACTTACATAAATAGAAGAGAAACTACGTGCTGGTCGACGAGGCGTATCTTTCTCTACCACACGGCATCAAAATCTCAATTTACATAAAAAAGTATTTAGCCGGTTTGCATATTAAGCCGACGATATATATTTCCTGTAATTTTTTTTAGACATAAGACTTTATGACTACCTTGTGAATCCACAAAATATTTACATATTTATTCAAAAATAAACTGAGATAATTTTGTTAGTTATTAATAGTTTCAATAGTTAAATGACATCTTATAAAAAATTCTTTTAGAAAAGCAATTTGGTTTAAATGTTAAGGATTAAAGCGATTATTTTCTTAAGTTTTGACAATAGTTGACTTGGAAAAAAAAATTCTTTCACTTATCGTAGATGAATATCTAATTTCTCAGTACTTTTCCGGGATTTCTCTAAACATATAAAATACTCCATTATGCCATTAGAGTTTTTAAAAATTTTTAACACTTCTAACTGTTTCGGTTAATTTTGTTAAAAGACTGATATGAGAAGATATGCTAAGAAACAAATAACTTAACACAAACATATACAAAGTACGTGAAACAAAAAAAAAGTGTTGGCAATCATATATTTAACCCATTTTTCGCCACATTCCTGTTGATCGATGATGAAGATAAAAAACATTGAAAAACAATGTAATTTTAGTCTTAGGTCGGCGGAAAATGGTATAAAATGAAGATCACTGAACACCTTCTTTGTTTGTATGAAAAAATATTTTCTAAACAAACACATTTTGTATATGCGACGAAACAAATAATTAAAAACACAAAAAAATATGTTATAATACTACAAAATATTGAACATTTTTTTACTTCGGTTAATCGACTAAAATTAACCGGTTTAATCGTTAATCGAAAAAAGCCTATTTGGAATTAACCGATCAGTTAATCGGGTAGTAATTAATCGGTTAACCGGTTGACGGTTAACCGATTGAATACCCTAGTAAATAATAACTCATATATTTCTAGATACGTTCTAGTTACGTTGTCTGATTTCAATAGACTTTTCTGTGCCAGTGTACCTTTTGTACATACATATTCACTTAGTATAGTTGTCAAGACTAAATCATAGAAAATATTAATTCAATTCTTCTGGGCTTAATGTATGAGCTTGTGTATGACTAACAGCATTTGTGGTTAAAACTTAAAACAAACCATGCAGCATAAATAAATCTTAAATTAATATAGCAATTTTTTGCTTTTTTCAAACTGCTCTTTTCAATTTTCTTCTTCAATTATTCTGGTCTGTTTTATCAATTTCTGTTTTTTTTTTCTTCGTTAAAAGAAATTCTAAATTGAAATACAAGAGAACTTTCTTTTATAGTCTTGGGATTTTACTTTTGATTTTTGTTTTTCTTTTTTCCAATATGTGTGCGTATGAATGCATTGAAAATATATGTGTGTTTGTGTGTGTTAGGAAGTGCACAAGGACAATAAGGACATCATATCAGTACATATTATGTTTTACTAACTGACTGTTGATGTTCTTTTTAACAAGACAAATGTAAAATTAATGTGCTTTGCCTAGTTAGTTTGTGTAAGTATTTGTATATGAATTTGCATGTACATGTGTTTGTGTCTAAATGAACGACAGAATGTCTGCACTCAATTGAATTTTTTGTTGATCTTTGCAAATCTATTTTTTTTTTCTTTTTTTAACTTTTTGACTACTTTTTATACACATGTATTTATAAAGAAAAAATATTCAAATAATATCTGTGTTTCTTGTTTATTATGCAGTTAAGGCCGAGTCACATAGAACCCGTTTTACTTTATACGTCGCTTTTTTCAACTGACTAAGTTGATTCTTATGTGCTTTGTCCCATATCGAACGTATGCGTTGACGCATACTACTGAAGTTGGGCAACATCTAACGTACCTTGGGTAATTGACAGCTATCTATTTGTTTTAATTTAAATTTCAGTTACTTTACGAACAGAAACTTGCAACGAGAAAGTTAATCTAAAATTTACAAAGTTTTTCTCACAATTACTCAAAAAAATACACAGTAAATGAACGCTTTAACAGCAACAACAAGCAATTTGGGCATATTGACAGTATCAAAATGTAAGGCGGCATTCATACGATGTCTTTTCAGACATGTCTAACAAGCACGTTTGTTTTGGGGGGTTGCCAAACAGACACGAATTGAGTTTTTTTCGTTGTTAATATGTATGTATATAAAGAAGATAAGACAGCTACATACGTATTCATAAACTATTATAAAATTTTACAAACGCTTATTAAGGAAAATGTTCATAGAAAAATTGTTTTGTAAATTCGACTTTAAGCATTAGACATGAGCACACAAAAAAATATAAATAAATATATATATGTATATATTATTAAACAAACTTTTGATTTAAATATTATACAAAATTATTATTTTAAACATTTTCAAAAGTTTATTTTGTAAACAAAATCACCAATCCAAGGCAAATACATAACAGGTAATCGCGGTACTACAACATGTACAACTCGAACAAAAACCACAAGCAATTTGGTTTTGTAAAATTATTGTACAATGTTAACAAAATTTTGACATCCAATGAGAAAGCTAAAACAAAGTTATAAGCAGGGCTTTTAAGACCACTTGCACGAAACATACGTTTGAATAATTCTTACGAGTAAAATGTTTTTCTTAAAATTTCTGTCTCTCACCTTTAAATGCTTTTTTTCTCATATTAAGTGTATTAATTTTTTTAACCCTAGAATCGTAACGATATTTTTTAATACGTTAATACTATCGCCACGTTAATTTTCCGTACTGAAGAATCTTTTCCTAAATTAATGCTATTTTTATGTCCCATTTGTTTTTTTACATGTTTTTTATTTGTTACTAGCTGACCCGACAGACGTTGTCCTGTCCGATTTTTAAAATCCGTTAAAAATATGCGAACATTTGAAAGAAAAATCGATGGAGCCGTGTTCTGATTTTAGGTCAATCGAAAAAAGCGGGCGTTAAAGTGGGCGTGGCAAAATTTTCTTTCCGTAAAAACCTAAGTTGGACCATGGCGATGATTCTAAAGAAAAAATCGTCTAAATCGGTCAATCCGTTCTCAAGTTATGCGCTTAATAGAAAAAGTGGGCGTAGAAGTAGGCGTGGTGCATTTTTCATTCGATGAAAACGTAAAATGTATTAATACGAACATTTAAAAAAAAATTAGTCAAACCGATGGAGCCGTTTTTTGCTTTTAGGTAAATCGAAAAAAGTGGCCGGAGCAAAATTTTCTTTCCGCAAAAACCTTAGTTGGACCATGGCAATCATTTTAAAGAAAAAATCGTCCAAATCGGTCAAGCCGTTCTCAAGTTACGCGCTTAATAGAAAAACTGGGCGTAAAAGTAGGCGTGGTAAATTTTTCTTTCGATGAAAACTTAAAATGGATTAATATAAATATTGAAACAAAAGTTTGTCAAATCGATGGAGCCGTTTTCTGATTTTAGGTAATTCAAAAAAAGTGGGCGTAAAAGTGGACAGGGCAAAATTGTCTTTTCGTATAAATCTAAGCTGGACCATAGCGATAATTTTAAAGAAAAAATCGTCACAATTATATAGATATCATTGGTGGTGCAATATGAAAATTGGATTTTGCCACGCCCCTCCGCCCGCAGACCGAAATTCAAAAATCAGACTTCACAGTGTCACCCGCCTGAATATTCTGCAGATTCCCTGAAAATTTCATTAAATTCGGCCCAGCCATGTTGGAGTCCATACGTAACATACGTACATACATACATACACACATCCTGTTTTATATATATATATTTTGTTATTAAAAATAACCTAAAATAATAATATAATTAATTTTATAGAGCAAGAAAATTTAAGAAAAACCCAAAACTTCAAGAAACATTTGTGCTCACTGCAGATTGCCGATTTTTATGTAAATTAACGTGTAGTATTTCAAAGAACACACACTGAAAGCACTTTGAAGGCTGAATATGTTTTGTTTTTGATTTCGTGCCTGGTTAAAAGCTATTGTTTCTAACACTTGTGGAATTTGGTACCGTGAGGCCGCTACAAGCTTGTGTGTAGCAACAATTTGAAAAAAACTACACGTACATGACATCAATATTTGTAAAGATTAAAAGTTAAACAAATGAAACTTTTTTAAACATAATATAAGTTCCCATATTTTGTTGTTGTTGGCAACGTATTCCATAATACTTTGTGAGATTGAAATCTAATGAGTTTTGTTGCGTCTGTCAAAAAACCTAATTTAACATGAAAGTTTGTGTTAACACCATCACACAAAGTATAAACACTTACACATGAAATAAAATGCAGCCCTGATCCAATGAGAAGTATTATTGTTCAGAAACTTTTCAAAAACGATGAAGTCGTATGGGATGTCTTTTTTTCATAATACTTGTCATTTTCTTCACACATGAATTCACACTATCAGACTTTTACTTATTACTTGAGTTTTCGACATGTATTAATACAAAGTATAAGAGTGTAAACTAGCCTTTAGTAATTAAGTGAAAAATTGAAAAAACTGTTTAGTTTTATTACAAACTACTCAACGTTTTTGTACTAATTATAATAATTTTATCATTCCACTTACATTTCGGACCTTATAAGATTGAACGTGCAGCTTTTAACGGAATACACGGATCCAAAATGTAACCAAAATGGTTTTACTGCACTGAAGACTAAACTCTCTATATAGTTCTAAGCAAGTTCCCAAATTTGTATCTTCTTAGAAGCAGCCAAAACCGTTTGCATGTTTAAAATGCTATTTGAACGCCATTGAAAGAATTTATTTTTGAATTGGATCATTACTGGCTCATAAGTTAAACTAGATGATAAAATTCGACGCAAATAATACTAAGTAAAATTGTACATTGTACACACTGATCAAAACTGCATTTTTTCTATTTTTTTTTTTTTTATATATTTCTTGAATTTTTAGCTAATTAATTATTTAACTTTGAACTTACATTATGTACCATTGTGTATTTAAAAATTTCTAATAAGAATCATGAATTAATATAAGTACGTTGCATTAATGAATTTTGTAAATAAGTATTAACGTAAAGTTCTGCAAGTGTATTTATTACTCGCTGAATATAAACGGTTTGTTATCCAATCTTCGGTTTTGCAAAGAGAAAGAGAAAACCGACGTTGTACCACTTTTAAAACTTAACTTTTAAATCACTTGCATTTTATCTATTGAAGTCATAAGATATACATTTAAGTTATCATCCCATAGAAACAATAAACCACCCTGGATAAATTGAGAAAAAAAGTAACCGTCTTTAGTTCCTTGTCCGGTTTGACCCAAAGGTAAGCTTCTCTTCATTGTATCCCCAACCAAGGGAAACAAAAGAAAAAAAAAATAACCCTAATATTTTTGTCCCTCCCCCAAACAACACTAATTGTACTTACTCGTTTGAGTCGTTACAATTTTAGTGCCAATTATAGACTCTCCATTTCTCATCCCATAGAAATAGGAGCTCTATAATAGTTAATATTTCACTGTGGAAAGCTGGAAATATTCAAAAATATTATTAAATATTAACCTTCCCCAAATCAAATTTTACAAAATTTATTTTCTATATGAGGGGCTTAAAGCACAAGGGGTTCAAGTGTCTTTTTCAAAAATTGAGCTTACATATGTAACATAAGTCACTTGAACCCCTTGTGCTTTAAGCCCCTCATAAGTGTTTTCACAATTGCTTCTTAAATTAAATCTGGTAACAAAAAGGATGCAATTGAATGTTATCATTTTGTTAAAGCGTACATTTGTGCACACTCGATAACATAAATACTAAAGCATACATTATGGCACTCCTTCACCTCCTGTGACCTTCTTCAACACATAATCAGTTAACATTTTACTAGCTGTACTAACTGTTTTCCAAGCAGGTTTCTAACGTCGCGACGTATAAGCAACAAAAAGTCCCATAATACGTTGAGCTTAACTAATTGACTAATCAGCTACCTTCCCACTAATGACGTTACATAATACATACAAATACAATTTCAATGTGCCAGGCGTTAACACGTACCAGGTTAATTTGTTCAAGAATTTGATCTTAAATGTAAGAACATCACCTTAACTTTCTATTCTAATGTATATTCTTCATCTTTAGTCAAATGGTGTGTGTAATCATTATCCTTGTGGCAGAAGTGAACACAATGAATGGTGAATGTCATTTGATAAATTACGGCTGTTAAGAAAATCTAAATTTACATTCATATAACGGAAACGTAAGCACCTCACATCAGCTAAAGCTTAAAAAAGAAACTTACACAAACTCACACAAAAAAGAAACTCAAAGTAAAAGTTATCTGATTAACGTTTTTCTTTTAATTTTTCCTTTTTCAGAAAGCTCAGCAAGTTAACTTAATTCAAAGTTAACAATAATAAAATGTTCAGGAGTATTTTTGAGAAGAGTTGTATAGAAAAGAAAACATTAAGGCCCGTTTTCACAACTTACAGATAGCTAAAGGTAGGATTTTATCGGCCGTATAAAAAGTGTTCCATTATTACAACTTTACTTTAACCTACCAGGTAGAATGAACCTTAATCTACTTTATCGCTCACTTTAGGTTAAAGTTAAGTATTTATAATGGAACACTTTTTTTATAAGGCCGGTTAAAGTCTACTTTAAGCTATCGGAAAGTTGTGAAAACGGGCCTAAGTATACTTTTAGGCAACAGTTTTTATTTAAAATTCTGGCATAGTTTTAGTTGCCAGTTCTATCATAAATAATATTTTGTTAAAATTTGACAAGTAAATATTGTTTTATTTCAAGTAAAGTTTTCATATTTACTTAACATTTACATGCAGAAGTTGTAAGACTTACATTGATTTTGAATTTATTGTTTTTTTTTGGTTCTATTGTTGTCTTTGGTCGACATTTGCTGAAATTCCCACACTTAATGGATATTGAAAAATGAATTAACTCGCATTGTAAGTTTATTTGGTTTTATTTGTGTGTTTCAAAAGGCCTAAAGGTTTATTTGTTTTTCTATTTCTTATTTTGCATATTTGACACAAGTCCATTACAAATTTCAATTATTTTGTCAAACAGTTTACACTTTAATGAAACTTAATCTTTTCGTAAAAAAATAGATAGATGACACGTGAATATAAGAAAGACCGAACGGTTAGTATTCGACCGGTCGCAACCAGTTATTTAAGTTTTGCCCATGTCGAATATTTTAAAATGTCCATTTTTCGAAATTCGAATAATTAACTTTATAATAATGAGTAATTTATATATGTTTTCCTTACTTTTGATATAAATATACCCGTAATTTAAGTATTTTTCTAATTTTGCTTTTTATGAAGGAAAATTCATCAGTTTTATTCATTAAAACACCAATTCCTTAAAAAAAAAAATTGAAGGGCAGACATTCAGACAAAAAGCATGTTCATACTACTATTCGTTTCTATAGTGCTGAAACAAAATAATTTGAAAAAAATAATAATGGCTAAGAGGTTTTGTTGGCAACTTTTCAAAAATATGGTTGAAGTCTACTGATTCATTTAGACATGCTTAACCATCAACAAATTAAAACTCATTTAAAATAAATTTGGAAGAAAATCTCAAATAATAAATTGATTAAATTGCTATACATAAAACCAAACACTTATTAAATATTTGACGTTCTACAAGTAACAACTGGTTTTCTTCAAGAATTGTTTGATTTTGCAAAACGTTTGGCTAATTTATTTAACAGTTTCTTAATTACAATCTACAATTATCATCTTAAGGCTAGTTTACACTTTTATACTTTGTATTAAAACATGTAAAAAACTCAAGTTATATGTAAAAGTCTGATAGTGTGAATGCATGTGTGATGAAAATGACAAGTTTTTGAAAAAAAACTTGACATCCCATACGACTGCATCGTTTTTTGAAACATTTCTAAACAATAATACCTTTCATTGGATTAGGGTTGCATTTTTTTCATGTGTGAGTTTTTATACTTTGTGTGATGGTGTAAACACAAACTATCATATTAAATTAGATTTTTTGACAATCCCAACAAAACTCATAAGATTTCTCTCTCACAAAGTATTTTGGAATACGTAAAACTTGTGAGATAGTGTAATCTAGCCTTTATTAATATAGTTTAATAAATAAATAGAAACTAGCTGACCTGGTCCGCGTCGCTGGCCCTAAGCAAACATAAGTGTTGTAATACCACACGATTTAAATTGATGTTTTAACGAAATTTACGGCCTTTAAACAAAAATCCATAGAATACCTATCATAAAGTTTTTTTTACAGAATAACTTACATATAATGTAGATATGGGCTCAATCAAAAAAGAAACGCATGTATTAAAGGCAAATTGGAAATTATATTTATTTATATTTTATATTTGATGTAAAAACGTATAAATTTTTTGGCGTGCTAACTCGGGAGCAAGCGCGAAATATCTTGTGTTATCGAATGATCTAAATATTTTGTAAATAACCCGGAAACTCGGAGTTTTGAATGCAACATTCTGAAAGTTTTAAAATTTTGATATTGGATTATTATTAACATAGGTTTTTTTAAATATCTTCGGAACTACATAATCACGCCCCTCAGCCCACAGACCGAAAATCAAAAATCAGACTTCACAGTGTCACCCGCCTGAATATTCTGAAGACTGCCTGAAAATTTCATCAAAATCGGCCCAGCAAATTAACTTTTGATTATAAAAACTAATTTGATTTTTGTATTTTTATGTATTCGAATTAAACCCGGTTCTTTTTTAAATGCTTAACCGAAATGCGGTGTTTTTAAAATATCAGCAATCCGGAATATTCGAAAACCGGCTTTTGAATAAAGTCGAATAATCGATCTCCCTAGTGTATAACAAATTTTTTTGTTTTTATAGACCGAAAATAGTTCAACTACACGTAGAGAAAAACCATGTTTAAATATGGTCACCTCCAACCACACTATTTTAACCCAAATATGCCCAATGACCTATATACAGTACACCAAAATTCTGGCTCACATGATACGACACGATAATCAAAGTACCGTTCTTTTTGTTCACATACTCAGTACTCATCAATACCTCGCGAGAGATTGTGTGGTCCTATTATTTTTTGCTACTAATTTTGAGTTATTGAGTTATTAATTTGTGATATTTTCCTAATGACAGAATGTGGGGCCACGATTGTACGGTAAGGTAAATTTTGTATATTTACAAAAGATCAAATACTTTATTTTGTTTCTATTTATATTTATAAAGAGAAGCTTGATTGTTATATGCGTGAAGGTTTAATTTTTGTGTTTTAGTTTTGTTGTTGTAACACCTTAAAGTTTGGTGACCTATATGTAGGACATTAGGCATATAATATGCTATGTATTTTTCATAGAGGATTTTTCCTCATTGAAGCTTTGGCGTTGATAGAGGATGAGGATCTATATGTAGATAATATAACTATATTCCCACCCAATAATGCATGTGGAGACATCATATTCGAAGATTCTGGCGATGGAGCGTTAGTGAAAATAAATAATTTACCGGCTTCGCTAATGCAAAATAAGGTGGAAATTGTTAACAAAATCAATTTTGATAGTGATTGGGACACATGTGAAGAAAGACTTGTCCACCTATGATGCTATTTTTGAAAAACCTGTGGAGGGGGGTTCGACATACATACATACGCGTAATTCTACTTCTTTTTTTCTCTTTATTCGATGATGAGCTAGTAGTCACAAAAGAATAAAGATTTGCGCGTGAATATACCCGAAACGAAATACTTTCTTGGAGTAATTTTGCTTAGTGGATTCGTTCCTCTACAGAGCTCTGCCTAAAAGAAGAAGGTTTTGGGAAAGTTCGAAAGACTTTAACAATAAACTAGTTCCCCAAGCCATTATTATTTGTTGCTCTTATGCCAAATCGTGGGCGCATAAGCCCAAATTTAATTTGAGTTTACTTTGTCCAATATTCATTGCTAGCTCGCCAAAGTCAGGTCACTCTTCGCGCATTTGAATAAAACGTTTATGGAAAAGGCTTATGTTGAAGAGGGACACAGCGTAGATGAAGCCATGGTTCCATACTGAGGTAGACTTGGTTGCAAGCACTATATTCATGGTAAGCCAGTTCGTTATGGCTTCCAACTATGGGTAGGAACGACTCCACAAGGCTACATATACTAGTTCGAGAATTACCAAGCTGCTTCTGTAAATTTCAGTGCCACTTACAAAGACCTGGATCCCTAAATAATGAATTGCGTTATGACCGATTGCACCATTGGGTTATTTCACAGGAAAAACAAACTTGATGTGGAGCCTGCCATCAAAAAACCTTAACTAGATGCCAAAAATGTGATAAAGGATAAATATTAATGATGTTTTGTGTCGTATCACACCCAATGAGTCATGTGCCCAATGTCCTATATATAGGACGGCTTCAAAAACCACTTTTTTCAATAAATCTTAATAAATCCTATAATTGCACTGCTTTTATTTCTCATTTGTTTCCAAAATAATATAAAAGAACGTTTAAAATGATCATGCTCAAGCAATGGGCATATCTGGGTTAAAAGAAAATGTTAAACATATTTTGGTTAATATAACCATATAATTGTCAGCGACAACCATATTATGGTTAAATTAGTACTCCATCAAGAACCCATAACCATATTATGGTTGTATCTAAAAATGTTATGGTTAAATATGATAATAATTTGTTTTGAAATTTACAATAGTATTTTCCCCTTTTCCAAGGGCAACATACTATGGTTGAAAACCAACCATGCTATCGTATGTGTTTAACAAATTTTAGTTATTATTGATCATAGCAAGTTTTGAGGCAACAATAATATGGTTGGGGCTTCTTGATGGAGGCCTTATTTAACCATAATATGGTTATCACTGACAATAATATGGTTATATTAAGCAAAATATGTTTAAAATTTTCTTTTAAAATAGTTTGGTTGGAGGTGACCATATTGAAACATGTTTTTTCTTTGGGTGTAGATTTTAACCCTTTCGCGGACAGTGACGTGTATAGCCGTCATAACAAAGGTTTCTGGTGGGACATGACGTTCATACACGTCATAAACATTTTTGCTGCTAAAACGTTTAATATTGAAGCTTTTCAACAATAGATCATCAACTTTGCTTGATACATTGCTTTTGCATACAATGAATGTTTAAAAACAAAGTTTAAGTCATGATATCATATCAAATGTTCACCTGTTGCAAAGTATCAAAAAAAACATATTATTGTTTCCAATAAACACATGACGGCTATACACGTCAAGTTTATATGGAAATTAGTTCAGTTGTAGAATACTCGTGTTTGTGGGAAGTCGCAAAAAATAACTAATAATAATAATTTTGAGTTTTTTATTAAAATCTAGGTAAGTTTGAATTTTTAATTAAATTTTTTGGAAATTTCATACGAAAAAGAAAGGGCAAAATTAGAGAAGTGGTTTAGTGAAGAAGATTCGAGTGACAGCTACTCGGAAATAGACTCAGATTCTTCAGACCCATTTGCGGATAATGGAGAATATTCTGGGCGGGACCCAAACTATGTTCCAGACCTTCTAAGCTCAGAAGCGTCATCAGTATCCTTATTAGACGACACATATTCAAAAAATTAAACCTTTGGAAATGAAGCAAATTTGAATGAAACAGAAGATGATGTAGATGATATGTGGCTATCAGATACGGAGAGTATTCCCGACTTTTGTTTTGATTCTGGTCAATCTGGAATAAAAATATCTGTACCAGAAAACCCATCACCATACGATGTTTTTCAACACTTTGGACACCTGAAATTACCAGGACTTTCGTAGAATGCACAAACCAATACGGAAAGAACTTGTTTCAAAACAAACGAACAACCGGAAATGTCGCTATAAAGCTTTTGAAATTACTGACCAGCAGGAAATCGAAAAATTTTTTGGTTTATGCCAAATAAAGTTTCCTACAAAACGTGAAATGTTTACGAAGGATTTACTGACCTATCATCCAATTTTCGCATCTACTATATCTGGAAGAAGATATGAGCAAATTCTGCGTTGCATAAACTACGAAAGATATTCAATTGAAAATTACAGGCTATCAAAAGTTTCTGAGTTTATAAATATATTAATCTAAAATGTCTCTAAACCTATTATTCAGGGGAATACTTAAGCCTAGATGTACAGTTGTAAGACATGTTTCTATCCTGGTCTATGTTTTGAAAAATGGCACACAAACATATAAAGAATACAATTTGAAAATTAAAGTTTACGTATTATAAAAATTTGTTTCGCTTTTTTTAAGTTTTATTTCTTTTACTACAAAAGACTGAATTTTATGAATTAAATATTTTTATATTTTAACCAAATATGTTGTTTTATATTGACGTGTATAAACGCCAAAGCTGAACTTCAAAGCTTTTTATGTTTTATACGTGCCTAGACGTATATATCCGTCTGACGGCAATTGACGTCATGGTTTCTAACGTCATTGCTGAGGTACAAAGATCACATTTTCAATAACCGTTACACTCACCGTTATCCAAGAACGTTCCCTACAAGAAATGGATGACCGAAACTAAAAAAACAAATTTTTTTACTAACACACTTGCAACAATTTTACATTAGTTGTACCACTCTAACATATATGTTAGAGTAGAACAACTGAAAACACCACAAAAAAAACCATTTTTTTTTTAATTTTTGTTATACATACGCTTTACTGGCTAATATTTGTGAAAATTTGTGAATTGTTTAAATTAAATACTGCAAAATATTTTAATAATTATTAAAATAAATAAAGAAAATCCAAAGGATTTGGGTAAGTTATAAAAATGCGAAAAAGAAAAACGCGAAGCTGAAGATGCAGAAAAGCCTAAACAAAATTTGGATGAAGCCAAAAAGACTCATGTCCGAAGATCCCAGTTGGCCAGCTGCATATTTGAATGGGTCGAAAATTAACAGAAACGTTAAAATCTATGGATGGGCACATCGTTTAAGACGTCAAGGCAGAGGTTTAATTTGTTATTTACATTACGGATTTTTACAATGTTTGGTACACTAAAACCTGTGCCAGAAGGCAAATCGGTAAGTTTCGTTTCGTGAACAATATTGTAGAAACTCATTTATTTCTTTTATGCACCAGGTGGACACGAATTGCATGTAGATTACTGGGAATTAATTGGTTTGGCTCCTGCTGGCGGTGCTGAAAGTATTCTCAATGAAGAGGCTCATCCCGATGTTCAGTTGGATAATCGTCATATTATGATTAGAAGCGAAAACATTTTCCGTGTTAATTCTTCCACCTGCAGTGAATGGTGTAAACGCATACGTACAGCAGTCAACTTGACTTGGTTGCATCGTAAGGAGCCAGAGTTGGTTATACGATATTCAGAGGTATGTTATCATGAAAATTAGTTTTTAAATAAAATTAAGTCGTCTTTTTTTTGTATTTTACAGTATTTTGCAAATTGTAGCGAAAAACACAAATCTAGCACTTCTTGATCGCACAGTGACCTCTTTAGTGTGTGCTCTTTACATTTGTGGGGAATCAGACACTCTTTATGGTTTAACAAATTGTCTAAAAAGTTGTTGTTAAAAACTAAACACGGCAAACGTTTCGAATGGATACAATATGTAGCAGAATTGTACAATGATATTTAAAAACAGTTAAATGGTGTTTGATCTAGCCAAACGTTTTGCAAAAACCAATAACTTTTTAATAAAACTATTGGTTACGAGCAACGTCTAATATTTAATAAAAAAAACTTATCATCTGACGTTTATGAAAGGAGGAATAACTGTTACGGTCCCAGTTTTATAAAGCCTTTTTGCAATATTCCCATTCTTTAAATATTTCACTTGGTTTTTGCTTAAGCCAACCTTTGGTTAACATTGATGCTATAGATGTAAACATATACATAGGAATGATTCTAAGGAAACTACAAGACATTCTGGTAGTGTATAAGATCATTCCTTAGTATATGTACTTATCTATAGCATCAATGTTAACCAAAGGTTGACTTAAGCAAAAACCAAGTTTATAAAATTTAAATTACCTCATAAGACAAAAAATAATTATTTATTTATTTAATTTATTTTGTAAAAAGAACAAATATTGAATTTTATTTTAAATAAAAAACAAAAATATGTATGAGAATTGAATAAAATGAATCGTGTTTTATTTAAGCTAAAAAGTACGTCAACAGTGAAGAATATATGAATCAGTACTGACTAGTCAGCTGTGGCCGGTATGTGCATCAGTACTGACTAGTCAGCTGTGTCCGGTTTATACATCAGTACTGATATGTAAAGAGTAGAAGAGTAAACAGCTCAGATATATGTTTAATCAACCACAAAATTCATAGGTTAAAGAAGGATGAAAAATCACACGTACACAAAAGTTTAGGTAATTTTTTTCACGTTGGCCTTAAGAAAATGATAGAAAATTTGTTCTACGCGATGACCGATGTCTGTATCAGTAATGTCGGTCATATGATAGGTCAAATGACCGTCACTATTCTTGTAGGGTTTGGATTTAAAAATGTGGCACCATTGTATCCATTCTGTATATAAATTTAATATCGGCCTGTGTTATATGGATAAACCAGTGAGTTCAGATGATAAAAATCTCCTTCTATATCATGATATTTTTGGAAATAAAATTTTTGGTAGGATGAACTCCGTTATGTCTGAGCGACTAGCAGCTAAAGTAGTGATTTTCCTTCCGCTCAGAAAGCAAGTCTGAAAAAATCGAGATGGTTGAACTACAAGCTATGTCAGGATTCGAATAAGATCAGGGTCAAATAATGGATATATGCTATAGATTTGATGAGTTTAATATATACCCCAGGTTGGAAGGTGGTGATAAGGACATTATTTGGAATATTGTTGAAACACAGTACCTGAAGTCTTTAACTGATGTATGTTGCTTTAATTATAAAATGATAAATATTGAATAGCCAAAATCTTTTCTAGCTTCGACCTTGAAGTCTAGGCATAGCAGAATGCACGGCACTTAGACAGATTATTATTTAATTATCGGAGAGGGGTATAATTAGGCAGAGCCAGTCGCCTTATGCTTCACAAGTTGTAATAGTTTTGATGAAAACTTTGCAGTATCGTTAATGTGTGGGCAGAAAAGCATTGCACAAGATTTTTTTTTTATTTATTTATTTATTTATTTATTTGTCGTTCCATACACAAGACTAAGAGTCTCATATTGCAGTACGGAACTAATTTTTTGCAAAATGTTGTAATGTTAAAACTTAAAACTATTTACAAAATCATCAATATATATGTATTAAAGAATTAGATTATAAAAAATAAATTAATTAATAATAATAATCAAAAGTAATTATTTTATTAAAATCAAATAGTATTTTATTAAAATCAAATAGTAATTATTGTTAATTAATCAAATGTGGAAAACAAATTAATTATAGACTTTTTGAACTCAAGTGCGTTACATAAAAGTTGAGCATAATATGGAATTGAGTTCCAGAGATGAACGGCATGGATAAAGATCACATTTATTTCTTTCAAATAATTTTCAAAGGAGGCACTTTACGCATTAAACATAAGTAAAATTATCTTGACGTTTTAATTACAGGTAATACAGGCAGTGCTGCCAAATTAGCCATTTAGTAAATAGATTGAACCATTCTGTTTATCCATAAAAAATTCAATTAAGCCATTTGCTATAATTTTTTGTCTCTAGTTTAAAAATGGAAAGGAACAATTTCAATAAACGCAAGTACATACTTAATTATTTGCTTTTAAATATATCAGCCCTGCTGCTTGCAAAAGTTTACAAGTTGTTGCTTAAGGGGCTGCTAGGAATTTTGCAAGTTCTACTCGAGTTTGACGACAATCTGTGCCTCTTTTTTATAATATCGACCATTGCGGTTCTTGTCTTCGTGTCAAAATCATTATTTTGGAATCGCACAAACCAACTCTTGCTGATTGAAATCGATGAAACATATTCAGGAAAAGTTCTGGTGAGCAATCGATGTGCTTTAGTTGCACTTTAAATTTCCAAACCAAAATAGTATTACACTTTTGTGCTGATGTGTGTAACACATACAAATGTTGGTTCTTAATCTTTTTGTATTCCGAATGATTGAGAATCATTTTCTAATTAGATCTTAAGATGCCCGGCTGGCTGCTTTTCTATTCAAATAGTAAAGCTTGTGCGCAAGGCACTTTTGTGCAGATAATTTGATGAAATTTGCTACGTGCGTTTTAATTGCCATAGGGAAGAAGCGTATTGAGAATTGTTATATTCGGTTCATAACTCCACACAGCCCCCGAACTAACTTTTTCCGGAATATAGTCTTTGTACCCATAAACTTTTATTATGTCTATCTTTAAGTTATAGCTAGGGTGTTTAATTAATCGGGTCTTAATTTTGTTCGATTAAACGATTAATCGATATTTTAAATTTTTAACTTATTCGATTAAACGAATAAAATCGATTAATCGAATAATTCTAAATCCAGAAATTTTAAAAGATACGAGTTTCTTTTTCGATAATTTTAAAAAAATTAGTATTTGAGTGAAAAACATTCTTTTTTAATAGAAACTAGTCAATGAAGCTCCAAATTGTTGCTTCACTTTCGGGCACTAAGATTTTTAAAGAGTCAATATACCTTTCGATTTTTTTATTTGCTATGATTCTGCAAATAGTTTCCTCTAGAGAATCGATCGAATTATATTGTTCAAAATATTTATTCATTGGACCACTTGGTGGAACAGCTTTTCAAGTACTATGTTATAGTCACTGGGTAAGTGTTAAATTATTAAAGTTACTGCAGAACATGTACGCTAATACATTTTTTGACACCTGTTACATTTAGCATTATTAGATTTATCCTTCGTACAATATTTTTAAACCAAACTCATTCTAAAGAGAGAAGCGCATGAATTATTTTGTTCAAAAATACGGGCGTGTTCTAGAAATCGAAATGAAGCAGATTTAAAATGGAGCAAATTTGAAAAATTACCCTGTAATGAAAGTTCATAAAAATTTTTCTTTTATTTAATTCATTCTTGAAGTATCTTTAAATTTTGGAAGAACAACACTTAAAACCACGAAAAATTACGGTAATTTTGTAAACAGATATTGAATTTAAATTATTGGTCGATTTCCATCCCACTTCATTTCGATTTCTAGAACATACCCGACAAAATAATATAAATCTTTGAGTTAATATACCTACTGGTTTTGTCGTTTTTTCTTTTGTGAAATGAATTCTGAAATTGTGTTGAGAATAAAGTTTTTACCCAGTTTTACCTTTAAAATCCTTAACTATATAAATGAACTCTTGAGAAGCTCAATCACTTGTTGTAATATCTTTTTGGAAAGATAAGATCTCATATGTAAATATTTAGTTAAGTTGTGTAAAATAATGTAAATAAAGGAAGACTATTTAAATTATAATAATTATAAATTGTGTTGAAAAAAGTTACCAACAACATAAGCTAAATTATACACTAAACATGACTGTTTAATTGAGGGGTATAGATGCAAAGACTGCAGTGTCCACTTTTTTCGCAAACGTAACTAATAATACCTCTTAGTTGTATTTAATTAATGCTTCCAATTAGTGAATATTACATTACCATACATTACCAGAAACACTTTTATCCCATAAAAAAGTATGTTCAAAAATTAAGAATTGAAGCAAAAACGGCAATGTCCATTGGAGATTGTCGTTTTTGCAATGATCACAGTTTGTTAAGCTCTTTTTCTCTCAACTATTTGCGAAAATGCACGCTATTTTTTTTTTTTTTTTATTCTGTTTCTTTTTTGCAAAACAAAACTAAAAAGAAATTAAAAAATCTAACAAATTATTTTTTTTTATGAAACAGTTAGTTTTATTGTTCATTTTATAACATTGTCATTAACATTGTTATGAAGTTCCTCCAAATCAATCAAGAAAAAACTAAGCCTTTGTTAAGTTTAAGAATTTTATAACTACTGATTTTTTTAAGTACTTGCCCATGTAAAAAAGCAGCAATGTCCATTTGATTAGAGCAAACACAACAATCTCCAATTTTATTATTTTAATTGCCAGCAAACCGCTATATCGGTTTGGTTAAAACTTGCGTCATATCTTCATCATATTCTTATTTATTGAATAGCATAAATATGAATATACTTTGAGCTAGACGTTTTTACTATTTATTACGAAAACTATAAATTTGGACATTGCAGTCTTTGCAACTATACCCCTCAATTACTGTTAATTTCCAACGGACACATACATTTGTTTTGTTTATTCGACTTAAGACTTAAAAATATACATTTAACAGAAATACTATACTATACTATACTACTTTTATTCGATTAATCGGTAAAAATTCTTCGATTAATCCTTTAATCTAAATGAGCAATTTTATATTATTCGAAAAATTAATCGTCTAAAATTGCTCGATTAATCGATTAAGAATTAACCGACTGAACACCCTAGTTATAGCCCATAATTATGTTATTGAACCCTTAATCATTGTACCAAACTTTGCTACCAAAATGTTGTCTTATACAGATGGTTTGGGTTTGAGCAACAATACTTTCTAACTTGTTTTTAAATGAAAAAAAGTAAATCAAAACTTTGATACTTTGTAAACACAAAATTCGATATTTCAGAAGCAACAGATTATAACTTTGCTGTTTAAACTTATTCGTTCAATAGCTTAATGAGAATAAAGACAGATTTTTAGCCACCAAAATGCCATATCAGCTATCAAAGACTCAAACCCGTGTAAAAGTTATGACATCTATTGTGAATCCTGCATTTTTAAGCTCAAATACAGTGTTAGCTTTTGCCGTTGGGTACCGACCATCAGCCCAATTTTGTACTCTCTTTGGAAATGGCCATCCACAATATCGTTGATTTTAAGGTTTAAGGATGGAACTTAGAAAACGATTGTACTTATTTCGAAAATTATTAGTCTTTGGGAGCTCTCAGGCTGGAAGCATTTCACCGTACATACCATTTACATTATTTTCATTTCTTAATTAAATTTCTTTTCACTTTAGACAAAATTAATTACAACTTTCTGCATAACATGTTAAATGTAGTCCTAAAACAAATAACTACTCTTCTCTTTTTCATAAAGTAGCTTTTGGTCCTAAAAATTCATCTGTCATTATTTTTTTATTACAAAACTCATTTTAAACTTTTCCCATCTCATAGATGATGTTGTTTTTTATTTCTTTTATATACACAAACATTAAAGTTTAAGTTTTAAATACAAAAACTAAGTCATAATCATAACTTAACATATTTATTTTTCATACTACAAGTTTGTTTAAATATAAACTAAAACATGAACCACGCAGTATTTTTGAATACAGTTTCGCCTTATTTTATGTACTTTTATTTGAATTTACGAACGTATTCACGCATAACTTGAGAGTTCCCTGATAATAATGATGATAATGAAAAAAAGTTTCAAGTACCCCAAAAAACTTGTTGAAACAGGGAAAATGAAAACAAAAAGTTAAATTTTTTTGTGCGAGTGGCATTAACACAATTTAAGTTTACTGAAACAAATCATGGAAATATTCGAGAAAGAAACTTTCTTTTATACGGAGAATAATAAAGAATGCAAATGTTTATTAATAACAAAAAAAAAAAAAAAGCAAAAAGAAAGTTTGGCACTGAAAGAAAATTTAGAGGTTGAAAGTTCGAAGGACCAAAAATTATAGGGTTCTAAATGTTTATTTATACTGGTGTTAATTTTAACAAATGTTTTTAAAAATAACAGAAAACTTTTGCCAGAAATTTTTCGTTCAGTTTCAATGTTTAAAGGAATTATGGTCCTTCGAACCTTACGTTTTCATTTTAAAATCATTTAAAAAAAAATACCCTCAATGTTTGTTTAAAAATTTTTTTAAGGCTATTTCATGCTTTAAGGCATATTTATTGAGCATATTTCTTTTTTTTGTTTTTTTTTTATATTTTTCCAGCATATAAAAACTTTCACTTTTATTTAAAAAAAAAATTTGGACTACCACTAAAGTATAACATCATTGAAAACCCTAATCATAATTTAAAAATTTCACATACAAAAGAACATAAATGCAAATATATTCAAATTCCGATTTAGAAACAAAGAAAAAAGCAATGGACGTGATTTACTGTGTAGTAATGTATATTTAAAAAATTCATTTGTTGACTCTAAATTTCATGCTCATCGAGCTGTACTAAATAATGATGATAGTAAAAGTGCTTATAACCAAATCAGACAAGCAGCAACCAAAGCAACAGAAACCAAAAATGAAAGAAAGTTATTTAAACTCTTAGGGTGTGTGTGAAACGGTAGCAAAGTACTAATGGAAGTAAAATTTTGACACTGTTGAGGTGAATAAAATTTCACTAGCTAGTATAAATTTTGACATAAGCGTAGAAATTTAAATTCACCATAGAACTTTGCTACCGTTTCACACACACCCTTTGTAGAGAAAATTGACTTTTCATTTCTTAAACAAACTGTTGCTTCTGCAGACATGTTTTATACACCAATCTACATGCAAACAAATATATTTTACAAAAGTATACGAATGGGTGTTTTTTGTAAAGATGTAGAAATAATTTGCCATAAAAATTGTAGAAGATGTTCTTAACACTCTTACACAGCCACACACACACTTGGAAGTTAAAGTAGAAATTATAAGAATTATGCCAGAAAGAAGAACAAAATGAGTCAGAAACAAGAAAGCCACAACAAGTTTTCAAGTTTATTACATTTTCATTCATTCAGTTGTTTGTTTTGGCTGTGTCGGAGTTTTTTTAAGGAAAATGGCAAATGGAATGAATAAATATCTATACTTTGGGATTTATGACTTTGACAAAGAAAATAGAACATTTAATGAGTCGTAAGTTAAATGAAATTTTTGTCAGGATAGTACTAGAATTTAAAAACAAACACTGTGGCGTGTTTTACTCAAAAGTGGTCGGAAAAAGTTAATATTTGTTTTGTGGTAGTATAAAAATAAAAAAATTGTTTCTCTTTAAAAAATTGTTCCAACTGTCACTGAATCCTTGCAGGGAGTAGAATCAATACTTAATGACTTTTTCTTAGCAAACACTAACTATTCAAAAAGGAAGGAATTTAAATTTTTTCTCGGCATATTTTTCGGCCTATTTTAAGTATCCATATGGGCATTTTCATTTTGACGTGTCGTGATATTCGTACCACAAAATGTAAAAAAAATTAAATTTGTAAAAAGGATTTTTATATATATAAAGTTAAGAATTAGCACTATATTAAGAAAAAAATTACAGCAAGCGACGGTAAGGATTTGCAAATATAAGCAAAAATATGCGCTGGCGGCACGTTAAAAAACGGAAGTGGATATTGACTTGCATTACAAAACTTAATAAGACTGCGAATTGAGCAAGACGTTTTGAATAAAACCTTTTAAGTAAGCTTTGGACTCATATAGATTCTTTTTCAAGCTATTAGAATAAAAATATTTGCTCGTTTAAAGGGGGTTATGGAAAAGTGACGCGAATACAAATGAGTTATCATATTGTACACACAGCCAATCCTTTTCAAATGACAACCTCACCCTCTGTCCAGAAAGGACTTGGTGACCCCTGTTTTTGACAAACGAGGCCCTGTCGACCGATCTTAGGCGGTATAACCTTAACAACCGCACAGAGGAAATTCTGTTGCCAACCTGGAGTGTCAGCGAACCCTGAATGGCCAAAGTGCGTCTCAGGAAGTAGGAGATCGCGAATGCTGGATCCTCTGAAATACTGGCTCCAAAACACAGCACGTTTGGGTGCTTAGATAGCAGCCCTATCACCAAACTAGGGAACGAAGGCTAGTAACCTACGTTTCTGAACTTAAATTGCTAACGAATCGCTAAAAATTAATCAAAATAAACCGAATTACTTGATGACGACATTTGGCTATCGTATACGGACTATGATTGGATTCTGGAACGTAAGAACCCTGAGAGACAACGACAACATCAACCCAAATATGAATTCCAAATTCCTACAAGTTGAGCGCGAAATGCTAAGATATCGCATATCTATTCTGGGTCTCAGCGAAGTACGCTGGAATGGTGCAGGTGAATATAAGCCACCCACAGGTGACACTATATTCCTATATTCTGGTAAAGAAGTTGGAAGTAACCATGAATCCGGTGTTGGATTAGCTAACTACCGAATCCCACCGAAGTCTTATGTCGTGGAAACCAATTTCCGACAGAATTATCACCGCCCGTTTTAAATCTAAGGTCAGAAATGTATCCCTGATACAATGCTACGCCCCTACAGGAGGCGCATCAGAAGAGATGAAAGACCGCTTTTATGGTCAGCTTAATGCGGTCTATGATACCATACCTCGTGGTGATATTATATGCGTATTGGGGGACCTTAATGCAAAGGTTGGTTCTGATAATGCCTCACTTAAGCACGTAATGGGTACTCATGGCTTGGGCACTCGCAATGATAATGGTGAACGTTTTGTAGAATTCTGCAACGCAAGGAGAATGGTTATAGGTGGAACACTTTTTCAGCACAAGGACTGCCACAAGGTGACTTGGCGATCCAGTGATCAATATGGAACTGCCAATCAGATTGATAATTTTGCCATAAGTAGAAGATTTCAGAAATGTCTGTTAGACGTCCGAAGCAAAACTGGTGCTGATATTGGTCAAGCTAAAGACCATTTCTTAGTAATAGCAAAAATCCGTCTACGCACATGTGCTATTCTTAAGAAAGCAAAAGCAGTTCGCCCAACAAAACTTGCTGTTGAACGCCTTAAGAATGGCACCATTAGGTCAAACTTTAGTTCTCAGCTACGTGAAGCAGTTAACCAAAATGATATAACAGCTCAGGTCTCCGTCACTGCCAAGTGGAATGCTTTAAAAGACACCATTGTAAATTGTGTAAATGTCTCTATAGGACCGGAA
The DNA here is from genome assembly GCA_930367215.1 of Pollenia angustigena. NCBI lineage: Eukaryota > Metazoa > Arthropoda > Insecta > Diptera > Polleniidae > Pollenia > Pollenia angustigena. The sequence goes on from OV884057.1 coordinate 253,166,244, forward strand.
CCAAAAGGCAGACAACCGTGGATGACAGATAACACATGGGATACTATACAGGAGCGTATTGATATAAAACCAAAATTGTCGGCAACTGAACATCTTACGCCCGAAACTAAGACGCTCTTGGAGGCAAAATATAAATCCATGCACAAAATTGTGCAGCATGCTGTCCGAAGAGACAAACGACGACATATCGATCTATTGGCTAGTAAAGCTGAAAATGCTGCACAGGAAGGGGACACCCGTACTGTCTACAAGATCACCAAACAACTAGTCGACAGAAACATGACCATACAGCATCCTGTCAAAGACAAAAATGGAAATCTTCTTAACACCGATGAAGAACAGTTGGCCCGATGGAGGCAATACTTCTCTGATCTGCTTAATACCGTGATTGATCCCGCACAACAGCAAGATCATCTACAAAACCACCAGGCAAATGCTAGAATCCGAACATCAACACCAAGCATCTCAGAAATAAGCGCTGCTATCAAATAGCTACCCAATGGGAAAGCTGCCGGAATCGATGGTATTCCGTCTGAAATATATAAGGCCGATTTTTTTTTGGCGCCCTATGCTCCAGTGGGAGTTAAAGGAACATATATATAAAGGCACATATGGGCATTTTGAGCGAAAAGTCTACTTGTTTTAATGTAACGCCAGAATGCAAATAAGGTTTTATTTTAGGACCATGTTGTTCAACCGTTATCCCTTTTGTTACTTAATGTAGAGCTAATTGCGCTTTACACCGCAATATAAAAATGTAAAAAATACATATAAAATTTTTTGAGAAACAATTGAAAATACTTCGGGCGGTACGTTACTTAAAGTAGAATTTTCACTGGAATTGCCCATATACAAATAGAATTGTGGAAATATCCGCTTAAAAGGAATAAAAGGGGTCGGTGGTATCTAAACTATACAGGCAGTTTAACTGTACTGTTCGCATAAAATAACATAAGCATGGTCTAAGTAAGTAAAGAGCTAAAGCTCAGCATTTTATACGAAATTTTTGAAATTTGTTAACCTCAACTGATACATGATGGCTGAAGAGCTATGACATAAAATGTTTTTCTTAGTTAAAGTGGCATAAGATAAAATTAAAAGCCGCTGCGGTTTATTAAAGTAATGACAATTTTTTGCTACCCCAGCCAATTTTGAGATTTCGTGTGCTTACCCAAACTTTTACAAACTTTAGATTTGCTTGCAATAAATTTTAAATTCCTGTAACAAAAAACATTAATCCATTTGAGGAGATCGGGTGGTTGCGATCGAAACATGTCATGGTAACCTGCCGGCCAGGGTTCGAGCCCGAGCCGCGTCAAGAATGAAAGATTATCAATAACAATTTTAATTAATTTTCATGTTGTAAAATTCCTTTCTTCATAAAAATAATTTAATAAAAATTAAATTTCATGAACTTAAGCCTAATTAAAAATATTAAAAAAAAAAAAATTTGGATTAAAACCCATAAATGGTTCAACAAAATAACCACAATACTAATTAAAAAACATTAAATTCATAATTTTTGCAACAACAGTTTTGAAAACTATACCACTGTGCAAGTTTGAAAAGTATCTACTTGTTTTGACTTGACTTTAAAAATTTAAATTCGAATTGAAGAAAAAATGAAAATGTATTGGCATTTTATGTTTGTTTTCTATGGATTGTCCAAAGATAAGTTAATATGGCAGGGTTTAAATGAGAAGAATATGTTAAAAATTTTGGTAGAATATGGCTGGAAATTGATTGGTTTAAACAAGAAAAACAAAAATTTGAGTGCCTTTTATATACATTTTGTTACACATTCAGTTACTTGTATTAATGTCAAAATCTATTAAATATGTGAAGAAAACTATTTAAGTGCCGCATGCCCCTGTTCGAATACATAGATCTTCTGCCTTGTTCTACTTTGAGTTACCATGACCAATAAGTAAATTTTCTAACTTCTTAACTATTTACAGCTAATTTCTGATTTATATTATATTTTCTGTTTAATTTTAAGGACATTTTAAATCCTGAAACTGTTGTAAATCATATGAATGAAATTAACTTTACTTTTTGTAGCGGATATTTATTTATTAGTTTTATACCCTCAAGCTATAATTTTATTTGAATGACTTTTTAATGATTTTAACAATTCTTACTTTAAACAAAAGGCACAAAAGATAAGGAAAACTTTTCTTTTTAGTTTAGTTTTTAGTACATGAGGCTTTAAATTAAACAAGCAACAGTAACGTAATTTACAATAGTTAGTAAAATAATTCAAGTAAACGCCAAAGGATTTTAAAACCTAAAACAAAACAGATAACATTATTTCGATACAAACACACACACATATTTTATTGCATAAATAATTGTATTTATTTTATGCAACAGTGCTGGTGGCATGATTATGTTGCATACATGGCTGCCTCGAGATTGCTAGGGATGTTGCAAAAAAATCACAATAAATTTAATGCATCAATGAATATTTGAGATGATTAAACATGACACAACTTCCGGAAGTTACAAAATACTACAAGAGATTAAACACAAACGGCACAACACAACAGCGACAAAATATTTCTTGTCTGTCCATCCTCGTACAAATAAACAGTGTTCACTAAACACTTGTGTTGTGGTATTAGAAACAACTGTGGCTGATGTTGCAAAAATAAAGAAATTTAAATCTTTTTTTTTTTTAATTCGCTATGCTAATCCCAGCGAAGCTCTACGCTTGTCTGCAGGAAAGAAACCAGAGTCTCTGGCGGGAATCGAACTCGCAGCCCCGGCGCTGATAGGCTAGCTCACTACTAGCTAGCCTGCCAGGGCACTCGTTGGAGAATTAATTTATTTTTCTGCTACTAAAACAAGGAAAATTATTAAAAAATCATTACATGTTACACTGTGTTACAATAAAAAACCAGCCTCAATGCTTGCAACGCGAAATGAAACAAGACTATTGGTAGAGCAAATCTGCCAAAGGGTTTTGAAAAGTTAGCTCAGGTTCCCGAAATATGGTCCCCTAAAGTTTTTGAAAAGGCGTTTGGTATAAGTCAAAAAAAATATACTATATGTACTTCTGAGCTAAACTACTATTTCAGATGTCTTCAGTAGAATTGTCTAGTTTGATTTCGCGTTGCAAGTATTAGGCTGGCGCCGATGACCCTAATTTTGTTGCACTGTGTTGTTGAAGCTTATGTAGCACATACCATATCTAAACGTAAATGAAAAAATCCTTACGTAAATCTCTCTTTACAAGCTTTTTGAAGCAAAGCGTAGCAACTTTTTAATCCAGAAAAAAAGGAAGAAAACAATTCAACACTTTTCTGTGCAATACTAAAACAGTGGGCAAGATAAGGAAAACTCGAAAAAAAATTTATATTAAAAAAAATTTAAATAAAACCAGAATACAAACCAATTCTATACCACGACCACGAAAATGTTGTGCCTTTTTAAATTTTCTTCATTAACATTTGAGGAAGTCATTTAAGTAAAATATTGCAACCACGTTTTTGGTCTCTCCTAAACATTTCTGAATATTGAGTTTTGCCTGTTTATGATTTAGTGTGCGATATGATAAGTTGAAGATATACAACAGCTCAGTCTACAGCAAGAAAAATGACTGATTCAGGAAAAGAGGCACTAACTAAACATTATTTAAATCTTCCTCACTGCGATTTAAACCACCAGCCAGATTGATCTGCATAGATACGATAACCAAGAAAAATCTATGCGACAGAGGGTAAACCGTTTTTGAAGCAGTTTTTCGGCTTTAGGTTTCATGATTAACCTTCCTGCTTCTGCATAAAATCAAATACCTCGTTGCGAATTAAAATTTCCTGTAGACTTACTGAAGCAGAACCAGTAATGTCTTCGATTATTAACCAGAATTTTCATCGAGCTGTTTCAGAGAGGAAATGCTTACGAGCTTTTGCAAGAAAACTGTTTTCAATAACAATAGCAATAAAGTAAATTTCCCTCAAAAAATTATTTTAGCTAAATATGAGATCATATTGACTGTCTTAAGGGGCCTATACACGATATTTATAGTTAACAATCATGCATATTAAGGCGGCTCGAAAAAGCTAGACATACTAAGTTTTGAAATTCTTTCTTGCCTTTTGACATTAGAAGGTAAGCATCCGATATGGTATAGGTTTTTTTTCTTCATTATTTATTTATTGAATCTTCATATCGCTAATTTGCTGCAAGACCGGCATAACTCAAAAAATTAAATTTTGGAGTTAGAGATGCAGAATTTTTCGCTTTGTTTTTCTTTATATTGTGTATTAAATTCATCTTTATATCTTTTATACTTTCCCAGTTTGAAGAGAATGTGTCTTCTTTTTTTCTAAGTACATAGTTACCCAATAAAAAATTTTATCATTTTGCGAAGCACTAAAGGTTCATTTAAAAAAATAAGCGCACAGTTATGCGCTACGCAATAAGACATACAGAAATGCAGTTAAGTGAGTGAAAGAACTCTCAACAACTTTGATAAAAAAAAAAAAACATTTCAAGTGCTACGGCATTCCCTTACTACGAAGCAGGTTTGTAAGGGAGAATACTAAAAGATAACTGTATCAAAACATTCAGTGTGTAAAGCTGATCGTTACATCCAACAATTTTTATGTGCGCTGAATAATGCGCTTTATGTGTCAAAAACGTATTGCTTCAAAGTGGGAACTCGCCATATAAAATTCATGTCTTCCGTAAGCGCAATGGTAAGCGAAACTTTTATGTTTCTACCTTACAAACCTGCTTCGTTGGAAGCTCCATTTTTTATTGGGTAGTGCAAATCAAAAACTTTGCATGCGTTTATCTCGAAATGGATTTTTTGGAGTTATGCCGGTCTTGCAGCAAATGAGCGATATATTAAATATGAACTAACAATAATTAATCAACTCTTAACTTAATACTTTATTTTATGTCCTGCCAGTGCCAGACAAAATATTTCGTCATCTCGGGTTCTGTTCTTATAAATAAATAGGTGTTTCTCGCCCATCTAAATGGCTAATTGCTGCAGTATCTCTTCTCCTTAACCCTTCTGCATCCCTTGGATATGTGCCCTTCCTATGATCCTTTGGGTCAATATGACCCAACAATAAAATGTTAACAGCATTTCATATTTAAGTGTAATAAAAACAAAAGCGATTCTATTGATTATTTGACCGAAAAAATTATTGATCGATGATTCTGAATGAAGATGAACTCAATTCAATAGAAAACAAATTTTTAAAGTGGAATTAAACTTGCAATATCGGATGTTGGGTCATATTGACCCAAAGGATATTAAATGTGTGTAAATCGTGTTTTTTGGAGGGGGAAGGAAAAACTAAAATTTTATTATTTTCATTTAAATTTATAATTTTTGTCCCTGTAATGGATAAATTGAAGTTTCACGTCCATATCTTATATTAAAAGGGACAAATTTTGCGTTTGAAAACCAAAATTGGGTCACATTGACCCAAGGAGTGCAGAAGGGTTAAGCGAGTGTGGCCGCTTTCATTTAAAATATTTCAAACCAGTGGATTCGGATGCAATTCGAGCATTTTTAAGTATTTTACTGCATATTTCTTAATCATAGTTTTTACTAATGGAGCATTGAGATCCTTGTGAATATTGGAGTTTTTAACATACCAAGGGGCAGCTGTGATTAGATATTCGAAGAAGTTTATTTTGGCGCCTTTGAATTTGAATACAAAAGCACCAGATTGGCTTTAAGATGAAGTTGTAAAGCAGCAGTTTGCATTGCGACTAAGGACAGAGTTTCTTCCAATAAGCCAATGAATTTGAATTGCTTTTAGTTTCATTTGAGTTAATTTTGCCTCTATATGGCATTTCCGCGTAAATCGCCGATCCAGATGTATACCGAGATATGTTACATGCGAATGTTGAGGAATTATTTGATTATTGATTGTAAAAGGGGGGCAAGATTCCCGGCGCAAGGTGAATGTTATATGTACGCATTTTTGCTCATTGACCTTTATCCTTCATTGTTTTAACCATATTTCTAGTTAAAATATATAATGCTGTAAGTAACGAAATGCTTCATAACGGTTTTCGTGGACGCTTAGAAAAGCTGTATCGTCTGCACTTGTTGAAGTTTGGGTATAGTTGTTTGTTGGCATGTCCAGCGTCAATTGGCTGAGGTGAACTTAAGAAATTTCCTTCTTTAATAATAAATTGACGACCGACCAAGTAGCTTTCTAACAGCTTGTGTGTGTTTGCTGGTAAATTTTGATTCAATTTATGTAATAAGCCTTCATGCCAGACTTTATAAAAGCTTAAGAAACATCGATGAATAGAGCGGAACAATATTTTCTTTCTTCAAAGGCTTTTCTTATAGCGCTTGCTATTCGATGGGTTTGTTTAATTGTGCCGAATTGGTGGTTAGGAATACATCTATTTCCATTTAAAATTGGAGTTAATTTTGACACGAACAGCTTCTCAAACAGCTTTCATATATTAGAAAGTGATCTTATAGGCCTATATGACTCAACTTTTGTGTGATCCTTTCCTGGTATAGGTATCATGGTAACTAAGGAAACCTTCCATTTTTGAGGATAGTATTCAAGGCGTAAAAGAGCATTAAAAATTAAAATAATTATTTTCTTTGCTATGCTGGGTATTTCCAAAAGCAGTTTGTTGCTGATCTTATCACAACCAGGAGCCTTCTTGGGGCTTAAATCACAAATAACCTTTTCAATTTCTCTTATTTCAAATCTTAGGGACACAATATCGTTAGATATATTTGGAGTAAATACGTTTTTTAAATGATTTACAAACAGATTTCCTTTTTCATTATCATTTCTTGCCCAACTTCCATTCAGGTTTCTTAGTGGTGGCTTATAGACAAGTGGCCTTTTGAGATTTCTAGCTGCATGCCATAATGAGTAGTCTGATTGCGGGGTTGCATCAAGTTCCTGCAGTAACTTTCTTAGCCTTTTTGTACACTATTTTAGTAAGTTCTTAAGTTTAGGAGATCTGTGCAATTGCCACTCTCTTCGAGCTTTTCTTTTTTCAGACAGGAGACGCTTGACATCTGTGGAATAAATTTTAATATTTCTTGTTTTTTGGGGCAATACTGGAATGTTAAACAGCTAGTTTCAGAAAAAATTACCCACGCCGAAATCGATGACATCTGGTATTTTTTGCTGATCAGTAGGCTCGCTTGTATTAAATAAAACACGACCCTTTAGTGTTAGAAGTCGTGACCCCCAGAAGTTATGTTTAGCGTTATAATCGCCAGCGGCCAGGAAACAGGGTTCTAGTGATTTATAATATTCACAATATTGGCTTTCTGATATTGAAAATCCATGTGGAGAGTATAAAGATGAAATTACTATGTTTCGATTTAGGTCTTTAACACAAATGTTCGCAGTTCATGGCTTGTAAAGTACAGCTTGCAATAACATCGATTGCATTCTAATAATTTCCTGCATCATATTACCCATTGTGTTCGTAAAATTAGTTACTGTTTGCACTAATGTTTCCATGGTTTTTTTCTAGATGACTTAAATTAGAAACTGGAGTTTCATCATTACTTGGCGAAGCTCCTTGCATTGGCACATGGTTTGATTTTAGGACATTAGCATAAGAGGTTCTGTTATTTCTAGGCTGTGGAACCTGAATGTCATTAGTGTTTAGTTGATTTGTTACCTGCATTTTAGGGGGATTAGTTTTCGGTGCAACAGACTGCTTGACGATAGTATATACAGGGCATCCTCTATAATTGGCAGTGTGATAACCGGCACAGTTACTGCATTTTTTTACGTTTTGATCGGTTTTAGACTTCTCGCAAAGAACAGTACCATGTAATTCACCACATACCACGCAAACTGGGGGTAAATAGCAGTATGCCTTAGTATGGCCAAATTCTTAGCAGTTAAGACATTGAACGGGACCATTTCTTTTGTGCGGCCCTCAATATTTATTTTTCTGTACAGAATATATTTTAAATTATATATTGGATGCGTTTACTTTTTTTTAAGCATAACGTCGCCAGGTTCTAACTCCACTCGAAATAGTGGTTGGGGATTTTTCCCTATTTTTAATATTCGTAACGTTTTTTATCTTAAACGTTTTTTATCTTAAAGCCCTTCTCCTCCAAAAAAAATTTTAATTTCCTCTGGGTCCACGCAAGAGTCTATGCCCTTGATCACTACCTGAAGACCTTTGCTGCTCTTCAGTTGATATGTATAAAAGCTTTTATCAAGAGCTTCAAATCTTGTTATTACCTTTCGAAATTCATCCTCGTGATTCACCTGTATTTTAGTCTCGCTTTTTTCCAGCTACATAAAAAGAATTTTCACCAATCAACGAAATCAAAATTTTTATTAACTCATTTGAGTTTTGCTCTCTAAGATATATCGGGGGAGGCTCCGCCCATTTGATCACGTTTGGTGCTTCAGAGGATTCATCCTCAAGAATTGCAAAACGATTTTGTGAACGTGTTCTATCTAAGGATGGTACTTTTGAAGCAGAAGCAACAGCTGAAGAGGTAGGGCTGTGACCCCGCTTAAGCACTGTTATATACCTGTTAATACCTACTTGTACTTGAGGCTTTTGACAACTTTTTACTAGTGGTTTTTTCATTGAGTCTGTGTTTGAGTTCATTGTATCATTTCAAATATTTCAAACAGATGGCGCTAGAAACATGGTTTATGCACGGGCCGTTATAACCAAGTACTATAGTGCAAGAAAAGTGTTAGCTCCTCATTATATCATAATAAGTAGTCTGGGGTTACACCACTTCTGCGCTGATAGCCTCAATTATGCTATGCACATTTTTTTAACACATACAAAGTACCTTTAATTAATAGACTTGTAGACTTCATAATTTTTTGTTTACAGTGGAGGGCACAAAATTCAAAAAAAATTTTGAGCTAAACTGTCGAAGAGTGTATCGTTTGTTTGTGTTTTTCTCTCTGTTTAATATTTTAACGGCTTCAATATCAATACAGTGTCCAGTATCAAAACAATGCGTTGACAATGCTGTTGTTAATTTCGGTTTGTTTATATCAGTTTCATGCTCTGCTATTCTCGTGCCTAAGTCTGAGTTCATCCGGCTCATGTCTTATTGACAAGATTCTTCCTTTTTCTTCTTTGAACATGAATGATTCATGTCATGTTGACGACATGTTTTTTATTTTGTATAGTCGTGCGTTTGCATGTATGCTTTTGGATATTGAACACAATAACAAAATTAAACAACGAATGAAAAAGCAAAACGTAAAGACAGTACATGCATCTGTGTACTCGTTTCTTTTCCCCTCGTCCCTCTCGCATATAAAAAAAACAATCATGTCAATAAGACATGAGCCGTATGAACACAGACTAAGCTTCGTTTAGTTGTCCCTATGTAAATTTTCCCACACGTTTCGACTTCTTTGCCCACACATGTAATTTCATACACTACGTTGCTTAGTTCCTTTTTATAAATTTTGGTTTTTATTTTTGTAAATAATGTAGAAATTGTTTTGTTGGGTCTATGTGCTAATTTAACTTGGTCATCTTCCATAATTTCTCTTAGTTTTTGATTATCGGTAAGTTTTGGTAAGTATGATACACTGTAGTATTTAGTGTTGCCAGACGATTTGTTATGGAAGTATCCCTTGGTTTATTGTTGCTTAGTTTGTTCAATAAATTATTTATTATATATTTCGGATAACTGTTTTTAGTTAGGATGTCTTTTATGTTCAAAATGTGTTTAAAAATAAATTGTTCATTACTTATTTTCATTACTGTTGTTATTAGGTTTGTTGCTGTATTTTTCTTTTGCCTTAAAGGTTGTGTTGAATTAATTTTTTAATTTGTTGAATTTAATTTTTATTTTTTTAATTTTATAATTTTTTTTCTGTCTAGAAAATAAAAAATTACTTTGATTATTTTATTTTAGATGACAATTTGGGGATATTGCTGAACTATTACCTTAGGGGATATCTTCCATTTGTTTCATTTATAACTGTTTGCATACAAACTATAACAATATCAATACACAGTACTTGTTCAACGCTTCAAGACATAAAAAAGGATGTAAACATTTTTTGTACCAATATTCTGTTTTAAAATAAGTTTAAAAAATTTAATTTTTGGCATTTTTGCACTTTGTAATAAATTTTGTTTTTAAGAAAATGTGTACACAAGCAATACATTTAATTAACACAAATCTAACGAATTATATTTCTGCAGAAGAAAATTTAAAAATTCAAACTAAGGATTTCGGCAAAATTGTATTCTGTTATTTAAAAGTGAAATTGTGGCAACTTCGTAAACGACTTTTGGCAGTTGATTAAATAGTCGCATTTTCCAGCGTTTGCTTCCCCTTTTAGGCACTAGCTATCTAGCACTAGCAAAGAGTTATACGCACATTTTGTAGTTTGAACTTTTCAGCATATCTAGTGCTGAAAAGCAAAAGCTAGAGCTAGTACCCTAGATGGAAGCAAACTGACACCAAAGTAGTCCCGTGATAGGTCTTTGGTGGTAGATACCGGTTATAGTTTTAACACTTTCTATGAATAAGACCTATCACTTTTACATGGGGTTGTCATTGGAGGGGGTCAATTGACACCATTTGACCAGTCACACATCTATTCTCAATGAACGTGTTTAGTGTCAGTTACTACAATGTAGTTTTATTTCAATACAATGTTGTATTATTTCAATAAAAAAAGTCCTAGAATTAAATTCAAGAGCCAAATTTTAGAAAGTTCCAAAAAATGTGTCACACCACCAGTGAAGACTGTACTGTAATTCATTACTTTTTCTACCTTGATTATGATTATGATGTTCAGGACACCCGCGCTCTTAAAACATGAGAGTGTATTTGTCTTAGTATATATGACTGTTACAATAATGCACACCTTCCAAAACTTTTATACTTTGATGAGAATATCAAAAAATCAGATTTTTTTTCTTTTCTTCGTGCAGGAATCTCTGCCTACAAATATTTAACAAAACCCAGTAAGCGAAGACAAAAAAAATTATCGTGTATTAAATTTTTGACTTATGAATAAAACGAATGATATTGTTTCATATGTATATGTCAATGACAATGGCTTTGGATACAGAAATGCCTTAGACACCCTCTTGAAAACCACAACATCACGATGAAATATATACCACATTGACATTGAGCAGGCAAATTAGGAGAGTAGATAGAAGAAAATAAAAAACGTAAAGATATTGTAAGTTCATTGATGGCCAAACTTTTTGGTTTTTCCTAGTTTGTTATATGTCCCAGAATAACAATTTTATTCGGATTTGCTTGCTATATATTGTATTTTAAGCCTGCTATAGAATGCAGTAAATTCCTTATAAGATATCCCTCTATAACTCAACATCAAAATAACATACTTTCAATAAATTCACATAGATGTGCACATTAATTAAAATATGTACATTTTGATTTTTTTTTTTAAAGAAGCACTCTCATAAAAAGGGAGTGTAGTTTACAGGCAATAACGAGGGATAACAAAAAACTTAATGTTAAAATCGAACCCATTTCAAGTATGAGTAAATATAGCATATTTTGGATAGTTAAGTCGAATTATTTTTCTCCCATTGAGGTCAGTGACCTACTTGATTCTGGTGGACATGTCTTCTATTCTATTTTGCTTGGATTTCACCTTCTAAAAGTTGGCGTGTAAGGGTGGGTTAAGTCCCCATACTGCATTGATTTCAAGGCGAAAATTTCTCGATAACATAATGACCTTGATCGGTAGCTTTTTGTATTTGCAAAAGCGACCAAATGATAGACATTGCAAGGTCTCTAATAAATTTGCTTGTGGATGTAAAAAATGGATTCCATTTTCGCTCACTGTAGCCCCAAGACACAAAACAAATTTAAAAGGTCAACCTCAATAAGAGTATAAACACTCTATAGCAGACAGTTTTTTTATTTCAAAATGTCTCATTTTTCTACAGGGTAAAGGTAGTGCGATTTGACACTTCTGGATTATTCCATGTGGTGTTACGTTAAGTCACTGATTTATGCTAATACATCGACTACAAATATCGCCTAGATGGACAACATTGTCCGTGTTATTCGTGACATACGGCCAGCAATGCTGGAAAAAGTGGCTCAAAAGTGGACACCCGGTGCGCTTCGTCAAAAACAGCCGCTGTGGCAAAATGCTTGATATAATTTTAAAATTTGTTAATCATGCGAATAAAATTGTATCTTGAATTAAGTTTGTTTGTGTAATTTTTTAAATTTTGGGTAGATTCCATCTGGCTTAAAAAAAAAATACCCGATTAAAGTTAGATGAAAAAAAATTTTATTTGACAACACCAGTCCCTTTGAAATGTTCTCAAAGTTTTTCCACATTTTTTCCATCTAGATGAGGTGGGTGCTTAAAACTGGCAGATAATATCTCACAATTTTCGTATACTCTATATAATTTTGAATTCTTTACGTCGGCTCTTAAATCCTCCCTCGTTAAAAAAAATATACTAAAATATTATAACAAATGAAAAATTTTTATAACGCCATAAAATAAAACAATCTAAAGTGGTTGAACGTTTATTCATACATGCAACACTTTTTCAAACATGTGTAGGTTTTTTTTCTGGTGGCCACAAAAACAAAACAAACCTGAACAAAATATTATTACCAAAAAAATATGCAAAAAAAAAAACAAATAGAAAATATAAGCAAACGAGTAGAAATGGCAGGAAGTCACGCCAACGATGTAAAAATTCTCAAAAATAAGATGCTTAAACAAAGCCGATAGTTCAACTGATACTCCTTCTACAGCCATTCCAAAGAAAGATGCAGGCAGACATTGGGTTGGCTAAATAGTTTTTTTTTTTTATATATCTTTCTTAGTAAAACATATAAACACATAATTAGTTGCACGATTTCTAGACCGCACGCGAAAATATCACATTCATATAAACAAAACAAACAAAAAAAAAAGAAAAAAACACAAATTTGTAATATGAGAAAAAATGCAAACAGGATATTATGAAAATTAAGCGAAAAGTCGCGCCAGAAAGATTAAATACTCATATACACGCAGTTATGGAGATACACCAACACTTTATTAACCATAAACATTATTGCATGTACCCAGCGCTAAATATTTAAAGGAAAGTAAGTGGCACCCCTTTTTGAAGGGGCCTATTCTCCTTTATAAAAGATTCTCTTCGCATGATATCCTGCCTTCTAGAAGGTATTAATTTATTTTTGAAAGACCTTCCTAAATATTCAGTACTCATTCGCTACTCCCGTCTTTAAGAAGTTCAGTTATATTTACTTTTTATTTTTAGTGACCATCCTTACTCCCTTCTTTGGGAAGGGATCGAAGTTGATATTAAAGGCAATGTGGAAAGGCTTGCTCCCAATAAAAACATGTTTTAAAAATTTTAAAAGGAAAGCGGCGTGGAGGGCTTGTGTTTGCTAAATAAGGCTTTATATAAGGCCTCTTTACTCATTATAGTTACCGCTGGGTATGCTTTATTCAGTTACCAGCAGTATTATTTCGTCCTAGAGCTTCTTTTTGTATTTTTATGTATACATATTTGCTTTATGTTTAAATCCCTGAACCATCATAAAGTTTAAAATTAGGGATCATAAGTTAAATTTTTATACGCACGTACATCACTAAAAAAAGAAAAGATATATGAAATGAAAACAACAGCGACAAAAACAATGAACAAATTAAAACAAAACAATATTTAGTAATAAAGCAAAGTAAAAATACCATAAACAAGAATTTTTGTAGCATTTATTAGCTTATATACTGCTTTTTCTCAGTGTTACTACTGAAATTAGGGATTGCTGTTCGGTTTTAACCGAAATCGAAACCGCGGTATTAAAAGCCTTAAATCCGAAACCGAAAACCGACAAAAAAACATCGGTTTTAGCTTTAACTTTAACAATATATTTATGAATAAAGAAATTTAAAGTTATACATAATACTTGAACTTCATATCAAAAACTTTATACATAACAGCCTGCAACAATGGCAAGGTTTTTCAAAATTCTTAAAATTAAAAATTAGTGCTAAGAAATAATTTTACCTTTTTAACTCTTAAGAAGACGCCTAATTTGTGTGGCATGGAGTTTTATGGCTATAGCAGAAACATTTTATCGGGAAATTGAATATGTAAATCATCGACAATAAAGAAAGAATTCTTATGTGTTGCGTATGCTTTTTGATACGTTTTATTTTGATTTTATTTACAGCAGTTAAACTTATAAGAGGGCAGGGTTTGGCCAGGCCCAGGTAGATACAATATGCACAAGATTTTCATTTGGCCAATTGTGACGACCACGATGTTACACTTTTTTTCGTTTTCTTGTAAAAAACACTTTGATTGAGGAATACACAAAGTGTAGTTCTAACATATTTACTTAACTATTAGTTAAAAAAAAAAACTGTAAAAAGTAAAAAAATGCTTGCCCCGGCCCAGGTTTACACTTAAGGTTTAAAAAAGGGACCTGTATTGAAACAAATAAGAATTGTATTACATACAAAAGAATATATATGTTTATGTATGAAGTTTAACTTTGATTTTTTCAAACCGGAAAATCAAACCGAAACCGACCGGTTTTAATCATTTTAAAACCGAAACCGCGGTTTCACATTTTTACGGTTTTTAACAAACTCTAACTGAAATGGCTATAAATATTTACTTAGACTTGAGACCTATTTGAGCTGGATAATTTTGTAAAGAAGGTTATCGTTGCCAAATTTTATATCAATACCAATCTTTATAAGGAAGATTTGCCGGGCATAAACTCAGAAAGAGAGTCTGGGAAGATCAGTATTCTAAAAGGGTCTAGGACCAATATTACGTGTGTTACACACATCAGTACAAGTTCATAATACCCCCTCCACTATTGTATTGTGGAATATTGACTTTATGAGTGGATATTAAGTACAATTCTCAAGCCTTTTACAATGGTTTGATTTTCACATTAGAAGTCATATTGATAACGATTTGAGTATAATCATTTAACAAAGAATGTTATCAAATTCGTATTCTCAAATTCAAACAACACTTAAGCGAAAAATAAATCTTAGCCTTTTCCGTGTCTTTAATTTGCTTCTGAAACAATACAAAACCCAAATAGGGTTTTATTGGTTTCTGCAAGTGGCTTCAAAAATATTGTGCCATGTTGTTTAGCAATCTATACAATTTTATTTAATATATGAAAATAATTTAATAAATACCCTTTTCCATTTCTATTTTGTCCCTTTATGTTAAAATCGCATGTACATTGGCAGTTTTGTTTATTTTGTCATTTTTTTAACGTTTTTTTTTTTGTCGAGTTAAACAAAAAACTTGTAGAGCAGTTGGTTTATTTCAATTGTTTCTATAAACAAACAAGTACATATTTTGTTCACAGCAATTGAAAAAACATGAATATGATATACATAATTCAAATGACATTTACAAGGATTTTAATTATACCCTTCACCTCTGGTGGAAAGGGTATATATGAGTTTGCCATTCTGTTTGTAATCTCTCCGATTTTGATGTTAGACCCCATAAAGTGTATGTATTCTGGATACTTATGAGTAGCGAAGTGATATAACGATGTATGTTCGTCCGTTTGTTCGTTGAAACAAGCTTCCGACGATCCCAGATATGATGGGACTAGGTTGTTGTATATTTGTTTCACATATAGTCCTGATTGTTTGATATTGAAATTCAGCCTTATCAGTTCACAAATTATTAAACCTGTTACATGCGTTTCAATTGTCTTAATGGTAAAAATGGTAAGAATTGGTTCATAAATCCACATGGCTCTGAAATCATTATGTAAATTAAATTTTAGCAAGTATGGAAAAAGTTCTAAAATTAAAAATCAGGGCATCCTATTAAGAATTATACGAGTGTGACTGCGATATTCGTAGCTTTATTTGGCGCTGCACTCATCAAATTCATACACTTCAACATCTTTATTGATTAAACAGTGCAATAATGAGCTGCCAAGGCGTGGCCATCTGCATGACAGTACTCTTGTTTAGGTCGCTGTGTATAGAGACAATTGTAGAACTGAAAAGAGTTTACTTAAATTGGATTCAGTTGAAACAACTCCAATATGGTGTCGTCGTGATTTCGCTGAGTTCTATAAAGCTGAAAACTTTAAACGTAATTTAGACAAGCAAATAAGCCGCATTGTTGTGGCCTTCTTTTGATCAGAAATGCACTACGCATCCTAATATAGGCAATAGAAGGGATTTATTAAGGTTGTTGATAGTATTTACAAGACATTGGCAAGCATATAACTCGACTCGGTCTTCCCTCCACTAAGCAATTGTAGTGACAGGGAAAGAGAAGAAACGGACTTTCACCTGCTTTGCTAATTCCCGGCCGTAGTTGCCAAGGAAAACAGATTCCTGGGCTACTACATACTATCCTTTCTTTGGGAGAATTCTATGTCCAGACTAAAAAAACCTAGTGAGATAACTCACGGTTGCAATTTAAATGAAATTGCATCTTACTAGCGGTGTGGTCTTGAAAAACCAAAGTCCTTTTGACTGATAACACGAAGTGAGCTACCACGGTAATAATCAATCCACCAACCAGAAAAAAGCCTTAAAAGGAAATTAAAAGGTCAGGTCGTCCCAATAAAGAAGCCTCAGGGTGTGGTAGAACAATAGAAAGGTAAATTTGTTTTGGGTTAAATATAGTTTTTTTTATTCCTTCCATTTAATAATTACTCGATGGAAATACAAATAGTAAAAAGGAACAAAACTAAGAAAGTTAAATATATAAAAGTTGGTTTAGTCATGTTTTAGTTTAAATATTGGTTCACTAAAGCAAATTGAATTTACAAACCTTAAAGAAATTCATCATTACTTTTAAGATGTAGAAACTTTTTAGAGGTAGTAGAATTGATTTTATTATAGTTAATCGCTTTTTTACAAAACCCATCTTAATTTTTTTTTTATTTATTTATTGTATTCTGAAATAAATCTGAAATCCTTTTCTCTTCTTTTACTAACAAGAAACCGTTTAAAAATAAATTCCATTTAAACCCTGTTTCTAATAAAAATAATATAAATTTAAAAGGAAAAATACTTAAAAAAAGAATAACTTTTATTACAAAACTGCTATAAAATCCATTAAAACAAGTTGAAGTGCTATATTCGGCTGTGCCGAATCTTTGATACCCTCCACCGACAGTTCGAATGTTTAAGGAGTAATATCTGTATGATGTTATTATTATCTTAAACTGTGACGATTTGTTATTAATTATGGTTTTAGGATTTAGGGTTTATATAGGGCCTAGGGTAAATTATGGACCGATCATCACGAAATTTCACAGCGTCATTTCTAGTCTTTTAAAACTGTGACGTACCAATTTCTGTTATGATAGCATTATTAATTATGGTTTTAGGTGTACTAAACTGTTTTCCGGGAGTAGGGTTTATATAGGGCCTAGGGTCAATTTTGTACCGATCTTCACGAAATTTCACAGTATCATTTATAGTTCTATAAAACTGTGACGAGCCAAAACTTGTTATGATTGCATTATTTTTTACGGTTTTAGGCGTACTAAACTGTTTTCCGGTAGTTGGGTTTATATGGGGCCTAAGGTAAATTATGAACCGATCGTCACGAAATTTCACAGTGTTATTTCTAGTCATAGAAAACTGTGACGTACCAAATTTTGTTACGCTAGCGTTATTTTTTACGGTTTTAAACGTACTAAACTGTTTTCTGGGAGTAGTGTTTATATGGGGCTTAGGGTAAATTATGGACGGATCTTCATGAAATTTAACAGCGTGATTTCCAGTCCAATAAAACAAATTTTTGCAAAATCTTACCTCATTCCGTGCCTTGTTCCAGCATTTATGTTACTTTTTGTAACAAAATTATCAATTTTTTTAGGTGGTGGTTCCACATTTTTATTCATAGCTCTGGTCCTACTGAACAGATTTAGCTGGATTTCAATCTCAAACTGCTTAGGATAACTACAAGCAATTTGGCACTAAGTCTGTTCATTTCTTTTGAGTTGTTCGAAAGTGAGCGTGTTTTCAACAGACGGCCAGACGGACAGACAGACGGACATGGCTAAATCGACTTAGAATTACTCAAGGACCCATAATATATATATACTTTATGGGGTCTGAGATGAATAATAAAAAAGTTTCACACGGAATGACAAACTTAATATACCCTCTTCACAACTAATTGTGGTGGAGGGTATAAAAAGTGAAATGGATCAAAACTTGGGCACGTATTCCACTAGCATTTTTACTATTTACTATATTTTATCTTTTTTTTATTTATATTATATTCTTTTTAAAAATTTAAAAATTGAAGCACAGCCGCGAATAACGTTTTAAGTTACAAAATAATAATTTTTCAGGAGAGCAAAAAAACGTTTTTTGACAGGGAGCATTATTTGTTTTAAAATTTTTTTTTTTTCTATTATTAAAAATAATGACAATAGAAACTTTTATGCAAAATGCTTTTAAAACATTATCCCGCACTGCAAAACCATTTCGATGTCATCATATTGTTAGTAACTTGCAATGTTCTTCCACTGGCTGACACTTTATATGCCATTTTGAAGGCATTAAGGTGCATAGTTTTGGTTGATTTGATGTTTAAACTGTGTTAGAGAGTAAGGCCAACGGTTATCTGCAAAAAAACTGTTTTTGCAAAATGTGGCGTTTACAACGTTATTCGCGGCTGTGCTTCAATTGATGAACAATTTTTATGGCTCTGCTCTCTCTTTCTCTGACTAAAGGCCGTTTTCACAACTTACCGATAGCTAAAGGTAGGATTTTATCGGCCGTATAATAAGTGTTCTATTATTACAACATTACTTTAACCTACCAGGTAGGATGAACCTTAATTTACTTCATCGCTCACTTTAGGTTAAAGTTAAGTTTTAATAATGGAACACTTTTTTATAAGGCCGGTTAAAGTGAACTTTTAGCTATCGGTAAGTTGTGAAAACGGGCCTAAAACTCTTAAACAGAATTTTACCTCAAGGTATTAAATCAAATACCGTAAATTATTTTGTTTGTTTTTTTCTCCTCAAATGAATCCTACTTTTTTTTAAATATTTTTTATCCTGTTTAAAAATCATAAAAATTTTTTGCTTGAGAAAAAAACCCACAAAACTAGGTCCCTCACTTAAAGGAGAGATTTAATTTAGGTGATAAGCAAATTCACATTTAAAATTTAGATTTGGGAGGAATATCGTTTCCATCAGTTTTATGTGGTTCATAGAATAAATTTGCTCTGCTCCAGATAACACAAACCAAACATTTGCATTCGTTTTGTTGTCTATTTCTTGTTTTTTTCTCGTTTATTAATTTTATAGTTGAAAAATCAGGTAAAAATACTTTTTGGCAAAAGGAAGAATATTAAAGGAGTGAAATCTTTGAAAAAAAATCGCCTAAAAATTATAAAATAAACAAAATGCTCCTTAAGAAGTAGAGACTTTCTAGAAATCCTTTCATAAATACTTTTTCAAAAATAACTTTTTTCTAGGGATAAGGGATTTTAATCAAACTGAAGGTTTTTGAAGCGAAAAGTACTTAAGGAAACATAAAGTACTTTTAGTAAAAAGTATATTCGGAAACAAAAAGTACTTTTGGAAACAAAAGTATTTTTTTTTTTTTTTTTTTTAGCAAAAAGAGCTTTTTGAAAAAGCGTCGTTTTTAACAAAAATTCCTTTTTTACCAAGAAGTACTTTTAAACGAAAAGTCATTTTTACTTAAAGTACGGTTTAACAAAAAGTACTTTATACAAAAAGTACTTTTTAGCTAAAAGTCCTTATTAAAAAAAAGTTTTTTTTAACAAGAAGAAGTTTTGTAGCAAAAAGTACAGTTTTGTTATAAATCTATACCATTTGGCATCAAAATTAATGTTATTTAATATAAAAGTACTTTTAGAAATATTTTAAAGCAGAAAGACGAAAAGTGCTTTACAAAAAAAAATGATAATGGTGATATTTTATAACCCTTTTTGGTTAAAAGATTTTTTGAAACGAATTTTATATTTTTTATTTTTTTAGAATAATACTATTTCGAAGAAAAGAACATTTTTATAACAAAAACAAAATTGCTAATTTTAATAGAAAAATCTATGTTTTGCAAATCAAGTTAAATTATTACAACAAAGTACCTTTTTAGAAAACTAAAACAAAATTGTAACTCAGCACATCGTTTTCTATTAATCACAACGTAAGATTCGTAATTGTACTAAAAGTTTGAACATAAAAGTACTTTTTCACTGGGACCCTACGCAAAGTTTACTTTGCAGAGTCCTGAGTTTGTTGGAGAGTTGGGAGAGAAGAATAGAATTCAAAGTTTGGTTTCTTCCAAATTTGCTTCTACAGCATGTTTAAATATCAACCAACAACAACAAAAGACACAAAAAATAAAAAATATGTCAAGGTAAAATTGGTGCGCCAAGAAGAGATACAAGACTTAAAAGAAAATTTAAAAGGTATTCTCAAAGTAAAAAAAAAACATTCTAGAATATATTTAAAGTAACTTCTTAAGCTCATTCTACATCTACATCATCATTCTACATCTTCTGCCCATTGAGCAGTATGTGATGGGAATGGCGGCCAGGAGCATTCTTAGACTGAGGGAGTTAGGACTTACGAGGAATGACACTCAGGGTCACTCACGGATCCTGGGTGAGATTGAGGCTGGTGGCTATTGCCTGGGACCGCCGGGATCCACTGATTATGTTAGCACCAGTTTGGATTTTGGTCGGTTGCCAGAGGTAATAATGCCCTCTAGGGAGAGCTGGTCGGGCAGGGGCAGATTATTTGGTGGATTTGCTATTTTCACTGATGGCTCAAAGATGAGGGGCACGGGTGCAGGGGTCTACATTGAGGATCTGAACATAAGAAGGTCATATAGGCTTCCTGACGACTGCAGTGTTTTTCAAGCGGAGGTTCTGGGGGTCTGGAGGGCCGTGGAACTGATGAGGGACAACATTGATAGGGGTTCGGAGGTCACTATATATGTGGACAGCCAGGCGGCTCTTATGGCCGTAACGGGCTGTTATGTGAACTCCAGGCTGGTTGATGAGTGTAGGAGGGCTCTGAGGGGAGCCTTAGGGGAGTATCTGCTAAGGTTATGGTGGGTGCCGGGTCATTGCGACATAGGCGGCAATGAGATTGCTGATGAGTTGGCAAGACAGGGCTCAGAGATGGAGGATCCTGACTGTGTGGAGGCGGTTAGGCCTCCATTGGGCTTCTATTTTGGTAGAATTAGGGAATGGATACCGAGCGTGACCAATCGGGCCTGGGGGAGCCGAACGGACTGTCGGGTATCACGGACACTGTGGCCGGTGCTTAGGAAGTCCGATTCGGTGTCGCTGTTGGGCAGGAGCAGGGTCTGCGTTAGGACCATGATAGGAATTATCACGGGCCACTGTATGATAGGCAGGATGGCGGTGAGGATGGGATCCGACTTGTCGGATATATGCAGGTTGTGCGAGGACCCTGAGGAGTTGGAGTCAGTTGAGCACTTTCTGTGCCACTGTCCCAGGTTGCAGGTTAGCAGGTTGAGGTGGCTGGGCAGTAGATTCCTGGGCGAATTAGGGGATGTCTCGGGTTGCGGACTCGAGAATCTGATAGGATTCGTAATGGGGATGGCCTGGCTGCGCGAGGGGAGACTGGGTGCTAACCGCACGTAGGGCGGATTTGGTTTAAATGGGATTTCTCTCGGGGTTGGTCATTTACGTTCTTTTCTTTCCTTTCTTTTCTATCTACACGCAAAGAAAAAACATGGTTGTGGTAAACATATTCTAAGAGCAACATATTATGATAAGAATTATGATTGTAGTCACCATATTAAGATTATCATTGAATCATATTATGACTAAATATACTCGTACTATTACATCATAATATTTTTCCCTTAATCATATTATTATTCTGTTTATCATACTAAGTTAAGAAGTAATCAAATTATTGTCATGTTAATCATAACAAGCTAAGAAGTAATCATATTATCATCATGTTAATCATAATAAATTTAGAAGCAATCATATTATGATACAGCACCTTTCATAGCTGTCATAAAAATACAAAATAAATTAAAATTTTTTTGCATCGAATTTTTATTTTTTGGCTTTTTACAATTTTTCTTAATGGACATAAAATAGCGGACTTCAATATAAGGCTTGCAAAAGAGCAAATGAAAAATCTGTGGTTTTCATGGACAACCGCGTGTATCCATTTTTTCGATTTTAGGATGTTGATGTCATATTGCCTAATTTTGAACGCTCTTTACATGTTTCATAAAATTTTTGAAAAAAGATGGATCAATTCCGACTATTTAACGTAATGACAATGTTTAAAAAGTGCAATACCTAGCCCATTTGATCTCGAATGGTTTTTCGGCTTTCCTGAAAAATTTGTTTTAAGACATACGCGGTTGCCCATGAAAACCACAGAAATATCGTAGCACTTTTATAAAATATAACGAAATCTCTGTGGGTTTTGCTGTTGGATTTTACAAAAAAACTATGATATTTTGCATTTGCACTATTACATCACTAATACTTGAATGAACACCGCTAATATTTAAATTTTTCAATTTCTTTAAACTTATTTTTTTTATGGAATTTTATCTTTTAATTGTTTAACCGCTCACAAAAAAAAAAACGACAAAACTGCTTCAAAATTATTTTACAAATGGCGCTAACATAATATGATTAGAGTAAAAATAGTTTGATTGCATCTTTAACATAATATGATAAATGTATAGAAAGCCATCATGTTATGGCTATCAAATATCATGATATGGTTGTAAGAAATATAATATGTTTAGAAAGTTATCATAATTAAGTTGTTAGAAAAATAATTTTTTTTCGGTCAACAATACTCAAATTCATAATTGCGATAAACATTGATATGTTTACAGTAACTATAATATTGTTGATATTAAATAAAAATAACAATTATTTGTGTACGACAACAATATATTGTTACATTAAACATAGTGTTGTTGCCGTAACCATGCAAAACCATATTTTTTCTCTGCGTGTATCTTTCGGATCTGTCTTATGCTTTTGCTGCTTATTTCACCTACTTTATACCTTCTTAGCTATCTCTAATTAAGGCGTCACAATGGACCATATTGGTCTCTGGGTGAAGGTGTGAAGGAAACTTCACACCGGCCTTTCTACCTACCTACCTACTTCTTAAGCTATTTTTACTAAAATTCTTATTTCTTAAAACTTAAGTTTTAATAAAAATGAGAGTACTTTTTAACTAAAAATTTACATTTTTAAAAAAAGTGCCTTTTATATAAAGGTTCTTTTCCAAAAAGTACCAAAAAATATATAAAAGCATTACATTCCTTTTTTTAAGTGCGTACGCCAATGTTTTCTTTCTCAGCGCATCTATAAATGCTACTTCCACTTAAATATGGTAAGTCAATGGAAAATTCAAAAATAACTGTTTTCATCTCATTTTTCCACTTTTGTTCTTTTTTTATGACGTTTCCGCTTATAACATTTGCACATGTTTTTCCCCCCGACTAATAATTAAAGTTCTTTCATTCACAACAGCGATTGTTACATGGTTGGATAGTGACTTTTCTTCAATATCATTTCGATGGTGAAGAATAATGGAAATAGTTCATGATATTTGGAGAATATTAAATGGAAAAAGCAGCAACAGTTTTTTCTTTTCTTTTGTCAATTTTTGTTTTTGTTTTCTTTTTTATCAATATGTTTGTTAGAATAAGAGTAAATAGTAGTTTGACTTTCATTCTCATTAGCATAATATTATATACAGTGATAATCATGAAATACAATTTTCTAAACAAATTGGATGTTTGGGATAAGAGGGACAAAAATGTTAAATATTTTTATAGTTTAAATTCAAACCAATTTTGCAGGTGCAGTTTTATGACAAGCTGTTTAAAAAATTTATTTAGAAAGGTTTTTATAGAGCGTATGATTAATATAAATTCTAAGACACACATTGCGTATATGAAAATTTAAAATTAATTTTAACTTAAATTGTAATAATTTCGTTCAAAGGTTTTAAAAAATAATAAAAAGACCTTCAATTTCTTCTTTTTAGACTTTTTAGAGAATAATTATCCAAGCGTATGATTAATTCAAATTCATAGACAAATATTGCGTTTATGAAAATTGAAAATTAAATTTAACTAAAATTGTCATTTTGCTGGTTTTCATAAGTTGTTTTTTATTCATTTCAGACTTTTGTTTTGAGAAAAGCTGTTATGCGCGCGTATGATTAATTGAACTTCTAAGATTAATATTTCGTATCCGCAATATTGCAAATTAACACTTATGTGAATGGCAATGTACCCGGGTACCTTTGGCGTTTTCAGATTATTTTTTTTATAGAAGGAGATGATCCACATAGCTGAAACTTCTTGAGAACTCCTTACTATTAATAAATTTTAAATTATCATTATGGTTTAGCTAAAAAATCATTTTGGAAGGGCTTGGTGCACCACATTTCATCTTTCACCCTTAACGGTATGGCAAGGTACCCGGGTACCTTCATACATTAAGTATCGAAAAACGATTATTGCAAGTATATTTTTAGTAAACTGTTGCTAAAATAAAATAAAAGGAAGTCGTAATGAATATTTAAGAAAAACAAAAAAAAAAAAAAAAATATACATAGATAAATAAAAAAATAACCAGAAATTAACACTTAGCTATTTGTTCATATTGGACAGATTGTTGAATTGAACACTCATTTCAAATTGGTTTGACACATTTTGTTCAAGCTTTGCTTGTTTTTATGTGCTTCATACATAGTTGCGAGCACACCCGACAATTCCCTACTACGGGAGTACGTTCGCTTTCATCATTTATTTTGCAAACCGAAAATGTTTGACGTGGATACATGAAAATCTTTCCCCAGCAAACTCGGTATTGCAGATTTGACTGAGATAACTTTTGGGTTTATGATGCGTTGTTAAATATTTTACTAACACACTTCAAATATGATCACTGATAATGTGTGATAATATGATATAAGATGATAATGCTGCTACATCTATAGTATTATAAAATCAATTTGCTCTGCGTTTGCAGGAATATTCCTTTTGTTTTGTTGAAAAATGTAAAATTTTCAGGTTTAGTAGTACATTGGGCTTTCTGGCTGGTTGTTCCTTACAACTTTCCATGCAACGGGTAAGAGTTCATTGCATCGCAAGCCAAAGACGGTTTATATCTCTGACGTAAATTCCCATTCAAGATTGTCCAAATAATCTCGAAAAAATAGCTTTATATGTTCTGTTCGTAATATGAGGGTTTCATCATTTTCAAAACTTTTGAACGGCAAGTGAGTAGTTTTCCACAACTCTGTTATGAGTTCTCTATTTGGTTTGTGGACGCCAGCGCACAGTGGCGCCATTTGAGTTTTTTCGTTGCAAAAATCATATCTTTTGAACCGAATAAGATAATTGAACAGTTTAAACAGCATATGATAGATAACTGTTCAGCCTATGAAATGAGCGTTTGGAAAGGGTGCTACGCTCTGTAGGGGCCTAATTATGGGTTATCAAAGTTAAAATTAGTAGAAAAATCAATTTTATGGTAACTAAAAAAAATTATTTTTACATTTTTAGATTGTTTTTATTTTTTTTCTTTAGGTTTTTATGTTTTAAATTATTACCCAACAAATTAAAAAAAAAATTATTTTTTTTTAAATTTATTTTTTCAATTTTCTGTAAAATATTCATCACAGTTCGTAAGAGAAGGTATATCTAAAAGACTAACCATTTCTAAACTATAATTATTTTCTAACTCTATTCGTGACTTCACATGCCGCAGGGAAGATATAAGTGGATCGGAAGATGCTGCCAACATGTTGAAGAGGTCCTCATTTTGCCTTACCCTTGATGCTTTGAATGTGTTCTGCAATCTATATTTTTTATAAAATTTGTTAAGAGACTCCTGTGCTTCTTCAGAAAGCTCTCCAATTGGCAAAGACTGGTACTCAATTATATCTTTGCCATGCGCCAATATTTTATGGACGGTCGGGGTCAACTTCTTCTGTGGATACATTTCTGCTAAAAGAGATGCAGTTTTCGACGCATATTCTCCATATTTTGTAGAATTGACATTTTCTTTGCAGTTTAAAACATCCAAGATCGTTCCCAATCTTTTCACGATTTGATTGTCAATTCCAGTGATTCTAGTTACTGCCTCATCATTTTCAAAAAATCTCCTAGAAGTGTTTCCATCGTTTGAGTTACCGTATCCGTGCTTGGGACAGTCTACTTTTAGTCCAACTTGTTTAAAAAAAGCATCCTGTATTTGCTTCTTTCTGATCTTTTCCTTATCCTTTATTGATGTATTTTCATCGAAGTTTTCCTCCTCTTGTGGTAGGGTATACGCCAGTTTTAGCAAGAATTCCATACACCTTATCCTTGCGTGCAATGGTGACATTCCATATTCGTAATTCTCCTCATTTGTAGAATCGTTTAAATTACCAAAGTTCTTCTGACTCTTTTTGCAAATCGGGCATGACATTGTTGAGGTTGTTCCTGTCAGTTCGTTTACGACTTTTCCGTCAACCATGGTCAGATGGAACTCGTAATTGCATTCAATATATTTTCCTTCTCCAATTTGCAGCTTTGTAGGCTTAATCTTGCTTATTTGTTCTTCAATGTCCTTCACCGTGGTCCTTATGAGTTCTGCCGATCCCTTGCAAACTGAAACATTATTGGTCGGCAATAATGCACTGATGACGGACGTGGATTTTTCCAGTGAAGGGAAACATCCGATTTAAGCCGCAAAGGAACAACAGATGCCATAAACATATTTCCGTCCGATATTGTAGCGTCATCGGAAGATATCCTTTGCTTATAAACGCTTTGTCCGGATGATCCATCGCAGCCCCATTTGCTGATCAATGTCAACTTCTCAGGAAGAATTTTCACCTCATTTTCAGGAAGACTCTCCAACAACCGTTTTGCTGTATGGCCCATGAGATCCTGCAGATTGGCTTTCGCAGAGACTTCCGTAAATTCCGTATGCAGTGGTCGTGAATTTATTTTGGCTTGCGTAATATGCTTGTATCCGGGTAAAACGTCAGCGCCGTGTCGCGTTAAAGATGCCCGTAGTTTCTCATATTTCTCTTTGGAAAGTTCTAAGTCCATAAACAAGGCCAAGGCTTCTTCGGAACCATACTTTTTAATGTGTGCGTTTGTGGGCGTGGGAATGCTTTCCTTAATCCTTTTTAGTCGCAGTGGGCTTGCATCAGCAACAGATTTGGTTATGTGCGACCTAACTCTTTCACTATCCTTTGTAAATTTAATAGACAGCGCTTCCGATAATTGCTTCGTGGTCAAGTCATTGGTGGCATCGGCAAGTTTCCTCTTTCTTGTGAAAATTGAACACTCCTCAATACTTTTTTTTGGCCTTCCTTTTGCTCCTCTGGTTGATGTGGTGGGTTTGTCTACTGCCAATATATCCAGGATGGTATCTTCATTAAGCCAGTCCTCGTATTTGGAGTTGAAGTTCTGAATGGTTCGATTAGATTTCACCCATTTTGCCTTAATATTTGCATATATCAGATAAAAATTATTTTTTATAATTTCGCTTCTCTCAATATTTCCGTATAAGCTATCAAGTTCTTCTAAAGCAGCTTCCGTGAAAAAATTTGGTGTGGTTGACTTTCTAAACAGTTCAAATAATTTAAAATTGTTCAACGCCATGTTTTCAGTACTTAAATTGTTTAATGGTTTCAGTAATTGTTGCGCCAACTTTCAGTCGTAGACTAATCCAGGCATTATGCTTATTTTGCAATATATAGGCTTATGCTACCATGCCGAAAAATGTACCTGTTCCCTACATACATATGGATTTAGGCTGAATAATGCATTTTTATATTATGCACGTGTCCAAATAAGATTTGTGCCTACCTGTAGTCAATATTGTTCTTGACCATTTGCAATATATAGGCTTATGCTACCATGCCGAAAAATTTACCTGTTCCCTGCATACAAATGGAATTAGGCTGAATAATGCAATTTTGATATTATGCACGTGTCCAAATAAGATTTGTGCCTACCTGTAGTCAATATTGTTCTTGACCATTTGTACGCCAAAGTATTGTTTAAGTGAGGTACGTACCTGCTAATTTCAATGAGTAGTTTTTTTAGATTTTAGATCAAACTACTGTCATACAATTTCTGCAACCATGTCTTTTTAACCTTTTTTACCTCTAGAAGCCAAACGGGCACGTACGGGCAGATAAAATTTTTGAATTATGTAAAGAAATAATCAAAGAACAGATTTTGCAAATATGGCAAATATAGAAAAATATAGATTTTTGTTATTTTCCGTCAAAGTTGAAAAATAGTGAAAAAACGGATAGTTTTTAAATAGTGATTTACCAGGAGAAACACAAAGCAAACAGTTCATTTTTTTTTTATCATTACACATTTAATAAATGCATCAATCAATACAAACAAAAAATAAGGCGATTCGTTACCTATTTTTCGTGATATTACACCTGAAATCGCAACAAATTTACTAAAAATTGTGTGTTTTTTTGAAAACCGAAAGTCGGTCAACTTTGAACGGCTATATCTTCTAAACTAAAAATGTGATATTATTAAGAGTGGCAGATTTGAAATCGTTGAAAAGTTTCCTATAACATGAGTTTATTCAAAACTTCGTCGGTGCTCATGAAAATTTTGATTTTTGCAACCTCGTTTGCTCTACGGGCGCTACTGTGCAGCGTGAATAAGAATCCCAATAAAGCGTTTAATTATTCTTCACAAAATTACTCAAATGTTTGTATTCCACATAAAAAGTTCAACCTGTGTATCTTTGCAATAAGCGAAATCATCGGAATAATATTTAAATTTTTTGGTTTCACATTTGCACAGAGAAATATTAACGCTTAATTTCAAACTTGCGTATTTTACCAGTAATACATTGCACAACCCAAGATATTGAAATTTTACTGAAAATGAACTTCTATTGTAAGTCTCAGAGTTATTTTTCGTGACTATGCACATATTTTCGACAAAAAATTTAAGTTTCCAATAGTATTTCCATATAGGTACCCGGGTACCTTGCAATGCTGGTAAGGGTGTTTTTTTTTTGCCATTCACATAATGAACCTAATGAAATTATGTTAGAAAAATCTACGTATTATTCAAGCAAATTTAATAATGCAGCTAATACCAGAAAAACTTGGCAAATAATACGTAATATTGGCATTAATAATACAAGTAGACGTGTATCTGATGTTGATGTTAACATTCTTAATCAATCTTTCATTAATATAACCATGCCCTTAGCTAATGCCGCTTTTTATGACAATCTGCAACCAATGAATATGCCTACTGGAGCGTTTAATTTTCGATATTTTACACCCTTAGATGTTGTTGAAGGATTTAGAAAGGTTAAATATAACGCGACTGGCTTGGATAACATTAATCCTAGGTTTATAAAACTTATTCTTCCTTGGATAATACAATTTATAACACATTTATTTAATACAATTATTACCACAAGCACTTTCCCAAATGAATGGAAAATAGCCAAAATCATTCCCGTGCCTACGACAGATAAAGAATATCGCCCTATCTCAATCCTACCGTATCGTTCCAAAGTCTTTGAACACTTAATACAGAAACAAGTTTTTGAACATTTGAACTCAAATAATCTATTGACAGAACGCCAATCGGGCTTAAGACAAATGCACAGTTGAATAACTGCTCTTACTGATGTTGTTGAGGAAATAAGGGGTAATTTGGATAACGGAGATATTTCGTTTTTAGCCTTACTGGATTATTCTAAAGCGTTTGATACTGTTGACCA
The DNA here is from genome assembly GCA_930367215.1 of Pollenia angustigena. NCBI lineage: Eukaryota > Metazoa > Arthropoda > Insecta > Diptera > Polleniidae > Pollenia > Pollenia angustigena. The sequence goes on from OV884057.1 coordinate 253,196,004, forward strand.
TGACATACTTTGCCTTAAACTGGTTAAAATGTTTAAATTTTCTTCATTGGCTGTGAAATTGATGTATACATATTTGACTAATAGGGGGCAATGCGTCTCAAATTAGGGGACTATTTCGAAACCCCTGCGAGTTGTCAGAGGTGTCTCTCAAGGCTCGATACTTGGACCACTATTATATTCAATTTACTCCAATGTTATACCAAAACAAATTAGATATTCAAAAGTTCAAGTGTACGCGGATGATATTAAAATTTACCTGAAAAGTTCCAAGTATTCTATTAACTCTAAAGTAAATGAACTAAATTACGATCTAAACCAAATTTTTCTCTTGGCATCGGCTAATGGATTACGCTTTAATCCTAAAAAAATCAAAATGTGTTATTATCACAAAAAAATCTGTTAAAATTGATGTTCAAAATAACGTAATAAAAATTGAAGTAGTAAACACAGTCAGAAATCTTGGAGTTGTCTTTAACAGCACACTTACCTGGTCGGACCACATTACCCAGGCATGTGGTAGAGTGTACAGTATGCTGCGGAATTTGTGGACTGTACAGTACTTTACACCACCCAAAGTAAGACTTTTGCTGGCAAAAACTTATCTTCTGCCTACACTTCTTTATGCATCGGAGATATTTTCTGGATGTAACTTAAAAGACTTCATGAGGCTTAAAACGACATTTAATAACATTGTACGCTATATTTATAGTCTAAAAAAATTTGATCACGTATCTCAATACTCCTGTCGTGTGATCAACGTTAGCTTCGAAGACTATCTGAAATTAAAAAACCTTTTGTTCATACACAAAATTATAACGGCAATGAAACTAAAATATCTATTTGACCGTCTACAGTTCATGAGGTCCTCGAGAGTAAACTGCCTAGTCCAACTTCAACATCGTAATGCAGCGTCTGAGAAACAGTTTTTTTATATATTCAATACGTCTCTGGAACCAACTTCCTGTATCTTTACAACAATCAACCAACGTAACTAAATTTAAAAATAACTTCAATAACATTTATAGCATTCGAAATAATTAACTTAATGGGAAAATTCAAATATTTATGTACTCTTATTAAATTTTCTATTAATTGTAATTATTGATCTAATTATCTATTATTACTTTATCTGCCAAATTATTTTATATATTAAGACAAATAGATATATTAAAACTAACTTCTCTGATTCTAATACTCTAATTATAAGATAATGTATCTTGTTGTATTAGAAAATCACTAAATAAATAAACAAATAAATAAATAAATATAAGTTGAACAAGAATTATCTTTTTGTTCTACAAAGTTCTGTCAAATTCTTTAAATGTTTTTTTAAGTTTTTTTTTATTAATAGTCAAAAAAAAGGTTCAATTTATACTTGGTGTAACATAAAAAAAATTTTTCATTATTTATGATCACAAACTTATTTTATATAATTTTTAGACAAATATTAAGAAAGTCACCAAAAAACACATGCGGTTTGTTATAAAAGCCGCAGTAATAATATTTCACACAATGCAAAATACTTTTTATACTCGAACTCTAATGTAAACTGTTGTATCTAAAAACGTTAGCAGAGCTACGGACTGCAAATAATGTAAATTTTTTAAACACACATAGCGACAGACAGGCAGTCAGACATACTACATCTAGTTTGCAGCAGCAGTAAAAGTAGTTTAAATGTGCAGAAGATGTCTGACAACAATTTTAGTATGTACTTATGATCAAAAAATAAAAATCGTAAGATTCCGATCTTGAAGTTGAAATTGCAAAAAAAAAATATATTTTTGATGTTTATTTTCGTTGAAAAAATTATAATATTTTTTATCTCAGTTTCTGTAGAGATTTTTAGAGCAGTGACTTTTAAGTTTTCAGTTTCCCTAATTTTATATCACTTTTCTTAAAAATAATCTTAATGCTTACTGTGTATCACTCGATACATTTACGTTGGGTACACACTATCAAACTTGAGTGACAGTCAAAATTATATAAAATCCACAGCCACCCACAAACTTATTTGTGGTTGACTGACAGAAATACCGAGCAAGCGAAAATTTGGGCAAAACTATCATTAATGTTCTCAATAGTAATTCGATTTTGAAAAAACGAATTTCCAGTAAACTTCTTTTAGGGGGGATTTAACCAAAATACGAACATAATTAGTATTTTATGGGCATAAAGAGTCTGTTTTGGATAGTAGGTAGCAGTGCTGGGAAACTATCGATAGACTATCGATATTATCGATAGTCTTAAAATATCGAAAATATCGATAGGAAAAATATAAATATAGATATTTTTATTATTTAAAATAAAGATCTGAAGACATCTAACAGCAGCTATACACACACGGTATTTTGCTGCAAATTTTTACTTGCTATTATTAATTCGCGCTAAAAAACAGCAATGAATACAAACAACAAGTATGGAAAGTGGTATGGATTGCTTAGCAGTGCTTTTTACTGCTAATTTAAGGCTTTTTAGTCTGAAATGTAAAATATTTTTGTAATGTTGTAAAAAAAATACAAATCCAAATGCAATTGCAAGCATAGGACAAAACAATGAACGACCATTAGAGGATAAGTCCGCTAGATTGGTTAATTTTGGGTTTAGAATTTAGGAAATTTTTTAAAGTTGCAATGGAATATCTTATAGTCCCTGTTACTTCGGTTCATTCAGAAACGTACTTATCAATTTTTAAAAACTGCCATCTAAAATAACTTGCGTATATACACACGTCTCATACATTCAATAAAGAGTGATGAAAACAACGGACTGTAGCCTTATAAAAAAAAATTAAAGTTTTCCTGCACAAGTACAAACATTCAGTCGATAGTAATATCGATATATCTATAGTGAAATCTGAACTATCGATAAATATCGATAGTAGAAAATATCGATAGTATCCCAGCACTAGTAGGTAGTATAAAGACTTTGTGAATCTATGGAGCAATTTTCACCATCTACAAAAATGTCGTCCTTAGCACAATTCAAACGTTTAATTAAATTATCCACAAAATTGCAGGTTTTACTTTGCGGTAAAAGCTAAGATGGGCAGACAACGAGCTATACGGACGGATGGACTTGGATAGATAGATCACTTTAAAAAGAGATTCTGACGGTATACAAAAAGACACACAGCAGCAGAATCGTATATAATTGCTTTTCCTTTAATTTTTGTTTACTTATGTATATAATTTGACAGTTAAAAAAATATTTATCTTTAATAACAATGTGCTTTGGCTTACAATTGTATAGTAAAAGATAAAACTTGAAACAACATTTCAAATACAGAAAAGCCACCTATTAACTAAAATAAAATTTTTTTAATCCCTTCTCTGCGAAAGCATTCGAAAGCTTCAAAAAAAATGGAAATATGCGCTTTTAACTTAATCAATGCTGCAAAAATGCTCTTTTAACTAAAAAATGCTACAAAGAGTAAAATATGCAAAAATATGCATTAACAAATCGATGCCAAGATTCATAGAAATCTGTATAACGGAAAAATATATTGTTTGTGCCTTTACAAGGAACAACATGCAATTGCATACTTACGATTTTTCCTGTTTAAAACTTATAACTGTTTATTACTTAAATCAAGCAGATTCATGCACACACAAATTTTCGCCAATTGTTTTCAAAAATATAATTTAGTGAATTCAACGTTTGCTGATATCAAAAACATTACTGCAGAAAATGTTGTTAGTACTAACAAATATTTAATTGATACTATTAATTTGTTTACTGGTGCAAATTTAATTGAATTATTTTTTAATTAATATAACGAATTTCTTAATAGAAGTCCAATTTTATCTGTTTGTTAATTTGTCCAGTGTGAGGTAGATTTTAAAAAGAGACCTGCCAAAGCTAAGCTTAGGAAAAATCGTGCCCATTCTTGATTGCCTGAAAGCTTTTACTACAACCCCCGTAACATATTTACTATATTCACCAACTCGAACGATAAATGTTTAAAACCACACACCATTTAACATGGGGATAAAATATGAGAAAACATACATATTGGACCAAGAATAAACGAGAAAATGTATTAAGTTTTTCCTTTTAATTTTTTTTTACCTGTGCACACTGGGAAATTCCGGCCAAAAATGATTTTTTTTTAATTTTAATAAAATTTCAATGACAGATTATAGCAAACACTTCAAAACATACAGCTCATATCTTAATTTGGCTCTTGGATAACTATTTTTCTGTTAATACTGGAGCAAAGTATAGAATTTTTTTCTTACAAATTTAAGGTTTTCAAAGTTGATTTTTGTGCTTTGAAATTAAAGTAAGCTATGATTTTTCCTTTAAAGTATTCTTTGAAAATAAGCACGTAACGTTTAACCCGTATTAGTAATTAATCATTCCATGTGATAGCTGTGATTTTGTGCGCGTTATTTTTTTTGGATAAGTGAAGTGATTGTGAGTTACTTAAAAAATAAATAAAACCTAAAGTAGTCCAAATTTAAAGAGACCATAACAAAAAAGGTGGGGCTAGGAGAGGTTAAGTGATAATTATATCTAGTACTGTTAAGTATCAAAAGTTAGTACTATACATTTCAGCTGCCACCACCTGCCACTCTAGTATAATTTTTAGTGATTTCATATATTTTTATAAGATTAGCGTGAAATGAAATGTTGTATGTATACTCCCCACCCAATGTGTAAAATAAAATAATAGTAGAATCTTTTGGAAATTAAATTCATAAGGGGTTAGAAATGGGTAAAAACGGGTAAAATCAGCAACATTAAATCTCGTGATCTATTAGAGGTAAACGTTAAATTCAAAAAATACCATTATTGAATCGAAAATTGAATCATCATGTGTTGGGTCCTTTTTTGAAATTTGCACATTTTGGGTATAAAAAAGGACAACAATGAAATTTTGGTACTTTTTTGGTAAACAATTTATCTTCTTTTAGTAAAAAAGATAAAAATAAAGTTAAATTGTGTTCTCTTCTCTTAAAAAGCTCTCATACAAATTTTGGTACATTTTGGAAATTCGAATATGTATATAAAAATACCGTTGGTACTTTTTTCTGTTATGCTATTTTTATTTTTATACGCCCAATATTTGAATGCCAAATTTCAGCTATTTACTGAAAGAACAGATATTTGTTATATATATGTAGCAATGAAGTCGCGAGTACGGGGGAAGAAAAAATAATTGGTACAAGTCCTTACCCATCTCAACCCCCACCTACCTTTTCATATGAAATTTTGCAAAATGGTATGTTCCAGTTGAAGGTTCCTAAACAATTCCCCCGTCAACCATCCCACAGGAGCTCAAGTCGGATCCACGTCTGAGTTATGTTCAGATATATATATATATATATATATATATATACATATGTTTATGTATTTATATAATCACATAAGTTCACATATTATATTATAACCATATATGATCATATCTACTTTTATTTGCTCAGGCTGGCAAAAAGATATGGACAAGAGATGAGCATACATAGATATTCCACAAACTACTAATATAATCGCTACAAATGATCATATTTTATTACACCCCCAGGGCCTTTTTTAATTTTGTTCGATACTTTTGGGTCGTCAATGATCTGGCCAACCCCTGTATGTACGTGTCTTAAACTTTACCTAAGGATCAAACATGCTATTCTAAAGTTGGATACCAAATTTCAGCCATTTACGTGAATAAATAAAGAAGTTATGGATTTTTGACCGGAATTTCCCAGTGTGCTGTGGTACATTTTTTTTTCAAATAAAGGTGTGACAATTTAACAATTTTATGTCTGCACATTTTTTATTTCTTTTTTGCAAAAAAATATGAAATAAAAACTATGAAATTGTGAATTTTATATATTTTATGCGAATATTACCACTGAGTACAATATTGGTGTTTAAACATTTTTATGAAATATGGTTATTTTTTATATCTGCCAATAACGATTTATGTGCTGATATTTAAAAACAGTACTAAAAAATTTCCCTCCTTGAACAATGTTGACATTGTGGTTAAAGTAGTTTGGCAAGGGAAAATATAAAAAAAATTCAAATTTAAATTCTTTAATTTCAAATTAAAAAAATTTTGAATATTATTTTTGTCAAGCTAATAGGGCCTAAATTTCTTCAATGTAAATAAAATTCAATTTCAATTTTTGAAAAAACCTTTTCCGGAACTATCGCCTATTTTAGTGATGAAAAAAGTATTTAAAAAAATGTGTAAATTTTTGTGTGTTTAATGCAGAGTCCTTTTCCATTATTCATTTCGATTACGTTTGACATGTAAATGATGGGGAAAAATATAAAACTGAAATTTAGACCACAACACGTCATTGTGAGGTTAACCACAAAAATCAAAATCTCTGCTCTCCTACCAGGAAAAGTTACTATTTTATAGTTTTCAAAGCACTTTCTTACAACCCTTTAGCTATCAAATGTATGTGTGCGTGTATTTGTGTAAATACACTGTCATGCTAGTGACTGACATTTATGTTGATGCATAACACACAACTTGTTGTCACTGCAAAAATTTCTTTCATTCATATCTGCATTTGTATCTCGCATTCGTTTACAAATATCAGTTTGAATTTATTATTACGATATGTCCACTTTTCACAGAATTTCGGTGAAGACATCTCCCCCATATTGAATATAAGGGGAAACACTGTTGAAGTATGGCTTGCAATTTTATTTGTAAACATACCCCAGTGATAATAATAACGTGCTGATGATGTGTTGCATGTTTTTTTTTTAAAGTTCAAGCAGAAAAGGGAAAAAACATTATTAAATAAAAAACATTTTGACTGACTAACAGACTTATGAGTTTTGTGGTGTGTCATGCAGTTAAATTTAATTGAAACCAATTAAAAATAATACTATCCTACGATATTAAATCAACAACTACAAACAAGCAAAACAAATGTTAATGTTAATCAAGTATTATTAACACCTAAGTAAGCAGACACGCGGACAGACTGTTAACAAAGGCGGGGATGGATTGCGAATTTTAGTTACTGGGTTTTTGAAACCAAAATTGAGAAACCGGGAATTTAAAGGCCTTTAAAAGATATTTGGTTTTTCTATGGCAATTTATGTTATCGATAATGTAATTTAAATTGATTTTTTTAAATTCTATAGGAATTTGTGGCGATATGTGGAAAATCTAATGGAAATGGAAATGTGCTATCGATTATGTGATTTGTATGGCAATTTTGTTATCGAAAACATTAACCCCATAGAAATTTGCTATCGAAACGGTTATTTGTTAAAAAGTTTTCTATCGATAACATGACCTCTTCTGTTAAAAACATTTCAATGGCAATTTGTTATCGATAGTATAATTTCTTTAAAAAATTGTTATTGATAACATGACTTCCACAGAAATTTTTCTTTAGAAATATGATTTCTATTAAAAAGTGTTTTCGATAACATTATTTCGTTTTTACAGATTTTACAGAATTTTTTTTTTTTTTTGATAATATTATTTCTATAAGAAATTGTTATCGACAACATTTTAATAAGATTTTCTCTAAATTACATGAAAGAAATAACTTTATTAAAATTTGCGACTGATAAAATACTTTTTATAAAATTTGGCATTGACTACGTAAATTTTACAGAAATTTGTTACCAATAAGACGATTTTTAAAGAAATTGATTATTTTATAAGATGATTGCTTTACAAGTTTTATATCATAAACATGATTTCTTTTCAAATTTTCTATCGGTACTAGCATTATAGAAATCTTTTCGGTAGCGTGATTTTTACGGACGTTGGTTATCAGTTAAATGGTTTCCTTAAAAAATTTTAAATATTCATCAATAACTTAAATGTTATCGTTATGAATTTATTTTTTAATTTGTTATCGATAACATGAATTCTTGCAGAATTTGCTATTGATAATATGATAATCATAGAAATTTGTTAACAATACTACGATTTTAATAGAAATTTGTTATTGATAACATAATTTTTATTAAAATACCTATTATCGATAATAAATTATTATCAAAAAGTAATTTCAATCTGGCTTAGGCCAGATCATCAGGAAACTTCATCCATAAAGATTTTAGACAAACTAAAGATATTAAACCAAATAAAACTGTTAAACGTATAAGAATTATAGCAACAGTTCTACTTGTAAGCACGAATAGCAAAATCTTTTGAAGATAATAAATTATTATATAAATGTATGTACCTACTATCGACTTCTGTAGAAATTTTTTAATAATATTAAAGTATTCAAAGTCGCATTTATGGCATTTTGTCATTAACAACACACCATCGATTACATTATTTCTATATAAACCCGCATAAGCATACCTTCCTCTAATTATATGCATTACTAGAAACATTTTAAACAAATGACTCTCACTGCTGTATTTGTTTCTCATACTGATTTTTAAAATGTAAAATTAAGTCAAAATGTAATTGAAACTTAATATCTTGTTTAAGTTTTTTTTGCCTTCAATTCCTTTGAAAAAATAATATTTTTATGTTTAAGCGTTAAAACACATGTCAAATCAATGATACGATTAGCATTTAAACAACATTTTTTTAGGTTTCCCCTCCGCAAGTTTAGTGTTAACGATGACGGTATTGTTAATTTTTTTTTTAAATACTACAAAGCTTAAAATTTCTAATCAACTTTAGAAATTTAGAATATCGTTTTCTGTTAAGAGTTGTTTTAAATTTAAGTTTTTTATTTCTTTTATATTTTTTTTTTTGGAATCTTTTCTACCAACTGGTTTAAAAACTTCTTAAGAAAAAGTTATTCCGGGGAAAACTTTTTTGTTTTGAAGCAGATAAAAAAGGAAGCAAGAGGTACAAAAATTGCATATGAAGAATACTCTCATATGAAATCTAGTGCATTAAAGTCTAAAAATAGAAGTCTGTAAATAATATATTAAATTGTTATTCATATTCTTTACACACCCATAGGGGAAAGTGATGTTACACCGAACTTGCCACATGCCATCTCTAAGGTTGTAGGGACCGGTTCTAGGTCTTACACTTTTAATGATGCGGATTTATCAATTAAAAACGACGATGTCCTAGGAGGGGGCTAATTGACACCTTTTTGATAAAACTGGGTCTCTCAATTTTCATATTGTGTTTCAAATTTTTCTACAAAACCCAATTCTGTATGAAATCGATAATATTATTTTATTTGTTTAACATGTAACGGGTGATTTTTTAAGAGCTATAGGAAAGTAAAAAAAAAACACATAAAATTCAGAAAAATTCATGAAATCTTTATTTGGATCGATAGTACGGTCCATATAATTTAATGTTTGAAGATTATTTCATGCAAATGTTGACCGTGACTGCGTCTCAAATGATCCATCCGCTTAGTCCAATTTTGGCATAATCTTTCCAACACTTCGTCCGGTATCTGATTAAGAAATGCTTCAATGTTGTCTTCCAATGCGTCAATTAGAACAGCCATGTGTGTATAGACATGAGATTTAACATAACCCCACAAACAATAGTCTAAAGGCGTTTAATCGCACGATCTAGGCGGCCAATTGACCGGTCCCGAACGTGAAATAAAATGTTCACCGCACTCACCTCTCAATAAGTCCATTGTTAGGCGTGCTGTGTGGCATGTTTCACCGTCTTGTTGAAATAACATGTCATGCAAGTCAAGCTCTAGCATTTTGGGCAAAAAAAAGTTGGATATCATCTCACGGTAGCGCTCACCATTCACAGTTACTTTACGATTCGCATCATTTTTGAAGAAGTACGGTCCAATGATGCCACCAGCCCATAAACCGCAGCAAACTGTGACTTTTTCTGGATGTATTGGTAGCTCTTGCAATGCTTCTGGCTGATCTTCACTCCAAAATCGACAATTCTGCTTATTAACGTACCCAGTGAGCCAAAAATCAGCTTCGTCGCTGAACAAAAGAAGCGCGCGATATAGTTTCTTAACAGAGCACGCATTTTGATAATAAAATTCAATAATTTGCAAGCGTTTTTCTTTTGTAAGACGATTCATGGTTAAATTATAGACCAAAAAATGAAAATGTTTGACAGAGAAACAAAACACGAAACGTTCGTCAGCTGTTTAAACCAGTGTTGCCAAAAAGATAATAGCTAAAAAATCACCCGATATTAAGTAAAATAAAAAATTTTGTTATTTCATCAAATAACAATGTTTTTCTTCTTTATTAGTTTTTGAGCTTAAGGTCACTTCTATTTTAAATATTTGGTATATTTTAATTATCGATATTTCGATTTCCTTTGGAAATCTTCTTCAGGATATATTTTAACAAAAATTATGTTTGACAATTAATAAAAATTAAAAATTAAAATTAAATTTTTTGAAATTTAATTTTAATTTTTAATTTTTATTAATTGTCAAACATAATTTTTGTTAAAATATATCCTGAAGAAGATTTCCAAAGGAAATCGAAATATCGATAATTAAAATATACCAAATATTTAAAATAGAAGTGACCTTAAGCTCAAAAATTAATAAAGAAGAAAAACATTTTAAAAAAAGGTCGAAGAAATTAGCATAAAATTATTATCAAATAACAATAAATAAAAAAAAAAAAAAAATGTTTAAAATTTCTATGTCTAACACAAAAAAAAAAAAAATACCGTCGATATCTTAATACTGATATAGCTTCTAGTGTAAACATTGTGATAAGCTTAATTGACCATTTTGAGAACCAGGGTCCAGTAGGTAATGTACCACGAAGAGCTGTTGCTTGACCTAGAGATGCTGTAAAGAGGAACGAGAAAGTGTTGGCACGGATCCACATGGATCTACTCGGCCACGTACATCTCGATTGGGAATCTCCAAAATATCGCTGGTTCAGTTTTCATATAAAATTCAATTGGCACAAGAATCATTGCCTATGGATTGTTGTAATCCTACAATCTGTCAGTTGAAGTTGGCTCACCCTGTATTTGGAGCTAAATTTTTTATATACAATCTCTAACTAACAACTTTTTTGCTCTAAGTTTTTGGTGAAAAATTCTGGCAGCACTGGTGCGAATTGTAATTTTTTGTCTCTTATTTTGCCAATTAGATTGGTCTTTGTTATTGTTTAACGATTTATAATTGTTTTAAATTCTCCACTTAGGAACTTTTATTACTTTATTTATTAGCAATTGTTACGCGATTTAATGCTTTCGAACTTTTTTTTAGTTTCAAAAAACTTATTAAAACCTTATTTTGGTACTGGAGTAGTTAAAAAAAACGGATTTGACAACCGAATATATTTTACCCATTCCTTCATCTACTTAAACTTAAGCCACCACATTAAGAATTAAAAGTTTTCAAAGAAATAAAATGCGTTAAATATTAACAACAGATTTTAAAGATATGTGAAAACGCCGCGGCGTCTTAGTATCCATGGAAATTTTTTCCGCGTAAAATGTACTGCTTACACAAAAGTTAGTGAAAACTTTTTTTAGTAGTTTTGCTGCTGCTGGTTTTTTTTGCATTTTTCTGGAAAACCACTTCAATTAAGAAATTTAATTTTATTTCAAATGATGAGATTTCAGACTAAAGAAAGCTGTGGTGGATGTGATAATCGTATAATAAAAATCTGTTTGAAAATTCAAAAGAATGGTCGAATTTAAAGGGCTTTAAATCAGGCATTTCCAAAAATTTTTTGGTTGTGTATTAGTGAGGACCAGAGAGTAAAAAATTGAGAGAATACAGCCGAAATTAAATGTAAGTACTATATTTTATAAGTTGTATAACACAATAAAATATTTGTAGCAGTTCTTTACCAATTCAATGTCGCTGATTTTAAAACTGCACCTTTTTTTATTCGGAAGCTTTTTGACTCTAAATCAGGTTCAAATATCTTATAAACAATTGTAAAAAATAAAGATTTTATTGCACGCAAATCACAGCTGATAGAAAAAAGTGCAGTTTTAAAATCAGCGACATTGAATTGGTAAAGAACGGGGGCTGATTTAAAACCATGTGAGATCAGGCCATGATGGCTTTATCGCCCATTCAAATGAAAAAAAAATAAAAAGGCTTTATCTGCCTATTGAACGAGAGATAAAGCCATCATGGCCTTATCTCACGTGGTTTTAAATCACCCCCCCTAAAAACTGCTACAAATTTTCTATCAACACAAAAAATGTTTAATTTTGTTCCCTTGTGTTATACAACTTATAAAATAAAATCTTCTAAATTTATACTTTTATGGCAGTTTCGTAATAGTAGAATGCTCTTCAAATGGGATGAACTTAATTTATTACGTTGCTTGGAACCAATAAATTTTAAAACCGAAAAAATTTGTTCGCATAGGTAAGTAGTGCCGAATAAAGAGAGGCACTTAAATGAATTTTTTTTTAGTTCAGGATAGAACTCGCCATCCAAATCTTTCCAGAACTCTACAATATTATTTTCGTCTGGAGCATTTACTTCGCTCCGTAGTATGATTAGTTCTGACTGAATATCAAATTCGTAGTTGCTTACATCGCAACGAAAAGGGTTTTCGAAAAGATCTAATAGCGGTTGTAAAATTACAAGATCTTGAAACCTGTCTTGAAAATTATTGAAAAGTGTTTCAAATATTTCGGCATATTCATATCTTTTGTCGATTTCGAGATTTCTATAAACAAGTGAAGTTTTTGGAAAATTGGAAAAATAAAATGTTTTAATTTGGGAACAAATTAGAAAAAGTTTTGTTTTAAAATTGTGAATGATTTTTGACAAGTCGCAAATATTGCGTTCTTTTCCTTGCAATTCCAAATTTAGTTCATTTAACATACTTGTTGTATCTGCCAAAAAAGCTAAGTCTAAAATAAAATTATTGTCTTTTAAACACTGTACTAAAACTATTTCTATTTTCTCAGTTTCTAGGAACTGAATAACTTCTTCTCTTAAATTATAAAGTCTATTCAGGCAATCACCGCGACTTAGCCACCGAACTTCTGTAAACATTTTCAGGTCACAGATCATAGCATTTTTATTTTTTAAAAAGGTTACAAATTTTCGGTGGGTAAGCGCTTGATGTCCGCCTCGAATTTTATTTATTATGTCCTCTGCTGTCTTCATAGCTGGGGTATCACTTATGAATTTCGATGCAAGTGCGAAACAATAAAGTTTCATTAATACATCAATAAAAAACATCTTCTTAGCCAAAAATTTTACCTGTTGTCACATTTGCTTTTATGTGTATTGGTTTATACATAATTGTAGGAAAACAAGACTTTTTTAACTTGTTTTTTAAATATTTTTGCTTACTTAAGAAAAGTGTTTTCAAAGAAAAAAACCCACCGACGCGATTGGTACAGAAACAAAAATATTTTTGCAAGCACAAAATACCAACAAATTCTTGTGATTTTTTTTTCTTAATAATTTCTGCATTTAGGTACGTCTTTTTAACGAAACAAAAAGGGACCCTTTTACAGGCATCAAATAATTTTTTTCACAAACAAAACACATATCGTTAGCTTAAATGCAAAACAATGTAGATATTATTTGAAAATTACAAATTATTAGAATACAATATATTTTCCTTAATAATATCTGTTGACGCATTTTTATCTGAAATTTTAAAAATTTATTTTAAATCTCAAATAATTACCATTTTACAAAGTTCTTTGCTTTGCATGTAAACTAATGAAATGTTATATTATTCTACATTTAAGTCTTGAAATTGGAACTCTAAATAAAAATTGCACGCAAGGCATTGGATGTTACCAAAAGCATTTTTGTCCGCACAATATTTTTTGAGTGTTTGCTGAAACAAAATAGTATAGCATCCGCTAGACATGTACACTTGTCGAAGTCACATCGACGACTAAATTGAAGAGCATAAAAATATGTGTAAGTTTTGTTTTGCACAATTGTGCAAAGAAATGGAAATCCCTGCTTTAAATTGAATATCTATTTAAGTTAGCTTTAAGAGATGTTTTTTATACCATAGAGGAGAAAATCCTTGCACCCACCCGGCAATGCATTTAAGCCTTATTATGCAACCCGTGTTTGTTACACAATGAAATTTTGTGATCGCGGCAGAAGGCTACACTAAGCTTACTATCGCGTTATGTTTGAGACCTAAACTGTGCAATTATGTGTATTATATTGGGGTCTTATCTCATTTTAGGAACCGGGGCTTTATATTTTATGAAATAAGTCTCTAAAAAATGGCTATTATATCATTTCATTTTGGGTCGTTATTTTGTTTCATTTGGGGCTTATTGAATTTTTAAAATTTGAGATTTATTTTGTATGATAATAGCATACACCCGCGTCTCCTTTTTCTTCGTGGACGTATTTGTATGCCAGAGTTTATTTTTCTAGGTTTAAACTTGATTAAATTCAAGCATTTAACCCGCTACTTTAGTAGAACCAAAAAGGCAAAGAAAAATTTCAAACTTCTCGTATTTCCTTTTTTGGGTACTATATTTTTCCCCCATTAAAGTATCAAAAATTTCAGTATTGTAGTGGTAGCTCATAATTTAATACGAATATGTTAATGAATGGAGGAAATATTTTGTAAAAAAAAATACCAAAAACAGTACGATTTTCCCCCCTTAAATGTTCGAATTTCGAAAAAGTACCAAATTATTATAAGTATTTTTTTTTTTTTTTTTTTTTTGATAAGTTTCGAATGTGGTATTAACTTTGTTTTTATGTTTATTGGTTCAAAAGATGGCAAAAAAAGTAGTAAAATTCATACCCTTTTACTTCCTTATAGGGCCGAATTTCAAAAAAGTACCAGACACCTGTCCACTTATTTTTCTAAAGAGCAACGATAAGCATTACCTTTATTTTACCTTTTAGTTTTGGAGATATAAGGTTACCGAATTTTCCCGTTTTTACCCCCTAAACATTCGAATTCCGAAAAGTCCCGTCTTAGTGGATCAATTTGGGGAGTGACCAATCGCTAGTCCAAGTTTCTAGGGTCAGCGGTTTGGGCTGGGCGATTATGAATGAGTCAGTCACTCACGCAACTTTTTTATATATAAGACTATTTAAATTGGGGACTCGTATCATTTGCTTTTGGGAACTTATTTCGTTGGGACCTATTTCATGACACAATTTTTTAAAGTTACTGTTTTAATTGAACTTCTTGTGTTGCTGACAGGCGCGGATCCAGCTTGAGCCTTAGGGGGGGGGGGGGGGGGGGGGAATTTTGTATGATACAAAAAAGTAAAAAATTTGTTTTAAAAGTTTATTAACAACAATATGTGTATTAGGGTAAGTACTTTTTGCAATTTTTGCGAATTTCAAATTATTCATCGCATAGCCGTATAGACCGCGAAAAAATATTAAGAAATGATGTATGTATTACTTTTTCGCGATCGTGAAGAAAGTTTCCGCACCAAACGCGATAAAGTTTTGAATTTCAATTTTTCTCCTTACTATACAAAATTAACATTTAATTACAAAATTTTGAGTATTTTCTAATAATTTCATGAATATAACAAGATCTTACCATTTGTACGGAAAAAATCGCGACTCTATTTCGAGGTGTGTTTAATAAACTAAATTTTAGTGGCAAATGATAGATGTTGTGAGAGATGAGTTGTTTGGCGGATATATGAAACAGTGATAATTTTCAGCAGCGTAGTAAAATATACGCGGAACGAGCCATTAAAGTTGCACAAGTTATTTTTCCATTATGTAAATCAACTCGCACTTTAAACTTAAAATTTATTTCATTAAACCCAAAAAAATAGCTTTACATTTTTGTTATACAGTTGCTTATTTTATGTATTTATCCCTGTATTCATAAAAATATTTTAAATTTGATAACGGCTTGAAAACCAAATTTTCTATGAAAATTTTTCTTAATAAACGTTTATTAAATTTTATAATCTTTTATGAATATGGGGGCTAAAATATATAGCATATATAAACAATAAATGTACCATATATAATAGGACTGTCTGCGTACACATATTTTGCGCAAAATGTTGCAAAATCTTGCAAAATGTTGTCTGCGTACTCCAAATCTCTTGCAGCGAGAGAGCCAAAAAGAGAATTTTTTGACAGTTGGAAGTTAGAGAACTTGCAAAATGTTACTGGAAAAATTTCCGCTTGCAAGATTTTGCAAATAGCACTACGTAACAATTTTTTGACCAAATGAATTTGACACCTAATCTTTATGTAAAATTTTCCGCTGAATCCGAATATGAAGTCAGAATTGTCAAAAGTAGAACAGTTTTTGAGATATTCCAAAATAACCGTTATTTGTGTTTTTAAAAAAGATGATGTGACTGAAATGCAAATATCTTCAAGAATTTTAAAGGGATTATGTAATTCTTTCTTTCTAGTGAAAGGTTATAAAGTTTCTAAGATAACCATGGGTCGTTTGTAATCACTGGTCAAGAAATGACACAGTAACAGTGGACAACATTTGAAAATTTATGAAAAATTTTATGATTTTTTGCAATTTTGTTCTTTTGAAGTTATTTTTTTTTAAATGAAACAACCAA
This sequence comes from Pollenia angustigena, assembly GCA_930367215.1. NCBI lineage: Eukaryota > Metazoa > Arthropoda > Insecta > Diptera > Polleniidae > Pollenia > Pollenia angustigena. Next base: position 253,212,406 of record OV884057.1, read on the forward strand.
AAAGTTTATTGTTTTATAACATAGGACATTAGTTTATTTTGATACGAACATTTTGCGCCCAACGAGACTAATTTCCGTGCAAAAATGACAAAGCTACAGAAGATTTAGTGAATTAACCCACTTTTCGCTTTTTAGAGTTTTATAACACTACGTAACAATTTTTTTGACCAAATGAATTTGACACCTATTCTTTATGTAAAATTTTCCGGTGAATCCGAATATGAAGTTAGAATTGTCAAAAGTTCAACAGTTTTTCAGATATTTCAAAATAACCGTTATATGTGTTTTTAAAAAAGATGCTGTGACTGAAATGCAAATATCCAAAAAATTAAATATTAGCCTATTTCAATACGAACATTTTGTGCCCAATAGGAACCAGATCGGTGCAAAAATGACAAAGTTGCAGAAGATTAATTGAATTAACCCACAACAAATAAATATACAAAGCTAAGTTTTTAGTAACAATAAATATTAAAAATTGCTTAAAACTATTGAAATTCTATATGGGTTAATTTACTAAATCTTCTGTAGCTTTGTCATTTTCGTACCAATCTATGTCTTGTTGGGCGCAAAATTTTCATACTAAAGTAATATAATGTCGCATGCAATAAAAAATTAGGATTTTTAAATCATTGGTTAAAAAAAAAATAACTTGAAAAGAGCAAAATTGAACAAAATCATAAAATTTTCAAGGAAGCTTGAACTTTTGTCCCCTTTAACTCTGTCATTTCTTGACCAATATTCACAAGCAATCCATGGTTATTTTAGAAATTTTATAACCTTTCACTTTAAAGAAAGAATTACATAATCCGTTTAAAATTTTTTAAGATATTTGCATTTCAGTCACATCATCTTTTTTTAAAACACAAATACCGGTTATTTTGGAATATCTCAAAAACTGTTCTACTTTTGACAATTCTGACTTCATATTCGGATTCAGCGGAAAATTTTACATAAAGATTAGCTGTCAGATTCATTTGGTCACGACTTTGTTGAAATTTTGTTACGTAGTGTAGTTTGAACAGCTGTTTGAATGAAATAGTTTTTGTGAAATGAAAATAAAAATTTAAATTTAACAATGGCAGAGGTAAGTAGTTAGAATTGTGTTGATTTTTAACGTTTATAATAAATAATAATAAACAAAACATTTTACTTCATGCTAGAAACATCCAAATATACAGTGCGACCGTGGCGTAAGTGCAGTGGAGATGGCAGAACCGATAGAACCAGCAGAGCTTTGTGGGACAAACTTTGCAATTGAAGTGGCGTGTATTTGGAATTGTGTTCCTGGCGAGCACTTCACATCCAAATTATTTTTCTCCGTTGTCAAGCTGTTGGAGGGCACTGTATTGGGCATTTCATTATTTTTTCAATTGTAAGCCGGCACTATGTTGAGCAATGTAAGCAAAATAAGTTTTATAAAAAACCCGACAAATAAAACTAAAAACTAAGAAGAAATTTAATTAACTAAACTAATAACAGTCTAATAAACAAGTTTTGTAATTTACAACACTTTTTAAGCTTCACTTTAATTAATAATTTTTTAATTTACCTCGAGAATTCAATTTTGCGTACACATATGCTAAAATTCTTTTGTTTGGTTATTTCAATTGTTTACACACCTATCAGCTGTTTTCTTGCAAAATTTCACTGGATACTGTCTGCGTACTTTTTGAGATTTTTACAGCCGATAGAGTAATATTGGTCTTACTCTCCCAAAAAAATTTACTGAGTATTTGCTACTGAAAAAGTACCCAGACAGACCTAATGTGTACACTCACAATATTATTAACGGACTGTAGTTTATTTAGGATATATTCCGTGCAGTAATTTTTCAATAAACAAACATTTAAAATTCCAAGCAAATTTATTTTTAACTGATTCTAACAGTTATTTAAAAAACTAAGTGCATATTAATACGGATTTTCAGTTGCAGTTAATATTGTCCGTTGATTGAGTTAAATTCTTCTTTATGTTAAATTAAATAAAAATGTAATTTAAAGCAACGAAAAGTTCATTTACTTTTTACTGTCAAAAATTCAACCGCGAATTCCGTAAAAACAGATGAATATTCAGTTATCTTATATAAATTAATTGTCAAAAAATTAACTACATATTCCGTAAGAACAAATAAATATGCAGTTATTTTATAAAATTTTACTGTCAAAAATTCAACACCATATTCAGTAAAAACAATTAAATATTCAGTTATTTTATATAATTTAACTACCAAAAATTAATTTTTACTTATCTATAAAAAATTATATGCTTGTTTTGTGTAAGCAACTCCCATTTTCTATTTGTTAATATAATTTAGTTAAATACATCAAATTTTAAAAGTAAAATAATTGCGAAGCCATATCGGTCATGCTGCTGGTGTCTTATAATTGAGAGTTCTTCTGTAAACAACGTGGTCAGTACAACAAACGTGTGTAACAGGGTAAGTAAATAATAATATTCTCCCTCTATCGCTTATAAGAAAAACAAGCGGACAGGTGTCTGTCTGGTATTTTTTAGAAATTCGGCTCTTTTGTGGAGTAAACGAAAATTACTAAATATTAATCAAATAACTGAATATTTAATTGTTTTTACTGAATATGAGGTCAATTTTTTGACAGTAAAATTTTAAATAATAAGTGAATATTTAATTGTTTTTACTGAATGTGGTGTTGAATTTTTAAAAATTAAATGAACTTTTTGTAAAAAATAAATGAAAAATAAGTAGACCGGTTTTTAATTGAATTTTCATTTATTTTTATATATAAAAAAAAAATTTTTTTGAGGAGCTTTAGAATTTGCATTTGGTGCGTAAAAAAATTATTTTCATTGTCAATATTAAATTGCCCATCGCGTGGTGGGATGAATAAATAAATTAATCTTTTTAAATAAGCAATTTATGATTTCCTTGTGAGGCAAATTTAGACACTACAGTCTATCTTCTGTCATTGTTGATCCGAGCCATGTTTTTATTCGACGAAGGGTAGGAAATGGCCTCCCGCTCGTAGCTTTACTGACGAGCATTAAAACGAAAATTTGAAATATTTTTCTTAGATTTGGGTAGATATCTTCATCACAGTTTATTAAAGCATCTACAACGTTATCTGATACATCAGGCTCAAGTTTAGATGTTGGTAGGTGTTTAACTCTTTTATCAAATATAATCAGCTCATCAGCTAGTTGTGGTTTCAACAGTTTTTTATCTGTATATGACTTGATTACACTTTGAGGTAGAAGCTTAGGTATGTTCAATACATTTGGGATATCTATTGGGAAAAAAAAACTTTTTGTTGTACATATGTTGAAATATCTTAAAGATAAGGAAATCTGGCTTTTTCCCGACAAATCCGTGCTTTCGTCAAAAATTATCGAATAGAATTTTGATTCATATAACACATAAATATATACATAAATATTGCAAATACTAAGGCTTTTTAATAATTCAACCGCACGCATTATCAAGTCAAACGTTTAGTCTTTGGATATAGATGGCACCTGCTGGGATTGAATGTAGAATAATAAGTATTTGGATACGGTAAACTAGATGTGTCATTGGAAATATCTATTAAATAACTATTAGGATTAAGATATGGATACTTATTGAAAATTTCGTTAGTGATTTTTTTTTTTTTTTTTTGTTTATTAATTTTCATTGCAATATTTGTTTTGCCCCAGCGTCATATGACATTGTTGAGGCGAGTTGGCACAAATAAATTCAAAATTATAAATTAATTAACAATATGAGATCAATAATAAATTGCATTTAATATAGGTTAAAAAGCAAAAAAAAGAAAAGGAAACAAAACAAATAAAAAGAAATAACATTTACATTAAAAGCATTTCTAAGCTATTTAACAAGTGTGTTTTCAAATTCAATTTAAAAGTCGAAATTCTCTCAATGTTTTTTTAAATCTTCTGGCAAATTGTTAAGTTCCAAACCATTAATATATTTCTGCTTAGTTGTTTCTAGCCTGCATCTTGACACCCTTAGATTTGAATTGTTTCTTGTGTTGAAAACTGTTTGATTTCTTCCAAATAATATCGTATTATGACCAATATTATGTAGTGCTTTAAACACGAAAACAAGCAGTTGCATTTTATACAATCCATTTATTTGCAAAACATTTTTAGACACATCTTTATATAATAAAATCGTAGAATGCATAAGTGGTAAATTAAAAACAGTTTTGAGTGCTTTGTTTTGTACTCTTTGTAAAGCTTTAAGGTGCATGTTGACGACATGTTTTTTACATCAGACTTGTCAACTTCTCAAGACACATGTAATTGTGCATGTCTGTCAAAAGTGCTGTTTTACAGAAGGTTTATAATATTCGGTCACAAACGTACATGTAATTTGCTTCTGACATTGTCTCTGTTTTTTTCGCATAGTTATTGCAAAAACCAACATAAAAATGCCGCCACGAAAATTGTTATTTACGCCGTAAAATAGTTTAGCCATCTTAACATATTTTTCTTTTAATTCAAAGATACCAATTTAGGATTTTATAACGAAACGGTTTTTATATATATATTTACATAAATTCTATTCAATAGTGCGATGATCGTACAAATCTCTGTATTGAGCATTTCCATTTTATTTCACCGGTAAATTTCTCGATCGTGTCCGATTTCAATAAAATTTGGTGAGTGTGTAAAGTAGTATATGTGTGTAAGAAAAATGATTTTTTTTTTTTTTTTTTTGAAAACTGTGGCAACACTATACCTTTGAATAACTGAAAATTTTGGGTTAGCGACCTCACTCTAAAGTTCATAACTTTTGTTGTGTAAAAGATATTAAAAAAATTCTTTTTACATAAGAATGGTATAAAATGGTTTTAGAAATTAAAAAAAAAAATAAAAAAAAAAATTTTTTTATAAAAAAAAAAAATAAAAAAAAAATTTAAAATTAAATTTTTGAAATGATTACCCCCTTTAATTTTTTTTATTTTTTTTATGCAAATAGCCACATATGTTCTCTAACCACCCTGAAAATTTTAGAGGGGTAGCACTTAAACTTTTCAAGATATGTAGAGCTATGTAGTTACTACAATATACATTAGCGTGGCCGTTAGTTGTATGGAGAACTTTTTTTTTTTTATTTCTTATATTCTCCCCCCCCAAATCGGTTCAGTTTTATGTAAAAAAAAATACAAAAAAACTTCGTAGCGATAAGTTGTGTTTAAGGGGGGCGTCGGCCCCTCAAAGTTTGCCATCAAGCCATTTATTCAAATGTAATAAAAAATTTTTTGGTTTTTTTTTGAATTTTTTAAAATTTTTTTTTTAAATTTACAACTTGGCAAAAAAAAAAAAAAAAAAAGTTTTAAATATAAAAAAAATATGTTAAAAAATTTTTTAAAAAAACCAAAAAATTTTTTTTTAAAAGATTGATTAAATAGCTATCTAAGCTGCTTGAGACAAATTTTGTTAACCCCAATTGGTAATAAGTTACATGGATGTGAAAGAACACCTATATGGCGAAAATTTCAAACTTTGACCCCCCCAAACTCAGAAACTTTTTGACCGATCTTGTTGAAAATTTGTGTCTGAACTACTATTCAATGGGACTAACGGTGGTGCAAATTTCATCCAAATCGAAAGATTTCGATTTCAAAATTAGTTCACTTGACATTAAATCCCTCTTTTATATATATAAAACGTATATAAAATGTTTGGAATTTTGTTGTTATTTTCTTAATTATTTTCTTAAATATTAATTTTAGCAAAAAACTTTCTTCGAGGCTAATGTTGTTGACTAGAAGAGCTAAAATATTGCCATATACCATGTTCTTGTAAAATGTTGTTTTTAAGAGATAGTCATATGCAAACAAATTACATTTGAATAAATGGCTTGATGGCAAACTTTGAGGGGCCGACGCCCCCTTAAACACAACTTATCGCTACGAAATTTTTTTGTATTTTTTTTTACATAAAACTGAACCGATTTGGGGGGGGGGAGAATATAAGAAATAAAAAAAAAAAAGTTCTCCATACAACTAACGGCCACGCTAATGTATATTGTAGTAACTACATAGCTCTACATATCTTGAAAAGTTTAAGTGCTACCACTCTAAAATTTTCAGGGTGGTTAGAGAACATATGTGGCTATTTGCATAAAAAAAATAAAAAAAATTAAAGGGGGTAATCATTTCAAAAATTTAATTTTAAATTTTTTTTTATTTTTTTTTTTTATAAAAAAGTTTTTTTTTTATTTTTTTTTTTTAATTTCTAAAACCCTATTTTTATACCATTCTTATGCAAAAAGAATTTTTTTAATATCTTTTACACAACAAAAGTTATGAACTTTAGAGTGAGGTCGCTAACCCAAAATTTTCAGTTATTCAAAGGTATAGTGTTGCCACAGTTTTCAAAAAAAAAAAAAAAAAAAATCATTTTTCTTACACACATATACTACTTTACACACTCACCAAATTTTATTGAAATCGGACACGATCGAGAAATTTACCGGTGAAATAAAATGGAAATGCTCTATTGTTAAATATTAACTTCAGCCGGCTAATGATTCCGTCAATAGTGGACGCCGCTGCCGGTTTCTTCTTGGCATAGATTTCTGATGTCAGATGGTTTGTCAGAAGAAAATAGAGCACGCTCTAATTGAAATTTTGTCAGATGACTTTGCGTCTGACTTTTGCAGAAGCAAAGTTAAAATGGTAACACACGACATGTATGTATTTTGAAGTGGAAAATTTGACATGTCAGATGACAAGAACATGTCGTGTACGGTCGCCTTTAAGTTCATTAGTTTTTCTGCTACCATATACCAACACTAAATAATTTAATTGACTATGAATTAATGCTTGATAAAGTATAAGTTTGGTTTCTTCATTAAACTTGTTCTTGAATTTATATAGCAACCCAATAACTGGAGATATTTTTGATTTAAGCTTTTCCATATGTATGCTCCACGATAGATTGTTTTGCAAATGTACTCCCAAATATCTAACAGATTCGCTTTAAAAAACTTCCTCACCTTCCACAAATATACTAAAGTTGCCAGCATTACTATGCATGTAAGGCTTGAACCTTACAATTTTTGTTTTTTTAGTTTTAACTACTAACTTGTTAATTCTCGAATATTCGAATATTCAAAAATAAGCGATGCATCTCTTTCCATATACGCTTTCACTACTGCTTCATGTTTGTAGGGATAAAACAAGGATACATTATCTGCATACAAATATACTTTTCCACAGAGACCAAGATTCATAATATCATTTACATATATCGAAAACAACAGCGGACCCAAAACACTACCTTGAGGCACACCATGCTCCACATCACCAAGAAAACTGCGACTACCGTTTATTTCAACGTATTGTTTTCTATTCTTTAAATAGCTTTTAAAAAGATTAAGCTCGTTACCGAGAATTCCATAGTATTCAAGCTTCTGAAACATTATCTCATGATCTACAAGATCAAACGCCTTCGAAAAGTCATAAAAGATACCAGCTACAGCGTAAAAACCTTGATCTAGACCCTGACAAATGTAGTTTACAACGTTCACAACTGCATTCTCAGTTCCACTTCCCTTTCTGAAACCATATTGGCCATCATAGAGTAATTTATTAGTTTCCAAATATGTTAGTAGTTGCTGCTGAATAATTTTCTCGAAAATTTTATCAATAATAGACAAAAGAGCAATTGGTCTATACTTATGCTCACCAAAGGCACTCGTTTCCTTGGGTATTGGCACAATTTTCGATATTTTTAAGATATCAGGATACTCAGAGGATTCAATAATACTTTGTAAAATGCTTAGTAAATGTGGTGCGATTTCATACATACACTTAACAAATATCTTTGGTGATAAATTATCATATTGATTCCTATGGTTCCAAGTTGGAACAAAGGGCCGTAACGAAATTCTTCCATTGGGATCTGTCCTGTCCGATTTGTCTGATCTCAGACCAAGTTCTTCTTGTTTCGCTAATTTCGGATTCTAGTTGCCTTCTCCAGGTGTTAGCTGGTCTACCTCTTCTTCTGCTGCCATGAGGGTTCCAATCAATTGCCATCTTTGATATATCATCATGGGGTCTTCTCAAAATATGACCAACCCAGCTCCATTTCCTCTTTGCAATTTCTATGCGAATTGGTATTTCACCTGTTCTTTGCCAGAGGTCTCTGTAGGAAACTACGTTCGGCCAAAATATTCGCAAAATTTTTCGCAGGCAACGATTAGCAAATACTTGCAGGGATTGAATGTCGCTTGCAGTAGAGTTCCAGGACTCACATCCATATAGCAGGATAGAGCGAACATTAGAGGAAAAAAGGCGAAGCTTAGTTTTTATATGTATTTGTGGTGACTTCCATACTCTTTGTAATGCACCAAAAGACTGTTTTGCTTTCCTTATGCGATATGCAATATCATCACGTGAGCCGCCTGTTGTTGATATGATACTTCCGAAGTAGCAAAACGATTGGACGTCCTCGAGTTCTATGTTGTTTACTCGGAACTTGGAGAGATTAGTCGAATTGATACGTAGAACCTTAGTTTTGTCGAAGTTAATGTGAAGACCGACACCAGATGCTAGCTGATGTATCTGATCCAATTTGGCTGACATGTCGGTAAAGTTATGTGCGAGCAGGCAAATATCATCAGCGTAGTCAAGGTCTTCCAATCGACCATTCATACCCCATGTAATGCCTCTTCTTATTCGGGTTGTTTGCTGCATAATTGAATCCAATACAATATTGAATAACAGCGGAGATAGGATACATCCCTGTCGTACCCCAGTGCTTATACCAATCGGATTGCTTAACGTGCGTTCATGCAGTACTCGACTTGTTGAGTGCCATACAAAGCTTTGATTAAGTCGATTAGCACAGGTGGAACTCAAATTGCCTGATGGTGGATCGTATTGACAGTATGCCGGCATAATAGTCGGACCATATTGCCAGTTGCCGCTCCACGGACGCGGCAGTTCCTCCCAACGGATCTTTAAGGGGATATGTGGTTGAACGGTAGTTCCCTGATATTTGCTTTGCAATTTTGAACAAATCTCTACTTCGATGTGTATCGGCAGCTGACTGTGCTTCTATGGCCATATTTTCCACCCAAACCCGTTTGTCTCGTCGCGCACTTCGTTTAACCTGGCGATTTAGACTGGTATACTGTGACTGAAGGATAAATTTAGAAGCTCTTGTTCGGGCAACGTTAATGGAGCCTTTAAGTTGTCTTCTATCTTCAATAAGTTGCCAGGTAGCGTCTGAGATCCATACTTTACGCTTAGGTTGAGGATGACCAAGATGTTGCTTCGCACTGTCTGTGAAAATGTTTTTTATAGCATTCCATTGGCCTCTATTGCTGTTCGGGATATCTTCATAGCGAGTCGTTAGGGAGCCTACGTAACTTTCGAGAGTATTTGAGGATTTTAATTTGGATACATCGTATCGTCTTGGCAAAGACTGTGTTGTTTGTCGTCGGATTGCACATATCCTTAATCGTATCTCTCCTACAAGTAAATGGTGGTCTGACGCTCCATCTGCCCCACGCCTATTTCGCACATCTAGTAATGAACCCCGCCACTTCTTGCTTATCGCAATGTGGTCAATTTGGGTTTCTGTTCTGTGGTCGGGGGAAACCCAAGTTACTTTATGCACGTCCCTGTGAGGGAAAATAGTGCCACCGATTGTAAGACCACTGCTTGCACATATCCCGGTAAATAATTCGCCGTTCTCGTTCATTTGCCCCAGTCCATGAGTTCCCATAACGGACTCAATATTCGTGTTAACTGAGCCCACTTGAGCGTTGAAATCACCGGTAAGAAGTAAAATATCCCCACTAGGTGTGTCTTTTATTACCTTTTCCAGGAAGCTGTAGAAGTCTTCTTTGTCATTGGGGTCTGAGATTTCAGTGGGGGCGTAGCATTGAATGCATGTGATGTTACGAGCACGGGTGTGTAGACGTATGGATATAATCCTATCAGAATGTGGTTTCCATGCCGTTAGGGCGCTCTTGGCCTCTCTAGAAAGAAGGAATCCTACGCCGCTCGATCGAGGGAGTCCACTTGGCTTGCCAGAATATAAAAAGGTTATGTCACCGTCGGTTGTTATTGTGCCATTATCAGGCCACCTTGTTTCACATAAACCAAGGAAGAGAATTCCTTGCAAATTTGGGCCAATCTTGATGGTTCCAGAAGCGTTCTAATATTCCATGTTCCGAATCGTGTCCTTGATTTAAAGCTAAAAGTCGTCAACAATTGGGGATCATTTTGGTTTCCATTCGTTGTGGTTTCTGTAATCAGTAGAGTTTAAGATGAACCGATGATTAGCCGATCGCATCCGATTCTGGTACCGGGATTGCCGATTGTGGCATCCAGAAATGCTGTTTTTTCAACGAGTTGTTGAGATTGGCTATTGAGTGGCGCCAATTACTCGCCACGCCGTTCCAAGGATCATTGGCAACTCGGGTATTTACAGGTGCTCTAAACGAGACCCCCCCGAGACTCTCCCCTTGGGACCGCTGAGTTGTCCACGACTGCTTATTTTATTCGCAGCTTCCCAACATATCTGCTGGGGTTTCCACTATCCGCAACTCGTGGGCGCGTCTGATAGCATTCAGCTATGCTTCCCGAGGCAGTAAGTACCATGTAGTATGTAATTTTACACATTACATGCTACTTAGCCACCACTTGGCAGAGATAAATTATCATGACCTGGGCTTTTATTTACAGAAAGATTTGCAATAATCTGTAAGACTTCTTCTTCGGTTATATTTGTCAAATGAAGGCGGTTATTATGATACCTTAGAGTTCTTAGACTATTAAAAAAATTTGTAGGAGAAGTATAAATTTGTTCCTTCATAGCTTTAGGAATTTGCAAAAACTATTGATTAAGACCATGGGCATTTCTTAAATAAGTTTGAGATTTAGCCTTCCTTCCTAGACTTTCATTTCAAAGTCGTCCGTCGATGGCTGCGAGTGTTAAACGGCAAGCCCTCTGAGGAGATTGAGTGGTTGCAATCGAAACATGTCAGGGTAACCTGTCCGTAAAAACGCCTGGGTTCGAGCCCAGATTGAGTCAAGAATGAAAAATGATCAGCAAATTTTAATTAATTTTCATGTTGTAAAATTCCTTTTTTCAAAAAAATAATTTAATGAAAATTAAATTTGATGAACTTAAGCCTAATTAATTAATTAAATTAATAATTAAATTAATCTCTAAAGCTAACCAAGCATTTGGTACCCTTCGGTCAGTATGGAAATCTTCAGCCATATCCAAGGACACTAAGATTCGTATTTTTAACTCTTGTGTTAAGTCTGTGCTCCTTTATGCATGTGAGACATGGAATACAACAGATCACGACGTAAACACTCTACAAGTGTTTGTTAATCGATGTCTTCGACGCATCCTAAAGGTTTTTTGGCCCAACACCATCTCCAATATGGAACTTTGGAGTCAAACAAATCAGCAGCCAATCCATACTGACATACTTAACCGCAAATGGCGCTGGATTGGCCATACGCTACGTAGGCCTCCAAATGACACAGCAAAAATTGCCATTAATTGGAATCCACATGGTACATCCCGCAGATTAGGCAGACCATCTCACACCTGGCGTCGACAATTGAACATCGAAATTAGATGCATCGATCTCAGCTGGGGAGAAATAAAACGTATATCATCAAACCGGACCGAATGGAATAGATTCGTTGTGGCCCTTTGTTCCGAATAGGAACCACAGGACATTATATATAAGCCTAATTAAAAATATTAAAAAATTTTGATTAAAAACCATAAATAATTCAACAAAATAACCACAATACTAATTATTGTTAAAGCTAAGGCACGAGCTCTATGTTTACATTTGTCCTTCAAGTTGTACTGAAAAGGTCAGCAAGAAAAAGAAAGACAAAAAAAATGAAAAAACAAAAAAAACAAAATATGTACTTTGAACTTCAAGAAGAATTCTTGACAAAAGTACGAAAAAACAGAAGTAAAGGAAAGAACATGTAAAATATATTAAAATAGATAATCATTCAAAGCAAATTTCGATCTACCAAAGGTTAAATACAATTTGGTTTAAGGATTGATGTTTGACTAATGACGTCAGCAGTCGTCGATGGCTGCGAGTGTTAAACGGCAAGCCCTCTGAGGAGATTGAGTGGTTGCAATCGAAACATGTCAGGGTAACCTGTCCGCAAAAACGCCTGGGTTCGAGCCCAGATTGAGTCAAGAATGAAAAATTATCAGTAAATTTTAATTAATTTTCATGTTGTAAAATTCCTTTCTTCATAAAAATAATTTAATGAAAATTAAATTTGATGAACTTAAGCCTAATTAAAAATTTTATTAAAAAATTTGGATTAAAAACCATAAATAGTTCAACAAAATAACCACAATACTAATTAATCTCTCAACATTTTTTGGGTCCTGTTGTGTATTGCATATATTATCATAGTAATAATTGTTTATTGATTCACTACAAGCTTTTTTAATAATTTTGCTTATCCTTTTTAGCCTGCTTTGTAAATCAATATCATTTGGTCTTCTTCTTCTCTGCTTTAAAATACTTTTCTTTAATATAATTAACTTTTTCAAGTCATCATTTATCCACGGAGCTATTTGTTCTTTTAATAATTTTCTTGTTTTATTTATAGTTGTAGCATTATCATTAGCATTTGAAAGGGCATATATTATATTTAAAGTATCGGTCGATGGGTTACCAGTTTTTTGCGTGATAACATCAATTTGAAAGCACTCCTTCAACTTATTATATTCAGTATTCTTCTCAATAACTTCAACAAAATTATCATTCTGACCATTGCTTTACATTCAACAGATTCAATAAAAAACGTATTTGAAAGATTGCTGAAAACATTATCAATACATGTCCCAGACGTAGGACGTGTCACTAACGTGTGGCAATTATTAAAATCATAGCTTCCAAGTATATTTGATAAATCACCTACAATAATGCAAGAATTTCGACCACATGATTCCATTAACCTTTCCATAATTTCACAGAAATCAACAGTATTGCATTTTTGAGATCTATAAAAGGATATAATTTTGAGCGGTCTTCCATTGATTTTAAAGTTTTCTAACGATAAAACAATTCTCTCACAATAATTACTACTCTTACAAAGTTCAACACTATACTGAAAGTTGTCCCGTACATATACAGATGTTCCTCCATAGCCATCCTCTCTACATCAATGGATGCAATTGTATCCAGGGATTTGATAAACTGGAACTAACTCAGAATGAAACCATGTTTCTTGAATTGCGAATATATTGGGTAGTTGTGGAAAATTAACAAGTAAAGCTTTAAACTTATTGAATTTGCCTATTGACGAAATACTTCTAATATTAAAAGATACAACAATATTTAAATAAGAAAATTTTAATTGTTTTAAATAATTTATAAAATATTCAAAATTTGAAAAATATTGATTATTAATAATAAAAAGAAAGAAAAATAAAGAGGTGTATAATTCAATTTAAAGAAAAAAAAGAAATATATTTAAGCTCCTAAACAGGAGATAAAAATGCGGATTGATGATCATCATCTTCAGATTCAGCTACAGCAACAGTTGTTCGATTAATTGATCTACACGCAGAGAAAAAACATGATTACTGAGTGGTCACTACGACCATTTTTATTCATATTTGCCTTATATGTTTACCCTAATAATTTTATTATAGTCCTAATATAATTTGAAAAAATATTTTTTGTCCTTAACATATTTAAAATCACTATAATCATATGTTATGGTGTTTTACACCTAAAAAGTTACTCTGATCTAGCTAAACATATTAAATTATGGGAAATGTTTGCTGCTATAATAAATATATTTTCAACTATACATTTAAAATCATAATACTAGTTGCACACAAAAGGTATGTTTAATACCATAATTTTTGTTTGCTTTAAAATACATTATCTAAATGAGCAAACATTTATTGTTAAAACCAACAGTGTGTGTTTATAAAGAAACAAAATTTCTTCCGTCCGCGAGCATCAGTTAATCGGCAAACATGGATGATTACAAAATAATTAAGAAGTTTTTCGGGAGAAAAAGGCCATGCTGCGATGCAAAACTTACAAAATAAATTAGTTTATATAAACAGGTAAGTTATTAATATAAAATTATAATCAAGTATAAATATGCAATAACGTTTCTAACAGCCAAGAAAATCTACAACATTGAAGCCGTCTTGGAAATTATTTCAATTGCTGTTCCAGGGTGTATTAAAATAGTGGATTTTCTAATAGAAAAAAGTAAGTTTGTCTTTACTTTATTTTTACAAGTGCTAAATTTATGTATTTAATGTTATTTTTTAATATTTGTATATACTTAAGATGTATTTGAATTATATTTGTGTTTTTAATAAAAAATATATTCTTGATATTAAATATTTTATTGGTTTTATTGTGACAACATGACATGACATGTTGCATGGTGTTAGAAAATATAGAAACATGGTTTGAATAATCGTTTGCGTTTTTCTTCTGAACATAATAATATGTTTGAGACAATAGTTAGCTAAAACATTATTCTGAACATATATTGTTACTTAAGACGTGTTTGACACAATCATAACCACAAACATTAATGATAGTTTGCGATTCTGATTGTATCAACCATGTTTTTTCTTTGCGTGTACGCTTGGATTTTAAAGTTGCAGCTTCAGACATTATATCATCAACATCACATTCGTTTTTAATTAATCTCGGCTTCGAAATCTCACTTCTTTTCACGTACACTCTAGCACCGTTAGTATAAACTGAAGTATATCCAATAGATTTCAATCCCTTCGCATGATTAAAAAGGTTAAGCGTTTCTCTGCTTAAATAATCATTCACATAAACTTCTTTGGTTGCCTCAGTTTCTTTAAGTTTGGATTTTGAAGACATACGAGCATCTTTAGCACGTTTGTTGTTAAATTTCACAACAATGGTTTGTTTAGCGTCCTTCTTGTCTCCTCTTTTTTTAAAGAAAAAAGCATCATCTATATTTTCTTCCTTCAACTCAATTCCCACTTGTTTTGTTATTTCCATGACCGTATCAACAGCCGTTGCATTTGCCTTAACATCAACATTTCTTATAATGCAGTCATTTTTTACACGTTGATCATTTAAAACTTTAACGGACGATTTTAAAGTGATTATTTCCTTTTTTAGAAGACGATTTTGTACCACATCTTTTTTTTTATTATTGATAGCAATACCTTTTAATATCTCGTCGTATTGTTTTGACATAAAATCAATTGCATCTGTTATTTGATCAAGCTTACTAAGTTTTGTTTTTATTTCTTTTAGTTCAGCTTTCACTGTACCATCACTATCATTATCACACAGATGACAAATGTATTGTTTATTTTCATTTTCAACTATCTAGTTTATCTAGTTTATCTAGTTTTGTACACAATGCATGAAAGATTTTAGCGCATTTGTCGCATTCTATGTTTTCTTCTTTTTCTTCATTTACTTCCATTCTACATTGGCCACAAATTAATTTTGCATTTTTAATGCTGCGACGATTTTTTGTATGCATACTTTATAAAATTTCAATTTCACAGTTTCTGTTTATATTAATTTTTTTAAACTATTGTTTTTAAATAAAATTATAAATCACTTTGGAGAGCTTATATTTATGACGTTTATAATACAAGGGTTGCCAACTCTCCATAAAAAAAAACCTGGCTGGGATTTCCAAAAATTTTGTACATTAAAAAAAATATTATAATTGGGAATTCTTGTATTATCGAAATTAACAAAACATATTTTTATAATTTACAGGGGGGAAATTTCCTTATTCCCCCCCCCCCCCCCCCCCCGAATTCGCGCCTGGTTGCTGAAGCCCCTACATTAAAGGTTATTTAAAACTATAACAAAAAAAAAAAAAAAACCAAAACATTAAATAGCCAAATAAGTCTTTTAAACTGATACTACTCAAGCAAAAATAGCAACAACAATTACAATTGTCCTTTTAAAACACTACAAACAATAAGTCTAGGATCTGGATACTTGTACATGTTTCATGCATATTCTCTCAATTAAGCATGAGATATAATTGCAATGCAATAGTGTTAGTGTTAGTATTTATTGTGCACAAGTAACGGCACGGAATAGTGAAATTATGTTTGTCATTGAAATAACACCAAAATCTACATTAAAAACCAACTGTTTTGGACGAATAAAGAAACTTTGAAATAAAACTATGCAAACTCTTCTTGATAGTAGTTTTTCTTGTGTTTTTGCTTTAAATTTTTTGCTTGTTTTCTTTTTCCCTAAAAGTCTGCCACGTGCCGGTAAAGAGAAAATTGTCTACTGAATGGTGCACTTTGGAATGTTAGTACAGCATGGTAGACAAAATTAACACGTCCATAGGGAACAGTGGGACCATAAGCATTTGTATAAAGCAAACACTAAATTATTTAAGTCCCATTTCGAATTTCTAAAAACAAGCAATAAAGCATAGCTAGTTAAATCCAAAACCTTAGCAGTTGAAATTTCTGAGGAGCTTCTAAAATATTTTTTGTTTATAGCAAAGATTATATAAGCTTAATTCGAACAGTTGTGTATTCTGATTGGGGAACCTAGATTTTTGAAGCTTAAGCTAAACAACATGCACCTAAATTTGCATAATATTGTGACACAGTTACGGTATTTAAAAAAAAATATATTTCTTGCGAAGATTTTTGAGATAAATTTTTTTTCGAATTGTTTCTATAATTGAAGCTGCGAATATTTTCATGAAAAATTTTCAGCTCTAAAGTAATTTCTAGGCAAGATTTTTTCAAAATAAAGAAAAGCTTAAGAAGTAAGAAAACCTATAGCTTTAACATGGCTAAATGTATATAAGGAACTATGAAGTGAAATAATGTATTAATGTTATGCTATTTTTTCTACCACAATTTTTGTACTGTTGAAATTGTGTAAGTCCTTTAAAAAAAAAATACTACGGTACCCCCACTACGTAAAAAGCCATTTTTCCGATTTCCCTTAATGAAATATTTTAAATCAATTTCAACGAATTTCTTCATTCTTTTTGAATTTAAAGAGTCCTGAAAAAAATTACTTCAAGGAGCAGAATAATAAATGATATACTATGAATTACAATGGATTTATTCTGAAAGTGGACAACTGGATGGATTTTGTACCAGTCAATTTGCAGGGTAAGAGCAAGATATTGATTTGTAATTCGGGATTTACTGTCAGAAGAATACTATTTCAATCGATGAACTAATCGGCCTGTCAACAGACTCTGTACAAGTTGGGGTATCGGTGTCTTGACTCTGATGAGAAGTGATTTATCATCCATCAGCTTCTGGGGTGACAGCAGATATGCGACAGCATTTTAGATTACCCATCTGCCTCTTAACTAATTAAGTTTTTACGCAGGGTACTGTTAGTCTATGCACTGATGCAAAAATAAAACGAACCAACGATCCAAATAAATTTGATGAACAAAAGATAGAAAATAGTATGCAACTGGTCACTGCCCAAGTTATATGTTAAGGATCCCATAACCACACCATTTAGAAATTATCTCTACTGCACTAACGTTAAATAAATATAAAAAAATGTGTTAGAATTTTAAATTTTAATATTCCATCCCTGATTTCTAACAAGATTTATCTCTTATAAAATCCATCGTGCCACAGACCGTCAAATAAGATAGACAAACAGCGCTTTGAATTTTAAAGAATGTTAATTTTTGTCTAGAATATTTTGAGGGCGAAACTGGACGAAAAGAGCAATCTTAAACTTGCTGTTATGGGAGCAGTTCTGTTTTCTTTTATTTACTTTAAATCAGAAATTGACAAAACTTCAGTCCCGCGCTTTTTTCTGTTTTTATGTTACACCTTTTCTCAAATATTAAAAAGACAGCCATTCTCGCTTGAGATTTCTCACAGGATTCAATGTTGCTATTTTGTAATATCTTTATATTTGCTTATAAAATACATAATCTCTCATGGAACCCAAAAGCTTACGGACCCCTATTTGAAATGCTTTGGCTTAAAAACTTTTATTCAGTATAACAATAGAAGTCTTCTGGCAACACTGCTTACCTTAACCACTATTCTCACTTACAGCCTTACGTAAACAAGAGCGAAAGTCGAAACGCTTTCTTCCGCTTAGCTTTTACGCTGATATGCCATATACCAAAACAAGAGCGACAACGTTGCCTCACGAACAGTAATGTAAACTTTCTTGTTTAACAAAACCACAATATATAAATAAAAAATGCAGATAAGCTATAATTGACCAAAAAATAGATAAATTGCCGTTATTTACTAACAATAGTGGCCAACTTTACTACAGTAGTTTTGACTTAACTCCCTTTTGTTTACGTGCACTTTTGACTTAACTGCACAAAATTGATAATTTTTGGAATTATTCTTTATAATTCCATACAAATTCCTTTTTTATGTGCACTTTCTATACCTGCACATTTAAGATTTTTTTTTCATTATTTATTTATTGAATCTTTATATATTAAATATGAACTAACAATAATTAATCAAATTTTAACCTAATACGTTATTTTATGTCCTGCCAGTGCCAGACAAAAATTTTCTTCATCACGGGTTCTGTTCACTTTTATAGGTGTTTATTAGACTGGTCGCAATTTTTTTTTTTTTTTTTTAATTTAATTGTTTGCGCTGCTTAAAATATGAGGTTTGGTGTAAGAAATCATGATCTAATTTTTCAGGTCAATATGACGGTGCCTAGCCGTGCCGGGTGGGGCCCAAAATTCCCCATATTATAAAAAAACATCTTTTCTATCAGATCTTTACAGTTATACTAGTTGAAAAGCCGAAAATCAAAAATATGACTTCGTTACGATCTTCCGCAGAGAAAGTACTTCAGGTGTGCCAAATTTCAGCTTCCTATGTCATCAGATGTCTTCAGAAAGTTGCGGAAAGAATAGGACATACATGCAAACATCCTGACATACTAAGAAATTATATATTGTATAGAGATAAGAAAAAAAATCCCATACAAGTTGCGACCAGTCTAGTGTTTATCGCTCATCTAATTGGATAAGTGCTGCAGTGTCTCTTCTTCTAAGGCGAGTGTGCCCGCTATCATTTAAAATATTTCGTGCTAGTGGGTTCGGGTGCAATTCGAGCCTTTTTAAGTACTTTACTGCATATTTCGTAATCATAGTTTTAACTAATGGAACATTGAGATCCTTGTGAATATTTGAGTTTTTAACATACCAAGGGGCAGCTGTGATTATTCGAAGTAGTTTATTTTGGCGCCTTTGAATTTTTTCGATATTAGAGGCCGAGGCACTGCCCCATAACTGAATACCATAGCACCAGATTGGCTTTAAGATGGAGTTGTAAAGAAGAAGTTTGCAGTCGAGACTAAGGACAGAGTTTCTTCCAATAAGCCAATGAATTTGGATGGCTTTTAGTTTCATTTGAGTTAATTTTGCCTCTATATGGCTTTTCCACGTTAAACGGCGATCTAGATGAATACCGAGGTATTTTACATCCGAATTTTGAAGTATTATTTGATTATTGATTTTAATAGGAGGGCATGATTCTCGACGCAAGGTGAATGTGATATGTACGCATTTTTGCTCATTGACCTCTATCCTCCATTGCTTTAACCATAGTTCGAGTTGAAATATATGATCCTGTAGGTATCGAGATGCTTCTTGACGGTTTTCGTGCACGCTCAGAAAAGCTGTATCATCAGCAAATGTTTAAGTTTGGGTGTAGTTGTTTGTTGGCATATCCAAGGTATATATTAAGTATAAAAGTGGGCCCAGGATGCTTCCCTGAGGGACTCCAGCGTCAATTTGCTGAGGAGAGCTTAAGTAATCACATTCTTTTACAATAAACTTTCGACCGACTAAGTAGCTTTCTAACAGCTTGTGTGTGTTTACTGGTAAGCTTAGCTTCAATTTATGTAGTAAGCCTTCATGCCAGACTTTATCAAAAGCTTGAGAAACATCGATGAAGAGAGCGGAACAATATTTTTTTTCTTCAAAGGCTTTTCTTATTGCGTTTACTATACGATGGGTTTGCTCAATTGTGCAGTGTTCTCTTCTAAAGCCGAATTGGTGGTTAGGAACACATCTATTTTCATTTAAAATTGGGGTTAATTTTTACGTTAACAGCTTCTCAAACAGCTTTGATATATTAGAAAGTAAACTTATAGGCCCATATGACTCAACTTTTGTGAGATCCTTTCCTGGTTTAGGTATCATGGTGACTAAGGAAACCTTCCACTTTTGAGGATAGTATTCAAGGCGTAAAATGGCATTAAAAATTAAAAGAATAATTTTCTTTGCTATGCTGGGTAGCTCTAAAAGCATTTTGTTGCTGATCTTATCAAAACCAGGAGCCTTCTTGGGGTGTAAGTCACAAATAGCCTTTTCGATTTCTCTTAACTCAAATCTTAGGGGAACAGCTGCTCTAGCTGCAACAGGTGGTAACTCGACCGCAAAATCGTGAGATATATTTGGGGTAAATACGTTTTTTAAATGATTGACAAACAGATTTCCTTTTTCAACATAATTTCTTGCCCAACTTTCATTTAAGTTTCTTAATGGTGGTTTAGAGACAACTGGCCTTTTGAGATTTCAAGCTGCACGCCATAATGAGTAGTCTGGTTGTGGGGTTGCATCAAGTTCCTTAAGATATTTTTCCAGAGAAGCCGTTTTCTGAGTCTGCAATAACTTTCTTAGTCATTTTGTACACACTTTAAGTAAGTTCTTAAGTTGAGGGGATGTGTGCAATTGCCACTCTCTTCGAGCCCTCCTTTTTTCAGACAAAAGATGCTCGACATCTGTGGAATATATTTTAATAGTTTTTGTTTTTGTGGGGGCAATATTGGAATGTTGGACAGCTAGTTTCAGAAAACTGTCAAAATTGTCAATAGAGCGATCTACATACTCCGGTGTACTGAGCGGAATATTTTCTGTGCAATGGCTACTGAGATATTTTTTATATTTTAACCAATTAATTTGCGTAGCTGTCGTCGCTAAGTAACCAGTCGGAGGTACAATTCTATTGGGGTTAATTATAGTAACAATTGTAGGCGTGTGGTCGGAAGATAATTCTAGGGAAGCTTCAACATGAATCGTTTCTATGGGGATGTTTTTAACCACGCCAAAATCGATGACATTTGGAATTTTTTGACGATCAGTAGGCCAATATGTTGGTTGTCCGCTCGCTGCCACACTTAAATCCATTTTAGAAATTGTGTTAAATAAAACACGACCCTTTGGTGTTATAAGTCGTGACCCCCAGAAGGTATGTTTAGCGTTATAATCGCCAGCGGCTAGGAAACACGGTCCAAATGATTTAAAATATTAATAATATTGGCTTTCTGATATTGAAAATCTAGGCGGGGAGTATAACGATGAAATTACTAAGTTTCTATTTAATTCCTCAACGCAAATGTTCGTTGCTTGGAGATAATCTTCACAATGATCACACATTAGGTAGTGTTTGACTCGGGTTTTTATTAAAATGGCAGAACCTCCACAAGCTCTATCTCGAGGGTCCTTGGTATCATATAGTATATAACCATTGATTTTAAACGTATTTCTTGAGGTCAAATGAGTTTCAGCAACCATCATGACATCAATTGGCTTATTTTTAAGAAAGTATTCTAATTCGTTTTTATGTTGGCGGATGCCGTTTGCGTTCCAAAAACAAATTTTTAAACAGTTTATGGCTTGTTAAAAACAGCTTGCAATAACATCGATTGCATTCTAAGAATTTCCTGCATCATATTACCCATTGTGTTCGTAAAATTAGTTACTGTTTGCACTAATGTTTCCATGGTTTTTTCTAGACGACTTAAATTAGAAACTGGAGTTTCATCATTACTTGGCGAAGCACCTTGCATTGGCACATGGTTTGATTTTAGGACGTTAGCGTAAGAGGTTCTGTTGTTACTAGGCTGAGGAGCATGAATGTCATTAGTGTTTACCTGATTTGTTACCTGCATTTGAGGGGGATTAGTTTTCGGTCCGACAAACTGCTTGACGATAGTATACAGGGCATCCTCTATAATTGGCAGTGTGATTACCGCCACAGTTGGTACATTTTTTTTACGTTGGTGTCGGTTTTAGACTTGTCGCAAAGAACTGTTCCATGTAATTCACCACATACTACGCAAACAGGAGGTAAGTAGCAGTATGCCTTAGTATGGCCAAATTCCTGGCAGTTTAGACATTGAACAGGACCATTACTTTTGTGCGGCTCCTCAATAGTTACCCTTCTGTACAGAATATATTTTAAATTATAAATTGGATGCGTTTCATTTTTTTTTGAGCTTAACGTCGCCGGGTTCTTGCTCCACCCGAAATAGTGGTTGGGGATTTTTTCCCTATTTTTGATATTTGTTTCGTTTTTTATTTTAAAGCCCTTCTCTTCCAAAAAAGCTTTAATTTCCACTGGGTCTACTACCTGAAGACCTTTACTGCTCTTCAGTTGATATGTATAAAAGTTTTTATTCAGAGCCTCAAATCTTGTAATTACTTTTTGCAGATCATCCTCGTGATTCACCTGTATTTTAGTCTCGTTAATGATACCTCGTTTTATTGCAGCTACATAAAAGGAATTTTCACCTATCACCGAAATTAAACTTTTTATTAACTCATTACAGTTTTGGTCTCTAAGGAATATCGGGGGTGGCTTAGACGATTTTATGACGTTTGGTGCTTCAGAGGATTCATCCTCCAGAATCGCAAAACGATTTTGTGTATTTATTCTTTCAATAGTTGGTACTTTTGAGGCCGAAGCAACAGCTGAAGAGGTAGGGCTGCGACCCCGTTTTAGCACTGTTATATACCTGTCCATATCAACTTGGACTTGGGGCTTTTGACAGTTTTTTTCTAGAGGGTTTTCCATAGTGACTGTGGTTAAATACATGGCATCATTTCCTACTAAGATTGTTTTTGCATTCGCGGCACTACTTGCGGACACGGCAACACTTGTCCCAAGAGACAGTTTAATATTTTTTAATGTATCACTATCCACTGTTTTTGTAAACACCGAGGGTGATAGGGAACGTGTGCGAGTAATTGGCTTAGCCGTTAGATAGTTTATATTGTTTTGTTTTATTTAATTCTGCATTATTTTCATTTGCATGAACTAAAACGTAAACGTTTCTTTCATTTTGTCTTAGTGTTATTTCACTGTTTGTACTCATGCAAAGAGTTGTTTTTGTTTTTCACCGTTTTGCTTTGCTCTTAATATTTTTACTATTTATTGTATTTTACAACAACAAAAAAAAATAAGAAATTTAAACTTAAATGTTTTTGTTCAAAATATGTATACTAGGGTGGGTCAATTTTTTTGCCCACCAAGCGTATAGCAAAATCGTAATCTACGCAAAATTCTAAGAAGTTTTCCTAAAGAAACCATGGTTCTAAAATCAAAATCGAGCTTCCGGTTTTTGACTTGAAAATTTGGTGTTTAGAAAATCTGTAAAAAATAATACTTTTTTGGAAATATTTATTGAAATTGGTGAATTGTTGGCCTGTATCGCTGAAAGAGGGCTTGTTTAAAAGAAAATTCTCTAAGCTTTCTATATCTGTGCTCATTTTTAGAAAAATCTGTACATCAATAATTGGTTAAGAGGTTTTTGTCAAAATAATCAAAGTCAAGCTGATAAGAAACCTAAAACTGTTACAATTTTGATACACAAAATTTAAATAAAATAATTTAACTAAATTTTAATTCAAAGCTGATTAAAATAAAATAATTCTGCGGCATTTCGACAAAACATCTTAAGTGGAAATAAGAGAGCAAAAAAGATTTAAAAAAAACTCGGTGAAATAAGCATTTTTGTTAAAAAATAAAATAAACCGAAATTAAAGAAAAATTTTGTTCATAATACAAAATTTTAAAAACGCAAGCAAAAATGTTTTTTAATGAAAATTCATACGATTAACACCATTTTTTCAACTTTTTAATTTTGACTTAAGATGTTTTGTCAAAATGCCATAGAATTGATTAATCAAAACTTAATTAAACGAAAATTTCTTTAAATAAAATTTAAGCAAAAACTGAAAATAAAAAAAAATAAAAAATAAATATTTTTATTATTATTCTATTTTTTATTAAAACGCAATTTTTTGGAAAATTCACAACTTAAAAAAGGAACCGAATAAAATAAAAATAAAAAATGTATAACAAAAATACTGGCTAAGCCGGGGGTAAAAAATTTAGTTTCGGCCTATAGCTGCAATTTACATACAATATCTTTTTTGCAATCCATTCGTGGTATTCTGTTGCGGCTTAAATATCATCTCGATTACATTCTATGACACGTGGGTAAGCAATTATTCCCTGAACATGTGCCGGTAACCCTAGATCAGTATACGGTAGATGCTTGTAGTAAATGGCGGCTCAGACAAATTGCTATCGTCCATTTCCAATTTAAAAAATTGTATTAGCTATAAAAACATAAATTTCTGAAATACAATTTGACACTTTCAGAAGTTACAATTGGAAATTTTTTAAGTTAAATTGGAAATATCTTAAATATAGTTAGAAAATTCTGAAATACAATTGGAAATGGTGTAGTAAGAATCATAGGCCCTAATTATATAATTCGCAACGTTACGCCAAAGAATTACATTGAAAGCAAAAACAAAGTCATAAATATTTTGTAATTTTGTTGTTGCTTTCTACAGAAATTCTTTTTGCGTTGAAAATATTAAAACGGTACATACATTTTTGTAGAAAGCCACAACAAAATTACAAAATATTTATGATTTTGTTTTGCTTTCAATGTAATTCTTTGGCGTTGCGTTTTACATCATAAGGGCCATTATTTAAAAACAAAAAATAAATAGGTAATGAAAAGTATGTAATTCTATAGTTCACACAATTTACCGTTAAAATTCACACGCTTATTCCATTTTAGAAATGTATGGTAAACAAAAATAATTTTTTTTTTATAAAAATTTTCACTTTTTCGACGCGTTTTCAAGAATAGCCAGCAATATTTAAAAAATGTACAAAAACTCGTATTAAGCGCATAACTTTATAAGTGTTGTTATGGTTTAAAGGTTTTGTTGGGCCTTGTGACCCAGGATGTAATGTATTTTTTCTTTTAAATAAATTTTTAT
Source organism: Pollenia angustigena (assembly GCA_930367215.1). Classification (NCBI taxonomy): domain Eukaryota; kingdom Metazoa; phylum Arthropoda; class Insecta; order Diptera; family Polleniidae; genus Pollenia; species Pollenia angustigena. Next base: position 253,237,482 of record OV884057.1, read on the forward strand.
TGAAGTTGTTACCCAATAAAAAATGGAGCTTCGAACGAAGCAGGTTTGTAAGAAAGACATGAATTTTATATGGCAAGTTCCCACTTTGAAGCAATACATTTATGACACATAAAGCATATAAAAATTGTTAGATGTAACGATCAGTTTTACACACTTATACAGTTATTTTTTAGTATTCTCCCTTACAAACCTGCTTCGTAGTAAGGAAATGCCGTAGCACTTAAAATGTTATTTTTTTTAAGTTGTTGAGAGTTCTTTCACTTACATAGTTTACTGCATTTCTGTATGTCTTATTGCGTTGCGCATAACATTGCGCTTATTTTTTTTAAATGTACCTACCATTAGTGCTCCGCAAAATGAGAAACATTTTTATTGGGAATTTTATTTTTTTTCATTTAGTTTCTTTTTTAAAAAGGTAGTGAATTTAAAATAGAAAATTGGGTTAAAAAAAAAAATAAATTTTTGTACAAAAAACTCCTAACTAATTATTTATGTACAGAATTTTCTAAAAATGAGCACAGATATAAAAAGCTGAAAAAATTTTCTTTTAAACAAGGCCTTTTTCAGCAATACAGGTAACTATTCACCAATTTCAATAAATATTTCTAAAATAGTATAATTTTTTAAAGATTTTCTGAGCACCAAACTTTCAAGTCAAAAACCGGAAGCTCGATTTTGATTAAAGAACCATGGTTTCTTAAGGAAAAGTTCTAACAATTTTCCGTAGATTACGATTTTACTGTACGCTTTGTCACTTTTTTTGGGCCCGAACAAATTGACCCACTCTAATGTATACACATGTATGAACATTCATACGTGCATATATATTTTTACTATTTTGTTTTATTTAATTTTATCGTTTTAATTGTTCACTATAATGTTAAATAATTTAAATAACAAAATATATTATTTATTTTTAAGCGTCCATTCGCTGCTTATATTACAAAGTCAAATGTGATTAATTAATAGTTCAAATCGTATGCGGGTTTAAAAATACACGTCTGTATCACAATAAAGCACAAACCGAACTGATAAAATGCACAAAATTTTTGGCATTTTAAAATTATTTTCATACAAAAAATCAAAGTTAGCTGCACTTTGACTTAACTGCCCAAAATACATATTTTCTGGAATTATTCTTCAAAATCCTTGTTTACGTGCATTTTGTATACCTGCACATTTTTCATTTTGTTGGGCAGCTTTAAAATATTTTCATACAAAACATCAAAGTTAGCTGCACACATAAAAATATATGGTGGCCACTTTTTCACATAAATATCCAATTTAAGCTGTTTATAAAAATATAAATCGCAATTATTTTGTTTTTTTCCATAAATTTTTATGTTGTTTGTGAATTCTCATTGTTTTTGTTAATGCTACTTTTATATTAAATAAACATTACATATGTACATGAATAAAATGATCTGTTATTTCCCAGATAGCATAGGCTGTTTGTTAGACGATTATGTTTAATATACAGCTCCTAAAATAATCTTCTGATGATTATCTGACGAGTAACAAAAATATCTAAATCTTTTTTTAATTTATTATTTTTTTATTTGTTTTTGACACGCTCTTGGAATGAACCTTTTGGGACAGGTAAATGCATTTTAGATAACTGCATTTTAGATTTACCTGCACAAAAAATCGTGCAAAGGAGATTGTGCAGCTGAGTCAAAACTACTGTATTAAACGCACAGCGTTGACGCTTCATACAAATTGTATTGACATGCCACTTTTTGACTACTAGAAAACGCATGCTGCTTTTATCGATTACAAAATTTATTACTAATAAGATTTCTTTACGACGTGCTTAATTCCCACTTTTTATTTTTGATAAATTCACTGAAATTTATTGTTGAAGGAAAGCTAGTTTCTATGCGCATTTCACTGGTTGCTTAGGCCAGATCATCAGGAAACGTTTTTCCAAAGATTTTGTTAACGTACGGCTATTATACTACTGAAATATATTTAAATGTATTTATGTGTCGATCTCTGCTTTAAATTCTTCACCCATTTTCCAATTTCAGTTTCACTGTATGATAATGATTCTCTTCTCACTAGTGATGATGATGACTTTAACACGTTTGTTTTGTCTGCAGTAAAATTAAAGAGGCATACAAAGAAGAAGAAAAAAAAAACAATGAAATAACCTTTAAGTCTAGAACAAATACGACATTTTCTTCCGTGTAAATGTAAATGTCGTCACAAGTTACCTTTCACTTTTTTTGTTTTCAAAATGCAGTTGATCTTACACACAGAAAAATATACCAATGTAAAATTAACATTGCGAAATGTTGATTGAGAATTATTTAACTTTATCATTATTACATATTAATTTTAAATGAAAAATATTAAAATAACTTTAAATCATGTTTATTTAATATTATAAACTGTTAAAATAACATTGTTCTATATTGAATCCATAAAAACCTGTTTTTTATATTAAAATCAAAAGTCTATCTTATTAAATTAACATACATACATACTAAAGTATGTACATTTTTTACTTTCATGTTTAAAATATGTTATAAAAAGAAGACAATTCCCGCATTCTTTTAATTAAAATTACTTAGTTAAATAGTACATTAAGTTTTTAAAGTAGAATAATGACAAAAACCATATCGGGCCATTCTGCTGATGCTTCTGTTAACAAATGAGATACAAAATAAGTGCAACATGTGTTTCAGGGGTAAGTGTTTTGAATTATTCTTAAATAAATGCATACAATTCCTGGGGTCACGAACGTACGTTCGTACGCTTTTGATGTACAAATAATATATCGGGTGATTTTTAAGATATTATCTTTTTGGCACTGTCAAACATCTTCAGTTTGGTCTATAATTTAACCATGAATCGTCTTACAAGCGAACAACGCTTGCAAATTATGGAATTTTATTATCAAATTGCGTGCTCTGTTAAGAAAGTTCATCGCGCGCTTCTTCCATTTTATAGTCAGTTTAATCGACCCACTTTAGCGGCTATTCAGGCTATTGTGACTAAATTTCGCACCAAATTAACATTGTTGGACATTAAGCCACCAACACGCTTACGTAGAGTGCGAAGTGAAGAAAATATCGGAGCTGTATCGGCAACTGTTAATGATGACCATCAATTATCGATTCGTCGCCGTTCGCAGCAATTGGGCCTCTGTTACTCAACAACGTGAGATGATATTCAATTTTTTTTTGACCAAAATGCAAGAGCTTGACTTGCATGACATGTGGTTTCAACAAGAGCGTGTCAATTGACACAGCACGCTTAACAGTGGACTTATTGAGAGGCGAGTTCTATACATGCAACAGTAGCGAAATGTAAAAATCTGCGTAAAGCGTATTAATGTAGGTCTCCATCCAGTATTTACAAAAAATATCTCTCTTGGTTTTTGTTTAACTGGCTTATGTACCGGTAGCGAACGTGGGAAATTTTGTAACGATTCTAATTAGATTCAGTCTATTGGGAACGGAACTACCTATTAATTCGGCTATGCTCGTCGTTGGGGTGGGTGTGATTTTGTTCCCATTCGAAAGTAGTTAACGAAGTTACTAATCTATTACAAAAGATTTAAATTTTAGGTAGTTAAGTCGAAATAACAGGAATCGCGATAAGTAAAAATAAGAAGTTGATTATTGGGTCGATGTTTGTTGTGTATCTCTAGTTGGAAGATGGATACACTTATCTAAACCCGCCCTCCATGCTGACATATCTATAATATAGTAAGTCAGCCCAATAATAAAATAAACAAAAACAAAGTTAAAATTTCCTAACTACCCCATACCTGTTTCTTCACCTTTCGTAATAAATTAACAACAAACTTAAAACTTCATGTTTAAAAATAATTAAAACAACATAATCATATTTATTAAAGATAAGTTAACTCAAAAAAAATTAAACAGCAATTAATGTTATCTAACTGTAATTAAATTGTTATTTTTTTTTCCTTGTTTTAATAATAAAAGAAACAAAAATGGTCACCCTAATTTACCTAGTTAGTAATACAGACAATTACGATTTTTAAAATACCACGAAATTATCTAATTATAATGCAATGTGGTGACCGTAGATGTTGGATAACATCTATCCGGTAATGGCAGAATGTAGGGTGAAAATGGTAAGTATTAAAGAATCAAACGACATATGAATATTTAAATAAAAAACAAATAACGAATTTAAAATATTATTAGAGCTGAATATTCATATAACGTTTAAACTGGAATATAATAAATATGTGTTTTCAAAATTTGGTTGATATAATAATAAAACTCAACTTACAGTAATGGTAATGGGTCCATCGATGTCAGCTGGCGCCAGGAGACTTATAAGCAGGTTCGTATTATATTAAAATAAGATCAAACAAAACCAAAATTTAAGTGTATGAGGTAAGTTGTAATGGGTTTGAATGTAAGTAAATGGGCGTTGGATGTTATATCTGTATGTAGGATGTGCTTTTGAATAAGACTGTTGTCTGATTAACTCAAAGAAATTTAGGTGACCATATGCAATTAAGAGTTATGAGATTTTGAAATTTAGGAACTTATAAAATTATGCAGATTTAGGAAATTAGAGATGTTAAATTTAGGAACTTATAAAATTATGCAGATTTAGGAAATTAGAGATTTTAAATTTAGGAACTTAGAAAATTTTAAATTTAGAAAATTGGAAACAAGAATATAAGAATTAGATAAATTTTAAGTTTTTGAATTATAAACAAAAAATTTTGATAATCGATGTAAAAGTAATGTATCCGCATTTTGGATGGTAATTGGTGATCAAGAAGATAAGATTCAGAACAAAAGTGTAAATTTTAAATTCAGCGTAAATCAAATCACGAGAATAAAAGCTTGAATAAAAAGATTGGTCTTCGTATTTTTTTTTTTTTTTTTTTTTTTTTTAAATTCAGGTTCTTATTATGCAGTTATGAATTGGCTTGTTTGAACAGGATATTCAACTTCGTCCTGTGTATATTGAGTTTCCTGAGCTACCTCAGCCAACCAAAATTCACTGATGCTACAATATATGCAAATTTCTAAAAGTTTATTCCCAAAATAACTTTGTTATTCACCAAATTTAAATAAAAATATTTGAGATTCTTACCAATTATATTGAAATATTTGTTTCCCCTGCGTTCTAACACAGAAATCAAACGGAATTCGCAAAGGTTGAATTATTAAAATTTCCACAGAAATACTTTTTCTAAGACTATTCAAACTGTTTTTTGATCGAATCAATATCTGAATATGTATTTTTTAAGTTTTTGAAGTAAATAAAAAAAAAAATCAAAGCCTATTCAACAAAAACACAATTATATTATAATTCTTAAACATTTTTAAATACAGTAAATTCCTTTACACCCAAACGAAAACGTAAATAAAAATGTAATTTTAAAGGGCCGTCATCACAAAGCAGATTTAATACAAAGCCAGCTGCAGTATTATATATATATACCATCCTTAGTATGGTATACCCCAATATGACCACCATCCACATCTTCGAGCTCGTAGGTTACATTACCGATTTTTCTTTTAACCAATGCTTTAACCCCAATCGGTGCCAGTTTAGCATTGAAGTTGTTTACCAAGGAACTTTGAGCGAAATTGCGACGGAATACCACTTGCCCAACATTAAACTCACGTATACGAGATCGCAAATTATACGATCTTACGTTCCGTTCATAAGCATCTTTAATTTTTGTCCGAATTGCATCCCGTATCAGAGTAAAGTTGTCCTGTCTTTTAATTTTCGCATCCGATTCCTCCAAAAGTTTTAAATTTCGTAACAGTTTGTAGTCCTGTCCATGGTTAATCATTGACTGTCCGAATACAAGTTCATACGGAGTTTGTCCTGTTGCTTGATGCACGCTACTTCGTATAGCGCAATTTATGCTAGGTAAGTAGTTATCCCATTGCCGTTGGTCATTTCGGATATATGAACGAAGTGCCTCATTTATAGACCTATTTACCCTTTCACATGCATTTGCTTGAGGGCTGTGAACTGCTGTAAATTGGTGAACAATTCCATATTTTTCAACCAGTTTTTTAAATTCTCTTGATTTAAACTGACTGCCGTTGTCAGAAATGATAGTTTCCGGCACCCCGAAACAAGTAAAAATTTCGTTGTCTAAATATTCCAATATTGGCTTTGTTACGAATTTCTTAAGAGGTTTTAAAAAAGTAAACTTCGTGAAATGGTCTAAAATGATCAGAATACCTATATTGCCATTCTTTGTCCGAGGGAATGGTCCAATCAGGTCTATATATAGCCGCTGAAAGGGCCTCTCGGTATTAATCATCTGGCCCATAGGCGGTTTGAGTGACATGTTGGGAGTTTTGGATGTCTTACATAAGCTACAATTCAATATATATTTTTTGACATCTACTACCATTTTAGGCCAAAAGAAATATTGTCTAATACGGTGTGTTGTTTTTGCAATACCCCCATGCGATACACCTGGCACATCATGTGCCGCATAAATCACATCCTTACGTAACTCTAAAGGTACGAACAATTTCCAGGAATCGGATTCGTCAACATTTCCAGAAGAAAATTTCTCTCTTTTATAAATAAATTTGTCGATAACCTTATAATCAGGTAAATCGGAATTTTGAACTTCATTCCTAAGTCTTTCATATTCAGTACCCTCAAACGCGTTTGAATTCAGATCAATTGTTGGCAATACTTGTAAGTCTAATTCGGCTATAGTTGCATCATTTTCAAACATACGAGATAATACATCAGGGACTACATTTTCCCTACCTTTGCGATGATCTATTGTAAAGTCAAAGCCCTGTAGTTTAAGAGCCCATCTGGCCAAACGTCCATTAAGATCCTTTTGTCGCATCAGCCATTTGAGACTCGCAAGGTCTGTTATTACCTTAAATTCTTGCCCTTCTATATATGCTCTGAACTTTTTAATGGCCAAAACTACAGCCAAACATTCCAATTCGGTTATCGAATAGTTCCTCTGTGCCTTATTCAATTTCTGTGACATGAAAGCTATCGGCCTCTCATTCCCCTCTTCATCAAGCTGGGCTAACACCGCGCCTATGCCATGCATACTTGCATCACATTGGAGTATAAATGGTTTTTCGAAATTAGCATGAACCAAAACGGGTGCAGACGTTAATTTATTCTTCACATCCTCAAATGACTTCTGCGCTTCAACTGTCCATGCAAAGGTCTTCTTTTTCGATAATAATTCTGTCATATGAAATGTAACGCTGGCATAGTCATCAATAAATCTACGGTACCAGCCCGCCATACCAAGAAATTGGCGAAGTTGACGTACTGATTTTGGAACAGGAAACTGGGAAATGGCCTTTACCTTATCGGGGTCTATTTTCAAGCATCCCTCTCCTACGACATAACCTAGATATTGAACCTGCCTAATACCAAAACTACTTTTCTTAACATTTATAGTTAAATTAGCTCTTCTAAGTTGAGTCGCCACCTCCTGCAAGTGTCGTAAGTGTTCGTCAAAGTCCTTCGACATTATAAGAAGGTCAGCCAAATAAACAAAAACATTGGTCTTCAATTCGTACGGAATAACTTGGTCCATCAGTCTACACATTGTCTGTAACGGCATATTAATCATAGCCATATCCTTGACAAATTTTTCGTGTTTCCGCACTGCTCGCCGCAACTGAGCAACACATGTAATCTCCACGTGAAGTAATCCATGTCTCACCTCGGGTCTTAAATTCCGTTGAATTGTTTCGCAAAGCTCAAAATCTGAAAGAGGTGTGCGTAACCTATCACAAAGTACTATGATTGCGTCATAAAATTCATCGAAGTTCTCGTTGGATTTTTGTTTTCTCCGCATTATGTCGTCCTTAATGTCAAAGTCCGTAAAATAGTCCTTATATTGGCGCTTCAAAGCACCACACAAATCATTCCAACTCATATTGACACAACTTCGGTGAAACCTCCAAAACCATTTTAATGCTTTTCCCTCGAATAGGATGTGAGCATGTTCACACAACAAATGAAAATTGCCTTTTAAATTTGCGTTCGTCAAAGTGTTTATTCTGTAAATAAATTCGTCAACACTAAAATCAGAAATATCACCCGTAAACCGTATTCTCCAATTGCGTATTATATTAAGAATCTTTTCCGAATTTCCATCAAAATGTCCATGTACAACACCAGAACCATGATGTTCCCGAATATTCTGCCTATTCGGAGAAATTAAGTCATGTTCATCTCTTCCTTCGTAATCAGTCCGTTCATTATGTCTTTCCGGTATATTCGGTCCTGAATTTGTCACAGACAAATTTCGTAACCCGTCTGCTAACATGTTTCCTATTTCATTCCTAAACTCATTTAAAGAATTGTTTACAATACGTTGAACCTGGGTATGAACATTCCCCAGCTCTTCTGCCTGTCTGCGAGATTGCAGTCTAGTACACGGTCTTCCTCTTAAATTTCTGGGCGTTTCCATATCGCCACCAGCACCTAGGTCTTCCAACTGAAGAGTCTCCCGTTCAACCTGAGCTGGAATATCACCCGTACTACGTACCAAAGGCATTATCGCAATATTTAAAACAAAAAAAAAAAAATAATAATGTCACGCAAAAAAAAACTTTTACACTCAATTCAAAAGACTTACTACTCAGTGAATTAACTCGGTAGGGGTAATAAATATATAAAGAGAAACGAAAACTTAAATCATAATTAAGAACTTAAAAAAAAAAAAAATCGACCAATAATCAACGATAGTATGAAAAAAAAAAAAAAATACGTACAAGCAAATAAGAACTTAAAATTCAAGGGAATTCTCGGCATGAGTCCAACAGAATTAAGTCCACAAGCAAATCAAGTCAGAAAAGAAAAAATTGTTTATCTAATGCTGGAAAGTAAAAGAAAATTTCCAGTATACTTTATGTCCAAAACACAAGAAAAATCAACATGAAATAATTGCAATTTTAAAGAAGTGATAGAGAGAGAAAAGGGAAAAGGGAAAAACAAAACAAAATAGAGCGGAAAATATGAAAGAAGAGGAGAATAAGAGTCGAACGACAATTGAACCGATGCCTAATCAGATCAACTTCTCTAGTCCGAACCCAAACCCTGATAACGATTACTTCATACAATGTTAATTCCGGAATTGAAATCATTTATACAATTAACAAATTATATATCCAAATCAACAAATAATGAAGCAAAAGTTAAAAAAAAAAACAAAAACAAAAAAAATATCGTTATATACAATTGTCACACAATAGATTCAAAGGTCCTCAGTATCTAGATGTAATTTGCACTATTTAATTCTTAAAACTTACGACAACTGAGGCCCCACGTTGGGCGCCAAAATCTCTGTAACGATTCTAATTAGATTCAGTCTATTGGGAACGGAACTACCTATTAATTCGGCTATGCTCGTCGTTGGGGTGGGTGTGATTTTGTTCCCATTCGAAAGTAGTTAACGAAGTTACGAATCTATTACAAAAGATTTACATTTTAGGTAGTTAAGTCGAAATAACAGGAATCGCGATAAATAAAAATAAGAAGTTGATTATTGGGTCGATGTTTGTTGTGTATCTCTAGTTGGAAGATGGATACACTTATCTAAACCCGCCCTCCATGCTGACATATCTATAATATAGTAAGTCAGCCCAATAATAAAATAAACAAAAACAAAGTTAAAATTTCCTAACTAACTAAATTAACAACAAACTTAAAACTTCATGTTTAAAAATAATTAAAACAACATAATCATATTTATTAAAGATAAGTTAACTCAAAAAAAATTAAACAGCAATTAATGTTATCTAACTGTAATTAAATTGTTATTTTTTTTCCTTGTTTTAATAATAAAAGAAACAAAAATGGTCACCCTAATTTACCTAGTTAGTAATACAGACAATTACGATTTTTAAAATACCACGAAATTATCTAATTATAATGCAATGTGGTGACCGTAGATGTTGGATAACATCTATCCGGTAATGGCAGAATGTAGGGTGAAAATGGTAAGTATTAAAGAATCAAACGACATATGAATATTTAAATAAAAAAAAAATAACGAATTTAAAATATTATTAGAGCTGAATATTCATATAACGTTTAAACTGGAATATAATAAATATGTGTTTTCAAAATTTGGTTGATATAATAATAAAACTCAACTTACAGTAATGGTAATGGGTCCATCGATGTCAGCTGGCGCCAGGAGACTTATAAGCAGGTTCGTATTATATTAAAATAAGATCAAACAAAACCAAAATTTAAGTGTATGAGGTAAGTTGTAATGGGTTTGAATGTAAGTAAATGGGCGTTGGATGTTATATCTGTATGTAGGATGTCCTTTTGAATAAGACTGTTGTCTGATTAACTCAAAGAAATTTAGGTGACCATATGCAATTAAGAGTTATGAGATTTTGAAATTTAGGAACTTATAAAATTATGCAGATTTAGGAAATTAGAGATGTTAAATTTAGGAACTTATAAAATTATGCAGATTTAGGAAATTAGAGATTTTAAATTTAGGAACTTAGAAAATTTTAAATTTAGAAAATTGGAAACAAGAATATAAGAATTAGATAAATTTTAAGTTTTTGAATTATAAACAAAAAATTTTGATAATCGATGTAAAAGTAATGTATCCGCATTTTGGATGGTAATTGGTGATCAAGAAGATAAGATTCAGAACAAAAGTGTAAATTTTAAATTCAGCGTAAATCAAATCACGAGAATAAAAGCTTGAATAAAAAGATTGGTCTTCGTATTTTTTTTTTTTTTTTTTTTTTTTTTAAATTCAGGTTCTTATTATGCAGTTATGAATTGGCTTGTTTGAACAGGATATTCAACTTCGTCCTGTGTATATTGAGTTTCCTGAGCTACCTCAGCCAACCAAAATTCACTGATGCTACAATATATGCAAATTTCTAAAAGTTTATTCCCAAAATAACTTTGTTATTCACCAAATTTAAATAAAAATATTTGAGATTCTTACCAATTATATTGAAATATTTGTTTCCCCTGCGTTCTAACACAGAAATCAAACGGAATTCGCAAAGGTTGAATTATTAAAATTTCCACAGAAATACTTTTTCTAAGACTATTCAAACTGTTTTTTGATCGAATCAATATCTGAATATGTATTTTTTAAGTTTTTGAAGTAAATAAAAAAAAAAATCAAAGCCTATTCAACAAAAACACAATTATATTATAATTCTTAAACATTTTTAAATACAGTAAATTCCTTTACACCCAAACGAAAACGTAAATAAAAATGTAATTTTAAAGGGCCGTCATCACAATTTCCATATGTTTTTTTATTATTATCACCATGCATTTTCCCCTAAATATCTAAAAATTTCCTAAACAAAAAAAACTTAATACTTCTTTTACAATTCATTGTAATGGAGAGATTGTGAAGAAAGAGTGCAAACATAACATTTTTTTTGTATGTAAAAAAAGTATATAAAAATGAATTAAGAAGTAGAAAATATAAAATTTTCCAGTTTCCTGCGCAATTTCCTCAAGTAAAACAGCTGAGATATGCTATGAAAGATTCTTTTGTTAAATCATCGACTTTTTTATAATTATAAACAATAGAAGACGATGATTATCAACATTTTATTTTTTCATCCTGGTAGACCATTCTGGGGAAATGCCCATATGTTGTCTCTGAAGCTGCTTTACACTGTTATATCACACTCCAAACAATTTGATTCTACATGAAATTAACGTTGTTTCAACTTGAAATAACTTTCATTCAACGTGATTCGGATGGTAATTTCAATGTAAATGACATTTTGCTCTTACCTTACTGCAATTTTAAATTAACATGAATTATAGTTAATTTAAAAGAAAAAAATGTTGTTCGCAACTTATTGTAAAATCAGATTGAATTAACATGAAAAACGTATGAAGCAAAATCACCACCGAAAATTTTTAAATCAACCTTGATTTCGACGTTTTTAACTTCTGTGTGTAGTTTGTTTTGTCTTGTCATCCTTAAAAGCACAGAATACACAGAACTGTCACGAGACGGATGATTTTGCGTTTTTTTTTTTTGTCTCTTTCAAAGAAAGCTGACCATTTGCATTTCTCTTTTCATCATCTTCTATGCCGCAATACAATGAACACAAATTTATTTAGTTAAGATTTATTTACAAAACTGTTGTAAAAATTAACTTTTAAGTTCACCACAACACGAGTAAAAATATTTAAGTAAGTAAATAACAATTTAACACAAAACAATATTACTAAATAAATTTTTTTGCACAAAAAACAACGTTTGTTGAACTAATGCATTTGTTTAACGTGGTTTGTGTTTTGTTATTTTTGTTTTGATCACGCCATTTGTGTTGATTGTTGCGGCCTGTTTTTACACCTTGCCACTTCACTACCAAAAAAAGCTTTCTGTCTCTTTCTTCGAAAGCTGCCCTCGCAACTGATTTGGGCCTTTTTCACACATCACTTTTTACAGTTCTGTGTATTCTGTGCTTTAAAGTCCTTTTCATGAAAAAAAAAATTGCCTATACATTTATTTACATTTTTTTCATTTTTTTCTTTATTTTTAAGCAACACCCAGGGACCAAACAGATTTATATTTAAATAATATGATTTAAATATTTTGCTTAAAAGTTAGTTGTAAAAAAAAACGCACACAAAATTGCAAAAGACCTTGTTCATTTATGTTTTACATTTTCAAAAAGACCTTGTTCATTTATGTTTTAAATTTTCAAACCGATTTTACTAAATTGCACTCGCTCTCTTTCTCTCTCTTTATGCTATTTATTTAATAATTAAAAATATTGCAAACATAAAATTCTTTTAGCTGCGAAACATAACTGGCAAGTCGTCTGTTAAAATTTCGTTATAAAACAGTGATAACAAGTTTTATTTGAAAACAACATTTATTTGAAAACAGCATACACACTCTCAAACACACACTTTGTAAAACGTTGACTGAACACAAAGTAAAAAGTTGTTAGAAAATATTTTGGTATAGGTTATACTTTAGGGATTTGATTAGGGCGTATGAGCCTAAAATTGGTTGTTTGTTATATTAAGGCCGTGGTTTGGCTTGGCTCTGTTCGTGTTTTTCTTTGTTCAACTGAATTTTTTTTAATTTCTTTTTCTCTCCAATTTGGAGGTTGGCGTTTTATTTTTTTTCCTACTTCTGCTACGAGCATATCCGTACAAGTTGAATAAGTATTTATGTTTTTTGTGGCTGCATCCTGACGTTTCATATAATTTCCGCATCATAAAGCTGAAAAAGTAATTTTCCACTTGAAATACTGTTTTTATTTTATTTTTTCCTACGACCACGACTGGTTGGTTGGTGTTGTAAGAAGAAAAGAAACCAGTGCCAACTTTTGTTTTGAAAATGCGCGTTGATCTTTCGTTTTAGTTTCTTTCTTTCTTTTTTCATGAAAATAACAGCTGGTTTTGAAAGACCAAAAATAAGAAAGTTAACATTCTAGGAAATATTTTAGCTGTTTTTTTCTTGGCTAAATTTTTTGAAGCAGTAACCATGATTTGTGCAGAATTATTTTGAATTTGTTTGGGCAGGATTTGAAGGTTAAAAGTTAAATTTGTTGTAATTGTGATTTTCCCTGAAAATATTCTAGCTTGTAAGTATAGAACTGATTTTGATTCTAATTAAAACATTCTAATAGATACCTTAGTTTTTAGTTAAGTACCGAAATACTTCCTTTTTGGAAATCTACAACTTTGAAGGCTATAAGGCATCGATATCTTTTTTCGAGGATTAAGTACTGGTGCTTCACTCAACTGCCCTTAAAGTCAGCCTGCGCATCAGCTTCCTCAAAACAAAACTAATGAGGATAAGCCTCACCAGAACTACTACAACACCAAAGATGTGGAAACATTTTGCAATTTATGTTACACAATTAGCAAAAACGTAGGTTCACGCATTAGCAAGGCTCGTCACGCTACGCACTCTTCGAGAAATATGTTGAAGTATTCTGACTTATCGAGACAACTAAAAATACAAGTCTTCAACACAAGTGTTGAAGATTGCCTATGCGACCTGGGGCTTAGCGAAACACAACGACCGACGTCTTCCGGTTTTTACCAACCGATTTCTGAGGCTCATAAAAAAATGCTTTTGTCCAAACACCATAAGTAATATGGATCTGCTTCGCACAACGAACCAACATCCAATCCTATACGACATTCTCAGAAGTAAGTTCTTATAGATTGGACATGCACTGAGATAAAACAACGAGATAGCAAAGGCGGCATTGCAATATAGCACCAAGATCTCTAGCCGCCGAGCCAAAAACATCATGGCGCACTGCTACAACAAAACAAGTAAGAGTGCTATATTCGGCTGTGCCGAATCTTATATACCCTTCACCATTGTGCGAGCAGAAAACAGAGCAACTAGACAAAAACTAAATAAAACTGGTAAATATTTTTTTTTTAAATAAGAGACAACCGGTTTTGAACTTCGCTTTTCATAAGGGCCCAGAATATATGTACTTTATAGGATGTAGGATCAATATCGGTGAAGGGTATAAAAAGAGTAATTTTCGGGAATTCAGGGCTCTAATCACTGCATTCGTTACTATCGTATCGAATAAACTATTGCATTTTTTTGCATACGATAGACACTGGCGTATCGAATGAAAACTCGATAAATGTAATGTCGAGTTACTCGATGTCGAATGCTATTATTTCAAATTCAATACATTTCATTCGATATCGAGTTTCAAGATACCAAAATAAATAATTTCGATGAATTTTGCTCGATATCGTATGCGGTGATTAGACCCCAGTATTTCTGTTATAACTCATACAAATTTCCGACATTTTGATATATAAGTCATATCCATAGGACGTATAGCAGCCCTAAAATTTAGGTTTTTATAAAAATTTTGATGTTTTTTAGCCCATTTTTGGAGTATTTTGCTCATAAATTACCCATTGTCTAACCGATTTGATATTTTTATATACCGACGTGTTAAGAAATAATTTTACCATTTACTTGTTATATTTTCATATAAACATTTAAATATACTTGTATACATATATTTTAACAAAGTTAATTATTAAAAAGAGTAATTTTTGGGGATTCAGTATTTCGTTTGTAACTCTGCTATTTTTTAACCGATTTGACAGATTTATATACCGACGTGCTTAAGAAAAAATTTACCATTTACTTGAGTTATAAAGCTTGGACTCGGGGAGATCTATAGTTCCCGAAAGAGGGTATTTAAAAAAAAAAATTTAATTTTGGTCATAACTTTTTTGTATCTGAACCGATTTTTCCGAGTTTTTTATAAAATATGTTCTATTAGAAATTTCCGATATTTTGGTATATAAGTCATATCCATAGGACATATAGCAGCCCTACAATTTTTAATTTTTTTTGTACGGGAGGTACCACGCCCACTTCTAAAATCCCGCCCACATTTTGTGGGATGGTGTGTATTGGCAACCTCAATGTGTGTACCTAATTTGGAAACTTTGGCTTTTGCCGTTCCCCAGATATACAGAAATAAAAAAAAAAAACAACAACAAGGGATTTTTGGAAAAATTTAGAGGTAGTCGTGATTTTTTGCTCATATCTCCGTTATTTTTGGACCGATCTGGCTGAAGTTCAATAGCAAACTTAAACGGAGTATATGTGACATAAATATACATCAACCTAGTCCACATCATTTCTGGGGTTTTCGGAAAACCCATTTCAACATACACACGGACAGTCGGACAGACGGACAACCGGATTTGAACTTCGCTTTTCATAAGGACCCAGAATATATGTACTTTATAGTGTGTAGGATCTATATTGTGGAACATACAAACGGAATGACAATGTTATATATACCCTCTTACCTTCGGTGAAGGGTATAACAACTTACTGCTGCAGAGCTTACATGGAAAGAGGCCATAATTTTTCAAAATTATTTTATCGGTAAAGTTATAATAAAAAATAAACACTAACAGAAAACAAACAAAATTTTAAATAAATATTTGAGCCAACAATAAATTAATTATTCTCATTAACTTATTACCTTCTCTTTATGGGAATCTGTTTAACCAATACCCTTAGGAATTGTTAATGAGAAACATTGCTCAAAGCTTATCTTTTGTTGGTACTTTAATGACTCGATTCCTATTTCTAGGGTCCACTATAATGCAGGCCTTTTAAAAAATTGCATTTTAGTGGAGGAAGGGAATCAATGGACCCCAGCTCATTTTAGTACTAAACATATTTTTACACTTATAAAAATGACCGAGTTCATTCTGAAATACATATTTCGGTTGGGGGGGAAAATCAAATACAAACTAATGGCTGGAACTATTTTCAAATTTAAGCATATTTGAAATGTTTAATAAAATTTTCGCTATACCTTCTTTTAGGCAGCAAAAAAACCTGCTAAAATCCTTACTTTAACATCATTTTTATGTGATTAAGACGACCAGATGATATTCTGTTACGGCTTTGTGGCGAAAGTAAAAATTTCCGCTAATCGACACTTTGAACTGACCTGGTCTTTGGAGCACCGTGACTTAAGGCCGCTAGACATATACTTACTTAAATCTAGAAAATATCTTTCAAAAAACAATTATTTTACAAAAATAACCTTCTAATCAGAAGTACTGAAAGCATTAACAAAATAAAAATCGAAGTCAAGCCTAATGGAAATCAAACGAGATTTTATTACTACTTTACTGAAATTTTTCCAGTTTCTAAGATATGTACACACAGAAAAAAATCAATGCAAATTCGTTCAAAACAAGGTTGATTAAACTTTTTTCAGTAGTGATTTTGCTTCATTGTTGTTTCATGTTAATTTAACATGATTTTACAATAACTTGAAAACAAAATTTTTTTCTTTTAAAATAACTATAATTCATGTTAATTTAACATTGCGGTAAAGTTAGAGCAAAATGTCATTTATATTGAAATAACAATCCGAATCACGTTGAATGGAAGTTTTTTCAAGTTGAAACAACGTAAATTTCATGTAGAGTTAAATTGGTTGGAGTGTGATATAACAGTGTGAAGACAACATATGCATTTATTTAAGAAAAATTAAAAACACTTACCCCTGTAACACAAGTTTCAGTTATTTTGTATCCCCTTAGTTAACAGAAGCATCAGCAGAATGGCCCGATATGGTTTTCGTCATCACTCTACTTTGAAAACTTGATGTACTATTTAACTTAATAATTTTAATTAAAAGAATACGGGAATTGTCATCTTTTTATAACATATTTTAAACATGAAAATAAAAAAATTTACATACCAAAAAGTAATTTCAATTTTTGGGAATACACAATTTTAATTTCAAAAGATTTTGCTATTCGTGCTTAATTCCCAGTCTCTATTATTGATAAAAAAAAAAGCTATTCCTATGCGCATTTCACTGGTTGCTTAGGCCAGATCATCAGGAAACTTCATCCATAAAGATTTTAGAAAAACTAAAGATATTAAACCAAATAAAACTGCTAAACGTATAAGACAGCAACAGTTCTACTCGTAATAATATCAAAGTTTAAACAAAACACTTCAACAATAAACAGTGGGTTTATCTCATCTTACATTCCCCACTACAATTAGTTGAAATTCTCTCAACATTAATTGTAGTTGTAATTAGGTTAAGAAAAATAAAATAAAAACAACAACAACACGAAAAATGTATATGGCGGCTTAATAAAATTCTTAATTAAATTAAAATTTTTCGTCTTTTGTGAATACATAAAATCAAAAGTTGTCAACAGATTTTAATCATTTATAGCTTGTTTTGTTTGCAATGTTGTTTTTAATATGACTGTATAAAATTAGAAGCATAGCTGCATTCAAAACAAAAATTCCGACATTTTAATAAAAAAATTATTTTTTTTTCCAGAAAAAAAAATTATGTTTCTAAAACGACTGCGCATATAAGAAAAACGTTTTACCTTTCTTAAAGTAAATTTTGTTGCGGAATTTCGGTTTTTTTTTAGTTTTTCAATAAGCTAAAGCGTTTTTGAGTTTCGCGAATATATGTTGTGCAACATCCCTAATTTTAGAAATAACGGTATATCTCGGAAACCAAAGCCAATATAAAGAAAAAAGTTTTAACTTTCTTAAAGTAAATTTTATTGCGGAATTTCGGTTTTTTTAGTTTTTCAATAAGCTAAAGCGTTTTTGAGTTGCTCGAACATATGTTGTGCAACATCCTTAATTTTCGAAATAACGGTATATCTCGAAAACCAAAGCTAACCTAAAAAAACGGCTAGCATCACTGGATTCAGCGACCCCGAATTAGGTTTAAAATCTTTCGTTCGTATCATACTAAAATATTAAACAGCAAATACTTTAATCTATCTATACAATATATAATTTCTTAGTATGTCAGGATGTTTGCATGTATGTCCTATTCTTTCCGCAACTTTCTGAAGCCATCTGATGACATAGGAAGCTGAAATTTGGCACACTTTAAGTACTCTGCGGAAGATCGTAACGAAGCCATATTTTTGATTTTAGGCTTTTCAACTAGTATAACTATAAAGATCTGATAGATAATATGTTTTTTTATAATATGGGGAACTTTGGGCCCCACCCGGCAGGGCTAGGCACCGTCGGATTGACCTGAAAAATTAGATCATGATTTCTTACACCAAACCTCATATTTTAAGCAGCGCAAACAATTTAATTTAAAAAAAAAAATTGCGACCAGTCTAATGTGTATATAAAATAAAAAAAAAAACTCAACAAAAAGGTTAAATAAAATATAAGATCACTTCAATATACATTACTATTTTTAAATAAGCAATTTTTGATTTTCTTGTGAGGCAAATTTAGACAGTACAATATGTCTTCTGTCATTGTTGATCTGAGCATTACTGACGAGCATTGAAACGAACATTTGAAATATTTTTCTGAGCATCTTTAACGTTATCTGATAGATCAGGCTCAAGTTTAGATGTTAGTAGGTGTTTATCTCTTTTATCAAATATAATCAGCTCATCAGCTTGTTGTGGTTTTAACAGTTTTGTATCTGTATATGACTTGATTACACTTTGAGGTAGAAGTTTAGGTATGTTCACTATTGGGAAAGGTGTTTTGAGATCTTCTAAAATAAATTTAATAAGAGGAATGTAACCTATAACTCGGTAGTAAATTTCAACATTTGGGATGTGATTATTTCGTTCAAATCTCGTCTTTTCGATTGGAACCTCGATTTGAATGCAAATAACTTAAACGTTTTCAAAAATCGCTTTTAAATATTCTTTGTTTTATTTCTGTTCCCTTCAAGGCTCAATATCTATATCATGTTTTTGTAAAATGATACTAAGTGGCTGTGTTACAACAAGTATCACACTTAATATGTATATTCCGCAAATAAATTCAAAAGTACTAAGTGAGTTCCTAAATATAAAGGTAGAGATACTACGTTTCCACTCAGATATTTTTCCAAAACTTCTACTATATGATGTACACTTGTTGCAAAGTGTTAAATTGAGTCGTTATCGCATAATGTAGAGAGTTTGGCTCCCAAATACTTTGCTAAAACTGTGTTTCGCTTGGGATGATTATATTTAAAAAATTTTGTCGTTTCTTTAACAAATGATCCAACTTTTTGTATTAATGGCACTTTATTGCTTTTAGAAATTGAGCTTCTTGATTTATGGGAATAGCAGGGCGTTTGTTTCGCATTTGTCGCGGTTTTCAGAGTATTTTAACAGCTCCATTTTCTGCTGACATCAGGGGATACCCATCTGTTCCATCTCCCACACAATATTTTAGATCAAGACCAAAATTTGTCAAAGGCTTAAGCACTATTGATGGGTGGCATGTCATAAAGTCCAGTGTCATAGTGTCCATGGACAAGTACCATAAAGGATTTTCTCCTTTATGGTATAACAAGTACCGGTTTCGCTAAGTTAAGCTTCTAATATATGCCTTGTTTCCGAACGAAGGCCGACTACGCAGAGAAGCTTTAGTTAGCGAAGCCGGTTTTTGTTATACCATAGAGAAGAAAATCCATGCTTCCGGCCAATAACCATGTTTGTTATACCATAGAGGAGAAAATCCTTTATGGTGCTTGTCCATGGACACGACTATGACACTGGACGTTTTGACATGCCACCTATTGATGATAGTGCCTTCGCATCAATTGACACATCAACGTCAACAATATCATTTGAAGCCTCTTCAAATGCGTTTACAATCAAGCAAATAAATTCTTCCCTATCAACTTTTTGTTGCATGTTGAAATATCTTAAAGATAAGGAATTCTGGCTTTTCCCTGACAAATTCGTGCATTCGTCCAAAATTATCGAATAGAATTTTGATTCATATAAAACATACATACATAAATATTGCATTTACTAGGGCTTATTAATAATTCAACCGCACGCATTATCAAATCAATCGTTTAGTCTTCGGATATAGATGGCACCTGCTGGGATTGAATTTAGAATAATAAGTATTTGAATACGGTAAACTAGATGTTTCATTTGAAATATCTATTAAATAACTATTGGGATTATTGAAAATATCGTTAGAACTTCCATAAAAAAAAAAAACCTTGCTGGGATTTCCAAAAATTTTGTACATTTAAAAAAAAATATTATAATTGGGAATTCTTGTATTATCGAAATTAACAAAACATATTTTTATAATTTACGGGGGGGAAATTTCCTTATCCCCCCCCTGAATCCGCGCCTGCTTTATGGGGACAATGCAATGTGAGTCGCCCTGCAAAATACATGAGCTCTTGTTTTTAAACAAAATCAATACAAGTTTTGGTTTACACTTAGCTACTTTTAAGAATACGAATGTTAGAAATACGCTGTTATCTTTAAAGTTTGTCAAATTTTTATACCGCCAGAAAAAAAACGACACAAGCAGACGTTGAGAGAGAAAAACTTTCTTTCTTTTTCGCTTCAGAAGCTTGGGGAAAAAACTCCTTAAAAAGTCAACAAAGTTGACAAAAATGCCAAACAAAACCCGACAACAACTTTATAATCTACGTGAACGTATATTTTTTTGTTTTTTGTAAGGCACAAATAATTGGGATAAGTTCTAGTTAGTTTTAACAGCCAGTGTACTGTAGCCTTAAATCCACTGTTAATAAATAGAAAATAAATTGCAAAAACAAGGCAAATTTTTTCCAACATGACTCTAACGTTGTCAAAACTTTGGAGGAACCTAAATAACACACACGGACGAAAAAGTTATTGTAAAACTTATTTGGAATATTTTTTTTCTTCTCTTTAATGTTGTTGTAACTTTGTTGTTCCTGGATTTTTGTTTTTAGATTTGTGTACTTGATGAATGTTTTTTTTTTATGCACAGCACGTACGAGACAAGCAAATTTAGATTTAAAAAGAAAAATTAAAGTAAACAAATTTACAAAAAAAAAAAAATCTAAATAGAAAAACTAAAGAGCCAATACAGGTCACTGAATTAAAATCTATTAGCAATTTGCTATTTTTCTTACAAAAACAGCTGTTTAGTTTGTATGCCAGGTTCTTAGTTTGTTCAAGTTTAATTTTTTGTTATCTTTTAAATATTTTTCACCATCTATATATATAATTTCGTTGTTTGTCCGGATGTATGTCCGGCTCTCTTTCCGCGGCTTTCTGAAGCCGTCTGACGTCGCAGAAAGATGAAATTTGGCATACGTAAAGCTCATTTGCATGACGGAGCCCGATTTTTGATTTTCGGTCTATGGGCGGTGGGCGTGGTCATTGAATAAACCATTCACTTTTTCTTATATTTTTTGCAGGAAACTTTTGCGTTTTTCTAATGACTCTTTTTATATTTAAAGCCCTCTGTCTGAGGAAGATCATAGCATTGTCAGATTCCTAATTTTCGGTCTCCGGGCTGTACATGTAGCTTATTTTATCATAAAACCCTCAATTTTGCATTATGTATTTTTTAAGGAATTTTTATATTTTCGATATTACAACATAAAATTTGTTATACTGAAAGTACTTTCTCTGCCAGAAATCATAGTGGAATCAGATTTTAATACTGGTGTTGAAAAGTAGAGATAATCTTATTGTATCGCATACATAATTACTAACAAATATATTGGGTTTTTGTTTTGATTTTCAAGATTTGTTTGTAAAGTGATTTAAAGAACAATCATATTCTAAGAGAAAGTAACTGTTATTTTCATTCCTCTAAATAAAAAAATAATATTGAGTTATTGGAATTTATTCTTCATTGTGCCCATTTGAATTGGATTGAACTACAAAATTTACGGTGCGTTGCGCGTTTTTTAAATTATCATTAAAGGAAGAAATTATATGTTATTTAATATTACTTGACCTTTTTATTATAATTATTTAAAATTGATTAATCTTGAGGTCTTTTTATAAAAAATGATATTATATTTAATTATTTCTCAATATTTCGCTAACCTTTGGTTAGCATCGTCAGGAAATTAACAAAATTTTATATAAAAATAATAAAAAACAATAACAAAATTATGAAAAAAATTTTTGTCATAAATTCAATTCAAAGACCTATTTGTCATAAAAATTTTCAAAAGCCATAACAACAAAACATTAAATATAACTAAAATATAAGAATTCTTATAAACCGAAAAAATTTTTCCTTATCTATAAATCTAATTCAAAAACCATATTTACAATAATATAAAACATTTTGACTAAAGAAAATTGCTATAACATATAAACATTTTATTTATTTATTTATTTTCTTTTCGATGCCCCATACACAAGACTTAAGTCTTATATTGCAGTATGGAACTGAGCTTACATAAATACAATGAATCAGATAACAAAACTGTATTATATATTATTAAGTAATTAAAAAATTAAAATAGGATTAATTATAATTTAGTTTTATATGACAATCTTAGCAAAAATCAATATAAAGCATGCAAAAATATAAATATAAATTCAACGTGAAAAATGGCAAAAAATATATTTCCTGAATTGTCGTGCGTTACTAATGGTCTGTAATCTATAGGGAATTACGTTCCAGAGACTGATGGCATGAATAAAGAATTGATACTTGGAGATCAGAGTTTGATAAGCAAATGCAATAATTCGTTTACCTCTGGGAAGCGTTGAAAAACATAGACGCTTATAAAGATGCTCCGGTTGATGTGTATATATAATTTTATGCATGAACAGCAAAATGCGCACCTTTAAATAATTATCAAAGCTAATGCCATAGAGCAATGTTGAGTAAGGGGAGATATGATCAGATCTTCTAAGGCCATATATATACCGAATAATGTTATTAAAGGTCACATTTAGTTTTCTTTTACTTTTATTTTACTGGCAAATAGTTCACAGCCATACAATAAAATCGGTATTAGGTAAGATTTAGCAAGGAGAGTTCTAATTTTAATTGGAGTACAATACTGAGTTTGCCAGAGATTTCTTAACATTGAATACGTTCGACCACATACAAAATTAACGTGGTTAGACCAGGTGAGAGTGTTGTTAAAATATACACCAAGATTTTTGCCCGAGTTTACAATATCAATGGACTGGTTGTTTATGGACAATATAGGATTAAAATCAAGTTTCAATAACCTCTTTTTAATAATTAACGCTTTCGACTTAATAGGATTTATTGCCAGACCATTAGCAGTAGCCCAATCATAAACACGACCTAACTCCTGGTTTAGTGTCCTCACACATTCATCAACCGCAGTATTGTTGCAACTAATGTAAAGCTGGACGTCGTCAGCATACAATCTAACCCTGCAGTATTCGAGTTTACTCTGAAGATCATTTACGTATAATGAAAAGAGAAGAGGACCTAAGATCGAGCCTTGCGGAACACCCCGGATTAATGGTAATGTGGTCGAAACGGAGGAAGGTGTTTCAACATATTGACATCTGTCAGTTAGATATGAATTTATTAAGCATGTGGCAGTTGATGCGAATCCAAACATATTTTTAAGCTTATAACACAAAATGCTGTGGTCAACCGTGTCAAATGCCCTGGAATGATCCAGGAGAACTAAAAATGTAACATTACCGCATTCTACCTGTTGTCTTATGTCCTCAGCAACATCCACAAGAGCCGTAACACAGCTGTGATTTTCACGGAAACCAGATTGACGACCAGTCAGCATATTATTTGTTTCAATATATTGTGAGATTTGTTTATGAATTAATCTTTCAAAAACTTTAGATAAAAATGGCAAGATTGCTTTGGCCTGTAATCAGAATTGGATTTTGGTATAGGAATAATCTTTGCCAGTTTCCGTATCTTTGGATACTGGTTAGTGGTAAAAATCTTATTAAAAACAAAAGTTATAAAAAGAAGAAGTTTAAGAATGAGGATCTTCAAAAACCTAGGATCAATTCCGTCCACACCAACTGCATTAGATTTTATTGATAATAAACTGGATAAGACGTCAGACTGCCCAACATTAGTAAAATAGAAATGATTGTGTGCACTGTCATTAGCGAGGTTATAGTAAGCAGCAGATGGAGCCACATATGGGATATTTAAAAACTGGTTATTTAGGACGTTAGCGTCGATAGTACAGGACCCTTGCCTACAAGCCTTACCAATACCAATTTCACGAATTGCTTGCCAAGTTTTTTTCGACCCTATGGCAGCGGAAAACTTTGAAGCATAGTAGTCAAATTTTGCTTTCTTAATTAATCTGTTCTTAATTTTACGTGTTATTCGATATTCTGCATGCAATTCTGCGGTTTTAAAACGTTTCCACCGAGCATATGAGGAATCTCTGCGACTAATCATTTGTTTTATGTCCTGAGTGAACCAGGGCTTATTATGTCTGTTTACATTCTTTGTTCTTAAAGGATAATTTTAAACTAAACTTATTTTTATCTTACATATGTACATATAAAAACATTTTTAATTAAATTTATTTTTATTCTTACAAACGTATCTGTATATCGTGACCTTAGGACAAGAAGGTCCTAATTTTCATGCAATTTAGGTGCAAATTAAACCCTCTTGTTCCAAGGCTACGATAGGTATATTTATATTATATCTAATCTTCTATCTCTTAATAACTAAATTCCTTTAATTATTCGCTATATGTTCTGTGTCTGCTTTAAAATTTATTCTCTGTGCAGTTGGTGTATTAATTATGTGTAACATTTCTAATATATATCTGCGTTTGTAGTTAGTTTCAGTGTTTAAAACCGACGCTTCTTCAAAATTTGGATAGTGATTAGATAGATGACAATGATGACTTAATGCTGTCTTTCTAGAATTAATTTCCCTTTTTTTTACATAAATCAAGTAATTAACTTAAGTCATTAATAATTTTGAAAGCTGCTCAAAGTCCTCCTCAAGGTAGGTTATATTTTGTTATGTACATTCAAAAAAATTTTATGCGAAATTTTACGTAAACTTTCGTTGTCTATTATTTCGAAACACGTTTTTACGAATATTTTGTACGATGTATGTACACATGTCAGTTTTCGTATAAATAAGCAGAGATTTTTTCGGTGTTTGGTATCAACTGCTTCATACGTTTAAATTTTACTATACTTTAGTTTGGTGGATGGTTTATAACCAGCAATATGTAAAACGCCGAGGATTTAAATCAGAGACCGTAAATATATATCAGAGTATTCAATTGTTCGTTATTTTTTTCAACATTTTCCTAAAAAAACAAATTCCTTTAAGGGCATGGAAAGACCTCTCCCAGTGAATGATCTGCAGCTAATTCTATTTTTGAACTCATTGAAGGGACTTACAGTTTAATACCGGTAGCGAAAGGCTAATGCAATAGCATTATTGAATTATTTAGAGGGGCCGCACATATCCTTCTCAGTTCAAGCTACCAGAACCATTGACAGAAACATCAACTTCAAGTATGAGAGCAAAAAACATTGATGAAAAATAACAAGCCTACCCAAGGTAAAGTTGTGCTTCTTGGAGGAGATTTTCGCCAATTTTTACCAGTGGTACCACATGCTCACAGAACGGTGATTATCGAATCATGTATTAAGTTTTCTAATCTTTGGTCCAACTTTAAAATTTTACAATTTAAAGTCAATATTCGTGCAGTGGATAATATTTACAGAGATTGGCTTTTAAAAATGGGGAATGGTGAACTCAGTTCGGAATTTGGAGAGGACATTATTACATTACCATATCTGGAATGCCTCCTCATAAGTTGCAAGTTAAGGTGGGAGTCATTATCATGCTTTTGAGGAATTTAAACACTAAAAGAGGGCTATGCAATGGCACAAGACTGCAAGTTACACAATTATCAAAGAATCTAATATGCGCCACTATATTAACCGGTACTGCAAAAGGCAATCCTGCATTTATTCCGAGGATTGATTTGGCTCCCATAAATCCCGACCTACCATTTATTTTGCGTAGGAGACAGTTTCCTATATGGTTGGCGTTTTCCATCACCATCAATAAAGCTCAAGGTCAAACGTAAGAAAGGGGCGATATATTTACCCAAACCAGTTTTTAGTCATGGACAATTGTACGTTGCTTTCTCAAGAGTGAAAAAAATATGATGTTAAGGTAAAAGTGATGCATGTAGATGGAAAACAGGGTATGTTAAAACACGGTTCCTCCTCAGTATTTTAAAAAAATTTTGTTTTTAAAGAAGTATTATAATTTAGTTACTTACTTATTGTTATTTTTTACATATTTTACTTATTGTTATTTTTTACATATTTTTTCTTCTTATACCTATTAAATGTATTAAAACATTGAATAATATTTACGTTTAATTTCTTTTATGAGCGTTACAATGTTAGTTATTATCAAAAAGATTTTTATGTCTGCCAGGGGCAGGCTTTGTGACTAGTTTTGGTATAATTTGCAGCCATTTACATTTTCTAATACCGGCAAATCCATTGATACTTTGCTTTAATTAGATTAAGTTCCATCACACACAATTGATATTTTGCTTCTGGCTTTTGTTTGACTACAAGTGTATGTATTAGTGTGTGTTTGAGTAATCATATGGGTGCGTTAAATGGAATGTCATGTTATGCGCGAAATTAAAATGTAAATTTTCGGCTAAAATCTGGCTTATGCCAGCAAAAAAAGTAAATCTCGCTTTAAGGCAATGTCTGTTTCATTTTTGTGTTTGAACATTTACAAATGTAAGTGAAAGTTTCTAGTGAGAGTCAGAAGAAATGCCTTTAAAGGCCTTGATTTTAAAGTTCTGTTCGTTACAGAAAATGTACAAAATTTTTATTTAGTCACGAACAAATAGGATATTAAGGTCCTTATAAATATTATTATTAGAGTTACTTAAACATTAATGCTGACTGGTAAATTGTTGCCATATTTTATGTTGAAGTCTTTGTAATTTCTTTATATAGTAAAACCAGAGGCTGTTCCCTATAGATGGATTCCATAGGTCCATACTGGCTGAGTAATAACTTAGTAGAGTACTCGTAGAACCATGTAGTTCAGACTAATAGCAGAATGAAGACAAAGAGGCATCTGTGATATTTTAAAATTAAGTTGTGTGGATTTGTAGTTTATATGTTGAGCCCAGTTAAGACAACGGTTAAGATGTATACCAAGATATTTTATACGATTGTGCTCGGGGATATCGATGCTATTTATCTTCATTTTAGGACAGTTTCCCTATCTCAAGGTGAAAGTTACATATTCGTACTTTGTTGGATTTACTTTTATTCTCCACTTGCTAAGCTATTTTTATTGGATTTTTATAACGATTATTGATGCTGTGTCGTCTGCAAAAGTAAAAGTCTGGATATGGTTATTTGTTTGCATGTCCTTTCTGATAGGAGTAACTATGCGATGAACCTATTCCATATGCCATGAACCATTCGGAATCCAAAGTGATGAACCGGAATAAAATATGAGGTCAATGTATTTAAAAATACTCTCCCAAAGACCTTTTTGATAAATTTGAAATGGCTGGCGTCCTTTCCTGGCTTGTGTGTCATAATTATTTCTGTTATTTTCCATGATTTAAATAATTTTTCCTGATATTGTGTCCATGCCAGGGGATTTATTCGTTTTTAGTTTCGTAATTACTGATGATATAAAGGATAAAAATCAAATTTTCATTGGGGAAAAACAATGCCTTCAATAGTTGGTAAAGTTATGTCTGAGTAAGAGTTATTAGGTGTGAACACTCTTTCGAGGTGATCGGCAAAAATTTCAGCTTCATTTCTATGGGAACCTGCCTAATTATCATTGCCAATATGAATAGCAGATTCGAATCTAGTTGGATTATAATGTTTTCGGGAGCTTTCCAAAGACTACAATCTGTGAATTTTGGAAATAGACCTTCTTAAAATGCCCTTAGAGCAGACTGTTTGTACTCCAAAAAAAGAGCAAAAAAAGAACACTGATTTTGTCGATTTTTCAAAGTAGGAGATCGGTATGTTTGCTATTGTCTTCTTAGGTTTCACTTTTACTTTATGAGATTTTGAATGGTAGTGGAACAGGTATTATTTTGAGTGGCTTAGTAGCTTTTAAAATGCGTACCTACTATAGGCCGCAGATGAAAATGTTTCCGAGAACACATTTACAGCAACTTGTATTTATTTATCAGATTTTGTTGAAATATTATGACCCAGTAAAAAATATTTTAGTTTTTGAAGCATTTAAGAGAAGAAGCGCATAATCGAGCGCCTCAATAACAGAGCTCTAATACAGCAGTAAATGATAATGAATAAAATATACAAAAAAGCTTCTTTTTTAGTGCTGACAATGAAGAAGGTTTTAAAGCGAAAAAAATAAAAAAATATTCTGGTTTACGATAAAGTAAAAGCAAAACATTAATGAATATGTTTATATAGTTAGCCCTTAAAAGAATCTCTTTAGGAGTGCTTTGCTTGCATTTTAAAAGAAGCGCTTATTGTCAGCAGAAAATAGTCCTCCAAACTGGGATCACCCCATACAAAAATCAGGCATCCTATCAGCAGGTTTGAAGCGATTTGAGGTTTAAAGCGAGCTTACATGAGATCTATTAGGAATACAAAAAGGTTTTTCGATTGTTTGATCATTGTGCATTGATCAGTTACTGGGAGAGTGGTCAAAAGACAGGTCGAACAAATTGACTGCAAAGACCATTAATTGAAATAGAATATGTATAATGTGTATATAAAAATCTTCTTTAAAAGAGACGCAATAAAGATTGAAAAAGAAAACATTGCGAAGTAAAGATAGTTAAAGAGGCCTTTATACTGAAGACCATACTTCAATCCCCTCTATTTGGCTTTTATTTCATTGTTTCCCTAAAAACGTTTGATTTTTTGTACTCCTTATATGAGTGACAGCCGCTATTTTTGGTTTAATATAACTTGCAGGTTTGAATTACATACGCCTTAATAACCCATTTAAAGTTAAATTTCATAATGTAAGAATTAATTTTCCGCCCATAGATATTTTCATCATAATTTAACAGTTTAAAGTTTAGAAACATTTTGTGTTTAATGGATTTATGCTAATGGAAATCAGTAGCAAATATATATAGAGTTTCAAGCGTTTAAAAATTATAAGTGTGACATCATAATTGAAAAAAGGTTGCATAGGTTCAAAAACTATATTAAAAGAAATAATTAAACAACCAATGCAAAGCATAGGCACCGCTTACCAGCTCCGCAGTATCTAATCTCTAGACCTTTTCCGTTCACCAATCAAGCACACAATAGGCTAGACAAGAGGATCTATTTACACAGATAAGCTAATTGTGATTAAGAGTTTTAAAATTATTTTATATTGTTTGACTGTCCTGATTGACTGGCCTCAGTCGATACAGCAGGGTGATGCTGGGTTCTTTAAGAGAGGACCTTGTAGCTGATGTCATTTGCTTTTTGACTTATACTTATATAACACTTTTTGCTCTTTTATATAGAAGGCACTTTTGGAAATCCTTAAGTGTTTTGCAGTACCAGCTTAATAAAAAAAAGAAATTGTTGGTAGTTCCTTTGTCTAAAAAATACTCTAACTTACTTTTCCGGACTTCCAGTTTTTGTTGCTGCAATTTTTAAAATCCTGCATTAGTGTCCATATTATAAATTCTAGTTTTGCAATTTTCGTATTTTTATGGCCACTTTCCTGTAAACCTTTCTATGATTTATATGTAAATGCAGAAACACCTACAACCGACTTCAAGTTGCAAAGTGAACATTACAAAACAAAACAGAATTGCAAAGAACATGAAATTGTCCACCTCTGCAATCTTCTAACTTCACTCACCCATAAACTCAAGAAAATTTACAAGTCTGGACAGGGAGCTACTATCCAAATCTAGATCATACCGCACCGCGATAGCCATATACCAAAACAAACTTTATTTATCACCGATATCATAAATTTCATTACTAATAGCATTATAAATTTCTGAATTTTAATAAAGCAGTAATATTTATTTAAATTGTAAATAAAAACTCATTTGCAATATAAAATGAAATATATTCTCTTAAAATTAGAATACTTTCTATTAATGAATCCTTAAAAATATATTAAAGAGTCTGAGAGTTTGAGTGAATGGATATGAATATCTGTGTGCAATTTGCTTGATTTATGCTTAAAATACGTGCAATCATTTAACAACAAAATATAGCAACATTATATTTTATAACGACAACAAAAAGCAGCAACAAAATAGCACAAACTTAAAACATATGTTATATTAAATATTGTATATAAAATATCCAATAGATACATTTCTCTACAAACGCACACGTACACAATCAAGTTTTATTCTAGCATGTATGTTAAGAGAAATGGTTCGAAGAATGACAAAAAAGAAGTGCAATAACCCGTCAAGTAAAACAAGTTAGAGTGCTATATTCGGCTGTGCCGAATCTTTGATACCCTCCACCAACAGTTCGAATGTTTAAGGAGTAATATCTGTATGATGTTATTATTATCTTAACCGTAGATCGAGCCTTAAAAAAAAATAATAATTCTTCCTATGTATCATTTTTGATACATTCTAGAGAGCATAGGAGCAATTGACTAAAATCAATACACAAAGTTGTTTTTATTATTTCTTATTTATGGTTAATTAAGTCTATAGTGTATAAATAATTCTAGAAATCATAATGCAATCAACGCAAACATTTTTGGCGTGTTTATCACTACAACAATTCTTCTGACATAAAAAGCAGAAATTCGATGACCATTTCTTTTTATTTCCACCTGAAGTGTAACATTTTTTGACATCTAGCACGTTTCTTTTATTCAGAATTATCGGTTTTATGTTTTTTTGATGCACCACCTTCATTCATCTGTACTTTGGGCTGAAAGTTTTTTGAAAATTGCCAGAGAAAGTTCTTTTCTAGGACGTTGTTGACGTTTTTCCATATAGGGCTTTGACAGTGATATTGCTCACTCGTAAAGAAAAGTTTTACGTTTTGTACTGGTTTGAGTTTGTTTTCAGTTGGCGTCAACTTCGTTGTATAAAATGTAAGCATTCAAAGCAGAAATATCAATAATGTTGGAAAAAACAGCCATCGGAAAGCGATTATTGTTTCATTTGCAACTATAGCAACACAACATATTATCAACCGTATCAACACCTCCTTTCGTGGAGTTATAAAACGATATTATTACAGTCAACTTTTTGGGCAATCCGCAACTTTAGGTTCATGATGCATTGTACTCATGACAATTGTACACTTGTCTTTGTTGTTTATATAACTAACCATAGCTGTATCAGGGGTAAAAGCGACTGTTGACTCATACCGTGGAATTTGTTTACATACCAAAAGCTTTGGAGGAATTGATCTCTTGTTTTTTCGCATAGCTTCTACCATTGTTATATTGCATTTAAAAACCTTTTGACCAAGGCTATGCCAAGAAAAAAAATTATCCATAGTAACATTATGTCCTTTTAGACCATCCACTAAATCAAGAACCACCCGTTCTACTTGGTTTCGCTCAGGAATTCCTGATATATCCTTTCCCACATAACAAGTACGTGAGTCAACAAGCAGACACAATTTCAGAACATACCTCTCTGGTTTGGATGAAATATATATGCGAAACTTACAACGGCCATGAAATCGTAGTAGTTGTAAGTCTACAGTAACACAATCATTAGGATTATATAATACTGAAAATCTTCCAGACCATTTTTCCCAAAGGTTCCTAATTGGCGCCAGCTTGTCATCACTTCTCTGGGCACGTATGGTTAGCACATCATCAAAGCGAATTATTTTGTGAATATATAAAAATGTTCTCCCAGACATAATTGACCGCAATATTGGTCTTCCATAATATTCATCGAATAAAGCAGTCAATGTCTCCTTTTTGGTTGTGGTGAGCGTAAAAATATTTATTTTTTCAAATTTGTATCTGAAGTGTTACTTACTTGTATACTTCAGCCAACAATTATACTGCCAAATAAGCATAAATTTCACTGTGACTGAAAGCATGTAAATGCTTTCCATATTTGTTGGTGCTATCGATTACAATATTTGTTAGTTTTAGTAGAAATGAGTCCTGAATACTATTTACGTGGCTGGA
Organism: Pollenia angustigena; assembly: GCA_930367215.1. Classification (NCBI taxonomy): domain Eukaryota; kingdom Metazoa; phylum Arthropoda; class Insecta; order Diptera; family Polleniidae; genus Pollenia; species Pollenia angustigena. The sequence goes on from OV884057.1 coordinate 253,269,868, forward strand.
TGCAAAAAATATACGATTCTGAGATATTTTACAAACAATCACCACCAACCTGGATGGAAATTTATAAAATTTTCCCTTTCCAACCTACCAACGGGATAAGGTTCTCTGCTCCAATTAGTGCCATCTTTGGCAGTATACGACGGGTCACCATGTGTGTTACTGTCAATACTATCATCTGAATCTGTGCTGCTATTCTCTTCTACCTCGGGATCAAACGCATCAGGACAAAAACAAAAAAAAATATGGAAACCACCTTACAAATGATATTAACAACAGCACAAAATCTTTTAAATTGCAGTATGTATCAAAAATGATACAAAGCTAAAATTATGAATTTTTTGAATTTCTCATGCCCTGCTTGGATTTTTTTTTTAAATTGTTGTTTAAAATAACGGCAAGAACAATGTTAACAAAGTCTCAATAGATGTGGCTTCCCTAATTTTTTCGCATAAAGTTATGTTGACGCAAAAAACAAAATGTATCATTTATGATACAAAGCTCGATTAACGGTTAAACTGTGACGATTTGTTATTATTTATGGTTTTTGACGACTAAACTGTTTTCCGGTAGTAGGGTTTATATGGGGCCTAAGGTAAATTATGGACCGATCATCACGAAATTTCACAGCGTCATTTCAAGTCCTTTAAAACTGTGACGTACCACTTTCTGTTATGATAGTATTATTAATTATGGCTTAAGGTGTCCTAAACTGTTTTCCGGTAGTAGGGTTTATATGGGGCCTAAGGTAAATTATGGACCGATCGTCACGAAATTTCACAGGGTCATTTCAAGTCCTTTAAAACTGTGACGTACCACTTTCTGTTATGATAGAATTATTAATTATGGCTTAAGGTGTCCTAAACTGTTTTCCGGTAGTAGGGTTTATATGGGGCCTAAGATAAATTATGGACCGATCGTCACGAAATTTCACGGCGTCATTTCTAGTCCTAAAAAACTGTGACGTACCAAATTTTGTTACGCTAGCGTTATTTTTAACGGTTTTAGGCGTACTAAACTGTTTTCCGGGAGTAGTGTTTATATGGGGCTTAGGGTAAATTATGGACGGATCTTCACGAAATTTAACAGCGTGATTTTTAGTCAAATAAAACAAATTTTTGCAAAATCTTATCTCATTCCGTGCCTTGTTCCAGCATTTATGTTATTTTTTGTAACAAAATTATCAATTTTTTTAGGTGGTGGTTCCACATTTTGATTCATAGCTCTGGTCCTACCAAACCGATTTTGCTGGATTTCAATCCCAAACTGCTTAGGATAACTACAAGCAATTTGGAACCAAGTTTGTTCATTACTTTTGAGTTGTTCGAAAGTGAGCGTGTTTTCAACAGACGGACAGACAGACGGACAATTACTCAAGGACCCAAAATATATATACTTTATGGGGTCTGAGATGAATAATAAAAAAGTTTCACACGGAATGACAAACTTAATATACACTCACAATATTATTACAGTAACGGACTGTAGTTTATTTAAGAAATATTCCGTTCAGTCAGTTTTAAATAAATAAACATTTAAAATTCCAAGCAAATTTATTTTTAACTGTTCTAACAGTCATTCAAAAAACTAAATGCATATTAATACGGATTTTCAGTTGCAGTTAATATAATCCGTTGACTGATTTAAATTCCTCTTAATGTTAAATTAATGAAAAAAGTTCATTTAGTTTTTACTGTCAAAAATTCAACCGCGAATTCCGTAGAAACGAATGAATATTCAGTTATCTTATATAAATTTACTGTCAAAAAATTAACTACATATTCCGTAAGAACAAATAAATATGCAGTTATTTTATAAAGTTTAACTGTCAAATATGCAATACCATATTCAGTAAAAACAATTAAATATTCAGTTATTTTATATAATTTAACTACCAAAAATAAATTTTTACTTATCTATAAAAAATTATATGCTTGTTTTGTGTAAGCAATTCCCATTTTCTATTTGTTAATATAATTTAGTTTAATACATCAAATTTTAAAAGTAAAATAATTGCGAAGCCATATCGGTCATGCTGCTGGTGTCTTATAATTGAGACTTCTTCTGTAAACAACGTGGTCAGTACAACAAACGTAAAACAAACGTGTGTAACAGGGTAAGTAAATAATAATATTCTCCCTCTCTCGCTTATAAGAAAAACAAGCGGACAGGTGTCTGTCTGGTATTTTTTAGAAATTGGTCTCTTTTGTGGAGTAAACGAAAATTACTGAATTTAATAAAATAACTGAATATTTTATTGTTTTTACTGAATATGGTGTTGAATTTTTGACAGTAAAATTTTACAAAATAACTGAATATTTATTTAATTTTACGGAATATGGTGGTGAATTTTTGACAGTAAAAATTAAATGAACTTTTTGTTAAAAATGAATGAAAAAAAAGTAGACCGGTTTTTAATTTAATTTTCATTTATTTTATATTACAATTTCAGTTAATTTTACGTACAGAATATTGTGAGTGTACCCTCTTCACAACTAATTGTGGTGGAAGTAATAAAAATGCTTCTATTATTAATATTAAATACCAACATCAAAAGTGTTAAACAATTTTTATGATCACATTAATAAAGCAACAAAGTCACGTTTATAGCGAAATAAAAAATACAACAACAACACAATACAGCAAAATATTGACAGGCAGTAACTGTGTAAGTAACACGTCAGAAACAGCTATTGGTATCTTCTATCCAATAGCTGTGTTTGTACCTGCTTCTTGTGTATAGACCACAGTACTGACTTCAACATACTGCAGTAAATATTTTTACGTAAAATTTTTTTTTGCACCTCTTTCTCGGCCTTGTTTTAAGGCTTTATTTTGTTCATTACACTCTGCTCAGCTCAGTGGAAAAATCGAATGCTTTTGTTGTTGGTTTTTATTATTGAGATACTTACACCTTTATGTTGCAGGAATAATTTTTTATTTTTGTTTTTGTGAGTTTAATGCTCAAGTATAAACAAAATAAGAAAAAAAATTTAATATAGTAAGAATGACGTTTGTGGTCATGATGCCACAGAAAGATACATATTCGCAATCTTTTAAACATAAAATACAGATTTTAACTAAGAAATAGACACATTTTTAAACTATTGAAAAGAATTTTAAGTTTAAAATTTACATATAAGAAAATGCGCAATAGTTAAACAAATCTCTTTAAATAGCTGAAAATTTTTATAAGCTAAATGAAAAATTCTAATGAAAAAAATTAAATTTTTCACAATTGACTTTGCATTGAACTATTGATTTTTAATCGGACATTGGGAACTATTTATCATTTTTATTTTATTGCTCCTATAGATTGTAAATATAGAATACCTTAATTTTTTATAAACTGGAACTAATTTTTTTTTTTTTTTTTTTAAACAAGAACAAGGCATTTAAAAAAATTAAAAATAAACAGTTGAACCTCGATTATCCGACTCGCACAGGACCCGGATGATCAAATGCGTGCAAAATGGTAATATTCGATGATTCAGTTAGCCCCTCAGAGAAAAAAACAAAAGTGCTTAATAGTGCCCAGTGTTCGAAAAATCGAACACTGATTTTAAAAGTCAAATAACAAACACACAATTGAAAAACACGGAAATACTTTTGCTGTTGTTGAAAGTTAAATAGTTTTTTAATGAAACTACATCTTCACATTTTTTAATTTTTTTGTATTTTATACAAAGTTTTTATAATTAAGCTTAAGTTAATGTTTTTTCTTCCCCCTTGTTTTACAAGGGATGAGTGAAGTTGGTAAGAACTTTTATTTTTATATTTGTAGTTAACCACTTACAATATATTATTGTTTAAAAAGGTTATTCATTGTCTTACCTAAAAAGAGTAAACAAATTACAAAAAGCGTAAAATTTACTGTTCGAAAAATCGAACATTGACACGATATGGGTTATTTAAATTTTTGATATTTAATTTAGGCTTAAGTTCATAAAATTTAATTTTCATTAAATTATTTTAAGTGAAGAAAATAATTTACAACAAGAAATTAATTACAGTTTTTTGACAAATAGAAACTGGGAATTATTTCCTTCCGAAGGTTACATTATATTATATTCAACATTTTTCATTTTTCGAATTTATTCTATGAGCTAAATTTCAGTTATGTATTTTATAACGCTTTTTTGTAATAGTCTCCATCCTTAAATTTTTCAGAAATGACTTTATACACTTCCAGACTATTATATTGTATTTTCTTGTTATATTTTACCTTAGCTTTCCTTTGGACAGCAATGAGGTATATTGTATGTACAAGTACAGAAAAATTTGCAATTATAATACACCAGCAGAATGTAATGCATTTTCTGTCCTGCTACGGCCTTCGTCAGCATTCTTTGTGTTACACTGGGTAGTGATACTTTATAAATTGAATTTATTTAACTCATCAATTTTAACAAATAAAAACTGCGAATTATTTCCTTCCGAAAAATTTAAGGAATAGGGCTATTACAAAAAAGCTTTATAAAATACATAACTGAAATTTAGTATAGAATAAATTCGAAAAATTAAAAATGTTAAAGTTTTTTGATAATTTTATTCTGGACTGTACACGGGTTGATTTCGGGTCGAAATTCCCCGTTCGGAAAATACGCAATTCTCATCAACAGAATTCTTTATCGTTCTATCGTTTGCGCTCGTGCGGCACCTGCTAGTCTACAGTCAAACATTAAGCTTTAACCAATGGTATCAATTCAATTTTAATTAGATGTTTCTTCCTTACTTCTTTCTGTTTTTCGCCATATAAAGCCTACTCTCGGAAAACAGCTTAGTTCGCCAAAACGATAAGAAATAATGCTTCTGGAGTAATATTGGATTCGTCACGGTTATATAGGAGTAGAAAACATACTGTCAAATTTCGTGAACATCGGCCCATAATTTAAAGCATATTCTCGAAAACAGTTCAGTATACCTTAATTAGCAACAAATACTGTTTTTGTAACAGGATTGGTTCTTCCGTAGTTCCACAAGGTTTCAAATCACTGTAAAATTTGTCGTAAAAATCGGTCCATAATTTACCATTTTCCCCATGTGATACCCACTCTGGGAAATTATTTCAATACGACTAAATATAGATGTTGTGGTAATTTATACTTTGCAATTTTATTAAAATCGGTCCATAATTTACCTAAGGTCTTATATTGAACAGCATTCTAAAATCCAATTTAACAAGTTAAACACTCAGCGTCACATAAATGTGAGACCGGAGTTTTCCCAGAAACTCATGTCACATATAAGTGTCAAGTCTTCGTGAAAGTATGTTGGAAGTAATTTTCTTGTGCGTTTGAGTCTCTGTTACAATATGACAAAAATATATCTTCTGCGGTTTGTGTATAAGCTTAGTTTAAAAGTGTTTTTATTTTTAAAACTGTCGGCACTTGATTTTGGCTATAAATATTCGTAAAATTTCAACTGGGCTTGGCATCTACCACACAAAAATAATATAGATTTCTGTATATCTGGAAAGGGGTAACAGTAAAGGTATCCAAATTAAGTACAAATATCTTCGTTATCAATCAAAACTTCTGTAAAAAGTGGGTTTGATTGGAAATGTGGGCATCTCTAGTCCGCCCTGCGTTAAATTTGTGTCAATTGTTCCAACAGACTGGTCCTGAGATTGGTAAAAATAGAACAAGTACAAAAAGAAATTAATCATGGCCAGTGAAAGGCTAACCAATCATATATGAAGAACAAAAAGGTAGAAAAAGTCATAAATTACAGTACAGTTTTTTTGGACTTCCTAAAATTGGTTCTGTAATATAGTTCTAGGACTTGTTTTATTTTAATAATACTACATTGTGACTGTTCCAATGGTGTCAATTGACCTCCTTCAATGACAACCCCATCTAAAAGTGATAGGTCTTGTTCATATAAAGTTTTAGAACTATAACCGGTCTCTACCACGAAAGACCTATCACGGGTGTCAGTTCGCTTCCCTCTAGGGCGAAATGTGGAAAAGAAAAACACTACCTGAAAAGAAAATTTTTAAGACTATTTTGAGCTCCAGCGAAAGTGATTTGGATTTGAAGATTCCAAAAGTAGCTTTATCCAACAAAGATAGTTTTTTGGAAACAAATAATTGAATTGATGTTGAGCGCTAACAATAAAAATATTCAAATATTAGATGAGAAATTTGCCAATATATGGAGTCAGTAGGTACCGGAAAATTTATTGGATTATGTATATTAGGGTGACCGTTAAAATCAAAAGTTGGATTTATTTAGGTCTCACTCGCCAATTTGGTGGGTATTGATAAAAAAACAACTTCAAAAAATTTTTAGGACGACCGGCGAAGGCTAAGCCGTCCCTCAAGCCCGCCAAAGTTTGAGAAAAATCGTAAAGTCCGACTTGTATGACTTATATTTAGGAAAATATTAATTTTACATAAAAATCGTTTTCTAAGACGTTGTTGTTAGTAAAGTTTCCAACAACTTTTGCCTTAACAAGTTTTCTCTAAAACTCATATTGAACAAAACCTAATTAAAATAAAAAGTAAACAGCAGCATTGATTCGAATTTTTTCTTTAGAACTGTTTTTTCTTACACACGTCAATTCAGCTTTAATATTTGTGTTTGTGTGCGTTTGCTTAAAAAAAATAGTCAAACGCATATCAGTTGTTTCTAACGTACCACGGTTGATAAAGTTGGTGCAATTGTACTTTTTTGATACAATTCAAAGCCAAAAAGTACGGTGGTACCACCGTGACTCATTTGGTACTATTTCCAAATATTTCAAACCTAAATATTTATAATTGATATAAAATGGCAACTCGTATTTACTGTCCAATGAATATAAACTGATTTCAGTGTTTGGTGTAAATGGTTTTGCCAAAGTGCAAATGCAGAATTTCGTAGCGTTTTTTTGAAATCTGAAATAAACTCTGTGTATGCTGTTATTGGATTTAACAAGACAGCTAGGATATTTTGCATTTGCTCTTTGCAAGACCATTTGCACTAAACACTAAACTTCGCTATTGTGAATAGATTTTTGCACCTGATCAGTGGACGATTGCATATGCCACATTCTAAATCAAGTATCAGCGGCAGCATATAAGGCTTCATGGAAAAATATTATAAAAACAAAGGAACGAAATAGATCGTGGTTTCAAGTGTAACCGAAACAAGTCTTTTTCTTTTATAAAAAAAAAAAAAATTATTAATATTGGGGTCGAAAAAGTACGATTGTAGAAGTTCGTAAGTACGATATTGGTTTTCTCATCTATCATCCCTGTAAAATACCTGCACGCTTTCTTTATTCTTTAAGGGGGCTCTTAAATAAAATTGTCAACACAGACTAGAAATATATTGAAGAAAAAGCCCCTGAACTGCCAAGGAATCGCCCCAAGGGGGATTAAATATGTGACGGACCTTCATTAGTTTTTTGTGCTTAACATTTTCTTAAAACATAATTGCCTTGTATCTCCACTCTTTAAGGGGGCTCCCATACAAATATGCCGGTTTAATATAATTCTTAAATTTGGCCAATGCAGCGTCAAGATTGCCCTTAGTTGGATCAAAAGTATGACCAACCTCACATAATTTGTTTTATCTCCATTGCCAAAAAAATTTGGTTTCTAAAATTACTACGCATGTTAGAAAAACCTATAACAATGGTTAAAGGTAATATTGGGCCATGTCACAAAGTACATTCCGTTCGGAATTGAAGAAAACATATTTGTTTGTTGATGGAAAGTGTAATTTGATAGTTTTATGGCCTTTCAGATACAGACAACTCCCATACCGTTCATGAAAACAAAAATGGTTTCATTCCGAAACATTTTTTCGTCATTTTCTGAAGCACCAAAATACGGAATGAATTCCGTTTCCGAACGGAATTGTACTCTGTGACATGGCTGATTATTGTGGAATTTCGTCTTTTTAGTTTATTTTATAAACTAAACCGTTTTTGAGTTACGCTGTGCAACCTCCTCCGTTTTCGAAATTTTGAAAACAAGAGCTAACCTAAAAACGGTTAGCACCACTGAATTCAGCGTACCCGAATTAGGGTAAAACGCCAGGTGCCCGGCTGGTCGGTTTTATTTAATAAATAATAAAAATGTTTTTCAACAAAACTAATTCATAGAAAATGCGTTTCTTTAATGAATTAAAAATTAGATTTTTTAGTGGCTTTTTCGATATTTTAAGTTTATTTTGTTTAAGAGATAAAGAAAAACTTGTGAACAAATTTCCTACAAAATTAATTTTTTCTAAGTTATTAAACATAAAAGTCAGATTTCATGTAAATTATAATTTTTCTCAAACTTTGGCGGGCTTGAGGGACGGCTTAGCCTTCGCCGATCGTCCTAAAAATTTTTGAGTTGTTTTTTTTATCAATACCCACCAAATTATCTAGTGAGACTTATGGTGTTTTCTTTTCTAAAAAATAATGATGCATTATAGTTGTGTAATATATTTATTAGGTTACACGAACCCTTGCAAAGTGATACATTTTTCTAAATTACAATGGAACAAAATAATAGCTACGTTTTACACTCAACACTAATGTGTATTTAGCGTGTTAAATATTGAATGCAAAGTTTGTACTTAAAGCGATATTCACCACGCTTGTAGCAATTTTCAACATTAAATTTTCTTACAATTCCAATAAGCGTTAACAGCACTGATTTTCAATAATTAATGTCAGCCGTCGTTAAAAATTTTGCGACAAAAAAAATATAATAAATGTAAAACAAACGAAAAACAAAAAGTTTTTGTATCCATCACAATATAACTAAAAATCACAATATAACGCAAATTGTCCGCTAACACAAGAAAAAAAAATACTTGCTTGCATAAAAAAGTACTTTACGCAGATGCAAAAAAGGGTATTATCTCACACTCAGTTATAACTGCGGGTAAGAAATGGAACAAATTTGCCATTTATTGTTGCAACATGTTTAGAAAGGAAAACGACAACTTCTCACATTTTTGCATATATTTTTAGAATGGAACAAAAAACCGCACGAATGGTAGCATATATGGAACATTATTGTCAGAAAAGAAAACACCATTAAATAAATCCAACTTTTGATTTTAACGGCCACCCTAGGGTACCACCGTACTTTTTGGCTTTGAATTGTATCAAAAAAGTACAATTGCACCAACTTTATCAACCGTGGTACGTTAGAAACAAATGATATGCGTTTGACTATTTTTTTTTTAAGCAAACGCACACAAACACAAATATTAAAGATGAATTGACGTGTGTAAGAAAAAACCGTTCTAAAGAAACAATTCGCATCAATGCTGCTGTTTACTTTTTATTTTAATTAGGTTTTGTTTTTGCAAAAGTTGTTGGAAACTTTACTAACAACAACTTCTTAGAAAACGATTTTTATGTAAAACTAATATTTTCCTAAATATAAGTCATACAAGTCGGACTTTACGATTTTTCTCAAACTTTGGCGGGCTTGGGGGACGGCTTAGCCTTCGCCGATCGTCCTAAAAATTTTTGTGAGTTGTTTTTTTATCAATACCCACCGAATTGGGGGGTTAGAGCATGGAAAAATAGAAAAAAAATTTGATCCATATAGTTAACGACCACCCTAATGTATATATCTTTATTTAAAATTTGGTATAGTCAATAAAATGCTACGTACATAAACGGCAATAAATTTCTTTAGATTTTTGTTTATTTTTAAATTTAACCATTTAGTGACTCATATATGCGACACCATTTTACTCAAAGATCATGTAAATTGTAAGTGACTTTGAAGCGTGCCACAAATATGTGACACACAGTTTCTGCTAAGAAAATGTTTTGCAAAACTCATGTTACATTTGCTTGACATATTTTTTTATTTTCTTTTGTTTGCCTTAACTACTTACGTTTTTCGGTTGCCTGTCTGACCTAGTATAAAGTTTTATTTCAGTTGCGTTGCCTTCCGAAAACAGTGTAATTTAAAAAAATATATATATTTAAACAGTTTATGTTTATAAATATTTTGTTTTGAGTTATAGCAAACCATTTAACATTCAAAATTTCTATAAACTTCTAAAAATCAAATCTTTAACTAAATCTCGTCCAAGCCAAAGAAAAATCTCATCGAAAATAAGACACACGTAAAAACCATAAAAATCATTTTATTTCAAAACAAGCCGACAACAGCAACCAAAAATGTTTGTACGAAAGTCCTGCTTTCCTCTGTATGCGCTTGTGTGTGTAAATAAGTGTGTGTTAGAGTTGTGATGTTTTACAATTAGGGTATTCATTCGGTTTTTTCGATTAACGATTAAACCGGTTAATTTCAGTCGATTAACCGATTAACCGATGTAACAAAAATTTCAATATTTTGTAGTTTAACAACATATTTTTTTGTGTTTTTATTCATTTGTTTCGTCTCATATACAAAATGTATGTGTTTAGAAAATATTTTTTTATACCACCAAAGAATGTATTCAGTGACCTTCATTTTAACCCATTTTTCGCCGACCGGTGACTAAAATTACAAAGTTTTTCAATTTTTGTATCTTCATCATCGATCAGTAGAAATGTGGCGAGAAATGGGTTATATGTTTGATTGTTAACACCTTTTTTTTGTTTCAAGTTTCTCATATCAGTCTTTTAACAGAATTAACCGAAACTACAAGAAGTGTTAAAAATTTAAAAAAAACTCTAATGACATAATGGATTATTTTATATGTTTATAGAACTCCTGGAAAAGGACTGAGAAATTAGATCTACGATAAGTAAAAGAATTTTTTCCAAGTCAAGTTTTGTCAAAACTAAAGAAAAGAATCGCTGTAATCCAAAACATTTAAACCAAATTAATTTTCTAAAAGACTATTTTATAAGATCTCCTTTAACTATTGAAATAACTAATACAATTATCTCAGTTTATTTTTTTTTAAATACATATTTAGGGGATTCACAAGGTAGTCATGAAGTCTTAAAATAATTACAAGAAATATATATCGTCGGCTAAATATGCAAACCGGCTAAATCCACTTTTTATGTAAATTGAGATGTTGATGCCGTCTGGTAGAGAAATATACGCCTGGCCAACCAGTATGTAGTTTTTCTTCTATTTAAGTCTTGAAGTGTGTAAAATTACCTGTATATTTAATTTTCTATCAAGATGCAAATAGGGAAAATAAAAAGTTTTTTGTCTCTCCTGTAAAATATGCTGAAAGTGAGTTAGCAGGTTTGCATAATAAGCCGACGATATGACTGTTGTGGGCTACCGCTAATAATTTAGATTTCTATTGTAAAGTTATGACGAATAAATGAACACAGCATTAAAATTCATATTTTTATTTATTGTAAACAATTGTAAAATATTATTTAGGATATTATGACTATATGATAGCACACCTTGTGTATTAATTGAAAAATTGTTTTTTTTTTTGTATGGCTTAAGGTCATATAAAAATTATAAATAAAAAATCCACAAATTTTTGTGTTTTTAATTTTGCTTTTTATTTTTCATCCGATATTTCGACCATGCATCGATGGTCATCTTCAGGGGCTACAAAATACACATATATTTAACATTTAAATTTTATATCATAACACTTATCAATACATACATTTAAAACACTGTCAAATTAAAAACTACAAAAAGTTGATAAGTCCTAACTGCTTGTCATATTTTGATCAACTGATATTGTCACATTGATTTCGTTCTATCGAACTTGTCTTATTTTTGTTTTCTATGTCGGTGTTTGTTTATTGTGTATTTGTAAATATGCGAAATCTTATCGGCGTCTGTCTTGTAATTGAGACGTAAGTTTGTTGGTGTGTTTACTATATGTAACATTTCCAGTGTGTATCTCTTAGCATAGTTACTCTCTTCTTGTAAGATGCTCACATTATTTTTTTTTGTTTGCTCGTTTTAGTTCAAGAATTGCTATGTTTGGTATGCTATTGTTTTTTTTTTACTAATAAACTCCAAAAAACAAACAATTAATCCGTTTTTAATATTAAAATTTCTTAATTTATAAAAAAAACTTGATTAATCGGTTAACCGATCAAAAACAAAATTAACCGATTAATAACCGATTAAACCAAAATTTCGGTTAATTAATCGAGCGATTAGCCGATTAAAGCAAAATGTCGATTAAATGAATACCCTATTTACAATACTTTCTTGCGTAACTCTTGTTTATTTTGTTGCCAAAAAAAACGTATACTCCGTAAAGTATGCTACTTATTTTATGTATAAATAAATTTGTTTTTGTTCAAAAGGAAATGTCTTTTAGCGGCTGTGTGTGTGATTGTGTTTTGAAGATATGTATAATTTCTCTTGTGTAACGTCTAGTAGATGACTTTTTGATGACACTTGGCGTAGATTTTTATGGCACCAAAGTTATAAAAATTTTAGCAAATGGGAAAAAAGAAAGGAATCTTATGAAATTTGTTCTTTTTTTGGGAAATCTTTTTGTTACTTTTACGCGGGAACAAAACAGCAGCTGGGAAAAATGGTTGGTTGATGTCTGTAAGGAAGTGTTTTTTTTTTTCCTTTCTTTATATTTATGACAATATTATTTTTAAGTTTTTTGGTCTATTTTTTGTCTTTATGTGTGTATGTGTTTTAATTTGTGTGCAATGAAAACTTGGACAATCTTTTTTTTTTTTTTTTTGACGTGGCAAATGGAAATAAGGGACCTGCAGCAGCCGTATTCTGTAACATGCTTAACTTAAGCTAAATCTCGATCGCTAAAATGCCTTAGAGAATACAAAAATTAAAATTTTTAGCGATGACATTAAAAGCCAAAATTGATGCGAATTAAATTTTTATGGCATTGTTTAATCTAGCAATGCACGTTACAGTATTGTATTCGTTGCCAAAAATCGTTAAATCAACTTTATAGATTTTCAGCGATAGAGATTTAGCTTTAGCGAATTACAGAATACGGCCACTGTTTTTGGTAGTTGTTTTAACAAAATAAATTAAAAAAAAAATGTTTGGTTTAAAAATAATTAATTTATAAAAATTTATTTAAAACAAGTTAGAGTGCTATATTCGGCTGTGCCGAATCTTTGATAACCTACACCGACAGTTCGAATGTTTTAGGAGTAATATCTGTATGATGTCTGTTAATTATTACAATCATTATAAAAACAGACATCGGCATTTAAATTGGTTGCGGCTTAGACATATCTTAAATTTTTTACCGACAATCAGAAAGTTTTATGATTTTTTTTTAATTTTTACTTGCTTTCAATACAGCGCACAGTGACTGAAAATTTTATTTCATTGGCCAAAAGTCCAATTTTTGTTTGTCACCGATTTCAAAAATTTTAATTTGATTTAATAGTAAACATATTTAAACTATGGTAGCCAAAAAATTTGGTCAAAATATTGGTAATTGTGGGTGAGACATGTTGTTAAACACAACTTTTTTTTTTTAATTCAGAAAAAATTATTTTTTTTAATATTTAATCCGAAAGAAGTTATCATTGCACAAAAACTATAAGCGATAATGACCTGCTTGCTTTTCTGCTAGGTTGGTAGTCTTGTTATCTTTAAAAAGGTAATATTTGCGACCGTTGTGTTATTTATATTTGAGATGCTAGGACATATTTTCTAAACTACTATATTTTTGTGAAATTTCAACTTTAGTAGAATAGAACTTTTGCGGCCCAAAAGGGACCAAGAAGGTGAAGCCACTGATAGAAAAGTAAAAGTGTTTTCTTTTACCCTGTATGCACTCTTGTACCCGTTTGGACCCGTCTGTTTAACACTTTTTTAATTTTAATGAAATTAATCAAAAAAAAATTTCTAAACTACTAATTTTTGTCAAATTTCAACTTTAGAAGAATAGAACTTTTGCGGCCCAAATAGGATTAAGAAGGTAAAACCACTGATAGTAAGGTAATTTTAATGAAATTACTCAGAAAAAAAATTTTTTTTAAAATTGTTTTTTACAATTTTTTTTATTCCGCAAAAATGTTTGCAGAAGTAACAGAAATCATGTGCTATTGTCTTCAAAAAAATTTTATGATATAGGGAAAATTGATCGTGGTCGAACATAATGCAGGTAGTACATATAAAAAATTGTATTAATGTTACACAATCAGAAAAACGTATAGCTACCCTGATTCATCCTTATCCGTTACACTAGGTTCACACTAGCGTATTCTATAGTAGAATAAAGAGCTTATACACGCGTTTAGAAGGGCTTTTTAAATTTTGTTTGGTCTTTTTATTTTATCTGTTTTTATGACTCTAATAATAGTCCATGACCCCATAGCTATGCAATGCGTTGTTAAATTTGTGTCAGGTATTTTATAGCATATAAATAAAAGGATTTTAAGTTTTTTAATCCTTTTTATTCTACCTGTACTTGGTATGAAAAAAAGTATGAAAAGGTTTAAAAGCAAGTGACATATGGATGCAAACTCAGTGGATATAATATATCTGAGCAATAACAACGTTTTTCATAAACATGAAGAGCTTCAGCTATAAAGAATTGAAACAAAAACGAGGAAGATGTTAAAAATTACATTCGAAAAAAAGGAAACTTAAATTCCTATAGCACTGAAATACAATCGGACTTAGAAAATAAATTATATGTTTTCATCAAACATTTAAAACAGCGATACAGGAAAGTTGATTACAGCAAAGATAAATTTTATAAGAGCTTTGCAAACTGGTTAGAGAACGAACTTTCTGTCCAGATCGCTTCAGAAACTTCAAATCAAAACACACGTGGGAGACCACAAAAATCGCTTAAGGATATAAATGAAGAAATCGGATATGAAAACATTCAAGATACTTTCCTACATCAATTGCGATCACAGAAACAATTGACAAAAGTGGATATCATTGAAAAAGTTGTTAAAGCTAGTCCATTGAGAACAAAACGGATTCTTAAAAGTATACCAACTCCAAGCGATGCAAAACAATTCACAAATGAGGAGGCATTAGCATTATTTCTGGATTTGAAATTAACAAAACAGCAATATATACAGCTCAGATTGCGTGCGATTGAAAAAGGCTCAAATCTGTATCCAGCATATCATCACATAACATCTGCTAAAATGGACTGTTTGCCATTAAAGGACACTATTACAATCACATCAATTTCGGTAGAGGTACAACTACAATCTCTACTTGATCATACATCCGAACGCTTGCTACAATCAATAAAAGGAAATGAGTTAAAGAAATATGGAAACACAAAGTTAATTCTTTTTTGTAAATGGGGTTGTGATGGTTCTTCCGGACAAAAACAATACAAACAAGTAGTATGTGAAAATATTTCGGACTCAGATATGTTCATGGTATCATTTGTACCATTGCGATTAAAAAAGATTTTGGAAGATTCAGAGCCTTCGACAAGTACAACGCAAACAAAGGATATTTTGAAAAATGAGACACCATCTTCTACGAAATATTGCAGACCTATAAAATTTGAATTCAAAAAGAAACTCATGATGCCATTAATAAAGAAGATAGTGATATCAAGGCCCAAATTGCAATGCTACAGCCATTACAGTTAGATTTATATGGGCAGCAAATTGAAGTTAGCTACCAATTAGTGCTAACAATGATAGATGGAAAAGTAGGCCAGGCTTTGACTAACACGAAGGCTGCATCCAGCTGCATCATATGCCATGCAACATCAAGCCAATTAAACCAAGTCCCGACAAAATCATTAGATAATACTGATGCATATGAATTTGGATTATCACCACTACATGCAAGCATACGACTTGTGGAACACATACTTAAAATCAGTTATGATTTGGATTTCGGATCTTCAGGATCAATAAGAAACAACGAAACCAATAAGGAGTTAAGAAGTTCAAAAAGGAAACATGTTCAAGATGAATATCGCAAATTTGGGTTGATTAAAGATCAGCCGAAACAAGGGTCAGGCAATACAAATGATGTTAATATGGCAAGAAGATTCTTTTCAGATCCAGAAACAGCATCTGAAATAACAGGTGTTGATTTTAACCTAATTTTTAGATTTAAAATAATCCTAGAAGTACTTGCGTGCAATGAAGAAATTGACTCTAGAAAATTTGGAGATTTTGCTAAGGAAACTGCAAAAATATATACAACCAAGTACCCATGGAGAAATATGTCTGCTACAGTTCACAAAATCCTTTATCATGGAGAAGATGTCATTAAATATCAGTTGGTGCCACTTGGAGATTTATCAGAGGAAGCTCAGGAAAAAAGAAATAAGTATTACAGATTTTATAGAGAGCACAATACTAGAAAAATTTCACGAAATTCCACTAATGAAGATCTATTTAATATATTATTGGCAACGTCAGATCCGTTTATCTCCAGTATTCGAAATCAATGGAAAGTGGAACATCGGGATTTAGATGAAGAAGTCAAAAAACTACTTAAGAACAGAAATAACACAGAACAAAATATGGAATATTTGCAATCAATCTTTCAATTAAATGAACAATAATTATAATTCATTAGATCAAAGACAGACGTTGTATTAGTAAAAAATAATAATAAATAGAAGCTCACGTTGTTACAAAAGCTATTAAAATCTATTGCTGCTATTATTCATACATTATCCACATATGTATGAAATGTTTTAATAAATAAGAATAAATAAGTGTAAACAAATTTGAAAGCAAAAAATTGTTTATTTTTCAGCAATAATAGCAAAATTTCCAGTGGATTTTACTATTTTTTTTTTATGTTAAAATTTTTTTTATAGTAAGCATTTAATTTTTTGAGTGTCCCATTATTACAAAAAATATTAATGATTATTATTTAAATCAAAAAATTACATTTTTAAAAAATTAAAAGAATTAAAAAAAACGATATTGCACACTTAATTAAAAAAAAATTTAAAGTTCCACTTTGACCTTAAATTCCTCAATAACTACTCAACCGATTTTAATGAAATTTAAAGTGAAGAAAGTTTGAGAATCTAACTGTCGATTAAAAAAATCTCACTAAATATCTCCTTCGGTTCAAAAGTTACAGATTTTTGGCCACTGTGCAGCGGAGAAATAAGTTTTCGCGTTTGCAGTGAATTTTAGAATTTTTTCTGGCCATATGAAGCTAAGTTGGAAGAAAGTTTACCGCAATATCTATATCTGCTACAGTTTTAGGCGTATTTAATTATTTTACCAGAGTGGGCTTTATCATCACGAAATTTCACAGTGTCATTTCTAGTCCTTTAGAACTGTTAATTATGGACGGATCGTCCCGAAATTTAGCAGCGTGATTTTCAGCCGAATAAAACTAATTTTAGCAAACTCTTATATCATTCCGTGCATTGTTTCACGAGTTATGTTAGTTTTTGTAACAAAATTATCAATTTTTTTTAGGTGGTGGTTCCACATTTTGATTCATAGCTCTGATCCTACTAAACCGATTTTGCTAGATTTCGATCCCAAACTTCTTAGGATAACTTCAAGCAATTTGACACCAAGTTTGTTTATTTCTTTTGAGTATTTCGAAAGTGAGCGTGTTTTCAACAGACGGACAGACGGACATGGCTAAATCAACTTAGAATTACTCAAGGACCCAGAATATATATTTACTTTATGGGGTCTGAGATGAATAATAAATGACAAACTTAGTATACCCTCTTCACAACTAATTGTGGTGGAGGGTATAAAAAACTATATCTGAAAAGTGAATTATGACTTTAAAGATGTGGCAAAAAGGCAACAAAACTTTAGCTGACTTTGAGTTCATGGCAATTTTGTTATCTCCATGTTTAAAAGTACCCATTACTTCTTGCTGATTTTTTTTTCAATGTGCAATAAAATTTGGAATAACAACTTAAGATGTTTGTGTCGCAGATAAACAATTTATATTTAACCTTCTTTTCAGTTAAATTTTAAAGCAAAATGCACTTTTTCATAAAAACACAAAAAAACACTTGTTCACTTGCAACTCTACTAACAGAATTAAACTTTCAATTTCTTTTGTTACACCAACCGAATCATTTTTGTTTTGACTCTTTCCCAGAAATATTTTTTTATCTAAACTCGTTTCCTTTTTTTTCAATGATCAATTGAAAATGCATTATCGATAGCAGCTTTCGTTATAAATCTTAAAAAGGCAGCCCGAAGAAAATATCAAGGATTTTTCTTAAAACAAACGCAAAGAAAAATAAACGAATTCTAATGGTCGTCAGACGAAAACAGTTTAATAAAGAAACCCCAAAGCAACTACTTTTACTTAAACTGCTGCTCTGGTCCTCCAAAAGTGACAAATTCACCGAGACATCTTTTACACAGTCTGAAAAATAAATTTCTTTATTTCCATTTCATTAAACAAAATCTATTCAATGTTGAACATGAATCTTGTAGTTCGTTTTTTTCACTTATTGCCAGTCATTTAAACAAAAGTCTTTAATAAAAAAGGAAACTTTTAACCAAAAAATCACAAATTCGAAAGGAAACCTTGTAACAACACCGAGGGCAAGTTCACAGGGAAACAACTGAATGGAAAGAAAATTAACGAAATAAAAGTCAAAACGCATAAAATCATAAAGTTTGCAACATTAATTTTATTACCTGCAGTTATTTCAAATTATTTACTTTTGATGAAAAATATTTTCCTCCTCCTTTTTTTGGCAAACTTTTCTTTTATAAGAGTTTAAATGAAACAGTCCAACCTCTGGAGCAGTAGGAAATTTAAGTTGTTATAGAAACTCATATTTCTTTGTCATTAATAACAATTAATTTATGAATGAATCTCAAAACACTGACATGTTCACACACACACCAGACTATATACGATAATAAAAACATGTATCGAAATGGATAAATGAAGATGTTATTTTTTCATTTCCGTATATCCCTGCAATCGAATCCATGTTTTAGGAAGTGTGAGTGAGTCATTAATGACTGACTGACTTGTGGTAGGTACTTATGTTTGTATTTTGTATGTGTGTTCCTGAATTTTGTTGTAAATAATATTCGGAATGAGAGTGAAAAGAACGATGTCTATTTATCAAATGATTGATTAGACGACAACATGCCAAGAAACTTGCAACATACTTACGTGTTTGTTGTTTCTCCTAAAATTGTTTGGCTGAATGGTTTTAGGGTGCAATATTCATTTCTTTGTCTATAAGCTAATTGAAGGATTATTTTCCCCAATGATTTTTAAATGAAAATAAGAAAAAGAAAACAAAAATTGTGTATTACAATAAAAGGCAATATAATTCTTTTTTAACCTTAACTGAACTAGAGCTGACGTTGAACAAAGCTAGAACTAAATTATAAATGAACTACAACTAAACTCGAACTGATTTAGAGCTGAACTAGAGCTGAACAAGTTCTGAACTAGCACTTAACTGGAACTGGAAGAATACTTTTATCTAATTTATTAGTGGTACGTTCAACCCTAAAACTTCCTGGGGCTCAGCTTTTGGTATTGTAGGCATAATCAATCAGGTGCAAGCATTTGGTATTGCTTCGAAATTCTTAAGCTATTGCATCATAATTATTTTTGACGTTAAAAAATTCAAATCTTTGGCAATTTTGGTTGATCCACGAATGATGTGTAGTGCTGGTGATGTTAATGTTGCAATTTTACATGCTGTAGCCTTTTGGTGTTGGGTAGGGCGTTGTTTTTTATACCCTTCACCACATGTATTTTCTACAATATTGATCTTATATCCTTTAAAGTTTATTTGTTTCGAGTCCTTATGAGTAGCGAAGTTGGTTTAACGATGACTGTGCGTCTATCCGTGTGCATCTTGAAAAGACCCCAGATATCAAGTAGGTTATTTTATATTTATGTCACATCACTCAAAAAAGTTTTGAATTTCCTGTTTGTAGTTTATTTTTAAAGTTTTCCGTTAAGTTAAAACTATACCAAAATATATTTATGCATTTAAGTATGAAAATTATTTTTTAGGCACGTTGTTTGAAAAACAAATAACAAAAGACGAAAGAATTACCGTGCATTTAACGCATTCGATGCCATGACTGAAACTAACCCCTGAGGCCAGTTCAAGTTTTTGTTCATAACGATAAATAATGCAATAGTATTGTATAAGAAACCCTAAAAATTGTATTTAGATTGTATTTTGCTATTTATAGGTAATTTTATGTAAAGGGTGGTTAAATTGTAAGGGCCGATGTTGAATGTGAACCACACCTAAACGCCAAGTTTTTTTTCCGAATTTTATTTGACATTTCTCTATTTCAGACTTACTCAATTTGAACCATGGAGAGATACACAATCCAACAACGTGTTAAAGTTATCCAGACTTATTATGAAAATGGGCGTTCAAATCAAAATGCATATCGTGCACTTCGTGATTTTTTTGGTCAATTTGATCGTCCAAATGTGCGTACAATCGCAAAAATCGTGGAAAAATTCGAGCAAACCGGGTCTGTAGAAGATGTGAGAACACCAGTGCATGCTCGTAATGCAGAAAATATTGCTGCTGTTCGCGATAGTGTGGCTGAAGAGCCGTCCACCTCAACTCGTCGTCGTGCCCAACAATTGCACCTCTCACGCTTTGATGAACATTATACATAAAGACTTGCATTTACACGCTTACAAGGTGCAATTGGCTCAAGAACTAAAGCCTCTTGACCATTCCAAACGTCGTGAATGGGCAGTATGGTGGCAAGAAATGGCAACAGTGGATGATCAATTTTCGAAGAAAATCATCTTCAGTGATGAGGCACATTTTCACCTCAGTGGATTCGTCAATAAACAGAATTGCCGCATTTGGGCGAATGAGAATCCAAGAGTGATTGTCGAAAAACCAATGCACCCACAAAGAGTGACTGTTTGGTGCGGTTTATGGGCTGGCGGCATCATCGGGCCGTATTTTTTCCAAAATGAGGCCGGTCAGGCAGTTACTGTGAATGGTGTTCGCTATCGTGAGATGATAACGAACTTTTTATGGCCCGAATTGGAAGATATGGATGTGGACGATATGTGGTTTCAGCAGGACGGTGCCACACAGCTAACGAAACAATGGCTCTTTTGCGCAACAAATTCAATTGCCGTGTTATCTCACGTAATGGCGATGACACCGTTGGACTTTTTTCTTTGGGGTTATTTGAAAGAAAAGGTGTACGTCGATAAGCCAGCAACAATTCAAGAGCTAAAGGATGAGATAATTCGGCACATTAACGACATAGAACCTCCATTACGCCTCAGGGTCATCGGAAATTTTGACCATCGGATGGAGGTGTGCCGCCGTGGTCGCGGCGCCCATTTAGCCGATATTTTGTTCCATACATAATTGAGTAATACCAATATATCATAATAAAATAAAATTACAATAATTTCCTAAATAGTTTGTGTTTTACTCAAAATCAACATCGGCCCTTGAAATTTAACCACCCTTTACTACCAGATATCCCGTATTGTCGGTAATAAAATAGTTACTACTACGAGTTATCACGTAGGGCTCTTTGCAAAAGAGAAATCAAACTATTCTCTATGCCAAAATAATTAAATGAAGTCAACTTGACATGTCATGTTAAAATTTTATTATGTGTAATAAAATCATTGTTATGACTTATCTCTTAGCCGGCCTCATCGATACGGATGTCGACTACGAGATAACTCGTAGTTGGCAGTGAATGCGTTAAAATATTAAGCTTTTTGTTTTTCCTTATATAAAAAAAAAAATATTTGGCACAAAGAACTTTTTTCTCATCAGCGCCCAATGGTCCCATTTGGGAACATGCACACATAATTGGATAACTAATAATTGAATAAATTTAATAAATAAAATTCTCTGGCATTTGACAAAACATCTTTAGTCAAATTTAAAAAGTTAAAAAAAATGTTGTTAACCATACGATTTTTATTCAAAAAACATTTTTGTTTACGCTATAAATTTTTATTTAATTTTGGTTTATTTTATTATTTGATAATAAAAATGATTTTTTCACCGAGTTTTTTTTAAAAACGTTTTATGTCAAAATGCCACAGAATTCTATTTCTGAAAAAAACTAACAATCTTTGATATAAAAATTGGGCACTAATGGGTTAAATGAATCTTTGTATTTTAATAGTTAAAATTTCGAAAAAAACTTAAAATCAGTAATTTTAAGTTAATTAGTGAGTTATTTTTATACATATAAAAATAAACTGATATTAATTCTGACTTAAATTTAAACCGGGTTTTGAATTAATTTTCATTAGTTTTATATCTCATTTTGAGTGCCCCGGTAGGCTAGCTGGTAGTGAGCGCCGGGGTTGTGGGTTCGATTTCCGCCAGAGACTCTGGTTTCTTTTCTGCAGACAAGAGTAGAGCTTCGCGGGTTTAGCTTAGGAAATAAAAAAAATACATTGATTTTACGTACATAATATTGTAAGTGATATACTCTTGATTTGTTGGCTATTGAAATCGGTTCATAAATGGCAACAAAACCCAGACAGACTGCCTTTAATTTTTTCATAAAATACCATATTGTTGTTGTCTTTTATACCCATCACCGAAAGTATGATGGTATCGCGAAGTTTATTAACGATGTTCGTCTTTCGGGTAAAGTCGCTGATCGTGCCTACACTGATAGAAAAGGCGTCATAACGCTGATGTATTTTGACAGCAGTAATATGGCAAATGTCTTCGTTTTTGACCCCATGACACTTTTAATCATGGTGATGTCAACCTTAACATCACTTGGCCAAAGTTTCATCAGGATCATAATGAAAATATGTCATCAATGGGATGACACATCGTCATCACAGAAATGACGAACATGTCCTCAGTGCGATGAAGCAGTAACATCGGTGAAATGACACATTATCATCAATTTAATGACAGTTTGTCATTAAGTCAAAGTGATAGAATATTAATATTTACTTACCCGTTACATATGTTTGTTTCACGTTTGTTGAATAACGGCCTTTGTTTACAGGAAAACTCTCAATAATAAGACACCAGCACCATGCCCCATATGGTTTTCGTAATCATTCTACTGTAAAGATTTCATCTATTTAACTTAATAATTTTAAAAAATAGAATATAGGAATTTTTGCTTCTTATAATACATTGTAATCATGAAAATAATGTTAATAATATACAAAATGTGGCATCGAATTGATGTCCCTGTAGTCATAAAATAGATTACACGTAAAAAATGACAAAATTGTACGAAGACGGTAGTCATTGGATTGATGTTACTTTTTGCATCATTGATGCCATTTGTAGTAACATTAATGTCACATTTCTGATGCTAGGGCATCATCAATATGAAGATACATTTTTCTATCAGTGTATGTAGAGCTCGCTGTTCAAAGTAGTCATTTGGGCCGTGGCATTTAAAAAAATAAGGCCCGATGACGCCTTCATTGCAAACACCACACCGTATAGTATCTTTGAGTGGCTGTAATGGCTCGCGGATTTTCGGATCCACAAAGACAAAAATGGTCCTCGTTGCTCATGATGATTTTTGCCCCACGAATTATTGACGTGTAATTTGTATCTGTTTACTTAAGAAATGTCAAAGCAGAACTGACACTTATCATCATTTGCAAAAATTATAGCATCTTTCAATAGGTGGATGACTTTTTCGCCACCTTGTAGCAAAATATTTTGCATTTGTTAAAGTAGAAATTTAATAAATACATTTTTAGTATTCTCTCGCTTTTTTTACTTTTTTTTCTTATATTATCATCATTTGTTTCATTCAATTATTCTGTTTTATTCAATACTTGACCAGCATTTATAATTATCTAGAATAGAATATCTGTGGTCATATGGAAGAGTAGCTTAAGTCGACATAACACAAAATCTAGTTAGTAAAATTAGAAAATGTGTAAAATCTTTGATATTAACTGAATTTTATTTTTAAAGCTATTTAAGCAAAAAACTAAAGCTTCAACAAAACTGAGGATATCTGTAATGATAATATTTGACATAAGCTACTTTTCCATATTGTTAGATATATTTTATTATACTTTAATTGAATTTTTTTTTTCACTTTTCCACTTTCCTTTTATCGTTCTTTTAAATTTTTGCTGCAATTTCATACGTCTTTATTATAAAATAGAAATAGAGAGAAAATTTTTTAAACATTTTTAATACAGAAATATCCTGAATATTATAATTTATGTAGGAGAAGAGCCTGGTTTTACAAACAAGTTTATTTATGTATTTGGGTTTTTTCTAAATTAAGAAAACCTCATGCCTACCTTTTCTCTTTATTCCCTAGAATTTTCTTTCTGTGTTTTTTTATATTCGTGTTGTTTTTATACCCATACCACAATAGTGGAGATGGTATTATGCATTTGTGCTGATGTATGTAACGCCTTAAAATAGTGGTCCTAGACCCACTTTAAAGTATACTGATCGACTCAGAATCACTTTCTGAGTCGAACTCCGTCCGGCTGGCTGGCATGCTGGCTGGCTGTCCATGTAACCTTGTGCGCAAATTACAGGACGCAATTTTGGAGATAATTTGATAAAATTTGGGGCGTAGGTTCTTATTGGCACAAGGAACAAGCCTTTTTAAAATGGGCCAAATCCTAGGACCATGAGGGGAGATAAGGGGAAATTTCTTCCTCTCAAAAACTATCAAACCGATTTTAATGAAATTTATAAACATAGTTAGATCCATATTTTTTTTGGACACATAAGCTATGCAGGACCACAAGGGGAGGTAGGGGGCAATTTCTGCCTCTCACAAACTTTCAAACCGATTTTAATGAAGTTTATAAACATAGAAAAATCCATATATATATGGATATATAAGCATGACGTGTTTTTTAATACATTGGTGTAGGGTATCATATTGTCGGGCTTGACCGACTATGCTTTCTTACTTGTTTTTTTTTTCTTTTTTATTTCATCTAAAATTGTATAAGAGGAACTAAACTTGCCAGGCACGTTGCAAGACAAACATTTTTCATACTGGTATTTCTGCTAACGGAATAAGTGTCAGAGCAACTGGTTGGAGAGATGATGCTAGTTTTTTGAACATGCAACACATCCTCCAACCAGAGTATGATAAAGTTTTGTAGAAAAGTAAAGTTACTTATTATTATTAAGGATTAAAATGTATAATATACTGCATACAGACAAAAAAAAAACGAGCACATGCACGCACACTTAGAAAAAAAATTGTATTGAAAACATGATAAGTGAAAACATAAGGCAGAAAATTTAATTTATTTTTGTGGTTTATGAACAGCAGCTCAATAAGAAGAAGCAAAAATAATACAAGAATGATTTAATACTCCTACATAATACAATATTTAATTTATATTTTGCATTTAAATAAATCGTTATTTACAAGATATTTTCCCTTGCATTTCAAATGGACAGAAAGTTTTATGAGGATAGTTTTTTATTCAGTTATAATGTCCGTTTGTTGGTTTATTTTTTTTTTAACCTGGATTTTAGCAAAAAAAAAAAAAAATTTATTTCATTTCTCGTGTTCAACTGGACGTATGATTGATGTAATAAGGTTTTTGGTTTTCGTAATAGTTTTGTGGTTTTCCAGTTTATTTTTCTCTGTTCTAAGTCATTTAATTAATTTAGTTTAAAAGTTTGTATATTCGAATTTTTTCAACTTGAAATGGAAGCCGAAAATTTGTTTGTTTGAAAGGATATACTGTCAGCGTCAAAATAAAGTGTTCAACTGGTTTTCCAATATAAAAAGTGTTACAGTACTTTTCGTTTATAATCACAACGCTTATAATCACATTAGCGATATAGTCCATTTTATCTGTTTATTTTGCCGCTATAAATTAATTCAATATAAAGTATTAACGTTATAGTCCATTTAGCGATATAAGCACATTTGCCATATATGTCATTTATCAACAGTAGTCAAAGGGAAAAGTAAAGCAAATTAATGGCGTTATAGTCACATTAGCAAAATTTACTAAGTTCTTTTTAGTTTTCGAATCAAGAATACATCCAATGAAAGAATGAATTAAATCATTTAATTTTTGTCATCAACTCTGTACTCGTAAAAAATTAGTTTTTGCCGTTGATATCAGTTAGGAAATATATTGTTATTTTTTATGCAGTATGTAACTCTGTTGTAAAAACATAAGCCTGATGTCGGTGTAATTTATATGCATTTTTAATTTCCTTTATTCACATAACTTGATTATATTCGAATTCGGTTATATGCGTCATAGTGGCCTATATGTGAATTAGTCTTATAGTCACATTAGCGATATAGTCCACGTTATGGTTGCAGCGAAAGGATGTGACTATAAGTTAAAAGTACTGTATTGTAGCAAAATATAATTAAAATTTTTAGAAGTTTATTATCATTTACATAACTTTGGACAATAGTATTTCAATTTAAAATTAAAAAAATTTAAATACTTCAAAAACAACAAAAACAGTACAATAAAAAACTAATATACTCCGTTTTAAACGCGTCAAAAAAAATGTACAGTTTTAAAATACTAAGAAAAGTGAAGTGGCTAATATTTTGATTGATTTCGTTTTGCTTTTAGGACGGCTTCTAGCTAGTCTCTTTGGCATCAATTCCACCCATTTTAAAGTTAGCTCAGTAGACAATTTGGCTACTCTTCCTGCAGAATTTTATTCAGAAAGTGCTTGCTGCTAATGTTTTTTTTTTAATTTGTCCGTCCAAATGTTTCCAGATGTTTACTTGAGTTGATAACGAGCGACTATTGGGCTGATCCATCTGTTTGTCACTTTTTGGAGCAACGTATTTTTTACAGATGACAGCAAGCTTGAAGTCTGATCAAATTTGGCAAAGTAGAAATTTAACTTTTTATAACTAACATAACTCGTTTTATATTGGAAAACAAGCTGTACACTTTATTTTGACGCTCACAGTATCTATATATATACAAATATATTTGTGCTTTATAGGAGGCCAAACAACCGATGGCCTTAAAATTTTCACATCATGTAACTGTGACCCTGGAAAAGACATTAGGCTATATAAAATTGTGACTGGGCAAAGAGGCGATGCCACGCCCATACAACCCAAAATTTAAAATCGTGTTATCTATGTTATTTTTTACCTACGGCGATAATATTTGGTAAATATGTTGTTGGCATGAACAGAAATACGTTTAATTAAAAAAGTGGGAGTGGACCCGCCCTTTTATAAGAAAAGTTAAAAACGTTATATCTAATAAACTACTGAACCGATCGTCATCAAATTTTCTGAATTAATGTGTCGTAGGGTTCAAACAGGTGTGATTGGACAAAGGGGCGGTGCCATATTTTCGTGGATGCCAATATTAAATATCGCATATTTTATGAGCCGCTGCAAGCATTCTGTTGAACTTTTGCTAGTTGGATGTTCTGAGCCCCAAAATTGAAGAAAAATAGCAGCGGGGGAGTGGTACCCCCATAGGACGCCAATGTTTAATATCGCATATCTTAAGAACTGTTTTAGTGAGAATATTCAAACTATGTACAAGTCATTCTAATGGAATCCAAAACTTTTGAAAATAAAAATAAAGCGGGTAGGCGCAGGGGGAGCAATACCTCCCACAAGATGCAAATATTAATTATCGCGTTACTGAAGAACTATGACAGCTAGAGTCTTAAACGGGGGGGGGGGGTGCTTTAAAACCATGTGAGATAAGGCCATGATGGCTTTATTGTTCAATTGAATGGGAGATAAAGGCATAATGGCCTTATTGCCCAATCATTGAGAGGTAAGGTCATATTTAAAATTTTGCGAAATGAGAGATATAGCCATATTTTTTTCGCAAATGAGAGATATAGCCATATTTTTTAGAATATTGTTATGAATGGTGTTAACATTCTGTAAAAGGGAAAATCCTTAGTTATCATTGAGAAACTTTTTTATTCTTGTGACGAACGCAGGAAGACTTTATTCAGCGAAGCCACCTGCCGCGTCCTACTGGAGGAAAAAACTCCTCAGCACGGCCGCAGGCCGCCATGCAGGAAAGCTTTAGTATGCGAAGCCAGATTTCAATACTTAACTTAAGTGTCTCCGGAACTGAAATGAGAGATAAAGCCATTTTCAAATATTGCTAATGTGAGCTAAGGCCATGATGGCTTTATCTCCCATTCAAATGAAAAAAATAAAATAAAAAAGGCTATTTCTCCCTACTGAATCGGAGACAAAGCCATCATGGCCCACCTTCAAACGTGGTAAAATCCACTATTATGGTAAATTTTAAAAGAAAAATGGGCGGGGTTGACGGAGGGAGAGCAATACCCCCCATAAAACGAAACTACTGAATGCCACGGAATTCTCTTACTACGAAGCAGCCAATAATTTAATAAACACATTTTTGTTATTAAGATTTTTGTATGACGTGCTAAATTCCCAATTTTTTATATTTGATAAATACACTGAAATTTGTTGTTGAGGGAAAGCTAGCTTCTATGCGCATTCCACTGGTTGCTTAGGCCGGATCATCAGGAAACCTTTTCCAAAGATTTTAGAAAAGCTAAAAATATTATACAAATAAAACCCTAAAGCGAAAAAGAATTTTAAACACTCAAGGTCTTACTTGTAACAATATCAAAGCTTAAACAAAACACCATTAATAAACAGTGAGTTTATCTTTTCTTACATCCCCCCACCAATTGGTTGGGTTCTTTCCGACTCGAATTGTAGTTGTAAGTGGGTAAAAAGAAAAAACTAAATTTAAAAACAGATTGTTTCATTCTATTGTCTTCGCAAGAAAACAACAAAAAAAAAACCAATTTGGCAATTCAGTTTTCTGCACGGGCACATGCAAGTATATTATCAGAGTTATTTACGGGAATACAAAATTAATTATTAAGATTTTTGTATGATGTGCTAAATTCCCAATTTTTTATTATATTGTATATATATATATATATATATATATATATATATATATATATATATATAAATATAAATTGTTGTAAATATAAATTTTATTTTATAACACACCGGGTTAAGCTAGTAATTTTATATTTCTAAATATAAGCTTAAGGTTATGCCTTGTTATTCGAATTTATTTGATATTAAAACATAAGCATAAGAACTTAAATGAAGTGGAAACAAAGTCGGAGACTGGTAGAGACTGGTAAGTAAATACAAGAGCTAGTCCACCAGTGTGAATAGGGAAATTGATTATTCGACTTTTTTCAGCCAACGGTTTTTGGTTTCTCCAAATAGTTGCTTTTTAAAACAAACCGGTTTTGTGTTTATAAATAATAAAAATTCTAGCCGGGTTTATTTACAGTATTATTAAAAGCGTAGCTACATTTTCCAATTTCTTATGCCGTTTTAGAAACAAACATTTCGTAGTTTTGGTAAAAAGTAAATTTTTATTTTTGAAACGTTTGGGCAGATTAAAAAAAGGTTAGCCCAACTTTAAGGTTAGTTTATAACTTTATGCAATATCCTAAGCTGTAGTCGAGATACGCGAATATATGTTGTGCAACCTGCTCTATTTTCGAAATAACGGTATAAACTAAAAATAGGCTTAGCACCACTGGATTCAGCGTCCTCGACTTAGGTCAACCTTCTTAGTGTCCCTCTTGACAAATTTTTCAACTAGCACAGTGTTATTGCTCTTCAATGCAATTTTAAGAAGCGTTATTATAAAGATGGATGGAGAATTAATAGAGTGGAAAGTAAATGGTTTTGATTAGATAACAATCAAATGTTTGCCAAACTAGTAAAATAAACTCAATTAAAACAGGTAACCTAAAAAAAAAAATTATAAGTTTTTCTTAATTTGTGTAAGCTTTAAAACAGTTTTCAGATTTGTCCACGCAAATTTGCTTAATAGCAAAAATGATGCCTTGAGCGTTCATAGTATTAAGGAATATAAACTTGAGGATCTTTGAGCTTTCTCAGAAATTTATTGTTTTCTAGGACAACCGAGTCTAAAAACTTCGGAATTATATGAAAGATGGGTGAAAGAGAATAATAACAAAAGATAGCAGCAAGCTATTATTGACTATCAGGCATGTTCTGTCAATCGTAATCACGTAAAATTGAAACCGAACATATTTTGAAAACCCTCCCGTATTTAAAGTTCACAAAAATATTTCCTTTTAATATAACTTATACTTTAAGGACCACGTTTCTGTACCTAAACTACTTATGCAATCAATTGAAAATTTCATCGATTTCAATATCATGTGATTTCGATTTCCAGAACATGGCCGTATTTCTCACATAAAATTCGATACAAAATTATTACAGATAGAGATTTGGAAGATTGTATCAAAATGGCACGTAATTATATTTTTCATTAAAGTGAAAATAAACCTCGCAAAAAACGGACGAAGACGTTATTGATTCCAGCAAATTAAATTTCCTGGAAAATTGTTAACAATATTTTTAATTAGACCTTGAAAACGACAAACTAATTTTATTTTCGTTTTTGGATCTCATTTAAAATTTCGTCGCTTAAAATGCAATTTTTTTTACGCAAATTGTGCTTGCTAAGTGTTTACTTTCATAAAAGTTAAAGACGTGAAAGTTTATTTAAAACTTATATATAAAGAAATGGCATTTTATTTATTAAATTTATCAAATAAATAGTATTGGATTTATTTGTTTGCAACTCTAAACAAACATTTGGGCCCACGATGTCGACATGAACATTTCTTTCGTATATTTGTATTGAAAACAAAAACAAATTTTAGTTTTTTATTATTGTTTTCGACCGATTTACAGAAGTCTTGGATTCTGCAGCAAGAAATGCAACCTCAATTAAGCGGACACTAAAACGTGCTCCTTACAATACATCGGCGGATATAAAGACCCTTATAAAAGAAAAAAGGAAGTTAAGACGACAATGGCAAAACAGTCGTTCCCCAACCACTAAGGCCCAACTACAATTATGCCTGACAACTCTTCGCAACAAATTGAGACACAACCACGAGCCTGTAGCAGAAGGCTATTTAAACAGCCTAGATTCCACAAAAAACTCGAATTTCAGCTTATGGAAGCTGTACGGCATATGAAATGCCCTATAACCCAAGAATTTCCATTAAGACTGGAAAACCACACTTAGGCCAAAAACACAAATGAAAAATTAAGCGCTTTCGCGGGCCACCTTGAGAAAGTTTTCACGCCACATGATGCACATACTTGTTCCTGTCGTCCAATCATTCCTTATAAGATAAACCATTCAATAAAATTTCACATAGCTCAAGTAAAATCTGCAATAGAAAAAGTGAATATTAGAAAATCTCCCGGACCTGACCGCATCACAGGGTCAATGATAAGAAACTAACCATCGTCTGCTTCTAGAATCTTGCTGCTGATTTTTAACGCGATATTAAGAGTCGGATACTTCCCATCCTCATGGAAGATGTCTATAATTGTTATGATTCCAGGAAAAGATGCTAGCCAGGTTGCGTCGTACAGACCGATAAGTTTATTATCAATCCTATCGAAGCTTTTCGAAAAAATATTCGTTTTTAGTATAACTCCTCATCTAAATGAACATGACATCATCCCGGATCACCAGTTCGGATTCAGAAAAATACTCCCCCCTCAAGACCGCTACTATATAGAATATACACAGCGGATATGCCAACAAACCTGAGCACGCATATACACTTGCAGACGACACAGCACTTATTAGCGTTAACCATCACCCAAAAGTCGCATCGCAAAATCTACAGTCCCACATCAAGGAACTAGAGGCCTGGCTAGAAAAATGGAGAATAAAGATTTAACCGGCTTAATGTGCTCACTTAACTTTCACGCTCAGAAGACAAACGTGCCCAGCTGCAAAAAAAATAAATAACATCACTGTTCCGGTAGAAAACGATGTTAAGTACTTGGGAATTCATATAGATAGACGCTTGACCTGGTCTCGTCATATTGAAGCGAAAATAACGGCTATGAAACTTAAAGCAGCTCAACTACTGTGGCTAATCGGTCAAAACTCTAATTTGTCTTTAGACAACAAAATTCTCTTTTACAAGTCCATCATAAAACCAATATGGATATATGGCATACAATTATGGGGTACTGCATGCGCATCTTACATCCAAAAGCTTCAAAGAAGACAGTCTAGAATATTACGGCAAATTGTCTGCGCCCCATGGTATATACATATGTAATGATATTATCCACAGAGATCTCAACGTCCCCACTATCCAGGAGGAAATTAAAAAATATTCAATTAGCTACATAGATAAACTAATGGCCCACCCTAACTACCTCGCTCGGGGTCTGCTTCAGTTCGAAGTTCACCAGACGCTAAAAAGAACCGATACTTTGAGCCGAACTAGAAGACATTTTTGAAATTTGAATACAGCCGTTAGTGCTTACATTGGTAACAACTAATAAACAACAACAAGAATTAAGATTTGAATACATATTGTAAATTTGGATAAGAAAGATTAAAAAATAAAAATAAATTTAAAAAAAAAAATTATTGTTTTCAATATAAATATGCGAAAGAAATGTTCTTGTCGACATCGTGGGCTGGCAGGTATTCTCAAAATAGCAATGTTTCATACAATACATTTGGATGTGTCAGAAGCTAAAATGCCCAATTCCACAAAATAAAAAGTAGAGTAAATTTGTATTGTTTTAAAAATTGATTTCCAAAATTTAAATGCTACAAAAAGGAACTTGCAATTCATATCACTATGGAACATTTTTGGGATTATTGTCTGGGGGGTGAGAAATTTCAAGTCAGCGTGATGGTACTAGGGCAGTATAGTAAAACCCTCAAAGGCTTTGGCGTTCGTATGTGTCAGTTTTTTTTTATGACATTTTAAATTTTTTCCTTATCTTGATGTTTTTTTGTTTAACATAACTCGAGAACCACTTGTCCGATTTTGCTAAAACAAACTCAAAAAAATTAAGAATTACAATTTCTTTAATCCGTTCATATAACGTTTTTCTTTATAATCAACAGTTTTGCCGGTAAAAATAAATTTGTGGAGAAAAAAAAAATATTTTTTTGCCAAAAAATTAAACATTTTTTTTTTTAAATTCATAAAAAATCCAAAACGGAAAAAAGGATCAAGTGTTATTAATTTCGTGTAAAGTCACATAACCTATAAACAAAATGCGACATAGATCATAGAAATCGATTAACGCGTTCTGCTTTAATTTACAATTAAGTGAAGGTATCCCATTTTGACAAGAATATTGATATTTGTTTTTATTCAAAAAAGGGTCATTTATCGCCTTTTTTATAAATTTTCCCCAATAACTCCAGACTTCTGGCCATAAACTACTAAAAAAATTAAGTAAACATTTTTATAATTTTAATTTCAAAAGATTTTGTTATTTGTGCTTAATTCCCAGTTTTTATTCTTGATAAAAACACTTGAAATTTATTGTTGATGGGATAAGCTATTCCTATGCATTTCACTGGTTGCTTAGGCCAGATCATCAGGAAACTTCATCCATAAAGATTTTAGACAAACTAAAGATATTAAATCAAATAAAACTGTTAAACGTATAAGACTTATAGCAACAGTTTTACTTGTAACAATATCAAAGCTTGAACAAAATACATCAACAATAAAAAAGTGGGTTTATCTCGTCTTACACTCCCCACTACAATTAGTTGAAATTCTCTCAACATTAATTGTAGTTGTAAGTAGGTTAAGAAAAACAAAATAAAAAACAAAATAAAAAACAAACAACAACTTACAAAAGATGTTGTCAATTAAGTGTTTTTTTAGGCCGTGCACTTGCCTGTTTATTATCAAAAAGTAATTTCAATTTTTGGGAATAAAAAATTTTAATTTCAAAAGATTTTGTTATTTGTGCTTAATTCCCAGTTTTTATTCTTGATAAAAAGATAAAAACACTTGAAATTTATTGTTGATGGGATAAGCTATTCCTATGCATTTCACTGGTTGCTTAGGCCAGATCATCAGGAAACTTCATCCATAAAGATTTTAGACAAACTAAAGATATTAAACCAAATAAAACTGTTAAACGTATAAGACTTATAGCAACAGTTTTACTTGTAACAATATCAAAGCTTGAACTAAATACATCAACAATAAAAAAGTGGGTTTATCTCGTCTTACACTCCCCACTACAATTAGTTGAAATTCTCTCAACATTAATTGTAGTTGTAAGTAGGTTAAGAAAAACAAAATAAAAAAATTTCAAGTGTTTTTATCAAGAATAAAAACTGGGAATTAAGCACAAATAACAAAATCTTTTGAAATTAAAATTTTTTATTCCCAAAAATTGAAATTACTTTTTGATAACATTTTTATAATTTTTTATTTTTATTTTATTTATTTATTTTTATTTATTTTAATAAATATTGCCTAGACTTTTTCGATGGTGGTTGTTCGGGACTAGTGGCATCGCATTCATCGCTGTCATCAGTTTCTGAACCACACATAATGTCAATGTGTGACTCCACTGTTGGCCCTTCTGCATGTCCTGAAAATTCTTAATCATCAAGATCATCCTTGTCTTGCCACACAAGCTTACTCCACCAGCAAATTTCCGCAATTATTGCACTCGGCGACTTTTTGCCTCTATATCTGTAAGTTTTTGTTTTATTAAAATGAGTTTGAAAAAATAAAAAATCAGAATTACCTCATTTCAAATGGCATAGCAACTTGATGATAGCGTTCACCTTGTTCATCAGATTCGGTAGCCAATTGTGTGCTGAAGTAGTCCAGATGAGGATGTAAATAATGGATTTTCAAGGACATAACGACTTCGATAAGCTGTGACTTTCACACCGGGTGCCAACAAATTGTTTGATTTCAAAATGGAAGCCAGCTCTTCCGATTTATGCTGTGTTAATTCCAACTTGGCAACAATTGAATCAAGCTTATTTTGATTTATTAAAATTGGCTCATTGGATACTGATGGCTCATATGGGGGATCATCACGTGCATGATATATCGGAACAGTCGTAGAAGAGAAAATATCTGGGCTAGAAGCTTTTGGCAATGGAATATGGTCCGAATGAGGCAATGGTGTTGCGGCACTTGCAACACCAACGTAATTATACGATTTTCTTATCCTTTTTGCGGCTCCTTTATTCGCACATGCATAGCAATTCAATGAATTGTGACCTTCGCCAGGATTAGTCCAAGTCATTGGGATACCGAATGGCATACTTTCACGTCTTCCATTTTTCCAATTCATTAGACGGTTGTAGCAGCTTTTACACACTATATTTGGTACCCAATTTTCGTTCACTATAACATTTTGGTTGAAGTACATCTCGTATGTTTGAACAAAATCAGTACTGAAATTTCCCCTTTTTTTTATGTGTTGAGACATATTGACCACAGCAGTAGCAAAAGCTATTTATATCTGCCTTGCACAGTTCCATATTCTGCTCTCTTTTGTTCACTTTAAAAAAACTGGAGAAAAATCACTTTTACGGTTCGCGTTCGTCGGCACTGGTTGAATGACAAAAATCACAGAACCAGTGTGAGAAAGAGAAGAAGTATAATGACAATGCATGTTTTATGTGAACATTACAGAACCAGTGTTGCCACATCAATATTTCTCTTTTAGTACAGTAGAAAAATATGAGAGAGTTCGGCTTGTGAGTGTCAATGTTTTCTCCAAATAATGTTGTGCATACCTGGAGCAAATTTTTGAAATTCATACATTTACCTAATTGTGAATAAATGAGAAACGCGTGTATCGATTTTCATGATCTATGCCTTTTTATGCTCATGAGTTATGTGACTTTACGCGAAAGTAATTAGTTTTGGCACTTTTTTCCATTTTGGATTTTTTATGAATTAAAAAAAAAAAAAATATTTAAATTTTTAGGCAAAAAATACTTTTTTCCCTTCATACATTCATTTTTACCTTCGAAAGTGTTGCACATATAGGAAAACGGTATAGAAACAGATTAGAGAAATTATAATTTTTAATTTTTCTAAATTTGTTTCATCAAAATCGGACAAGTGGTTCTCGAGTTATTTTAAACTACGTTTTTGCCAAAATGTTACAACTAAGCGAAACAAACATCAAGATAAGGAAAAAATTTTAAATGTCATAAAAAAAAACTGACACATACGAACGCCAAAACCTTTGAGGGTTTTACTATACTGACCTAGTACCATCACCCTGACTTGGAATTTCTCACCCCCCAGATTGGCTGTTGTACTGTGTATTTAAGCAATATATAATGGCCTAATTTTGTTATGTATATTTTCCTTTTATCTGGCTGGTAGCTTCTGAAAAAAATCAAATAAGATTAAAACCCTATACCGATTTTTCATATTTTTTAATGGAAAATATTTAAATTTTTAAGGGAACAAAATAATTTTTAAAGACTTCACAGCTAATTAGATAGTAATATAATAAAATTGAGAAATTCTTGACAAGTGGAGATAAGTCTTTTAGCTTCCGACCATTTTTCGAAGTCCATTTTCTTTGGTTGAGCTTAAAAATTTCAACATCCTTTTTTGGTCTTGGGTTTTATTCGAAATTTTTTATTATGAATTTTTATTTTGAAATGATCAAATATGTAGGTAAGGATTGTGAACTGGTCCCTTGTACGCAAAGAAAAAACATCTATTTAAGTTCCCAAAAAAAGTTTACAACTTTTTTTATTATTTGTGTTTTTTGCACAATAATATCCTGTTTTTTATTGTCTATATTATTTGTGTGTGTTTTAGTGTTCTTATTTTATTTCCCAAATATGATGTCCCGAAATCCCAAAAGAGACATAAATGCCCAGTAGTTCTGAAATAGCTATAACTGAAAATAGCGTTGATATTGAAGCTATTGATACCAAATTTCGAAACATTAACTGCTACGATTTTGAAGATATTTAGAAATCTATTTTTTATTTGTATCGGAGGTGCCACTTCCACTACTCTTTTAGAGAAGCTATTTGTACCATTTTGGCCAAATTTTTTCCTTCTGTGCTCTTATAAACCTAAATCTCCTTCCAGGCCCACTTCTTAAATCCCGCCCACATTTTTTCGGATATTGTGTATTTTGTTAACCTTGATAATTTAACCTTATATGGAAGCTTTGGGTATTGCCGTTCCCAGATTCACGGAACTAATAAAAACAAGAGCTAGTGATTTTAGGGTAAAAACTAGAGGCAGTCGTGATTTTTTGCTCATAAGCCGATCGAACTGAATTTTAATAACAACAAATTCCGGAATACATGTAATATAAATATATTATCTTTGGGCGCTCCGAAATACCCATTTCAACATACACACGGACGGGTAAACTAACGGATAGACAAATATGTATCGTTAAATTATCTCCGCGATTCATTTAGGATCTAGAATATGTTTTTATAATAAGATCAATATTTTAGATGTTACAAGCGGAACAACAAACTTGTATTGATATACCCGTTCCACCAGTGAAGGTCTCTAGTTTATGGTCTTCCGGTACATTTTTAATACTAGCGTATAGTCCAGATAGTGTTGCAGACACTGCCTCTACGAACTGTTGGGCATGTTAACATGCATGCGAGTGTTTGTTCTTACAAAAAGAACAAAAAATATTAAGCAATAGCAATCATAAAATATAAAAAAGTCAAGGGAAATGAAAAAATATAAACATCATTAAGTAAATAGTTTTACTTTTCCCAATAACGTTTGTTTTATTGTAACACAAATGCACACAAAATTCGCACACACACACAGACAAAGAGTTTATTATTGCCATTAAGTACATACTAAGTAGTAGATTGTCGATATCCTTTTAAAGTAATAAAGTACTGTTGGGTTTATTGGCTTAGAAATGTTCAATTATATATTTGGTAAACTTTTTTTCTCTCCAGCTGTTTTAATTTTTTATTTGTTTTAAGAACTTTTTAGTATAATGGGTGATTTTTTAAGAGCTATGGAAAGTTTAAAAAACACACATAAAATTCAGAAAAATTCATGAAATCTTTATTTGAATCGATAGTACGGTCCATATAATTTAATGTTTGAAGATTATTTCATGCAAATGTTGACCATGAATGCGCCTCAAATGGTCCATCGGCTTAGTCCAATTTTGGCATACTCTTTCCAACATTTCGGCCGGTATCTCATGAAGAAATGCTTCAATGTTGTCTTCCAATGCATCAATTGAAGCAGTCATCTGTGTATAGACATGAGCTTTAACATAGCCCCACAAAAAATAGTCTAAGTGCGTTAAATCGCACTATCTAGGCGGCCAATTGACCGGTCCCGAACGTGAAATAAAATGTTCACCGAACTCGCCTCTCAATAAGTTCATTGTTAAGCGTGCTGTGTGGCATGTGGCACCGTCTTGTTAAAACCACATGCCATTCAAGTCAAGCTCTTGCATTTTGGGCAAACAAAAAGTTGGATATCATCTCACGGTAGCGCTCACCATTCACAGTTACGTTTCGATTCGCATCATCTTTGAAGAAGTACGGTCCAATGTTGCCACCAGGCCATAAGCCGCACCAAACCGTGACTTTTTCTGGATGCATTGGTAGCTCTTGCAATGCTTCTGGCTGATCTTCACTCCAAAATCGACAATTGTGCTTGTTAACGTACCCATGGAGCCAAAAATTAGCTTAGTCGCTGAGCACAAGAAGCGCGCTATGAACTTTCTTAACAGAGCACGCATTTTGATAATAAAATTCAATAATTTGCAAGCGTTTGTAAGACGATTCATGGTTAACTTATA
This sequence comes from Pollenia angustigena, assembly GCA_930367215.1. Classification (NCBI taxonomy): domain Eukaryota; kingdom Metazoa; phylum Arthropoda; class Insecta; order Diptera; family Polleniidae; genus Pollenia; species Pollenia angustigena. The sequence goes on from OV884057.1 coordinate 253,308,304, forward strand.
GACCAAACTGAAGATGTGTGCCAGTGAAACAAAACACGAAACGTGCGTCAGCTGTTTAAACCAGTGTTGCCAAAAAGATAATAGCTAAAAAATCACCCGATTTTTAAATTATTGATTTGGTAAAATTTTAAAATTGTTTGTTCAACTTTTATCTTTTAATAAGATTTTGTATTCCTTTTTTTTTTTTTGTTTGTTTACTATTGTTTTGTGTTTAAAATTAATTTAAAATGTTCTTCGATTCTCTTTATAAAAAAAAAATATTTATTATATTTATTTATAGATGATAACAGTTTTTATTAAAAAAAATCAAGTTAGTTTAGTTTTTGGGTTCATCAAAATTCTTGTCGAACCGTGGATGTCGAGACATTCGTTTGTAGAGTTTTTTATTATTTTCAGTTTGATTTTTAAACTGTTGTTAAGCTTTAACATGACGAAATACTGTTTATTTTAAAGCTTTAAAAGCTTTAAAGCTAAGTAAAGTAAAAATTGTTAAGTTATTTATTAAAAAAATGTTTTTAAATAATAAAGAAAATATATGGGCAGTTTAATACTGGATACCAATTAACGAGTCCTGTAAGTTCTGTTTGTTTAAGTTGAAATTTCAGATGAATAGTGTTACAAATGCCCACGTCTTATTTACATAAATGCTTAATTGGCCAAGTTTTTATACCAAAATGTTCAAAAAACGTATTTGACAAATCAGTTTATTATATAGATTCATACATAATCCGGATTCTAAAAACAATCAGTCGCCTTATTGCGTTGACATTTAAATACGGGTAAATTCTTGCAGGCAGTTTACCTACAACATTTCCAGTTCGATGATTGCAAGCAAGTCAGGGGCGGATTCTTTCAGTTCAGATTGGGGGTCATATAGTCATTTGATACGATTCCTCGTAATAGTTTATTTTACAAGCTCTCATGCCTTGGTATGTCGTCGAAAATAATAAGAATTTTACAGCACTTGTATGAAAATACGGAAAGTTGTATTTGGGATGGAAACTCTTATTCTGATCCATTTGCAGTTGAAATAGGTGTAAAGCAAGGTTGTATATTAAGCCCTCTATTATTCTCATTATATGTTAATGATTTGGCAGATGAGTTACCCGGGGGTGTAAATGTTGCGGACGTTAATGTTAAAATACTGCTCTATGCCGACGACCTTGTTATATTATCGGATACTCCACACAATTATTGTTCAACGTGGTCCTTGAAAGCTAATCTAGATAAATCTAAAATAGTGGTATTTCGTTCCGGTACTAGAATTTCTTCAAGTTTAAACTGGGTTTTTGGTGGTGATAATATTGAGATTGTAAACAGTTATAAATATCTTGGTGTAGACATTACATATAATCTCTCCTTTAGAAAACACTTGAACAATAAATTAGCAGCCTCAAAACTGGCTATAAACTCTACTTGGTCCAAATACATAAACAATCCGCAAATCTCACAGAATAATAAGCTTAAAATATTTCAAGCAGCATCCAGATCTATCATGTTATATGCAGCGCAAGTGTGGGGATATGTGAAATTTGATCAGGTTGAAAAACTATTTAGATTTTTTATTAAAAAAATGTTGTCTCTACCTTCCGCTACACCAAATTACATTTTGTATATAGAAACAAACCTAGAGTCTCTATACGTATCTACCTTAAGACTTCACCTAGACTATATTAATAAAGTATTAAGTATGAATCCTCACAGATTACCTCGTATTTTGGCATTAAAAATTATAGAACAAAATATTTGTTGGGCTAAAGAGTGGGAAAATCTTTGTCAACATATACAGTTTACCCCTGATAACTCTGTATCTCCTCTAAGCAAACAGTGGAAACCTATATTGGACCAACTCAAACTCAAGGAACGTAATGATTACATAGAAAATGCAAAAAGTTCACAGTTTCATGATCTATATTCTATACTGGATTACAATGTTTCATCATTATATACTAATTCAAATTTTTCTCCACGTGCAGTCAGTTTAATAATAAGGGCTAGAGGTGGCTTGTTAGATTTGAATGCAAGGTCTTTCAAAAATAACACTGTTGGTATTTGTACAATGTGCAATTTAGATGCGTCGGAAAATACCTTCCACTTTATTGGTGTTTGCCCATTGTACAAAGAATTTAGAATACAATATTTTGGTAAAACCATACTAAATTTGACTGAAGTTATATGTATACTAAATGGCTTAAACTTTTTCTCCCTATATAAATATATAGAAGTTTGTTTAAAATATAGAAGATTTATTTTAAATGAATTTGTTTCTTAATTTTACATGAAAATATTAACTTATAATTATAATCCTGTTATTTTTAGTAAAAATTATATAAAATCAATATTTTGTAAATAAATTTTACTTTCCTAGAATTGTGCCAATCTGGCTTACAACAAAATGTTATGCCAAATATAGATTTAGATATTAAACATATTGTAATTGAATTAAATATGTACATACAAAAATCTATTAATAAACAATAATAAATAATAATAGTCATTTAAAATACTAGCCCAGAGAGGTCATAACTCTTCTGGATTTTAGGAGGTCCATAAAGAAATTGGCCACCAAAATCGCCAAACTGAATATAGGGTTTTGCTAAACGCTAATAATATCCGGGCTGTGAAGTTGGAGTTGTAAAGCCGAAGTTGAGGTTTTTGTGCCAGAGTCCGAGTCGAAGTAACCACAAAAACTCGCGACACCAACTCAAAAATTTTCTGGCATACAAAATTTAAGAAAATTTTCTAATATTTTTCAATATACAAATATACTATAGTAAAGCTCAATGCGTGTTAATTTAAAATATCGATTTTAAATATTTCCAGAATCATTTTCTTGTTATAAGTAACCATTTTCAGAGTACTGCATTAAAAAAAGAGTTTAAAGTCAAATAAGGACCAGTCTCATATATATTTAGCATCCAGTACCCATGTTCTGTGACTTTAGTGAAAACTTCTCGCTTCGAAAAGATGTGGAACAAAATATTCCATCGTTTCTCGAAAAGTTAGAAAAAAATGTGTCTGTAACTCATGTCGAAAACTATTAAGGGAGATTACGTCGTTACGTTATAAATGTCATAACATTGTACTCGAAGCCGATGTGACATTGCAGGCGTTGAGAACGCCAGTCACACATATCTTTGACGGCGACCAAACCTTACCAAAATTAAAAAAAATTTTAACGTCGGCGGCAAAAATTCACCATGGGCTATACCAAATAATGTAAAGTGCGACTTTGATGTTTGTTGTTTGCAAACGAGCTTTGAAAAAATTCGTATATTTTATAAAACTGTTAAAAGCAAAATAATTAAACAATGAAAAAATGTGCCAAGAATAATATATTATTATTATTATTATTCTTTGCAAATTGCATTTTTAATTGTTTTTTAGTGTTAAAATTTTTTCTCACCTCGTTTTTATTCGTGAGTTTGTTTGACAGTTCAAAGCGGGAACTATTTTCACAAAAATGTTACAGACACACTTTTTCTGTAAATTGGCGAGAAATTTCCTTACGTGACAGCAATTACTCGCAAAAAAAGTTACAAACACAGTTTAGTGAGAAAAACAGCTGTTTGTTTCAATATATGGCATTTTTGTTTCATTTCACACATTTCAATCGAAAACTTTATCGACGCGAGAGTTATATAACATGGGCACAGGTTCGAGAAAGAGTCGGATTCGGAATTAAACAATTTTGGCGGGTGGATTCGAAGTCAAAGTTAGAACTATTTTTTTGGGGACTTCACAGCCCTGGATAATACAATCGAATCTATACTGTCCAGTTCGTTTAATTTTCCAAAAGTACTTATTTTTCGCATAGTGTATAACGTTATCCTCTTTTTCCAAAGCAACATGTTATGGTTGAAAAACAACCGTAGTCTTATTATTGGAAAATAAATTATTATTTTTATTAACCGTAGCATTATCGGAGGTCTCAACAAAATTGATACAACTAGATTTATTCGACTTTCAACAAATTTAATTAACACAAAATCCGACTTTTTCGAAATTCTTTTTTTTTTATTTATTTTTATAAAATCTATTGATTAATATTTACTGATATTAATAATTACAAATGTTTCCATTAAAAATAGATTTAAAAAAGCCTCTTGGAAATGTATTTCTTCGCAAAATTGCCACAATTATTTACACTTAAAGAGTAAAAGGAACTAAAAATTTGTGTATATAAAAAAAGAAAACACCTTAAATTGTCGTCTGTAACAATTGTATTTGTCAGTTTGCTATTCCCTCGAGATATTTAATAATTTTTAACTTAAACAGATGAGGGAAATTGTAAATAACTTAGTGGAGTATGGTTAGAAGAGGGAGGCAAAATACGAACTGCAGTAGATGGAGACTAAAGACAATTTAAACAATGTTTCGAGCAGAATACAAAAGACGTTGAAGAAATGGTCATAAAACTAACTTTGGGGAGCCACAAATCAACTTAAAATACACTTTTCCAACTATTTAAAGAAAAGAAATAAAAAAAAAAAAGAAACGCATGAATAAATTTTCATACAATTTGAATGCCAACAAAATTCATAGGAGACAGGAGATGTAGTCGTGAAAAAATTAAAAATTTTTGAATTAAAAGATTAAAAACAGACTAAGTTTAATTGTTAAAGAAAAGTAAGAAGTGGGTTAAAACATACAAAATATTTTACTTTCCGTAATTTAGAAAATGCAAAATTCCTTAAGTAGAGACACAGTTAAATTTAAGCTTTGCCACTTTCCTTTGTTTATTGCTATTTATTTATTTACATATATTTAGCTGGTTAGGCCTAATCCGTCTGTGAAAATTAAAATGCAATTTTTTTTTAATTTTTCCAGACGTTTCATGAACATTATTTTAACTTCTTCCTTATTATAGCTTTTTTTTGTCGACAGATATTGTTTGACAATTAACTCAATCTACCCGAAACAAACGATTGGGCTCTTTGGCGTAGGAGGAAGAAGAAAATTGTTTTGTTAAAACTGCACTCATTAACATAATTTTCGAGTGTGATAAAGCTTTTCGGTATCACTGGCATCCTGCGAGATACCAAACAAACCTTATCTATTTTATTAGTTTTTATTTTATTAGTTGAAAACAAAACAGAGTTAAAAAAAACACTAAATATCGCTCCTTAGTGTTCCGTTCGGTACATTTGTGGAAAAAACAAACGCTAATAGTGTTTGTGTAGAAAATAGTTAAAAAAATAACGTTTCCCTGTATGTGATCTTTCGAACACAAAAATAATACTGTTTTTATCAAACTCAACAAAAGATGACAACATTAATTTCCGTTTGGTTATTACAATCCACAAACATAATTGAGTTCGGTAAAAACACCAAACATTTTTTACAAAAACAAAATACACATACGAAAAAAAACAAAAAGCCAGCAAAATATTTGCACACAAGCTGTTCGTGGTGCGGATGTTGCTAAAATTTTTTGTTTGTTTATTTCTTTATCAATGTTAAACAAAGAAACATTATAGAACATTAAAATATAATGTTTGTCTACAGTATCACTACAATTGTTCTGTTTTTTAACGAAAAACAGAACATTATATAATGTACGGCTCCTTCTTTAAAATAGTTACGAACGGTATTTGTAGTTGTGTTCGTCTACACAATCACTAAAAAAATAGACATCGTTCTTGGGTGTGTGAGCCGAACGCTAAATAATGTACTGTTTATTTTCGAACACTGTTTTAAAAAGTGTTCGCAAAAAGGTCTACTTTTTCTTTTACAATAAAAAACCATGTGCATGATGTTAAATTTTAAAATGTATAACCCTAAACGCATTCTGTTGTTCTTACATAATAATGTTAACTACTCCACAGAACATGTTAACGCTCTTATGAGCGATGAGTATAGATTTCTGGAATAGGTGTAAATGTGGGCGAAAACACAAAGAGGATTTGTGAAGAATGCGTTCTTCCATCGTTTTCCGTTATCAGGACTCCTTACAGAGCGAGATAGAGCGACTTGAGGATCAGTCCAGATTTCTGCAATAGGAGTCAACTTGGGCGCAAAATGAAAAAGAATTTGTGCACAAAGGGTTTTTTCTTCTTCTTCTGTTATCACGGAGCGAATTGAGGCGACTTTTTGACAATTTAATTTCTTAAAATTCGATGAGGGATAACTACTGGTTCAGAAATCTGGATGCGTCCAGAAAAATTTATAACGGTAAATTATCGTTTACCAAGAGTATTTTCTTTCCCTATTTTTTGCAAATCTTCACTGTGTAATAAATATACCTTCAGGATTGTAGCAAATAGTGTATACGTCTCTCTAAACATAATTTATTTTACTATCTGCTGTGATCTCTATTGTCATTCATACTGTAACTGACAAACTAAAATCCATAAGCACCCAGCCCACGTCGCACTATGCTTCGTTCCCATATAACGAAGGGACAAAAATAGAAGGAGTTGTCAGATATTTTTGAAATTTGGTACACTAGCTTAAAAAAGCTTAGTTAAGAAAAATTAGAATTTTTGGAAGAATCGGCCCAAGGACACGCCTACCTCCCATGTGTCCTGAAATTGAAAAATGTAATTTTAGCTTCAATAATGCCCACAAAATTACAAAATGTGGTCATGCTGATACAAATACAACTTGCAATGTGTGTGTAAATTTTTTTTTAAATCGGGCTAAGGACTCAAGGTCCTGCCATATATCCTCTTTCTTAAAAACGCTATCACTCCTACAAAAATTGTCCGATCGTAATAAATTTTGGTATGTGAATTGATATTTGCAAGATATATATTTGTGCTAAATTTGGGTAGAATCGGATTATCAATGTGGAAAATACAAAAACATCATTTATTGAAAAATAGGATAAACCGGTTAAAATGCTCTTGCAAAAATAAAACTATAAGGATATTTGAAAGATAATATAAATGAAAAAATTAAAGAGGAAAAATAGCAATGTAAACGTCATTAAAAAATTATGAAAAAATCATATCGCACTTGATCCATCAAAATTTTTATTTTTCCACTTTTAGAAAAAAATCGACGAGTAGTATTCATATCCGCTGTAAAAATATCGTGCTATTTTGCCTACTTTTTTATAATGAAATGGTTGGTTTAAAAATTCTTTTTCATGTGCCTTTAATATTAAATTTAAAATTGTTTTGCTTCTACTGAACATTTTGAGTTAATACCCTCCTGTTGATTAAGTGCGATATATGTATTTTGATAAACAAATTAAAATTTTGGATTTTTAAACAAAAATTATAATAGTTTAACTAAATAATTATATTTTATCACTGTTAATAAAAAACGTTAAAAAAAACATATAAAGACAAACTTATAACAAAGAATCATCGCTACTTAATTCTTCCCAAAACCAATTTTCGCTTAACGAAGAACTCATCTCGTCTTCTGTTATCTCATCTTCGATTTCAACATTTTCTCCAAGAATATATTTCCCAATTTCAGCATCTATTATTTTATTTTTAATCTTAATGTTTCTCTTTGCTGATAATACGGGATCTGAAGACAACAACAAATATGTCATTAAATCTTTATTTGTGTTTTCTCGAGACGTTTTTCTAGTGTGAGACAATCGCACTTTCCTCACATTTTTATGGTTGGCTTCCAATGCTTCTTCAGACAAACATCCTTAAATGAAAAAAAGCTAATTAGTTTTTTATTTAATTTTTTGTCGCTAAAATAAAATGTGTAAATACCAATTGGTAAATTGAAAAAGTCGATAACATCACAACCATGAACTAAAACCTTATGAACTGTGCTAGGCATATAATACCATCCATAGTGTATTAAATACATATTTCTAGTAATTATAAGTAGCTCCTTGAAGGTTTGTACATTAATTGGCGATCCACAAGATAGCACTCTCAATATAATGGCAAAATTATCAATAAGCCGCTTATCAATTCCTGTAATTTCGGCCGCTACTTCACTGTTCGAAAAAAATCGGCGAGAAGTATTTCCGTCGTTTGTATTGCCAAATCCAGACTTAACTTGGTCTATTATTAATCCTGTTCTTTTTTTGAATTCATTTTGAATTCTTTTTTTGTTTTCCAAAAACAGTTTGTTGTTTTCTTTATCTACCCGCCAAATTTTAATGGGGATCCGGTAAGCAATATGCAGTAAACATTCAAAAAATCTTATCCAACAATGAAGCGTAGAAAGTCCATATTTGTAATTGTCTACATTTGGAGTTTTTGAAAGGTTTATGTTGTTCATCTCTGTCGGACTTGCATTGCAAATAAAGCACCTACTTGATGAATTTGTATCGCTTAAAATTTTTACAACTGCACCATCTATCATTGTAAAATGCATTTCGTAAGAAACTTCTACAACTGCACCTTTCATTTCAATGACATCACATTCCAAATTTTTAATTTTCTCATCAACTTCGCTGAAAACTTTCTTAACTAGATCAGGCTTCTCTTTTTGTAAAACAAATTTAATAGGCCTACAGTACAACGTTGAAGATGGTGTTTTATTACACCATATTATTTTTTTTGATGTCAAGTTTACCATTCTTGAAAATAGAAATTTATTTAAAATTTATTAAAATAGCACATACATTTAACTAAGTAAATATGTACTTACCTTAGTGGAACAAATGCTATGAAAAACATAAACTCATCGGTATGGTTTTCGTTTTGAAATTTTTGTTTGTAGCGGCTATGACCGGAGCTACCATCCATACCCCACTTACAAATTAACGATATTTTACTTTTATCTTCTTGAACATCACAAAGTTCAAATATACTTGCTGCTGTTTGGCGCATTATGCTTTTTAAGTCCACTTCCGCTGAAATTTCCGTTGTTGATATAGTTGGTACCAATTTTTGCTTTTCGGTTCGCAATGCATACAAAGATGGAAAACAATTTGGATGTAATTCGTTGATTGCTTGGCGTAGAACACTGTATTTTCTTTCCGATAGATCTAAATCCATATAAAGCGCCAAAGCTTTTGAAACTGGTAGACATTTCAGATTTGTTTCATGGCTTTCAGAAATAGAATTTGATCTTCTTTTAATTTTTTTACGGCAAACTCAAGTTCCTCAAGAGAATACTTTTCAATCAAATCTGTTACTCTTCTATTTTTTGTTTTGCTGGAAGATTCATGAAACATTTTTTGCGGTCTTCCGCGTTTTTTTGTTTCTGTTGTTGCAGTTAATAGGTCCATTGCTTCTATTGGATCCATTGTTGTTTCAGAAGCCCTTGCTGCTGTTTCTACTATTCCTTCTGCTGGTATTGTTGTAGTTGTTGTATATGTAACAGCTGTTATGTCTATGGAAGCCACATTTTTAAGGCAAGTTTTACTTGTGCTAGATTCCTAAGTATTTTTATTTTCTTTATTTCCATAATTTGAAGTAAAAAACTGATAAACTTACATTGTCGGGATCAAAAAAAGTATAACTTAACCATTTAGAATTTTTTTTTTCAAAATAACTTCGATTAGCTCTGCTTTCTCTCCATAACTTATTCACTTTACTATTAAAAAACTGAATACTTTGTATTAAGTTTTTTTTGTTAAAATATGAATCGCCTATCTTATGTTTTACATATTTATACACCTCTGATATTTTATTGTTTGAGGATGCTGCTATCCAACAATCAATTATATCGGAATTTTTTTAAAATATTTGCCATCACCACAGATTAGTTACATTAATTTATAAATTTATTTTTTAAACTTTGTTTACATTACAAATAGAGATGGACCCGTTAATATTTTCATCCACTAGCACTCACGATCACTTATGTTAAAGGCAATTCAATTTGTAACACTTACGGTTTTTATACAATTGAAACTTTTATAGAAAATAAAAATTTCTCTCGCATTTCCGAAAATTTAATATATGGTCGTATTAGCGCTGCTGGAATATAGTTACTATCACACGCGTGTATTGTAACTTAAAAACAAATGTGTCACGCTATCATCTCTAATTTGAAAAATATAAATAACGGCAAATAATATGATAAAGCAAAACAAAAATATGAAACCAAAAAAAAAAACTTCAAAATCGAAGTCAATCGCAACTTACACTTTAAAATAGTAATTTAAATATAAAACAGAATCTAATTTAAAGTTAAATTGGATCTAACTAATTTTTAATGAGATATATTACATAACTTAAAGCTACAGTTGCATACACTGTGCAACAAATTTTGGGTCTCCGAGTTTATCTTAAATGTTAAACGTGTTAGTGGTGTTCTATGAGGAGGGGCCGAAATCACCCCTAAAAATGGCAGATAGAGGGTTAATTAGTTCTATGAAAAGAACCGTCATTAAATTTTATTAAAATCATCTATTAACCTTATTTAGCTCAGAATTAGATTTAGTACATTTTTTTTGACTTACTCAAAACGCCTTTAAAAAAAAATTAAAAACTTCAGTGGGCCATAAAAAAAGAACTCGAGCTAAATTTTGAAAATACTTCTGTGGTTTTGGTCTACTAATGATATAATTAAATTTTTTTATTTTTTTAACATTCAAAATATAAAATCGTGTTGCGCAATGATATTAAACACTCTTAAATGCCTGATATTTGAGTAAAAATCATAAAATTAGGCATTTCAAAAAACGCATTTTTTTTAAGTTGTGGTAAAAAATAGTAACTAATTTTTGAATACCCTGTTAGCTAAGAGTATAAACATACAAAAACAGAAAAAAAAAAATATCTAATTTTATATAATTTTTTTTTATACTCCATCAAACTTAAGTAATTTTTGAATTTTCAATAAAAAAAATTTGTTTTTCAGAGCAATAAAAAAAGTTATTTTGTAAATATAAAAAAAATTATAAATTTTAATTTAACTGCAAATATATCAAAGTACTTGAATACCAAATTTCGAGCGACTTTTTAAAAAAATGAATTTTTCAGAATTATTTTTGTGAAACAACTAAAACTCATTTTTCTGTTAAGTAATTTTTGAAAGAAATTATCTGCTTTTAACGCCCTCTCGTGGTGGCAAAAGCAATCAGAAAATTTTTTTTTGTTAACATTTATTTGAGATACCTTATTATCTTTCAAAAAATCTGTATTTAAAAACAATTTGAGACAAAAAATTTTTTTTGATTTTTGTCTATGGGACAAAGCATAGTGCGTCGGCTTAAAATCGAGTTATTACTTTATATCGTAAAGTTTTGATAGCAAATTTCTTATAACATTTGTTAGTCCTGTCGTTCAAAACTTTTCTTTAAAGCGCTAAATTTCACTGCATGTTTATCTCTTATAAATCATTGTTGCTGGGTGCTTTCCGGTTTAATTTTTCTCGCTCGCTGTTTTTTCCTGATGGTTTCTGTAACGAAATATTCAAGGCTTAATTAAGAACAAGTAACGTGCCAACCAACTCATAGTTTGTTGAAAGATCGCCTGTCTTATGTCCATTTCTTTCCTCTATAAAAAAATAAAAAAAAGAAAAACAAATTGTTTTGGCAATTTACAAAAATGTATTGTTTCTTTTAGCGCCTAAAACTGAAAGCAACAATTTCCAGAAAAAAAATTTGTAATTTTCTTTAAAAAAATGTCAGTATAAAAAATAAAAATTTAAACCATTTCGTCTTGTTTCTTTATTTAAAAAGAAATTAAAGGTATGCAGTTGCACATAAAAAGTAAAAAGTTGTTGTGCAATGAAATTGCTGTTGTTGTTTCTTACTTTATTAAAGCAATTGTTGGTTGTCTTGTCTTTTAGTGTTCTGGTTGGTTTTTGTTGTTGTTGCTATTTATGGAGTGCGCATTTACTTGTTAATGTCTTTATTTTTTGTTACTCTGTGTATATTTAAGTTTCAAGATATTGTTTTATTCGATTGTTTGTCTGTTATTGTTGATGTTTTTTTTTTTTTGTTTTGTTTTTCGCCTCAAAAAGGAAGTTGTGGTTAAAAACAGTATTTAGCCCTGTGTGTCTGCTGGTGTGTATATATGTGAAGCAGTTGCAAGTTAATTATTTACAAAAGTGTCTATGGTTATGTGGCAATGCTTATTAGATTATAACTAGTAGATAGATGTGCATAATTTTCTAATCCATTTGTAAAACTTTCTTCAGTTTGTCTTCATTTTCATATTTGTAAAAAAAAAAACAATAAATATTTTTATATTTACTTAAAAAAGAGTTAAAACTACAATTATTGTTCCCGCAATCAAACACTGTTCATGTTTTTGCCATTAATTTGCTGCAAGTGTCAAAAATTCACTGTCTTCAAAAATGTCTTTCTTGCAAGTGCATGTGTAAGGGCCAGCTTAAGTACTCGTTTGGAAGTAAAGTAATTATTTAAGGCGTTTTCTTTTTTAAATAAATTTAGTTATATGTTACCAAAAAGTTCTTCACAAAACGTTACAAGTTTTTCTTTTTCAATTTTAAATAAAAAAATTCTGTCTCTTTGTTAAATTAAAATTCGTTTTTTAAGAATTGATTTCTGGCGTCTTTGAAAAAGTAAAATATTAATGTTGTCCCTATAATAACCGATAACATCTTCCTCTCAACAATTTCCAATACTGATAGTATGAGACAAAAGTAAAAGGTAAAATAGATTATGAAATCAAAAAATCACCTGAGTATTAGGGTATCTACTCGTTTCTTTGCCATTATTTGATCGAATAATTGAAATTTCCACTTTCGAATAACGAAAAACTCGAGAAAATTTTATAATTTAAATAATTAATTGATTAAAATTAAATTCTTAAAAAATTACAAGTTAAAAAACTACTTTAAGCTATCGGTAAGTTGTGAAAACGGGCCTAGGTGATTAAATTCCTTAAACCTGTATTTATTTTTTTTATATTCAAAAATATTTTTGGCGCCCCATCCGTTATACACTATTATTTTATATGTTGTTTGCCATATTATAATCATTTTGCCCTATATTATTCAACAAGTGACACATTAGTTTCAATTTAAATATGGCGCAACTTTAAAAAAAATCATAACCTTTAAGCAAAACAACATTGCACAATGTTGCCACCACATTTCAGAGTATATTGCACTTCTTTTGCTGTGCAATGAAAATAACAAGTTTATGATTGTTGCTAATATGTATATTCTGCCACCTTTGAATACAACATACACATTGGCGATATAATTGTACTATACCAAAAAATTAACAATTACATTGCAAGAGCCGCTTAAGTCCCTTTTAAGATGTGGATGTGTGTATGTGTGTCAAATCATGTAATTAACGATAAACGTTTCATACTTAGTTTAAGGTATATATAAAAATAACCACCAGCATTTCTTATGTTCCATTCGGCTAGACTAGAAGATTAAGGATATCGCTCAATTCGCCTAAAGCCCCTAAGTGTTCTGATGTAAGCATTTATGGCGCGGAAGTCAAAAACACACAATTGCAAATTACGCAGTTAAACAGCCAATCTGGGGGGTGAGAAATTCCAAATCAGGGTGATGGTACTAGGTCAGTATAGTAAAACCCTCAAAGGGTTTGGCGTTCGTATGTGTCATTTTTTTTTTATGACATTTTAAATTTTTCCCTTATCTTGATGTTTTTTTGTTTAACATAACTCGAGAACCACTTGTCCGATTTTGCTAAAACAAACTCAAAAAAATTTAGAATTACAATTTCTTTAATCCGTTCATATAACGTTTTTCTTTATAATCAACAGTTTTGCCGGTAAAAATAAATTTGTGGAGAATTATAATTGATAAGTGCAAAAAAATGTTCAAGCCTGGATGTATGCAGCAGATTTTATCACAAACCTGCACTGCAATTTTTGTGACTTTTTTTAAGCGATCGGTGAAAATCGTCGGACATTTGTTTGTTATTTAAAAGAATACACCTACATTCAGTGATGCCAACAGTAGGGGATTTCCCCTTTTCTAGGGATTTTTTTTCGGAAAATTTCAACCGTAGGGAAAAGAGGACACAATTTTTTATTTTAGGGCATATTTATTTATTTAATCAATGGATATTATCCTTACTGACTAATAACAATATTGACTTAAAATTAATGAATAACAATATGCATTTTAAAATATACTACAAATTTACAGAATATATGTAGAACATAAAAATTTACGAATAAAGAAAAACAATAAGAAAAATCAACAAATTGTGACATAGAATTAAATTATCTACATAACCTCGAAAAAGGATCAGCAATAGCGTAATTTTCTCTAAAAAAATTTAACAAAAAGCTGATTATAATGACGCGTATTGCGACAAGGTATATTAAATTTAGCAGACTCTACAGAAAATCACAGCAAACATTACCATTAATAAGATTAACCATAAAAGAAACATTTAACATTGTACGACGACTTTTGAGCGATGGTAATTTTATTAATGCCAGTCTTCTAGCATAGGAAGGAAAGTTTGTCGAGTAACTCCAATGAAGATCACGTAAACAGAATAATAAAAATTGTTTTTGGACCGATTCAATACGAGAATTGTGAATGCTGTAAAATGGATCCCAAATGATTGACCCATATTCTAAGATTGGTCTAACGAGTGATACGTAAAGTTGCTTCGTTATGTATGGATCGGTGAATTTTTAACCCAGCGCTTAATAAAGCCAAGATCGCCTCGAGCTTTATTAACAGTTAATGTAATATGAGAAACAAAGTTTAATTTAAGATCCAGTAAGACTCCAATATCAAGAAACGAATCAACTAACTCCAGTTGATGACCACCAAAAGCATAATTAACAGCAATACAGTTATTTCTATTAAAACGCATGCTTTTGCATTTCACAAGATTCAGCTCCATCATATCATGATTACACCATAAAAAGAAGTTATTAAGATCCGATTGAAGATAAAAATGATCCGAAAAAAATCCCTAGAAAAGGGGAAATCCCCTACTGTTGGCATCACTGAATGTGGGTGTATTCTTTCAAATAACAAACAAAAGTCCGACGATTTTCACCGATCGCTTAAAAAAAGTTGCAGTGCAGGTTTGTGATAAAATCTGCTGCATACATCCAGGCTTGAACATTTTTTTGCACTTATCAATTATAATTCTCCACAAATTTATTTTTACCGGCAAAACTGTTGATTATAAAGAAAAACGTTATATGAACGGATTAAAGAAATTGTAATTCTAAATTTTTTTGAGTTTGTTTTAGCAAAATCGGACAAGTGGTTCTCGAGTTATGTTAAACAAAAAAACATCAAGATAAGGAAAAAATTTAAAATGTCATAAAAAAAAAATGACACATACGAACGCCAAACCCTTTGAGGGTTTTACTATACTGACCTAGTACCATCACCCTGACTTGGAATTTCTCACCCCCCAGACAATAATCCCAAAAATGTTCCATAGTGTTATAAGCTGACATAAAATTGAAGGGTAACGCCTGCCTCTAAGCTTTGTCTTTCAGATAATTTTTTAGCCTGTTAAAACGAATTAGCTGTGAAAAATATTTACACAAGCACCCGCCATATGGCCTCATCTCATGGTGGATCTCAACCACAGGGTGACAAACAATACGAATTGTGCGATCTTAGATCATAATTAGGCAAAACTATACACTTGTCCTTGTTAAGGAGCTGGATATTTCTAACCTCCGCTGCTTTTGGAAATATGATCGATGTCCTGAAATTTAAAATCTAAAATTTTTCTCAAAGACCAGGTATTTTATTTAAAAGTTTTAGGCCCATTTTCGCAACATACCGATAGCTAAAAGTAGACTTCAACCGGCGTTATAAAAAGTGTTCCATTATAAAAACTTTACTTTCCAGTAAAAACTTCGCCTACTTTTTCAAAATGAATAGCTTCTTTAACTCATTATTTCGTAGCTTTTTTCTATAACTGCTTCTATAACAACTTCTGTAGCTATTTTTTTTTTTGGATGAATGCGTTCATTTTGGGACATCCCTTGTAAAATTCATCGGTTCCTTCAGTAAAATTGTAAGTAGTGCCTTCATGTTTTTCTAATTACTCAACACATTATTTTGTAGGCGAAGTTTTTACTGGGTTTAACCTTAAGTAAGCGATAAAGTAAATTAATTACCTGGTAGGTTAAAGAAAAAATTTTTAATAATGGAACACTTTTTATATGGCCGATTAAATGCTACCTTTAGCTATGGGTAAGTTGTGAAAACGGGACTAGGAACTATATATTTCTGTTTATAATTGTTAGATAATTGTTTAACTTAATTTATTGTATTTTTCTGTTAATTATTATTATTATACAAGTATCCAATCGAATAGACATGTATGTTTTC
Organism: Pollenia angustigena; assembly: GCA_930367215.1. Classification (NCBI taxonomy): domain Eukaryota; kingdom Metazoa; phylum Arthropoda; class Insecta; order Diptera; family Polleniidae; genus Pollenia; species Pollenia angustigena. The sequence continues at coordinate 253,324,459 of OV884057.1, forward strand.
CCCTTGCATAAAGCTATGTGAATATTTTATGCCTACTGTTGAAAATCAACTGGAATTCTTGGAAAGAAACCTTGATCGTGTTTTAAATGCAACTGTACCCTTAAAAACAGTATCGACTTCGAACAGAAAGAAACCATGGTTTAATGCGGAAATAAAAAGTGCTATCCTCGAAAGAGATAAATTGTTTGCATCTTGGAAGCGTTTTAAAACAAGTAATTTACATGAGGAATATTGTAATGCAAGAAGGCTGGTAAATCGCAAAATAAAAAGCGCCAAGACTACTTTTTACCTTAGTGTCTTCAGTTCTTCCCTAGATTCTAAAAAAACGTGGAAGAATATACGTAAAATTGGTATTGGCAAATCCAAACCACCAGTAGAATCAGGAGTTGACGTTGAAGCCTTAAATGATATGTTCGTCACGTTTCCACCCGTACCTGTGTGTGATCATTTCTACGACTGGAACACTTATACCCCTACACTATCATGTGCATTTAGTTTTGATTGTGTAACTGAAGTCGATGTGTTATCAGGTTGTCTTGATATCAAATCCAATGCTGTTGGTTTTGACAATATTCACCCAAAGTTTCTGAAACTTATCCTGCCCATGATAATTCCATATATAACTTATATATTTAATAATATAATAACAAAGAGCACGTTCCCTGAGAACTGGAAGTATGTGAAAATAATACCTATACCTAAATCTAATGGTGATTTTTGTCCGATTGCAATTCTTCCATACCTATCTAAAGTTTTTGAAAAACTGGTATATAAGCAGATTTATAAACATATTAATAATAATAACTTAATAACTGAAAGGCAATCTGGGTTTCGACCTGGACATAGTTGTGTCAGTGCACTTATTGATGTTTCTGAGGAAATACGTAAAAGTATTGATAGTGCTAATGTTTCGTTGCTTGTCCTATTGGACCATTCAAAAGCCTTCGATATGGTCGATCATGGTAGATTATGCAAAACACTTGATAAAATGTTCAATTTCTCAACTGCTTCTGTACGTCTAATTACCTCATACCTCACAGATAGAAGACAGTCAGTTTTTGCCAATAACATAAGATCTCATTCACTAAATGTAACAAAAGGTGTTCCACAAGGTTCCATACTTGGACCATTACTTTTTACTATGTACAGGGTGGCCCAGAAAGACCGAAGTGGTGTCGCGTAAAAAAGCCATTGTGGCCCTCGCAGTGTGCGCTGTGGCTCCATCCTGTTGGAACCATATTTGCGGATGGTTTTCCACGGCTGGCCTTACAAAATTTTCCAACATGGCCCGATACCGACCACCATTGATGGAAATGGCGACACCTCGTTCATTTTCAAAAAAATATGGGATAATGACCCTTTCTAAAGAAACACCGCACCGAACAGTACACTTAACTGGGTGTTATTGTCGTTAATGAAGTACTCTCGGGTTTTCCGTAGCCCATATACTACAGTTTTGCTTCTTAACGAACCCATTTAATTGGAAATTGGCTTCGTCACTCATGCACGCTGAGTCAACACAATGGACCGTTGATTTGAAAAGTAAATTTAAACGATTTGGGCACGTTGTTCAGTTGTGTATTGCTCCATTATAAATTGTCCAAGTCTTCTTTACAAAATACTGAAAAGAAAAGAAAAAAAAAAATATAATAAAAAAGTTATAAGGAATTCACACCACTTCGGTCTTTCTGAGCCACCCTGTATATAAACGACTTGGCAAACCAATTGTTATATTGCAACATCCATATCTATGCTGACGATGTACAAATATACATAAGTTTATCTGAGAAATATATTGATGATTGTGTAAGTAAGTTAAATTTTGATCTCACACGTGTACATTCATGGGCAACTGCAAATGGTCTCTGCATTAATCCGTGCAAGTCAAAGTGCTTAGTTATAAAAAGTAAATCGTCAAGAACTAACTTTTTACCAGAAGTTGCGTTAAACGGTCAAAGAATTGAAGTTGTAAGGACAGCAAAAAATCTTGGCATATTATTTAACAGTACTCTTACATGGAATGACCAAATAAATATAGCTTCTGGAAGAACATATGCTCTTTTGCGAACGCTATGGAGAACACAAAAATTTATTCCTATAAGAATTCGTTTAATTCTTGCAAAAACATATTTAATTCCTACTTTGTTGTACGGATGTGAAATTTTTGGAAGTAGTGATTCAAGCAGCTTACGGAAATTGGAACTAAGTTATAATGCAGTGATTAGATATGTGTATGGTTTAAGGAGATTTGATCATATTACACCATTTGCAAGTGACTTATATGGAGTAACTTTTATCAACTTGTTGAAAATAAGAACATTTACTCTATTGCATAAAATTATTAATAAACGTATGCCTATGTATCTCTATAGGAGACTCTCGTTTACCCGTTCACAAAGATCCAATGATTTGATGCATGTCAGATACCGAACTCTACAGTCATCTTGGCAATTTTATACCCACTCAATTCGTCTTTGGAACTTATTACCCCCAAGCATTCAATTTACTAGTAATCCAATGCATTTTAAAAGGGCTATATATAACTTGTTTCATTAACAAATATACATATAAATATCATTGTTTTCTTCTATTTTTTTTTTTTTTCTTTTTACTATTTATATATTCTTTATTATGTAATAATCAAATATGTATGATATTTTAAATTTTGTAAAAATTTTGTTAAATTTAGTTATACAAATTCCCATTGACCTTTTTCTAATCCTGTACTGTAATTATAAGAATTAATGTCTTGTTGTACAGGATAACAATATGATAAATAAATAAATAAATAAATAAATAATTTGAGCTTTTTGGATAAAATAAAACTCGATTTGATTAACCGAGCAATATTAAAATTTCAAAATCGAGTAATTCCTTAATCGAATATTACCAAAACTTAAATAGTGGATACTCTAGTGAGTACTAAAGAACTCGTTCAAATATGAACTTGTACAAATGCATTCTTCCATACGTTCATTAATTAAAATCATTTTGTTTCTCTGGGGAATTCATTGAGAAAGTAAAATAGACTCTTGACTTTTTAATCTAGAAAACATGCCAAATCCATTATCACAAAATTTTCCATATGTTCTCCTTTTTTTTCAAAAGATTTGCAAATCATCAACATGCATTTAAAAGATATACAAAGTTATTTAAAGTTCTTGGTGATTGTTAAAAATTATATGATGACTAGTAACAAATTTTTATTACCAGTAAATTTTATTTAAATTCAGTGAAAAAAATTAAGAATCATTTTTTAGTTTGATTAATTTTACATTATGCTATTCACAGAAGGCTGATCATGATGCTATATGTATTATGTATGTATTTCCATTAACAGACACAAAATTCGTTAAAAAAAACTGATAAATGTTTTTTGTTGCTGTAAAAATAAATACATTATTATATAACCTGATAATTAGCCTTCAGTGTAACTTCTATTTCCATATATATTATTTTGTTTAAGTGTCGCATATTGTAAAATATTCAGTTGTTTGAAAAATTTTTTTCATTTATTTAACTAATTTTAGTTATTATCATGTTTATTCTCAATATTTGCGTTGCTGTTAAGTATCGGGTGATTTTTTAAAAGGTATAGAAAAGTTAAAAAAAAACACATAAAATTCAGAAAAATTCATGAAATCTTTATTTGAATCGATAAGAGCACATAATTTAATATTTGAAGATTATTTCATGCAAATGTTGACCGTGAATGCGCCTCAAATGGTCCATCGTCTTAGTCCAATTTTGGCATACTCTTTCCAACATTTAGGCCGGTATCTCATGAAGAAATGCTTCAATGTTTTCTTCCAATGCATCAATTGAAGCGGTCATGTGTGTATAGCCCCACAAAAAATAGTATAAAGGCGTTAAATTGCACGATATAGGCGGCCAATTGACCGGTCCCGAACGTGAAATAAAATGTTCACCGAACTCGCCTCTCAATAAGTCCATTGTTAAGCGTACTGTGTGGCATGTGGCACCGTCTTGTTGAAACAACATGTCATGCAAGTCAAGCTCTTGCATTTTGGGCAAAAAAAGTTGGATATCATCTCATGGTACGGTCCAATGATGCCACCAGCCCATAAACCGCACCAAACTGTGACTTTTTCTGGATGCATTGGTAGCTTTTGCAATGCTTCTGGCTGATCTTCACTCACAAATCGACAATTCTGCTTATTAACGTACCCATTGAGCCAAAAATGATCTGAACATAAAATGGAAGAAGCGCGCGATGAACTTTCTTAACAGAGCACGCATTTTGATAATGCAATTCAATAATTTGCAAGCGTTCTTCGTTTGTAAGACGATTCATGGTTAAATTACACTATGGAACATTTTTGGGATTATTGTCTGGGGGGTGAGAAATTCCAAGTCAGGGTGATGGTACTAGGTCAGTATAGTAAAACCCTCAAAGAGTTTGGCGTTCGTATGTGTCAGTTTTTTTTTATGACATTTTAAATTTTTTCCTTATCTTGATGTTTTTTCGCTTAGTTGTAACATTTTGGCAAAAACGTAGTTTAACGTAACTCGAGAACCACTTGTCCGATTTTGATGAAACAAATTTAGAAAAATTAAGAATTACAATTTCTCTAATCTGTTTCTATACCGTTTTCCTATATAATAAACAGTTTTGCCAGTAAAAATAAATTTGTGGAGAAAAAAAAATATTTTTTTGCCAAAAAATTAAAAATTTTTTTTTTAAATTCATACAAAATCCAAAACGGAAAAAGGATCAAGTGTTATTAATTTCATGTAAAGTCACATAACCTACAAACAAAATGCGACATAGATCGTAGAAATCGATTAACGCGTTCTGCTTTTATTTACAATTAAGTGAAGGTATCCCATTTTGACAAGAATATTGATATTTGTTTTTATTCAAAAAAGTATCATTTATCGCCTTTTTTTATAAATTTTCCCCAATAACTCCAGACTTCTGGCGATAAACTACTAAAAAAATTAAGTAAACATTTTTATAATTTTTTATTTTTATTTTATTTATTTATTTTAATAAATATTGCCTAGACTTTTTCGATGGTGGTTATTCGGGACTAGTGGCATCGCATTCATCGCTATCATCAGTTTCTGAACCACACATAATGTCAATGTGTGACTCCACTGTTGGCCCTTCTGCACCTCCTGAAAATTCTTTATCATCAAGATCATCCTTGTCTTGCCACACAAGCTTACTCCACCAGCAAATTTCCGCAATTATTGCACTCGGCGACTTTTTGCCTCTATATCTGTAAGTTTTTGTTTTATTAAAATGAGTTTGAAAAAATAAAAAATCAGTATTACCTCATTTCAAATGGCATAGCAACTTGATGATAGCGTTTACCTTGTTCATCAGATTCGGTAGCCAATTGTTTGCTGAAGTAGTCCAGATGATGATGATAATGAAAAACCATTATTTGTTTTTCAAGGACATGTGGACACCAATTTCCAAGAATGCTCTTAACATCCTTGCGACAGAAACATCGTAGTTGTTAGAACGATGCTTTTCCAACAAGCCTTCTATTACTTCTTTGATTGCCTGCCATGCATTCAATTCAGCGTCAATCAAAATATTGTTGAATGCGTCACTTTTAATCAGCTTTCGTATATCTGGACCATTTAGTACGCCTGATTGGAAAAGATTAATTTGTTAAGATGGAAAATCATGCACTCAAAATATTATGTAGTTAAATTCAAACGAAAATTCATTTGAAACAAATTAAAATTCATTTAAAAAACGGATCATTTACATTTCATTTAAAACAAATGATTTTTTCAGTAATATCTAAGTTTTTTATTTATTGAACATCATATTCGTTAAAATTGAATAGTTTTTACTTTTAAAAAATATATTTTAACCGATAAAAATCAAACAAATTAACAAAAAAAAAAACGGAAAACATTATTTTTTGGTAGTTTGTTTTTTTAATAACAAACATAAATGTTGAAAAATAAATTTATTCGTAAAATAACTATATTTTTATTCAATTTTAACAGTACCGAAAACGAATTTAATAACCTACAATCAGTTACTGTAATAATTTTATGAGTGTGGGAAATGAATGTGATATTATAACTTACCTTCTTTAATTTTACTTTCGCTGAGTCTCGGGTAAATTAGTTTTAAACACAAGAAAACTTCATCTCTTTTGACGACAGTTTTGATAAAATTCTTAACAATTCCAAGTTTAATATGCAGTGGAGGCAGCAATATCTTCTCCTTCGGCACTAGAGGCTCACGAATAATATTGGCCGTTTGTAACCTGCTGTGCTCTCTGAGTTTCCATCCGTGGCATGCATATTGGTCACCGGAAAATCGTGTATCCCAATCGCACAAAAAGCACATATATTTTATATAGCCGCTTTGAAGACCGCAAAGCATTGCTACAACTTTTAAATCGCAGCATATGCGCCACATATGTTTGGCGTAGTTAACCATTTTTAAAATATTTTCCAGTGCATCATATGTTTCTTTCGTTTCTGTACTATAGGCGATTGGAACTGAAGGTTTTTTATTGGTCTTATGCAGTAAAACCGCCTTCAAGCTGAGTTTTGAACTGTCAATAAATAATCTCCAGTCATCTGCTTCATATTTTATTTCCATTGCGTCCATCAATTTTCCTACATCCGGGCAATATGCAGAAGTTTTTTCATCATTCACAAGGAATAAACTTTGGAGTGTTGCCTGACGACTTCGATAAGCTGTGACTTTCACACCGGGTGCCAACAAATTGTTTGATTTCAAAATGGAAGCCATCTCTTCCGATTTATGCTGTGTTAATTCCAACTTGGCAACAATTGAATCAAGCTTATTTTGATTTATTAAAATTGGCTCATTGGATACTGATGGCTCATATGGGGGATCATCACGTGCATGATATATCGGAGCAGTCGTAGAAGAGAAAATATCTGGGCTAGAAGCTTTTGGCACAGGAATGTGGTCCGAATGAGGCAGTGGTGTTGCGGCACTTGCAACACCAACGTAATTATACGATTTTCTTATCCTTTTTGCGGCTCCTTTATTCGCACATGCATAGCAATTCAATGGATTGTGACCTTCGCCAGGATTAGTCCAAGTCATTGGGATACCGAATGGCATACTTTCACGTCTTCTATTTTTCCAATCCATTAGACGGTTGTAGCAGCTTTTACGCACTATATTTGGTACCCAATTTTCGTTCACTATAACATTTTGGTTGAAGTACATCTCGCATGTTTGAACAAAATCAGTACTGAAATTTCCCCTTTTTTTATGTGTTGAGACATATTGACCACAGCAGTAGCAAAAGCTATTTATATCTGGCTTGCACAGTTCCATATTCTGTTCTCTTTTGTTCACTTTTAAAAAACTGGAGAAAAATCACTTTTACTGTTCGCGTTCGTCGGCACTTGTTGAATGACAAAAATCGATAAATGAACACCTATAAATACTACGTATTTTTCAATATTTTACTGACAGGTACGTTCCAAAACATAAGCACTAATAAATGTGGGTGGAATTTCTGTAAAAAAATCATACACGTAGCCAACGGAAAACCCCAAAGAATTAAAAAAGTGCACTTTCCTTTTTTCCTTTCAATTGTCCACGCACATTATTACCGCTTATTACTTTGCTACCGCAATCATAAAAATCAAATAACCTTTTGTTTATTACTTTTTTTTTTTTTTTTTAATTCAAAAAATCATAAAAAAAGTCATAAATGTTTTTGCAAAGAATTTTGTGCATATCTCAAGCAAATTTTTGAAATGCATACCTTCACTTAATTGTTAATAAAAGCGAAACGCGTTCATCGATTTTCATGATTTATGTCTCATTTATTTCATAGGTTATGCGACTTCACGTGAAAGTAATAGGCCTTGAAACTTTTTTTTACTGTTTTGGATTTTTTATGAATTAAAAATAAAAAATTTAAATTTTTTGGGCAAAAAATATTTTTTTTCTTCATACATTCATTTTTAACTTCGAAAATGTTGCACATATAGGAAAACGGTATAGAAACAGATTAGAGAAATTGTAATTCTTAATTTTTCTAAATTTGTTTCATCAAAATCGGACAAGTGGTTCTCGAGTTACGTTAAACTACGTTTTTGCCAAAATGTTACAACTAAGCGAAAAAACATCAAGATAAGGAAAAAATTTTAAATGTCATAAAAAAAAAAACTGACTCATACGAACGCCAAACCCTTTGAGGGTTTTACTATACTGACCTAGTACCATCACCCTGACTTGGAATTTCTCACCCCCCAGATTGGCTGTTGTACTGTGCTATAGACCAAACTGAAGATGTTTGACAGTGAAACAAAACACGAAACGTGCGTCAGCTGTTTAAGCCAGTGTTGCCAAAAAGATAATAGCTTAAAAATCACCCGATATAATTAAAAAATTTTGCGCTTCAGGACGTAAGAGTGTTAATAAAGCACTCATACGTCGCAAAAATTAAACAAATCTCTTTCTCTCAGTATTTGTTCGTTGTGTGTATATTTATGTATGTGTGTATATTTATATTATATTACGAAGAACAACATTATCTATTTACCAAAAACACCACAATTAATAAGGCAAACAACAGAACAATTATTTGATTGTACATCGGATAAAGCAAATTACTTGCTGCAGTAAAAATACACGATGATGTTCATCATTATCGCCTTCATATCAGATTGTAATATTGTAAAAACAACCCCAAAATGGAGCAAAAAAGAAAACATAATTAAAACAACACCATTCAGCCAAACAACATGCCAGCAAATAAAATGTTTAATTTTTACATTTATTTATGGATGTGTCTACACTTCTACAAACAGGCAGAAATAAATTTTTGTATTACATCAGACAATAACCGCCGCATCCCTTGCACCGCTATTAACCTAGCGTTTACATTTGCCAGTACTGGCAAGACAGTAGCAATACATGCAAAGCTTTTCTCTAATACATGCACATTTTTCCAACTGTCTTGTCTACTGTCTAGCAAATTTTGCAGACAGTAAAATTGGACAGTGATTTGACATTTGCTAACAGTAATCTAAAGTTTTGTGAGCAAAAGAGGAAAAAATCTAAATGTAAAAAAAAATTAAACATATTTTGCTTTGATTTTTTATATTTTAGTTAAGTTTTATATTTGTTCACACAATATTTATTTATTATTTTAAGCTTTTTTTAAATTTGTTTAGTTTATACAAAATACGTTAAGCTGAACTTGCGCTGCAACATTCACGTTTGACATATTTTTAAAAGTGAACTGTCTTAACTACTGTCTGGACGCCTACGTCACGAAGACAGTTAGTAGTGTTTTTGGCAACTAATATGTTTTTTCTTACTGTCTTGCCAGTACTGTCAAATGTAAACGCTGTGTAAGTTAAACTTTTTTTTAATAATCACTACCAGTTTTTAAAATTTTTAAACAAAAACACATTTACGCATTTATTTGTTTTAGTTGTTGGTGTTTGTTTAAAATTTGTTCAAAACATTTCAACTTAATTTAGCCTTAGGTATTTTTTTAAATTCGTTCAACTTGAAATAAATTTCAGGAATGCACAATGTACCAGATATTAATTATAAATGTTGGCAAATTAAATATTAATTATTAAAAGCACTTGTGTTTGTTTATTCCCAGTAATTGCAAAATTATTGAAACAGGGTTTTAATTAAATACATAGAGATGAATAAAGTAAATAAATACGTTTGGATAAAAAATATATAAGTGTAGTTAAAGTATCTGAATGCATTGTAAGCATGTATTTTAGGCAGACACAAAATTATTGCTGTATAAACCATGCAGCAATAATAAAAGCTTATGTGCTGTTTTCACAACACAAGTGATTGTACGTATAGTAAAATATACATGAAAAACACTCAAAAATCTGAGTGCTTTTCATATAAATTTTACTTCACCTTTAATCACTTGTGCTGAAAACAGCACATAAGCAAAACCAATTTTTCTATTTAAAACTGGAAAAAAGCTTGGTTCGCAAAAGGTGGTATATATTCGATACGGGGTTTATGTCTTCAATAACTTATAGTGCATTTTGTAGGGTAAAAATCTGTGATTTATTTTCACTTAAGGGCAAAATAGAGTAAACAACCTGCTTGACTTACAAGCCAAAATTTTAAGTTTGTACCAGTGTTCCAAAATAAACATTAGATGCTTGTTCATTAAAAAAAAAAAAAAAAACTGTGGCTCAAGCAAAATTTAAGAGGGTAAAGTATCTTTGAGTTTTTTTCAGATTTTTCGGAAGAGGTTAAGAGGTCGCTCAAGTCGAATTTTTGACAAAAATCGGGTTTGCCTGTCTTTCTTTGAGTATTATTCATAACTTTGTCAAAAGCTACGATTGCCTCACCTTTAAGGAACATTATTTCCTTATAGATCTTCGTATGCGCATTTGACTGGTTGCTTAGGCCAGATCATCAGGAAACTTCATCCAAAGATCGTCAGGAAACTAAAGATATTAAACAAATAAAACTGTTAAGCGAATATGAATTATAAGCAACAGTTTTAATCGTAACAATATCAAAGCTTAAACAAAAACAACAACAATAAACAGTGAGTTTATCTTTTCTTGCAATTACAATTGTAATAATATCATAAACTCGGTATAAATCTAAAAAAAGGTATAGGGCGATTCAATTCGAGACAACTTTTAACATAAATTTTCAAATCACACTATTTGACACTTTTTTGATGCCAATTTAAAGTAAAATATCTATATTTTATAATAATATAATTTTTTTAGACGTAAGCCTAAATATAAATTTGTTGTGCACTTCGAATCATGAAGATTCATAGATTTGGCGCGAACAGAAAATGCATTGCATGTTGCACCCGTCATGGCATAATGAGCAAATTTCTTATTGTTGGATTATATTTCTCTACGATGTTTGATTTGATAACCATCGTCTGATATCTCATATTTCACAATAAAAAAGAATAATATAATAAAAGTTAAAAAATTAACAGAGTTTTGTGTTTTTGTGGTATGATCTTATGAAAGTGGGCAAATTTAGTTGCACCCGTCCTGCACTTTAAAGCTCTCTCGTGGCTATTTGATCGTTTCATATAAATTCTTGTAAGTAGATAACAATAGTATATACAAAAATGTTACCCCTTCTAAAAATAACTTAACTGCAAATGTGTTTCTTTCTATTAGTAAAAGACGTTTAAAGCGTCTAAATGTTACACCCGTCAGAATAGAATCGATATATATCTAAGGAACGGTAAGAGCAAATTTAAAAATATTTTTTTCTGAATTATTAAAAAAAAAAAATTATCATTCATACTACGTTTGTGAAGAAATTTTGTGAAGAAATTCGTGATTCTTGACAAAGTTATGAAGAAAATTCGTCAAGAGACCGGCGAACCCAATTTTTTTGTCTTGAGCAACCTTTAAACCTCTTTCGAAAAATCTCAAAAATACTTTACCCTATAAGCATGTCAATTCTGCTTGAGCACCTTTGAAATTTTGGGACACACTACTGTTCATCTATTTCCGCTTAGGTTATATTAAAAGCAAAAACCAAATAGAAAACATTGTTTTTGTAAGTTAAGCTAACGAAGTCTTCATTCGAATTCGGTGAAAAGGCCATAGATATTGTTCTTTAGTATTCAGTACAGTAGAAATATAGAAAACACAAACGCTAATAGTGTTCCTGTAGTAAATATCTTCAAAAAACGTTTATCTGTTTGTGATCTTCATATAAAGTAATAATACTGTACTAACCCAACATAACATAGAGATGAGAACACTTCGGTGCGTTCGTTTTTTTTTCGTAAAAACTTAGTTATGTTCAATTCAGCACATTAATGTTCGTTAGTTTCAACTGTGTCCATCGCCCTTTTGGTTGGTAAACACAACACAAAAATCTTTACAAAACCAAATATATAGTGTTTTTAAAAACAAAACATGTATACAATACACACACAGACTATTCGTGCAAATTGCCAAGCAACAACAAAATTTTTTTGCATTTTTTAAAATTTTTTTGTTAGATCATTCCTTCATCAATGTAAAAAAACACTAAAGAACAGTAAAATATTTTTATTTTTTATTTATTTATTTATTTGTTTGTTTATAAACCAATACAAAGATTCAATCTTATATTAAAGTATTGGATAAAATATATGTATGTTAGAACGAGGTATTATACCATAAGTAAATAAGATTAAAAAAAGAAAAAATACAATACAATTTACATGACAAAATAAAAAATATAATATTAAAAACATGCTAATACAAAAAAACAAATAATTTGGTACATAGTATGAAGTGGATTTGGTACATATGGAAAAAAAAAAATAAAAAGTAATAAAAATAAAATAGATAAATTATTCCCAAAAAAAATTATTATTTTTAACATATGAAAATATTGAATTCTTTAAATGCATTGCGATGCTGATAGTTTGCAATTGTAGGGGTAATTGGTTCCAAATTCTAATAGCGTTTATAAAAAATTGTTGATTCGATATTTGACTTTTGTATCTGGCCTGTTTAATGCAGTTACCTCTATTTGATCTTAGAAAGGTTGACGAGTGTATATTATCTTATCCAGATACAATAATGTTTTACACTGTAGTAAATGCTGAAGCGTTATACCAAAAACCTTTTTGGCATAAAAGGATATTCTATCGTTCCTTCGTAGGCCATAAATGAACCGTGTAATGTTGTTGTTGGTAGAATCACAGTTGGCAAAAATTTCACAACCATAGAGTAATTTAGGCAAAAGATATGTTTTGGCAATAAGCATACGAATTTGGATGGGTAAAAAGTGTTGCGTGAACCACAAATTTCGCAGCATACCATATACTTTGGCTGTGTTGCTATTTATTTGATTATTCCAGGTGAGATAATCGTTAAACAGTACTTCAAGGTTTTTTACTGATTTTATCATTTCAATACTAGAACTTCAAAGAATAAGGTCAGAAATATTGCCTATAATAGGTACCTTTTACTCGGGTTGCGACTTAAACCATTTAATTTTGCCCAGCTATCGATGCTGTTAAGGTCATAGTTAATTTTACGAATACAGTCATCAACCTCCGAAGGTTTACAACTAATAAAGATCTGAACATCGTCATCCTACATTTGCACATTACAATATTTCATCTGTATTGGAAGGTCATTTGCATATATTGAGTACAACATGTGGCACTCCTCTTGTCAATTCTATACTATTAGACATTCTATTCTCATAAAAAACAGATTGTATGAAGATATAAGCTTTAAGGCCGTGCATAAATTTTAAAGTAAGAATTTCAGTATTGACAGTGTCGAACGCTTTTGAGTGATCTAATAGTATTAAAAAAACCATTTTGTCGTCGTCGATTTCCGATCTAATGTCCTCATAAACATCAATTAAAGTAGAAACACAGCTGTGTTTGGGTCGAAATCCAGATAGTCTGGCAGTAAGTAAATCGTTATCATGCAAAAATTTGCTTAATTGATTATGAATTAATCGTTCAAAAATCTTTGACAAAAAAGGATGTATAGCTATTGGGCGGAATTCATTTGCCGTTTTTGGTATGGGCACAACGTTCGCGTGTTTCCAAATTGTTGGGTATGTGGATTTTGTAAAAATTAACTTAATAAACTTGGAATGAATCCCATCGTAACTTGTAGTCAGGCGCGGATCCAGCTTGAGCCTTAGGGGGGGAACATTTTGTATGATACAAAAAAGTAAAAAATTTGCTTTTAAAAGTTTATTAAAAACAATATCTGTATTAGGGTAAGTACTTTTTGCAATTTTTGCGAATTTCAAATTCTTCATCAAATACTTTTTCGCGATCTTGAAGAAAGTTTCCGCACCAAACGCGATAAAGTTTTGAATTTCAATTTTTCTCCTTACCATACAAAATTAACATTTAATTAAAAAATTCTAAGTATTTTCTAATAATTTCATGAATATAACAAGATCTTGCCATTTGTACGGAAGAAGGGCGCAAAAAAAATCAGTGATAATTTTCAGCAGCGTAGTAATATATGCGCGGAACGAGCTATTAAAGTTGCACAAGATATGTTTCCACTATGTAAATAAGCTAGCACTTTAAACTTAAAATTTATTTCATTAAACCCAAAAAAATAGCTTTATATTTTTGTTATACAGTTGCTTCTTTTATGTTTTTATGCCTGTATTCATAAAAATATTTTAAATTTAATAAAGGCTTGAAACCCAAATTTTCTATGAAAATTTTCCTTAATAAACGTTTATTAAATTTTATAATCATTTATGAATATGGGGGCTAAAACATATAGCATATATAAACAATAAATGTACCATATACAATGTGTATGGAAATTAAAAAAAAAATTGTTTTTGAGGAGCTTAAGAAATTGCATTTGGTGCGGAAACTTTTTTGGCCAAAATGGTCTAAAAAAATTATTTTCATTATCAATACTAAATTGCCCATCGCGTGATGGAATGAAGAAATTTTGTCCAAAAACAGTCATTACCCTAATTAAAAAAACTCAACAAAAAGGTTAAATAAAACATAAGATCAGTTTAATATACATTAATCTTTTTTAATAAGCAATTTATGATTTCCTTGTGAGGCAAATTTAGACAGTAGAGTCTATCTTCTGTCATTGTTGATCCGAGCCATGTTTTAATTCGACGAAGGGTAGGAAATGACCTCCCGCTCGTAGCTTTACTGACGAGCGTTGAAACGAAAATTTTAAATATTTTTCTTAGATTTGGGTAGATATCTTCATCACAGTTTATAAAAGCATCTACCACGTTATCTGATAGATCAGGCTCAAGTTTAGATCTTAGTAGGTGTTTATCTCTTTTATCAAATAGAATCAGCTCATCAGCTAGTTCTGGTTTTAACAGTTTTGTATCTGTATATCACTTGATTACACTTTCAGGTAGAAGTTTAGGTATATTCAATACATTTGGGATATCTATTGGGAAAGTTGTTATGAGATCTTCTAAAATAAATTCAATAAGACGAATGTAACCTACAACTCGGTAGTAATCTTCAACATTTTGGTTGTGATTATTTCGTTCAAATCTTGTATTTTCGATAGGAACCTCGATTTGAACGCAAATAACTTTAACTTTTTCAAAAATCGCTTTAAATTGTTCTTCGGCTTAATTAAAATACATGATCAAAAATTTGATAAGGCTTGATCCTTTTTGAAGATCTGTATCTTGCTTTTGTAAAATGATGCTAAGTAGCTGTGTTACAATAGGTATCACACTTAATATGTATATTCCGCAAATAAATTTAAAAGTACTAAGTGAGTTCCGTAATATAAAGTAGAGATACTACCTTTCCACTCAGATATTTTTCCCAAAGCTTCTACTATATGATGTACACTTGTTGCAAATACGCATAATGAAGAGAGTTTGGCTCCCAAATACTTTGCTAAAACTGTTTTTCGCTTGGGATGATTTTGGGTGCGTTCGTAAATGCATCAATGCGCTGCATCAGAAAAGCAAACTTTTTTAAAACCGAAAAAAAATTAATTATAATTTTTTTTTATTGTATGACTATTATTTTTGTGGAGTATTTCACAATTTGTTGGTCCACAGTTACTTCACTGATAAATATATAACGATTTTAAAGCACTGATGCAGCGCAGTGATGCATTTACGAACGCACCCTATATTTAAAAAATTTTGTCGTTTCTTTAACAAATGATACAACTTTTTGTATTAATGGCACTTTATTGCTTTTAGAAATTGAGTTGCTCGATTTATGGGAATTGCAAGGCGTTTCGCATTTGTCGCTTTTCCAGAAATTTTAAACAGCTCCATTTTCTGCTGACATCAGAGGTCACCCATCTGTTCCATCTCCTACACAAAATTTGTCAAAGCTTTAAGAACTATTGATGATAGTGTCTTCGCATCAGTTGACACATCAACGTCATCAATATCTTTTGAAGCCTCTTCAAATGCGTTTACAACAAAGCCAATTAATTCTACCCTAAAAACTTTTTGTTGTATTTTGAAATATCTTAAAGATAAGGAAATCTGGCTTTTCCCCGACAAATCCATGCTTTCGTCAAAAATTATCGAACAGAATTTAGATTCATATAACACATAAATATTGCATTTACTAAGGCTTTTTAATAATTCAACCGCACGCATTATCAAGTCAAACGTTTAGTCTTTGGATATAGATGGCACCTGCTGGGATTGAATGTAGAATAATAAGTATTTAAATACGGTAAACTAGATGTTTCGTTTGAAATATCTATTAAATAACTATTGGGATTATTGAAAATATCTTAGAACTTCCATAAAAAAAAAAAACCTTGCTGGGATTTCCAAAAATTTTGTACATTTAAAAAAAAATATTATAATTGGGAATTCTTGTATTATCGAAATTAACAAAACATATTTTTATAATTTACGGGGGGGAAATTTCCTTATTTCCCCCCCCCCCCCTGAATCCGCGCCTGCTTGTAGTATTTGACTTAATATTGATAAAGCTTTTGAAAATATCAAAAACAGTAAAACAGCCGAAAATTGAAGAGTAGACGAAGAGTTAAGGTAGCACTGGTAATAAGCAGCGTTAACTGAGGGAAGGGGTAAATCAGTAGACCTTAGGTTTAGTTCATTGACATCTATTTCCGTAGAAGTTTTCTTATTACTGCCAATAACTCCAATTTTTTTATTATTTCCCTCCATTTTTACTTACTGTCAATACAGTTGGAAAATTTGAAGCTATAATATGTGCATTTTGCGATCCTAATGGTTGAAGTGACTTTGTTCCTTAATGCTTGGAAGGCAGACAGTAGCTCAGGGGTCTAAAATCTCTTCCATCTAGAGTATGATATGTTACGCTGTTCAATAAAATGTTTAATTTCACGTGTAAACCACGTATTAAAATTGATTTTCTTATCAAAGTTATTTACGGGAATACAAAATTTATTATTAAGATTTTTGTATGACGTGCTAAATCCCCAATTTTTCATATTTGATAAATACATTGAAATTTATTGTTGAGGGAAAGCTAGCTTCTATGCGCATTTCACTGGTTTCTTTCGTTTTATCTTCAAAGGAACAAATTCTTCAAATAGAGTTGCAATGTTAAGTTGAATAAATTGTAACTGATCATCAACAGATGTCATATAATAAGTATGGTCCCAATTAATTAGGTGAAGTTTGTCGCATAAGCCAACATAGTTAATATTATTAAAATCCCGGTAATTAAAAGTTTAATTTAAAAGGATTGGCTGAAAGTCGTAGCTGGTAAAGATTAAGTCATGGTTTGAAAAAACAGGCGCCGATACTTGCTCGAATAAAAGAATTTTTTGAAATTATGTTTGTAAAAAAAATATCCAATAATGAGTTGGAACTTTGGCAATAGTGAGTAGGTACGGTGTTATTCACTGAAGCCAGGCCATTACTTTTCATTTCATCTTTAAAATTATTTTCAACTGAAATGTTGCTGTTAAAATCACCGGCTATTAATACATTTGTATAAGCCATTGTTATAGTGTTAATTTCCAGAAGAAACGATTGAGGATCAATATTACGATTTGGTCTTTAAGCAGTACCAAGAAGTAATTTTTCCCTTAAGTAATGCAATTCCAGAAACCAAAATTCCATTCCATCCCCGTCCCTAGACATTTTCCTAACTTTGCATCTAATTCTATTTTTCACGTGTATAGCAACACCACCGCCCCTTTTGTCCTGACTACTTTGATTTTGGATCCTTCTGTCAGCTCTTAATACTTTATAGTCCTGTAAACTGTAATAATTATGATTGATTTTGTAGTTAAACCACGTTTCCGAGATACAAATAGCGTCAACGTCAGAGGATTCAAAAATACATCTAAATTCATCAAGTTTATTCTGAAGACTTTGCGCATTAATATGGACAACCTTTAATCCTTTTTTTAGCTTAGTAAATAGCCGCACCATGTTATAGGTATTAAATTTAGAACTCACCCCTAAATCACTGAAAGTGTTCAATATGATAAAAGGTAAATATTAAAATAAGAAATAAGCAACAACGCAATTTATATTTGTTAATAATAAAGTATTTGAAATGTAAAATATTTATATTATAGAAGTATAACCACGTTACATACACACATAATTGTTTTATTTGTATATAAAAAAAATAGAATATCTACAATTGTTCTTTTTTATAACGAGAAACAGAACACTTATAAAGCTTTGTTCACAATCAGAGCCACAATTTCGTTCTCTCTTCTATCTTATTTCTTCCCAAAGTATTCCATATATTTTCCTTTCATTTTATAAATAAAAATGTAACTAAAGTTTTTTTCAAAAAGTTGAGTCAACTAGAACTTCAGCAACAATTTGAATGAACAAAATGTTCCAACAAATAATAATAAATATGTACGTAATATTGTTCTGAGCGAAATTTGCAAACGGTTTCTTTATTTAAAATGTGTGTGGTCGCGAAAAAATCTATTATGCACCAGTGAAAACGTGGCTACCTATTGTGCACGAATCTTAATATGTGTACTGAACTCTGGCTTGTACAAACTTTTTGCTTTGCTAAATGGAGTGAGGATTGTCGGAACAAACATTCGAAGCATGTTCGTAGAAAACTGAAATCTTTTTATTTTTTTAACAAACGTATTGAATATTATTTTAACTGTCTAGCATTAAATTACCTTAAATGCTGTAGCTCATAATCTATAACCTAAGGACATTTAAGTGATTATAAACTTTTGAGTGATTATAAATTTGTAATTAATTTAACAATTCTATCGGCTTAAAGATTGATGTTTCACTTTAGACTGCCAGACGTCGCAGTTGCGAAAAGACTTAAACTGCAAAGAATCCTGAGTTCAATCCCCAGTTCAGTCAAAAATTTAAAATTACGATTAAACTTTCATTAATAGCATGTTATAAAATTCTTTCCTTCATTAAAATACTTTAATGAACCCTGATTAAAAAATTGTTCATGATTTAATTGAACATTTTGATATATATAAATCAGGCTTAAGTTTAAAAATAAAATTATTTTTATGAAAGAATGAATTTTACAACATGAAATGAATTAAAATTAATTGATAATTTCTCATTCTTCGCTGAACCAGGGTTCGAACTCAAGACGATTTAACGTGTTTTGAGAACAACCACATCATTGTCTTCAGAATGTTTTCAATTTAACCATGAACAGTTCAGTGAACCACAAACTATTGTTATAGATTTAGGAAATGTTAAATCCCCTTTTTTTTACCCTCCACCACAATTAGTTGTGAAGAGGGTATATTAAGTTTGTCATTCCGTGTGAACTTTTTTATTATTCATCTCAGACCCTATAAAGTATATATATTCTGGGTCCTTGAGTAATTTTAAGTCGATTTAGCCATGTCCGTCTGTCTGTCCGTCTGTTGAAAACACGCTCACTTTCGAAAAACTCAAAAGAAATAAACAAACTTGGTGTCAAATTGCTTGTAGTTATCCTCAGCAGTTTGGGATTGAAATCCAGCAAAATCGGTTCAATAGGATCTGAGCTATGAATCAAAATGTGGAACCACCACCTAAAAAAATTGATAATTTTGTTACAAAAACTAACATAAATGGTGGAAAAATGCGCAGAATGATATAAGATTTCGCAACAGTTCGTTTTATTTAACTGGAAATCACGTTTTCTTGAAGATCCGTCCATGATCCCTAGGCCCCATATAAGCCCTACTCCCAGAAAACAGTATATTAAGCCTAAAACCCTAACTAACAATGCTATCATAACAAATGTTGGCAAGTCACAGTTAAATAGGACTAGAAATGAAACTATTAAGTTTCGTGAAGATCGGTCCATAATTTACCATAGGCCCCATATAAAACCTACTTCCAGAAAACAGTTTAGTACGCCTAAATCCGTAAAAAATAATGCTATCATAACAAAATTTGGTACATCAAAATTTTTTAGAACTAAAAATAAGACTGAGAAATTTCGTGAAGATCGGTCCATAATTTTCCATAGGCCCCATATAAACTTTACTCCCGGAAAAGAGCTTAGTACGCCTAAAAACGTAAAAAAGAATGCTACCATAACAAAATTTGGTACATCACAGTTTTATTGAACGAGAAACAAGACTTTAAAATTTTGTGAAGAACGGTCCATGATTTACCATAGGCCCCATATAAACCTTACTCCCGGAAAACAGCTTAATAAACCTAAATACGTAAAAAATAATGCTATCATAACAAAATTTGGAACATATAAGTTTTACAGGACTAGAAATATGACTGTGAAATTTCGTAAAGATCAGTTCATAATTTACCCTAGGCCCCATATAAACCTTACTCCCGGAAAAGAGCTTAGTACGCCTAAAAACGTAAAAAATAACGCTATCATAACAAAATTTGATACATCACAGTTTTATAGAACTAGAAATGACACTGTGAAATTTGGTGAAGATCGGTGCATAACTTACTTATAAAGCCCACTCTGGTAAAATAATTAAATACGAGGTAAACTTTCTTCCAGTTTAGCTTCATATGGCCAGAAAAAATGTTATGCAATTTTGTGATATACGGTCCATAATTTTCCTTAGATTCCATTTTAGCAGCCTTCTGAAATTTACTGCCAACGCTTAAACTAATTGCACCGCTGTATTGAAATTTATGTTTTTTAATACCAGAAATCGTTCTGCAGTATTTGGGATGATTGGTTCATAGCTTACCATGGCTTTTATATAATTTGTTGTCTTGAAAATCATTTAAGTTCATCCTGAACTGATATTCTACTCAAACTTTTTAAAATTGATTCTGATTGTCGATCAATAATTTTATATAGGTCTAAACCGCAACAAATTTTAATGCAGATGTCTGTTTTTACAAAGATTTTAATAATAAATAGACATCATACAGATATTAATCCTAAAACATTCGAAGTGTCGGTGGAGGGTATCAAAGATTCGGCACAGCCGAATATAGCACTCTAACTTGTTTTACACTAAAGTAGTAGAAAAATTAACTAAATATTTTCGTATCATAACCTTTTTGACCTTTATGTATCTTTTATTTTCCCAAGTTAATATATGAAATATAAATATTTAAGTTAATTTATTACTAAAACATTTAAAAAAATTTTTCTTTGCATGATAATAAAAAAAGGTCACTTAGAAAAATTTGTTTACACAAACACACATCCAAATTAATTTTAAATATTAATAACATTTATCTTAAAAACTGTCATGTTGTTAGTGCCACAAAAAAAAATAAATAAAAGTCTCTAGATAACAAGAATGAAAAACACAAAAATGATGGCTGTAGAAATAATAAAGGCAAGTTTATGATGTTTCATGCAAATTTTCTCTTTATGAAATATTCCAACACATGCATAAATATCCAGGAGAAAGTTTATGTGTCAGGCTAGTGACTAAAACATAGACATTTTCTTGTTAAATTGTTAGTTTGTATAACAATTATTTATATTTTTTTTGTTGTTGGAACAATTCCTATGAATCATAAATAAAATTTATTCAAAATAGATTTTCTATTTCCATTTCACTTTTCTTAAGAGTCAATTTGTTCATATTAATAATTTAATGATATAGAATTTATATTTTCTGACACTTGCCTGTCATTTTGATACTTTTGCACCCAGGGGAACTTGACATATTAAGGTTAATTTTCGAATATAAACCAAAATGGAGAAAAAAGCTTTAAAGTGAATTTTTGTATGATAAAACGACAATCTGGTCTATCTGTGCTGAGTTAAACACACGTATAAACATGGTGTAAAGGTGGAGCAAAAATGACAAAGTGACACACATGTGAAACATCTTACACCATTTATTGCTGTAAGCCCTGATCCCAGACTACTCATTCATAATGATTCCAGAAAATTAAAAATCATTATAAGCAATTTACTAATACTTATTGTTACCGCAACCATATTATGATTAAATTAGTCTCTTACATGTCTACCACCATCCCATTATGGTTGCCATCCTTTATTTTCAGTTTTTGCATTAAGATTTATTTGTTAAACACATTTTAGTAATACGCTTTTGTAATTTAAAAAAACCATATAACTATAAACATCCCAGTAAAAACTTCGCTTACTTTTTCAAAACGAATAGCATCTTTAACTCATTATTTAGTAGCTTTCTTCTATAACTACATGTATAACAACTTCTATAACTACTTTTTTCTGGATAAATTAAGGTAAAAAAAATAATGACTTACTTTTAAATGCGTTCATTTTGGGACATGCCTTGTAAAATTCATTGGTTCTTTCAGTAGAATTGTAAGTAGTGCCTTCTTATTTTTCTGATTACTCAACACATTATTTTGTATGCGAAGTTTTTACTGGGATATAGTATATATATGTATATGGGGGATTTCATGTCAAGGGACCCACTATTATTTGATAGTAGTTTAGACACAAGTTTTTAACAAGATCGGTCAAAAAGTTTCTGAGTTAGAGGTGGTCAAAGTTTGACATTTTGGCCATAGAGGTGTTCTTTTTCATCCATGTAACTTATTACCTATTGGTGTAACCAAATTTTTCCCTAGTAGCTAAGATAGCTATTTGATCAAATCATTTGAAAAAAAAAATTTTTTTTATCAAAGTAATTTTTGGGAATACAAAATTTTAATTTAAAAGATTTTGTTAGTCGTGTTTAATTCCCAATGTTTATTCTTGATAAAAACACTGAAATTTATTGTTGATGGGATAAGCTATACACAATCAATTGCTTGTCACCTGAAAACAACACATAAGTCTTTGAACTAAAACTGTGTTACTCTTTGTTTACGTATTTCTTGAAGTGACTTAATTGTATGATCATATTTCCGACTATTGATAAATTATATTTTAAGTAGGTCACAGAAATATTACTCATTTAAACTTGAAGTGTGTTACTATTTGTTTAAGTGTTTCTTGAAGTGCCTAATTGTATGATCATATTTCAGAATATTGATAAATTATATTTTAAGTAGGTCACAGAAATATTACTCATTTAAACTTGAAGTGTGTTACTCTTTGTTTAAGTGTTTCTTGAAGTGCCTAATTGTATGATCATATTCCAGACTATTGATAAATTATACTTTAAGTAGGTCACAGAAACATTACCCATTTATGTCACTACATCTAAAAATTTTATTTACATAATGTCACAATAATAAGTTAGAGTGATATATACGGCTTTGTCGAATCTTTGATACCCTGCACCTACAGCTCATTTAGTTCAGGAGTGATATCTATTTATAATTAATTTATCTTTATAAAAACAGACATCAGCGTTAAAATTGGTTGCGATTTAGACATATAATTAATTATTGACCAACAATCAGAAAGTTTTATGCTTTTTTTTAGCAATTTTTACTAGCTTTAGTAAAATATTATGATTCGTAACAGTTTAAGCCGAACTTAAATGATTTTCAGGAGGGGAATTTATATTGGAGCCATTGGAACAGGAGTGATTGCAGACCAGTGTTTGGGGTCCGGGATTTCCCGGGTCAGAAATTTTCCGGGAATTCCCGGGAAATTTTTTTATTTTTCCCGGGAAATCCGGGAATTTCATAAAAAAGCAATTTTACATAAAAAACGTCAATTTTAATTTAATTTAATTTTGTTTTTTTTTTATTTATAAAATATATTTTAAACAAAACTTCAGTTGCTCAAAGTGATTTGTTTTATTTTTTTTACTCGCAGAAATAGATTTTTGCTTTGATACGCGTTGTAAATTTAAATTGTTGACATTACTGTAAAAAGACAAAAAAAAAACAGCAGTTTACAAACATCAAATATTTTTAAATGTAATTCCAAGGCGAAATTAAATTATTTGAAAACAAATAATTACATTTTGGATTCGGCTATATCGAAAGGTTGTATAAAAATATATGCAGAAAATATATATAGACGACTTTTTATGAGCTGTTCTTAAGATGCTGAAGAATCTAGTAGTGATGGTGATATCACAGAAATAGTTGATGCTACTTTCAAAAAAAAAAATTGGAAAATGCTATCACTAATGCGAAAGCAACGCCAAAATATCGGAAAATTAATAATCTAAACTGCTTTAAAAAAGAGTTTAATATGTATGAAGTAATCAATAATTGAACAAGGAATATGTATTGAAAACCTGTATAATGCTCTTTTAACTATAAAACCAACTTCGGTGGAAAGTGAAAGGGTTTTTTCTCTTGCTGTTCACTTTGGAACGAAGTAGAGAAATAGAATGACCAGTGACTTTCTCAACGCATTAGTAGTTTAAAAAAAAAAAAATAAAATATATATATATATATATATATATAATATATATATATATATACTTATGCACAGGGCATATTATGCGAACACAAAAAATCTTTACTTTTTTTGATGAAATATTATAAATTGCAATATTTTCGAAATACAAATTCAATATTTTTCTTCTAAAAGTCTTAAAAGTCTTTTAAAAATCGTTTTTTGTGGGCAGAGCATATTTGACGAACAGGTGCATACGTTGCGTTTAATTGCCGAAACTGTCTGGAAAATATGCTCCTTGTATATGAAATTTTTTGTTGCCATGTTTCCACATTATTATTCCCAAATAATAATGTGGGAATATTAAATTTCCTGTACAAGGGGCATATTATCCAGACACTTTCGGCAATTAAGCGCAACGTATGCAGCTGTTCGTCAAATATGCGCTGTATTTGCCGACTTTGATGCTGCAGGTTGTTGTCTGTGCTTATTTTGCCGTTGTAGTCAAATTAAACTAATTTCTTTTTTTGTGCACTATAAAACAGAAAAAGTGTTGCTAATAAAAAAAAATTTTTAAAGAATGAGTGCTTAAAATTTTTTTTTTTTTTTTGTTTAACAGAAAAGAATATTAACTCGGCTCAGCACCAAATTGATATTTATATAATTTTTTAGTATTCTTGAAAGAAGTTTTATAGGAACATGTTGTTCGCGCCAACGCTCCTAGTTAAGGAGTTATAGGTCGTAAAAATTGCAAAATACTTTATCCATATCTATTTAGGTAAAAATGAATTTATAAAATATGGGAATCATTGGAAAATGCTTCAAAATGTGTTTTACATGGAGTTTAAAGCATCCAGATTTACCAACTTTGAGGTAATATTACATATTCATACTCCGTGGCTGACATTTTTTTTTAACAAAATTGGCTTTATCTTTTAATTATGTCGATATTTATTTATTTAACTCTAGATATTTGCTTAATAAACTTTCTTTATTGCGGGTTTTCGGCCTTGCGTAACACTTAAGTAATTATGTACATATAACAATAATTAAATATGTAACAAGTACATAAATTATTACTAAATACATACATATTTTTACTCAAACTTATAAATAAATTGAGAAATTTTCCAAAATAAATTTTTTTTATCTTTATAAATATAAAATTTTATATGATGGAGTTACTAAAAATAAGGTTTATAAAAGCTTGAAGTATTCTTCCCTATTCATAGTCTTTTGAGTTGTATTTTAGGAAAAATTTTTATGAAAATTTTGCATCAAAACACATTTCAAACTTATTTTATTTTTTATGAATACGGCAGATTATGTTTAATAAATATACTAACAAAATTTTAAGTTTCGTAGAAAAATCTTTCTAGAAATATGGTAAATTATTGACAGATTTTCACTTAATTTTATAATAATTCAAGTTATACAAAACGAATATGTGCAAAATCTTACACCAATAATTGCATTCCGCTACTAATTATGTTAGTTTATAACAAAACTATAAATTTTTAGGTTGGTTGTTAGACATTTTGATTCATAACTATTATCCTGCCATACCGATCTTGTTGGATTTCGACCCCAAACTGCTTAAGAAAGCTAAAAACAATTTGACATCAATATTGTTATTTTCTTTTAGATTTTCTAAAAAGAGTTTTTTACAGACGGACATGGATAAATCGACGAAGGTTAGTTCACATACATCAAATATTTCACTATACACGCAAAGAAAAAACATGGTTGTGGTAAACATATTCTAAGAGCAACATACTATGATAAAATGCATGATTGAAGTCACCATATTAAGATTATTATTGAATCATAGTATGACTAAATATACTCGTAATATTACAACATAATATTTTTCCCTTAATCATATTATTATTCTGTTATCATACTAAGTAAAGATGTAATCAAATTATTGTCATGCTAATCATAATTAGTTAAGAAGTAATCATATTATTGCCATGTTAATCATAATAAATTTAGAAGCAATCATATTATCATAAAGCCCCTCTTATAGATGTCATAAAAATACAAAATAAATTAAAATTTTTTTGCAACGATTTTTTTATTTTGTGGCTTTTTTTAAATTTTTCTTAATGTAAATCAAATAGCGGAGTTCAAATAAGGCTTGCAAAAGAGCAAATGCAAAATCTTTGGTTTTCATGGGCAACCACGTATGTCCATTTTGCCCATTTTAAGATGTTGATGCCATATTGCCTATTTTAAAACGCTCTTTACATGTTTAAGAACATTTTTGGAAAAATATGAATCAATTCCGATTTTTACTTAATGCCAAAGTATAAAAAGTAAAATACCTAGCGCATTGGATATCGAATGGTTTTTCGGCTTTCCTGAAACATTTGTTTTAAGACATACGCCGTTGCCCATGAAAACCACAAAAATATCGTTACACTTTTATCAAATATAACGAAATCTCTGTGTGTTTTGTTGTTTAATTTTACAAAAAAACTTCGATATTTTGCATTTGCCCTTTTAAATAAGTTTCTTAAATATAAAAATTTTTTGGTATTTTATGTTTCTCGGAAAAAAAGCTTTGAAGAATGAAATCGGAAAAAGGCAACAATTGCAAATTCTGAAATTGAAAACATTTATAATGGAATATAAAAATTTTTAAAATGTATGGGACATAAAACGTGTTTGGTAGAAAAGTTAAAAGTTCATAAATTGACATTTTTTGTATGTGGTCTTTCAACGACAATCAACGAATTTCTTCAGCTCATTATTGGTTTAACCCGCCGACCATTTAAGAAAAATTAGTAAGGTATGGGTATATTTATTTTGATTACCCGCTTTCTGAATATTAAGCATTAATTTTGCTCCATACCAACTCTTTTGAAGTGTATTAAATATTGTTTGGCATAACGAGCCAGTGCTTGGCAAATGCTGTAGAAGTTAAAGCAAAATAATTTGACAAGAAAATACATTTTAATCTTGATTCGCTTCATCGCCGTAAAAAAGGAGTAGAAGTTAGATAAACTGTCAACATCACAATATACAGCATTAAATATATGTTTGCGGAACAAAAAGCTTATTTTGTAGAAATAAATTTTGAAAAGTGGCGAGTGCGGCACAAAATAATAATTTTCACTCTCAATAAAATACCTTTTTGCAATTATAAGTGGATTTAGCTATAAATCGCTAAAAACCACACTTTTTGAAATAAAATTAATGAATTATTATAAAACAAACACAATAAATTATAGCTAAATTTTTTTAATAATAAGTGCATTTAGCTATAAATCGCTAAAAATAACTCCTTTTGAACTAAAATTATTAAATTATTATAAAAAAAAAGTAATAAATAATAGCTACATTTTTAATTATGAGTGAATTTACCTATAAATCGCTAAAAATCACCCTTTTTAAATAAAATTTAAAGTTAAAAAGTTTGTCCTATAAATTTTATTAAAAATCGCTGGATTTGATAAGAAAATAGCTAAATTGGCAGCAGTGTGGAAAGAAACACACAGAGTTGCATATTACCAGCGTTACCATTTGTCATGTAATCTCTATTTTATAAGTATTTTTAGACGTAAAAATGTTTAAAATTTTTATAAAGATTTTCATAAATAATAATAAACTACAATTTGCAGTATATTAAATGAAAGGATGCAGTGAAGTTTTTATGAAACAAACCATCTTAGACTCTATGTGTGCTTTATTACTGTAACGTTGTATAATTCTGTTTACTCCTTTAATACTTCATTCCTTAACGATCCCAAATATATTCTTTTAGGTGCTGAAGTATCTAAAGATGATGAAATCGACTGTTATAGTCCTAAACATAACTGAAATTAAGCTCATAGAATAAATTCGAAAAATAAAAAATGTTGAAAATATAAAATTTTTATAAATATTTCACAATTTTTGGCCCACAGTCCAAAAATTGTATCTATATTATTTTTGTTGTTTCGCCAATGTAGTTGTTTATAAAAATATATGCAATAAAAATGCATTTAATCCATATTTTCCCAACGTTTCGTGAATGTTATGTTCACTTTATCAAGGGATTCGTAAAAAGAGAAATTAATTTTTTATTACATTGAACAATAATTTGTTGTAGACAAACATAAAAACATTAAACATGAAAAATTAAATTAAACACAAACTTAAAAATTATATCACAGGTTAGTTTTTGCACTATTTTTGGCTCGTAGCTGCCAAACGGTAATCTTCAGAAAAAATATGTCATTCATAATTCCTCATATGCACATAAGTATGTATATAATTACCGGAAAATGCATTTTCCACATTTTCCAGATGTATTTTTGAAAGAAAATTCGTGATATTTATGAAATGCATACAATGTTGCAAAAAGTAAAAAAAGTTAATTATTCAATTGTAATTTTGACACATACATATTTCAAATTTTTGATAATAACACAGCTGAAAAAGGTAAAATAAGAATTATGATGTTCTAAAGAATTTTGAATTATATTTAAGAATTAATTTTTTTCTGAATATTACCACAGAATACACAGAACTGTTAAAAGTGACGTGTGAAAAAGGCCCAAAACAGTTGCGAGGGCAGCTTTCGAAGAGACCGAAAGCGATTTTTGGTAGTGAAGTGGCAAGGTGTAAAAACAGACCGCAACAATCAACACAAATGGCGTTATCAAAATAAAAAAACACAAACCACGTTAAACAAATGCATTAGTTTAACAAACGATGCACACAGAAAAAAATCAAGTTAAAAACGTCGAAAACAAGGTTGATTTAAATTTTTTCGGTGGTGATTTTGCTTCATACGGGTTTCATGTTAATTCAACCTGATTTTACAATAACTGCGAACAACATTTTTTTCTTTTGATATAACTATAATTCATGTTAATTTAACATTGCAGTAAAGTTAGAGCAAAATGTAATTTATATTGAAATAACAATCGGAATCACGTTGAATGAAAGTTATTTCCAGTTGCAACAACGTGAATTTCATGTAGAATCAAATGGGTTTGAGTGTATTTTAACAGTGTGAAGAAGCTTCAGACAACAGTTGCATTTATGTAAGAATAATTCAAAACCCTGTAACACATGTTTCACTTATTTTGTATTCTCCTTTGTTAACAGAAGCATCAGCAGAATCGCCCGATATGGTCATCATTCTACTTTGAAAACTTGATGTACTATTTAAATAAACAATTTTAATTAAAAGAATGCGGGAATTGTCTTCTTTTTATAACATATTTTAAAAGTGAAAATAAAAAATGTACATAATTAAGTAGGTATGCATGTTAATTTAACAAGATAAACTTTTGATTTTAATACAAAACAGGTTTCTATGGGTTCAATATTGAATCCAGATTTATTTATATTTTAATATTTTTTTATTTTTTATTTTTTTAACAGTGAATAATATTAAATAAACGTAATTTAAGGTTATTTTGATATTTTTTATTAAAAATTAATATGAAGTAATGATAAATTTAAGTAAAGGGCATAATTTTTCTGAAATTTAACATGATTCTCAATCAACATTTTTCCATGTTAATTTTACATGGGTATTTTTTTCTGTGTGTACGAACTCTTATATGAACTACATTAATTGTGTTTTGAACTTGAAACACTATTTTAAAGTTTATGTAAAATTGTTTTGAAAAACATTTTTACTTTAAGAAAAGTAACAAGCGTACAAAACTTTACACGTTTTGTCCGCCCCGGTCAAAATTTTTTAAAATTTTTACTTCTAACTTTTTTAATTCCAAATTGCTTACTGATTAGAAACATAGCGCTTTACAAAAAGTACGAATTTGAACCCTGTTTTGCCACTTAAATTTAATTTGTTTGTTTGTAAGCTTTTTGATTTATTGTCCTTGTTCTAAATACATACCACAAGTTTCAAGCTTGCACAAAATTATTATTAAAAAAATTTGTTCACAAAAAATGCGAATTTTTTACATTTTTCTCTTCAAATGTACTATATTTGTATGCTGTCTCTATGTTTAAGGCTAGTATCCCCTATTATACTTTGTAATAATACTGTGAAAAACTCAAGTAATATGTAAAAGTCTGATTGTGTGAATGCATGCGTGATAAAAATGACAAGTATTATAAACAAAATTTTACATTTCTAAAGCTTCGTACAGACGATGGTCAGATCTTACAATATTGGTAAGCAGCGTTGCTTAAATTGCATTAAAATTGGCTAAAATGTCTTACAACTGTGTGAACATTGTAAGCTCATTTGTATTTGCAGAAGTGCAAAATAAATGCATCTGACAATGGAACATTGTCAGAAAAATATTGCTGTTGGCAACGCCTGCTTACAATATTGTAAGATCTGACCATCGTCTGTACGAAGCTTAAGCAATAATACTTTTCATTGGATCAGGGATGCATTTTATTACATGTGTGAGTGTTTATACTTTTTGAGATCGTGTGAACACAAACTGTTATGTTAAATTAGATTACTTGACAGTCGCAACAAAACTTATTAGATTTCTATCTCACAAAGTATTATGGAATACGTAAGACTTGTGAGATAGTGTAATCTAGCCTTAAGGAACACAATTGTACCATATTAACGTAGTACTGTACGACGTAGATACGATGCCAAATTAAAACGTACAATATTGTATACAAAGGCACACAATAGCTGGCGCAAATATAAAAGCGTATCTACGACGTAGGTCGCCTTACAGTTAATTCAGGCGTGGGCTTTTACGACGTCTCTTTTGGTTTGGTGGCCACGGTTTTGAGAAGAAAGAGGGGTAAACAAAAATACTTGGTAAGTGTTTTTTATGTCTTTTTCTCATATTTCTCTTTCAACTTATTTTCTTCCTGTTAAGTTTTATTCTTTGACTAACTTTGAAATATCAGTTTGAAAATACAGTAAGACCTCGGTTATTAATATCAACAATTTTTAGTAGTTTTTTGTGTGTTTCTAGTTAATATTATTAAGAGATTTTATATACAGATTTACGTATGTACATTAGGGATATAACTTTTTAACAATTTTTTAATAGATAGACAATAAAAAGCTATAAGGGAACGTATATTTATTTTTTCGCTAAGGTCAAAAAAGTTCACACACCAACCGCGATGAAGTTTTGAAAATTTTTGATTTTCTTTTTTGCTAAGAAAAATTAATAATATGTTTATTTAAAACAAAAAATAGCTCAAGTATGAAATGTCATTAATATTTAGAGATGGTAAGAGATTTTTCCGCAAACGAAAACGTATTTTTAACCTTTAATAACAAAAGAAAAAATAAAAAAGAAAACAAAACACCGTATAAAATTATGAATATTCAATATAGCATTGGTTTAGAAAAACCAATTGGTGCGTGAAATTTTTTGAGAAAAATTACAAAAGATTATTATTTTCGTGGCTACTAGGACATGGTTGGCCTCATGGTAATACGCCAAAAAATTGGTTGTACCCCTAATGTACATGTTTAAATAATATGAGTAAAAATTTAATGTTTGCAGAACATGCTTCCCAGTAATTTGCAAGAGAATTCGCCTTTTATTCACATTTTTATGATTGTTCAAAAGTATTTTAAGTTGATTAAAGACTTTTGTATATTTACTATATAATTGATGTTGCTGGTTAATCGAATGACTGATAATCGAGACCCTTTCTCAAATAAAAAAAGATGTTACTAAAAAGCGCGTCGTGTTACAGCAAATTCAGACGGGGATTTTTAAGACGTCGCTTTTTTGACGTGCCTTTTGTTTTGGCTTTCAATGAAATATTTGGCGTTGCGTTGCGGTTTAGACAATAAAGTCCTAAGAACAAAAGAAGCCGCAAAAGCGCTCGTATGAATTGTGTGTTAGATATAATTCTACTTCGTACACCGGATGCGCCCGCATTGCCATAGAAAATAAAAATCTAAATTAAATTATTTTAATGTTTTCAAATTGAATATTTGAAAAAAAAAAACATAAACGAAGTACAAAATAAACAACCATTTCAATAAATTTTTCCACCTGTTTTGTCGACTTTTCTCTTTTCATAAACCTTTGCGTACCAATTATAAACAAACACGAAGAGGAAAGTATCCAATTTAGCCTTGGCGTTTTTAAGTTTTAAGCAGTTGAACAACCAAATAAAACATATAAGAAAATTAAATTAAAAAATATATTTTTCTTTAAAAAAGGAGGATACGATAAACTATTTATTAAAAAAAAAAAACATAAAATAAATCAGCAGATCTTTAAAATGACACATGTCGCTCTTGATCAACAATAGTGTACTAATCCAAAATTTCAGTTTAAATTAATATTTGGTATAGATTTGGTTACGACAAAATTGTTTAACTTATTTTTTTTTAATTATGGAAAAACTTCAGAAAAACTTCATCGCAACATCTTTATTTTGCTCTGTCCATTAATCATATGCCTAAAAATTTAAACGTTGTAGGTAAATCCACTCTAGAGAGAATTTTGAAATCAAATTCGGTTAAAGTTTAAAAAACTTGAAAGGCAAAACTTGATCGTGCAACCCTTAATTAAGGTATGTTGGACAGATAAAATAAGATCGGTCAGTAGCCAAAAATCATCATTAGATATTTTCATCATTATTTCAGCCGTATTTAAAATATAAAATAAGCTTAAAACGTGTTTTAAGGCAAAATGTTCATGAACTGTAATTCTTTATGAATACGGCAGGATATTTTTAAAAACCTTCATTAACTTTAAAACATCGTAAATTAACCTGTAAAAAACAAGGGAAAATTGTTTACAATGGCAACGCTGAAAAATGTAACGGTTTGTCCTCGAAGTCACATGTATATATTTTTTCCCTTTGTGTCCTCGAAGTCACATGTTTATATATTTTCTCTGTGTCCTCGAAATCACTTGTATATATTTTTTACGGAGAAAAAAAATGGGAAAATATATGAGAGTACTTGGCAATACTACGCAACAAAATTTGTTAAAATTTGTTAAAAAAATACAAAATTAAGGCATTTAAACCGTATATATAGAAGTTTTAATAGTAATTGATTGATATATAACCACAGTGCAATCAAATAAAGTAAAAAAAAAGAATAAACCAAAAAAATTAAAATTTGTGGGGAAAAATTGACGTGTCCGGTAAATATGCTCTAGGCATGTAATCATTTGGCGGACTGTTCGCTAAGTATGCAACTGTCCGCCGTTTATGCGCTAGCTTCAAAAACTGTTCGCTAAATAAACGCTGTGCATATATATATATATATATATATGTATATATATGTATGTTATTTTTTTAAATTTGGTAATAAAGATCTCTAGTTTTAATTAGTATTGTGGTTATTTTGTTGAACTATTTATGGTTTTTAATCCAAATTTTTAATATTTTTAATTAGGCTTAAGTTCATGAAATTTAATTTTTATTAAATTATTTTTGTGAAGAAAGGAATTTTACAACATGAAAATTAATTAAAATTGTTATTGATAATCTTTCATTCTTGACGTGGCTCGGGCTCGAACCCTGGCCGGCAGGTTACCATGACAGTTTTTTTAATTTTTAATTGTGTTTTTTGTGTTTTGTATATTTAATTAGTTTTACACAAGCAAATTTGTGATACACATATTGTTCATTTTTAATAAAACTGTTTTAAATATAAATTTTGTTACATTTTAATGACTTTTTTATGATTTTTTTTGATAAAAAACATTTCCCGGGATTCCCGGTTTTCCCGGGAAATAAAATTTTTTTTTCCCGTTTCCCGGGAATTCCCAAACACTCTTGCAGACTCATGTGTCTCAGTTATGGAATGAAGTTATCAAAATTATTGAAAAAGTCTGAAAGTGTGAACCAATCATCCCAAAATTCTGCAGAGTGATTTCTGGTATTACAAACATATATTGGAATAAATGTGAAATAAGTTTTAGCCTTTACAATGAATTTCAGAAGGTTGTTAAATATGGGATCTAAGGTAAATTATAATTTTTTCTCGCCATATGAAACTAAGCTGTAAGAAATTTTACCACAATAAAAATATCTGCTACGGCTTTAGGCGTATTTAATTAATTTACCAGAGTGGGCTTTATATGGGGCCTAAAGTAAATTATGGACCGATTATCATGAAATTTATTAGTGTAATTTCTAGTTCTATAAAACTGTAATGTATTCAATTTTATTCCGATACCATTATTAATTATGGTTTTAGTCGTACTAAACGCTTTTCCGGGAGCAGGGTTTATATGGGGCCTGGGTAGGGTTTATAGACGGATCTTCACGAAATTATACGGTGTGATTTCCAGTCAAATGAAACGAACTATTGCAAAATCTTATATTATTCCGTGCATTTTTCCACCATTTATCCCTTTCAGACCTAACTGAATCGATTGTGCGGTCTGCCTTTATTTGCCTCAAATTACATGAAATAATAATTTTTTGTCTATTAACCGGCAAGCAATGATTGTGAGTTCTTGTTTCTGTTTAAAAAAAATAAAAAGAAAAAAACTAACCATCAGAAATAAAAAACTACAGCTTATGTTTTATTGTGTCTTTCCACAAGTGTAAACATGCGTTCACAAGTAAAGTGTTTTTGTAAAATAATATTGAAATACGTTTTTAGTTTTAGTAGTGGTAACTGTATAATGAGTATTTGCAATAATTAGGCTCTTTAGTGTTGATATTGTGCATAGTAACAAGGAGTCAGCGCTCAAGAAAATACAGATAGCACAATTGTGATGATCAGACACAACATGGCATTTTGTTTTATGCTCACGTTTGTGCTACCTAATAATTTTACAGGGGAATTATGATGTTGGGGCAGTTTAAAAAATTTTTAACGATTCTGATGCTGACATCAGTGTTGATGATAATGCTACTAATGAAACATGGATCCCTTGTAATGTAAATACTGATGCCCAAGAAAGTTATGAAAGCTCATGTAATCCAAACACTTTCCCTAACACGATTGACCAAACAAGTACACCAGTTAAGCAATCATACTCCTCGGACCACCCAGATACAGCGTAACCATCATCAGTTTTTAGATCCAAAATACCAAACAGGCACGTTATATTGAAAAGTCTATCATTTCCGATAACTTTCATAACACCATTACAATATTTTGAAAGCTTATTTCCAGAAATATACCGAGGAAGTTGTGAAACAAACTAAAATGTATGTATGTGTTGAGTAAACTGGTCATGGCGTGACGTACCAGCAGATATAAAAAGATTTGTCTGGTGCGCGACCATGATGGGGTGTCTCAATTTTACCCTGCGATAAGAATGTACTGGGCGAGTGGAAGCAAAATTACTGCCGTTTATAACTCCATGTCCCGCGATAAGTTTTTACAGCTCCGTTCATATGCACATTTTGAAGATAACTCCACACCACACTCCACAAATAAGTTTTGGAGAGTTCAACCAAAATATGGTGTTATGATTTGGCAACAGAAATCTCGAATTACTTAATTGATGGGCAGATTATATTTTTTTGGGAAGATATCTTGTACTTGAAGTAA
Organism: Pollenia angustigena; assembly: GCA_930367215.1. Classification (NCBI taxonomy): domain Eukaryota; kingdom Metazoa; phylum Arthropoda; class Insecta; order Diptera; family Polleniidae; genus Pollenia; species Pollenia angustigena. The sequence goes on from OV884057.1 coordinate 253,360,024, forward strand.
TTAAGCCAAACCACAATCCGTTGGGCTGAGATATCTTTTCTGTGCTACTACAAGAGCTGGCTTAGTGAACTTTTAAATATTGTAGATTAAAGATTGGGGTATTGATCATGGACCGTTTATATCCATTAATATATATTTCGAACCGACTTTTTACGCAAACTTTTTTTACACTACTTTTTGAAGCATTACACCAGATGGGTTGGTAGCAACAGGTACAAGTATGGCAAATATAGTGTAAAATTCTCTTTGGACAAAGAAATGAGTCGGGGCGAATATCCCAATTTACCAATATCGAAATTGAAGCTGTTTTGAAATGGAAGGACACATAGGCAGTGATAGTCAGTAAAATTGCTAGTAGTGAGATATGCTATCAGTGCGGGGGTTGCGATTTAAATTCCCGCCGGAGACTGGTCTCCTGCAGACAAGCTCCTCGGGATTAGCATAGGGGGAAAAAGTAAATGTGGAAAGGATCCTGTAAGAAAAATTAGTAGATATAACAAAAACTTAAAACTCCTTTGATTAAATTCTTTATTTCTTATAAGGTAGTAAAGTATCTGCATTTTTGAAGTTTAATAACCGCTAGAAAAGTTCCAAGCTATGTTTTATCATTTCGAAGATTCTTTGCAGATATTGACCTAGACCGCACAATTGTGCGATGTCCTGTTTGCCAAAAAGGACCCTGTAGGAATATTTTATGGGTCTATCTTATACAAAATACAAAAATATTTTGTTTGATTTTTATGATTTAGGGTAATTTGAAAGCAATTTAAAGCTTGGGTCTGAAAGGGTTATGTTAGTTTTTGTACCCAAATTATTAATTTTTAAGGGTGGCGGTTCCAAATTTTGATTCATAGCTCTGATCCTACTGAACCGATTTTGCTGGCTTTAAACCCCAATCTGCTTAGGATAACTAAAAGCAACTTTACACCCAGTTTGTTAATTTCATTTGAGTTTTTCGTAAGTGAGCGTGTTTTCAACAGACGCACAGTGGCGCCCGTAGAGCAACCGAGGTTGCAAAAATCAAAATTTTCATGAGCGCCGACGAAGTTTTGAATAAACCCATGTTATAGGAAACTTTTCAATGATTTCATGCCACTGTTAATAATATCCTATTTTTAGTTTATAAGATATAACCGTTCAAAGTTGACCGACTTTCGGTTTTAAAAAAAACACAATTTTTCGTCAATTTGTTGCGATTTCAGGTGTAATATCACGAAAAATAGGAAACAAATCGCCTTATTTTTTGTTTCTATTGATTGATGTATTTACTATATAAATATATAATGATAAAAAAAAATTAACTGTTTGCTTTGTGTTGCTCCTGGTAAATCACTATTTAAAAACTATCCGTTTTTTCACTATTTTTCAACTTTGACGGAAAATAAAAAAATCTATATTTTCTATATTTGCCATATTTGCAAAACCTGTTCTTTGATTATTTCTTTACATAATTCAAAAGGTTATATATGCCCGTACGTGCCCGTTTGGCGTCTAGAGGCAAAAAAGGTTAAAAAGACATGGTTGCAGAAATTGTATGGCCTCCATCCCTTATATGTTTTGACTGACAGTAGTTTGATCTAATAGTTTGAAAAAAACTACTCATTGAAATTAGCAGGTACGTACCTCACTTAAACAATACTTTGGCGTACAAATGGTCAAGAACAATATTGACTTATGGTCCCTATAATATCAAAATTGCGTTATTCAGCCTAAATCCATATGTATGCAGGGATCAGGTAAATTTTTAGGCATGGTAGCATAAGCCTATATATTGCAAAATAAGCATAATACCAGGAGTAGTCTACGACTGAAAGTTGGTGCAACAATTACTGAAACCATTAAACAATTTAAGTACTGAAAACATGGCGTTGAACAATTTAAAATTATTTGAACTGTTTAGAAAGTCAACCACACCAAAGTTTTTCACGGAAGCTGCTTTAGAAGAACTTGATAGCTTATACGGAAATATTGAGAGAAGCGAAATTATAAAAAATAATTTTTATCTGATATATGCAAATTTTAAGGCAAAATGGGTGAAATCTAATCGAACCATTCAGAACTCCAAATACGAGGACTGGCTTATATGAATATTTTACAGAAAATTGAAAAAATATATTTAAAAAAAGAAATTATTTTTTTTTTTAATTTGTTGGGTAATAATTTAAAACATAAAACCCTAAAGAAAAAAATAAAAACAATGTAAAAATAATTTTTTTTGGTTACCATAAAATTGATTTTTCTACTAATTTTAAATTTGATAACCCATAAGTAGGCCCCTACAAAGCGTAGCACCCTTTCCAAACGCTCATTTCATAGGCTGAACAGTTATCTATCATATGCTGTTAAAACTGTTCAATTATCTTATTCGGTTCAAAAGATATGATTTTTGCAACGAAAAAACTTAAATGGCGCCACTGTGAGACGGTCAGACAGACGGACATGGCTTAATCGATTTAAAATTACTCAAGGAGCCAGAATATTAAAAAAGTTTCACACGGAATGATAAACTTATTATTCCCTCTTCACAACTGATTGTGGTGTAGGGTATAATAAGAGTTTATATTCAGTTTTAAAATAATTACACTGTGCTCGAAATTTACCCTTTTTTAGACAAGCTGCGCACTTGGCGCTTTAACCTTATTCGGGTATGCGAATCCAGTAGTGCTAGCAGTTTTTTTTAGGTTAGCTCTGGTTTTCGAGATATACAGTTATTTCGAAAATCGAGGAGGTTGCACACATATATATGTATGCGTAACTCAAAAACACTTTAAGTTATGGAAAAAACTAAAAAATCGAAATTCCACATAAATTATGCGAAATTCGAATATACGCAGTCGTTTTAGAACAGTGAAGTGCACATTTGCAAATCCTATGTACGCGTGCATAGGAATAAAAATGCTAATGCTGCTTGTGTGACATCGACACATGTACAGTAGGGCTATAACTTTTTGCAATTTTTGCAAATATCAAAAATACCACCTCATAGCCGTGTGGGGCATAAAAAAATATAAAAAAATTTGGTGTCACTTTTTCTCTTTCGTGAAAAAAGTTTCCGCACCGAAAGCGTTGAAGTTTTGTTTTTATTTATTTACTTTCATCATTAAATCAGTTACTATTGTCTTAAATAAGTCCGTTTTTGTTTAAATTCATATATAATCTTCAACATTAAACCATTTCTCATAAGTCTGATGCAAAATGAAATGGGTTTCAATATCCAAAAATAAAATTCACACATAATATGGAGTTTTAGGAATCGCTTACGGTGCGGAAACTTTTTTCACCGAATCAGCTTAAAAAACAGTTTTTTGTTATCAGAACAAAATTCCCCACATGGTGCTGGAGTGGTATTTTGCACTCAAAAAAAAGTTATAACACTAATGTACATACACTATAAACTTCTTTGTGTGGTCTGTGACAATGTACGTTCGGCTGTTGCTTTGTTGTTATTTCGTCAAAACACGCATAAATTTGATAGTATGTACGTGCTAGTACCCGGTGGCGAACGTCATAGTGATTCAGCGTGACAAACGCTGACAATATTAAATCATCGATGACAAGTGTTGATTTTACTTTGGTGTCATATATGAATTTTTAAAGTATTTGTCCAAACTGTCATAGATGACCAATGTTGATTTTGTCTTGTAGGCATCCATTTGTTTGAGAGTCCTAACAGACAATATCATCAACTTTCATTAGTCAATTTTTTCAGGTAGAGTGACAAGGAAAACACAGAATAAACTCAAGTAATAACTGGAACACAACAAACAGAAAAAGGAAACGGTCCGATATTTTCTGATTTATTCATTGACGGAGACATGTAGCAGACAAAGTCCTGCAGCGCTCACTTCGTGATCTATTCATAACAGACAATGCCGCTAAGTTTTTCCTTTTAAGGGAACAGTGACATTGCAAAGCCGTTGTCATGCATAACTCCCTAAATATCAACTTGTTACTGACTCTGGTGCGATTATTCATCGATGAAAATATCATAATGACAATGTCGCTCATAAACGCCACCGGGTATGTACGTTCACTGTTTTAGAAACATATCTTTTTTTTAACAAAAATAATTTTTTATTAAAATTTCGAAATTTTTGTTTTTAAAAATTCATTAAACATTGGAAAATGCAGCTATGCTTCTAATTTTTTGCAGACATATAATAACCGAAGCTGCAAACAAAACAAACCATTTTCGAAATAATGGTATATCTCGAAAACCAGCGCTAACCTTAAAAAACGGCTAGCAACTCTGGATTCAGCGTACCCGAATTAGGTTAAAACGCCAAGTGCCCACCTTGTCCAAAAAAGGGTAAATTTCGAGCACAGTGTAATTATTTTAAACGGTTAGCACAATTGGCGTACCCGAATTATGTTAAAACTCCACGTGCCCTTCTATTTTTTTTAACTAGCACAGTGTTATTAACAAAATTTTTCTATAAATACTAAACCCGATAGCAAACTTTTTTAGACCAATACAAGAGTTCATTAAATACGTTGTTGCAACTTACTGAAAAATAGTTTACTATCACAAAAAGAAAATGAAAATTTTTAAAATTTTTTCCACTGTTCTAATGACGATTTTGTTCCAAAGTATTGCCACCAAAAGGCCTCAACATAATCCAAATCACAATTCCCTTTTATTTGGATAATTGGAGTGTGCAATAATAGGACAAACCACTCACAGTGCCTGTGAAAAAATCGCATGTCAATTTAAAAATGCAAAATTTAAAAATGTAAAAAAAAGCAAAATTTAAAAATGTAAAAAAAAAAAATAAATAAATATTTCATATTAGCAAAATTTAAAAATGTATAAATAAAAAAAATAAATATTTCATTTAGCAAAAACGTTTTCAATATTTTTTTTTTTTTTTTTTCTTTTCGTTGTTTTTATACCCCCCAACAAACACGAAGTCAAACCTATGATATGAAATGACTTTCATTTGACATCAAACACAATTCGCAAACGTTTTTCAATTGTTTTATATAACATTTAAATTCAAATTGATAATGGTGATTTGATTTGATCAATTCGATGTCAAATGTTAAATTCAATTCAAAACTAAACTTGGCAATACTAAAGCGAAAAATAAATGTCATCATTAAAAATGACGATTAAAGTTACATTTTTTACTTTATGGTTACTTGTGTTTTACTATTAAAAATAAATGTTTATATAAAGTGAACAGCTTATTTCTATTCAATTACAATGATTAAAAATACCAAAAAAAATGGAAAATATAACGGGAAAGTGAAGAAAGTTTGTTGAACAATCGCGGTGCTGCAACCCTCAAAATAAAAGGGAGCGACAACATTATTTTATCTTTTAGCTATGGTGCCGAATGTTTATCTCACAGTTTATTTAAATAAATAATAAATTTAAATTTAAAAAAATAAATTATTTTTTATTTATATTCCACATTGTATTAAAATCCACATTTGAAAAACATTTAAGAATTACGTTTGACAGCAAGTTGAAAATAAAGGCATTTTTCAATTTGAAAATAATTTACCCTTTTTGTTGAGGACGCTATGATTTTCAAATCATTATCAAACGTTTGATAATTGTTGTATTAAGCCCTGTGTGTCTGCTGGTGTGTCTATATGTGTAGCAGTTGCAAGTTAATTATTTACAAAATTGTCTATGGTTTTGTGGCAATGTTTATTAGATTATAACAAGTAGATAGATATGCAAAATTTTCTAATCCATTTGAAAAACTTTCTTCAGTTTGTCTTAATTTTCATATTTGTAAAAAAAAAACAATAAATATTTTTATATTTACTTAAAAAAGAGTTAAAACTACAATTATTGTTCCCGCAATCAAACACTGTTAAAGTTTTTGCCATTAATTAAGTACTCGTTTGGAAGTAAAGTAATTATTTAAGGCGTTTTCTTTTTTAAATAAATTTAGTTATATCTTACCAAAAAGTTCTTCACAAAACGTTAGAAGTTTTTCTTTTTCAATTTTAAATAAAAAAATGGGTCTCTTTGTTAAATTAAAATTCGTTTTTTAAGAATTGATTTCTTGCGTCTTTGAAAAAGTAAAATATTAATGTTGTCCCTATAATCACCCATAACATCTCCCTCTCAACAATTTCCAATACTGATAGTATGAGAGAAAAGTAAAAGGTAAAATAAACTATGAAATCAAAAAATCACCTGAGTATTAGGGTATCTACTCGTTTAATCGTACAACCAATTTCTTTGCCATTATTTGATCGAATAATTGAAATTTACACTTTCAAATAACGAAAAACTCGAGAAAATTTTATAATTTAAATAATTAATTGATTAAAATTAAATTCTTAAAAAATTACAAGTTAAAAAACTAGAATAGAAATGTTTCTTTTTTAAATTTCTAAGTGATTAAATTCCTGTATTTATTTTTTTTTATATTCAAAAATATTTTTGGCGCCCCATCCGTTATACGCTATTATTGTATATGTTGTTTGCCATATTATAACCATTTTGCCCTATATTATTCAACAAGTGACACATTAGTTTCAATTTAAATATGACGCAACTTTAAAAAAAAATCATAACCTTTAAGCAAAACAACATTGCACAATGTTGCCACCACATTTCAGAGTATATTGCACTTCTTTTGCTGTGCAATGAAAATAACAAGTGTATGATTGTTGCTAATATGTATATTATCCCACCTTTGAATACAACATACACATTGGCGATATAATTGTACTATACCAAAAAATTAACAATTACATTGCAAGAGCCGCTTAAGTCCCTTTTATGATGTGGATGTGTGTATGTGTGTCAAATCATGTAATTAACGATAAACGTTTCATAATTAGTTTAAGGTTTTGTATATATAAAAATAACCACCAGCATTTCTTATGTTCCATTCGGCTAGACTACAAGATTAAGGATATCGCTCAATTCGCCTTAAGCCCCTAAGTGTTCTGATGTAAGTATTTATGGCGCGGAAGTCAAAAACACACAATTGCAAATTATAAGCTGACATACAATTTAAGGGTAACGCCTGCTACTACCCTGTAAAAAATTTCATCATTTTGCGAAGCACTAATGGTACATTTAAAAAAATAAGCGCACGATTATGCGCTACGCAATAAGACATACAGAAATGCAGTAAAGTAAGTGAAAGAACTCTCAACAACTTTTATAAAAAAAAATAACATTTCATGTGCTACGGCATTCCCTTACTACGAAGCAGGTTTGTAAGGGATAGTACTAAACAATAACTGTATAAAAACATTTCGTGCGTAAGGCTGATCGTTACATCCAACAATTTTTATATGCGCTGAATAAAGCGCTTTATGTGTCAAAAATGTATTGCTTCAAAGTGGGAACTCGCCATATAAAATTCATGCCTTACGTAAGCGCAATGGTAAGCGAAACGTTTATGTTTCTCCCTTACAAACCTGCTTCGTCGGAAGCTCCATTTTTTATTGGGTAAGCTTTGTCTTTCAGATCATTTTTTAGCCTGTTAAAACGAATTAGCTGTGAAAAATATTTACACAAGCACCTGCCATATGGCCTCATCTCATGGTGGATCCCAACCACAGGGTGACAAACAATACGAATTGTGCGATCTTAGATCATAATTAGGCAAAATTATACACTTGTCCTTGTTAAGGAGCTGGTTATTTCTAACCTCCGCTGCTTTTAGAAATATGATCGCTGTCCTGAAACCTTTCAATTTAAAATTTTTCTCAAAGACAAGGTATTTCATTTAAAAGTTTTAGGCCCATTTTCACAACATACCGATAGCTAAAAGTAGACTTCAACCGGCGTTATAAAAAGTGTTCCATTATAAAAACTTTACTTCCCAGTAAAAACTTCACTTACTTTTTCAAAATCAATAGCTTCTCTCACTAATTATTTCGTAGCTTTCTTCTATAACTGCTTCTATAACAACTTCTATAGCTACTTTTTTCTGGATGAATGCGTTCATTTTGGGACATCACTTGTAAAATTCATCGGTTCTTTCAGTAAAATTGAAAGTAGTGCCTTCATGTTTTTCTAATTACTCAACACATTATTTTGTAGGCGAAGTTTTAACTGGGTTTAACCTTAAGTAAGCGATAAAGTAAATTAATTACCTGGTAGGTTAAAGAAAAAATTTGTAATAATGGAACACTTTTTATATGGCCGATAAAATGCTACCTTTAGCTATGGGTGAAAACGGGACTAGGAACTATATATTTCTGTTTATAATTGTTAGATAATTGTTTAACTTAATTTATTGTATTTTTCTGTTAATTATTATTACTATACAAGTATCCAATCGAATAGACATGTATGTTTTCCCCTTGCATAAAGTTATGTGAATAATTTGAGCTTTTTGGATAAAATAAAACTCGATTCGATTAACCGAGCAATATTAAAATTTCAAAATCGAATAATTCCTTACTCGAATATTACCAAAACTTAAATATTGGATACTCTAGTGAGTAATAAAGAACTCGTTCAAATATGAACTTGTACAAATGCATTCTTCCATACGTTCATTAATTAAAATCATTTTGTTTCTCTGGGGAATTCATTGAGAAAGTAAAATAGACTCTTGACTTTTTAATCTAGAAAACATGCCAAATCCATTATCACAAAATTTTCCATATATTCTTCTTTTTTTCAAAAGATTTGCAAATCATCAACATGCATTTAAAAGATATACAAAGTTATTTAAAGTTCTTGGTGATTGTTAAAAATTATATGATGACTAGTAACAAATTTTTATTACCAGTAAATTTTATTTAAATTCAGTGAAAAAAATTAAAAATCATTTTTTAGTTTGATTAATTTTACATTATGGTTTTCGCAGAATGATGATCATGATGCTATATGTATTATGTATGTATTTCCGTTAACAGACACAAAATTCGTTGAAAAAAGCTGATAAATGTTTTTTGTTGCTGTAAAAATAAATGCATTATTATATAACCTGATAATTAGCCTTTAGTGTAACTTCTATTTCCCCATATATTATTTTGCTTAAATATAATATTTGATTTATTATAGTAGGCCTGCATGCCTAGCATTTCATAAATGTTTTCGATTGATTCGATTTTTATGTCTTGAGCTCTTAATTTAAGTTCAATAATGTCAAGTTCCTCTGGACTAAGCAGGAATCTTGAAATTATATTGAGTTTCGGCAGGACCACTGCTTCGGCTATATTTGATAAGTGATTTGTTAATAAATCGATATTAAAGTTAACCTGATTTAGGTATTGTGTTCTAATAATAATGTCCTTTTCGTGCTGTATTCTGTTGGCTGTGTTTGTTATGTATTTTTCTATTGTGTGTTGTTCTATGTTGATGTGCGATGTTATGTTCTTGAATCTTTCCATCATCTTAAAATTGATTGAGTTTTGGTGTGATAGTGTATTTGTTACATTGTTAAGGTTTGCGTTTACGTTGGTTATTTGTTCATTAATCGTTTGTGCGTATTTAGCGTCCATGTTACCCGTTATTATTTAAATCGCGGAACCTAGCCCGTTGAACAACCCTCTTTTTTGTCTGTGAATTGGGTATAACGTTAAGAATTTATTCTTTAATTCCTTGAGTTTCAGTGTAGCTACTTTCCCGATGTCAGTCTCGGATGTATGTTTTTCAAAAAGTGCAAGGGTAGTCTCAATATCGTCGATGTTAGTTTTGTAGACTTCAAGATTAATAATATGTATAAAGTTGTCAAAATTGTTAATAGATCTTGCTGGATCCAAACGTAGGGGTAAGATATTCTGGTTGGTTGGCAAGTTATGAACTTTGAGAATTTGTGTGTGAGTCGGAGGGGTTATGCACCCAAGGAATATTAAGCTGAACCACATGGTGTGGTGATCTGGTGATCGTGTTGTTTGTTGGGAGAGGGGTTCCAGCGAATCAAGGGTCAAAACCCACGGTCCGGATGTTGCTTTCCTTTCTGAATTTGGTTGCTTTTGTTTGCAGGAATATTTTCGCTGTATCCTTTTCCCTCTTTTAGCATTTTAGTTTTTTATTTTTCTTTCACAATTTTTTTTAATATTATATATTATCTTTTCCAACGTATGTTTTCCTTTTTTTTCCTTTATTTGCCAAACAAAAAGGACACTTTCTTCATTTAAAAAAAAAAAAAAAACCCGAAACCGTTCGCTGAACTACTGACTGCGCCAGTTATGATTAGTGGACTACAAGGGCTTAAAAAAGTAAAACACTACTAGTTCTTTTCATCATTAAACACAAACTGAATTGTATTTTTGATATTGATCTTAAAATAACTTAGCTTAACAAAAAAGTAAAATTAAATACTAGCAAATAGTAAAAGTACATTCTATAATTCTTAAGAATTTTAATAAACAAAATTTAGTTGACTTAAAATAACAAACATTTATTAAGAATTTAAATAAACAGAAATTAATTGCCCTAAAATAAATTGTTTACTATGCTTATGTTGCAATTGATATTGGAAAACGTTTAAGTGGAGTGAGTTAAAGTGGGTTTAAGAATTCTTAGAATTACAATGTAATGTTTGGTTGATTGTTGACTAATATGTTGTTGATCAGCATTTTGCCTTTTGTGGTTTTGGTGGTGATAATGCAGTGGTGGTTGTTGTTGATGGTATAGTGGGTGTCGTAACTTGCGCGTCACTTGCCTCAGATGGTGTGAACAATTCTTTTTCTGCGTAACTGTTGGCGTCATAATTATTCATACTTTTTTTCGTATATCTGTTGTAAAAAAACAAGTGAAAAAATAAATAACCCTTTATTTTCCGCCAAAAAACAACAAAAAGCAAAGATCATAAATTTGCATACGTTTGTGTCTATGATATCACAAAGTGTTGTTGCCTTTTCTTGTCATTTGTATATGCAACAACAAATGAAAAGGTCACAATAAAGGTGTATAAAAAAAGCCAAAAAGAAGTTCATAAAAAAGGATCGCTACTTGCATGAAAATTTGGGTCCGGTTAATGTTGGCGTCATAATTATTGCTTAATTAACAAATGTCTACGCAAGTGCATATAGCAAACAAAAATGTTTTACCTTAAAAAATATTTATGATAGGTACAAATAAAAGAAAACAGCAATACTCTGAAAAACATTTCTTTTCCAAATTACATACTTATAAAAAACAAGAAAAGTCATAAAAATGTTTTTTTTTTTTAATCAAATTGTATAACGCAACACACAATATCAATTTTTGAAGATTTCTTTGTCGCTAACAACTACTTTTACCTATTTACATACATACATACATACATACATACATACATACATACATATGTATCTGCATAGTAGGCTTTTGCACTAAGTACATTTAAATTCAAAAACATTTGCTTTTTTAAAAATTCTCAGAGTAAAGCTAAGTACAAAAGGGAATCAAAGCAAATAAATTCAAAACAAAAAAAAAACAAATAAAAGAAATTATTCTCTTTATACGCTCAGAGTTCTTGTATTTACTCATTCTTACTCACTATAAATAAATTACAGTAAACATTTTTTTTGCTAATGTTCTGTAAGTACTTTGCAAGATTCTTATTTTACAATGTGGGTATTTTAAGCATTAAATGCAAGCAATGGTTATTGCTTTTTAATTTGTCTTATTTGCAGATTATTACTAATTATTAAAATAAAAACTATTACTTTGTGTTACCGTTATTTATATTTTGTCTCTTTTGGTAATTTTTATAGTTTTAATACAGTATAAAATAAAAATAAAAATTTTTCTAGTTTTGATTTAAGTCTTTGTCTTCTCCTGTAAAATTTTTCCAACGCAACTTATGGCTTTTGTAAATTTAAATGACGATATGTAGGTAAATATTTTTACGGAAATTCTCTTGGTTTTTATTTTTAGCATTAATTTAGCAGTTAATTTTATGGAATATACATATGTATGTACATACGTATCTAGGTATACCTATATAACTATTGCTATGTTGATAATTTGATCATAACATCAAATTAAACAAAAGCGAAATTTCATACAAACAAAATAAAACTTACAAAAATACTCAAGTATTTTAGTAAATGGTTTAAGAACTTCTTGTCTTAAGTCCAAACATGTGCATGTTCTTGTTTTTATTTTGCTTACTTCTTACCATGCTTAAGACTTGCTTTATTTATTTTTTTCAAAAACAATAAACACAATGTTTGTTTCTTATAAAAGAGAACAGCAATTGTCTCTCTAAAGAGAAGGTACAATAAAACAAATACACGAAAAAAAGGGAATGTGTTTAAGTATTTGTTTTTTGTACTTTTGCAACAGCCTACTGCATAGGCTTTACAACTGATCACTACTTCAAATGTTCTTTTCTCTAACAGAAAAATATTTTGTTCTTCGTATTGCGACTATTATTAGTTTATTTTTCGACTAATAATATGTTTACTATTCATCCTGAAATATTTAAATATTTTGTGTGTCGCATATTTTGGAAGTCGATGATCAACAAGATGGCATATTTTGTTTTGTTATGTTATTTATATTCGTACATTTCGCATATACTTCGGCAGTTTGTAATGTGTCGCAGTCATATATTAATATTGAAGACACACAACATTTAAGGCCTGTTCGTCGATAGCGAATGAAGACTTCGTTCGCTTAAATTACATTTTAAACAAAAACAAATTTTAAAATATTGTTTTTGTTTTCCATGTAAGTTAAGCGAACGAAGTCTTCATTCGCTATCGACGAACATGCCATTTATATTTATGGTGACTAAAAATATTTGAATATTTCTATAGAAAATATATTTATACGGGAAAATATTAATATTTTGCAAACTGTTATATTATAAAATTGCCACTCGTTAAATATTTTTAAATATTACTACAAGGTTTTTGGTAAATTTAGAATATTTTTGCAATATGAATACCTTTAAATATTTTAGTTTTGAATATTTACTGTGGTTTTGGATATGAAGAACAAAAACTATTTACTAATTTTTAAATTTTTGTTTTACATGTAAGTTAAGCTAACGAAGTCTTCATTCGAAATCGATGAAAAGGCCATAGATATTGTTCTTTAGTATTCAGTACCGTAGAAATATAGAAAACACAAACGCTAATAGTGTTCCTGTAGTAAATATCTTGAAAAAACGTTTGTCTATTTGTGATCTTCATGTGAAGTAATAATACTGTACTAATCCAACTTAACATAGAAATGAGAACACTTCGCTGCATTCGTTTTTTTTTTTCGTAAAAAACACCAAACTTCGTTATGTTTAGCTCAGCACATTAATGTTCGTTAGTTTCAACTGTATCCATCGCCCTTTTGGTTGGTAAACATAACACAAACATTTTTCAAAAACAAAATACATAGTGTTTTCAAAAACAAAACATGTATTAAATACACACACAGACTATTCGAGCAAATTGCCAAATAATAACAATATTTTTTTGCATCAATGTAAAAAAACACTAAAGAACAGCAAAATATTATCGGTCTAATTCATAAAAATTTCTTGTTTCAGCTTTAATGAATACACTAGTTATCAAACACTTTTTGTTTTATAAACCATTAATAAAAAATCTAATTTATAAACGCTTAATAGGAGTGGATTAACAATTAAACGTTTATATTGCTTTTGTATTATTATGTTGGCAACATCATGGTATTTTAATTGTAATTTTTGTAATAGTGATGCATACAACTAGGGATGAAACGATACGAGTAAATAAAAATATCATACAACGAACGAATTTTAAGTGAATTTCTGTTTTGTTTTCAATTTAAAATGAATTTCTGTTTTTTAAAACGTTATATTTGAATTAATTTTATGTTTTTTTTTTTGTTAATAAAATACATACTATTGAAATAAAAGCAAAATATGTAAATCATTTTTCAATATCAAATTTTTACTGCTTTAACTCTGTATGTTCCAAAAGAGATTATACAGCTTTATGTTTAATGAATAATTTAACCAATTTTAACCAGATGTTTTGAAAATAAGACCTGGCTGAAATACTACACACTGTTGCTTGAGAGAACCCATGAAGATCGGCTGCATCATCTTAAATCTACGAATTGTTTTTTTAACTTCAATTTAATTTGTTATTATCGCTTTTTTGGTAATTGCTAAAATTAGTTTTTAAATTTCTGGCAGGCACATTTTTGCAAAAATTTAGTTTTAAATCAATTCTATATAATAATAGTAACACCCTTTTTTGTGTTTACTTTGTGTTTACTTTAACAAATATTTACTATATATACCTATTTGAAAGACATTTTAAAATATAAGTGTAATGAATGGTAAAAAAGAGGTTTACATTATTTGAAATAAATTTTAATAGCTTTTTATATATTATGCAAAAACTTATACAGTATTTATCGGATATAAGAACATCTCATATAAGAACAAAACGCTTATAAGAAACATTTTCAAAAACACCATGTCTTTTTTGCGATTTTTCTAACAAAAAAGGTTTCATATAAGAAAAACGCTTATAAGAAAAAAACTGATAAAAGAACATTTTTCTTAAACACCAAAATCACAAAATGTATAGAAAAAGAATTTATATAAGAATCTTCCAACGGCAACACAGAATTTATGTAGTTTGCATGGAAAACTCTGTTTTCTGACAGTTTTACAACAAGAACAAAGTTTTTTTTTTACTTTTAGTTTTAGATGAGCGAACTGGTACTCATGAGAAGCTTTGTGTTTTTTGCCAATAAAAACAAAAGTTAAAATTTCAAAAGAAATACAAAACGGAATAAAAAGAAGCGAAATTACAAAAAAATATAATATTGCAAAAAAAAATAATATAATATAGACAATAATTATTTAAAAGTAAGAAACGTTAACATGGGGTCTTCACCTGACAATTTTTTGTCATTGAAGTTTATTCCTGCACCTCCGTAATGAATAGGTCTAGATTGAGAGTCTGTTTTAACAAGGTAATTCGGTATATTAACGGTGTTCGTATCGATAATCATGTCTCTGAATATTACCTAGATTTATTTGGTTGTTCTATTGAAAAATATATTGAATTAAGGCAAATATTATTTTTTTACAAAACAATAAAATATTGTAAACCCGATTATCTTATGAGTAAATTTCATTTTGCCATTTCTAATAGAACACATTCTTTAATATATCCTGCATACTCTTATTCAGTTATGGAAATGTCGTTTCGTGTAATCGTTTCACGGATATGGAATAGAGTGATACCGTATCGTGAACGAGGATTTTCTCACTCTTTATCAGAATTTGAACATATTTTCTTATCGAATTTATAAAGACCGTTAACTTTTCTTTAAAAATTATATATATATATATATATATATATATATATTTTTTTTTTTCATATCTGTTATTTTTTAAAACTTATTCACTCACTAATGATGTTACTCCTCTACTTTCATTGCGAATGAAAGTTGTAATGACAATTTTATTAAAGTTCTTGAGTATACCCAGTATTTATCGCTGAATAATAAACACAATTTAATTTTAACTTATTTGAACATTAATGAGTGTAGAATAAATATCATAAAATTTTTAAAATTTTTTATATTTTTTATATATTTTATATTGCTGCCATCTTATGGGCTACCTCAGTTTTGCCACAGCTTTCTTCCTGAAATTTTTTATTGCAATAGGTGTGTGAAAATCCCAATATTTTTTAGATTAAGTATTATTGTTAAGTGAAATTATTATATGAATTACATTTAGTAATTATAATTTAAGTTCTTAATTTTACTCTCGATCTCATTGTAGACTAGCCAACTAGGCCCTACGGGCTTGCGGTATCCATTTTTTAATAAATAAATAAATAAATAAAGTCCATATAAAAATAATTTTAAAATTTGTGTCAACGTTTTTTTTTTTTATATAAAGTTTGACGTTTATTATAACAAAAAATTGTCAGGTGAAGACCCTATGTAACAAAAAAAGAGACAGAAAACCAAAATATGAAAGTCTTATGGCCATAGCTACTTATATAAGAAATACGTTTCTTATATAAAATAGTTGTATATAAGAAAGAAACGCTTATAAGAAACTTTTTTCCTGGATTTTTTAAGTTTCTTATATCCGATAAATACTGTAACGACTTTAAGTTTTAACAGAGAACATACATAAGTATCTCGCGACCCACGTTATCTTTTACAAAAAAATCCATCACTCAAGTTATAGTTTTTCTAGAAAAAAAATTTTATGCGTATTCAACTTTTTTATTAAAAAAAATAAGAAGACAAAAATGTTTAATTTTTCATTATTAAAATTTTATTTTAAATATTGAAATATCAGTCTATTAAACGCTTAAAGTAGGGTAAAGGCTACAATAAATATTTCAAATTTATGAAACGTTTATTAAACGTTTAATAAGCTATTAAACATTTATAAATACTCTTTTTTCGACTTTTGCTTATTAAAGACTTATAAAGCTGCAATGAAGTGTTTATGAATTAGACTGTATGTATGTCTACAGAATTACTACAATTGTTCATTTTTATAAGGAGAAACAGAACACTCATAAAGCTTTGTTCAAAATCAGAATCACAATTTCGTTTTTTCTTCTATCTTATTTCTTCCAAAAGTATTCCATATATTTTCCTTTCATTTTATAAACAAAACTGTTACTAAAGTTTTTTTTCAAAGAACTTCAGCAACAATTTCTATGAAATTGTTTCTGACGTTTAAAATAATTTTATTTAGTTTTGAATGAAACATTTAACCCGGCGCCGGGGGGGATGGGTCAAAATTACCCGTCACTTTTCGAATGGATTGTGGTTTTAAAAATGTACTTCTCTTCTCTACGCTCTTCTCAGTAGCTGGTGATATTGAATCTCTCTGAATGTTATAAATTTCAAATCAGTTGCATGACGATTGTACTTCGAGTAACACGTGCTCAAAGTTAAAAAAGGTAAATATGACCCATCCCCACAGTCAACGTAGCTATTTTGCGCCATTTGTATTTTATGTATCTTGCATATCAAATACTATTTTTAGTTAGAAAACTTTTCATTATTGTTCAATATAACGGTATATTATTATTTTTTGTGCTATAAAGTAATTTAGTTTTTTCTTTATAGTTAGTAGTTTGAATAAAGATGGACAAAGAAGAAAAACAACTGCAGCGTATTTTGTCAATTCTCCTTTGTTAACTTTTTTAATATGAAATGTTTTTTGTTTAAAAATAAAAGTAAATATGTTATTTTTTAACAAAGTCATGTTTTATTTCCTTAATAAGGTTAGATTCAATCTAAATTGTATATATTTTTTCGTAAATATAGCAAAAAACCTCGAGTTTAATAAGTGGGTCATTATGATCCAACCCCCATGTCCTTGTAGCTAAAATCCACCCCCCCCCCGGCGCCGGGTTAACAAAATGTTCCGACATATACATAATATTAAATATGAACGTAATATTGTTCTGGGCGAAATTTGCAAACGGTTTCTTTATTTAAAATGTGCGTGGTCGCGAAAAAATATATTTTGCACAGGCAATAAAAAAACATATGTATGTATTTTTTGGGTGTGTACACCGTACGCTAAAAAATGTTCGGTTTATTTTTGAACACTGGTTTGTACAAACTTTTTGCGTTGCTAAGTGGTGTGATGGATTGTTGGAACAAACATTTGAAGCATGTTTGTAGAAAACTAAAATCTTTTTATTTTTTTAACAAACGTGTTGAAAATTATTTGAACTGTTTAGCATTAAATTACCTTAAAAGCTGTAACTCATAATCTATAACCTAAGGACATTTAAGTGATTATAAATTTTTGAGTGATTATAACTTTGCTATTTATTTAACAATTCTATCGGCTAAAAGATTGATGTTTCACTTTAGACTGCCAGGCGTCGCAGTTGCGAAAAGACTTAAACTGCAAAGAATCCTGATGACGAGAATGTGGTTATTCAAGAAACATGCAAATCCGACCCGAGTTCAATCCCCAGTTCAGTCAAAAATTTAAAATGTCGATTAAATTTTCATTAATAGCATGTTATAAAATTCCTTCCTTCATTAAAACTTTCTTGGAAGAAAAAGGCTTCAAGATAAAACATGTGTTAAATATTAGAAATAGGGACAAAAATCCACAACCACTTTTTCGAGTGGAATTAGAGCCCGTCGACATTAAGTTAAAAAAAAACGAAACGCATCCCATTTATGGTGTGAAATATATTCTATACAGAAAAATCACAATTGAGGAGCCGCATAAAAAAATGGACCTGTTCAGTGCTTAAACTGCCAAGAATTTGACCATACCAAGGCATACTGCTACTTACCCCCTGTCTGCGTAGTATGTGGTGAACTACACTGCACAGTTTCTTGCGATAAGTCTAAAACCGACCCCAACGTAAAAAAATGTAGCAATTGTGGCGGTTATCACACTGCCAATTATAGAGGACGCCCTGTATATAATATTGTCAAGCAGACGGTTGGACCGAAAACAAATACCCCTCAAATGCAGGTCGCAAATCAAGTAAACACAAATGCAATTCAAGCCCCCCAGCCTAGTAATAACAGAACCTCTTACGATAACGTCCTAAAATCAAACCATCAGCCTATGCAAGGTGCCTCGCCAAGTAATGATGAAACTCCGGTTTCTGATTTAAGTCGTTTAGAAAAAACCATGGAAACATTAGTGCAAACAGTAAATAATTTTACGAACACAATCTATATATATAAAAATAAGTCCGCATATGTACGTCGCCGAACTACTCATAAACGCGGCGTGCGATTTCAACCAAACTTATACACTACGTAGGCAGTGCCCCATATATGGTTTATATGCAGTTTGGTTGAAATCCGATAACGCATTTGTGTGCGGTGCATATGTGAATTGAGTGTGTTTTTGCCGCAGGAAAACCAACTTTATTAAAAACAAGTGTGTTTCTTTTCTTATTTTGTTTTGCCGTGCGAAGCAGGCAACGCACAGTGTGAGGTTTTAACATTCTAGCTGATCAAAATTGCATATTTCTTTAAAAAATAAAGGTACAGGCACGCAATTTGGTACAAGTAATATATGACTAACAACACAACTTCTGTAGAAAAATGGGCGGAATTGGATAATTTTCACGCCCACTTCCCATAAGAGATAACATATAATTTTTTTAAATTGGTTTATAATTAATAGCAAGATTGCCTTATCTTGAGTAGGACAATTGGGGAAAATCAAACAATACATTACCCATGCATATCTCGTTACCATAAATGCAAACGCACCAATTAACAAAAAAATTTTATAGGCCGACAATATCTATCTAGTTGACGATGGTGCAGCATTTTTCCAAATTATTGTTTTATGGTTGTAACCAATTTTTTCTAAAGACATTTCAAGTGGGACCATAGATATGCTAAACAAACTCTCGTCAGAAATATTTTCTTGAGAAAATGATTGCTTGTAACGATTATGGTCAGCACCGTCACAACCCCATTTGATCTTAAAAGTCACGTCATTAAAATCATCTTCTATCAAAAGAAATGTATCCTTCAAGGCCAAACAAAGTCTTAAGACTGTATGGTCAATAAGTAATTGGAGGCTGACATTCGCGAATGATTCTGTTACAGTTATTCCATTTGGATAACATGCACGCTTGGAAATTTTTATAGAATCATAACAGGAAAACATTTCAGAGTTAATATGTTGTCTCAAGAATTGGTAGCCATGTGTAGATAAACCGATATCTATTATCAGCAGAAAGGCTCATGGGCTTATCTGAAACAATTCTACTTTTTTGTAAAAGTGTTCCCCTTTTTGGAGCAGCAGTTGTAAACTCACGAACAATTGAGGCCGAAGTTCGTTTGCCATCTAAGTGCATTTTCATTTCGGCTGCCATAAATAACTGATTATGATCAACCGTATTCAAAAGTTCTCTTGCTTTCCTTTTTCTTGTTACTTCTGAGCCCTCATGGAATTCTTTCTCTGGCCTTCCACTAGTAAAAGCCGAAGAAGAAATGGTTTTATCACAAATAAATTGTGATAAATCAATCTCTAGAGTCAACCAACCAGTATCTGTTTTCAAAAATCGAAGTTATGTTCTTTTCGATATTTGTCATTTTGAGTTTATTTGTGCGCCAATGTTTTGAGAAAAAAGTTTTATTTCTTGCAAATTAAGAGTTCGTTTTGAACCAGTACTAATATTTCCTAAAATAAATTCAAATACACGCAGACATTTTTAATTTTTTTCTGCAAGCAGCCAAACATCAAAAATTTGTTGGCGCGAAATACAAGAATTCATGATCAGTTTTTGGATCGGGAATAGTGGGGGGGCAAGTTGGGGCAGATTTTTTTGGTTGATTCAGAAAGAAGACAAAATAGGTAATCTGATGCAAATAATGCGACTACTTGTGCTTGCTTGTGTATATATTTTTATGTCCAATGAAAAAAAATATTTTTCAAAATAACTTCTAAAAAGAGATATATTTAAAAACCTTCAAACTTTTATTCTGATCACGTGATTTACAATTGATTAATTCTGTTAATAAAAAATATACAAAACTACAAAATAAACAAAAAATCATAAAGATATTGCAGAGAGCTAAGGCACGAGCCACTCTGGCTGAAATACTACACACTGTTGCTTGAGAGAACCCATGAAGATCGGCTGTATCATCTTAAATCTACGAATTGTTTTTTTAACTTCAATTTTATTTGTTATTATCGCTTTTGTGGTAATTGCTAAAATTAGTTTTTAAATTTCTGGCAGGCACATTTTTGCAAAAAATTTAGATTTAAATCAATTCTATATAATAATAGTGACACCCTTTTTTTACATTTAATACTTTTTTGATGTCTCGAATATATTTAGAGACATCTAGCTCTAGCATTTCCTGATATCCTTAATTTTATAGTTCTCATTGTTTTGCTTCATTTGTCACTTTTTGTGCTATGAATCAAATTTTCGATGCAAAAGTTAAAATATTCAAAGCATGTAGGACAAAACATTTTTGTACCGTGCGGCAAACCAGTAACCAACAGACGATATACCATGTGGTTTCTACTTTGAGTTTACTTTAACAAATACTATCTATACCTGTTTGAAAGACATTTAAAAATATAAGTGTAATGAATGGTAAAAATTTTTTTTTTTTTTTTTTTTTTTTTTTTTTTTTTAATAATTTATTTTTATTATTGAATCTTTCTTATCGAAATTTACAATATGTATTCAAATCTTAATTCTACTTGTTGTTTATTAGTTGTTACCTGTGTAACCACTAACTGCTGTATTCAAATTTTTAAGACTGTCTTCTAGTAAGGCTCAAAGTATCGGTTCTTTTTAGCCTCTGGTGACCTTCAAACTGAAGCAAACCCCGAGCGAGGTAGTTAGGGTGAACCATTAGTTTATCGATGTAGCTTATTGAATATTTTTTAATTTCCTCCTGGATAGTGGGGACGTTGAGATCTCTGTGGATAATATCATTACGTATATACCATGGGGCGCAGACAATTTGTCGTAATAGTCTAGACTGTCTTCTTTGAAGCTTTTGGATGTTAGATGCGCATGCAGTACCCCATAATTGGATGCCATATGTCCATATTGGTTTTATGATGGACTTGTATAGAAGAACTTTGTTGTCTAAAGACAAGTTTGAGTTTCTACCGAGAAGCAAATGTAGTTGAGCTGCTTTAAGTTTCATAGCCGTTATTTTCGCTTCGATATGACGAGACCAGGTCAAACGTCTATCTATATGAACTCCCAAGTACTTTACATGGTTTTCTACCGGAACAGTGATGTTATTTATTTTTACTGCTGGGCACGTTTGTCTTCTGAGCGTGAAAGTTAAGTGAGCACATTTAGCCGGGTTAACCTTTATTCTCCATTTTTCTAGCCATGCCTCTAGTTCATTGATGTGGGACTGCAGATTTTGCGATGCGACTTTTGGGTCATGGTTAACGCTAATAAATGCTGTGTCGTCTGCAAATGTAGAGGTATGCGTGCTCAGGTTTGTTGGCATATCCGCTGTGTATATTATATATAGAAGCGGTCCTAATATGCTGCCTTGGGGAACACCAGCAGTAATTTTCTTGAGGGGGGAGTATTTATCTTGCGACCTTACTATGAATGTTCTGCCTGTTAGATAGCTCTCCAGAAGCTTGTGAGTGTTTTGAGGAAGCATTCGTGTTATTTTGATGAGTAGCCCATCATGCCAAACTTTGTCAAATGCTTGGGAAATGTCTATAAACAGGGCTGAGCAGTATTGCTTTTTCTCAAACGCCGATCTAATAAGGGTGACAATTCTATGCACTTGCTCTATTGTACCATGTTTCGCTCTGAATCCGAACTGGTGATCCGGGATGATGTCGTGTTCATTTAGATGAGGAGTTATTCTTAAAATGAATATTTTTTCGAAAAGCTTTGATAGGATTGATAATAAGCTTATCGGTCTGTACGACGCAACCTGGCTAGCATCTTTTCCTGGCTTGGGAATCATAACAATTATAGACTTCTTCCATGAGGATGGGAAGTATCCGACTCTTAATATAGCGTTAAAAATGAACAGCAAGATTCTGGAAGCAGACGAAGGTAAGTTTCTTATCATTGACCCTGTGATACGGTCAAGTCCGGGAGATTTTCTAATATTCACTTTTTCTATTGCAGATTTTACTTGAGTTATGTTAAATTTTAATGGATGGTTTACCTTATCAGGAATGATTGGACGACAGGAACAAGTATGTGCATCATGTGGCGTGAAAACTTTCTCAAGGTGGCCCGCGAAAGCGTTTAATTTTTCATCTGTGTTTTTCGCCCAAGTGCGGTTTTCCAGTCTTAATGGAGATTCTTGGGTTATAGGGCATTTCATATGCCGTACAGCCTTCCATAAGCTATAATTGGGTTTTTTGTGGCATCTAGGCTGTTTAGATAGCCTTCTATTGCAGACTCGTGGTTCTGTCTCAATTTGTTGCGAAGAGTTGTCAGGCATAATTGTAGTTGGGCCTTAGTGGTTGGGGAACGACTGTTTTGCCATTGTCTTCTTAACTTCCTTTTTTCTCTGATAAGGGTCTCTATATCCGTCGATGTATTGTAAGGAGCACGTTTAATTGTCCGCTTGATTGGGGTTGCATTTCTTGCTGCAGCATCCAAGACTTCTGTAAATCGGTCGAGAGCTATTTGGATGTCAGATGAATTTTTTAGGGGAATGCACTGTGATAGGTGAGAGCTCACATACATTTTATACTTTAACCAATTTGTGTTTCTGTTTGGATAGGAAAACCAGTTTGCAGCTGCGGCGTCAGAGTTACATTTTAAAATGAGGATTGAAGGTGAATGATCAGACGAAAGATCATAGGAGGAACTAACTAGTACCTGATCGCGCTTGATGTTTTTGATTACAGCAAAGTCAATAAGGTCTGGTAGCTTGTTGAAGTCGGTTGGCCAATAGGTAGGCTCACCACTCGATACCACATCAAAGTTATTTGCAGTTACGGTATTATATAGCTGATTACCTCTAGGACTAATAAGTCTGGAGCCCCAATATGTATGTTTAGCGTTGTAGTCGCCAGCAGCAATGAATTTCTGGCCCAATGTGGAGAAGAAGTTGAGAAATTTATCGTGTAGAATTTTGTGCCTCGGGGGACAATAAACGGATGTTAACGTTAGTTTGAAATCAGTCAGATTTATAGATGTGGCCTGGATACAATCTTCTTCGAACTCTGGCAATGGTAAGTGTCTGATGTGTTTGTGCACAATTATGGCTGTGCCACCACAAGCTCGTCCGCTGGGATGTTTTGTGTCATACGTAAGGTAACCATTTACCCTAAAGCAGTTTTTATGAGTAAAGTGTGTTTCAGAGACAAGAAGTACGTCGATTTCATGCCTATGAAGAAAGTTTGCAACTTCGTGTTTATGTTGGGATAACCCGTTTGCATTCCAGAAACATATTTTTAACTGGTTCATTTTTTGTTGAGTAGAACTTGCAGGAGCATGTTCTGGTTTCGCATCATTTCCTGAAACATGCTCTGCATAGTGGCCATGAAGTTATTCATAGTTTGAATTAAATTTTCAATTGAGGTAGGCATTTGTAGACCTTCCCTAGGAACATTAGCGTATGGAGGTTGCTTTGCGTTGGAAGTACTCGGGGGATTTTTCGCATTAGGGTTTCCTTTTAGGACTTGGGCATATGATTGGTTTTGTTTGTTTGTTTGTGTAGTACTAGCAATAGAGCCAGCGGCTTGGCTGGGCGCATGTGATGGACCATATTGGGAGTGAGTATATTTTTGAACTAAAGCTGGTTTTTTTAAATGCAAGAAGACTTTACAACCCCTATAGTTTGCCGTGTGATTTTCGCCACAGTTGCTGCATTTCTTGACATTTGGGTCAACTTTAGAACGATTACATTCGGCGGTTTTATGAGCGTCGCCACAAACCACACATACGTGAGGCAATTTACAATATGATTTTGTATGCCCATATTCCTGACAGTTTGTGCATTGGGAGGGACCCTTTCGTTTTATTGGCTCCTCAACAGTTATTCTTCTGTTGAGTAGGTAGCGCAAGTTGTATATGGGATGAACTGAATTTTTGGTTTTGAGAACCGATGAATCAAACGATATCTCAATGCGGTGCAGTGGTTGGGGAACTTTGTTCCTGTTCAAAATGTTATGAACCGATTTTACCTCGTACCCCTCTTGCTCTACGGCAGATTTTATTTCATCTGTAGGAACGGAACTATCTATGCCTTTTATGACAATAATCAATCCCTTAGCACTTTTTAATTGGTATGTATAGTAGCTTTTATTTTCTGCGTCCAGGTGTCTTGATATAATACGAAAGTTCGTTTCTGTACTGGCTTGAATTTTGGTCTCTTGAATTTGTCCGCGTCGTATAGAAACGACGTAGAAATTGTTCTTACCTACAAGTTGAGTCAACATGTTGACTATGCTATTTGATGTTTGCTCCCGCAGATAGATAGGTGGCGGTTTAACTTCTTTAGTGGCTGTCCCATTAGCTAATTCTGCTTCTTCATCGTCAGGTATGGATAGTACAGAGAATCTGTTACCATTTGTTGGCAAAGAGACTACGTTAGAGCCTTTGTATTGTTTGGCCACGCGTTCCTGTTGGGTGGACCTAGGGCTAGCCTTTCTCTTAGTTATTGTTATATATCTGTCCATGCCTGTTTGCACTTTAGTACTTTTTGGTACAGCTCCTGTATTTGTTAATGCAAATCGTGATGTTCCAGGTTTTTCGTTATTATTCCTCTGGTCAGACGGCTTCACACTTTGAACCACATTTACGGTCGGATCAACACACTTGCTCAGGTTGGGCACACTTGAACTTAAATTTCTGTATGGAAAACCAGTTGCGCTGGCAATTTTTGCACTTAAAAGATGTTTGTTTAATTCAGGGTATCGAATGTTTTCATTGCTCACGCTCGGGGAGCTTACCACAATATACGCATTTCTGCTATTTGTGCTGGGCCTACTCTCCTTATTGGGAGTATTTGTGAGGCTCATTCACAAATCTCTTCGGGCACACTAATTATTGTTCTTTTTTTTTCACCTATTACAAATATTTTTTTTCACCTACGGTAAATATTTTTTCACTTTTTTTTTTTTATTATATTATTTTTTTTTTTTTTGTATTTTTGTTACTCACTGATACACGTCCGTACTCGTCAAGAGCTAGTTCGCAACCAATGGTAAAAATGAGGTTTACATTATTTGAAATAAATCTTAATAGCTTTTTATAATTTATGCAAAAACTTATAACGACTTTAAGTTTTAACAGAGAACATACATAAGTATCTCGCGACCCACGTTATTTTTTACAAAAAAATCCATCAAGCTGCTTATATTTAAAATTAATTCAAACATTATTTATCGTTTTTTAGAAAAAAAAAATTTTATGCGTATTAAACTTTTTTATTAAAATAAATAAGAAGACAAAAATGTTTAATTTTTCATGCAATTATTAAAATTTTATTTTAACAAACATTGAAATATCAGTTTATTAAACGCTTAAAATAGGGTAAAGGCTACAATAAATATTTCAAATATATGAAACGTTTATTAAACGTTTAAAAGGCTATTAAACATTTATAAATACTCTTTTTTCGACTTTTGCTTATTAAAGACTTATAAAGCTGCAATGAAGTGTTTATGAATTAGACTGTTAATATTTCAAACAAGCCATAAAATAGATTAAAAGTGCCTAAAACTATAAGGAATGACGAAAATTCGGTAAAAGGTAAAAATTGTTAAATTAGCGGAAATTCGCAAAAATTTGCAAACATGGGCATGATAACAACGTTTAATATTTATTAAAAATCGTTAAAGCTGTAAAGAACCATAAATATAAGAGGAAAAAACGCTTCTATCGCGAACATGGCTAAAATTCTCAAAAAATTGCAAAATTGGAAACAACCCCTAAAAATTTAATTCGATAAATGGGTTTTAAAAATTAAAATGTCGGAAAATAGCATAAAAATGTTTGCAAAAATCACAAAAATTCGTGAAATTTTTCAATATTTTAAACAAGCCATAAAATGTATATAATAATAAATTGCTGTTGTTGCATATTTGCTGAAAAAGTGAGGAGAAGACTTTTGCGAGTTTGCAGCAAGCCGCTGCCGGAGACATGCAAAAAATTCTATTTTAACAATTTTATTTACTTCCATCTATGCAAAAAATCTAACTGTTGAAAAAATAAAATAAAAAAATTAAGCTTTTCAAAACTATATGTATTTCCAATAAAAAACAAGAGCTGTAAGCTGCTTGGTTTGTTTTCAATAAAAATCCGATAATATTGGTTTCTGTGACACCTAAAACCTACACTAATTTAAGTTCGAACAAAAAACCGACAACATTGGATTTCATGACACCAACGTATTTATTTTGTCGGTTTCAAATCCAATTCCAATAAAATTGGTTTCTATGACATCCCTGTATAATCTGTAGTAAACATAGGGGGGATTTCATGTCAAGTGACCCAATTTTTAAATCAATGTCTTCCGATTTAGATGAAAATTGAAAAAAACATTAGACATAAGCTTTCTTTTGAGCAAAAAAAAAAAATAAATAAACAAATAAAAAACATTCCTGTTAAAAAAAAAAAATAAAAAAAAGCTTTAAATTTAAAAAAAAAAAAAATTTTAAAAATTTTGAAAAATAAAATTAAAAGATTTTGTTAGTCGTGCTTAATTCCCAATTTTTATTCTTGATAAACCCACTTAAATTTATTGTTGATGGGATAAGCTATTCCTATGCGCATTTCACTGGTTGTTTGGGTCAGATCATGAGAAAACTTCATCCAAAGACTTTAGAAAAACTGAAGATATTAAGCAAATAAAACTGTTAAGCGTATAAGAATTATAAGGTACAGTTCTACTTGTAACAATATCAAAGCTTTAACAAAAACATCAACAGTAAAGAGTGAGTTTATCTCTTCTTACATTCCCCACTACAATTGATTGGAATTCTTCCAACATTAGTTGTAGTTGTAAGTAGGTTAGGGAATGTACTTACTGAACACCTTATCAACACCATTTTGCCAGCAAATACTCATATAGAGCACTTCCATATGAAAACGATCAAAATTGGCAAATTTTTGGACGACCTGTGAGGGTAACTTTTGGGTTTATATATATGTTATTCTAAATTTACTGTTTTATTCTGAATTAACTAACATTTTACTTTGGCCTTAAAATTTTCAATATAAATTTTCAATTAAATTACCTTTGATTTTATGTTTGAATATTTTGAAAATTTTTCTTCATTTAAATTAAAATAGTTCGGGGGGAATATTTTCCTTGTAAAAAAAAAAAAGGAAGAAATTAAGATATATATTTATTTGTGGAAAAACCAATTCTTAGAGCAAGGATTAAAGGAAATTTTATTTTTGCAAAATACCTACATACTTTGGGATTTGGTTTCTTAAAGGAAATTTGGCGCTTTTGGTTTAGGGCGATTAGAGATAATTTTCTCGAATTAATTTTAACAAACCGGAAGTTATTTCAGATATAACAGAGCTCAGAATCATTGGCAAGAATACGGAAGATAATCAATTTCATTTGGTAGTCGAAGTGGTGTTGGTGTGGGTGAGTGGATTTGCATTAGCAATATAATGGATTCATCTGGACCCTACATCAACCACAACAAACTTTTCTCAGCGTATAAATAAGTACCTTTTGAATGTCATACACTCAAATTGAAATGACCAGTTCGTTTTTATCGTTAAACTTACCCAACGTGATTCTTTTCGTTATCCTGGTATTAAATAATCTTGCAAAGTATTTTGAATTTTACGTCATATAATAACATTATCTTACAGTTTAACTTGATTAAACTTGAACTATTACTTATTCGGTTTCTGTTTAACGTAAATTAACGTAAATTTTTTTTTAATACAATTAACGTTAGTCCTATTTTGACACCTACTTTATTGTAATTTTTTTTTTAACTCTTAAAACATCTATTACACTCTTAACAGTCAGACAACATACAAAGTAAACGTAAAATTAGAATCAAACACGGCTAAACTCATACACATACAGACAACCACACCAAGCACAATTGAATAAAAATACTCATTACATATAAACCCTATATATGTTGAGTGATTTTTGTTAATAACGGCAAGAAAAATTCCGTCTGTATTAACAGTTTTTTTTTTAAATATTCATATTTAACCTTCCAATGCAATATATATAAAATCGACGAAATTGTCATCCGGCGCCTGCTGACAACGTTGGCCCAAGTAAAAGTAAGTTTATTTATTGATATTTTCGGCATATATAAAATCATCTTAAAAATCAATTTTTAATTTTGTATTATGAATATTTGAACTTAATTTTTTTTATATTGAATATAATATAAATGACTCATACGCAACGTAGTGTTGCCTTTTATTAAATTTTTATTCGTTTTGCTTAAAACCAAAAATATTCCTATGACAAATTAATTGACACCCTACATCCTTATACTCAATACCTTATTACTGTTTAAAGCGTGTTTTATTAATTATGCAATCTAATTTCTTATAATTTTTTTTATTTAACAAATGTCAATCATATAAATAAGGTATTTAATAATTAGTTTTTTTTTGTTATTTTTTAATCGTTAATGGTGACTTAATTTTTTTTTAAGAGATACTTTACAACTTTGTTTAAATTTTTTGTTTTTTTTAACCTTAAGTTTTTTTTTTTTTTAATAAAATTGAGCCATTAATTTATGATTTTGATAATGAAATTTTGAATTAAGGAATTTCTTTTTATTACGAAAGGTGAAGTAGGGTATAAGGGTATATGAGCTAATTTAGTATTCGTTTGTTTTTAATTTTTTATATTGGGCTGACAACGAATAGTAAGCATACTGTCAGCATGGTGGGCGGGCTAGGTCGTAGGGTAGTGTACACCACCTCAAGCTACCCTACAATCAGCAACCACTTCTTTCTTCTCTCTTCTCAATCTAGCTCTGTAGATCATTCATTTAATTCATGCTACCTAAAGTAAAGTTTCCGGTTTCGATTCAAAAGATAATTTCTATTAATATTTCATGGGAACATTATACAACATTCCCCATCCGACGAGCACGGCCGAATCTAATAGGTAGCCTCGTTCCCAAACTTAGTTAACCCAAACACAGAATCGTTACAGACCCCTCTCCGATTTTAAAATAAATAGTCTCAATCGATTGCCCAGCAAAAAATAATGTACCTACATATTTTTTTTTTTAATAGTGACTGGTTTAGTGGTGGTGTACACCACTGTCATGTGACAAAATTGAAGAATTCTTCATAAGGGACCTCATTGAACCACTACTATAGCGATCGCAACGAGTGATAGCTCGTTGGAAAGGTATTGAATCAGGCTTTAATTGAAAAATAAAATTTTTCTAATTTTTCTTAGAAATTTACCTTTAAATTTTCCCATGAAAATTAAATTTTCCGATTTTCCACAGAAGCTCCTAAATTTTCCGGCTAATTTTTTTTTTTTTGGATTCCTCATAATTTTTGCTTTAAGAATCAGCAATAAAAAAATGGGCCCCGACTCCTTGTTTGGACAGGAGAAGAGCATTTAAGAGACCACCTTGTTAAAAATACATTTTAAAAATTATTTTACAGTTAAAAATACATTTATGAAGAAAAAATCAATTTTTTTTTTAAGAGCCCCAAGTTGAGTGTGTAGTGAATATGGTCTGCCTGCCTTCACAAGATCGGCCATAAATCCATGGATAATAGC
This sequence comes from Pollenia angustigena, assembly GCA_930367215.1. Lineage (NCBI taxonomy): Eukaryota > Metazoa > Arthropoda > Insecta > Diptera > Polleniidae > Pollenia > Pollenia angustigena. The sequence goes on from OV884057.1 coordinate 253,390,091, forward strand.
AGCAGTGGCATGTAATGGCACACCAAACCCGACTGAGGCTACAGGTCATAAAATGTTTTGTAAATTTTTTAAATTACCAGGTAATAAATATTTCGCCTAAAATGATACGTGCAGAAACAAGTCATAAAACACGGATTTTCCATAAATATGGCGAAATATTTATTACCTCGTAATTTAAAAAATTTGCAAAACATTTTATGACCTGTGGTCGGCTTATTGGCAGTAACCAATTAAGTCCCTCTTTAAAAACATTTTATGACCAGTAGTTCACGCAAATTTTCCTATTAAAGAGAAGCAAATATCGCTTATTTTTTTTTACCTATTTTTTACCAAAAAATAAATATAAATACTTCACACACTCTGAGTCAAATTTCAGTTGAATACTAAACGTGAAAGTGTTAAAGTGTTTTTTTTTTTTTTTTTTTGTAAAGTAAAGAGTGAAGCTGTAAAGACAATTTAAAGTAAAATGAATAAATTTTGCTGCAATCCGTTTAACAAGAGTGGACATCGTTCGAAAAAGTATTAAAATTAACTGGTGTTTCGAAGCGATACATGAATGAATTAAATAAACAATACGGTGAAGAAGCAGAATTCATTTGCCCCAACTGTAACACAATCCGAGAGTGAAATGCCAAGTGAACAAAATGTTTCATCTGATAGTGAGGCAGACATTCCGATGGTCAATATGTCTTTGAGTCCTTTGAATGGGGCTATTACCACTTTAGGTGAAACGCCTATTAGAAAAAGAAAGTTGCGAAGTGAAACATACAGGAAAGAGAAAAAAGGCAAGGTTATGAGTGCAATCGCGACAATATTTGATGAAGGCTCTGATAACGAATGCAGTCAAGCAGATGACGTTGATGACGGCAAACAAATGATTGAGCAGTTGAAAAGAAAATTCAATTTAGCGACCACTTTTCCGGAGAAATATCTCATTTTATCTGTGCTGCCTCAATCATGGTCTATACGCAAGATTTCTGAACAGTTTCAAACATCTTTTTACATCGCGAGAAGAAGCAAAGAATTAGTTCGACAGAAGGGCATATTGGCGACTCCCACCAAGAAATTTGGCTCAAGGACCCTCAGCGAAGCAACGGTGAAATTGATTCAAGATTTTTACTGCAATGATGACAACAGCCGCGCCTGCCCAGGTACACGTGACTATGCGCAGATTATTATTATGTAATCTATCCGAAGCATACCATCAGTTCAATGAGAAATACCCAGCAGAAAAAGTGGGATTTTCTAAGTTTGCCATCCTACGACCAAAAGAATGCGTGCTGGCATTAGACACGCACGGAACGCATTCAGTCTGCGTTTGCATGTTTCATCAAAACATCAAATTAATTTTCTTTCCATGCAAGAAATTGAAAGTATTTCAAGGTGAAATTGAAACATATAGGACCTCCTGTCGAAGTCGTTGTGCGCATACCCCACGGAAAATTGTCATCTGTCCAAATGCGACAATTGTCCGAAGATTGACGAGCTAGAGCAATATTTGGCGGAAAAGTTTGAACAGCTGTTAATTCAGGAGGTGCATTTCAAACAGTGGATAATTAGCAGCGGCAGATGTTCCCTTGAGACCGTGGTAAAGCAGATTCCGGAATTCATCGAGGAATTCGGATTCAAGTTGAATGAACTGAAGGCGCACCATTTCATATCCGAGATGCAATCGAAATTTCTAAAGGAAAGTAAGGAGAAATTAGCCCAAAATGAATTCATTGTGATAAGCGACTTTGCCGAGAATTACACTTTTCGCGTTCAGGATGAAATTCAGGCTTATCACTGGGCAAACGACCAGTGCACGGTGCATCCTTTTTGCATTTATTTCAAAAACGAAGATAACGAACTACAGACCGTAAGCCTTGTTGTTGTCGCGGAGAGTTTAGCTCATAATTATGTGTCCGTTTATTTATTTCAAATGAAACTGTTTGAATTCTTAAGATCAAAATTCGATGCAATCGAAAAAGTAACGTTTTTCTCAGACGGCGTGGCTTCTCAGTACAAGAATAAAAAAAATTTTTACAATCTTTGCATAATTGAAGAAGAACAAAACTGCAAGGTCGAGTGGCACTTTTTCGCGACGTCCCACGGTAAGGGCCCATGCGATGCGTAAGGGGGAACCCTAAAACGCATGGCGACTAAGGCAAGTTTGCAAAGGCCATATACTGACCAGATCTTAAATGTACAACATTTGTTTTCGTGGATTCAAAGCAAGTGTTCAAGCATGAATTGAATGGTATCGATGCCCATCCTTGGTATTGCTAAATGAAGACGGTTTTACCGCGGTCTTAACATAAATGACATCTGGAGGCGCCACAGTCAGCAAATATTTGCTATAAGCTAGTTTTAGTACTTAGAAGTAAAATGAAGTTTAATTTTTTGTATGTATCGTTTAAAAATTCCATTCGTTGTTCGACCTTTGAACTTAACATTATTATTTGTTACTTGCTAGCGCATATATTGCGGTTTGAATTTATTTAAACAAGTTAATGAAATAAAATTATATTTTAACTAATATTGCGATTGTTAAAACCCTTTACAAAGAAACTTTGTGGCGTTTTATTTTCTACGTGGAGACCATAAGTGGCGACATCCCCTTGTACTGGACGGGATCCATTGAAACCAGCATAAAGTTGTACATTTATTGGACCTTCAACCCGGATCGTTTTGTTAATTGGAGTGGATAACCCGGATTTATTTTTTATTGGAAGAAACAGGTGAAAATAATAATAGTTTTTTATTTGATTCATTTGTTCTTGTGAGACTTGTTTTTTTTTACAAACAAAATCTTGCAAAAACACTTTGATACAATACTTAGATACATGGTAAGAGAAGTACTGTATGTCACAAAGGTGGGTAAATTGACCAACATTGGGACATGCATTTAGTGCACTTAGTCAAGTTCACAACCGAGCAAATAGTAATAAGGTGGCAACTGTTTTTTATTCGACAACTCTGCTTTATGATCGTGTAGTAACGGCCTCTGTCATTGACATAAACACGCTGACAGCTATTTTTTGTTTTTTTTTTTTGTTAATTGTTTGGCAGATCATTTTGCAATAAATTTAATTTGCTTTAAATTATTTGTATGATAAAAATGGTATAGTTTCGGATGAAAAACCTAGAAAATGTGGATTGGTGATGAATAATAGTGTCTATGGTGCGACAATAAATCTTCATTCAGTGCTCAAAATTATAAGATTATTATTTGTCTGCAAAACACTTGTCGTTGTTCGTGCTTTTTTTTAAACATCCTTGGTCTCCAATCAACCAGCCAGCCAACCAACCAGGCACCCAAACCAGCGATATTGGTGCCCCAATTTGGTCGTCATTTGTTTTTAGATACCCCGGCACAAATCAAAGTCTTGGGAGACATATGAGATTTCCATAAAAATTGAACTGAGTTGGCATATTAAAATGGCAAATGTGTCAAACATCTATTACTAAAAATATACAGTTAAGATAAAATTAAATGTTTTAAAAGGAAATATAAAACTTTAAGCGGCAGCGAAAACAAGTGTTTTCTGTTGTTGTGGTTGTTTAACAAAAGAAAAAAGCAACAACAACTAGAAGCTGTATCCACTGTAATTGGTGATTTTTCATCTTTACCTCCTTTATTGCAACAGGAGCCTTTGGGACTACCGGAACGGTTGGTTTTTTTTTAAGAAATTTGTGTACTTTAATGGAAAGATAAATATATGGTGAGTTTTTAAGAACATTATAAACTTTAATGAGATAAGTAGGAGGATAAAAACTTGTTTAAATTCCTTTTATTGTACAAGTTTTATCGTGCTAATTTTATTTACCCATACCCTATTAAACAAGTGTAACGAAAAATTTATCGGGTAATATATGGTAAACAGATAATCAAATAAATAGTACCGAAGCCTTAGGTTTGTAATCAATACGCCTTGACAGCCTTACATATTGTTTTGAAATTTGGGTTTTGGTTAAACTACTAAGCAAGTGTAAGTAGTGTGAAGTTAGAGTTTGATTTTTTCGTACTATATCAGATTTACATATACAGACCCTGTTAGAAATTTGTAAAATAATTCTGTTTCATTTGAAATTGAGAAACATTTTAGTTTTTTTTTGAGTACAGTCCTTAAGTTTGAAGTTACTTTGTCGAATTTTATAAACCATTTGTGGGTGGGTTTTCTGTTCATTGGAGATATATATATATATTGTGTATTTTTTTGCGACACTTGGTCAAAATGGCAAAATCCCGAAAGCTTATCACTTTTGAACGTACAGCGGCTCTATTATTGGATTTCGAAAAAGAATATTATGAGTTGCCAATTGAAACTCTTAACACTTATTTGCTCGACATTAGAAAAGAAGAGCTTAAGATGTTGTGGGATAAGACAAAAAATGCCTATGAAGATTTTGCTACAGGTAGTGATGAGGAGGTTTCCGAAGAGGAATTTGCGAGCGCCGGTGAAATTTTTAGAAATTGTCGATTAGGATACATCTCGTGTGCTGCTCAAATGGGTGAATTATCAGCGTCGTTTTTAGATAAAACGGGAATGTCATCAACTCAGTATGGGGGGAGAAATACTGCGGAGACATCTAGTAGTCAAAAGCACCATTTAAAGCTGCCACCTTGTATCACAGAAGTTTTCAAAGGCGACTACCGATCATGGCCGTCGTTTAGGGACTTATTTAAAGCTGTGTATATTGATGGCGCCGACTTGTCAGGAGTTGAAAAACTCTGCTATTTAAGACAATTTACAGAGGGTGAAGCATTATTAATAGTAAAAGAAACCCCGCTTACTAACGAAGGTTTTCAGACTGCTTGGGAAAACCTCAAGGACAGGTACGAGAATAAAAGGATTTTAGTTCACGACCAATTGAAGAATCTTTTTAATTTGGTGCCTGTAAAATCGGAAATAGGCAATGAAATTAAAAGGTTACAACGTGACATTAACAACTGTATTGCAACCCTTCGAGTTTATAAAATAAATATTGAGTCATGGGACCCAATATTCGTTTATGCTTGTTTAACAAAATTGCCTTTTCATACCTTGTCATTATGGGAGCAAAGTGTTAAGAGCAAAATGGAAATTCCTCTTTGGAATGATCTTGATGAGTTTCTTACTGGACGTTTTCACTCTCTGGAAACAATAAATAACATTCGGGGGGCTAATATAACCGAATCTAATAGTAAGTCAAATAATAACAAATCGAACAGTTCCAATCATCGAAATACCTCTGTTAAAGTTTACCAAACCAACATTTCAGGGAAATCTTGCCCAATTTGTGCCACAAACCATGCGCTGAAAGATTGTCGAAAGTTTTTGAGTAAGAATCAGGCAGGAAGATTTCTATTGGTTAAAACTCGGAAACTGTGTATCAACTGTTTGAGGGAAGGGCATAAGTTAAGTGAATGTAAAAGTAGTTCCAGTTGTTCTAAGTGTAATCTTAAGCATCATACTCTTCTACATAAGGAGGTTACTAATTCTGTATCGGATACAAGTAGTCAAAATCCGAATGAGGTGGCGTCCACATCTCAGGGTATTGTAAGTCCACAGAGTAATACTGTGCAAAACTGTTTTGTAACAACTTCTAGTCAGATTCTTTTAGCAACGGCAGTAGTTTATGTTGTATCTCAGGGACAAACTTTTACTGCGAGGGCTCTTATTGATCCGGCCTCGCAATCGTCGTTTATTTCAGAAAAACTTCAACGAAAACTTTATCTGCCTGTTGAAAAGGTAAATTCTACTATTTCTGCCCTTAATTGTGCTCCGGCTGGCTACTCTAGTAAGCAGTGTAATTTTGTATTAGGTTCTCGGATAGATAAATCTTTCAAACTAAAAATGTCAGGTTTGGTACTTCCTCGATTAACTGGCAATTTGCCAAATAGGTCTGTGGATAATTCTCTTCTCGTGAGCTCGCCACTTAACATGGATCTGGCGGATCCTAATTTTACAAGAAGCGGGCCTATAGATATTTTAATAGGTGGTGATTTTTACCCGAAAGTTATGTTAGCAGGTACGAAACACAATGTTTATGGAAATTTGATGGCCCAGGAAAGTGTATTTGGGTGGATCTTGACAGGTCCCATTGAAGATAGACATTCTAGGTCATTTACATCAGTAGTTTCCTGTTATACTGAAGTGAATTTAGAAAATCAGTTGCAAAAGTTTTGGAGGCTAGAGGAGCCACCAACGGTATCGAAAATGAGTCCTGAAGATGATTATTGTGAAGAGTTTTTTAAGAAGACCACTAGAAGAAATAGTGAAGGGCGCTTCATTGTAGCGTTGCCTATTAAACCTCAATATTTAAGGGGAGACAATTTGGGCTCATCTCGGGAAAAGGCCATGTATCAATTTTTAAGAAATGAAATATCACTTCAGAGGAATCCAGGGTTAAAAGCCACTTATGATAGGACATTGTCTGAATATGAGGAGCTAGGTCATATGTCTCAAGTGAATGGTAAAGATCTGAATGGGTTAAATAACTATTATTTACCACACCACGCTGTATTTAAGCCGGAAAGTACTTCCACAAAAGTCAGGGTGGTGTTCAACGCTTCGAGTAAGACATCTACAGGATTAAGTTTAAATGATATATTGTATACTGGCCCCGTTTTGCAAAATGACCTGACATTGCTTATTATACGATGGAGATTTTATAGGTTTGTCTTTAATGGAGACATAGAAAAAATGTATAGACAGATTCTTGTAGAGCCTGAGCATACTAAATTTCAAAGAATTATATTTCGACGGGAGCCTCAGGATGATTTATGTGATTACGAGCTAAAAACAGTTACCTTTGGGGTTAATTGTGCCCCTTTTTTAGCCATAAGAACTTTGCATCAACTTGCAAATGAAGTTGAAGAAAAATTGCCTTTGGCATCTAAAATTTTGCGGGACATGATGTACGTCGATGACGCGCTCGCTGGAGCCCATGATGTAGAATTGGCTTTAAAAGCTCGTGATCAAATAATCGCAGCTTTATCATCCGCAGGTTTTTCGATGCGAAAATGGACTTCCAACAATGGGAAAATTTTAGAAGGGTTGCCATCAGATCATTTATTGCATGAACACTTTTTAGAAATCGATGACACGAGTACCACAAAAACATTAGGCGTTAGGTGGAATGCCAAAACTGACCATTTTTATTTCTCTACAGTAGCTATACCATTGAAAGATAGCTATACGAAGAGGGAAGCTCTTTCTACAATCGCAAGACTTTTCGATCCCGCTGGTTGGTTAGGGCCGATAGTCGTGGTAGCAAAAATTTTGATGCAACAGATATGGATTGATAAAACGGATTGGGATGAAGCCTTGTCTGAGTCTAGTGGGATAAAATGGCGTCAGTTTCTATTGGATTATGTTCATATCGATAGCATAAAAATACCAAGATGGGTAGGTTTTAAACCATCGGTGAATTTAGAATTTCATGGGTTTTCAGATGCTTCAGAGAAAGCATACGGTGCTTGTGTATATGCTCGTATTCAGGACGCAGATGGTAGGGTCCAAAGCCATTTGGTTTTGGCGAAATCAAAGGTGGCTCCACTAAAAACTGTTTCTTTGCCCAGGCTAGAACTCTGTGGGGCTTTATTATTAGCAGATTTATTAAAGGTTATTAAGAAAGATTTGAAACTAGATGGTAATAACACCAAATTCTACACGTGGACTGATTCCATGATTGTGTTAGCCTGGCTGCAGAAACCTCCGAGTTCGTGGACCACTTTCGTGGCAAATCGAGTTGCTAAGATAACAGAGTGTGCTAGTAAAGAGGGTTGGAGGCATGGAGCTTCTCGTGACAACCCAGCGGACTTGTTGAGTAGAGGAGTTCGCCCGCAAGAGCTAGTAACTAATCCGTTTTGGTGGCATGGTCCTAGTTTTCTGTGCTCCGATTCATCCCAGTGGAATATAGTAACTGATACTTGCTTTGAGACTAATGAGGAACAGAAGACTCATAAGGTGTTTTTTACATACTCTGAATCTGATTACGACTTAATGGAAAGATTTTCGTCGTTTACAAGAGCCCTGCGGGTTGTGGCTATAGTAATAAAAGCAATACAAAGAATGCGTAGGTCTGGTCCTTCTCAGTCTTCCTTTAAAGAAATAACATCAAATGAATTGAACACGGCAAAAATGAAATTAATTACCATGGCTCAAAAGGTAGCATTTGGCGAAGAGTATCATGCATTAGAGAACAAGAAATTAGTTAAGACCGGCAATTTATTAAATTTAAATCCCTTTTTAGACGAGAAAGGCATCATGCGCGTAGGAGGTCGGTTGGCAAATGCTGTGAATTTGAGCTATAATGAAAGATTTCCAATTGTATTGCCTCCAGACTGTCGGTTCTCTATACTACTCGTAGATTTTATTCACAAGGTCACATTGCATGGCGGGAATCGACTAATGTTGAGAGTTTTGCGGACTCAGTTCTTCATTGTGCGTGCTAGGAACTTAATAAAGTCTGTTCTAAGCAGGTGTAGAGTGTGTGCGGTATATAGGAAAAAGGTTCAGAGTCAGATTATGGCAGCGCTTCCCACTAATAGGACTATACTTTCTAGACCATTCACAGCGACAGGGGTAGATTTCGCAGGACCATTTGACATTCGGAATTTTACAGGCAGAGCTTGCCTCATAACAAAGGGGTATGTGTGCCTCTTTGTGTGTTTTGCTACGAAAGCTATTCACTTAGAAGCTGTGAGTAATTTGTCAACTCCATCATTTCTAGCAGCCTTTTCACGATTTGTAGCTCGCCGTGGGTGTCCAAGAGATATGTATTCTGATAATGGCACTAATTTCGTCGGCGCATCAAAGGTTTTAAAATCAGAATTTCGTGAATTTTTGCGAAGCTCAAACTCGGAGTTAAATGCTCATTACGGATTACAAGGAGTTACTTGGAAATTTAATCCTGCAAGTGCCCCTCATATGGGAGGTCTCTGGGAAGCAGGAGTAAAAAGTTTTAAACACCACTTCAGGAGAATGGCAGGTGGAATAAAATATACCTTTGAAGAATTTTCAACTTTATTGGCTCGAATTGAATCGTGCCTTAATTCGCGCCCATTGTGTCCTCTCATAGACGATGTGGAGTGCCTGGATGTTTTGACCCCAGGTCACTTTTTGATAGGAGCCCCCCTTTTAAGCCCACCAGAACCGGAAATAACAGAGTCTCCAATTTCGATAATTAATCGATGGCAAAAGGTAAAGGCATTAAACCAACGTTTATGCAGCAGGTGGAAAGACGAATATTTAAAGGATCTGCAAAAACGCAACAAATGGAAATTTATGGAAAAAAATTTGGAGGTTGGTGACATGGTTGTAATAAGAGAGGATAATTTACCACCGAACGAATGGCGTTTAGGTCGAATATGTAAGCTTCATACGGGTAAAGATGGTCATACTAGAGTTGTTGAATTAAAAACAGTGCGTGGAATAATTACCAGGCCAGTGGTAAAGCTTGTGGCTCTACCGACTTATTAATTTTTATGTATTAGTATATTTTGCAGTATTATGGTATCCCGCAGAAAGTACACTGAAGGTAATCGCACCACCCCTAGAATGGTTTGTAGGATTTGCCTAAAGGACCATCCTTTACGTTTCTGTGCGAGATTTTTAAGAGAAGGCTACCAGGAACGGATGCGCCTGGTCTCGTTTTATAAATACTGTGCTGGGTGCTTGAGCCACGACCACACATGGTGCACATGCAAAAGCACAGGAAAGTGCAAACGTTGTGGTGATATGCATCATACCTTGTTGCATAAACCTGGTTCCCGACATCAATTTTCGGGGCAGAAGCGTAGTAAACGTGTTAGACGTTTACAACGAGATGCTAGATCTAAAGGACCAAGTTCGTCCCAAGACTCTGCCAAGGGACCAAGTTCGTCCCGGGGCTCTGCCAATGGACCTCGTTCGTCCCGAGTCCGTACCAGGGGACCTCGTTCGTCCCGAGTAGGGGCCAATAGACCTACTTCGCTCGCTGACAATAGAAATGAGAGACCTAGTACGTCTCGAGCTCTTGTGCCAACTAGTTCTAGAACCGTCTTAGACGGCCGGAACGAGCGGACAGAAGATGTACCATTATACCGAATAGATGACGGTATTCATTTGAGGCCTACTGCGATAGTTAAAATAATGGCTAAAGAAGGATGTATTCTAGAGCGGGCCCTAATCGACCCCACTAGTGGATGTTCGATTATTTCGGATGAAATTGTGAGACGCTTGGGCGCTAAGACGATGAGAATTGGCCAGTCAGAGCATTGTTTTATAGAGATTCGTGGGAATTATGGTATCAGCTCCACAGTTTCAACATATGCTCGAGTTCAACGTAGTTACAGCACGGTGACTCCGAAAGAGTCTATTCAAAAAAACATTCTTGACGAGTTTCCTGGGCTTCAATTAGCGGATCCTCAATTTCATATTTCGGCAAGGGCGCATATCACGTTAGGAAGTGAAGTTTACACTAGGATAATCAGAAATGGAACCGCAGGCGGATCCTTTGGCAAACCACTCGCACAATTCTCTATATTCGGATATATTATCTCTGGGTTGTGTTCAAAATGATGAGTATGCGGGAGTTAACCTTAACCATAATAAATTTGATTTTGTGTACTTAAATATGGAAAGTTTAATTAATTGAATTCGTTTTTTTTTCTCTTCTCCTTAGTTTTATTTTATTCTTTAAGTATTTAGTGTCTCTGGGTTGCAGTATTGCAAGGCCGCCGGGATGTTCAAGCATGAATTGAATGGTATCGATGCCCATCCTTGGTATTGCTAAATGAAGACGGTTTTACCGCGGTCTTAACATAAATGACATCTGGAGGCGCCACAGTCAGCAAATATTTGCTATAAGCTAGTTTTAGTACTTAGAAGTAAAATGAAGTTTAATTTTTTGTATGTATCGTTTAAAAATTCCATTCGTTGTTCGACCTTTGAACTTAACATTATTATTTGTTACTTGCTAGCGCATATATTGCGGTTTGAATTTATTTAAACAAGTTAATGAAATAAAATTATATTTTAACTAATATTGCGATTGTTAAAACCCTTTACAAAGAAACTTTGTGGCGTTTTATTTTCTACGTGGAGACCATAAGTGGCGACATCCCCTTGTACTGGACGGGATCCACTGAAACCAGCATAAAGTTGTACAGCAAGGAAATTGCCATTAACACAGTTTTATGCACTCAAAAAGAACACGATGCCATGGAGCGACGAATTCAAAACAGATATAATAATGTCAAAACTATAACTGGAACGCAAAAGTTTCATTGCTTCATACCAAATATTTCTGATATGTCAATTAATGTAAAGTGGTACTCTTCGTCTGCCGACGTGCTAAATTTAAAGTTACTTTAATTTTATAATGATGCCAAGACAATTGAAATTTTTAATAAATATTATAATTAAGTATAAGCAGCAAAATAAGAAAGATTTTTCTTCATAAATGTATTTTTAACTGTAAAATAATTTTTAAAATGTATTTTTAACAAGGTGGTCTCTTAAATGCTCTTCTCCTGTCCAAACAAGGAGTCGGGGCCCATTTTTTTATTGCTGATTCTTAAAGCAAAAATTATGAGGAATCCAAAAAAAAAAAAAATTAGCCGGAAAATTTAGGAGCTTCTGTGGAAAATCGGAAAATTTAATTTTCATGGGAAAATTTAAAGGTAAATTTCTAAGAAAAATTAGAAAAATTTTATTTTTCAATTAAAGCCTGATTCAATACCTTTCCAACGAGCTATCACTCGTTGCGATCGCTATAGTAGTGGTTCAATGAGGTCCCTTATGAAGAATTCTTCAATTTTGTCACATGACAGTGGTGTACACCACCACTAAACCAGTCACTATAAAAAAAAAAAATATGTAGGTACATTATTTTTTGCTGGGCAATCGATTGAGACTATTTATTTTAAAATCGGAGAGGGGTCGTCCAAAAGGTGATCGCTTTCATATGGAATTGCTCTATAACCAATTTTAAATGTGATTATCACGTATTTTTAGAAAAATTTTTTCTTTGTGGACGTGACACATTCGCCTGTCACTGCATAACACTTAGTTGAAATGACATAAATAATAATAATTCTGGCAAATGATGTATTTTGAGCTCTATAATCTTAAAACACAAAAATAATAATTTTGACAAAATGAGAACTTTGTACGTTTTCTCGTTAAGGTGACGATATGTACTATAATTCAAAAGTTTTCAAGCATTAGAAAATTACATTAAACTGTTTACTCATTTGGACTTCTTTCTATCCATTCATTTTCATTCTGTTCGGTTATTCAAAATTAATAAAGTACTTTTTATGCCACAAACACATTACAAAATAAAAAAAAATTTTCATTTTAAGAGATCTCTCAAAAAATGTCCCAAAAAACAAGTTAGAGTGCTGTATTCGGCTGTGCCGAATCTTTGACACCCTCCACCGACAGTTCGAATATCTTAGGAGTAATATCTGTATGTAAAAACAAACATCTGCATTAAAATTGGTTGCGGTTTATACCTTTTTTAACTTATTGACCGACAATCAAAAAGTTTAATGCTTTTTTTTTAACAATTTTAACTAGATTGAGTAAAATAACATGATTCGTAACAGTTTATGCTGAACTTAAATGATTTTCAGGAGAGCAATTTATATTCGAACCCTGGTAAGCTATGAACCACTCATCCCAAAATTCTGCAGAATGATTTCTGGTTTTTAAAAACATAAATTTCAATACAGCGGAGAAATTAGTTTTAGCGTTTGCAGTGAATATCAGAAGGCTGTTAAAATGGGATCTAAGGTAAATTATGGACCGTGTATCACAAAATTACATATCATTTTTTGTTGGCCATATGAAGCTAAGCTGGAAGAAAGTTTACCGCAATAACTATATCTCCTACGGTCTTAGGTGTATTTTATTATTTAACCAGAGTGGGCTTTATATGGGGCCTAGGGTAAATTATGGACCCATTTTCACGAAATTTCACAGCATTATTTCTAGTCCTATTAAACTGTGACGATCCAAAATTTGTTATGATAGCATTATTAATTATGGTTTTAGGAGTACTAAACTGTTTTCCGGGAGTAGGGTTTATATGGGGCGTAGGCTAAATTATTAACCGATCTTTACGAATCTTTACAGTGTCATTTCTAGTCCTGTTAAACTGTGACGTGCCAACATTTGTTATGCTAGTATTATTTGATATTGGGCCTAGGGTAAATTATTAATCGATCCTCACGAAATTTAAAGGTCTTATTTGTTGTTCTATAAAACTTTGATGTACCAAAATTTGTTACGATACCAATGTTTTTTACGGTTTTAGGCGTACTTAACTCTTTTCCTGGAGTAATGTTTATGTGGGGCCTAGGGTAAATTATGCACCGATCCTTACAAAATTTAACAGTCTTATTTGTTGTTCTATAAAACTTTGATGTATTAAATTTTGTTATGATAGCACTATTTTTTACGGTTTTAGGCACACTAAACTCTTTTGCGGGAGTAAGGTGTATATGGGGCCTAGGGTAAATGATGGACTGATCTTCACGAAATTTCACAGTGTCATTTCCAGTCCTATAAAACTGGGACGTGCCAAAATTTGATATGATAGCATTATTAATTACGGTTCAAGGCGTACTAAACTCTTTTCCGGGTGTAGGGTTTATATGAGGCCTAGGGTAAATTATGGACCCATATTCACGAAATTTAACACTCTTGTTTCAAGTTCTATAAAACTATGATATGCGAAAACTTGTAATGATACCATTATTAATTAGGGTCTTAGGCGTACTGTGCTGTTTTACGGGAGTAGGGCTTATATGGGGCCTAGCGTAAATTATGGACGTATCTTAACGAAATTTTGCAGCATAATTTCCAATCAAATAAAACGAATTTTTGCCAAATCTTGTATCATTATGTGCATTTTTCCACTATTTATGTTAGTTTTTGTAACAAAATTATCAATTTTTTTTAGGTGGTCGTTCCACATTTTGACTCATAGCTGTGATCCTACTGAACCAATTTTGCTGGATTTCAATCCCAAACTGCTTAGGATAACTACAAGCAATTTGACACCAAGCTTGCTTATTTATTTTAAGTTTTTCGAAAGTGCGCTTGTTTCCAACAGACGAACAGACGGAACGATGGACAGACGGTCAGACGGACAGACAGACGGACATGGCAAAATCGACTTAGAATTACTTAAGGACCCAGAATATATACTAAAAAAGTTTCACACGGAATGACAAACTGAGTATACCCTCTTCACAACTAATTGTGGTGGAGGCCCAACAAACACGGAGGTTTGATTTCAAATTGAAAATGATTTGAAATCAAACGTTTTCTCAAACGTCAAACGTTTGATAATGATTTGAAAATCATAGCGTTATCAGCAAAAAGGGTAAAATATTTTCAAATTGAAAAAAGCCTTTATTTTCAACTTGCTATCAAACGTAATTCTTAAATGTTTGTCAAATGTGGATTATAATGTGGAATATAAATAAAAAATAACACTACGTGACAAAATTTCAACAACGTCGTGACCAAATGAATCTGACAGTTAATCTTTATGTAAAATTGTCCGCTGAATCCGAATAGTTTTTGAGATATTCCAAAATAACCGTTATTTGTGTTTTTAAAAAAGATGATGTGACTGAAATGCAAATATCTTCAAAAATTTTAAACGGATTATGTATTTCTTTATTTTAAGTGAAAGGTAATAAAATTTCTAAAATAACCATGGATTGCTTGTGAAGATTAGTCAAGAAATGACAGTGCTACAGGGGAAAAAACTTAAAGCTTCATTTTGCTCTTTTCAATTTATTTTTATTAAACCAATGATTTAAAAAGCCTAATGTTTTATTGCATGCCACATTAGATTATTTTAATATGAACATTTTGAGCCCAACAAGACATAGATTGGTAAAAAAATGACAAAGCTACAGAAGATTTAGTAAATTAACACACATAGAAATTCAATAATTTCAAGCAATTTTTGTTAATAAAAATTTAGCTTTGTATATTTATTTGTTGTGGGTTAGTTCAATTAATCTTCTGTAACTTTGCCATTTTTGCACCGATCTGGATCCTATTGGGCACAAAATGTTCGTTTTGAAATAGGCTAAAATGTTATTGTTTTGATATTTGCATTTTTTTAAAAACACAAATATCGGTTATTTTGGAATACCTCAAAAACTATTCTACTTTTGACACTTCTGACTTCATATTCGGATTCAGTGGAAAATTTTACACAAAGACTAGGTGTCAAATTCATTTGGTCAAAAAATTGTCACGTAGTGTAATTTATTTTTTTAAATTTAAATTTATTATTTATTTAAATAAACTGTGAGATAAACATTCGGCACCATAGCTAAAAGATAAAATAATGTTGTTTTCGTCCTCTACTTTTTGGAAAGACAAACCACTTCGCTCCCTTTTATTTTGAGGGTTGCAGCACCGCGATCGTTCAACAAACTTTCTTCACTTTCCCGTTATATTTTCCTTCTTTTTGGTATTTTTAATCATTGTAATTGAACAGAAATAAGCTGTTCACTTTATATAAAAATTTATTTTTAATAGTAAAACACAAGTAACCATAAAGTAAAAAATGTAACTTTAATCGTCATTTTTAATGATGACATTTATTTTTCGCTTTAGTATTGCCAAGTTTATTTTTGATTTGAATTTAACATTTGACATCACATTGATCAAATCAAATCATCATTATCAATTTGAATTTAAATGTTAAATAAAACAATTGAAAAACGTTTGCGAATTGTGTTTGATGTCAAATGAAAGTCATTTCATATCATAGGTTTGACTTCGTGTTTGTTGGGGGGTATAAAAACAACGAAAAGAAAAAAAAAAAGAAAAAATATTGAAAACGTTAAATGAAATATTTATTTTTTTTTATTTATACATTTTTAAATTTTGCTAATATGAAATATTTATTTATTTTTTTTTTACATTTTTAAATTTTGCTTTTTTTACATTTTTAAATTGACATGCGATTTTTTCCCAGACACTGTGAGTGGTTTGTCCTATTATTGCACACTCCAATTATCCAAATAAAAGGTTATTGTGATTTGGATTATGTTGAGGCTTTTTGGTGGCATTACTTTGGAACAAAATCGTCATTAGAATAGTGGAAAAATTTTAAAAATTTTCATTTTCTTTTTGTGATAGTAAACTATTTTTCAGTAAGTTGCAACAACGTATTTAATGAACTCTTTTGTATTGGTCTACAAATGTTTGCTATCGGGTTTAGTATTTATAGAAAAATTTTGTTAATAACACTGTGCTAGTTAAAAAAAATAGAAGGGCACGTGGCGTTTTAACATAATTCGGGTACGCCAATTGTGCTAACCGTTTAAAATAATTACACTGTGCTCGAAATTTACCCTTTTTTGGACAAGCTGGGCACTTGGCGTTTTAACCTAATTCGGGTACGCTGAATCCAGAGTTGTTAGCCGTTTTTTTAAGGTTAGCGCTGGTTTTCGAGATATACCATTATTTCGAAAATGGTTTGTTTTGTTTGCAGCTTCGGTTATTATATGTCTGCAAAAAATTAGAAGCCTAGCTGCATTTTCCAATGTTTAATGAATTTTTAAAAACAAAAATTTCGAAATTTTAATAAGAAATTATTTTTGTTAAAAAAAAATATATGTTTCTAAAACAGTGAAGGGCACGTACATACTATCAAATTTATGCGTGTGTTGACGAAATAACAACAAAGCGACAGCCGAACGTACATTGTCACAGACCACACAAAGAAGTTTATAGTGTACATGTGTCGATGTCACACAAGCAGCATTTGCATTTTTATTACTATGCACGCGTACATAGGATTTGCAAATGTTCCCTTCACTGTTCTAAAACGACTGCGTATATTCGAATTTCGCATAATATATGTGGAATTTCGATTTTCTAGTTTTTTTATATAAGCTAAAGTGTTTTTGAGTTTCGCATACATATATATGTGTGCAACCTCCTCGATTTTCGAAATAACTGTATATCTCGAAAACCAGAGCATACCCGAATAAGGTTAAAACGCCAAGTGCGCAGCTTGTCTAAAAAAGGGTAAATTTCGAGCACAGTGTAATTATTTTAAAACTGAATATAAACTCTTATTATACCCTACACCACAATCAGTTGTGAAGAGGGAATAATAAGTTTATCATTCCGTGTGAAACTTTTTTATTATTCTGGCTCCTTGAGTAATTCTAAGTCGATTAAGCCATGTCCGTCTGTCTGACACGCTCACTTACGAAAAACTCAAATGAAATTAACAAACTTGGTGTTAAGTTGCTTTAAGTTATCCTAAGCAGATTGGGGTTTAAAGCCAGCAAAATCGGTTCAGTAGGATCAGAGCTATGAATCAAAATTTGGAACCGCCACCCTTAAAAATTGATAATTTGGGTACAAAAACTAACATAAATGGTGGAAAAATGCACGGAATAATATAAAGCTGGGATCACACGATTGCCGCAAATGCACCAATATGGCACAATTTTGATTGTGCTTTATTGACGCACAATAAAAAAATTGCACCAATCAAATATTCTGAAATCACACGATTGCCCTGTTTTATACAAATTTAATTGCCGCTAGTTGGTACAACGTGAAATGGGTACAATAATTGCCGCAGCACAGTCACACGATTGTTCTTACTTGACAACTGCGAAAACAGCTGTTGTTGTAGCTTTTTCATTTGTTTGGAAATTCTAGTTGGTATGTTCATTAAAATCGAAAAATTTGTTCATATACATAGGTACCTACTATACAATTTTTTGTTGAATACTTTTATTTGAAATATTATAAGAAAAATTTATGAAAATCCAAAAATTAACAAATTAAATAATAATAATATTCGCACTTAACAGCTATATAGTATAGCAAAAATTAAAAAAAAAACTTAGTACATAATAAATAAATACATATTTATCTTCATTACTTACTACGGGAAACACAAAAATGTAAAATTTATTAAAAAAAAGGCAAATATTGGCGCATATTGTGTTGTTTGATTGCCTCACGAGAAGACAATAAATATTGGTGCATTTTTGTTATTTTTATTGACGCGCGTTTGCATAGCAAACAGTCACACGATTGCCGCACCAGGGTTGCATTTGATTGGTAAAAGTAAGCACAATATTGTCCTCGATTGGTACAAGAGCCAATTGGTTGTGCAGTCACACGATTGGTGTATTAAAAAGTGTGAAAACTGGTGCATTGCGGCAATCGTGTGATCCCAGCTTAAGATTTTGCAATAGTTCGTTTTATTTGACTGGAAATCACACCGTATAATTTCGTGAAGATCCGTCTATAAACCCTACCCAAGGCCCCATATAAACCCTGCTCCCGGAAAAGCGTTAAGTACGACTAAAACCGTAATTAACA
Source organism: Pollenia angustigena (assembly GCA_930367215.1). Taxonomy (NCBI): domain Eukaryota; kingdom Metazoa; phylum Arthropoda; class Insecta; order Diptera; family Polleniidae; genus Pollenia; species Pollenia angustigena. The sequence continues at coordinate 253,408,435 of OV884057.1, forward strand.
ATGGTATCGGAATAAAATTGAATACTTGACAGTTTATAGAACTAGAAACTACACTAATAAATTTCATGATAATCGGTCCATAATTTACTTTAGGCCCCATATAAAGCCCACTCTGGTAAATTAATTAAATACGCCTAAAGCCGTAGCAGATATTTTTATTGTGGTAAAATTTCTTACAGCTTAGTTTCATATGGCCAGAAAAAATGATAATTTACCTTAGATCCCATATTTAACAACCTTCTGAAATTCATTGTCAAGACTAAAACTTATTTCACCGCTGTTTTGAAATTTATTCCAATATATGTTTGTAATACCAGAAATCACTCTGCCGCATTTTGGGATGATTGGTTTTTTTTTTTTTTTTTTTTTTTTTTTTTTACTGTTAGGACCAGCACTCAGGGGATGACCCCTACTAATGCATTGCATTGTGTTGGAACTAGGAAAATAGGTTATGGGAAGGAGGATAGAGGGAGTAGTGTTTGTGAACATTCGATTTGAACTTAATCATGTTGTAAGTGAGAGGGAAGACTTCTGCAGGAAGGTTATTCCACATACGAACAGTCCGGGAAAAAACGAATTCTCTCTGTAATGCGTTGTACGATTCACCTGCCAATCGACCACATAAGGATGGGCTCTTGAGGAAAAACGTGTATTACGAACAAATGTACGGGTTTCGGGAACCAGATCCCTGATTTCGTCGGAACACATCCCATTGTAGTAACGATAAAACAGGCAAATACAACCCACATTGAGACGGTGCTCAAGGGAGTCAATAGAATTGGTTACCCTACTGTCACCAATGAGAACCCTCGCCCTCTCCTGCACGCGGTCGAGAAGCTCCAAAATAGACTTTGAAACACCGACCCACACATGAGAGTTGTATTCCATACGCGGTCGGATATAGGTGGTATAAATAGTAAGGAGATCAGATGGAGTGAAGTATATCCTACACCGTCTTAGAAAACCGAGGCACTTGAATGCTTCTTTCGACACCTTGAATATATGTTCAGTCCATCGGACGTCACATTGTATCCTCATGCCCAGAACATCAAGAGATTCTGATTCCTCAATAATTATACCACCCATATATACAGATGAGGCACCTTGGTTTGTCGCGCGTTTATGCGTCAGCACGCAACATTGGGTTTTTCGGGCATTAAAATCGACCCTATTTGCACGACCCCATTCCTATGTCAAGGTCTCGGGCAAGCGTATCATTCATATTCTGCCTCATAGCAACGACATCGGATACGCTGGGTCTGCACTCGAATGAGTACGAATGGCAAAGGTTGCTGTCATCTGCAAAAGAGTAGATAGGGTTGGAAGTTTGACAAAGGAGGTCATTTAGAAAGATACGAAATAGAGTAGGAGAAAGAACGGAGCCTTGCGGTACACCTGAATGAATCTTGAACCCGTTTGACGAAACCCCATCTATAACAACTCGTATAGTGCGATCTCTGAGAAAACTCGATAGAAATCGAGAGAAATTATCACCGACACCAAACGCAGCAAGTTTTGACAAGAGTGCACCATGCCAGACTCTGTCAAACGCCTTGGAAATATCCAAAGCAATTACCTTACTTTCGCCAAAATGGTGAATGGAACGGCACCATTTTTCCGATAACAGAGCTAGTAAGTCTCCAGTAGAGCGACCTCTACGAAAGCCATACTGGCGGTCGCTTAGTAGGTAGTTTGACTCTAAATATTTGACAAGATGGTAATTTACCATACTCTCCATAACTTTGGAAAGTGCCGAACAAATTGCAATTGGGCGGTAATTGTCAGGGTTATTAGCGGTTCCCTTTTTAGGAATTGGCGTTACATTAGCAACTTTCCAGCAGACTGGAAATTCCGCGGCACGGTATAAAGTGCTGAAAAGATTTGCTAAGGGACGAGCTAGCGTCGTAGAGCACTGCTTCAAGACCAGTGCAGGTATACCATCCGGCCCAGGAGACTTGTTTACGTCGAGATCCGCAAGAACCCTTTTAACAGCTCGACCCCGAAAAAATATTCTACGGATACTTTTTCGAGTTCGGGTAGTGGTTGACTGCTAGCTGGTAGGTAAGAATTATTAGCAAATAATTCAGCAAAACAATTAGCCTTATCAACCGGGTCCGTGAATGATCGGCCATCCTTTAAAAGAGTTGGTATTGAAGAACTAGCATTAACCCTTACTCTTTTAACGAATGACCAGAAGTTTTTACTACCCCGGGGAGCAGCAAGAACTTCAGCACGAAGACGTTGCTCGTGAAGAGTTTTTTCCCGTCTAAGTACTTTGGCACACGAAGACCTTGCCATTTTGCGTAGCAATTCCGTTTCAGCGTTTATATTTTTACGCCAATTTCTGAATGCTTCCTCTCTGGATCTGACTGCTGATTTGCACGACTGATTAAAACAAGATTTGGATCGAGGCTTATTCGAAGCTTTTTTAACTGGAATGAAAATTTTCATTACTAGCATTATTACGTTTTCAGCCATTTTCAGACTTTTTTAATAATTTTAATAAATTCATTCCATAACTGAGACACATGAGTCTGCAATCACTCCTGTTCCGATGGCTCCAAGATAAATTCCCCTACTGAAAATCATTTAAGTTCGGCTTAAACTGTTACGAATCATAATATTTTACTAAAGCTAGTAAAAATTGCTAAAAAAAAGCATAAAACTTTCTGATTGTTGGTCAATAATTAATTATATGTCTAAATCGCAACCAATTTTAACGCTGATGTCTGTTTTTATAAAGATAAATTAATTATAAATAGATATCACTCCTGAACTAAATGAGCTGTCGGTGCAGGGTATCAAAGATTCGAAAAAGCCGTATATATCACTCTAACTTATTATTGTGACATTATGTAAATAAAATTTTTAGATGTAGTGAAATAAATGAGTAATGTTTCTGTGACCTATGAATACTGTGGAATATGATCCTAATATTAGGCACTTCCAGAAACACTTAAACAAAGAGTAACACCAAATTTATAATATTTCTGTGACCTACTTAAAATATAATTTATCAATATTCTGAAATATGATCATACAATTAGGCACTCCAAGAAACACTTAAACAAAGAGTAACACACTTCAAGTTTAAATGAGTTATATTTCTGTGACCTACTTAAAATATAATTTATCAATAGTCGGAAATATGATCATACAATTAAGTCACTTCAAGAAATACGTAAACAAAGAGTAACACAGTTTTAGTTCAAAGACTTATGTGTTGTTTTCAGGTGACAAGCAATTGATTGTGTATAGCTTATCCCATCAACAATAAATTTCAGTGTTTTTATCAAGAATAAACATTGGGAATTAAACACGACTAACAAAATCTTTTAAATTAAAATTTTGTATTCCCAAAAATTACTTTGATAAAAAAAATTTTTTTTTCAAATGATTTGATCAAATAGCTATCTTAGCTTCTAGGGAAAAATTTGGTTACACCAATAGGTAATAAGTTACATAGATGAAAAAGAACACCTGTATGGCCAAAATTTCAAACTTTGATCCCCTCTAACTCAGAAACTTTTTGACCGATCTTGTTAAAAACTTGTGTCTAAACTACTATCAAATAATAGTGGGTCCCTTGACATGAAATCCCCCATATACATATATATACTATATCCCAGTAAAAACTTCGCCCACAAAATAATGTGTTGAGTAATCAGAAAAATAAGTAGGCACTACTTACAATTCTACTGGAAGAACCAATGAATTTTACAAGGCATGTCCCAAAATGAACGCATTTAAAAGTAAGTCATTATTTTTTTTACCTTAATTTATCCAGAAAAAAGTAGTTATAGAAGTTGTTATAGATGTAGTTATAGATGAAAGCTACTAAATAATGAGTTAAAGAAGCTATTCGTTTTGAAAAAGTAAGCGAAGTTTTTACTGGGATGTTTATAGTTATATGGTTTTTTTAAATAGCAAAAGCGTATTACTAAAATGTGTTTAACAAATAAATCTTAATGCAAAAACTGAAAATAAAGGTTGGCAACCATAATGGGATGGTGGTAGACATGTAAGAGACTAATTTAATCATAATATGGTTGCGGTAACAATAAGTATTAGTAAATTGATTATAATGATTTTTAATTTTCTGGAATCATTATGAATGAGTAGTCTGGGATCAGGGCTTACAGCAATAAATGGTGTAAGATGTTTCACATGTGTGTCACTTTGTCATTTTTGCTCCACCTTTACACCATGTTTATATGTGTGTTTAACTCAGCACAGATAGACCAGATTGTCGTTTTATCATACAAAAATTCACTTTAAAGCTTTTTTCTCCATTTTGGTTTATATTCGAAAATTAACCTTAATATGTCAAGTTCCCCTGGGTGCAAAAGTATCAAAATGACAGGCAAGTGTCAGAAAATATAAATTCTATATCATTAAATTATTAATATGAACAAATTGACTCTTAAGAAAAGTGAAATGGAAATAGAAAATCTATTTTGAATAAATTTTATTTATGATTCATAGGAATTGTTCCAACAACAAAAAAAAAATATAAATAATTGTTATACAAACTAACAATTTAACAAGAAAATGTCTATGTTTTAGTCACTAGCCTGACACATAAACTTTCTCCTGGATATTTATGCATGTGTTGGAATATTTCATAAAGAGAAAATTTGCATGAAACATCATAAACTTGCCTTTATTATTTCTACAGCCATCATTTTTGTGTTTTTCATTATCTAGAGACTTTTATTTATTTATTTTTGTGGCACTAACAACATGACAGTTTTTAAGATAAATGTTATTAATATTTAAAACTAGATGACCCGTGCGAATATTTCGCACCGTTAGTTGTCATTTTTGTTACATAAAATGAAAATAATTAATAGAAATTTTAGTAACTTCAATACATTTTAAAATATAATTTTTATCAATGAAAATATTAATTTTTCAATTTCTAATTATTTTTCGTCATTAGTGTTAGAAATAAGCTTTAAAATGAGATATCATTCATTAAATTTGATGCGGTGGTATGGGAGATATTTGCAACCGACAAAAAAAAAGTGCTTTAGAAATAATATATATGATTAATTTGGATGTGTGTTTGTGTAAACAAATTTTTCTAAGTGACCTTTTTTTATTATCATGCAAAGAAATTTTTTTTTAAATGTTTTAGTAATAAATTAACTTAAATATTTATATTTCATATATTAACTTGGGAAAATAAAAGATACATAAAGGTCAAAAAGGTTATGATACGAAAATATTTAGTTAATTTTTCTACTACTTTAGTGTAAAAAAAGGAAATTAAAAATTTCCTAAATCTATAACAATAGTTTGTGGTTCACTGAACTGTTCATCGGTAAATTGAAAACATTCTGAAGACAATGATGTGGTTGTTCTCAAAACATGTAAATTCGTCTTGAGTTCGAACCCTGTTTCAGCTAAGAATGAAAAATGATCAATTAATTTTAATTCATTTCATGTTTTAAAATTCATTCTTTCATAAAACTAATTTTATTTTTAAACTTAAGCCTGATAAATCATGAAAAATTTTTTAATCAGGGTTTTTAAAGGATTTTAACTTTTTTTTTCATTATTTATTTATTGAATCTTCATATATTAAATAGGAACTTACAATAATTAATCAAATCTTAACCTAATACGTTATTTTATGTCGTGCCAGTGCCAGACAAAAATTTTCTTCATCACGGGTTCTGTTCACTTATATAGGTGTTTATCGCTCATCTAATTGGGTAAGTGCTGCAGTGTCTCTTCTTCTTAAGCGAGTGTGGCCGCTATCATTTAAAATATTTCGTGCTAGTGGGTTCGAGCCTTTTTAAGTATTTTACTGCATATTTCTTAATCATAGTTTTTACTAATGGAACATTGAGATCCTTGTGAATATTTGAGATTTTAACATACCAAGGAGTAGGTGTGTTTATTCGAAGTAGTTTATTTTGACGCCTTTGAATTTTTTCGATATTAGAGGCCGAGGCAGTGGCCCATAACTGAATACCATAGCACCAGATTGGCTTTAAGATGGAGTTGTAAAGAAGAAGTTTGCAGTCGAGACTAAGGACAGAATTTCTTCCAATAAGCCAATGAATTTGGATGGCTTTTAGTTTCATTTGAGTTAATTTTGCCTCTATATGGCTTTTCCGCGTTAAACGGCGATCTAGATGAATACCGAGGTATCTTACATGCGAATTTTGAGGTATTCAGGGGTGTCATAGAAACCAATTTAATTGGAATTGTATTAAAAAACCGACAAAAAAAAAATACGTTGGTGTCATGAAATCCATTGTTGTCGGTTTTTTGTTGGAACTTAAATTAGTGTCGGTTTTAGATGTCACAGAAACCAATATTATCGGATTTTTATTGAAAACAAACCAAGCAGCTTACAGCTCTTGTTTTTTATTGGAAATACATATAGTTTTGAAAAGCTTAATTTTTTTAATTTATTTTTTCAACAGTTAGATTTTTTGCATAGATGGAAGTAAATAAAATTGTTAAAATAGAATTTTTTGCATGTCTCCGGCAGCGGCTTGCTGCAAACTTATATACTTATATTATTATATACATTTTATGGCTTGTTTAAAATATTGAAAAATTATTAGTATTGTGGTTATTTTATTGAACTATTTATGGTTTTTAATTTTTAAAAAAAATTTTAATTAATTTTCATGTTGTAAAATTCCTTTCTTCATAAAAATAATTTAATGAAAATTAAATTTAATGAACTTAAGCCTAATTAAAAATATTAAAAATTTGGATTAAAAACCATAAATAGTTCAATAAAATAACCACAATACTAATAATTGTTAAAGCTAAGGCACGAGCTCTATGTTTGCATTTGTCCTTCAAGTTGTGCTGAAAAGGTCAACAAGAATAAGAAAGACAAAAAATGAAAAAACAAAAAAATATGTACTTTGAACTTCAAGAAGAATTCTTGACAAAAGTACGAAAAAACAGAAGTAAAGGAATAACATGTTAAAATAAATTAAAATAGATAATCATTCAAAGCAAATTTCGATCTACCAAAGGTTGAATACAATTTGGTTTAAGGATTGATGTTTGACTAATGACGTCAGCAGTTGTCGATGGCTGCGAGTGTTAAACGGCAAGCCCTCTGAGGAGATTGAGTGGTTGCAATCGAAACATGTCAGGGTAACCTGTCCGTAAACACCTGGGTTCGAGCCCAGATTGAGTCAAGAATGAAAAATTATCAATAAATTTTAATTAATTTTCATGTTGTAAAATTCCTTTCTTCATAAAAATAATTTAATGAAAATTAAATTTAATGAACTTAAGCCTAATTAAAAATATTAAAAATTTGGATTAAAAACCATAAATAGTTCAATAAAATAACCACAATACTAATAATTGTTAAAGCTAAGGCACGAGCTCTATGTTTGCATTTGTCCTTCAAGTTGTGCTGAAAAGGTCAACAAGAATAAGAAAGACAAAAAATGAAAAAACAAAAAAATATGTACTTTGAACTTCAAGAAGAATTCTTGACAAAAGTACGAAAAAACAGAAGTAAAGGAATAACATGTTAAAATAAATTAAAATAGATAATCATTCAAAGCAAATTTCGATCTACCAAAGGTTGAATACAATTTGGTTTAAGGATTGATGTTTGACTAATGACGTCAGCAGTTGTCGATGGCTGCGAGTGTTAAACGGCAAGCCCTCTGAGGAGATTGAGTGGTTGCAATCGAAACATGTCAGGGTAACCTGTCCGTAAACACCTGGGTTCGAGCCCAGATTGAGTCAAGAATGAAAAATAATCAATAAATTTTAATTAATTTTCATGTTGTAAAATTCCTTTCTTCATAAAAATAATTTAATGAAAATTAAATTTAATGAACTTAAGCCTAATTAAAAATATTAAAAATTTGGATTAAAAACCATAAATAGTTCAATAAAATAACCACAATACTAATAATTGTTAAAGCTAAGGCACGAGCTCTATGTTTGCATTTGTCCTTCAAGTTGTGCTGAAAAGGTCAACAAGAATAAGAAAGACAAAAAATGAAAAAACAAAAAAATATGTACTTTGAACTTCAAGAAGAATTCTTGACAAAAGTACGAAAAAACAGAAGTAAAGGAATAACATGTTAAAATAAATTAAAATAGATAATCATTCAAAGCAAATTTCGATCTACCAAAGGTTGAATACAATTTGGTTTAAGGATTGATGTTTGACTAATGACGTCAGCAGTTGTCGATGGCTGCGAGTGTTAAACGGCAAGCCCTCTGAGGAGATTGAGTGGTTGCAATCGAAACATGTCAGGGTAACCTGTCCGTAAACACCTGGGTTCGAGCCCAGATTGAGTCAAGAATGAAAAATTATCAATAAATTTTAATTAATTTTCATGTTGTAAAATTCCTTTCTTCATAAAAATAATTTAATGAAAATTAAATTTAATGAACTTAAGCCTAATTAAAAATATTAAAAATTTGGATTAAAAACCATAAATAGTTCAATAAAATAACCACAATACTAATAATTGTTAAAGCTAAGGCACGAGCTCTATGTTTGCATTTGTCCTTCAAGTTGTGCTGAAAAGGTCAACAAGAATAAGAAAGACAAAAAATGAAAAAACAAAAAAATATGTACTTTGAACTTCAAGAAGAATTCTTGACAAAAGTACGAAAAAACAGAAGTAAAGGAATAACATGTTAAAATAAATTAAAATAGATAATCATTCAAAGCAAATTTCGATCTACCAAAGGTTGAATACAATTTGGTTTAAGGATTGATGTTTGACTAATGACGTCAGCAGTTGTCGATGGCTGCGAGTGTTAAACGGCAAGCCCTCTGAGGAGATTGAGTGGTTGCAATCGAAACATGTCAGGGTAACCTGTCCGTAAACACCTGGGTTCGAGCCCAGATTGAGTCAAGAATGAAAAATTATCAATAAATTTTAATTAATTTTCATGTTGTAAAATTCCTTTCTTCATAAAAATAATTTAATGAAAATTAAATTTAATGAACTTAAGCCTAATTAAAAATATTAAAAATTTGGATTAAAAACCATAAATAGTTCAATAAAATAACCACAATACTAATAATTGTTAAAGCTAAGGCACGAGCTCTATGTTTGCATTTGTCCTTCAAGTTGTGCTGAAAAGGTCAACAAGAATAAGAAAGACAAAAAATGAAAAAACAAAAAAATATGTACTTTGAACTTCAAGAAGAATTCTTGACAAAAGTACGAAAAAACAGAAGTAAAGGAATAACATGTTAAAATAAATTAAAATAGATAATCATTCAAAGCAAATTTCGATCTACCAAAGGTTGAATACAATTTGGTTTAAGGATTGATGTTTGACTAATGACGTCAGCAGTTGTCGATGGCTGCGAGTGTTAAACGGCAAGCCCTCTGAGGAGATTGAGTGGTTGCAATCGAAACATGTCAGGGTAACCTGTCCGTAAACACCTGGGTTCGAGCCCAGATTGAGTCAAGAATGAAAAATAATCAATAAATTTTAATTAATTTTCATGTTGTAAAATTCCTTTCTTCATAAAAATAATTTAATGAAAATTAAATTTAATGAACTTAAGCCTAATTAAAAATATTAAAAATTTGGATTAAAAACCATAAATAGTTCAATAAAATAACCACAATACTAATAATTGTTAAAGCTAAGGCACGAGCTCTATGTTTGCATTTGTCCTTCAAGTTGTGCTGAAAAGGTCAACAAGAATAAGAAAGACAAAAAATGAAAAAACAAAAAAATATGTACTTTGAACTTCAAGAAGAATTCTTGACAAAAGTACGAAAAAACAGAAGTAAAGGAATAACATGTTAAAATAAATTAAAATAGATAATCATTCAAAGCAAATTTCGATCTACCAAAGGTTGAATACAATTTGGTTTAAGGATTGATGTTTGACTAATGACGTCAGCAGTTGTCGATGGCTGCGAGTGTTAAACGGCAAGCCCTCTGAGGAGATTGAGTGGTTGCAATCGAAACATGTCAGGGTAACCTGTCCGTAAACACCTGGGTTCGAGCCCAGATTGAGTCAAGAATGAAAAATTATCAATAAATTTTAATTAATTTTCATGTTGTAAAATTCCTTTCTTCATAAAAATAATTTAATGAAAATTAAATTTAATGAACTTAAGCCTAATTAAAAATATTAAAAATTTGGATTAAAAACCATAAATAGTTCAATAAAATAACCACAATACTAATAATTGTTAAAGCTAAGGCACGAGCTCTATGTTTGCATTTGTCCTTCAAGTTGTGCTGAAAAGGTCAACAAGAATAAGAAAGACAAAAAATGAAAAAACAAAAAAATATGTACTTTGAACTTCAAGAAGAATTCTTGACAAAAGTACGAAAAAACAGAAGTAAAGGAATAACATGTTAAAATAAATTAAAATAGATAATCATTCAAAGCAAATTTCGATCTACCAAAGGTTGAATACAATTTGGTTTAAGGATTGATGTTTGACTAATGACGTCAGCAGTTGTCGATGGCTGCGAGTGTTAAACGGCAAGCCCTCTGAGGAGATTGAGTGGTTGCAATCGAAACATGTCAGGGTAACCTGTCCGTAAACACCTGGGTTCGAGCCCAGATTGAGTCAAGAATGAAAAATTATCAATAAATTTTAATTAATTTTCATGTTGTAAAATTCCTTTCTTCATAAAAATAATTTAATGAAAATTAAATTTAATGAACTTAAGCCTAATTAAAAATATTAAAAATTTGGATTAAAAACCATAAATAGTTCAATAAAATAACCACAATACTAATAATTGTTAAAGCTAAGGCACGAGCTCTATGTTTGCATTTGTCCTTCAAGTTGTGCTGAAAAGGTCAACAAGAATAAGAAAGACAAAAAATGAAAAAACAAAAAAATATGTACTTTGAACTTCAAGAAGAATTCTTGACAAAAGTACGAAAAAACAGAAGTAAAGGAATAACATGTAAAAATAAATTAAAATAGATAATCATTCAAAGCAAATTTCGATCTACCAAAGGTTGAATACAATTTGGTTTAAGGATTGATGTTTGACTTATGACGTCAGCAGTTGTCGATGGCTGCGAGTGTTAAACGGCAAGCCCTCTGAGGAGATTGAGTGGTTGCAATCGAAACATGTCAGGGTAACCTGTCCGTAAACACCTGGGTTCGAGCCCAGATTGAGTCAAGAATGAAAAATTATCAATAAATTTTAATTAATTTTCATGTTGTAAAATTCGTTTCTTCATAAAAGTAATTTAATGAAAATTAAATTTAATGAACTTAAGCCTAATTAAAAATATTAAAAATTTGGATTAAAAACCATAAATAGTTCAATAAAATAACCACAATACTAATAATTGTTAAAGCTAAGGCACGAGCTCTATGTTTGCATTTGTCCTTCAAGTTGTGCTGAAAAGGTCAACAAGAATAAGAAAGACAAAAAATGAAAAAACAAAAAAATATGTACTTTGAACTTCAAGAAGAATTCTTGACAAAAGTACGAAAAAACAGAAGTAAAGGAATAACATGTTAAAATATATTAAAATAGATAATCATTCAAAGCAAATTTCGATCTACCAAAGGTTGAATACAATTTGGTTTAAGGATTGATGTTTGACTAATGACGTCAGCAGTTCTCGATGGCTGCGAGTGTTAAACGGCAAGCCCTCTGAGGAGATTGAGTGGTTGCAATCGAAACATGTCAGGGTAACCTGTCCGTAAACACCTGGGTTCGAGCCCAGATTGAGTCAAGAATGAAAAATTATCAATAAATTTTAATTAATTTTCATGTTGTAAAATTCCTTTCTTCATAAAAATAATTTAATGAAAATTAAATTTAATGAACTTAAGCCTAATTAAAAATATTAAAAATTTGGATTAAAAATATTGAAAAATTTCACGAATTTTTGTGATTTTTGCAAACTTTTTTATGCTATTTTCCGACATTTTATTTTTTAAAACCCATTTATCGAATTCAATTTTTAGGGGTTGTTTCCAATTTTGCAATTTTTTGCGAATTTTAGCCATGTTCGCGATAGAAGCGTTTTTCCCTCTTGTATTTATGGTTCTTTACAGCTTTAACGATTTTTAATAAATATTAAACGTTGTTATCATGCCCATGTTTGCAAATTTTTGCGAATTTCCGCTAATTTAACAATTTTTACCGAATTTTCGTCATTCCTTATAGTTTTAGGCACTTTTAATCTATTTTATGGCTTTTTTGAAATATTAAAAATTTTCGCGAATTTCCGCGATTTTTGCAAACTTTCCGAATTTTTGCGCAGCTATGCTGCTTTTTCGTCTCAAACTTTATAATTAATTTTTTTTTGTCTTTTAATAAATTCGCTTTATACTTTTACAAAACAATAAAATTATACAAATGCAAATATTATACCGACGGCATTTATTTCATATGTTTACTGTTTTACCATTCTTATTTTCTTTTTATTAAAAACAACCAAAAATTGCATTTCAATAGGTAAACACATGCTACAAAACATAAAACACATAATTCGAATATCGTTTTTATTTGTATTCGAAAATAACAAAACCGACTTGTGTTCATGACACCAAATTAAACCAATATTGGTTTATTAAACCCAACATTAGTTTTATTAATTATATAGTTGCAGAAACTATAACTTAGAAACACCTTTTCACTGATCGTGAAAAATAAAACGTTTTTTTAACATTTCTTAAAAAGTGACATTAAATTGATGTTTTTCTATTAAAATGACTAAAAGTCTGACAGGTACATATTTTATTTACCATTTTAAGCAAAAAATCTGTTATGACGTTTAAGAAATAGTGTACTTGGTACCATGCTGTTCACTTTGCAACTATTGCAACTCTCTGTAGTATTGTTATGTTAGTATATATTTATTTTCTCTAAAAGCCCCGGTAGATATAATTGTGGCGTTTTCACCACAGTCAATTGTGGAAGTTTTAGCAGCAGTGGCATGTTGATAGAAGTGTTTGTTTGTTGGCATTAGCATTCTGCTAAAAAACATCATAAATTGGCCCAACCAACAAGCAAAACAAATAAAAGAAAACAAAAGTTTTTTGTCGTTTTGTCCCTGCCACTTACATGTCTTGTTGTTGAGTAACAGGGGCTTAAAAGTCCTTGTATTCCATTTAAAGTTACTTAAAAATTCAAATGCATGTGTGTGTTTGTCCGTCCGTCTGTTTTTTTCTATGTGTTTTTCAGATAATTCGTAATTTTTTGTTTTAGACAAGGGAAAGAAAGTTTTACTTTCTATTTTTATTCATTTTATCCATTAGACATGAAGTTGACACTTTAAGTAGACTTAAGGCCTGTTCGTCGATAGCGAATGAAGACTTCGTTCGCTTAAATTACATTTAAAACAAAAACAAATTTTAAAATATTGTTTTTGTTTTACATGTAAGTTAAGCGAACGAAGTCTTCATTCGCTATCGACGAACAGGCCATTACTGTGGATTAATTTAATATTAATTTTTCACAAACTTTTATAATGATTTAGTTTTCTTTATTTTTCCAGAATTTAAAGATCTTCTGCTGATAAGAATAAGGTAAATAAAGTTTTAAACAATGTAAGCAAAAGTTGAAAGCTATTTTGAATTGTCTTTAAGTAATTCAGCAAACTGTTATAATATTTTAATTTTAAATGACAATTATACACTCTTTGCACTGCTGAGAAATAGTCTGGTAATGCCTATCTTTAAGAAACCCTGAATAAAGTTGTGAGTTCCAGAGTGTCCAATAATAATGATTTAATATGTGCTTTTTCTAGGCCCGGTTTAACTTTAGAATTAAAAAACTAACACAACAATATGAGGGCTATTTTGTTAATCTCATCATCTTGAGTTGACAAATATTTCATATTCAATTTTTTGAATTTATAAAAGTTTGTATAAAAAAAATTTCTAATGGCCAATTTCATATAATTTTATTTTTTATCAAAGTAATTTTTTGGAACACAAAATTTACAAGATTTTGTTAGTCGTGCTTACAACAAAATGTAAGAAAAGATAAACTCACTGTTTATTTTTGTTGTTTTTGTTAAAGCTTTGATATGGTTACAAGTAAGACTTTTGCTAATAATACTTCTTATTCGCTTAACAGTTTTACTTGTTGAATAAATTTAGCTTTTCTAAAATCTTTGGATGAAAAGTATCCTGACGATCAATTGAAGTAACTAGTGAAATGCGCATAGTAATAGTTTAACCCTTCAACAAAAAAATTTCAGTGTTTTTATCAATAATAAAAATTGGGAATTTAGCACGACCAACAAAATCTTGTAATTTTTTTTTTTGCATGAAAAACGAACTAAAGTACACAGCACAAACTAGTGTATTCACTAAGTACCAAAGGCCAAGGTCGAGAGGTATCAAACCGCACGACATTGGACAGCAATTGACATTTCTCAAATAACCTTATAGTCAAATTTAGATTTGAATAAGTCGATGGTTGCAGTGGGTGAATTGTACGTAGCGCTATGCTGTTATAACAACATCTTGACTCAATTTATGTTGTCTGCACTTTCAAACAAAAATCACGTTACACAAGCACCGGCTTCATTTCTAAAGAAAAATGGCCCGATGCTGTCACCAGAGTATAAGCCGAACTATTTTTGGAGTCTTTTATGGAGTCTGCAGGGTTTGATATGGATTGGTCTCACTCCATATGCGGCAATTATGCTATTAACGGACCAAAAGCGCCTCGCTAAATACAATTTTGCGATAAAACATCGATGACTGATTTTTAAGATCAATTTGGATAATTTGGTTGTTTCTTAAGACTATTAAAGATTGAAAATCAAATACCCCTGAATTTCAAAAACATTTATAATATTCTCAAATGGTCGGCAAGATTAGTAAACCCTGAATGTTAATACAAATCAGTAAAATTTGTTTAACTTAAAAGTCGCCTAAATGAAAAAATTTAGAAAATATTTTTCCAATTCGTAAAAATTTATGGTTCACATCTCCATCTTATTGTAACAAAACTCTTATCGTCAAAAAAAGTTGCGGTCACCGAAAGTAATCGTTTTAACCCATTAAGGCCCGAGCCATGATTTGAGCTATAATGATGAAACTTTTAAAATTTGATTGTTTATACCTAAATATGAAAGAAACCAAATTTTGGGCAAATCGGATACGTGGGAGCCCAGATAACCCCCGTTGCTAAAATGCAACGTTGGTGCTTAACGATATAAAAATTAAGCGCATTTGCAAACATTTTAAATTAAAATTTTTTGTTCACATCTTTAGGGAAAAAAAATTAAAAAAGATATTCATATACATTTAATTTTTTATTCAATTATGATATGCTCCAAAGCACTTTGGGTGCACTGTTACGTCACATTTCTCACATTTGTAATTGATCGGTCCATAATTTACCATAGGCCCCATATAAAGCCCACTCTCGAGAAACACTTTAGTACGCCTAAAATCATAACAAATAATTCTTTTGTAATAAAGTTTGTTCTGTAACAGTTTTATATGACTAGAAATCACACTGTCAACTTTCGTAAAAATCGGTTCATAATTTACCACTGGTTTAATATAATTCCCACTCTCTAAATATCCTAGTTGTCAGTGGATATAATCAAATATTTGGCATAGCCGAATATAGCACTTTTACTGGTTTTTCTTTAATATCCTGGGAGAGGATTATTTCACATAACTTGTTCGATTTTCTCTTACTGTACCTATTGAAGTAACCCTGGGGGAAATTTGTGTCAATTGTTCCAACAGACTGGTCCTGGGATTTGTGAAAATACAACAAGTTCAAAAAGATAGAATTCAGGACCAGTGAAAGGAGAACTTATCATCTAACTGGTATATTTAGAACAAAAAGGGTAAAAAAGTAATGAATTACATTACAGTCTTCACCGATGGTGTGACACTTCTTTGGGACTTGTTTTATTGAAATATGACAACCCCATGTTAAAGTGATAGGTCGTATTCATATAAAGTGTTAGAACTAGAACCGGTCTCTATCACCAAAGACCTATCACGGGACTACTTTGGAGTAAGTTCGCTTACTTCTAGGAAAATAATACTCTTTTGGCATAAGAAAAAAAAGTTGTCATAGCGAATTTTCCTACTGCGAAATATCCTGCATTCTAAAAATTGACCATTAGTTTGAAAAAGGTGGAAAAATTTTGGAAATTTCAAAACACATAAATAACAACAGCTTATAATTAACATATATACAAGTTTTTATTTTGTTGTTTTAAATAGCAAGTGATTGTATAAATAAATTTTATTTGATAATTTTATGTAATTTGTATATGGTATAGGCCCAGTGTTGCGTTTTCGCATCACAGATATATCCAATCATAAAAAAAGTTTCAAATGTCTACGATGATTAGATTTTTCAGTAGAAATAATATTGTTCGTATGTTAGCTATCTCCTTCAGAAGTTTCAGATAGGTATATTGTATAAATTTTTTATTTTTTTTAACTTTTTCCAAAAGTACCCAAAAAACAGGAAAAATTAAAAATTTAAATTAAAAATGTTTATAAAAAAAAACTTATGTATGATACAAACCCAAAAACAGGTCGATTAGATATTAAGTTAAATTTTATTTCACTGTGCTTTATAACAATATCACGTAACAACAAAATGCCTGAGGAAAGGTTTAAGTGAACGCAGGGCCTTAATGGGTTAAACTCATACTTTTTCTAGTATTAGCACGAGTTTTTGCAGAACACAATTCTTTGCATTTAACTAACTAAATCTGTATCAACTAAAATTTACTTATACATTTTCTCGATGTCATATCTGAAATCATTACGATAAAAGTTCCATCTTGTTCTCAATTATATACAATATTTTTTTAAAATTGGCCCAAGATATAAATTGTAATTAAGGCGCACGCAAGATCGACTACGGCCGGAAGAATTAAAAACTACTCTTACTTTCGTTTAAAAGCTTTCAGGTTTTAAAACGGCATGAGAAAATTCTGACCCAAGAAGATCAAACAAAAACCTTAATTTTCTTAAACAAGAATAATCTCAAATATTTTAATTTAAAAAATTATTTAAAAACTTTTCGTGACAAAACTAAATTTACCCATTAAAGACTGACCCCCGATTTCGTGTGAAATTTCACACATTTAATATTATGGTCATTTACATTGACATTGCCTTTTTTTTATGTTTACCTGTCAAACCTTGGCCCCTAGACCATGGGTATTTTCTACCCACTTCGCTATTAAAGAGTTCTAAAACACAAGATTTTTTGAAAACAAAAAAAAATAAAAAACTCATTTATTGCATGCATTGATATGTGTTGTGTGCTTATTTCACTATGTACGTAGAATCTGTCCCGACAGGAAAAGGAAGAAGTACGGATGCCTTCTAGAAGGCCATTGTATTCCTTCTTTTGGATGTAAAGAGGGTTTAAATTTTAAGGGCCGATGTTGATTTTGAATAAAAATTTAATTGTTTAGGAAATTATTCTCAATTCTTTTTATTTTGCTAATATTGGCATGGTTCAATTATATATGGAACAAAATATCGGCCTAATGGACGCCGCGACCCCGGCGGCACACTTCCATCTGATGGTCCAAATTTTCGATGATGCTGAGCCATAATTAAGGATCTATGCCATTAATGTGCCTAATTATCTCATATTTTAGCTCTTGAATTGTTGCTGGCTTATAAACGTACAGCTTTTCTTTCAAATAACTCCAAAGAAAGAAATCCAACGGTGTCAAATCACATGATCTTGGCGGCCAATTGACATCAACACCATGTGAGATGGCACGGCCATTGAATTTGTCGCGAAAAAGAACCATTGTTTTATTAAAACCAATTATCGTCCACATCCATATCTTCCAATTCGGGCCATTAAAAGTTCGTTATCATCTCACGATAGTGAAAACCATTCACAATAACTGCCTGACCGGCCTCATTTTGGAAAAAATACGGCCCGATGATGCCGCCAGCCCATAAACCGCACCAAACAGACACTCTTTGGGGGTACATTGGTTTTTCGACAATCACTCTTGGATTATTATTCGCCCAAATGCGGCAATTCTGCTTATGGATTCGTCCACTAAGGTAAAAATGTGCCACTGAAGATGATTTACACGATATGCCTTTTGATTTGAACTTCCATTTTCATAAGCCTGAATAGCTTTAATGCGTTGATCGATTTAGTATCTTTCCATGGTTCAAATTGAGGTAGTCTGAAATTGAGAAATGTCAAATGCAATGCAGAAAAAAACTTGAAGTTTAGGTGTAGCTCACATTTAACATTGGCTCTTAACAAGGCCTGCTCGCTCCATTCCATTCTCATATCTTTTTACACACGTTGAAATTAGTCTCGCTTCATTCACAGTTACTTAAGAATGGTAGCAGGATCAAAAAAAATAATAATAATTCTTTTGCTTTTGCTTGTGCATGTGCAAAAAAAAATGTTACTCCTTCTCTTATCTGTTGTCATAGAAGAATGTGGGATATGTATCTTGGCATGGATAACTCTCAATAATCGATCACAGTTTTGATATTTATTTCTTTATTTTTTACTAATAAATAGTTCATTTTACCTAAAACAAAGCATTTTTACTTGCCAAAAAATTAAAAAAAAAATATGTGTTTTAAACCCTCTGACAGCGAAGTGGGTATTTAAATACCCAAGTCATTGAATCAAAGCGGAGCACACTTAAGGCTATAAGTCACCAAGAGGGTTTTCCGATTTTTCACTCTCCCAACTTTCCAGAGTCGTTGTCGTTTACTTTTTCCAAATATTAAAAATTGCTAACTTGTAAGCCGCTAACTTACCCAATAAAAGGGGTCAAAATTTAACTTAAGAATTTTTTTAAGTAGTCCTACCCTTTCTTTGTGTTTCTGTAAAAACCAATTTCCGATACCTCTTACCTGAAGTTAGTCAGCATTTTTCTACGAAGGCTCTGATTTTGGGTATTTAAATACCCATCATAAAAAACATAAATAAATAATGAGTTCAATTGGAAAATAAGAAAAACATCTCCAAAATCCTAAAAAAGTTCATAATTTTTAATATTTTTAATTAGGCTTAAGTTCATGAAATTTAATTTTTCATTAAATTATTTTTATGAAGAAAGGAATTTTACAACATGAAAATTAATTAAAATTGTTATTGATAATCTTTCATTCTTGACGTGACTGGGGCTCGAACCCCGGCCGGCAGGTTACCATGACATGTTTCGATTGCAACCACCCAATCTCATCAGATGGATTTGCCGTCTTACACTCGCAGCCATCGATGACTGCTGACGTCAATAGTCAAACATCAATCCTTAAACCAAATTGTATAATTTTAATGAAAAACAAAAATTATTTTATTTAAAAAACAAACTAGCGAAAACTTGTATATAAAAAAATTCAATTTTGGTACCAAAAATCGCTTAAATAAAAGCACTAATATTTACCAAAACTACCATAAGAACTAAATCAAAAAACACACTGGCGTAAAATGTACTTTAAGGGGCTGAGTCGCAAAATTATCCAAATAAGAAGTTTAAGGCCCGTTTTCATAACTTACCGATAGCTAAACGTTTTACTTTAACCGGCCTTATTACCGGCCTTATAAAGAGGGTTATATTATTAAAACTTTACTTTAACTTGAATTGAGCGAAAAGTAAATTAAAGTTCATCCTTCCTGGTAGGTTAAAGTAAAGTTGTAATTATGGAACACTTTTTATAAAGCCAATAAAATCCTACCTTTAGCTATCGGTAAATTGTGAAAACGGGCCTAAAATGATCAGAAATAATAAAAACTGCTAAATTAAAAATATTCCGAAAAAAAAACCAAAAAAAAAATTTCAAACTCGAATAGTTATAAATATTGTTGGAAAAATTGGATATTTAAAAAAATTTCAAATTGTTTAAATGTTAATTAAATAAAAGTTCCTAAATCAGCCTAAATGAAGAACATAATTTAAAATAAATCTTTTAAATTAAGCGTTTAAATTCGACTCAAGTGATAAAAGTACGAAAAAATGGAAAATGAAAAATAATATACTAAAAATCAAATAAAACCCCTTTCAGACTAGGCAAGTTAGTTGCGCAAGTTACCTGCCGAGAAAGTCTGTACAAAATTAGTTTTCCTTACCCCGACCTTACCGCTAACGTCTACAAACCAAGAGTTTCGCAAGAGACTTGCGCAAGTAACTTGCCGAGTGTGAAATGGGTCTAGATTATTGGAATTCCCAAAGACATTAGAATTTACAAAATTAATTTGTATAATAAAAGCTTGTGAAATACGCTTGTTAAATATGCGGCCCTATGTTCCACAGGGAATTAAAGGATTACATATATATTGTTAAATACGCGGAATTCAAAAACCGTTCAGTCAGTTACTTTTTTAAATAATTTAATTTTTTAGAATCTATAAAGACATCGCTGGAAATTGCATTCCTAATGCTGTTTGATTAAAACTTGTTAGCCAATTTTGGCTTTTTCTAATTAAAAACTCTCCTTTGCAAAAATAAAAAATATATCCTGCCAAATTACTGTCAGTAACAATACCCACATGACTCCCTTTCCTTTTTATTCTTTCCTTTCCTTCATTTATTACAAGATTATTTCAGTGTGGTATGAGTTTTGTCAAAATTGGGTTAGTATTTTTTAAATTTATTTGAAAACATATTTCAATTTCTTTTATAAACGGCGAGAACCAGCGATGGAAAATTTAAAAATTTAGATGGTACTGACCACCAAGCAAAATAGTACTTTTTCAACATTTTGGTACTTTTTGCAAACAATTTTTTTTAATAAACTTAAAAATAAAAACCAAAGTACATAATTTTTGTTGCTCTTATCTCAGAAATTTAGTGCTGTGGAGTAGGAGTTGAGGTTTTTGTACCGGAGTCAAAGTTCCCACAAAAAATTCGCAACACTGACTCCAAAATTTTTCGGCATAACACATAAAAAAAATTCTAACACATAATTTCCAAAATAAAAATACTTCGGAATTGGCGATGCAATATTTAAAATATTGCTTCGAAATTTTTACTGAATCCTTTTCTTGCTGTATTTATCCATTTAAAATGTACTGCATTTAAAAAAGATTTTAAAGTCAAATAAGGACCATTTTCATATATATTTAGCATTTTTTGCGGTTGAAGTCGGAGTTAGTACTTTTTGTTTACGACTCCACAGCACTGGTTGTCAATAAAAAAATATATATCAACGCTAAATATCTTAACAAAGAAGCATAACAAGAAAGAGTACTAAAACGGACGTGGGGGTACCGTGGTATTTTTAAATGAAAAAAGTACTGACAATAGTACCATAGTACTGAATTTTCCATCACTGGCGGGAGCAAAAAAGTAAATAATTTCGACGAGATTTTCTTTTGTTAAACAAAAACCAAACACGCTTTTGTTGATAACTTACACTCGTAACACTTAACGTATGAGTATTTTGATATATTTTAATAATATAAACAAACATACCCAGCGGTAAATATTGAAAGGACCTCAAGTGGCAGGCCTTTTTGAAGGCCTCTATACTCCTTTCTAAAAGATTCGTTTCGCATGATATCCTGCCTTCAGAAGTATGCCTTCTATAAGGTATAAAATTCTTTTAAAAAGACCTTCTGAAATATTCAGTACACATTCGCTACTCCCTTCTTTGAGAAGGGAGAAAGGAAGGTGTTCAGTTTTATTTACTTTTTATTTTTAGTGACCTTCCTTACTCCCTTCTATGGGAAGGGATCGAAGTTGTTTTTAAAGGAAGTGTGGAAGGCCTTGCGCCCAATGACAACCTGTGTAAAAAATAAATAAGTATGGAATGCGTCGAGAAGGGCTTCTGACTGCTTGTGACTGCTAAATAAGGCCTTCTATTAGGCCTCTTTACTCATTCTAGTTACCGCTGGGTACTAACGTACTTATTTATATATGTATGAATGTGTTTAGTAATAGACTCACATACCTTAACATAATTGGCATTTTCTAACTTTTAAAAAAAAAATCATAAAAAAGCCAAAACCTGAATGACATAACTAACAATGATGATGAAAGAACATACATAGTTCACTAAAAAAAATATTAAAATTAGGGAGTTTCGTAGAAAAGGAGCAAAAGTCTGTCTCTAACTTTAGAAACTTTTACGTTAAAAATGTAATTCTAAGACTTGAAATGTAAGAAAACTTTTAAAATTTGTTTAATCTTGCCCTCTTCCTTCAATATGGAATGCCCCATCTAAGTATATAGATATATAAATGTGTTAATATGTATGTAAGTAAGTGTGCATGTAATAGCTTTTGTTTTCATATGAGGAAAATTAAGGGTAACATGGCAAATCAATTTTCGAGGTTTAATTAAAGTGAGCGAGTGTGAGTGTGGTTAGATGTTTGTGCAAGCGATTGATGAACTACATAGTAAATCTTTTCTGAGTAAAATAAATAAACAGTACTTACAAACACACACAGAAATCTAGTTAGTGTAATTTATGAAGCAAAGAAAACTGCAAAGAAAAAAGTAAACATCGTTTTAAAGTATATACATTTATTTTATCTAGTAAAGTCTCTTCAAGTTTTAAGTTAAATTTAAGATATAAAATTCACCAAGAGAAAAAAACTTTACATAACTAACATTACATATTTATGTTGTTCACGGGAGGCTGGTTATCAGGTTATATGATTATTAATTAAATTAACAAAAACTAAATACATTTATTTATATTTTTTTAATTTTTTTATTTTTTTTTTTCTTAATATATTTTGTTGCTGTTAATATAACTACATAACCATATAACCTGATAGCCAGCGTCCCGTTTAATTAATTTCAATTTACACACTTTACATATTAAGTTTATTTAAAAAAAAAAAAATTTTTAATAAAGTTTCTGCATTTATTTATTCAAATAATATTTCCTGCAAAAATGCTGATTTTTTGTAACATTTTTACATAAATGCCTTTGTGTTTTTTTTTCGAATATTCGATGTTTTAAAATTTATGTACCCGGCGGTATTATAAATTAACGTCACCTTGTAATCGATATTATTTGCGACAAAAGCACACATACACTTGCATAAATATATTCAAACAATCTCATACATTCATGCATAAACAAACAATCTTCTTCTCATTTACAGCAAACAGAAACAAAAAAGTTATAACATCACACAAACGCAATAAAAGGACAATAAAGACTCAGTCATTTATACATGTTTGAAACTGTTGTTGTTGCTTTTTAAATATATATGTATATCTATATATTAGGGCGGGTCAAATTGTACGGTTCGATTTTTTTTTGATGAAGCGTATAGCAAAAACGTAATCTATAGGTGATTCTGAGAAATTAAGCTCAAGAGACCATAGCTCAAAGTCGGGTTTGGAGCCCCCCAAAATTTCAAGTTAGATATTTTTCCATATATACGTCATAAAATCGGATAGAATTATAGTAGATTTCTTAATCTGGGCTTGTTTGAAAGGTATTATTATCACCTTTCAGAATCTGTATTGATACCAATATGTTTTTTAGAGATATTAGGAATGTTTTGTCGAAAAAAAGCCTAAAATGAACTTTTAGCTAATAAAATCTGAATTTTCTTAGATTTTTTTTTTTTTTTTTTGCTAATTATGAAAGTTCGGATAATTTCCAACAGCTTTTATTACGATCAATTTTTTTGTTTTCGAACTCCATTTTGTAGGCGAAATTTAAGGCATCGTGTCTTTGAGTATAATGACCTCGTCTAATTTGAACATTTGCTTCTCGAACTTCTGTTGTTGTTTCATTTTCATCTTCATCCATGTGTAATTCAGGTGGTTGGTATCTTCGATCATCCGTAGCAGTTGTAAGTGTTGGTACAACGTCTTTCGTATATTCAGGTATTGTGAATTTTCTATCATTATACTGGTCCATCATAAATTCTTTTTAATAAGATTTCCGTATTCCCAGTTTTTCATATTTGATAAATACATTGAAATTTATTGTTGAGGAAAAGCTAGCTTCTATGCGCATTTCGCCGGTTGCTTAGACCAGCTCATCAGGAAACCTTTTCCAAAGAATTTAGAAAAGCCAAAAATATTAAACAAATAAAACCCTAAAGCGAATAAGACTTATAAACACTCCAAGTCTTACTCGTAACAATATCAAAGCTTAAACAAAACACCAACAATAAACAGTGAGTTTATCTTTTCCTTCATCAATTGGTTGGGTTCTTTCCGACTCGAATTGTAGTTGTAAGTGGGTAAAAAGAAAAAACAAAATTAAAAACAAATTGTTTCATTCTATTGCCTTCGCAAGAAAACAACAAAAAAAAAAAAACAATTTGGCAATTCAGTTTTCTGCACGAGCACATGCAAGTATATTATCAAAGTTATTTTCGGGAATACAAAGTTTATTATCAATACGATTTCCGTATGACGTGCTTAATAAAAAAATATCGAAAAAAATTCTAAGAAAATTCAGAATTTATTAGTTAAAAGTTCATTTTAGGCTTTTTTTCGACAAAACATTCCTAATATCTCTTCTAAAAATTAAAAAAATATTGGTATCTGAAAGGTGATAAAAATACCTTTCAAACAAGCCCAGATTGAGAAATCTATTGTAATTCTATCCGATTTTATGACGAATTTAATTAAATTATTCTATGTATCGGGTGTTTTTTTTTACAGGTTTGTTTTTCGAATAGAGATAAAACTGGCATTTTGTGGTCAAATCTGGCAACTCTAATGTCATTTATGTTCAGTTTGGTTTGCCATTTCATCATGAACAGGTTGACAAAAGAACAACGCTTGCAAATCGTGCAAATTTATTTCGAAAATAGCGGTTCAGTTCGCGAAGTTTACCGCAAGCTCCGTCCATTTTATGGTCGACATAATCGTCCATCAGAGCAATTAATTCGGTTAACCATGGATCGTTTTCGCACTACGTTTACTCTATGTGATAATACGCATCCGCAGAGACGTCGAACAGTGCGCACCGAAGAAACAATTGCCGCTGTAGAGCAAAGTGTTGAAGAGGACCCGAATGAATCGATTCGCCACCGTGCACAGCAATTGGAGCTTTGTCCATCAACTTTATGGAAGATTTTGCGCAAAGATCTTGGCTTGCGACCTTACAAGATCCAGCTTGTGCAAGAATTAAAGCCGCGAGACCATGCAATGCGTCGTGATTTTGGTGTATGGGCCCAAAATGAGATTGATCTCGATGCTGATTTTCATCGCAAAATTTTGTTCAGTGATGAGGCTCATTTTTGGTTGAATGGCTACGTCAACAAGCAAAATTGCCGCATTTGGATTGAAGAGAATCCACATGAGACCCTTGAGACGCCATTACATCCACAAAAACTGACTGTTTGGTGTGCTCTATGGGCTGGTGGAGTCATTGGGCCATACTTCTTCCGAAATAATGCTGGAGAGGCAGTTACCGTTAATGGAGACCGGTATAGAGCCATGATAACCGACTATTTTGTTCCCGAATTGGATGGCATGAATGCTGATGAGTTGTGGTTCCAACAAGACGGCGCTACATGCCACACAGCGCACGCCACAATCGATTTATTGAAGGAAACATTCGATGAGCGCATAATTTCGCGGAATGGACCTGTCAATTGGCCACCAAGATCGTGTGATTTGACACCATTGGATTATTTTCTTTGGGGATATGTGAAGTCGCTCGTCTACGCCAACAAACCAGAAACGTTAGGGGAATTGGAAGCCAACATTCGTGGCGTTATTGCCGACATACGGCCCCATATGCTCGAAAAAGTGGTTGAAAATTGGACCTGTAGAATTGGCTTTATTCGAGCCAGCCGCGGCGGCCACATGCCTGAAATCATATTTAAACATTAATGGCATAAAATTATCCTTCCAATAAAGCCAAATTGATGGTCATTAAAACGATTTTCTTGTGTTTTATTTCAATTCGAAGTTTTATACCACTGAAAAAAACACCCGATATATATAGAAAAATATCTAGTTTGAAATTTTGGGGGGCTCCAAACCCGATATAGAGCTATCGTCTCTTGAGCAAAATTTCTCAGAATCGCCTATAGATAACGTTTCATCAAAAAAAAAAAAAAATTAACCCGCCCTTAATTTATATACTAAGAGTAGGGAGGTTGAATATTACAATATATTATAGAAATTTAAATTTAATTTCTGACGATTTCTTTAAACAATCGAGTGTTAATATAGCTTAATTATATTAAGGTGTTTATACTCTATGTGACTTTTTTACTCGTTTTCCTTTGAAATTGGGCGTCTCTATTATATTGCATGATGAAAAATATTTGTATTTATTTTGCTAGGAAATGCTTTGTTTACAACAATCTGTCGACTAGTATTATAATTTATACAAAAAAGAAACAACAACGAATTGCATAAATTCAACAAAAATATTAACACACATAGTTTTAAATAACACCAAATCTTATTAAAAAAAAATGTTGACCAAAAATCTGCTCCGACTATAACATAACAAGTATAATATAATATTTTTTCTTTATTAAATCATGCTAACCATATCGCACTCTAAATCAAAACTCAAAAACATGGTTCCAAATTTTTTAATCAGATTGTGTTTCACAAATCGCTCATTTGCTGCAAGACCGGCATAACTCAAAAAATTAAATCTTGAAGTTAAAGATGCAGAATTGTTCGCTTTGTTTTTCTTTATATTGTGTATTAAATTCATCTTGATATCTTTTATACTTTCCCAGTTTGAAGAGAATGTGTCTTCTTTTTTTCTAAGTAGTTAGAGCAAATCAAAAACTTTAAATGCGTTTATCTCGAAATTGATTTTTTTGAGTTATGCCGGTCTTGCAGCAAATGAGCGAAATGTTAAAAAAGAAGAGATAAAGAAGACAGTGGCGCAAGAAAAATCTTCGTGGTCGATAAAGATTAGATTTGTGAACCGGTTTTTGAAAAAAGGTGACAATGATAAATATTGAGTTGTGACTGCTTATGATTAAGTGTGAGATAAGTTGCTTAAAAGACGTAAAGGATGGTTGCGATATGTTTTGTATATCAGTTGTAAGCAGTGTTACCAATTTAGCCAATTAGTGGCTAGATTTAGCCATTTTTCACCCTGTTTAGCCATTAAAAAATGAGTTTAGCCATTAGCCATTTTTCAACTTGTTTAGCCATAAAGTTTGCTTGCCGATTGCTTTTAAAAGAATAATTTTTATTTTATTATCAAAATTTATAAGAGTAAAATAAACATTTTGAACAACTAAAACGCCTTTAATTTAAATTACAACTTTTACAAATGTTGAAAATCGCTATAAACTATGACGCTGAAACATCTTTCAAAATAAAGGAACAGTATTTTACTATTACATTTATAAAATCGATCAAAACAAACATCGCTGTTTCTTTCTGGTTGCAAGTATTTCAATAAAGGGATGCAGGCGGTAACAAAATTGTTTTAGAAATTTCAGAATGAACTATAAATTTGCTCTCACTTCCATAATGCTGAAGTAATTGGAGAAATAGGTTACATTAAGCAACCGTTAATTCGATTTTATCAATTATGTAAATATTTTTACCATAACAATACAATATTTATACCACCACCACAATAGTGGAGAGGGTACTATGCGTTTGTGGTGATGTCTGTAACACCTTAAAATATTGGTCCTTAGCCCACCTTTACGTATACCGATTAACTCAGAATCACTTTCTGAGTCGAATTAACGATGTTTGTCCGGCTGGCTGGCTGTCCATGTAAACCTTGTGCGCAAAGTACAGGTCGCAATTTAGAGATTATTTGATAAAATTTGGTACAAAGGTTCTTATGTGATGTAGGGTATCATAAAGTCGGGTTTAACCGACTATTCTTTCTTACTTGTTTTTTATTGTAGATCTGGACTCAAAAGGTTGGGTAAATGTTGTCGTGATTATGATTTACCTTCTAATTATTTAAAACTTATGATTATTTGAAGCTAATGAGTGAGTGATTCCAATGAGATGAACAATAACGACATCGAATTTTTCGTTGATTTATATTAATTTTTTTTTTTTTATATTAATTTTCGTTTATTCTTATTTAACAAATTGATCTTAACTCACGATTTCATCGTTAACAACTTTAAATTAATTATTTCTGTTTTGTTATTGAATTTTAATGTTTGTTTATTAAAAAAAGCTTTTCGCCATTTTTTTTTGCCCATTTTTAGCCATTTTTTTGAATCGATTAAGCTTAGGATAATTTTTAATATCCGAATTCCTCTTTATTTCATTTATATCATATATGAATCTACTGTAAAGTTAATGATATTTATTTGCTAGAACTTTAAGGTCTTAATAATTTTTACTTAGTTTTTCTTCTTAATTTCTCTATTTTATTTAAAGCTACTAAAAAACTTTTTGCATTAATCGGGCCCGTAATCCTTAAAATATCCCGTTTATTACATTTTGTTTCAGTGTAAAATTTCTACTTTGTTTTTACGCTTTTAGATTGTGCGGCATATTTTGTCATCTGTTTTACAAACAGACACTTTCAATCACACAATCGCTTTGAATTTCCATAAATATATTTTTTGGGCCATTAAAATGTATTATAAAATGTTTTCATAGATTTTGTTGAGGATTAAAGGAATAAATGCCAAAAATATGCAAATAATTACTATTTATTAGTGCTAAAATTTCAATGCTCCTGTGGCAGAAACCACAATCCGGCAGACAAGTAAATTACATATACCTGGCGCGTTAAAAATACAATGAGTGTCAGAAAAAAGTTGAATAGAAAAGTGAAAGTTACAACTTTTGTCTAAAGTTCAAGTCATGTTATAACGAAAGATTTCTCATAATGAAAATATCTGCTTCAGTTTAGTTTATTTCTTGTATATATATACATATATATATTTTCAAAAACAGATACACTAAATGTTTATACATTTACACTTCATAGTATGCTGATTTTGACCATAATTGCACAAAATATTATAAAAATTACTTTGATAATAAACTGGCAAGTGCACGTCTTAAAAAAGCTAAACTCTGGCAGCATGCTTTAGTTTAGTTTTGCGAGAGCACTAAAGCAAGTTATTTTTGTTTTCATTTTGTTTTTTCTTAACCTACTTACAACTACAATTAATATTGGAAGAACTCCAACCAATTGTAGTGGGGAATGTAAGAAAAGCAAAAATTCACTGTTTATTGTTGTTCTTTTTGCTTATAGTAATTCTTATTCGCTTAACACAGCGTTTACATTTGCCAGTACTGGCAAGACAGTAAGCATATACATATTAGTTGGCAAAACAATGCAAAAACAAAATAGCTGTAAAAGTGTTTATGTGTTAGTGAAAAAGTTTGAATGAATTGCTACTGTCTTGCCAGTACTGGCAAATGTAAACGCTATGTAACAGTACCCATGTTCTGTAACTTTAGTGAGAACTTCTCGCATCGAAACGATGTGAAACAAAATATTCCATCGTTTCTCGAAAAGTGGGAAAAAATTGTGTCTGTAACTCATGTCGAAAAATATTAAAAGAGATTACGTCATAAATATGATAACATTGCACCCGAAGCCGATGTGACATTGCAGACGTTGAGAACGCCAGTAACACATATTATTGACGGCGACCAAAATTTACAAAAATTTTAAAATTTGCAACGATGGCGGCGAAAATACAACAGTCGGCTATACCAAATAATGTGAAGTGCGACTTAAATGTTAAACAGCTCTAAAAAGGCGATTTTTTGTTTTCGATAATTTATTTTTAAATGTAAATATATTTTTCGTATTTGAAATGTTTTATTAAATTTATAATGAAAAAAAATCCATATTAAGTGTAACATTTTGTAAACTCCAGCTCCAATGGGTCGTACTTTTTCCCTTAAGCCCTGTCACTGTAACCGACTGTATAAAGTTATGTAAATAAAATATCAGAATTTAAAAATTGTAATCAATATGCTAAACTCCATTTTACGTGTATTAATCGTATTTACAAAAAGGACTCTCGAACATTCGTTTCATTCTACATTAAGTATTCTACCTTCGTCTTTCTTCCTCCTCTTGCATTCCCCAATTTAGCCACAAGTGTTAATTTACAGCTTTGACATTGGCAATAATTCAGTATGTACTACCATTCGACATCACTACAGTGTATACACATCCAACCACTGGATCATAAATTTAAAGCCTATTATATGCATTTTTTACCGCTATCCGTATGTTCATCATTGAAGCCGGCCAAAGCGAATTCAAATTTTAATTCATTTAATAGTTGCAACTAAATTGAGTATCAGTAAAACATTATATGTTGAAAAATCCTCGTTACAGTATATTATGGTTTGTTGTCGAATGTGACCATGTAGCAAAATGAAAGACCTAAAAATATATCTACTTTAAAAAAAAAAAAAAAAAAACTTAAAATCAGAAATGTTCCAATTAAACACATTTTCAGATTTAATTTGCGTTTATAAATTCAAGTTTTAACAACACTATTGCATTAAAAAGGTAATTTATCTAACTATTTTTCTCTAATTTGTGGCATGTAAAGAAGCAGTAAATTTGATTTGCCATCTAATATTCTTTCTTCTCTCTTGTTTTTTAGTGTATTTTTTATAACGAACATTTCCTTTCAACTATTAGTTTTAAGTTGTCACTTGTTTCACGTGTTTTTCTAAACTGCCACCGAATTAATGCGAATTTTAATGAATAAAAATGAACGAGTGACAGGCTGACTTGACTGCCCGCCTTCTCATCCAACGTAAAGTGGAGTAATTTGAATGAGAAAAATGTATGTACTGAATTAGTTTTTCCTTCATTCCTCAACTTTTTTTGGATTTTATATTTGCAACACGCAAGTTAAATTGCATTAATTTAAAAAAAAAAACACATAATGGACACATATTGTTTAATGCGATTAGATTTAAAAGATTAAAACCTTTTCGTAGTTGTTAAAAAGAGTATGATTGGAATTTAATAGCGGTAGGTACCCTTCTTAAATTTTTATTAGAAAGATGAATTTTAAAGTAATAACAGCAAATTCTTAAATTAAGTTTTTTTTGACTTGAAAGTAGAGTTTTTTTCCGGAGTTTTTCGATTCCCGGGAAAGCGGGAAATTTTTTTAAATTTCCCGGGATCCCGCTCCATATAAATAGTACAAAGTAATCAAAGTTTTTCTTGGGATTCAAAAATAAATTATCAAGGTTTCGTTATAATGTGCTAAATTCCCATTTCATACTATTGACAAACTGAAGTTTATTGTTGATGGGATAAGCTATTCCTAGGCGCATTTCACTGGTTGCTTATGCCAGATCGTCAGGAAACTTTATCCAAAGATTTTAGAAAAACTTAAGGTAAAACTGTTAAGCGAATAAGAATTATAAGCCCCAGTTTTACTTGTAAAAATATCAAAGCTTAAACAAAAAGAACAACAACAAACAGTGAGTTTATCTTTTCTTACAATCCCGACTACAATCGGTTGATTTTTTATCATCTCTAAATGTAGTTGTAAGTGGGTAAAGAAAAAACAAAAATAAAACAAATTTCTTTATTTTATTTTGCCAGTTCAGTTTTATTTACACTGTCACATGCATATTAGTTATCAAAGTTTTTCTTGGCATTCAAATTTTTTATTTTTTGATTAATGAAAAAAACTTTTATAAAAAAGCTTTAGGGAACTTGTTTATAAAGTTAGAAAAAGAAATGCTTAAATACTACAAAAATGAATTAAAGATCGAAAGAGGAACTTGAACTATTATTACCTTACGCTTTTATAAGTAAACTAGCTGACCTGACAGACGTTGGCCTGTCCAAATTAGGAAAAATGTTTGCGCTCGATTTTTAAAATCCGTTGAAAGAAAAATTCGTCAAATCGATGGAGCCGTTTTCTGATTTTAGGTGAATCGAAAAAAAGTGGGCGTTTAAGTGGGCGGGCCAAAATTTTCTTACCGTTAAAGCCTAAGTTGGACCATGGCGATGATTTAATAGAAAAAATCGTCCAAATCGGTCAAGACGTTCTCAAGTTATGCGCTTAATAGAAAAAGTGGGCGTAAAAGTAGGCGTGGTAAATTTTTCTTTCGATGAAAACTTAAAATGGATTAATAGGAACATTTGAAAGAAAAATTTGTCAAATCGATGGAGCCGTTTTCTGATTTTAGGTAGTTCGAAAAACTTGGGCGTAAAAGTGGGCGGGGCAAAATTTTCGTTTCGTACAAATCTAAGTTGGACATAAGCAATCATTTTAAAGAAAAAATCGTCCAAATTATATAGATGCAATTGGTGGCGCAATATGAAAATTGGATTTTGCCACGCCCCTCTGCCCGCAGAAAATCAAAAATCAGACTTCACAGTGCCACCCGCCTGAAGATTCCCTGAAAATTTCATCAAAATCGCCCCAGCCGTTTTGGAGTCCATACGTAACATACATACATACACACATCCTATTTTATATATATACTAGCTAACCCGACAGACGTCCTCTCCAAATTAGGAGAAATGTTTGCGTTCGATTTTTAAAATCCGTTAAAAAGATACAAACATTTGAAAAGAAAAATTACTCAAGTCGATGGAGCCGTTTTCTGATTTTAGGTAAATCGAAAAAAGGGGGCGTTAAAGTGGGCGGGCAAAATTGTATTTCCGTAAAAACCTAAGTTGGACCATGGCGAGGATTTTAAATGAAAAATAGTCCAAATCGGTCAAGCCGTTCTCAAGTTAGCGCTTAATAGAAAAAGTGGGCGTAAAAGTAGGCGTGGTAAATTTTTCTTTCGATGAAAACTTAAAATGGGTTAATACGAACATTTGAAAGAAAAATTTGTCAAATCGATGAAGCCGTTTTCTGATTTCAGATAATTCGAAAAATGTGGGCGTAAAAGTGGGCGTGCCAAAATTTTCTTTTCGTATAAATCTAAGTTGGACCATGGCGATAATTTTAAACAAAAAATCGTCCAAATTATATAGATGTCATTGGTGGTGCAATATGAAAATTGGATTTTGCCACGCCCCTCCTCCCGCAGCCCGAAAATAAAAATCAGACTTCACAGTGTCGTCCGTCTGAATTTTCTGAAGATTCCTTGAAAATTTCATAAAATTCGGCCCAGCCGTTTTGGAGTCCATACGTTACATACATACGTACATACATACATACATACATACATACACACATCCTATTTTATATATATAGATAGATCGGCAGATATATATAGATATAGATATATAGATATATATTCCGTATTATTATGCTCTAAATACAACATAACATAAACATAACAATTTAATTCGTAAACAATACAAACAAAAATTTATGTACTCAAGATATGAGATCAAAAAGTTAATTTATAAAATAGATAAAATATGTATAAATATATATTATAAATAAATATATTAACACTTTTAACGGCTTAGGAAATAACTTTCTGACACACTCAAAGCGCTGTGTAAGTCGTCAAAAAGTATATTTCTGATTTTAATTACTAATTACCATGTTTCCGAAAAATTTCGTTCAGTTTTTTTACCGAGGTTGGACCAATAGTTAAAAGTGCACAGTTGTAGAATTTTATAAACTACGTCTATATCAGTCAAATATATGTCAAGGTTCTTGCAAAAATAGCATCAACTCTTAAAAACCATTTATTTCATTAGGTCTATCTGTAATCTTTAGGACAATGTGTTTTTCAAGTTGCATGTTTTAGTATCTTACACGAGTTTCCATAATTTTTTTTATTAGGTTTCCCTGTACTGTACGGGTATATTGACCAGCACAAATTGAAAAAATTGTGTTTATCAGCTAATAAACATATCGCTCCTTCATTGCAAGATAGTCATATCTCAAAATATAAAAATTTTAGTTATTTAAACAAAGTGTTCCTTCATACCTTCTCGTATTATATCTCACACTGAACCGAAGTTACGGCAAAATATAGCTTTAAATCGGTACATTTTGAAAACTTAAATCGCATTTTACCAAGTTCGTTTGTTTTTGTAGATATGACTATGTTGCAATAAAGGAGCGATATGTTTGGATATCTCCTATTTTTAACACTTGAATATAATATAATTTTCAAAGTATAGATATCTGTTTTTTTAACTATAAGAAATTTTTTATTTCGGGAATTCCCGGGAAAACCCCCTACTTGAAAGGCATAAATTGTGCCCGCAGTGCACACCTAAACTCTTGCACGATTTTAGTGTAAATGTTGTATGAGTGTGAGAAGAACCTGCGGAAGCGGCTTGGAAGACTTGGACGACTTTATACTCCACCCATTGTTGAGAAAGTTCGAGCTTTAGTAATTTTGGAACATCTATGCATTGTTCCTCGGTGATTTTGCGAATAGGAATACCTAAGATTCATTAGAAGAACCCGGGTCTTTCAAAAGGAGATACTTAAGTGGTTGGAAAATTGGAGGCTTTGGAAAACATCATGACCATTCCCCGACGTCTTACAGCACCTGTTATCATTTTAGGTGACGAGGCGGAATTCGGTAAGGTTTTCACACTCTGTACTAGAGAGAAAAATTGAGGTTGTTCAAAAATATGCAGTGCTGTATTTGCCGCATTACTTTGTGGTGTAGGACTAGTAGTAGGAGCTGTACCCCAATTAAAAATGGAGTTTCCAACAAAGCAGGTTTTGAAAGAGAAAAATAATCGTTTCGCTTAATATTGCGCTTACGGAAGGCATGCATTTTATATGGCGAGTTCCTACTTTGAATCAGTACAATTTTGACACATAACCCGCATTGTTCAGTGCATATAAAAATTGTTGGATGTTACGATCAGCTTAACACCCTGAAAGTTTTGATGATACAGTATTCTCCCTTACAAACCAGCTTCCTAGTAAGGGAATGCTTAAGCACTAGAAATTTTATTTTTTATTTTATAAAAGTTGTTGAGAGTTCTTTCACTTACTTTACTGCGTTTCTGTATGTGTAATTGCGTAGCGCATAGTTGTGCGCTTATTTTTTTTAAATGTACCATCAGTGATTCGTAAAATGATAAAATTTTTTATTGGGACGTTTTAAATATCCTGAGCGGCAAGCAGCCACTACAGAACTTTGCGGTGTCTTCTGAGACACCACATTTTTGGCGGAACCAGATATTTTAGAATGACGTGGTTGTTGTTTTTCCACACCACTGTCTTTTAAAGCTTTACTCATCATACCACGTTGGTCAACACATCATAAGGATGGCAAATATATATCTATAGCATCATCACTGGGTCCCATATAAATGACTGTGTCTGCTGAAAGCTCTGAACTGAGCTCTGATTGGTCGGCACCTAAACCATCAGATGAGCCGGTGGATTGATAACCTTAATTAGAAAGAAAACAAAACGAAAAAGACACATTTTTGTTAGAGCAAATGTTTACATTTATCGTTTTAATTTAAAAATTAATCTCGAGAAAAACCACTTCCACTTCCAGCATTCATGCCATTTGCAAGGCCACCCAATCCTGATTTATCACCACCCATTCGCATACGATGCATACGTTAGGCCAATTGTATGGTATTTAAGGCATCCGTATGCGACTGCAATTTAAATTGCAAAAGGACATACCAAAATACATTAGAGTTATTTGATTTGAAAACATCCATCATAACTGTCACTTATGTAAATTTTAAGATGCATTTTCAGCTGGAAAGATAAAGTTGAGGCTGTTAAAATGGAAGAAAATTTATGAGTTTATTGTCTTTATTTGTTTTACGTAACACTGAGGCATTGACAATGACGTCAGTTTACATTATAGACTAAGAATTCGTTAGCACGTATTCCTTAAATTCCTGACTGTCTCATTTATATCTGGTTTAAAGTTCCACTAAGTGCTTTTTGCTAAGAACTTACCTGAGTGTGCATAACGTGAGTCATTATGGCGACATGACATGTCAATAGTGCAACACAGTCTTTCAGAAGTGGAGTCAATGGATGGTCTTTATTGGGTGGATGAAGTTGACCACGTTATATGACCACCAAGATATTTCCAATGCCGGATCAAGGAATACCACCAAAACGATTGCCACCTAAATTAATAACATGCAAACGATTTCTGCCACCAGCTACTTCACAAAAGAAAGAAGAATAAAGATAAAATATGGACAAAAAAATGCAACATGAGAAAATTTCATAAAGTTTTATAAGTTTTAAATTCCCATTACCTTCGTCGTTAGCAGCGGGATGTATACACATTTAAATGTTAAAATAACATTGATGTACTTACCTCCTCCCTTGTGTGATTAACTGTATTAATACACATGCAGCGTAAATACTATGGTAGGCTCAAGAATACCTTGTGGTCTTCCAGCTGAAGCTGCATCTAGGAACAAGGCAGTATGTTCAGCATAAGGGACAGGCATTCCATAGGGCCACCCAGAAAATCGTCAAAAAATAAACCCCTGGAGAGTCATCAGAGCCTGTTTGTGTCTTAAAAAGGAATGTAAAGCAGAAGCAAACAAAAGGGAAAAGAAAAAAAATCATTTTAACAATGCAAAATTAAACATTAAACCCCTTTCTTATTGAGTTGGCAATGCAAATGATGGGTGCACCGAGGAAAATTGTTTAAGTGTGCGTCCTTATCCGTACTTGGTTGGTTTATGGGAAGTTGTAAATGTGTGCATAGTTCACTCAATCTTATGACAGTAGGTACAGTGTATATTGTACACTCATTTATCCTGCTGTCGGGTAACGTACGCAGGTTTGAATTCCTATACTTGCTCTTGGGTTTGTAAATTAACTTTACGGCAGGATTATCCTGGAAGTGGCGTTGTATTTGTTTAAAGAAGTTTGTGTTTGATTATTTTAAAGTATTTGAAGAAAGTGAAAGCTCAATGATCCCTTAGTTATTGTAGCGTTAGTGTTCTTGAAATGTTATTGAAATAAACTTTATATTACCGTTTTAATGGCACTCAAAAAGGACAACAAGCTCTTGGATGCTTAAGACAGCAGTTAAATTTTGCAGTACTTTTAAACAGGTTGATATGAGCACAACAAGTCGCAATTACTAAAGAGAAAGAAAAGGTTTCCAAGCGACTTCCTTTTTCTTTTTAAAACATATTTATTCTGATTGAAGGTTCGACGGAGATAACAAATGCAAAAGCCGCATATGTTAACGATATTGTAAAATACAAAGTTCTGTAAGAGATTCTCGGTCAGTCATAATTTTCGTTTAATGAAATTATATAGAGTAGTCTTGGGCTTAATCGTTCATTTAGGTGACTTTTCATTAGAGTTCATTTAAAAAAAGTGAACTAGTTCGTTCTTTTAGTTCAGTAGTTCACTTTTAGTCAGTCAGTCTTTTGAGCCAGCTGTATATTTCGTCAGTCAGTTCATTTAAGTCAGTTCATGTATGTAGTTTAAAGGTTCATTTACTTCAGTTGCTTGTTTTGATTTCTTATTCTGTTGTTGTTTATTTTTGTGTGTGTCAAGCTTTGAGAAAAATTAATAAAAATTTAAATACTTAAAAAAACTTATTTAAATTTTTAAATATAATAAATATAAATTTTTAATAAAGTTCAAAAACACAATTGTGAATTTTTTAAAAAATTTCCTTTTCTTTGTTTTTCAACAAATAAATTTGACATTCCTCATTTTACAAAAACAAAATGCATAGTATTTTTCATGTACTTTACCGAATTGATAGAAAAGAGACAACAATATTATTAGTTTCTATATGTTATAATCAGGGACCGGATTTTTATGCAAATGCATATTTGTTGTCATCAATCTGAAGTCAACATTAACTAAATATCTTTGCGAATCAAGAAATTTTCAGTAAAATGGCATCGATTTGTTAGTGCATATTTTTGCATATTTTGTTTTAAATGCATAATTTTGCATATTTTGCTTTAAATGCATATTTATGTTACATATTTTGAAAAAAAGTGTTCTATTTGCTTTAATGGCTTTTTCATTGCTTATACTAAATATTTTTTTTTTATTTTATAATGTATGCCTTAAAGTATGTGATGTAATTTTTATACCCTCCACCACAATTAGTTGTGAAGAGGGTATATTCAGTTTGTCATTCCGTGTGAAACTTTTTTACTATTCATCTCAGACCCTATAAAGTATATATATTCTGGGTCCTTGAGTAATTTTAAATCGATTTAGCCATGTCCGTCTGTCTGTCCGTCTGTCCGTCTGTTGAAAACACGCTCACTTTCGAAAAACTCAAAAGAAATCAACAAACTTGGTGTCAAATTGCTTGTAGTTATCCTAAGCAGTTTGGGATTGAAATTCAGCAAAATCGGTTCAATAGGATCTGAGCTATGAATCAAAATGTGGAACCACCACCTAAAAAAAATTGATAATTTTGTTACAAAAACTAACATAAATGGTGGAAAAATGAACAGAATGATATAAGATTTCGCAGCAATTCGTTTTATTCAACTGGAAATCACGCTGTGAAATTTCGTGAAGATCCGTCAATAATTTACCCTAGGCCCCATATAAGCCCTACTCCCGGAAAACAGTATATTAAGCCTAAAACCCTAACTAACAATGGTATCATTACAAATTTTGGCAATTCACAGTTACTTAGGACTAGAAATTAAACTGTTAAGTTTCGTGAAGATCGGTCCATAATTTACCATAGGCCCCATATAAAACCTACTTCCGGAAAACAACTTAGTACGCCTAAAAACGTAAAAAATAATTCTATCATAACAAAATTTGGTACATCAAAGTTTTATTGGACAAGAAATAAAATTGTGTTATTTCGTGAAGATCGGTCCATAACTTACCCTGGGCCCCATATAAACCTTACTCCCGGAAAACAGTTTAGTACGCCTAAATCCGTAAAAAATAATGCTATCATAACAAAATTTGGTACATCAAAGTTTTATAGGACAAGAAATAGAACTGTGTAATTTCGTGAAGATCAGTCCATAATTTACCCTGGGCCCCATATAAACCCTACTCCCGGAAAACAGTTTAGTACGCCTAAAACCGTAAAAAATAACGCTAGCGTAACAAAATTTGGTACGTCACAGTTTTTTAGGACAAGAAATAACACTGTGAAATTTCGTGACGATCGGTCCATAATTTACCTTGGGCTCCATATAAACCCTACTACCGGAAAACAGTTTAGTACGCCTAAAACCGTAAAAAATAATGCAATCATAACAAATTTTGGCTCGTCACAGTTTTATAGGACTATAAATGATACTGTGAAATTTCGTGAAGATCGGTACATAATTTACTCTAGGCCCCATAGAAACCCTACTCCCGGAAAACAGTTCAGTACACCTAAAACCATAATTAATAATACTATCATAACAGAAATTGGTATGTCGCAGTTTTAAAGGACTAGAAATGACGCTGTGAAATTTCGTGATGATAGGTCCATAATTTACCCTAGGCCCCATATAAACCCTTCTACCGGAAAACAGTTTGGTTGCCTTAAACCATAATTGATAACAAATCGTCACAGTTTAAGATAATAATAACATCATACAGATATTACTCCTTAAACATTTGAACTGTCGGTGGAGGGTATCAAAGATTCGGCACAGCCGAATATAGCACTCTAACTTGTTTTAATATATCTTTTTCACTGTTTTGCTGGGATGTATTAAAAAGTAAATTTTTCAGAAACTTATTTAAAATTAACAATGTACTTGCAACCTTGTTTAAAAAAATATGGAAGATCCAGCAGCAATATTTTGCATAAATACGTGTCTGAAAACGGAACTGTATTTAAAACAGACGGAAAGATTCTTTTTTGCAATGTGTGCCTTAAAGGAGTTGCTTTTGAGAGAAAATCCCAAGTGGATCAACATTTAAAAAGTCAAACACAAAAGCATAGTTGACAAAAATGCAGAAAAGTTATCTCAACCTCTAATTTCTAACCATGAAAGTAAATTAAATCAGTTTAATATGGATCTATGTCAAGCTTTTATTTGTGCGGATATTCCACTCTTTAAACTTAATAATCCAGAACTAAAAAATTTTTTTAAAAAAATATATAAATGAGAGCATTCCCGATGAAGCGACTCTTCGAAAATATTGTGTTGATAAGTTATACATTGCGCAACAAAGTAAAATAAAAGCTGAAATAAACTCAAATTTCCTGTGGATTTCTATTGATGAAACGACAGACATCGAAGGGCGTTACGTTGCCAATGTTATTGCAGGAATTTTGTCTGAGGACGAAGAGAAAAGCAAACAAAAATTCTTAATTAATACGGTTGAGTTGGAAAAATCAAATCACGAAACAATTGCTCGTGTTTTTAATGACTCTATAGCTTTATTAGGTGAAAATTTCAATAAAAACCAAATACTGCTGTATGTGACTGATGCTGCGCCATATATGGTTAAGTCTGGAAAGGTTTTAAAAGTATTTTATCCAAAAATGATTCATGTTACATGTTAAGCCCATGCGATGCACCGTGTTGCAGAAGAGATTAGAGACAACTTCGATGATATTGATTTATTGATTTCTTATGGAAAAAAAATATTTTGTAAGGCACCTTCGCGTGTTGCCATATATAAAGAGAAGTATCCCGATTTATGTCTTCCTCCACAGCCTATAACAACCAGATGGGGAACGTGGTTGGGAGCAGTTTTGTATTATGCTGAAAACTTAATGATTAATTCAAGGATGTAGTGGAAGGATTCAACGATGATGATGCAGTCTCAACAAATCAATTAAAAAAATTTTAAATTTGCCAAATATAAAAGCTGAAATAGTGTTTGTGTCTTCAAATTATGGTTTTATCTCTGAAACTATTGTAAAACTAGAGGAATCTAATCCATTGAGTAAGCAAATCAAATTAATTGATGATACAATAAACAAAATCTATGCTGTGGAGGGTAACTTTAGTGAAAGTATTCGTATTAAACTTGATAAAAATTTAAAAAAAATGAAGGATTGAAAAACATAAAACAAATTGCAGATATATTTAAATTAAATTTGAACGAAAACAAAGAAGCGGAAAATGAATATTCCATAAAGGAACAAGCAGCATTTAAGCATGCACCGATCACTTCTGTCGACGTTGAACGGTCATTTTCCATGTTTAAAAGCTTTTTAAGGCCAAACAGACTCAACTTTACTTTTGAAAATATTAAAAAAAATTTTGTGTATCTATATTAACAAAATTTTTTCTTATTCTTAATTCATTTTATATGTACTTAGGTTCAAATATGTATCTATCTAACAAGTGGCTTAATTTAAGTGATTGTTTTACCTTTATTTTAACTTTGTACTTTTGTGTTTTACTTTAGTTTAACTTGTGCTTTTGAGTTTATTGTACCTTACTAAAGTTTATGAGACTGAATTGTTCCTTTTTTTTCGTTATTTTAATGTTTTTTTATTTTTATTTATTTATTTATTTATTTATTTTAATTTAGTTGTATCCTAGCAAAACAAGATAATTATCTTATAAATGAAAGTGCTAGGGAATAAGATCAAACTTATAATCACCGTATGTAATTAAGGAAATTAAAAAGAAATAATATTAAAATAATAACATTACATTAAAAAAAGACAGAGAAACAGAAAACTGCATCAGACTGGATAGTCAGTGATAAGACATAGTAAGACTGATATATTACATAATGCAAAAAAATTTATGTAACTCCTTTTTAAACGCATTTGCATTGCCTAAGCTTTGTATATAATTCGGTAAAGAATTCCAAAGACTTGTGGTATAAATGAAAAATTGTCGATGTGACAGAAGACTCTTATATCTTTGTTGAATAATCTTCCTTCCACGGTTAGATCTAGCAAATTGAATCCTATTGAACAAATATATAGGCTGCTTAGAGATAATAATCTTGTGTAAAAAAATAAGGCATTTAAGTTTCAAGAGGTTATCAAACTTAATTTGAAATATCTGATACGAGTAGAGTGAAATGTGGTCACGACGTCCTTTAAGAAATACATATCTTGCAATATTATTGTAAGCTAAGTTGAGTTTTCGTTGGTCGTCACTGTCACAGTTCGCAAAAATTTCACAACCGTATAATAGGACAGGAATAAGATATGTTTTTGCAAGTTTCATTCGTATGGGAAATGGTGTTGAATCTATTACTGCCCACAAGTTGCGAAGCATACTATACACTCTACCCACAACGACATTAATATGGTTTGACCAGGTTAGCCGAACATTAAAAACAACTCCAAGGTTCTCAGCTGTTTTAACATACTCGATTCTATTTCCCTTGATGTTAACTTCCGGTGCTTCAAATGCTCTGTAAGACTTCGAAAGCAAAATACATTTAGATTTGGCTGGGTTGATGGATAGCCCATTGGCATTAGCCCAGCTGTCAATTTTGTTTAATTCACAATTTATAGAGTTAACACAAGAACTTACATTTTCTATATGGGCACTC
Organism: Pollenia angustigena; assembly: GCA_930367215.1. NCBI lineage: Eukaryota > Metazoa > Arthropoda > Insecta > Diptera > Polleniidae > Pollenia > Pollenia angustigena. The sequence continues at coordinate 253,450,591 of OV884057.1, forward strand.
ATGTAAACCTGCACGTCATCAGCGTACATATGGACTTTGCTGTCAGTCAAAACATCAGGTAGGTCGTTAATGTACATACAGAATAGGAGTGGCCCCAGTACAGAACCTTGAGGGACTCCCCTTTTAACATTCAATGAATTTGAAACATTATTATTAAGATGAACACGTTGAGATCTGTCCATAAGATACGAATATATAAGATTACAGGCTGTATTCGAAAAATAAAATAATTTTTGAAGCTTTGTTAATAAAATTTCATGATCTACCGTATCAAATGCTTTACTATGATCAAGAAGAACTAGGAAAGCAACCAAGTTTTCATCCAACTTTGATCTGAGGTCTTCAGCCACATCCAGTAGGGCAGTGGTACAGCTTCTAGCTTTCATGAAACCCGATTGCCTATCAGACAGAAAATTATAACTTTCTAAGTACTGATTGATTTGTTTTGCTATGAGGTTTTCCATGACTTTCGATAGAAACGGTAGAATGGCAATCGGCCTGAATTCACTGTTGGTTTTAGGAATAGGGATTATTTTAGATTGTTTCCATGCATCGGGAAAAGTAGACTTCATGAGAACAGAATTGAATAAATATGTATAGTAGGGAAGTAGCCTGGGTGTTAAATATTTTAAAAACATGGGAACTAAATCATCTGAACCAACCGCATTTGACTTTACAGATGACAAACATTCCAAAACTTCAATCTGATTAACGCAACGAAAACTAAAGGGATTTTGTATTGGGACGAAGCAAAAATCATCATAAATGTTACAAGCTGGAGATTGGACATTAACATTTATAAATTGGTCATTCAGAATGTCAACGTCGGCATCCATATTACATCTTTTGTTGGATTTCTGGCCTATCCCAATTTTGCGAATTTCCTTCCATTTGGATTTGTTATCCATTGCTAAAGAAAACTTTCTGTGGTAGTATGAAGTCTTCGCAAGTTTTACGCGCTTAGTTACCTCCCTACGAGCAGCTTTGTGAATATCCTTCAGATCATCAGTTTTGAATCTCTTCCATCGACTGTAAGCAGCATCACGTCTTTCTATTAATAACATTATTTCGTTTGTAAACCAAGGTTGCTGACTCGTTGTGATCCGCTTAGTTTTAATTGGGACACACATTTCAAATAATAATTGAACATTCTCTTGGATTAGAGAAAGTTGGTCATTTACACAATCCATTGTATATATCTGGTCCCAATAAATGTTATCAATATTCTGGTTTAAAATTGTGTGATCGATATTATGCAAATCACGGTATGAAATATACTTTTTCTCAGCAGTAATGGACAGTTCATAAGAGAGAAAGAGAATTTCATGATTAGAAAACACTGAAGCTGAGATTTGATCATAAAGAAGTACTTTAGGTTTATTATTAACGAATACTAGATCAATCAAACTTTCAGTGGTCATGTGAAAGTGAGTTGGAGTAGAGTCGTTCACAGGATAAAGATGAAGAGAGTGCATAGGATCTTTTAACGGGTTATCAACTAAAAGGTTATTATTAAAGTCACCAATAATAACAATATCATCAAATTTAACAGTGATATCCTCAAGAATTGAAATGAGGGGATTTACGTTCATGTTACTACTAGGTCTATACACACTGCCCAATAGCATTTTCTTATTATAAGAGGTTGAGATTTCTAGAAATAAATATTCAATTTCACTGCCAATTCTAGTGGAAAGTTTTACTTTACAAGAAATTCCGTTTCGAACATAAATCGCAACTCCACCACCTCTAGCTCTAGTTTCTACATCATCAACAAGAATTCTGCTATCGGAACGGAATAGTCTAAAGCCCTGTAAGCTAAACACTGAATCATGCACATCCAATTGGAACCATGTTTCAGAAACACAAATGATATCAACACCTGACGATATAAATAAATGCCGAAATTCATCGATTTTGTTATTCAAACTTTGTGCATTTAAGTGCACAATATTAAGACCGGACCGTTGTTTGGCTAGGACTCTAAGCATGTTGTACACACAGTCTCTGGAATTTTTACTACTAGAGTTGAACATTTACGTTTGAAGTGTTGGCAATGCGTAAAAAAATTAGGTCAATAACCAAGTTTATTATAGTTGGATTCCAGCGAAAAAAGGAGTTGTACATAAAAAGTTTGGTAAAAAATAAGTAGTCTATCAAAATCGTAAATAAAGTTTTAAGTTTAAAGATAAAAGTATTAAATAACTCAAAACAAAAGACAAAATAAGTTTTAAAATAATATGGGTTACAATATATTTTACTGAACAATGTGCCTAGTTCCACGGCTTTCAGTATCAGAAAGTTCCTCAGAGTTAGGAAATATCGAGTACAGCTGCTTGATGTCATCAATTTGCAATAAGTTTTCATCAGCGGTCTTTTTAATGTAGACAAAGCCACGCATGGTGAACGCACTATGAAGTCGATTATTCTTTTTGAGTCGAACAGCAGCACGGAATATTTGAAAATTAGTTTTCGTGAGATTTTCATTAATATAAAACTTATTGTCCGAGCTGAGACCAATGTGCCGTAGGCAAAAATAAAACCCCTTATTAATTGGCCTTGAAATTTGCCAATGCTTTTAAGAAGAAGTTTTTATCGTAAGGCGACCACATTTTGACAATAATAACCGCGTCCCTAGAAAATGTTTTTTTTTTATTATTTAGGTTTTGCAGGCGGTATATGGATTTTATAGCTGGGACTGTAGTATTAATAGTGGTACAAATGGAGCAAAAAATATTCATAAGATTTTCATTTTCATAATAAGGGACTTCATTAATTCGAAGCTCGCATGCCACGGTATTATTTTCTTGGTGTTTAATTTTTGTTTTTAGTGATACAATTTCTTCCTGCATACCTCTTATTTCAACCGCAACTGTTTCCAAAAGGGATACTCTGTCAGTAACTGCCTGTAACTCTTTATTAATCAGGTTAAATCTCTTATCGAGGTCATTTAAGAGTTCAATTTTATATTGACAGAGTTTTTCTTCTACAACTTTCTCAATACGCTCTGAGAGCTTCTCAAAACGTTTATCCATGACTGTTAAGAATTTGAAGGGAGAGTCCGATTTGGGGAGATTAGCAGTATTGCGTACGCTTTGATAACATTCTCTTACACGTATATTCACTGGAGTTCTAAATGTTGTTGTTGAAGAATAATCATGAGTGTTTGCATCATCGCCAATCTCCATATTCGAAGCTATGCTAGTAAGTGAAATGTTATTTTTAGATTTAGAGTTTTTGGCTTTTATTTTTTTGGTTATTTTGTTGTTTTTATTATTTTTCCTGAGATTATACATTTGTTAGTTGATAATTCTTTTTTAATTCTTATTTTTACTTTTCTACTGCGCTTTTTGTAAGTTCGGTTTTTTGGTTTTTTTTAATTTTATATTTTTATATTTTTTTATCTCTTTTCAACACTTTATTGTGAAGCAATCTTGTTGTTGCCTAGAGAGTTTATTTGGAATTTTTGTGTTTAAGTTTTTTTTATGTTTATGTAGGTTGGTTTGTGTATGTTTAGTTTAATTATAATTTTAAAGGAACAATTTGTGTTTTGAAGTTTTATTTGGAATTGTGGTTTTAACTTTGATCTGTTGTTTATATACAGAAAATCTTGTTTATGATTTAATAATAATTGATTATTTAAATAATAAGTTTTCACAAAAAATTAAGTAAAATAAAGAGCTCTTAATAGACACAACCAGTTGCTTCGGCTTTCTCTTTTATTTAATAATGTTTAATAAATGTTATAAAAAAATTTTTAATGCATATTTTTTAAATTTTTAGCGCATACTTTTCTATTTTTAGTACATGTTTTATGCGCATAAAATGAGATTTTAGCTGCATAAAAGTCCGGTCCCTAGTTATAATATACTTGTTTCTTTTACTCATTGCCAGACTACTAAAATATGTTCATAATATAATCAGGGCTGCCATATTAAGAGATGTCTCGCCACATGTGGCAATTTTCAAACATTTTGACTACTCTGCGATTTATAAAATATATGGCGATTTTTTTATTATTAAAAAGATTTCCGTATGACGTGCTAAATTTCCAATTATTATTTTCGATAAATACACTGAAATTAGATAAGCTATTAATTTATTTTAAGACTCTAATACTATGTTTCCACTATCAGCTTGTTGTCAACTTGTTTTGAGCAAAACGTGTCAGAGTGCTTCCATTATGTAAAACTGGTTTTGGTTTTCGAAATCAATTTGGCATTAATGTTGTTTACAAACATGAAAGCAAAAAATATTTTTGTAAAATAATAAATATTTTCTTATTTGTTTTTTAATACACATTATACATATAATTTAATAAGTCTTGTTATTTTGGTAAATCTGTAATTTTTTTCGAAATTGTTAATCACCAATAATGGAAAACTCTGAGTTTTTTCATGGTTTTCGACATTTTTTGGAGCAAAACTAGTATTTATTTGAGTTTTTCGAACATGAAAACTGTATGGGAAAACAAGTAGCAGAACACTTGTTTTGCTGCAAATTTAGTTTTGTGGCCCAAAACATGTAAAGCGGCCCATACACTTGCAATATTATTGTATATGATATTCGCCATATCATTTCCATTTTGTCCTATATTTTGCAATAAGTCGCACAATAGTTTCATTCATTCAATAAAAAGGCGAACATAACCTATAGGAATAATATAAACAGCATTGTATAATGTTGCCAACACACTTCTCTTTCTTTTCGTTGTGCAATAAAAATCAAGTCTTTTGATTGTTGCCAATATATTGTTCCACCTTCGAATATCACATACACATTGGCGATATAATTGTACTATACGTAAAATTTAACAATTTTATTCTAAGTGTATGAGCCGCTTAAGTGAAATACTATTACATAATGGAAACACTCTGACACGTTTTGCTCAAAATAAGCACCCCTACCTCAAACAACTACTCCCATGAAAATATTCCTATATTTTTTTTATTTCGTATTGTGAATGATTCCTATAACAAATTTTATGGGAACGAATTCCCAAACTAAAAACATGTAGGGAACATGTAAGTTTTAATTTGTATTTTAAGGTAGGGCTCAATTAAATTACTTTTTTCTTTTATTGAAGGAGTATTAATAAGAAAAATTAAGATAAACATTACTCATTATTTATTTTATCATATAAATATTAGTGTTTTATTTTGTATATTTTTCTTTCAGAATACAAGCTCTGACAATTTATTCACAATAGAGACATTTGTTTATAAAGCACTGACAAATAATGCACAATATAAATTTTTACTCCCAAAATATTTGCGATGACAAAAAATTGTCAGGTGAAAACGCTATGTTAATGCCGACAAAATCACCCCAACAATAAATTTCAGCACGGAAATCTTAAGAGGCCCATAGACACATACTGCTGACACCTACTGCCGATGAATCCTTCGTATACGTGTGTGATTGATATTTTACTACACACCTATCAATCATCATTTTAAAATAAATGTTTTTTTCTCAGAAACTATATTATATTTGTTTTAATTTAAATTGAAAGAAAAATATATCATAAAATTAATAATTTTTTTTATTGTTCATTGAACAACTGTCAGCAGTATAAGTTCATTTTGAAATCAAACCTATTTTGGTTTTTCATACTGCATTGTCTGTGTGACGCATACGTAAATAAAAATTTCAAATTTACAAACACATGCTGATTGCATGAGCATGAGAAGTATGTGTCTATGTGACCCTTTATTAATAATACAAAATATTTTATAAATTGCCGAAAAAATCGCAGCTAGACATCTCTAAGTATGGCAGCCTTGATTTTATTATGAAAATGTTTAACCCTTCGTCTTACTCATGAGTCTGGCCAGACCTTTTTCGATTTTAAATATAATTTTAGTATATTTAAAACTCAGGTAGAGACTTGAAATTTCAGGTACCCTTCTAGAATTTAGTTTTCTATAAAAAGCTGGAAAAATATATCCTGGAAAGGATATATATAAGGAAACGTATTCGAATATTTTACTGCAATTTGTTAAATTATCTTTTATATATTTAATTTTATTAAACACACAAACTATTGCTCCATCTAGTTCTTAATTTGGAAAAAGACAATAAGCACATCAACTAGTAACTCACGTTCAGAAGTTGAGTTTTACATGTGAAGAGTACAGTCTAATAACTTAGAGCATAATAAAGCTGCTGAGGAAAGCTATGAAATTCAACCTTCACAACTGAACGCAATGATGATGTGGATTGCGTTCCAAATAAGAACGATTCATCCGGTACTGAAAATAAATTGGTCATAAAACCAAATGAATCGTTTGCTTCTAAGGACAATGAAGAAGAGCCACATGTACAAACTTGTCAACAATACTCTGCCCATGATTATTTCTATGGTAAAGATTGAAGGCGAAGCGATTAAACCTGAAGTAATCCGGTTTAACGACGTAAATAAATGCAGAGTCAACTATATTTTACAACAAAACTATCCACCAAAAGATGAACTTTGGCCTTTTTTGCAGTATTTTGGCACTGGCTGTCTATTGTATTTGCTTGAAAAGGAACGATGTTTGAAAATTTACAAAATCTATTTTATTTCTCTTTTTTTTTACAAATACTATCGTATTCCATATTATAAACATGATATATACCTTTGATAACATAAAACGATCTTATTTTTCAGTTTTTAGAAATACTCAAAATATATTAATTTGTATATTATAAATAAAAATAATATGAATATGTTCGCATATTATTTCATATGATGAATTTCATATTTTATTTAAATAAAAAATGTGTATAGTATAACATTTAGTTAAAAAAATTGGTTTTATTTATTCAAAAGTTGGTTGGGTCTGGCTAGACTCATGCGTTACGAATGTGAAAATAAAAACATGTGTAAGACCGAGGATTAAAGTTATCTGGCAATGAGTAAAAGAAACAATATAATGTTAAACATAGAGACACTAATACTATTGTTGTTTCTTTTCAATCAGTGCGGTAAAGAATAAAATCAAGTGGACAAGCAACTGAAGTAAATGAACCTGTGAACTAAATGAATTGAACTAAATGAATTGAACTAAATGAACCCTCTCAAAAGACTGCTGACGCAAAAGACAAAGTGACGAAAAGTGAACTGTTGAACTAAAAGGAACTGTCAGACTAAATGACAGTTCAACGTTCATCTGACTGACTAGTTCAATTGAACTAGTTCGTTCATGAACTACCCAACTCTAATATAGAGGACTTTTAATCACATTAGTAAGAATTATTGCAAAATAGTCCCAATTTTGATAAAGGCTTTGTCAAGTTTTGAATGTTAAGTTATAGAAGGAATAACTCTGTTCTTGTAGAGTATTAATATATAAAATAACTTTTTGAGAGATTCCGATCTCTACTGAGAACAAACTAAAGGACTGCATATCGTCAATATGTATGCCACTGTTAATTTTCTAAAATAATAATGCGAACACTTTGTTCATTGATTTTTAAAACAAATTGACAAAGAATATGTTACGTTAGGTGTTTTACCTTAAATAATTTACACTTTTTTTTTCCCAATGACAAATGAAGAAGTGGAAGAAATGAAAGTTTTTCTTCTTGACTGCAGTTTTTTAAACGCTGGTTTTTTCCATAATTTTCTTTTTAAATACCTGGACATTGCAGTTACTTACCCGTTGCATGAGCTGCTAACAAATCCTTTGACGTTGAATCTGGTATTATCGCACTCACGCCGAAGGCACTAACACACACACCGAAAAGCGTTCGCCAATCTTCTGGCGTCGATCTTGAATTTCCTTATACATATCATTATCTTCAACTGACCAACAAAGGATACGAAAATACCACAAAAAAACGTTATTTATATAGTGCATACGCATGTGTTTTTGAGTTCCCAAATGAACAGGGCAAAACGTTAAGCAGTTAAGGTAATTTATTGCACTTTCTTAGAGCCGAGGGAATTTAAACAAATGATTGTGAGACACCTAACACTCGTGTTAATTCCCAACTTTATCCACATTGTTTAGCACCCGGGGTAGCCGGGTACCCAGGTACCCATTTACTAAAATGTATTAATAATCCATATTTTTATGAAATAAAATTACATTTTTAAACTTTATAAAAGCGTATTAAATTATAATTATGTTAAAATGTGATTTTTTTACTTTTTTATACAGGACAGTTGTTTTGAGTATAACAGTTGAACATTTTTGGTCATACATGATAATATCATATTGATTGTAACGAGCCGTGCAAAAACTATGTTTCTAGCGCAATCTGTTTTGGATACAAGCAAATGGCTTACTCGACTATTGCACTGTAAAAAACAGTGCAAAGAACATATCTAACACCAGAACCGTAACCAAAATAAAATTTCTGCGCTAATATCCTCAATTGTATGATACAGAATTTAGTTTATTGAATTTTTTGAGCAGTTCAAACGTATTGTTGTTATCCCACAAAGTGTTTTGTATTGTATTGGGTATCGGGGTAGCCGGGTGCGCATGTTGCGATGGGAAAAGTTTAAGCACATTTTTTTGAGTATTAAAGGAGCACAAAAATAATCCAAAATCTGTATTCGCTTTCTTTTCAGTTAAATAGCGACGATCCAGAAGCTTGTTTAAAAATTTTAATTCTAAATATTTTTTTTCATGCTAAAATACCTTGGTGGGTACCATGGTACCCGGATATTAACACACAGGTTAAGGGCGGCAACTTATCGGAATTGAGATAACCAATAGTAAGCACGTATCCATCGGAACCTAATAAACTGGTAGAGATTACTTCAGACCAGTACTTATGTTCTATAACTTTAGTGAGAACTTCTCGCATCTAAAAGATGTCAAACAAAATATTCCAATAACATAACATTGTACTCGAAACCGATGTGACATTTCAGGCGTTGAGAACGGCAGTTACACATATCGTTGACGGCGACCAAAATTTAAACATTTTTAACGACGGCGGCGAAAATACTACCGTCGGCTATACCAAATAATGAAAATTGCGACTTTAATGTTTATTGTAAATTTTATAAAAAATTATAAAAGCAAAATAATTAAACAATGAAAAAATGTGCCAAGAACAAAATATTATTATTATAATTATTTGCATTTTTAATCGTTTTTTAGTTTTTAAATTGCTCCTCGCCCCATTTTTTTCGTGAGTTTTTTTGACAGTTCAACGCGGGAGCTATTCTCACAAATGTTACGCGAGAGTTACAGAACATGGGCACAGATCATACTAGAGACGAACATCAGACTAGAGACGAAAATATAAAAGGTTAGGAAATTAAACATTTAAGGTGTTACTTTAAAATAACAAATTCAACAATTCATTTAAATTCTACATACCTGTGATCTTCTGCCGTAACTAAACTTTCAAAGGCAAACATTTTTGCATCGGCTACCATGGGTCCTCATTGGAAGTAGAAGCTGCCATATTGAAAGCAGTACCCGAATCAGTCACTTGTCCCTTTTTTTATTGACATAAGATTTTTCTGTATCCGTTTGAGTATCGGTCACCCTTAATAAACCTTTCACATAAAACTTTCATTTGAAACAGTGTATTTTTAGACAAAAGTTCTCTCATAACATATTTATTTTAAGGTTTCTTTGCTTCACATAGACGTAGTTGTTATTAACCTTCTATGCTTTTATGACAGTTTAAGTTGTTATTTCTTTAGTTGCTTTAGTTCTTTAGTTATAATGTGTGCACGATTCTTTTACACATGCAATTACTATTAAGCATAAGTTAAAGGTTTTCATAATATTGCATTTGAAATTTATATGGCTTTGTTGGCTAAACATTGCGCTAGATCGGGCGGCTTGGGATGTGGCGACCTCTGTAAGGCACTACAAAAGTCACCACTGCGTGTGGTTGAATTTTTCATATCGTCACATGATTTTGTAGATGTACTTTTGGCAAGTTTTGTGCTGCTTTGCAGGAGAAAAGTTGGAAAAAACGCAAAGTTAACAGCCATTAAGCATTATTTTAACTTAAAGAGTTACAAATCTAATTGATAAGAAAACTGTTAGGAAAAACACAACAAGTTCAATGAATTGTAAATAGTAGGAACATTTTTAAGTTTAAAGCAGTGGATAAATTCCAAAAAAGTATTTAACTGATACGTATAGGAATATATACAAATATCAAGTGTATGTTTTTTTAAATTTCCTTGAGATAAAAATGGTTGTTTTTAAACTTCAACTCGATCCCTGCGTGAACTTTTTTAACAACCCGAAAAAATTATCATATTTTTTATTAATAACTTTTAATGTTCTACACGACTATACTATGCCGTTTTTGATATTCGCAAAAAGTGTGAAAAAGTTATAGCCCTGATGTTCATGTTTGTTTTCAGCTGAAGGGTTTTAAGGAAAATATGGTGAAACTTTGCTGATATGAGATGTATTCAAAATGTAATTTACACTTTTAAAACGTCATTTAATATGAGACTAATATTTGTTATTACTTTTATTGCTTGATAACCTGATAACAATTTTGATTTTGAACAATTTTGAATACCAAAACATAGTCAAAGTACATTTTTGCTATGGCTTCGTAAAACGTACATCCATATTATTACTAAACCGCAAAAGCTTTTATTTATATTAAAAACCATGACTGACACGAGTCACAAAAATCTGATAGCTGTCTTATATTTCAAATGACAAAATAACAGCAACTTGGCACATCATGAAATCATGAACATAAAAACAACAAAAATAAAATATAAAATAAAACCTAGGAATCAAAACAGGTTGATGAGAAAAAACAGAATGGTCAAGAAAAAGCGAGGATGAAAAATAATGTGAAGATATTTGTTTCAACCGAAATTGCCTTTTAAGCTTTGGGAATGATTTTGCACTTTTCAACTGTAAATACATTAATATTTAATGAAAAGTGAAACTTTGCTTTGGAAGACATATAAGACATAGACACAAAAAAAAAAAAAAATGCAGAAATAGGCTAAAATACATAGTGACAAACAACAAGAAGCCCTTGTCACTGTCATTTTTAAAAATTTAATTACAAAAATTTGCTGTTTTACTTTCTATTTGATGATACTCGTATATAACTTGTTTATACTTATAAGACTAATTTTATTAAATAGTTTTTATACCCTTCACCACAGGTAGAGAGGTTATAATTTTGTTATTCCGTTTGTAATTTCTGCAATATTGGTCTTAGACCCTATAAATCTATATATTTTCTTGGTCTTTTTTTTAAATTTTTTGCAATAAAATTTCAGGGGACAAGCAAAATTTTAACACCTAATTAAACAATAAATACAATGGCGCATATTCAGAAATCATAACTAAAGTCGCAACTAACAAAACAGAAACTAAAAAATAGTTCATAGATAGCAGGCGCGGATTCAGGGGGGGGGATAAGGAAATTTCCCCCCCGTAAGTTATAAAAATATGTTTTGTTAATTTCGGTAATACAAGAAATCCCAATTATAATATTTTTTTAATGTACAAGCTATTTGGAAATCCCAGCAAGGTTTTTTTTGTTTTTTTTTTTTTAATAGAATCTCTAACGAAATTTTCAATAAGTATTTTTTTATTTTTTTTTTATTGAGTCTCTAGCGATTTTCAATAAGTATCCATATCTCAATCCTAATAGTTATTTATTAGATATTTCCAAAGAAACATCTATACACAGAAAAAATTATTGGCAGTTTTTTTTCAATTAATAGTGATTTTTGAATTTTAAAATAAATTTGATTACGTTCTTAATTGATTGAATTAAAAAAAAATATTTTTTTTCAATTAAAATTTTACTTGAATTTAAGCTTAATTTTAATTAAAAGTTTAATTCAATCAATCAACTCGGTTGTTTGAATTGAACACTTTGTTGCTTTCTCCTTGTTGCTTTCCTCCCTCATCAACAGTTTGCAACAAATGTTACAAGTGCAACCAACATCTTTATAAATTTATTGTCTTTGCCCTTACATGTACATACACACATGTTTTTGTCATCAAAAAGAACAGTAAGCGTCGCGTTCAAAAAAAAAACTATCAACTAGGAAAAAACTAACTGAAATTTGTTATAGACGAAATACAATTATGACCACCAACAATGTCAATAATGAGCCTACATACATATGTATATTATGCGTAAAATAAAAAATCGCCTTGTGGCTGACCACAACGTTGACGGTGGTTGTGGTCGCTATCGAAATTTGGTGTTTATTTTCTTTGTTTGTTAATTCTTGAATTATTTTTGGCGTCATTTCATGTTGTGCGTTTAAAGTCAATAGGTGAAAAAAGTACAGCCTAATTACACAACAAAAACAGTTTTTTGTTTTTAATCTTGAATACCCTGAAGAATCAGAGTTATTCTACAATTTTATACAAAGATGTATGTATGAAATTCCTCTGTCAAAAAATCTTCCAAAATTTGTACAATTAAGCATGAGGTATTACAATTAAACAAATAAAACAAGTTATTTTTAAACCATATTTAAATAAAACATATATTTTAAATATTATTATTTTGCTTCATTTAACCATCAACTGAATTGATTTAACAAACTTATTCAATTAACAATTTGTTTGATTGAATAATTTGCGTAATTGAATTTAGAGTGTATTTCAAATACACTGTTTAATTTATTCAATTAAAAATTCAATCGATTTAATGCAAAAATTCAACCACTTTTTGATCAATACAATTATTAAAATAATTAATTTTTTGTATTGTAATCAATTACTTTAGTAATTCATTCAATTAAAATATTGATTTTTTTTAATTAATTTGTTAATTCATTCAATTAAATTATTGTTTAATATTAATAATTTTTTCAATTATTTTTGTAATTAAAATGTAAAAACTTTTTAATTGGAAAAAAAATCCTTGTTTTGCATTTTTTGCAAATTTGAGTAATTGGTATAATCATTTCGGTGATAGGTGCAAAATTAAAAATTTTTTTGCTTGTTTCAATTATTTTGGTGATCAAATCCGTTTTTTACATTTTTCTGTGTATCCAAAGACTAAACGTTTGACTTGATAATGCGTGCGGTTGAATTACTAAAAAGCCTTAGTATTTGCAATATATATGTATATATTTATGTGTTATATGAATCAAAATTCTATTCGATAATTTTTGACGATATTTCAACATACAACAGCAAGTTTTTAGGGAAGAATTTATTGGCTTTGTTGTAAACGCATTTGAAGAGGCTTCAACAGATATTGATGACGTTCATGTGTCAATTGATGTGAAGGCACTATCATCGATAGATCTTAAAGATTTGACAAATTTTGGTCTTCACCTAAAAAATTGTATAGGAAATGGAACAGATGGGTGTCCTCTGATGTTGCGACATAAATCAAACAACTCAATTTCTAAAAGCAATAAATACAAAAAGGTGTATCATTTGTTAAAGAAACGACAAAATTTTTTAAATATAATCAGCACAAGCGAAACTTAATTTTAGCAAAGTATTTGGGAGCCAAACTGTCTACATTATGCGAGACAAGATGGGTGGACCGTCGCGACTCAATTTTACACTTTTCAACATTTGTACATCATATAGTAGAAGCTTAAGAAAAAATATCTGAGTTAAAAGGTAGTATCTCTACCTTTATGTTAAGGAACTCACTTAGCACTTTTGAATTTATTTGCGGAATATATATATTCAGTGTGTGATACACAGCCACTAAGTATCATTTTACAAAAGCAAGATATAGATCTTCAAAAAGGATCAAGCCTTCTCAAAATTTTAATCATGTGCCCAGAAGAAAAAAAAATAAAGCCGAAGAACAATTTAAAGCGATTTTTGAAAAAGTTAAAGTTATTTGCGTTCAAATCGAGGTTCCTATCGAAAAGACAAGATTTTAACGAAATAATCACATCCAAAATGTTAAAGATTACTACCGAGTTGTAGGTTACATTCCTCTTATTGAATTTATTTTAGAAGATCTCATAACAACTTTCCCAATAGATATCCCAAATGTATTGAACATACCTAAACTTCTACATCAAAGTGTAATCAAGTCATATACAGATACAAAACTGTTAAAACCAGAACTAGCTGATGAGCTGATTATATTTGATAAAAGAGTTAAACACCTACTAACATCTAAACTTGAGCCTGATGTATCAGATAACGTTGTAGATTCTTTAATAAACTGTGATGAAGATATCTACCCAAATCTAGGAAAAATATTTAAAATTTTCGTTTCAATTCTCGTCAGTAAAGCTACGAGCGGGAGGTGATTTCCTACCCTTCGTCGAATAAAAACATGGCTCGGATCAACAATGACAGAAGATTGACTGTACTGTCTAAATTTGCCTCACAAGGAAATCATAAATTGCTTATTTAAAAAGATTAATGTATATTGAAATGATCTTATATTTTATTTAACCTTTTTGTTAAGTTTTTTTAATTAGGGTAATGACTTTTTTTTGGACAAAACTTCTTCATCCCACCACGCGATGGGCAATTTGGTATTGATAGTGAAAATAATTTTTTTATGCCATTTTGGCTGCTGAAAATTATCACTGTTTCATATATCCGCCAAACAACTCATCTATCACAACATCTATCATTTGCCATTAAAATTTAGTTTATTAAAAAAAAACCTATTTCACGGTTTTTTTAATTTTTTTGCGCCCTTCTTTCGTACAAATGGTAAGATCTTGTTATATTCATGAAATTATTAGAAAATACTTAAAATTTTGTAATTAAATGTTAATTTTATATAGTAAGGAGAAAAATTTAAATTCAAAACTTTATCGCGTTTGGTGCGGAAACTTTCTTCACGATGGCAAAAAGTAATACATAATTTCTTAATATTTTTCACGGTCTATGCGGTGAAGAATTTGATATTCGCAAAGATTGCAAAAAGTACTTACCCTAAGACACATATTGTTTTTAATAAACTTTTAAAAACAAATTTTTTACTTTTTTGTATCATACAAAATTTCCCCCCCCCCCCCTTCCCACCCCTAAGGCTCAAGCTGGATCCGCGTCTGATAGATAGCTATAGATCTTATTCAGCGTGGCCATTTTGGCATTTTTGCAGCTAGATTTATCATTTTTTTGTCTGATTTAGCTGCAAATTTTTCATTTAGCAGTTAGCATTTTTTTTAGCATTTTTCAACTACATATTTAGCATATTTTAGCATTATTTAATTTAAGAATATTCAAGTAATATTTTTTGAAAATCTACCACGCTTTTTTGTTGAATGCACATACAAATCCCTACTCTTTTGCTATAGAAACTGTACAATCTTTTAAAAGACCTTTCATATCAAATTGTTTTAAAATTTGATCAGTTTGAACCATTTAATTCATGTTAAGCGGATTTTTCCCTCAATTACAATTTAAAAAAAATTTTTGGAAACGAAAAATATACCATAACTTTTGAAATAGATACTTAATGTCAACTTAAACAACGATTGCCAAACAATTTTCATAATTTAACAAATACTAACTTTTTTGTGTAGAAAACAGTTTAAAAACTAATGAATGCAAATTAAGCGAACATTTAAAAGAATAAATGATTGCTTTCGCTGTAGAAAAAATTACAACTTTGGAACATCAGTGGCAGAAACTAAATTCATATGAATTGTTAAATAGGAACGCAACAGTTGATTTCTGGATAAATGTATATGGATACACAGAAAAAAGTAAAAAACGGGTTTGATCACCAAAATAATTGAAACAAGCAAAAAATTGTTTAATTTTGCACCTATCACCGAAATGATTATACCCATTACTCAAATTTGCAAAAATTGCAAAACAAGGATTTTTTTCCAATTAAAAAGTTTTTACATTTTAATTACAAAAATAATTGAAAAAATTATTAATATTAAACAATATTTTAATTGAATGAATTAACAAATTAATTTAAGAAAAAATCAATATTTTAATTGAATGAATTACTAACGTAATTGATTACAATACAGAAAATTAATTATTTTAATAATTGTATTGATTAAAACAGTGATTGAATTTTTGCATTAAATCGATTAAATTTTTAATTGAATAAATTAAACAGTGTATTTGAAATACACTCTAAATTCAATTATGCAAATTATTCAATCAAACAAATTGTTAATTGAATAAGTTTGTTAAATCAATTAGTTAATGGTTAAATGAAGCAAAATAATAATATTTAAAATATATGTTTTATTTAAATATGGTTTAAAAATAACTTGTTTTATTTGTTTAATTGTAATACCTCATGCTTAATTGTACAAATTTTGAAATTTTTTTTGACAAAGGAATTTCATATATACAACTTTGTATAAAATTGTAGAATAACTCTGATTCTTCAGGGTATTCAAGATTGAAAAAAAAAACTGTTTTTGTTGTGTAATTAGGCTGTACTTTTTTTCACCTATTCACTTTAAACGCACAACATGAAATGACGCCAAAAATAATTCAAGAATTAACAAACAAAGAAAATAAACACCAAATTTCGATTGCGACCATAACCACCGTCAACACTGTGGTCAGCCACAAGGCGATTTTTTATTTAACGCATAATATACATATGTATGTAGGCTCATTATTGACATTGTTGGTGGTCATAATTGTAATTCGTCTATAACAAATTTCAGTTCATTTTTTACTTGTTGATAGTTTTTTTTGCACGCGACGCTTACTGTTCTTTTTGATGACAAAAACATGTGTGTATGTAGGTACATGTAAGGGCAAAGACAATAAATTTATAAAGATGTTGGTTGCACTTGTAACATTTTTCGCAAACTGTTGATGAGGGAGGAAAGCAACAAGGAGAAAGCAACAAAGTGTTCAATTCACACAACCGAGTTGATTAATTCAATTAAACTTATAATTAAAATTAAGCTAAAATCAAGTAAAATTTTAATTGAAAAAAAAATGTTTTTTTTTTAATTCAATCAATTAAGAACGTAATCAAATTTATTTTAAAATTCAAAAATCAATATTAATTGAAAAAAAACTGCCAATAATTTTTTCTGTGTATAGAAATGCATTAAATAAAAATCTATTCAGTGAATTAGCTTGGTTTTGCCATTTAGCAGCGTGGAAGTTAAAATAGGTTTTTAGTGGTATAAATCTCTTAAAACCGAAAATTCGAAATAGAATGACGTTTAAGTCTATGAAATCGCTACTTTATATTGGGCGTGGTTTAAAATGTTGCGATAGTTTTAAAAAATTGTACGTTCTCACATAAAAATGGAATAAAAACATATATTCTAATGATATCTCGATCGATTCTTCAGAAGCTGAAGAAGAATATTCATTTGATGACGTATTTAATTTATATAATGAAATTTTTTATTTAACATGTTATATAATTTTTATTGAAATATTAAATAATAGCCATTTATGGGTCAAGTTCCCTTAACTTTTTGTTATGGTATGGTAACTTTGTTTGAAAACTTTTTATGTACGTATATAGAGACTGAAATATATTTCTTTAATAGTTTTAAGACTTTTTATGTTTTATTTAATTGATATTTTTTAATCAGTTTGTTCTATTGATATATTGTGAGTTTATAGGGAAGAATTATGCAAAATAAATCATGTATAAAGGTTTATTGACTAAAATAACAAAAAAAATAATACAATTTAAATTTTAGCATTATTTTTTGGCAGTTTAGGATTTTTTTAGCATTATTTTAAAGCCGATTTAGCTGTAAAATATTTTTAGATATGGCCACACTGATCTTATTCATAATTCATAACTAACTTAGCAACTGCTTTCAGCTGATTGAAGAAATGCAACCATGCATATTTGCATGTAGAGAAAACAATATGTCGATAATATTTCAAACGAAAGCTTATTAAGCTGTTAAAAAAAAACAGTTATTGTTGTTAAAAATATGCCTACAAATTCTAAAAAAGTTATTTTTTGGTTATAATTTTTATATAATTCAATTAAAATAGGGGCCTGTAAAAATATAATTTTTCGATAAAATTTGGTTACTAAAAACACATCTCTAGTTTATTTTATTTTTTGTATGCATGTTCTTGGACGCAGTACAAATGGATGCAAGTGTCAAATATAATAAGGCACGTAAATTATTTACGAAGTTGTAAGAGCATTTATAGTTTTTTGTATTTTAGAGTGACACAAATTGGTCGCCAAAATTGTTTTGCTATTCATATAAATTATAAGATCGTATAAATCAGCTGAAATTTGTATGGCTTAGTTAGTTGGCATTTAGTTACAGCTTTACCCATAATTAAGTGTAAACTTTTCCTGCTGAAAGTAACCAACTGTGAATAACTTAAATAGGTTCTTAAAAAAGTTAACACTTAGTGATAATTTATGAAAATGCGCCAATATTCCAATTTAATTTTCATTCTAAAATGTAACTTCCTTAAAAAAGTTCCACGTTCATATCTTATATGAAATTCCAACACACTGAATGTTTTGTTATAGTTATTTGTTTGTAGTCTCTCTTACTAACCTACTTCATAGTAAGGGAATGACGTGGCACTTAAGGAGTTATCTTCTTATATAAAACTTGCTCACTTACTTTACTGCTTCTCTGTATGTCTTATTTCGTAGCGCATAATTATGTGCTTATTTTTTTAAATATGTCATAAGTGCTTCGCAAAATGATAAAATTGTTAATTGGGATACACTTTAGTGGTAGACACTAAACATCTGCATGAATGCAAAAAAAATCAGCTATGAGACACCCACAAAATATAACGGCACATATTCATTTAATTCATTTGCAATGAGAAGCAATAGGTGAGTTCAAAAGATGCTTGAGTTGTTTAAAGTATGAAAGCATCGAACTCGATCAACTTGTTGCGTTCACACAATCCACGATTCACACTCGACACAACTCGGTAAGCATTGAATATGGTTGCTTCGGTATGAATACATGTTGTATGTTGGTACAAATGAGAAAAGTACGTATACGACTTTGTTATATACAATGAGTTTATTAGGCGCATTCGAATTATAGAATATTATTCGCGTTACCCGAGTTAACTGAAGAAAGATCAGAAAGGAAAAACACAATTTTTATTCTTATTAAAAATTTTTTTTAATTATTTCTTAGTAATGAAATCAAAAAAGTATATAACACAAACAAATATTAAATTCATAAATATTTAAGTCAAATTAAGTTTTTAAAAATCTAAACAATCTACATGTTAGAATGTAAAAACATCATCTTTCCAACCGAAACAGGGTTGGACCCAATAAGGCAACGTTTTTCAGAAAGAAGGTGTCTAGCACAAAATGCATTAAAAATGCTGATCTAATTAACTTTTTTTTCAAATATAATAAAAATCTCATCACAAATACTTTAACATAAACGTACTTAGAATTAATTAAACCGTGTTAAAATTTCGGTAAGAAGTTTTAAATAACAGCTTCACTTACCCCTTACAAATACTTTGTTTTCAATAACAGTCCCAGCATTCATTTTTTACGAAGTTAAAACAAAACCAAATTAATTTTTTTAATTTTTTGAAACAAAAAAAAAAAAAATATTAACTTTTTAAGGTTTTGTTTTTTAATTTGGGTATTTTTTTGTAATTTTTTGGGGACAAGGAAAAAAGTACTTGGCTGCCCTGATTTTGTAAAGAACATTTTTGAAAGAAATTTTTTTTATTTTTTCAACTAAAACAAATTGTTAATATGACAATTTAATTCATAAAATTTTAGAATAGTTTAAAAAAAGTGTATTAATTACATCATACTAAATCTTGTTATTTTTTCTATGTTAGGCGCTTATCCACAAAAATTTATATACATAATTACATCTTACCTCCATACTGAAACAATGTAATATACAAAAAAAATAAAAATACAATTTATTCGCCGAAAGTACGTGGTTACAACGTTGTTGGCGTGAAGAGAGAGAATGCACAACACAATGCATACTAATCACTCATTGGACTCGTTGCTACTAGAACTTGTCTTTTTGTTGTCTCTATTATTGAATGTTGTGAGTTCGAGTTTGATCGGTGTATGGGACGAATTAATAAAATCTACGGCAGACGAAGCACAACGAAGTAGAATACAACTTCAACGAAGTACAACACAACATTTATTCAATGGTATATTTGCACACAAGTAGCAAGAATCATTCATGAATGCGGTTGTGTATTCATTGGACGAATGCAGTTATGCAGATGTTTAGTAGACACATAAAAAATAATGCAGTATTTTGATAATCAAATGAATAGTATTAAATTTTTGTATCTGCAAAAAATTGTGCATCACAAATGTTAAAGTTAGTGGTAACACAATAAACTTGCACTTCCATTGATTTGGTTTAATGTAAAAAAATTGTTAGTGCGTTACCATATTTATGGCCAATTTCACCAACTCTATTTAAATATCAATTTATACTCACATACATAAATATAGTTTTTCATAAAATTTTATTTTTATTTTACATGAAAAACAAGCCTGCAGGAATTGTCACTAGTGAATCTGTACTGATTCACTATTGGCACAGTCACCAGTACTAGTGACTTATTATACCCCAGGCAATGTTATTTACAATAGACATTTAACATGTGCGTGTCATTGAAAATCTTCTACTGACGTTAGTACTACTGACTAGGTAGTTCCTTTGCGAACATATCGAGCCTTTGGTGCAAGATCGTAGTAACTCAAAATTTGAATTTTTGAGCTGGGTATGCAGAAATGATCTTTGGGAAAATATCTATCTAAAGAAAAAAAGATTATGGTTCTATCTCTAACTGTTCAGATTTTACAGCTAAAAATGTTTTTATTACCTCTAGCTATTTTCAACCATATTTATATTAATATAAAAAAAAATGTTTAATATTATTAATAATTTTTCACCTTTTTTTAATTACAAAACATTCCTCTTTATTAAAAAACTTGTAACAAAATAACTTAAGTAAACGGAACTACTATTAAAAAGATGGCTGAAAACTTCAAATGCATTTTTCCCAGTTCACGATTTTTTGAATTACTACGGTATTGCACCAAAGGCTCGATATGTAGACATTGGAACCAGAGAATCGCTAGTACAGGGTAGTAAAAGTAGTCTACAATTTTTGGGAGAATATGAAATCAAAACAATCTTTTTTTATTATTTCTTCAACTTTTATAGGAATTGTACTTCTAAATTGTTATTGATAAAATCTTTTCCGTATTTAAACCAAATATAGTGACAATTGTAATGTAGTGTAGAATATTTCACCAATATAGTCGACAAAACTGGTGACTTGGAGACACTTGCATCCAGGTTTCCTTCAGGGAAATTTAATGTGCTGTTTTCACAACACGATTGTTTGAAAGTGTAGTAAAATTCAGATTTTTGTGTATTTTTCATAGAAATTTTACTACACGTTCAATATCTCTTATTGTGAAAACAGCACATTAAACATAAATTGATATTTAAATAAATTTGTTGAAATTGGCCCTTAGTGTTTTAAAAAAAAATATTTTACTTTTATTGACTAATTCTAATAAAATGTATGAACCTTATTAATACGTATTAAATAATATGTAAAATATACAAATTAAAATATAATTTTAATTAGCGAGCGACTTTATTGTAAAACCTTATTCCGTTGTTGTGAAACAGACAAGAGTCTCTGGCGGGAATCGAACCAGACTACCGTGCACAGAATTTTTAAACGTTCCCCAAAAACCTCCTAACTAAAGGTGCCTTCTTTTTAGAAACAATCAATGTTAAATTCCATTTAAAATCATCTTTAATATTTTTACTGCAAATTAGTTGCTGAACAGAAAGAAACTATTTGGAATCTCTTTGAATACTTATTTTACAGTGGTATACATTTTTGTACCATTGAGCCAATTTAGACTAGACTAATTGTTCTGGCAGAAAATGACAGTTTGTAGGCGGAAGAGGTGAAGAGAGTTGTTTTTGGTTGGCATAATTTTTAATCCAGCTTTAACCCCGCATTAGCAGAACAAAATCAATACATTCACACTTATGAAAAAACAGGTTCAGTGTTTTCTTTTTTGCAGAGCGATTTTAATCGTTAGTTGTTCGCCGTCGTGTAAACATGAATATAAAAAAATACTAACACATACAAAGCTGCGTGTACGTATACAATTTTATGCCAGAATAATTAATCCAGTGTAGTTTGGAAAGAACAAAAGTTAGTCCGACTAAAAATTAGTCTAGTCTAAATTGGCTCATTGAAACTAAGAATATATCTGAAAATTTCAAGGACATGATAACATGTCTTAAAGTATCAAAGTACAAATATTATTTTTATTGTTTTTGTTAAATTTTTAATTGACTTAAAAAAGCCATAAACGATTTTTAAATGCTTAAATTAAGATTAAATTTTTACTACCCAGACAAGATCTTTTTATTAACCATGCTTATTTTGTTAAACTTTAATCATTTTCCAAAGTATCTTGTTACTTTTATACTCTTTTTTTTTGCACTTAACGAAGGAAAACACACTTTATTTCTTTTTCATCATTAAACTGTAATTTACATAAACCTTTAGAATTAAACAACACAACAGAAAATAAGAAAAGTTGACCAAATTTAGAAATAACATAAAAGTACGGGAACAGAAAAAACATAATTTTAGGCACGAAATAAAAATTCAGTGTTTTGACAGTCTTTACAACACCAAAAAAATTTACGCCACTTTTGAAAAATTTTATATTGTCTAAGCAAATAGACTACTTCAACTAAAAAATAAGAACATTAAAAAAATTTTTTTTTTAGAAACGCTTTTCTTAAAAAAGAACATTTAAAAACCATTTTGCCCCCCCCCCCCCCTAGATTTTATCCTGGCTACGCCCAAGTATTCGTGTATTGTCATCGAGAATATGCATGCCTGCAAAGTTTCATTCATTTGCATTGAGTAAAAAGCGGTCAAAAAAGTATTTTACCAAAAAAAAATTTTACCCCACCCCCCTAGATTTTACCCTGGCTACGCTCATGTATTCGTGTATTGTCATCGGGAATATGTATGCCTGCAAAGCTTCATCAATTTGTATTGAGCATAAGGTGGTTAAATTAACGTAACAAGATTTGATTTTCCGAAGTGAAGCTAAAGAAAAGGTTTTAAAAAAAATTTTTCCCCCCCTAGATTTTATCCTGGCTACGCCCATGTATTCGGGTTTTGTGATCGGGAATATGCATGCCTGCAAAGTTTCATCCATTTGCATTGAGTAAAAGGCGGTCAAAAAAGCATTTTACTAAAAAAACAATTTTTACCCCGCCTCCCCCCTAGATTTTATCCCGGCTACGCTCATGTATTTGTGTATTGTCATTGGGAATATGTATGCCTGCAAAGTTTCATATATTTGCATTGAGTATTGAGGTTAAATTAACGTAACAAGATTTGATTTTCCGAAGTGATGCTAAAGCTTGTCATAACAATACCTTTAAGGAAAATATAAAATTTGTATCTAAACTGGGAAACGGGATTTTAAGAGCATGGTCAAGAAAAAAAAGCTTGAAATGCAATTTGAATGACCATACAAAACTATGAACTTAAGAAAACTAACAAAAAATATAAATAGATATAGTTGGAAAACTTGTATAAAGAAAAAACACTGATTCGACCCTTTTTTTATAGAATGGGTTTTTTAGTTTAAAAGAAAATGACCTAGAAAAACATAAAAAAAATCTTTTTTGAAAAGGTATTAAATCTTTAGCCCAGATTAAAATTTTTGATTTGACTTTATAAATAAATAAAAGCTTAACAGAAAACCCGAAAACGGTTTGAGTTTGATTTTTGTGATAAAGAGTTTAAAAATACAATTCAAAAAATTCTTTTTAAATTATTTATTTTCTCTTTTCTTCTCCTAAACATAAATGTTCTTCAATTATTTTCAAAGTATAGATACATGACTTGATAAAGGGTGGTCCAACCATAATGCACGATGTTAATTGTGAGTGCCGTCTTAATGTCAAGTGTTTTTCCCAACTTAGTTTGACATTTCTTTGTTTCAGTGTTTGACAAATTCAACCCTGAAAAGGTTCACGATTGTGCTGTGTGTTAAGATTGTTTAAGGCTTTTACGAAAATGTGTCCACTATCGGGAGAATTGTGCTAAAATTTCAGCATACCCAGTAGAAAATGTGAAAATACCTGTTTTGTGCGGCTTATGGGCTGGCGCCGTCAATGGGCCGTACTTCTTTGAAAATGAACTCGGCCAAGCAGTTATGGGGAATGATGTTCACTATTGCGAGATGATAACGGACTGCTTGTAGCCAGAAATTGAGGATATGGACCTGGACGAAATGTGGTTCCAGCAGGATAGTCCCACTTTCCACAGCTAACGAAGAGAATAAATGGTTATTTTGCGCGAGAAATTCAACGATCGTGTTATCTAACGTCGCGGTGATTTTTTTGGCCGTCACGATTATGTGATTTGACAACGTTGCACTTCTTTCTTTGGAGATATTTTAGATAAAAAGTGAAAGTCAGTAAGCTAAGAACAATTTTAAAGCTGAAGAATGATACAATTCGGCTCATTAACGACATTGAACCTCAATTATGTCTCAAAGTCATTTAAAATATGGATCATCGAATAGAGGTATGACAACGAAGCCTTGGCGACGCAGCAAATAATAGGACCAGTCCAAACACGCGTGTAAAGAGTAGTCCACAAGGTACCAGGACTAGTCCAAAAGTAACCCAAACGTATGGAAAAAACCTGGTCTATTATACATAACGATGTACTAGGAGAGGAGCATATAACCCACCTCTGGACCAGGCCTGCCATTTTTGCCGATTTTTTGCCTCTAAATTATCAAAGTGCCGATTTGCCGATTTTTGCTCCAAAAATGCCGATTTTTTGACTAACACGTAAAAGGCGATTACTTTTTGTTTGTTTGATAATAATACATTAACTTTAAGCGATACTGAAACAGTTGTAACATTGAAAAGAGACAACTGTTATTAAGTCAGTGCTTCTACTAAAGAAAAAGGATGGTTGTTATCGTTAGGGAAAAAATTTGCTTTACCAATTAATAAACAGGGTTTTTCACCACTGGAAATCATAGCAGATGTAAAACAGTGCATTCAGAAAATTGTAGAGATTACCCATGGGGAAAAGGATGAGACAAGGACTAGTTTGGCAAATAGAATTACTCTTTTTAAGAGGAACATACGGAACACACCTAAAGAGAAATTAATTTAAGCCATTTATGAGAAAACTTACACATTTTTGAAGAGACATAAGGACCTAATTATACTCCAATCGGATAAAGGAAACAAAACGGTTGCAATCTACAGAAAAGAATATGAAAGGAAAATGGAAAAATTACTTGAGGACAAAAATACTTACCAAGTTATGAATACGGACCCTACCAGCAAATTAGTCAGAACTAATAACAGCATTATTAGTCAATTATACAGGGATAAATATATAGATACTTGGCAAAAACATAGACTCATTTGTTCGGCTGCAACGGCCCCTAGAATTTTCGGGTTACCTAAAATACATAAATGTGGGATTCCTTTACGACCCATAGTATCATCTAATCAAGTCCCGTGCTATCAGTTAGGCAAACACATAGGACTCATACTCAAAAATATTATCTCGGAAAAATATAATGTTAAAAACTCTTTGGAACTAAAAAAACAACTAAAGGACACCGCCCTGAATGAGAATGACACATTGGTTTCTTTTGACGCCGTTTCCCTTTTCACCAATGTTCCTGTTTACACAGCTATAAAAAATATTATGGACAAATGGGACACTATTAAAACGAAAACTAGCATACCAAAATCAAATTTCTTGGAAATACTGAAATTCTGTTTGAATGACAACAACTACTTTGCATACAATAACAAGGTATACAAACAGATTTTCGGTATGCCAATGGGAAATCCCCTTTCCCCAACTATTGCCGATATTGCATTGGACAATTTACTTGACGTAGCCTTGGCAGAATTACACAACAAGAACGTTAACATTAAATATGTGGCAAAGTACGTAGATGACATACTGGCTGTAATAGATATTAATGACAATGACGATATACTTAAAGCACTCAACGGGTATCACCCGAAAATTAAATTCACCGTTGAAGTTGAAACGAACCGAGAAATAGCATACCTTGACACAAAATTACATAGAGGGGACAATAAAATAACGTTTGATTGGTATGCAAAAAATACATCGTCTGGCAGAATTATCAATTTCAACGCTACTCAACCAAAATCTCAAATAGTAAATACTGCAAAAAATTGTATACGTAGAGTTCTTGATATTAGTGATGAACAATACCATAACAAAAATAAACATGTAATCACGAAAGTACTTAGAGATAATACTTTTCCTACAAATTTAATTTAAAATCTAATATCTACCTATAATAACAAACACAAATGGTAACATTGATAAGGAGGAAAAATATTTTCACAGTGTTAAATACATACCGGGCCTCACGGACAATAAAAACATAAAAAACGCAATAGATAATAATGACATGAGCTTTGCTTACAAACCAAACAAAACATTAAGTGCAATATTTACAAATACAAAAATGCCAATAATCAAACTACAACAAAATAATGTAGTGTATGAAATACCATGCAAGGGAGACAAAAACAACAGATGTGATTTAGTTTACATTGGGACGACAAAGAGAAATCTGGAGACAAGAATGGGAGAACACAACTCAGGCATAAACAAAAACAAAGAAAGCACTGCATTATCACAACACATATTACAAACAAAACACAAACCTGATTTTGACAACATAAGAATACTGGATAAGGCAAATAACGTGAGAAAAAGATATACCACAGAGAGCTTAACCCTTAAATGCATGATTTTTTCTTTTGGATTGAAAAAAATGTTTTTTAATAGAAACTTAGGCGTAGATTTCGTAAAAAATAATAAAAAAAATTTAGAAATTAGTTTTGAGTGTTATTTTCGATAAAAATGGTATGTAGACTTTTGGCAACAATATGCGTTTGGTACTTGAATTTTTAAGACATAAACAATAGTCACATATATATTTATATTACATGCAGGTGTTCAGAAATTTGTTTCTATTTATGAAACAATACAAAACAAATGCCATTTTTGATCTGGCACAAAGCAACTATACATTTAGTACACTCAGTCCGTGAAAATCCATTGCACTCTGGAAGTTTGCACCTGTTTTTAGTGGAACATCTCTTTTCAGTATGTCATATACCATCGGTTCGTATATCTGGTGTCGGTATAGGTTTTGGAGGTCCTCGGGGCCTTTACCACCATCTGCCTCTCTGGTTGAAGGTCTTCCTCGTTTGTTTTCATATGATTTATAGGAGCACAATGTTTCCGCCAGATCTGATTTAGAATCTGGCAATTTAATGTTTGGGTGGTTTGTTTTTTAGAGTATTCATGAAATTATTACGTCATATGGTAAATTAATCTTAAGTACCACTTACGACTTTTCATGCTATTTAATACCTGCCTAAAAAGCTATCATAAGGTCAACTCCTCCCATATGAGCGTTATAATTTTCGACCGTTTTTGGACAAGCTATTAAAGTTTGTGTTTTTTGTGATTTTTCATATCTATTGGCATCTTCAACCGGTTCCGCGCCTACGTCATTTGAAGCTTACGTAACAAGCTTATTCTCCTTTCAGCATGTCACAGAGATAGCTATACTTTAATAATTTGTAACAAATTTCTCATAGAAACCCCGTGCAACAGACCGTTTCATAAATTTTTTGCGGCAGGTAATTTGCAGTTCTTTCCAATCCGATTTATGTGAATTGTGCCCAACAAGTATATTTCCTGAGTCCATAGGTAATACTTTAATGGAATTGACGTATAATAATTGTCGAAATAAATTATGTGGTTCGTTTAACGGGAAATTTAACGGCACAGTCTAACCACAGTCTACCCAAAACAAATTGTAACCGTCAAGTAATATTTATGTCACAAACGCATGTTGTAGACATTTGGCAACATACATTTTTTTTCAAAAATATTGCATTTATTCAGTAATATTGTTAAATTAAACATGACCAGGCCATAGCTAACCTGTCAACAGATGCAAATTTATTTTTTTCCGATGTGATAATACACGGTCCTTAGAAAACAAAAAAATACAAAATTTGATTTTAACTAAGAAACTAATTTTTATCAGCCACCTCAATGAAATGCCAAATAAATACAAATCAAAGCAACTAAAAACAAAGTAACGATTTATTTTTATTCATACTGCTTGTGTGTGCTTAGAAACGAACTTTTATAAATGCACTCACATTGGAACATAAAGAAAATTAGCTTGAACTGGTATGTAGCCAATTGGCAACAGTATGCATTTAAGGGTTAAGAATTCAACAGAAAATAAACAGAACAATGAATAAAAAAGAAGATACTGACAATTTTAGCGCCATTTACAGAGTTGTTTTAAAAAACAGTAGATGACGACACTAGCTGTGGCTTTCATTATTTAAAAATTTATTAATGTAATACAAAATTGTTTTTTTAATGTAAGTTAGTTACATTCAATTTATTGTATTATTAAATGTTGATGTTTTTATTTTATATTAATAGACGAATCTCCTGAAGAAGTGAACATAAAATTCACGAAACGTCGGGAAAAATGAAATAAAAAAGTTTTGCATTTTATTTTCACAAATAGAGTTAGGCCTCACCAGCTAAGTATATATAAGCAAATATACAAATATAAAGAAAAAGGGGTTAGTTTTATTCAATATTAAATGCAGTGTTTGTAATGTGTGTTGGGTTAATACATTTTTATTTGAAAAATATTCCACTATGAAGAATTAAAGGCCAAAGTTAAAAAAAAAAATAATTTTTAAATCTAAAATAATTCAGTTAAAATTTCTTTTTCTATTAGGAAAATATAAAACACTTTATATTTGTGTTTGAAAATGGATAGATAAATACTTACAAAAATATAAAGGTAAGATAAATTTATATTCACTATCAATGAATATAATTTAAATAATAATTACTTTGATAATTAAATATTTTTTTTTTCAAGATTATAACGCAATTGAGGACGATGTTAGTACATAAATTAAATAGCCAATTCTTATGTAAGGAAAATTAAATAAATTTGCAAACTTTTTGGCAAAAAATTTCAGATTTATTACGTGAACATTTTATGGCAGCATTTGGTACAATTTTTTAATGTAACAGAGTTTTGATGTTCACTGGACAATTTATCTTTGCAAGTTATTCGTTTTTTAAAGATTATTTAAAAATTAATAATTTAAACTGTTTTGATATTAATATTAAAACGGATTTAATAAAAATGTCAAACTCAAATATTTGTATATGGAATATACTTAATTATAAGAAAAGATAGGTATTTTTAATTTACCGATTTTTTGCTGATTTTTTTATATTAAAGTGCCGATAATGCCGATTTTTTATCAAAATTTTCTGGCACCCCTGCTCTGGACCACTAAGGAGTAGTTTTAAAACTACTCCATGGCATACTCAAGAGGATTAGTTTTGAAGTCGCTTAAAAACGAAAGCTTGTCGTTAAAAAACGAAGACATGTCGTTTCACTACAAACACTTTTTAACAATGACATGGTCCATGCTTGCATTACATCGGATCAGTGCATGGAGTAGTTCATTTTATCAAAATGGATCAGGTGGTCCAATTTTATTTGCAAGGGAGCATTTGGCCGATATTTTTTTTCAAACGAAAATTCTCTGAAAACTTTTTATTTTATTTACAACTAATATCGCGTGTTTTGGTTGGACCACTCTTTATTATTGATTGACAATCACTTAGACTATAATTTAAATATTTACTTTCCTTTTATTATCATAAAAAAAAGAGAAAACATGAGCACTTAACACAAACTGTCTAGTTAAATATTGTCTCGCTAAACATTCAGGCGTAAAAATCAATAAAAGCGACTTATTTGCTTTCCATATTTTAGTCAGTATTTAAAAATAAAAAGCTTTTATAAATATTGTTGAAGTATTAAGACAAAAAAAGAACAATTTTCCATTCAAGGGATTTTTAAAATGAAATGAAAGCTTCTTTGTAGTTTTAAACTTTGTTCACAATCAGAGCAACAATTTCGTTTTTTCTTCTATCTTTTTTCATCCCAAAGTATTTCATATGTTTTCTTTAATTTTTAGAAGAAAAATGTAACTAAAATTTTTTTAAAAATGTAACTAAATTTGAGTCTAATTTAACTTCAGCAACAAATTGTATGAAAATGTTTCTGACGTTTAAAATAATTTTATTTAGTTTTGCATGTTCCTTCCCTCAGTGAAAATAACTTAATGAAAATTAAATTTGATGAACTCAAGCCTAATTAAAGAATATCAAAAAAATTTCAATAAAAATTTTAACATAATGTTGAAAAAAAATATAATAAATGCAACATATTGTTCTGGTTCAAATTTGCAAACGGTTTCTTAATGCAAAATGTGTGTGGTTGCAAAAGAAATTGTTGCTCTATTATGAATACCAAGTGAAAATGCTTTTTGATTGTGAACGAAGCTTTAAGTACTTTTTTTAAAAAAGTAGAAATTTTTTATTGACGTTAATTGTTCAAAGTTTCTAAAATCTATTTGTAATCGGTTTTTGATCATGAATTATGCACAATGCGGGATTTTCAAATAAGTTAAATAATTGTGAACTTTTAAAACTTTTTTTTTTAATTTTAAGTAGCTACTATTTAATGATGAAATTTTGTGCCGCTAGGTCCAGAATTGACCATATAAAGCCCCTTACTTAAACTGCTTAAAGATGATATAATCTCATCTTTATCTAGATAATATTCGGCACAAAGAACTTTTGTATGTGTCATAAACTCATAACATTATTTTGTTTTGACAGGTCACAGGTGTCAAAAAGCGTACACT
Organism: Pollenia angustigena; assembly: GCA_930367215.1. NCBI lineage: Eukaryota > Metazoa > Arthropoda > Insecta > Diptera > Polleniidae > Pollenia > Pollenia angustigena. Next base: position 253,481,330 of record OV884057.1, read on the forward strand.
CTCGAAAATTTCTCTGAATATTATAGGTTGGGGCTTTTTCTGCAAAAAGTCAACTTCTTTTTGCCTTAATTTATATACATTTCGCATTACTCAGAGAACATTTCAAAAATGTTCCACCCCCATTTTGAACAATTTAAAAAAACCCAATTTTTATTAACAAAAATTTTATAAAATATTTTGTTTTATGTAACATGATACAAATCAAAATAAAAACCCTACAATATCTCCCACTTCAAACCCTCCCTGACAAAATACCAACATCGTAAACATACTGCCAACACTTGTTCAACCAACAGGCAAATCCACTCCAGGCAGTTATTCTGCTAATAAAAAAAAAAAACGCAAGAAAATATTTAAAATTTCATTCATTTGGAAAAAATTAAAAGTGAATTTGTTAGTGCGTGAGTTTATGCCTGAGAGAGTGACTGTGTATTTTTAATCCTGCGTCACTTTTAAAAGAACATCGACAAGGACATTTTGTGTATGATATGGAAAATTATTTTTAAGGTCTGCAAAACCTTTTGATAAACCAGCAGTAGTCGGAACCAAAGCCGACAGCAACAGACCCACAAAAAATAATAGTAAGTTGGCATAGAAAAAAAAATAAGCAAATGTCACAATACTTGTCAATTAAATCATTTTTAACCTTTAAATTTTATATTACAGAGTAGAAATATTTTAATAGAAATTGGAATGAATTTCCATTACACTAATTTTTTTTATGGTTTAAAAATTATTTGTAAAACATTTTCTTTTTAAGACTGATTGAGCAAATTCTGTTTTGCCGTTTGCTTTAATTTGTTTGCCAAACTATTGATGTTTGTTGGAGAAGTTTGAATTTTGTTTCCAATTATGCAACTTTCAAATTGTTTTATTATTTAGTGTAAATGACTGGCAGAATATTTTAGAGTTCATTTTAATCTCGAGCATAAAAATGTTTCGTTAAAAAGCTATCGACTGTATGTAAAAGTAAAATTTTTGCAATTTATCATAGAGTTTTTTTAGCAGTATAATGGCGTCAGGTTTCTGTCTGGTTTTATAGAAAAAACAGCATTTAGTTTCCACAAATCTCCAGATATTAAAAATGAAAAATTCGTTCGTTGGTTAATGGACGAACACTTTAAATTTCTCTCCAAAAAAATTTTCAAAAGAATTAACATACTAAAAAAGGGTACTGGCAGAAATTTTGTTACCCCCCGTTTACACATGCAAGTGCAAGTTCGAAAATCTCAATACAATCACACTTTTTCCCTAACATTAACACAATTTTTAAACTTTCAGCCAATGGACTTTTTCCTCGGTTTTACGTTGTTAATACGTATACACTACACTGATGGAAAAGGCGTCATAACGCTGATGTATTTTGACAGCAGAACTATGACAAGTATCTTCGTTTTTGACCCCATGACACTTTTCATCATGGTGATGTCAACCTTAACATCACTTGGCCAAAGTGTCATCAGGGTCAAAATGAAATTATGTCATCAATGGGATGACACATCGGCATCACTGAAATGACAAACATGTCCTCAGTTCGATGACGCATTAACATCGGAGAAAGGACACATTAGCATCAATTTAATGACAGTTTGTCATTTAGTCAAAGTCATCGAAATTGACTTAAGTCAAAGTGAGAGAATATTAATAATTACTTACCCGTTACACATGTTTGTTGCATTACGACCTTTGTTTACAGTAGAACTCCCAATAATAAGAAACCAACACCATGCCCCATGTAGTTTTTGTAATAATTCTACTTTAAAAATTTTATGTATTTAACTTAATAATTTAAAAAAATTGAATATAGGAATTTTTGCTTCTTATAATACATTTTAATCATGAAAATAATGCTAATAATATACAAAATTTGGCATCGAATTGATGTCTCTATAGTCATAAAATAGATGACACGTAAAAAATGACATAATTGTACGAAGACGTTAGTCATTGGATTGATGTTACTTTTTGCATCATTGATGCCATTTGTAGTAACATTGATGTCACAATTCTGACTTTAGGGCATCATCAATATGAAGATACATACATTTTTCTATCAGTGTACTTGCAAGTAATTATTTGCATGTGGAAACGTAGGGTTACACTGGTCAACATAAAAATTCAGATTTATTTAATATCTTCTGGAAAAAAGGGTTTCATTTCCTTAAAAATAAAAATTTTCTTAGAAAATTATTTCTTTCCTAAAAAGTTTTTTTGAAAAAATTAAATTGTTGACAATTTTTCTTAGAAATTTTCATTGTTGATTAAATTTTTAAAATGATAGAAAAAAATTCTTCAGAGAAAAATTTTATTGATAAAAATTGTTCATAGAATGATTTCATTGGCAAAAATATTTTATATGGAAAAATTTCTTGTTTGAATGTTTTTTTCAAAAAAAACCTTGTTTAAAATATTTCTTTGAAAATATTTCATTGTTAAAATCATTTTTGAAAAAATTTCTTTATCGAAAATTTTTTTTTTTTAGAGAGAATTTCATTTGGTGAACAATTTTCCAAAAGAGAAATGTTGAAAATATTTAATTTTTAAAGTTTTTCTTGAACAAATTTAATTGAGGCTAATTTTTCAGAATTTTCACTAATGAAAATCAATTAAAGAAAAAATTTCATTAATAAAAATTTTTTTATAGAAACAATTTTTTTCTAAAAATTTTTCATAGAAAACTTTTTTTTATAAAAATTTTTCTTAACAAAATTTTATTGGTGAAAATTTTTAATAAAAAATTTTTCATAACAAAATTTCAGTGCTAAAATTATTCATAAGCAAGACTTTACTAATGAAAACTTTTGATAAAAAATATTAAATTTGTGAAAATTTATTTTATTGCAGATATTAACAAATAAAATTGATGGGTTAAAATTTTAAGTGGCCGAATTTTAAAGAAAGTTTTGTAAGCATGTATTTTTTTAAGAAATACAAACTTAAGTAGTTTTTATACTTATTTAAGAAACAAAAAGTGTTGATCTTTCTTAACAAACGAAATGTTTTCCAATAAAAGACAATGCCGACCTACGTACACAAAAGTGTTTTTCCTATGCCAAATCTTTGAAAAAATCCTTACACAAGCAAATAAATATTTTTGTTCTTAAACTCAAAAATAAACCTAAAGAACCCACAAATGAAAAAATAATAATAAATTAATGAAAAAGATCCTTTAGCACAAAACAATGGCCGCAATAAATATTCTCCGCAAAAAATGTACGTTAACTTCCCGTCAATAAAAGGAAATCCTGCTTTGAATACCAGCGGAAATAAATAAAAACTAAAGCAATAGAGTAGAATGCACAACCTTTAAGAATGAGGACTCCCCTTTTATTTCTCGATTCATTAACTGAACAACCTAAACAAAAGCGGCAAGCGTTTTTTTAAACATGAAAAATTTATTTAAATACAATTTCAATAAAACAAACCGACATAGCGATCTGTCAAATAAGACTTATCAGCCGGGTGGTTTCTAATTCGCATTCAAATGGTTTGTTTCGTATAAATTGTATGCAAATGAGAAGTTTTGACATACAAAAAACGCTTCCGCTCTTATATAGGCAGCTCAGTAAGTACCCAGCGGGAAAATGGAATTAATAGGAATCGAGAAAGTAATACATATCTTGTATGATATTTGATTCCAGAATTCATTATTCTTAACACAGACCATGTCCTGGGATTGGGATTAAATAATTCATTCTTTGGAATAAATTATATTATTCAAAAGTCTTATAATAAAAGTCTTCTCCAATGCCGTTTGGAATACATTTTTTAATACCTGTTTACCTTTAATAACTTTGACCCACAGACATATAACTTGTGCTTTGACTGTACGCTTTCAAACACAAACTGCGACTAAAATAAAAATTATAAGTAGGCGACATAAAGGCAGCAAAAAAATAACGGATTTTTATTAAGGAAATATGTATGTAAAGCAAAAACACGAATAATTGTTACTAACAGAAACAATACATTCCTTGTTCTGCAAATGTGGGAATATGCGTGGTAATCAGTGCTTAAATTTTGTGTCTGATGAAATTACCTTCTCGATTCCAATGAATGCATTATTATTCTTTCGAAAATAATGCATTATTTTTTTAATTATTTATGTAATCAATTCCTCATTTTCCCGCTGGGTATGACTGTATGTTGAGTGTAAGTGTAAGAAATTCTCTTGAATACAATTATAACTATTGTGGGCTGTCGAAATTGGTTTTGCGTAGTAGGCGCAATTACATCGAAGCATTTCATTGAAACTTTGTTTTTCTTACTGAATTTTTTTTTTATTTTTTTTTTTTTTTCTTAAAAATTTACATTTTCATGAAAAGGTCTAGTTTAAAAAATTTTAGGTTCTTTTTCAGTATTTTTTCTGTTGTATAAATAAAAAAAAAAGAATTGCTAAACGGAAACCGAAATTAAAAAGACCTTCAATTTATTTCTTTTGTCATGACCACAAAATATGTTTGATAAGGACTTTGAAAAGGCAAAAAAACAACGAGTAACCACAGTAAAAAAGTTAGTAATAAATGTGGTTTTAATTAAAAATGGCATCTGTTTCTTATTTATGCATAATTTTTTTTAGGGCAAAAACCCGCAAAATGTTTAAGAAAAAAAAAAAAAAATTTGTGCAAAAAGGTGTTAATTCATTAACAAATTACAAATTGAATTAAATTCACCAGTTAAATGTCAAACAATGAACTGCAAAATAGTTACACATTTACACACGATATGAGCTTATTAACATACTTAAAATATGTGAGTGTAATTATGTACATATTTTTTTTGCATTTGTGCATGTGCATAAATATGCAAAAATGTTGCTGTGTTAAAGTGGCCAGTCTTCTTGATTAATTATTCAACATTACACAGTACAACATTTTTCAGTTAATTGATTGCCAACTCAATTCTGTGAACTGTATGTGAAATTAGACCCAAAAAGAAGAATTTCTGCATCATTCGTTTTGTCTTCTTACCTGCGATTTGAAGTTAGTATCGATTTGAAGTTAGTACTATCGTATAGGGGAATTTATCACGTTTTAGGCCATGTTGTTTGACATAGCTCGACAACCACTAGCCCAATTTAGTTGAAATAAATTTAAAAAAATTAAGAATTACAATTCCCTTAATCTGTTCATATATTGTTTTCCTATACAAGTAACACTTTCGAAGTTAAAAATGAATGTATGAAGGGAAAAAATTATTTTTTGCCTAAAAATTTAAATTTTTTTTTTTTAAAAATACATAAAAAATCCAAAATGGAAAAAAGTTTCAAGTCTAGTTATTTTTTCGCAAAGTCACATAACCTATGAGCAAAATGAGACAAAGATCATAAAAATCGATGCACGCGTTTCGCTTTTATTCGCAATTGAGTAAAGGTATGAATTTCAAAAATCAGTTATAGCCACCTCCCTTAAAATAAAAATAAAAATATAAATTAAAAAATTATCATGCAAAAAAAAACTTTATTTATAAAAACTTAATGAAAATAAAATAATATGCAATTAATACGCAATTATAATATGCATAAAAACAAAATTTAGAACATTTTTCAATTATTGGCAATATCCATCCTTGTAGAAGTTGACGCTTGTGGTTCTGATGATCTTGTTTTCTTCGTAGGTTGTTCATATTCATGGTCTGAGTCTGTTTCGTCATCCGAGATACACATACTATTCAAGGGCGTGTTTCTTTCACTGTGTCCACCAATTTCAATGTCTTCATCTTCGGTGCTTTCTTCAAACTGCATAATTGTGGAACTCCACCAACAAACCTCCGCAAGCAATGCATCCAATTTTTTGCTTTTGAACCGCTTTTCAAATGGCATGGTCACCTAGTGGAACCTCTCTCCTTGTTCGTCTGATTCCTGAGGTGATTGTGCCAAAAAAGTATCGAGGTGGTGGTGCAAGAAATGCAATTTCAGCGTCATGGATGCACCGATTTTTTCGAAATAAAACAGCAACCTGTCCACTCGTTGCTGTATCTCTTCTCGCTGGACACGGTTCTTTCCTAGAACGCCTTCTATTACTTCTTTCAATGCGTTCCATGCATGTTGGTGGTCGAGATGCTCTGAAAGCAAATGTGTGAAAGAATCACTTTTGATCAATTTCCGAATATCAGGTCCATTGAGAATACCTGTTTTAAATACATAAGAAAAACGAAAAAATTATTGGTAATGCGAATGTATAGAAATTAACAAATTTAGATATGACAATATTGAAATACAGACTACGATACGTACCGTTTTTAATTTTCTCATCACTGAGTTTCGGAAAGATGGATTTCAAACAGTCAAAGGCGCCGTTAACTTTTTTGACCACCACTTCAACGAATTTCCCAGCTATTCCCAGTTTCATGTGGAGCGGTGGCAACAAAATATCATCCAGGTCCTTTATCATAAGTTCATTGCGTAATTTTAATTGTTTGTTGAGCTCGGGAGTTCTTCCTTTCCAATCTTTACATTGATATTGATTTCCTTTGTATCGTGAATCCCAATTACAAAGGAAGCAGAAGTATTTTGGATATCCGCCCTTTTCTATAATCCCTTGTAGTATGTTGGTCACCTTCAGATCGCAACAAATGTTCCATTTGTGTTCATCGTATTTGATTTTCTTCAAAATTTCGCCCAATGCTTCATACGTTTCCTTCATAGTTGTGCTGAATCCCAATGGAATGCATGGTTTTTTATTTTTTTGTGCAGCAGCACATCCTTCAAACTAGTAACTGAGCCATCGATGAATAAACGCCAGTCGCCAGCGATATAATCCATTCCCAATTTTTTCACTAAACCTGGGATATCATGGCAGTACGTGAACGTATTTGCTTCGTCAACGGAATAAAATTTCTGAAAATCAGCTTGGCGTTGTCGGTATGATGTTGGTCTGACATTTTGCTGTGTGAGTTTTCTTCTCTTCAAAAATGATGTCAGCCATTCGGAGTCGTGTTGTGATAGTCCCAGCTTGGCCACAATGTAATCCATTTCGATTTGTGGTAGCGGTTGTGGTGCACTATTTTCAATATCGGGTATCCAATCAGCATCACCCAAATCGGTCGGATTGGTGAAAACGGTTTCGGCTAGCAGGGACACAGTATCCGCACTCGGAGGTTTAGGTGCATCGGTATCAGCAGGGCGTTGCACTGGAAGTGTGGCAGTAAATGCAGCAGTGTATACTTTTGTTTTCAATTGTTGTCTGCTTAATCCAGGACGAAAATTTATGCATGCATAGCACCTGGATTCATCATGTCCAGTTGTGTCTTCCACCCAAATTACTGGCTTCATAAAAGATAACTTTCTACTTTTTCCGTGAATCCATTTTAGAAGGGTAGTATAACAACTGTTGCACACTGTGTTCGGCGTAAAATTTGCACCACTTAAATCTGCTTCATCGAAATAATTACAATACGCGGTTTTGAATTGCTCAGTAAACAAATTTTTTCGATCTTTTTTCTGTATTTTTCGGACGATATGACCACAAACGTAACAATATTCATCCAAATATGGGCACTTGTTATTTTCCATATTGATATATTTTATGTTTTGTTGTTATTCACTTTTAAAAAACTGGAGAAAAATCACTTTTACTGTTCGCGTTCGTCGGCACTGGCTGAATGCCAAAAATCGATCAATGCACACCTATAAATACTACGTATTTTTGAATATTTTACTGCCAGGTACTTATAAATGGGCGCATATTTTAAGGGCGGCTGGCTATATACCTGATTCAGCACTTGTACGTTTCAAACTGTGCAAAACTTTCCAAATAATGACCACCCTTAAATGTGGGTGCAATTTCTGTAAAAAAATCATATAGGTAGCCACCGGAAAAACCCAAATAATAAAAAGGTCCACTTTCCGTTTAATTGTCCACGTACATTTATTACCGCAATCATAAAAATCAAATAACCTTTTGTTTATTCCTTTTTTTTTTAATTCTCAGAATCATGAAAAAGGTGTCAATGTTTTCTTCAAATAATGTTGTGCATATCTCGAGCAAATTTTTGAAATTCATACATTTACTTAATTGTGAATAAATGACAAACGCGTGCATCGATTTTTATGATCTTTGTCTCATTTTGCTCATAGGTTATGTGACTTTGCGAAAAAATAACTAGACTTGAAACTTTTTTCCATTTTGGATTTTTTATGTATTTTTAAAAAAAAAAATTTTAATTTTTAGGCAAAAAATAATTTTTTCCCTTCATACATTCATTTTTAACTTCGAAAGTGTTACTTGTATAGGAAAACAATATATGAACAGATTAAGGGAATTGTAATTCTTAATTTTTTAAAATTTATTTCAACTAAATTGGGCTAGTGGTTGTCGAGCTATGTCAAACAACAGGGCCTAAAACGTGATAAATTCCCCTATACGATAGTACTAACTTCAAATCGATAGTAACTTCAAATCGCAGGTAAGAAGACAAAACGAATGATGCAGAAATTCTTCTTTTTGGGTCTAATTTCACATACAGTTCACAGAATTGAGTTGGCAAATCATGTGTTGTACTGTGTTATTTAAGAGCTTTTCATTTTATTTTCAAAAACCCTTGACAAGAACCACGAAAAACACTTGTTTGTTTGTTACTCACACTTATGCAGCAATAACAAGCATTGTTCCCACACACGCATTCATTTTCCTCGTTCTGATGTAGTTTGTTCCTGCTGCAGAAATAAATTGTACTTTCAACAAAACTCAGCGTACAAAAAAAAAATTATTTTTTTCTTAAATACTAGTAGCAACATAATGCGTATATTCCAAAAAGAGTGCAATGTGAGTGATATACATTCATTCATTTTAGTGCAATTAAACACAAACAATCCTTTGGATTTATTAAAGGTGCTATCAGACGGGATGTATTTAACATATGTACTGTAAAATTTTCCATCTGTAAAAGTTGTACACATCGTGTGATACATATGAAACTTTGCATGTGTAAAATACATGTGGAAATACATATGTAACTTTTTCGATTAGAACACGCTCTATTTGCCTGTGGCAAACATAAACAAAACAGGTGGTTTGTTTTGAAACGTAAACAAAAGTCAGCTTTTGTTTACATTTATAGGTTATGTCATAAGGAAAAACATAAGCAGGTGTGAAAGCAAAAATTATGAATCGTATGTAAAATGGAAATTTTGACATACATACGGAATTACATATGGGGAAGAAAAGTGACAGTACATATGTAAAATACATCCCTCCTGATAGCACTTTAAATTACACTCTGTTGTACTTTTGCTCACTAACACTCAAACATACTCTTAACAAAGTGGTATACCCTGCAAATAAAATTGGACCACCTGATCCACTTTGATAAAATGGACTATTCCATGGACAGGTCCGATGTATTGCAAGCATGTCATTGTTAAAAAGTGTTTGTATTGAGACAACATGTCTTCTTTTTTTACGACATGCTTTCGTTTTTAAACGACTTCAAAACTAATCCTCTTGAGTATACCATGGAATAGTTTTAATACTACTCCATAGTAGTCCAAAGGTGGGTTATATGGTCCATTCCTAGGACATCGTAACGTAAATAGACCAAGTTTTTTCTATATGTTTGGGCTTCTTTTGGACTAGTCCTGGTCCCTTGTGGGCTACTCTTTACACGCATGTTTGAACTGGTCCTATTATTTGCAGGGTAGGGTCAAAAAATAATTTAACCTTTAACTGTTGAGGTGGTGGTAAATTTGACCCTCTCCTTAAATTTTTTTAAAATACTCTATTCCAGTGCGCTCTATAAATTTAATTCTCATCATCTCATATCGTGATCATTGTTATTCACTTGTGTTTTGGCTGAGCTCGACTTAGCACGAGCGCAGCTACGGACATGCTGGTGTAGAAATTATCACTCGTCATCATTTACGTAATTTTTTCCATCAAAATATTTAACCACCACGTCAGGGTTAGCGTTATACTTAGTAGAAAAAAATTTACACCACATCAAAATTAACTCGTCCGTTGTCTTGAAAGTAAAAATATTGTATATGATACAAGCTTAACTCAGTGCGCTTTGTTACCCTAATTCTGTGGCTTGTTGTTAAAAGGGCCAATGATAATATTTTTCTGTTTTGAGTTAACCATTGCATTAGGTGTTTTCTTTTCTCTTAACATTTTTTTTTTTTTTTTTGATGAAACAGCCAATGTTTTTAGACCAGAACAGCTTCATAAGGGTTTTGCTAGCAAATTTTAATAAGAACTCTTCACTAAAAACAATTGAATATAAATTTTCTCAAAAGTAAATGTTTTGACATTGGCCCTTTTAGCACCAAGCCACAGAATTAAAATAATATACATAAATATATTTTATTAAATACACGTCTCATGCATTGTTAAGGAAGCTGTTTGTTCCAAGTTTGTATACTCTTGCTGTTACCATACTTCAGTTTTACAGAAACCTATAATCTCTTTGCCTAGGAGGTGGCACACCCACTGCTCCTATGCCGCCCATTTTTGTAGAGGCATTGTTTATTGATAACACAGCTAAGTGTACCAAATGTGGACAATTTTTCTCTTGCCGTTCATTAGATACAAAAAATTTATTTTGTGCCACGCCCAATTCTCCAATCCCACCCACATTTTGTCAAGATGCTTGTACCTAATTGCGAAACTTTGACTCTTCTTCAGATATATAGAAATTCATAATTTCTTTGTATGAAAGGTGCCACGCCCACTTCTCGCGCCTAGATTTTATCAGATGTTGTGTTTTGATAACCAAATTATTTTGACTAAAGTTGAAAGCTTTAGTTCTCGCCGATTTGTCTGCAATGTAATAAGCCAATAGTATGGGATTCAAATTTTATTAAGTAAAAAACCTCCAAAAGGTTGACCTGCAGTTTCTACACCGTATTATTTTTTCTATGATCTCTTTTATATCTTTAAGTGTATACATTTTGCTGTGAAAAAATGCTCTTTAGGTTTTTGTTTTTATACCCTCCACCACAATTAGTTGTGAAGAGGGTATACTAAGTTTATCATTCCATGTGAAACTCTTTTATTATTCATCTCAGGCCCCATAAAGTATATATCTGTGGCATTTTGACAAAACATCTTAAGTCAAATTTAAAAAGTTGAAAAAAATTTTGTAAATTATACGAATTGTTAATCAAAAAACATTTTGGTCTACGTTTTAAAAATTTTGTATTATAAATGAAATTTTTCTTTAATTTTGCATTATTTTATTGTTTAAGAAAAATGATTTTTTCACCAAGTTTTTTTTTAACGTTTTGGCTATCTTATCTCGACTTAAGATGTTTTGTCAAAATGCGGCAGATATATTCTGGGTTCCTGAGTAATTGTAAGTCGATTTAGCCATGTCCGTCTGTCTGTCCGTCTGTTGAAAACACGCTCACTTTCGAAAAACTCAAAATAAATAAACAAACTTGGTGTCAAATAGCTTGTGGTTATCCTTCCCCTTTTTTTTTATTATTATCCAACACTCAGGGGATGCCCCCTACTAATGCAATGCATTGTGTTTGAATTAGGAAAATAGGTTATGGGGAGAAGGAAAGAGGGAGTAGTGTTTGTGGACATTTAATTTGAATTTTTCCAAATTGTATCCGACTTGGAAGACTTCTGCCGGGAGTCCATTCCACATACGGCTAGTTCGACCAAGACACTAATTTTCTCTGTAATGCGTTGTCCGATGCATTGGACAGTCGACAACAAACGGTTGTGATCTGCTGGAAAGGCGAGTGCTACGGGCATGCACCCGCGTCTCAGAGATGAGTTCGCCCATCTCAGCTGAACATCTTCCGTGGTAATATCGATAGAAAAATGCCACACAACCCACATTCCGACGATGCTCCAAAGAGTCAATAGAGCTGGATACCCTACTGTCATTGATGAGCTTCAACGCACTCCTTTGCACCCGATCCAGAAGCTTCAAGATAGACCTTGAAGCACCTGCCCGGATATGGGAGTTGTATTGCATTTTCGGTCGGATATAGGCGGTATAAATAGTGAAGAGATCTGACGGAGTGAAGTAGTTCTTGCACCGTTTTAAGAAACCAAGACACTTGAATGCTTCTTTCGACACTTGAAAGACATGTTGGTTCCAACGAACATCACATTGAATTTTCATGCCCAGAACATCAAGAGTGTCTGATTCTTCAATAGTTATACCTCCCATGGATACAGATGACGCTGACTCCACACGACGTCTGTGGGTCAACATGCAACATTGAGTCTTACGAGCATTAAAATCGACCCTATTCGCAAGACCCCACTCGGAGATGGTCGTTAGGTCAAGATTGAGTGTGTCATTCATATTCCGTCTCATAGCTTCCACCTCAGTAAGGCTTGGTCTATGATCAAAGGAAAATGAATGACAAATTCTGCTGTCATCTGCGAAAGAATAGATAGGATTGGAAGTTAGACAATGGAGGTCGTTAAGAAAAAGTGTAGGAGAAAGAACGGAGCCCTGCGGTACACCTGAATTCAAATGAAACTCCTCCGATGAGAACCCATCTATAACAACACGTATAGAGCGGTCCTTGAGAAAGCACGATATAAATCGAGAAAAATCACTACCAACACCAAACGCAATAAGCTTTGAAACGAGTCACCGTGCCACATACGATCAAACGCTTTGGAAATATCCAGAGCAACCACTTTGCTTTCTCCAAATTGGTGAATAGAACGACTCCAACGTTGAGAAAGAAACGATAACAGGTCTCCCGTAGAACGAATTCTACGAAAGCAATACTGTCTATCACACAAAAGTGAATTGGACTCCAGATAATTTACCAAGTGGTGATTGATCATGCTCTCCATGACCTTCGAGAGCGTAGAGCAAATTGCTATTGGTCGGTAGTTTTCGGGGTTTGTAGCCTCACCCTCTTTTGGGATTGGCTGGACGTTGGCTACCTTCCAGCAAGAAGGAAAAACTCCCACCCGGTACGAGTAGCTAAACAATTTTGCTAAAGGACGAGACAATGACAATGCACACTTCTTCAAGACTAAAGCCGTAACACCATCCGGCCCCGGGGACTTATTTACGTTGAGATCCTCAAGGACCCTTTTAACTGCACGCGCTCGAAAAAATATATTGGACATAGTAACGCATACCCTTTCGAGTTCGGGCAGTGGTTGATTGCCCTCCGGCAGGTATGCATTTTTTGCAAACATGTCAGCAAAAAGGTTGGCCTTATCAACAGGGTCCGTGAATATTTGATCATTCATTATAAGGGTTGGAATGGATGAACTAGAACTATTCCTCACTCTTTTAACAAATGACCAAAAGGTCTTACTACCCCGAGGTGCAGCAAGGACCTTAGCATGCAGACGCTGTTCGTAAAGAAGTTTTTCACGTCTGAGTTCTCTGGCACATTCGTTTCTCGCCCGTTTGCGTAACGCGTCAGTAACTGGGTTTTTGTCATTACGCCAATTATTGAGCGTATCCTCTCTGGATCTGACTGCATATCTGCACGTCTGATTAAACCAGCACTTATGTCCAGGTTTAGTCGAAATTAGCTTGGATGGAATGAATAATTTCATTCCCAGCTTTATCACTTTTACCATCATTTCTGCCGCAGCGTTAACATTGTCATCAAGAAAACATAGTTTCCAGTTAAAATGCTGAAAGAAGTCATTAAGCTCAGCTTAACGAGCCTTTTCATAGGCAAAAATAGAGCGCTTCTTCGCTGGTTTTGAAGCGCTACGAAGGTCCGAAAATGAAAAGGATGCAGAAATGAGGTTATGATCCGCGCTTCCGAGAGGCGCAAGTAGCTCAACTTCGTATTTGTCAGGATGCGAAGTGAGAAAAAGGTCGAGGGTATTACGAAACTGCCCTTCAACACACGGAATGTGTGTTGGCTCATTCACAAGTTGCACAAGGTGGTTATGTGCAGCGAAGAGCTCAACATATGAGCCCTCAGGGATCGTATGGCTTGAATGGTGAAGCCATGACGAATTGTGCACGTTGAAGTCTCCGGCAACGACAATTTCACTATTCGGACAGACCCAATGATTCCAGTAATGGAATCGGATACGGAGTCAAAACAGTTGTACGAGTTTACAAGTTTGGGCTCCTATAGATGAACCCGAAGTGTAATAAGTGTGTCCTGATTTGGAATTTAATCCAAAGGGAGTAAAATTCCGCATCACTACAGCCCAGATGGGGCTGAAGTTGGAACACAACATTTTCACGAATGTAGAATGCAAGGCCCCGATGAGGAACAAAAAGGGATAGAAATTGATACCCAGGTATTTGGAAATCCTGTGGATCAGCATCTCCTCCTACCTGAGTTTCACATAAGGCGAAAACATCCGGCCGATGAAATCGAATGTGAGCATATACAAAGATGAAATTTGCCCTCAGTCCATGTATGTTGCAAAAATCCAGACGAAATCTGCCAGTCATAATAAGGAAAAATTCAAATTAATATTTATGACAATGATACTAGTGGCCTAGCACCGGAATTATGATTGAAATGCAGCAGAATCGGTTCAGCAAGATCAGAGCTATGAATCAAAATGTGGAACCACCACCCACCTAAAAAAATTGATAATTTTGTTACAAAAACTAAAATAAATGATGGAACAAAACGATATAAGATTTTGCAAGAATAAAACGACTGGAAATCAAGCTGTAAATTTTCTTGAAGATCCGTTCAACCCTAATCCTCATAAAGGCCCTTCTCCAGGAAAACTGTATAGTACACCTAAAACCCCAACTAACAATGCTATCATGACAACATTTGGCACGTCACAGTGTAATAGGCCTAGAAATGTACAGTGTCGGGAATATCGGTGCATAATTTACCTTAGGCCCCATATAAACCCTGCTCCCGGAAAACAGTATAGTACGCCTAAAACACTAATTAATAATGCTATCATAACAAAATTTGGTACATCAAAGTTTTATAGGACAAGAATTAAGACTGTGAAATTTCGTGAATATCGGTCCATACCCTAGGCCCCATATAAAGCGAACTCTGGTAAAATAGTTAAATACGCCTAAAACCAACTTAGCAGCCTTCTAAAATTCACTGCAAACGCTTAAACTAATTGCACCGATGTATTGAAATGTATGTTTTTTAATACTAGAAATCACTCTGCAGAATTTTGGGATGATTGGTTTATAACTTACTATGGCTCCAATATAAATTCCCCTCCTGAAAATCATTTAGGTTCGGCTTAGACTGTTACAAATCATGGTGTTTTACTCAAGCTTGTTAAAATTGCTAAAAAAAAAGCATTAAACTTTCTGATTGTCACACTCACAATATTATTACAGTAACGGACTGTAGTTTATTTAAGAAATATTCCGTTCAATCATTTTTAAATAAATAAACATTTAAAATACCAAGCAAATTTATTTTTAACTGATTCTAACAGTTATTCAAAAAACTAAGTGCATATTAATACGGATTTTCAGATGCAGTTAATATTGTCCGTTGATTGAGTTAAATTCTTCTTTAAGTAAAATTATATGAAAATGTAATTTAAAACAACGAAAAGTTCATTTAATTTTTACTGTCAAAAATTCAACCGCGAATTCCGTAGAAAAAAATGAATATTCAGTTATCTTATATAAATTAATTGTCAAAAAATTAACTACATACCTATTCCGTAAAAACAAGTAAATATGCAGTTATTTTATAAAATGTTACTGTCAAAAATTCAACACCATATTGAGTAAAAACAATTAAATATTCAGTTATTTAACAATTAGCATTGCGGTTACCCTGTTGAACCACTTATGGTTTTCAATCCAAATCTTTAATATTTTTAATTAGGCTTAAGTTCATAAAATTTAATTTTTCATTAAATTATTTTTATGAAGAAAGGAATTTTACAACATGAAAATTAATTAAAATTGTTATTGATAATCTTTCAGTCTTGACGTGGCTGGGGCTCGAACCCCGGCCGGCAGGTTACCATGACATGTTTCGATTGCAACCACTCAATCTCCTCAGATGGATTTGCCGTCTTACCTTAGTTGTGCTGAAAAAGGTCAACAGAAAAGAAAAAGACAAAATGAAAAAACAAAAAATGTACTTGGACTTCAAAAAAAATTCTTGACAAAAGTACGAAAAAACAGAAGTATGGAAAAAACATGTAAAATCAATTAAAATGGATAATCATTCAGGAAAGCAAATTTCGATCTACCAAATGTTAGAATACAATTTGGTTTAAGGATTGATGTTTGACTATTGACGTCAGCAGCCGTCGATGGCTGCGAGTGTAAGACGGCAAATTCATCTGAGGAGATTGAGTGGTTGCAATCGAAACATGTCATGGTAACCTGCCGGCCGGGGTTCGAGCCCCAGCCACGTCAAGAATGAAAGATTATCAATAACAATTTTAATTAATTTTGATGTTGTAAAATTCCTTTCTTCATAAAAATAATTGAATGAAAAATTAAATTTCATGAACTTAAGCCTAATTATTCAGTTATTTTATATAATTTTACTACCAAAAATTAATTTTTACTTATCTATAAAAAATGATGTGCTTGTTTTGTGTAAGCAATTCCCATTTTCTATTTGTTAATATAATTTAGTTAAATACATCAAATTTTAAAAGTAAAATAATAGCGAAGCCATATCGGTCATGCTGCTGGTGTCTTATAATTAAGAGTTCTTCTGTAAACAACGTGGTCAGTCCAACAAAAGTAAAACAAACGTGTGTATCAGGGTAAGTAAATAAAAATATTCTCCCTCTCTCGCCTATAAGGAAAACAAGCGGACAGGTGTCTGTCTGTTACTTTTTAGAAATTCGGCTCTTTTGTGGAGTAAACGAAAATTACTGAATTTTATAAAATAACTGAATATTTAATTGTTTTTACTGAATATGGTGTTGAATTTTTGACAGTAAAATTTTACAAAATAACTGAATATTTATTTGGTTTTACGAAATATGGTGTTGAATTTTTTACAGTAAAAATTAAATGAACTTTTTATTAAAAATAAATGAAAAATAAGAAGACCGTTTTTTAATTGAATTTTCATTTACAATTTCAGTTAATTTTACGAACAGAATATTGTGAGTGTACCTTTTTAGAAGTTCCTGATAGAAATTATATATTTCATAAAGATTGTCTATTAAAAAGTGTTTTTTCAAAAAATTCCTTTAAGGAAAAAACGTGCTTTAAGAAATATGCTTTTGCAAAAGTACTCTCAGTTACGTATTAACTTCATTATTGGCATATGGATGCGAGCGAATACATTTTTTCCAATCCAATAAGATTTTCTTGGCACATACTTACGCACCCACAATTAACAAACTCGCAAGAAAATATTTATTTGTATATTTATTTATTTTGTATCTTTTTTCTATAGTATAAAACAAAAGTAAAGAACCCGTAACATTTCATAATTCTGATATCTGACTGACTGTCAGCTGTCAATTTCTTCTTAAGGATTTTTTTGGGGGTGTTGTTTGTACAATGAGCTTGAGTGAGTGTGCGGAAGATACATTTCTCCTTGTTTCTTCAGTGGAGTTTTTAAGGTTATTGTGTTTAAAATTTTTACAATGTTTTTAAAGAAAAAGAAAAAAACGCATTATTAAAAAAAGCACATCGAATAAATGAAAAAAAATCTAAAAACGAACGAATTGATTATTTATGATAGGAGAACACGTATGTTTCATATTATCGACCTATTTTGTTTTAAACACAATCAAACTAAATTATTGAATAGACAATAAGTTTGATAAAAAATGGTAAGAGAGGGAAAGTAAAGTGTGTGTGTGCAGATAATTTCAAAGTTTTGACAGATGTTAACAGATGTCAGTATGACATGCAAAAGAGCCAAAGAAACGAACGGAACAGTATTAAATTGCAAACTATTTAGTTCAATTAAATTCAACTCTTTTTTTTAAGAAGAAAATCTTTTATTTTAAAGGTTGAAGAGCAGCATTTTCTGTTTTTCAAAATTTAAAATTTGATTAGCTAAAAAAAAGGACGAAATGTATTTTAAAGCACATACATATGTATGTGACTTTGTAGCTCTTTAGATTCCTGTAAGGAACTTTTGTTCCTTTTTAATGTTTGTGATAATTATTAGTCAATTGTGTCACAAATTTTTGATATTCCTATTTTCACCGTCTCATTTTCTTAGTTAACTTTCCTACTTGTTTTATGCTTCATTTACCCATTTGTTTAGTTTAAGTTTCCATTCTTGTTTATGCCAGCATAAAGCAGTCCTGATTTGCTTTATTGGAGGAAAAAATAGCAAACAACCGTGTACGAATAATGCTGGCCTTTTTGTTTTTCATCTTATGTCTTGATAAATCAATAGTTACACAGGAATTTCAAGCAGAGTTGTAGCTTTGGATTCTTTTATAAGAGAAGCAATTAGCTCGCACGCCCAGAAAAAATATAATTTCATATGGTCGCGGCTAACTAAACTATTTTAACAGAATATATTCATACACAGCGTACAAAAATAAACACTAAGGCCCTTATTATATAAAACGCAACTCAACACCAAAGAATTGCATTAAAAGCAAAAACAAACTCATAAATATTTTGTAATTTTGTTCGTGTACCGTTTTAAAATTTTCAAAAGCCAAGTTGAATTTCTGTTGAAAGAAACAACATTTTGAAAATACATACATAGTAACAAACGGTATTAAGGATTGTGTTCGTCTACACAATCACTTAAAAATATATATCTTTCTTGGGCGTGTGAGCCGAACGCTTAATAAAGTACTGTTTATTTTCGAGCACTGTTCATACATATTAAGGTCACTTCAAACCAAGTTTCGCTACCGATATTAATACCGTTTAAATACCGTTTAATTTTACTCAATACCGAAATTAAATTTTTGCATAAAATACCGGTATACATACGTAGGTATACCGTGTCCCTTTATACCGGTATTTTACCGGTACAATCGTTTCGGTATTAAGAAATAATATAATTTTTCTAATAGAAAAAAAATTAAAAACTTCGTCAATTTAAAAAATGTTTATTAACTTGACACTCTCTGGTTGCAACACTATTATTGTGTTGTAACTTACTTATATTAAGTAACTATGATAAAATCATAGAAAGTAACATATAGAAAATTTTTACACAAATACACTAGAGTAAAGAGCATTGAATAAATAGCCAATTAACACTTTTCCTTAACGAAAACAATGACAACCCAATAAATCGTTTTATATTTTATAAATGTTTGTTAATTCAATTAAATAAAACTATCAGAAATGAATAATTGCTCCCATGCAATTTTATTCGCGATACTCCCTTCTGGAGGCTATTCGGAAAGTAAATTAAAATGTAGCAAAATTACAGATGCCAAAAAAGAAAAAAATCCTGCTTCCCAACTAAAATGCATCATACGCTTCTTAAAAATTCAATGCCAAAACTTAAAAATATATAGAAATAAAGTACAAATAAAACAACAAGATTTGCTTTAGATTATTCCAAAACAACAAGAACAAACAGACTTAGAGCCAGTTTTTGACATAAAGATCAGCGATTAAATTAGAACTAATCTTTGAAATTCGTTTTTGGGTAGTCTATTATTTCATTTTGTTTCCAAGTTTAAACGCCCAAAGTTGGCGGTTTAAACTTGCGACAGAACTTTCAAAAGGACGAACAGCTTATAAAAGGAAATATTTTTTAATTTTTTTTATTTAAAGTTTTATTAAATATTACACCTCGTAAGATAAAATATTACTTGAATTTTTTGCTTCTTTTTCGATTTCATTTATCTATAAATATATAATATTGTATAACACAATACAAAATTCTCGCCTTTTCTTCTTCTTTTTGACGTTAAGAACAGTAATTTGATGACAATTTTTGGCATTTGCTTTAAACTGCCATACTTATACATAAAATTATTGTCAATTCATATGGCAATGCTAAAAGCTTTAATCTTTCACTTAAAAACGCCAGAGAGGATTAAGGCAAGATTAATTTTATTATAAGACTAACAAATCTTACTATTGATCCCGCTCTTAGGCAATAAATACAAGCAAAAGAATTAAAAGAATTCAAAAAAAAAACAATTTAAGTTCATATCATTTTACTAAAGAAAACAAACCCATTTTGTTTGAAAACACTTTTACAAAAGTAACTGGGGAAAAGAGAAAATAAACACAATTTCACAAATTCCGCCTTAGTAATAATCAAAATATAAATGTTAAATACTTTCATTTATTTAGTCGTTAAATACCAACAATCCCAGTTATTGTATGTATTTAGAAACATATTCACCTTTTGCACCATACAAGTTTATGCACTCTTTTCATATATTTAATACTATTAAACACTTGTTGTTTTTGCAACAAAACACGATTCAGACTTCAAGTTACCTAGTAAAAAGTTCGCGATATTCCAGTTCCTTGGTAATCGCTGCAGAGTTTCGTTTTCCAGAATGGTATAGCTTTGTTCCAGTTGCTTTGGCTAACTCGTCTTGCCTAGCGGACTGCAAAAGATGATGCCCTTTTCTGAATTGCACTTTAGGATGACAATCCTTAAATTCTTTTTTAGGTCTGCCTGCATTGGTCCTCGATCCACAAGGCAATGCATCCCTTACAGTAGTTGAAAATTTTACATTATTTTCAAGCCAGCTTGCATTTTTATTTAGAAATTATGCTAAATTTCGACTGGATTCCCTTCACCTTTTTTGTATTTTACAAACTAGCGAACGAACAGTTGCCTTTAAACTGCAAAGAGCGTCAGATGTTAGCACTGGTAAGCCTATTTTATCCAAAACAAAACCAATTATGGCGTCCGATGTCGGTTCTTCTTTCCACTTTTGGAAAATACAGTTATATGAAATTTGCAAAGTCATTCTGGATAAAGTTTAATTTAAAAGAAGATCGCAAAATATCGCAGAAGATATTTTGTGTTCCCAATAGAGGAAAAACATACCTTTAAAATGTTGTGCGTTTTAAGATGGTATTATGTGGTATCACCTTTTAAAGTCTCCAACGAAGTTAAAAAATTAAATTTACTTACTTCTTAAAAATCACTTTTTTCACGAACACATCACACACGAGTACGAAACGATTTTGCAATTATTTAAATGCCAATAATTGACAATTTTCTCATAAAATTAATTATGTAAAAATCATGGCCTACTGCACTGCCGTTTGTATGTACCACTCTATTAACTGAAACAAATCGAAAATCTTTCTGTATGCAAAAAGTATAATTAAATAAGAAATGCAACTTTCAGGTGTATTTTGCAGATGTTTCGCAGGGTAAATTCCCAAACTGAGTATGAGTTTTTTGAGGTGGGATATTAAGCAACCGAAATAATGAATAATCTTATGCATTTTATGTATTCCAAAAATTTAATAAAGTTCCGCTAAACGTCCTGAATTTCGCACTGTGCTACGTGACATTTTTTTTGGCCAAATGAATTTGACACCTAATCTTTATGCAAAATTTTCCGCTGAATCTGAATATGAAGTCAGAATTGTCAAAAGTAGAACAGTTTTTGAGATACATATAACCGTTATTTGTGTTTTTAAAAAAGATGCTGTGACTAAAATGCAAATATCCAAAATATTAAATTTTAGCCTATTTCAATACGAATATTTTGTGCCCAATTGGATCCGGATCGGTGCAAAAATGACAAAGTTACAGAAGATTAATTGAACTAACCCAAAACAAATTAATATACAAAGCTAAATTTTTAGTAACAATAAATACAGTAGTTTTGAGTTAACTGCCTTTTGTTTACTTGCACTTTTGACTTAACTGCACAAAATTGATAATTTTTGGAATTATTCTTTATAATTCCATACAAATCCCTTTTTAAGTGCACTTTCTATACCTGCACATTTGAGATAAATGCACAAAATTTGGCATTTTAAAATTATTTTCATACAAAACATCAAAGTTAGCTGCACTTTGACTTAACTGCCTAAAATACATATTTTCTGGAATTATTCTTCAAAATCCTTGTTTAGGTGCATTTTGTATACCTGCACATTTTTCATTTTGTTGGGCAGCTTTAAAATATTTTCATATAAAACATCAAAGTTAGCTGCACACATAAAAATATATGGTGGCCACTTTTTCACATAAATATCCAATTTTAGCTGTTGATAAAAATATAAATCGAAATTATTTTGTTTTTTTCATAAATTTTTATGTTCTTTGTGAATTCTCATTGTTTTTGTTAATATTTCTTGTATATTAAATAAACATACATACATGTATAAAATGATCTGTTATTTCCCATCTAGCATAGGCTGTTTGTTAGACGATTATGTTTAATATACATTTCTATTTTGAGAAAAAGAGGACGCCAGCATAAAAAATGTAGGACATTTGCTTGAAAAAAGAGGACACTTTCTAAACAACCTAATTTTAATAAAATTAACGACGGCATAAAAATTAACAACCAAAATTTGTTTTTACACAAAAACTTAATTTGGGTAACTCCATGTCAAATCGACCTAGGGTGGGACTTGACCCCTTTCGATTTGAATGAAATTTGGCGGGGGCGTTTCTTTTATCCCATAAAGAACATATATCAACGGAAAACAATTTTTTTCAAAAGTTATGTCATATTCAAAATGTCATAATTTCGCCGAATGAGCCGAATGTGTTGAGTTTATTTTTTTTATATCTCGAAAACTACTTAACATACGAAAATGATTTTGGTCAGTTTAAAGAGAATACTTGAGGCTACAATAAATATATTGAAAAAATGTCTTTGCAAAATATTAAATTTAAAAATGGACTTAGTCAAAACCCTATTTTTTGCGGTATAATACTTCAAACTGTTCTTTCAAAATCCTGAAACTTTGAAGATGTACTTTTTTTAAGATATGATTTTTTATTTCTTTCCAAAAATAATCTTAAAATAAAATTTTAATACAGTCAAATCCCGATAATTCGTACCCCGATAAATCGCAATTCCCGATAATTCGTAATAAACTGTCGGTCCCTTGAAAAAATCTCGATAATTCGTAAAATTTCCATACATTTTGGTCCCCTCGCTTATTCGTAATTTTTTTCATATAAATTCTTCTTTACCTCTTATAAATAGTAATTGTTTGCTAACTACCACTTATAATTCGCAATAAAAACAACAAAAACATGGAAAAAATGATTTTTTTTTTCCCCTATTTTATTTTTCGTGGGTTTTTGCTTGTGTGTGGATTTATTTTCTTAAGATCAGTTTGTTACATGAATAATTTGTTTGTATTATTTTTATATATTTTATTTTTAACAATTGTTTTTTATGTTTTTTTTTACCTTTTTTATTAAATAAATTGAAAAACCTCGTTTATTCGTATTTATTTTATTTTAACCCCGTTAAATCGAAATCCCGCTAAATCGAAAACCTCTATAATTCGTAAAAAATGGCCGGTCCCTTGTGATTACGAATTATCGGGATTCTACTGTATAGTCATTTGAGCAATAAGTATTTACTTGAACAAAAGTAACGACATTGAAGTTAACGATGCGGCCAACAGTGCCAACAAAATTAATTTAGCCTAATCAGCTATTAATTTTGTTTATTAACTTCCACACGCGCGTCCGGTCTACTCAGGAGTCAAATTACCACAATGTATTTTTTCTCGATCAGCCAATTCACACGGTAAAGGCAATTGTGCTGGAACAGCATTTCGGCACCTGAACATGATGGCTCAACGTGATTGATGTGTGAAGCGGAGGTTGGTAGGCAACAGGCAGCAGAGAAAATAGTTAGTCTTGGTTGCGAGCTGAATCGATCCGGTTTAGTAATTAATTAAAAGTTATAATTTTAATTGTGAAAGTGAAAAGTAAATAAATTAAATTAAATATTTTAATATATAAAAAAGTGTGTTTAATTTCTACCAGGCGCTGTTGGTTGCGCCTTAGTGTTTTTTTTTTTATTCTTCTCAAGTGGAGATCCTTTAACTTTGATGAGGTTGCTTTTGCTTATTTGTTGCATTTTTTTGGGAGCTCCATTTTCAAAGAAAAGTACTATTTTTGTCACGTTACGTCCCCAAAAATTAAATCATACGTAACTTAAGAAAACCAGAGCACCTAAATCTGTTTTTAATGAATTTTGTGACCTGTGATTTAATGTTTAAATGCAGGAACAAATTTTCAATAAAGGTGTAAAAAGCCGGACAACCCCGGACACTTGATGAAAAAGAAGTAGGACTGCCCCGGATACCCAAAAAAAAGAGGACGGTGTCCGGGGAAAAGAGGACGGATGGCAACCCTAAATATACAATTATGCCTTTTTTCATAAAAGTCAGATGAAAACGGTTATTTTTTGATTTTTATTTTTTTGAAAAAAAAAAAGTTATTTTTTGTTTTTTATTTTTTTGAACAAAAATAACTGTTATTTTTTGATTTTTATTTTTTCGATCAAAAATAACAGTTATTTATTGATTTTTATTTTTTTGAACAAAAATAACAGTAATATATTGATTTTTATTTTTTCGAGCAAAAATAAAAGTTATTCTCTAAATAATCATTTACAAGTGCATGAGGAACAATATGGTATACTTGAATCAGTTTTTCGACATTTAATTCTATATGCTTTTTTTGTTTTAATATTCCAATATAACTGCTATTTTCGGTGCCTGCTTAAAAGTATTGAATTTCTATGTGGGTTAATTTACTAAATATTCTGTAGCTTTGTCATTTTTGTACCAATCTATGTCTTGTTAGGCGCAAAATGTTCTTATTAAAATAATCTAATATCGCATGCAATAAAACAATGGGATTTTTAAATCGTTGGCTTAAAAAAAATAACTTGAGTAGAGCAAAATTGAACACAATCATAAAATTTTCAATGAAGCTTGAACTTTGTCCCTTGTAACTCTGTCATTTCTTGGCCAATATCTTCACAAGCAATCCATAATTATTTTAGAAATTTTACAACCTTTCACTAGAAAGAAAGAATTACATACCCCGTTTAAAATTTTGGAAGATATTTGCATTTCAGTTACATCATCTTTTTTAAAAACACAAATAACGGTTATTTTAGAATATCTGAAAAACTGCTCTACTTTTGACAATTCTGACTTCATATTCGGATTCAGCGGAAAATTCTACATAATGATTAGCTGTCAGATTTTGTTGAAATTTTGTCACGTAGTGTTATTAATTTCATTGAATTTAAGAAAAAATTTTGACAATTAATCCAAAATATGTTAACAGAAATGAAAGAAAGCTGGTTTAACTCAAAACTAAATTAGATTTAATGAAATATATAAATAAGGGTATGTTTCTAAACAAACTAATTTGAAAAAATGGCACCAAAGGGTGTATATAATTAGAAAGGCACATGTCTCTTCTTTCTGAAACCGTTTAAAAAAAAAATCGGATAAAAATCAACTGAGTTACGTGTTCATAAGTACCCGAAATGGTGTTTTCGGAATAACTCCGAAATTACAGGGTGTTTCCAAACATTTTAAAACGGATTTGAGATCTACTCAACAATGCCTTCAACTTACACTAGGTCAATTTCCAAGTATATTTTCACTATTGCACCGTGTAATCGACACAGGTCAACAACAAATATTAAACAAATATATTTAAGCAGCGAAATCTAGTAGATTTGATTTAAAACTTCCTCAAAATCTAAAAAGCTTACATTGTACCCAGTAAAAGCTTCGCCTACAAAATAATGTGCTGAGTAATCAGAAAAATATGAAGGCACTACTTACAATTCTACTGAAAGAACCAATGAATTTTACAAGGCATGTCCCAAAATGAACGTATTTAAAAGTAAGTCTTTATTTTTTTACCTGCATACATCCAGAAAGAAGTAGTTATAGAAGTTGTTATACATGTAGTTATAGACGAAAGCTAATAAATAATGAGTTAAAGAAGCTTTTCGTTTTGAAAAAGTAAGCGAAGTTTTTACTGGGTACTTAAATTTATATTTTTATTAAATTTTTTTTAATGACAAACTGCCATTGAATTGAGCAATTGGGACTGGCTTAAGTCAAAGTGATAGAATATTATTTTTAACTTACCCCTTCCAAACACTCTCAATTATAAGACACCGATAAGGTTTTCGTAATCATTACACTTTGATAATTTGATGTATTTAGCTTAATAATTTAAGCAAATAGAAAATGGGAATTTTTGCTCCATATTTTACTTTTTGAACATGAAAGTAGTGTTAATAATATACCAAACGTGGCATCGAATTGATGTCACTTTAGTGATGACGCTTAAAATATGACAAAATTTTATGATGACTTTCGTGATTGGATTGATGTCACTTTTTACGTCGTTGATGCCATTTGTAATAAGTTGCATTTTTCAATGAGTGAAAGTTTAATTTTGTGAATTCATTGCAGTTTAAGAGACTCTTAAACCTTTTAGAGTCCAAAGAATTTAGGAATGAAAATTGATTAAAGGAAAAACTAAAAATTATTTAAATATATTAAAGATTTATCTCAAAGCAACAAGTAAATTAAGGAATAATTCAACGGTATATCATTCAAAATGGAAAATTCAAGTTTTATTTGATGATAAAATTAAAGAACAAATGAAAATAAGCGAAAAACAAAACCCGATTATGGAAAGTCTAAATTGTTGTGAAAACTAAATACTTTAAATTATGATTTGCTTTGTTAGTTGAGCTCATGTAAAGGTCACATAAGTATTAAGTTGAAAATGGGGTAGTTTCTTAAAGTATTATCGTATGTGTTAAAAAGATAGTCAATTATATATTCCAGACTTATACTAATGATTTTTAGATTATTCATTAGGATACATAAATATTCTTTTATTATTGCGAAAACTACGTTTTCAAAATTTACAATGATGCCTTTTCATGTCATTTCCAGACTTCATATCTGCATTTTACAGAGGCTAAATGTTTTTAAAATATCCTTGTGCTTTTCTATTTCACTACAACGTTTTTGCCTTATCAATCCAATCTGTAATTAAGAGTTTAATTTTGAAATTTAACTGATAACAAAATAAAATTTTTTGTATTTGTATTTTAAATATATGCGGTTAAACTGACACAGAATTATAAAACTTTTTCCTAATGTGACACTGTTAAGTACTTTAAAAAAATATCAGCATCAAAAGGTCTGGCGAAGATGAAGAGAAAACACGACATGAAACATTTATTATCGCAATTGCGTAAAGAGAACTTTTTATGCCAAAACCACATTAACATTTTACATAGATACAAAAAACACCAACTCTTTTAAACAAAAACTTAAAAATGCTAAATAAAAGATTTGCAGGGCATAACAAAGTAAAAGTGGTTGAAGTGGGATATAAAAAATAGAGTTTGTAGCATTGATTTTCAAAAAAGCCGATACGGACACGTTAATGCCACAACACTTACACTGCAAAAATAAAACAAGCAACTACATAAAACTAAAACGGAAATTCAACTTGATTTCCTGAGATTTTATAGCATCCTAAAAAAAGTAACGAAAGAAACAAATATTGTTAACACCATTAACTCGATACATTTAGAAGTAGCAAGGAAAGCTTTCAAGATTTTAAGAGTGAGGACGAACAAGGAAGTGAACCATTATGCCAATGAAAAGCAAAGTTTAGCCGTCAACTTCGAATTATTGGATGACAACAAGCTGATGTTGCAGATCTCAAAATGTCGCAAAAAATAGTAAAAGAAATCAAAGTTTTTTTTCTTCTTAATAGTACGAGTCAATTTCAAGATAAGTTGTCAATTCATTTTGTTAGTTGAGTCCTTATGAGTCTGCCAACATACTTTAACAACACACTCTCACTTCGACACTTTTAGCTATTCTTTCTTAAGAAGTTTTAGTTACAACCCAACAAACACGGAGGTTTGATTTCAAATTGAAAATGATTTGAAATCAAAGGTTTTCTCAAACGACTAACGTTTGATAATGATATGAAAATTGTAGTATTCTCAACAAAAAGTGGAAATTATTTTCAAATTGAAAAATGCCTTTATTTTCAACTTGCTTACTTGCTTTCAAGCGAAATTCTCAAATGTTTTTCAAATGTGGATAATAATACAATGTGGAACATAAATAAAACTATATTATGTTTTAAATTGAAATTCATTATTTATTTCAATCAACTGTAAAAAAAACCATTCAGCACCATAGCTTAAAGATGAAATAATGTTTTTTCCGTCCTCTAATCGGCTCCATTTTATTTTGGCGGTTGTAGCACCGCGATCATAAAACAAACTTATAATTTCTTCCTTTTCCCGTTTTATTTTTTTAATTCGAATTCTTAATCATTGCAACTAATCACAAATAATTTTTATTTTTCACAAGAAATAAATCGTTCACTTATAAAACATATTTAACTACAAGGTAAAAATTGAACTTTAATCGCCATTTTTAATGTTAACAATTAATTCTCTTTAGTATTGCCAAGTTTAGTTTCGATTTGAATTTAACATTTGATACAAATCAAATTGATAAAACATTTGACGTGAAATGTTTATTTTCAAATCATTTTCGATTTGAATTTAAATGTTAAAATAAAACAATTGAAAGACGTTTGAGAATGGTGTTTGATGTCAAATGATAAAAGTCAAATGATATCAAAGGTTTGACTTCGTGTTTATTGAGAAGAAGATATCTCTGTTTTTATACGAGTGGAATTAAAAATAATTTGAAATCAAACGTTATCTCAAACGACAAGCGATTGATATTGATTTGAAAATCAATTAAATATCAAAGCATTCTCAACAAGAAGGGGAAATTATTATCAAGTTGAAAAATGCCTTTATTTTCAACTTACTTTCAAACGTAATTCTCAAATGTTTTTCAAATGTATATTATAATACAATGTGGAACATAAATAAAAGTAGTATAATATTTTTTTAATTTAAATTTATTATTTATTTAAATAAACTGTGAGATAAACATTCGGCACCATAGCTAAGAGATAAAATAATGTTGTTTTCGTCCTCTAATTTTTGGAAAGACAAACTACTTGGCTCCCTTTTATTTTATTCTAAATACTAAAGCTTAGTATTGCCAAGTTTAGTTTTGTTTTGAATTTAACATTTGATACCGATTTGACATCAAATTGATAAAATATTTGATATCAAATGTTTATTTCGAAATCATTATCAATTTGAATTTAAATGTTAAATCAAACAATTGAAAAACGTTTGAGAATTGTTTTCGATGTCAAATGATAAAGTCATTTCAAATCAATGGTTTGACTTCGTGTTTGTTGGGTATGAGTTAGTATAAGTGGAATTGTGTATGTTGCGGATATTAATATTGTTTTATATTGGTTTTATACAATATTTTGCATTTAAGACACGTGTCTAAATGCACGTGTTGCATATTAGCACTTATGTTGCAGATGGGTGTTTATTGTTGTTTTTCTGAAATACAAACATATTTTGTTTAAGAAACATCATAAAGTTTACTAAGTTTTTATGTGGGGAGTGAAGAGAATAATATTCCAGGAAAATTAAGTTTTTTTCTTTGATATGAATTTTACAAAAACAGTTGTCTTATTAACATTATGAGAGTCTTCAACAATTTAGATAGCATTTTGGTGATGATCCTTATTTTGCAGACTATTTACCATTTAGTCCTTAAAAAAAAACAGCAACGAAGTTTTTTGTACCAAAAAAATTAATTATTTTTGCAAGGAATCATTACTGGTGATAAAAAAATTTAATATTTTCGATAAGCCATAGTGCAAGAAATCGATTAAGAAACTCAGTCAACCAGCGCAAAAACGTTTAATGCAATGGCTGCCAGCAAAATCACCCAAAGCAAAATCGCCCGCTGAAATATGTATATGAGAAATTGCCCAAAAATTTTCCATACAAATTTATATATGAAAAATTGCCGAAAAACAAAATCCTAAATTTAAAATTTACAAAAAAATCATATTAAGAACTTTTGTTTTGTTTTTGATTTTGCTTAAAAACTAAAAATTTTTGGCTAACTATCTTGAGTTATATTGCCAGGGTATCACACGATCGACCTAGACCTTCGTATAGGAAGGCGAAGAGCTTCCAGAATAAGTTCCAGAGTATATCTTGTCTCCACAGTAAAACGCCTGAGTTATTTCCTTGGTACTCCACCAGTAAAACGTCTGAGTTATATATGGTTCTCCACCAGTCACATGAGTTTTTTTCTTTGGTCCTCCACCAGATAACACATCAAAACATTGAGGTTAAAAACGATTGCATATAGTTAATGCAGATACCGCAAAAAATGTAACTCGGTACAGTTATATGACGCCGAAACACTAACCAATGCGGGGTGACAACGCAAAACGCAACAAAAGCAGACAAACAAAAACGAACCGCCTGCCCTTAAGAAATAATGACAAAAAGCGCGAGCTGCTTCTCCACTCAGAGCAGTTTTACGAGTCATATTAAGAACAAAAACAAAATTGTAAATGTAAAATTCACAAAAAAAAAAAAAGTCTGGCCAGACCTTTTATAATGCATTTTGAATGAAAAACATGTGCAACACGGGGGATTAAGGACAATTTCATTTGTTTTTCTTTTATTCTCTTTTGTGCTTTAGTTTTTTTTTTTTAAATTTTTAAGAGAGAGATGTAACAAAAATACAGCTGTTTACTATCGTTAAAAAAAAGTTACAGAGTCACACTATCGATACTGCAAGCGAATATATTTGTCGACAAATATAACGATTCTCGGTTCGTTAAAAGTTAGTGAATCGCACCACAGATCTAGTAAAACAATTTTGTTTTCAGCAGTTTATATTCATAAGTATTACTATTCATTAAAACCCCGAAACCGAATCGATAACTAAAGGTTCTCTGCACTGCCGGCCTTCGTCCTGGGCACAATGGTATAACAAACAATGGCTTTGCTAACTTAAGCTTTTCTGCATAGCCGACCATCGTCCGGGCACAGGGTATTTTCTGCTCTATGGTATAACAAACATCGGCAAATTGTAAAAAGGACGAGAAAGTAATAACGAAAGTTAAATGTGAAACGCAATCGACAAAAGTTACTCCGAATGTAATAATTTTAGACTTCATTCATAAAAATATTTAAAATTTAATAAAGGTTTACAAAGCAAATGTCTAATCAAATGTTTCTTTAAAAACGTGTGTTTAATTTAGCAATCGTTTATGATAATGGGGTTTATAACTAATTTACGAAATAAGATTCTTTATTCTTAATAAAAAATAATGGAATTTATATGGCGCTGCGAAATATGGCCCCAGGAAATATGGCCCCAAAAAATAAATGAAAATTGACCCCAAATTTGGGGCTATTTTTCATAATGCAATATGGCCCCATTTTTTTAATGAAAAATTACCCCAAAAAAATGAAAAGTAACCCTAAAAATAAAATGAAATATGACCCTAAATTTGGGGTTATTCTTCATTATGAAAAATCACCTCAAAATTTATAATGAATTTTAACCCCAAAAAAGAACACAAAGAAAGTGACATTAAACATTTTCGGTGGAGTTCATATGTCCAAAACTAAAAATCCTAAATTTAGAATCCCGATTTCAAAATCCGGATAATTATACAGTTTTGGTTTTAAAAATCGTACGATTGATAGCACGGTTGGGCTTTCGGCCATGCACAAGGATTTTTTTCTCTATGTTATAACGAACACTGGCTTTGCTTACTAAAGCTCTACGTTATAGCCGGCCTTCGGCCGGGCGCAAGGATTTTTTTCTCTATGGTATAACGAACACCGGCTTCGCTAACTAAAGCTTCTCTGTATAGCCGGCCTTCGGCCGGGTGAAATGATTTTCTTCTCTTTGATATAACGAACACTGGCTTCGCTCACTAAAGCTTCACTACTTATTTTCTTTTCTATGGTATAACGAACTCTTCTAGTAATAGCCGGCCTTCGGCCGGGCTCAAGGATTTTTTCCTCTATGGTATAACAAACACCGGCTTCGCTAACTAAAGCATCTCTGCATAACCGGCAAGGATTTTCTCTACTTTGGTATAAGAATTCTGGTTTTTTATGTTATCCCTAGAAACTTTTACATAGAATTAGTGTAAAAATGTTTGGGGTGATTTTTCATTTCTTTAAACTTGCATTTTTTATTAGTAGATGAAAAATAGCCCCAAAGTAAAAATTGTGATTTTATTTGGGGCCATTTTTCATTCCTTGATATTGGGGTCATTTTTCATTCCACTTAAAATGCAAAAACACCCTAACGAAAAAATGAAAAATAACCCCAAAAAAAAGAAAAAAATTGCGCCAAAATTGCGTGTTGTTGTGTCTCATGTAAAATTTTGGGGCCGTTTTTCATTTTCCTTTTGGGGCCATATTTCCTGGGGTCATTTTGCGCACCGCCATTTATATAGTATATATTTGTCTGAGGGACCCCAGTGGTTCCGCTAGGAACCAACCAGTTTTTTACCTCTGTCAGACAAACATAACATTTAAACAAAACTTAAGAAAAAAAATATGGTTTAGAATGGCGAATTAAGTAACATAATTTTTTTCAGCTCAAAAAAATATATCACGAAATTAAATTTCCACTACAAATTTTATTTTCCGATGAAGCCCATTTCTGGTTGAATGGGTACGTAAATAAGCAGAATTGTCGCATTTGGAGTGAGTAAATCCACAACCTTTTGTCTTTGTCTTTGTACTTTTTGGGGTTTGTTAAGATATTGCTTGGAGCAAAAATAATATATCTGATAATGATATTTGGAATTGCGAAAATGCAGGGACAAGGCATTACAGAAATCCCTTAAAGCAAAAAATATAAGCAAACAGTTTCCTGTTCCTTTTTTATTAACAAACTTATAAAAAATAAAAACAATATAGGTTATGTATGTATGTACACAAAAAAATATCCCTGTAGTAAATAAAATAGTCAGTTGCAAAAAACACTAACTATAAGTTAACTTTATTTCAAATGACTACAAATTGGTTTAAATCTCATGCAGATATCAACTAAACATATTGCATAGAGGCACACGTAAAACACACATAAAAGCAAAATAAGTAAAACAAGCATGCCATGAAGTCAAATGAAAAAAAAAAAAATATTACAAATATTATTGTTGATGTGTTTTGTTAAAGCTTTGATATTGTTACAAGTAAAACTGTTGCTATAAGTCTTATACGTTTAACAGTTTTATTTGGTTTAATATCTTTAGTTTTTCTAAAATCTTTATGGATGAAGTTTCCTGATGATCTGGCCTAAGCAACCAGTGAAATGCATAGGAATAGCTTATCCCATCAACAATAAATTTCAAGTGTTTTTATCAAGAATAAAAACTGGGAATTAAGCACGAATAACAAAATTTTTGAAATTAAAATTTTGTATTCCCAAAAATTGAAATTACTTTTTGATATTACAAACACATTTAAATAATTAAAAATAATTGAAAATTTAATCAATACAAATCTATTAATGTACAAGCAATTATGTAGCGTTTTTATTTCAGCATGTATTATACATCATCATTTAAAGCAATTTGATGCAAAATTTGCTTAAATGATTATTTCTATATAAATATACATACACTCAAAATATTATGTAGTTAAATTCAAACGAAAATTCATTTGAAACAAATTAAAATTCATTTAAAAAACGGATCATTTACATTTCATTTAAAACAAATGATTTTTTCAGTAATTTCTAAGTTTTTTATTTATTGAACATCATATTCGTTAAAATTGAATAGTTTTTACTTTTAAAAAATATATTTTAACCGATAAAAATCAAACAAATTAACAAAAAAAAATACGGAAAACATTATTTTTTGGTAGTTTGTTTTTTTAATAACAAACATAAATGTTGAAAAATAAATTTATTCGTAAAATAACTATATTTTTATTCAATTTTAACAGTACCGAAAACGAATTTAATAACCTACAATCAGTTACTGTAATAATTTTATGAGTGTATATATAAAAATACACATTCATATGTTTGTTTTTATTTTTATATGTACATATATTTTTTTGACAAAACATTTTTTAAATTGACTACAAATTGGTTGAAAAATAAGTAGTTAGTAGTCAATTTAAAAGTCATGCAAAGACGGCCAATTGACTACTGCCTATGACATACCCATGTTAAAATAATGAGTCGTCGACAAGGAAAAAAGTCACTTAATCAACTAGATGTGGTTATAAAAAAACCAGTTTGAAGTTACTTAAAAATGTGTTTGACTTCCTACAGGGTAAAAATTAAAGCAATACAAATCTGTTTATGTACAAGCAAATATGAAGCGTATTTATTTCAGCACTTATACATCAATGAATGCAATGATGCAAAATTTTCTTAAATAATTATTTGTGTGTGTGTTTATCTGTACATATATTTTTTGACAAAATTTATTTTAAATATAGATCATTTTTTATAAACCGACTATACTATTAATTAACTACAAATTGGTTAAAAAATAAGTAATTAGTAGTCAATTTAAAAGTCATGCAGAGATAACCGATTGACTACAGCCTATGACATGCCTATGCTAAACTAGTGTTTGACTTCCTACAGGGATGATTTGAAATACATACCTATTTTATATTGTCTCGATTATGTGAACGTTTCCATTTAGTGGATACGCCCTGTCTGAATTAGTTCATATAAGTGAGCGTCTACTGTATATATAATAAGGATCCTTTTTCCCCTGGATTCGCACCTGATAAGAGGTGACTCCTATACAAAAAAACTGCGAGTACTTACACACTTACTAACAACGCGGTAGATTTAAAGAGTTGAACTAGTGGTAGAATTGGCTAGGAACTAGTTACATAAAGCTACGTTCACAATCAAAAAAACAATTTCGTTTTTTCTTCTATCTTTTTTCTTTCCAAAGTATTTCATATATTTTCCTTTCATTTTTAGAACAAAAATGTAACTAAAATTTTTTTAAAAATTTAACTTAAGTTGAGTCAACTTGAACTTCAGCAACAATTTGTATGAAATTGTTTCTGTCGTTTAAAATAATTTTATTTAGTTTTGAATGAAAATTTTAACAAAATGTTTACAAAAATAAAAATAAATGCATAATATTGTTGTGGCTAAAATTTGCGAACGGCTTCTTGATGCAAAATGTGTGTAGTTACAAAAGAAATTGTTTCTCTATTATGAACACCAAATGAAAATGTTTTTTTGATTGTGAACGGTAGCTTAATCATGTGCTATTAAAAGAGCAAGAACAAATTACTTTTTTAGATTTCTTTAGAGCCATTCGTTTTCTATAACCATTCCTCGATAATTAAGAGTATAGTCAAATTATTTCTTTTTGCATTATATTAGAAACATATGTGAAAGAACGAAACGCAAAGACATCGTATGTCTGTTTACTACCTTCTTTTTATTATTTTTTTTTTTTTTTTTAATAAATTGTTAATTCTGTAATATTTTTTGATATCTTCAATAAATGTTTGAAATACCAGCAAAATGCTGTTTGTGAAGTACAGCGAACAGAAAAAAACAAGCTGACACCGTAACAAATTGCAGCAAAGTCATTAATTTTTTTCTACTTAAATGTCAAAGTTGATCTGTAGCCACTTTTCGCAAGCATTTGTTCAGTGATTCCTTTATTTATATATCTTTTTTTTATTGGTTTCCTTGGCCATTCTCTACTTTTAAAGTGAATGATTGATTTTTTTTTCTCGTTTATTGAAAGCAAAGATACTCGTATAAGTTAAAACTACAATAAACAATAGTTAATAATATAAGGATTATAATATACAGTGGCTATTATTAGGGCTCTCTAGTATTGTTACCATAATAATATTTGTTTTTTCAAAGAATTATTTGTTATATGTTTAAGATTAACAAATTAAACGTATGTAATTTACTTTTTGCAATGAAAAATCGTAAAAAAAAACATTGCAGGGGTTAAAAAAAGGAAGATTATATTAACCATTCGTTAACCACCAAAATTGTTTACTTTGGATATTTTTTCTTTACAACCATAAATCTTTAGAAGATATGGTTGTATCATATTTTATGTTTAAATTATTAAAATTGCAGTCGATTGCCATTGAAGTCGCTCTTCTATATTTATTATAAAAAATTGGTGAGCTGTTTAAAAAAATTAAATATACGTTTCATTTGTAAAATATGGTGCCATTATCAGGTTATTTTCTAAGCATTGTGTGCATCTTAAAACATTATTCCGTATTAAATTTTTTATAAAGTTGTCTATTCTTATTATATTAGCAGTGCTATATAATTCCTTATTCGTAATAAATTTAATATAATTGCTTTGTGCAGATCTATAGACATTTTCGGCTCCGTGCAATAACTCCCAGGTGCAATAAGTCCCAAGAAAAAAATGAAATTAGACCCGAAAATTTTTCATACAAATGTGGGAGTAATTTCATTATGAAATAGCTCCCAGCCCTCTCGGTTTTATTTCATTTTTTTGGAAATTATTTCATTTTTTGCCTGGGAGTTATTTCATAATGAAATAAAATCCAAATGAAATAAGTCCCCGAAAAAATTAACGTGGAAGTTATTTCATTTTATTTTGGTTTTCGGAGTTATTTCATTTGCTGTGGGAGTTTTTTAATTTTCAATTATTTGTAATTTCTAAAAATTGTTTAAAATTTTAAACGGTATTAACAAAGGGATATTTTAAACTATTTGAATACAATGACTTAAGTTTATCAAAGAAGAAAATTTTGCTAATTGCAATTGCAGTGTCTTATGGTTACCGGCTATGCAGTGAAGCTTTAGTTAGCGAAGCAGGTGTTTGTTATACCATAGAGGAGAAAATCCTTGCGCCCGGTCAAAGGCCGGCTATGCAGAAAAGCTTTAGTTAGCGAAGCCGGTGTTTGTTATACCATAGAGTATAAAATCCTTGTGCCCGGCCAAATGCCGGCTATGCAGAGGAGCTTTAGTTAGCGAAGCCGGTGTTTGTTATACCACAGAGTATAAAATCCTTGCGCCAGGCCGAAGGCCGGCTATGCAGAGAAGCTTTAGTTAGCGAAGCCGGTGTTTGCTTTAGTTAGCGAAGCCGATGTTTGTTATACCATAGAGGAGGTAATCCTTGTACCCGGCGTGCTTAAACTGCAGGCAGTTGCCATTGCAGGAGGTCAGGATATAATAAAATGCCCCATTTGTTGTCAAAATGTCGAGGACTCAATGTTAGTTTTTTGGTAACCTAATATGTAAATATTCAAGTAAAACGAATACATATATAATAAATTTCTTTGGGATTTGTTTCATTGTTTTTGGGTCTTATTTCATTTCTTTTCGATGGACTGTTTTTGGAAGTTATTTCATTAATGTCTTTAGGAGTTATTTCATTTTGAAATAACTCCCAAAAGTTGGGGTTTGTTTCATTTAAGACTTGGAAATTATTAAATTTTTTTTTTTGGATTTATTTCTTTTTTCCAGTTTGGGACTTATTTCATTTATTTTGGGATTTAATTCATTGGGAGTTATTGCACTGGGACTTATTGCACCTGGGAGTTACTGCACGGAGCCACATTTTCTCTCCAAAACTCTAATTTTTTCCATGCTAGAAGGTGAAATGTTAAACCAAATGGGGCAACCGTATGTAATAATAGGCCTGATAAGAGATTGGTACATTACTATTTTTATTCTCGTTTTCACATGTTTATTGTAAAATAATATAATATAAGAAAAAAGATTTTTTTGCCTTTTTTTTTTGATTTCCTTAAAATGATTATTAAAATATAAAAATTTGTCTAAATATATACCTAAATATTTCACTACCTCTTTATTAGGTATAGTACAATTGCACTCACTAGACCGTATACCAAATTTCCTCCAGTTGCTTTTTATGTCATAGTTGCATTTATTCAGCGGTTGTCTAAAAAGTATGGCCTCACATTTGTATGCATTAATCCTCATGTTCCAGTCCTTTGAGTATCGTTCGACTATATCATATTTTACCTGAAGATTCTGATTCAGAAAATCGAATTTCTGTTGTAACAATTCTGAATTTTCCACTACTTCTTGAGTTTCTATAGTAGACAAGAAATTCCTTTTCACTAATCATGTTATATATTAGCCTAATAAGATGCTGGGGAAAGTTATATTTAATTAGTTCATATATTAGACCTGGACTCCATATACAATCGAATGCCTTCGCCATATCTATAATGCAAGCTCCTGTACAAAATTTTCTGTTCCAGTTCCAGTTAATAAATGAATTAATGTTATGAATGGCGTCAATTGTAGAATGTTTGTATTAAAATCCAAGCTGTTTCTCACTTTCAATATTTCTATTCTTACAGAACGTTTGTATGTTATTGTTAACAGCTACTTCGAAAACCTTACTAATATTTGGTAATAAGCTAATCGGTCTAATATTTTTAGGATCACTGGGATCTTTGTCCTATTTGCGAAATAATCACTTTCGCCGTTTTCCATTTGCTAGGAAAATATGAATTGTTAAGCATGTTGTTAAATAACATGCATGAATGATTGATTTGTTAACCATTCTCTGTTAATTGAATTCAATTTGAAACTGGGAATTATTTAAAAGTTTAACTTGTTTTGAAATAGATTTTTGTTGATTTTGGGTTCGCAAATCGCAATTGCTTTGCTTTAAGAAATTGTTATATAAAAGAACTTTATTATCATGGATTTAAAGAAGAAAATATCTTATGTGACCATGACATTTTAGGAGATGATGCAAGTGTTGCCAATAAAGTCGTTTATTAACAAAAACGAAAATGGAAAATGGTG
This sequence comes from Pollenia angustigena, assembly GCA_930367215.1. Classification (NCBI taxonomy): domain Eukaryota; kingdom Metazoa; phylum Arthropoda; class Insecta; order Diptera; family Polleniidae; genus Pollenia; species Pollenia angustigena. The sequence continues at coordinate 253,519,850 of OV884057.1, forward strand.
TTACTTAAGTTTTTTTTGCGGTTATGCCTCGATATGGTTTAGGCCCAGTGTTGCGTTTTCGCATCACGGATGTATCCAATCATAAAAAAAGTCTCAAATTTCTACGATGATTGGATTTTTGAGTTGAAATAATAATGTTCGTATGTAAACTATCTCCTTCAGAAGTTTCAGATAGGTATATTATATATTACTTTATTTTTTTGAACTTTTTCCAAAAGTACCCAAAAAACAGGAAAAATTAAAAATTTTAATTAAAAATTTTTTTTATTATTTTTTATTATTATTTTTATAAAAAAAACTTATGCATGATACAAATCCAAAAACAGGTCGATTAGATATTAAGTTAAATTTTATTTCGCTGTGCTTTATAACAATATCACGTAACATTAAAATGCCTGAGGGGAGGTTTAAGTGAACGTGGCGAAAACGCAACGCAGGGCCTTAATGGGTTAATAAATAAAAGTTTAGGTTTTGCGGTTTTGATTTTGTACCCCCCACCACAATAATGGAGATGGTATTATGGGTTTGTGATGATGTTTGTAACAACTTAAAATATTGGTCCTATATCGACTTTTTAGTATACCTATTCACAAAGAATCACTTTTTTAGTCAATCGAATAATGTCCGTCCATCCGTCCAACTGGCTGCCTTGGCTTGGGCGCAAAGTTCAATTTGAAATTTTAGATTTAGTTTGATGATGTTTTTTTTCACATAGATTCTAAATTTCACCTGAACTAAGGCTGTTGAAAATTATCCATTTCACGTGGCCCCACACAAGCTTCTTTCCAGTATAGAGTTCTTGTGCCCGTAAAAATTTTAACAATTTTTAAAAAAATATAAGAAATACGAACATACTTATGTACATATGTATTAACTCAACATTTTTATTTTTTACTCTTTTGAAAAACTTGACGCCTAATATTCTATCTGCCTGCAAAGCTGCCGTTTTTCTCACTTTTCGAGAAGCGATGGAATATTTTGTTTCACATATTTTCGTGAAATAAAATATGAATGTACTGAAACGATGCAAAAAACCAATTTTTGTACACAACATATTGCAATGCGAAAAAGAAATGTCGATGTTTTTGCCCGATGTTCGACGTTTCGACGAAGGTTAGGTAGGTGTGCAGGGTTAAACAATTTAACAAGCTTTAATTGAAAAGTGTGTTTTTGGTAAAATACGAATCAAAACACGTAAAGGTTTTAAAGTATGTCTTTCCGACGGCTTCCCTTATTTTAGTTTAACTCCAAAGTGGACAAGCGGCTGGTCATGGATTTGCAAAATTGTATATGAATTGTGGGTGGTCTTATCGCGTACCGGACCGTTTAGAAGATTATTTATAACTTCAATTGTATGGTAAAATTTAATATGACAACTTTTGACAATACATTTTTGCAAAATTATGAATTCAAATTGATTTCCAAACTGTTTTCAATTTTAATTTTATACGTTTTTAAAGCATAATAAAAATTGTGGTTAAATTGTAAGGGCCGATGTTGAATGTGAACCACACCTAAACGCCAAGTTTTTTTCCGAATTTTATTTGACATTTCTCTATTTCAGACTTACTCAATTTGAACCATGGAGAGATACACAATCCAACAACGTGTTAAAGTTATCCAGACTTATTATGAAAATGGGCGTTCAAATCAAAATGCATATCGTGCACTTCGTGATTTTTTTGGTCAATTTGATCGTCCAAATGTGCGTACAATCGCAAAAATCGTGGAAAAATTCGAGCAAACCGGGTCTGTAGAAGATGTGAGAACACCAGTGCATGCTCGTACAGCTCGTACTGCAGAAAATATTGCTGCTGTTCGCGATAGTGTGGCTGAAGAGCCGTCCACCTCAACTCGTCGTCGTGCCCAACAATTGCACCTCTCACGCTCGTCGTTGATGAACATTATGCATAAAGACTTGCATTTACACGCTTACAAGGTGCAATTGGCTCAAGAACTAAAGCCTCTTGACCATTCCAAACGTCGTGAATGGGCAGAATGGTGGCAAGAAATGGCAACAGTGGATGATCAATTTTCGAAGAAAATCATCTTCAGTGATGAGGCACATTTTCACCTCAGTGGATTCGTCAATAAACACAATTGCCGCATTTGGGCGAATGAGAATCCAAGAGTGATTGTCGAAAAACCAATGCACCTACAAAGAGTGACTGTTTGGTGCGGTTTATGGGCTGGCGGCATCATCGGGCCGTATTTTTTCCAAAATGAGGCCGGTCAGGCAGTTACTGTGAATGGTGTTCGCTATCGTGAGATGATAACGAACTTTTTATGGCCCGAATTGGAAGATATGGATGTGGACGATATGTGGTTTCAGCAGGACGGTGCCACTTGCCACACAGCTAACGAAACAATGGCTATTTTGCGCAACAAATTCAATGGCCGTGTTATCTCACGTAATGGCGATGTCAATTGGCCGCCAAGATCATGTGATTTGACACCGTTGGACTTTTTTCTTTGGGGTTATTTGAAAGAAAAGGTGTACGTCGATAAGCCAGCAACAATTTATGAGCTAAAGGATGAGATAATTCGGCACATTAACGGCATAGAACCTCCATTATGCCTCAGGGTCATCGAAAATTTGGACCATCGGATGGAGGTGTGCCGCCGTGGTCGCGGCGCCCATTTGGCCGATATTTTGTTCCATACATAATTGAGTAATACCAATATATCATAATAAAATAAAATTACAATAATTTCCTAAATAGTTTGTGTTTTATTCAAAATCAACATCGGCCCTTGAAATTTAACCACCCTTTACAACCTGTTTTAAAAACAGCTTAAATTTTTTTAACTTTCCTTTGAGTCGTCCTTTCTGTCGACTTAAACGCAGTCAAAACTACTCGACGTCGACTTAAAAATGCATTATAAAATACCAAGTGACTGTCGATATTCATAAAGTTATAAAGGGTGGTTAAATTTTAAAGGCCGATGTTGAATGTGAACCACACCTAAACGTGAAGTTTTTTTCTGCATTTCATTTGACATTTCTCAATTTCAGACTAACTCACTTCGAACCATGGAAAGATACACAATCGAGGAACGCGTTAAAGTTATTCAGGCTTATCTTGAAAATGGGCGTTTAATTCAAAATGCATATCGTGCACTTCGTGATTTTGTCGGTCAATTTAACCGTCCAAATGTGCGAACATTCGGATAAATCGTGCAAAAATTTAAGCAAACCGGATCTGTAGGAGATGTGAAAGCACCAGTGAATGCTCGTACAGCTCGTATTGCAGAAAATATTTCCACTGTTCGCGATAGTGTGGCTGAAGAGCCGTCCACCTCAACTGGTAGTCGTGCCCAAAAATTGCACCTCTCACGCTCGTCGTTGATGAACATTATGCACGAAGACTTGCATTTACACGCTTCCAAGGTGCAATAGACTCATGAACTGAAGCCTCTTGACCATTCCAAACGTCGTCAATGATCAGAACGGTGGCAAGAAATGGCAACAGTGGATGATCTGAAGAAAATCATCTTCAGTGATGAGGCACATTTTCACTTCAGTGGATTCGTCAATAAGCAAAATTGCCTCATTTGGGCGAATGATAATCCAAAAGTGATTGTTGAAACACCAGTGCACCCACAAAGAGCGACTGTTTGGTGCGGTATTTTTTCCAAAATGAGACTAGTCAGGCAGTTACTATGAATGGTGTTTGCTATCGTGAGATGATAACGAACTTTTATGCAATGGGCGTGTTATCGGACGTGGTGGCGATGGCAATTGGCCGCCATGCTCATGTGATTTGACACTGTTGGACTTCTTTCTTTGGGGTTATTTGAAAGAAAAGGTGTACGTCGATAAGCCGGCAGCAATTCAAGAGCTAAATGATGAGATAACTCGGCAAATTAACAGGATATAGCCTCAATTTTGGTGTTGTGCCAGGTGTGCCGCCGAGATCGCGGCGGCCAGTTGGCCGATATTTTGTTCCATACATAATTCAATAATTTCCTAAATAATTTGTGTTTTATTCAAAATCATCATCGGCCCTTAAAATTTAACCACCCTTTATGTTCTAAAATAAAATGTGTCTGTAAAATATTTTTGTTAATGATGCTTAGTTGTTAAGTTATCGGGTGCTAAAGTGTTGACGTTTTTAAGAAATTGTTTTTTTTTATTATTATTTCAAACTAAAATTTAATTAAATAAAAAAAATTAATATAAATGATTCTCATAGGGTATCGTTTGATCTTTTACAAAAAAAAAAAAAAAAATTAAACAGATTAGCTTCTTTTTTTATCGATAATCTCAACAAATTGGTTACTGGTTATTTTATTGAACAACTTGTAACGTACATTTACTGCATATTTACTAAACTTATGAAGAAACTCATTACTTTTTTTAATTATTTTATCTTTACAGCCTACAATTCGACTATGCATCCAGACGTGGAGAACCAAATGTTATACGAATAACACTGGACTATTTTCTTTAAGAGAAATTACCAACAAGAAACCATGGACGGCTTAGATAGAGTTGAAGCATAAAAATAAAATGATATAGCAACAGTGTTAAGAAGAAAATTAGAACAACAATTTTTACACAATTAGTAACAACAAACCTGTAATTTAAAAAAAAAAAGCAAAAAACAACATACTTCTGATAAAAATAGAAAACAATTTTCAATTAAAAACAGCAAATAATGAAACAAGGAAAGAGGTGGCCGCAAGGAATGCAATGGAAAGTAAGAAGGACTAAAAAATACTTTTGATATGTTTGATTATTAACTTTATTGAATGATAAAAAAATTTACAGAACCACTCCCAAATAAAAATAGTTTATTAAAATGAAAACCTTTTTTTTAATTTAAGCAAATATTTAATAAAAGTTAAAAACAAAACAATTTTATTGCTAAAAATAGTTTAAAATTTATTTATAGAAATCAGAAAGTAAATACAAATTTTAATCTATATATATAAAACAGGATGTGTGTATGTATGTATGTATGTAACGTATGGACTCCAAAACGGCTGGGCCGATTTTGATGACATTTTAAGGGAATCCTCAGAATATTCAGGCGGGTGACACTGTGAAGTCTGATTTTTGATTTTCGGTCTGTGGGAGGAGGGGGGTGGCAAAATACAATTTTCATATTGCACCACTAATGACATCTATATAATTTGGACGATTTCTTTTAAATTATCGCCATGGTCCAACTTAGATTTATACGAAAAGAAAATTTTGCACCGCCCACTTTTACGCCCACTTTTTTCGAGTAACCTGAAATCAGAAAACGGCTCCATCGATTTGACAAATTCTTCTTTCAAATGTTCGTATTAACTCATTTTAAGTTTTAAGATAGAAAATTTTACCACGCCTACTTTTACTCACACTTTTTCTATTAAGCGCATAACTTGAGAACGGCTTGACCGATTTTTTCTTTAAAATGATTGCCATGGTCCAACTTAGGTTTTTACGGAAATAAAATTTTGCACCGCCTACTTTTTTCGATTTACCTTAAATCAAAAAACGGCTTCATCGATTTGACTCGTTTTTCTTTTAAATGTTCGTATTAATCCATTTTACGTTTTCATGAACCACGCCTACTTTTACGCCCACTTTTTCTATTAAGCGCATAACTTTAAAATCATCGCCATGGTCCAACTTAGGTTTTTACTGAAAGAAAATTTTGCCCCGCCTACTTTAACGCCCACTTTTTTCGATTTACCAAAAATCAGAAAACGGCAACATCGATTAGACTAATTTTTCTTTCAAATGTTCGTATCTTTTTAACGGATTTTAATAATCGAACGCAAAATTTTTCCTAATTTGGACAGGACCTCGTCTGTCGGGTCAGCTAGTAATTTATATATGATAAAAAAGAAATATCTTCAAACCGTTACTCATCCGACGGATTGTAGTCATTCACGATTTCTTATTTGTTTATTGAGCAGTATCCTTTTTATGATTTATTTTAATATTTAAGCTGTTCAACACGACTTTAAAATACAGTAAAGAAACCCATTGAGAACAATTTCAATTTAGAATTATAACTTCTTTAAAATTATGAACAGATTTAATATATTAAACCAAATTCGAAAGCAGTTATTCTATTTTTATAATAAAATCTCTTACATTATTAGGAAACCGTACAAACGTTAAAAAAGAGTTGAAAATATTATTTTCCTTCTTTACGCTGTTTGGAATAGGAAAAATTAATTGTTGTTATTTTTGTATGCAGCAGTTGTTTGTACAATATTTTCTTATAAGATTCTTTTTAAACCCTTCAATAGTGTCGTGATTTTGGTATACTTAGTTGGATACTCCGTGTGAAACTTTTTAAATATTAATTCGAGAAATTTGCGCTGCTTGAGTTAAATTTAAGTCTGTTTGCTAAAAGCAGACCCACTAAACGTTAAAATGTTGGCTCCATAATTTACCATAGGCAACAAAATATAATTTAAAAATGCGCCTAATCGTCGAATATAGCACTTTTACTTATTTTTATTTCATTCACCACAGGTGTCATTTCGTTTGTAGTTTCTACAATATCAATCTTGACCCTACAACATACCACAAAATGTGGGTAGGATTGTAGAATTGGGGTTGATACAAAATAGTATTTTTTATATCTAAAGAAACTCTATTAAGAACTTCTCTTCTTATCGCATCATGGTGAAGGGTATAGAAGATTCGGCATATCCGAATATAGCCCTCTTACTTGTTTCTTCTTTTAATTTTGTTTGATAACACTGTGCAACAAAAAAACCAGCCACAAAACTTGCAACGCAAAATTGAAGTAGTAGTCTACTTTATTAACCCTCTTACTCTCATGTTAAGGTGTAATTTTCCCAACTCTTATGCAAAAGTGTACTAAAACGGCACTTTTAAGGGTTAAAATGTTGTACGAATATTTTCTGCATCAAATTTTACTAAGGGTCTTCAAAGACCAAAAGTTCGGTTAATTTATATTAAACGAATTCTCGAAATTTCGGGCATTGCAATTTTGGAATGTACTTCTGACCTAACAGACTATTTTAGATGTCTTGAGTAGAATTGTATGGCGATTCTTTTCGTAGAATATATTAACCCTCTAACACTAATTTTAAGGGGTAATTTTTGTCCTTTTTTAACTTCTACTCTAAAACGGCACGTTAGAGGGCGAAAATGTTCTACGAATATTTTGTGCATCAAATTTCACTAGGAGTCTTTGAAGACCAAAAATCGTGCAATGTATGTAAAACGGGTTTTCGAAAAATTAAAAAAATGCAAGGCCCGGCATTTCAAAAACCCGTTTAACATACATTGCAAGATTTTTTGGTCTAAGAAGACCCCTAGTGAAATTTGATGCAGAAAATATTTGTATAACATTTTAACCTTTAAAAGTGCCGTTTTAGTATACTTTTGTGTAAGAATTGGGAAAAGGACAAAAATGACACCTTAAAATGAGAGTAAGAGGGTTAATAAATTCTAAGAAAAGAATCGCCATTCAAATTCTACTGAGGACATCTGAAATTATTTTTTAGCTCAGAAGAACATTTAGTATATTTTTTTTGACTTATACCAAACGACTTTTAAAAAAAATTTAGGGGCCCATATTTCGGGAGCCCGACCTAACTTTTTAAAACCCTTTGGCAGATTTGGTATACTGGTAGTCTACTTTCATTTCGCGTTGCAAGTGTTGAGGCTGGCGGCGATGACCCGAATTGTTGCACAAAGTAATATGTGTTAGTGGTTTTATCACTGCATAACGTTATGTGAAGGATGTAGGGACTCCTCGCAGCCAAATATAGCACTCTTCCTTTTTTTGTATATTCATTCACAATTTCTCATAACTTCACGTTCAACGCTGGGTAGAATGTTGCTTTGTACTTTGTCTTGCAAACATATTTTGCACTGTTAGTAAAATACTGAAATAAATGCGGTCTGGATTTGACTGTTATATAAGAAATTCAATTTAAATGTAATAATTTTGTTGTCTACTGTTGTTAAACATAATTTCTCCTGGCAATAAACATTGGCAACTAAAATTGTAAACGTTTGTTTTGAAAAAGATGCTGCGTTTTATTTTATTTTAAAATATGACTCTAAAAATCGTTTATCATATAAAATTTTATTATTTTTTTTGCGAAAATACTTGTATTTTGGTTGTCATTTGTTAGAAGAGTTTGCTTTTTTTTAAATCGTTGATTTGAGGTTGCTTACGTTTTCATTATTTGTACATGACTTGTGTTTTATTTTTTTGTTACTCATTTTTTGTTGTCGTTAAAGCGAACTTTTACATGTAGTAATTTACTTTTCAAAGCTATTATTATAATTCAAAAATGTGTGAAAGAAAAATGCTGAATTTCAGTAGTAAATGTGTAACACGAACCGTAAGAAGTGATTCTAAACAGTGGGGTTTTAGTAAAAAGAAATATACATTTTGATCTCTAACTTTAGTTTTAGAAATACAATGTAAATAAACTAAAGCTTCTCTGCATAGGCGGCCTACGGAAACAAGGCAGATCTAAGAAGCTTTAGTTAGCGAAGCCGGTTTTTGTTATACCATAGAGGAGAAAATCCAGGCGCCCGGCCGAAGCCGGGTTTTGTTATACCATAGAGGAGAAATACCTTGCGCCCGGCCGAAGGCCGTCTGTGCAGAGAAGCATTATGTCGCACCAAAAAAGGACATAATGCCCATGGACATTATTACACCATATTGATGGACATTATGTCGCATCGCTGAGCGACTTAATGTCGTTCTTTGGTGCGACATAATGTCCATGGACATTATGGTGCATTATATTTCCTTATTTAATATTTTACACATTTGAAGTAAAATTAAAAATTTTTTTAATATTTCAAATTGCAGAGAAAAAAGTAATGTGATTTGACCAAGTTAGAAGTTTTTTTTAACTGTTATAAATTAAATATTGCACCCATAAGTATGCAATAAAGTTTTTTATTCTTGGTAATTAAAATCAATCATACGTCTTCTTGATGTTTGTGTTTTTCTTATTATTTTCAAAATTTCCTCTCTGAAATTATTTGTAAATCCAAGAAAAAAGTTTATGAGTACGTACTACATAAAAGGATTTAACAAACTTCCGAATTTAATTTTCGTGGCTTCAATTCTTGTTGTTCGAATTTGTTTTACTTTAGTTTTTTTTTTTTTTTGCTTCTACAAACTGCACGAAAACTGTTTTCCGTTACAATTATTGCATCATTTCCTGTCCATATTCATTAACTTCCGTCTACTGCAATAATTTGTTGCATTTATTTCTCTCTGGTGTTTTATTTATTTTTCTGTTCTGTTCAGTTCTTTCGATTCAATTTGTTCCATTTGTGTATTTTTTTCTTTGGCATTTTGTCAGGTTTTCTTTTTATTTTTGTCGTTCTTTTTTCTCAATCTTGGTTTTTTTAATATGAGATATTTTCTGTTGTTGTTGCTTTTATACAGTTCATTTTTTTCTTTATTACTTTTTTATAATTGCTTTCCCATGTCACCAGACATAAAATATTGCTGCTTTTTTCTGCATACAATCACACACACGTAGTCATTGAGACACACACTTACATATATTTCGTATCGTATTGTATTTATACACACAGAGAAAAATATGGTTGGGCATGGTAAGGGCAACCATACTATGTGTAGTGTTACAACATATTACAACATATTGTTGTCGTACACAATTGTTATACATATTATTATTTTTATTAAATATAACCAATATTATAGTTACTGTAAACATATCCATGTTTATCGTAATTATAAATTTGAGTATTGTTGACCGAAAAATAACAATTTTTCTAACAACTTAATAACGATAACTAAACAAACTTCCAATCGTGAATTGGAAAATTTTTGTTTCTACTTCGCGTGACCGAAGTAGATACAAGAGCGGTATTGTATATCAGCTAATATTGTATTCAACGGGAATGAACATTAGAGTGAGTCAATTTGTTCGGGCCCAAAAAAAGTGACAAAGCGTATAGCAAAATCTTAATCTACGGAAAATTCTAAGAACTTTTCCTAAAGAAACCATGGTTCGAAAATCAAAATCGAGCTTCCGGTTTTTGGCTTGAAAGTTTGGTGCTCAGAAAATCTGAAAAAATAATACTTTTTTTGGAAATATTTATTGCAATTGGCGAATAGTTGGCCTGTATCGCTAAAACAGGGCTTGTTTAAAAGGAAATTTTCTCAGCTTGCTATATATGTGCTCATTCTTAGAAAATTCTGTGCATAAATAATTAGTTCGGAGATTTTTGTCAAAATGTTCATAGTCAAGCTGGAAAAATAAAAAAAATGTATTTTATTTTCTATTTTAAAAAATTCTAAAAAAATAAAGTAAAATTAAAAAATAAAAATGTTTCTCATTTTGGGAAGCACTAATAGTAGGTTCATTTAAAAAAATAATCGCAATGTTATGCGCTACGAAATAAGACATACAGAAATGTAGTAAATTTTGTAAGTGAAACAACTCTCAACAACTAAAAAAAATAAAATGGTAACCTGCCGGCCAGGGTTCGAGCCCGAGCCACGTCAAGAATGAAAGATTATCAATAACAATTTTAATTAATTTTCATGTTGTAAAATTCCTTTCTTCATAAAAATAATTTAATAAAAATTAAATTTCATGAAAACCATAAATAGTTCAACAAAATAACCACAATACTAATTAAAAAAAATAACATTTCAAGTGCTACGGCACACAGTGGTATTTCTTTATACATCTAACTGCAAAAAATAGAAGGAGTGATCCTACAACGATGAAATTTTGCATGCATGTTTAAATTAAAGTAGAAAAGAAAAATACAAAAAATTTGAAATCCGTCGACTCCTAGGGGTACCTCCCTTGGACCCCCATTTTGTTTGCTTATTTTTATTCTTAACGTATGGGCCGCAATTCGCAACGGAATTTGATAAAATTTAGCAGATGTCCATAAGTTAATCTAAAAAAGAGCACTACAAATTTTGGTTGAAATCCGTCGACTGCTAGGGGTACCTCCCTTGGACCCCCATTGTTTTGCTTAATTTTCTTCTCAACGCATGGGCCGCAATTCGCAACGGAATTGGATCAAATTTAGCAGATGACCATAAGTTGATCTTAAAAAAAGCACTACAAATTTTGGTTGAAATCCGTCGACTGCTAGGGGTACCTCCCTTGGACCCCCATTTTTTTATTTTTTTTTTTTTTTCAACGTATGGGCCGCAATTCGCAACGGAATTTGATAAAATTTAGCAGATGTCCATAAGTTGATCTAAAAAAGAGCACTACAAATTTTGGTTAGAATCCGTCGACTCCTAGGGTAGCTCCCATGGACCCCCATTATTCCACGTAATTTTCTTTTCAATGTATAGGGCGCAATTGTCAATAGAATTTGATTAAATTTGGCACACGCTTATTAATTGATAAAAGAAAAAACTAACAATTTTAGTTGAAATGCGTCGTCTTTTATGTAACCTGAATGAAAAAATTTCGTATAAATATAATTCTCATTGAAAATACTAGTAATATTTAATTAAAGAAATGCATTTTATTCATCAACTATCATATCTTTAACTACATCATCCAATTCTTAAATATTCTTATGAGGTTGACGTCTTAAGCTACTAATATATGGATCGGACGACTCAAGCAAACGATGAAAAAAAAATTTCATAATATTCAAAATGAATTATTTTTAACTAATTTATTTTTTAAAGGTGTATTTACTTTCTAACCAAGTTGCGCTTCTCCCCAACGATTTAAAAAATTACCAAAAACCTCTTCTGAACTGCCTTTTTCACTTTTTCAATTTCATCAACAGTAAGCACCGAATTTTCCTGTTTTATAAAATTTGTTAACCAATTGACATTGCTACCACCATCAATAAGTTCCGGGCACAATTCACTATATGACACAGAAAATAAAATAATTTTTAGAATTATATTTTAAATTTTATTTCAATATTTATTATTATTTATTTATTAACGTTAACTATTTACTGGTTGCAAATTTTGTTTTAAATTTAAGCGGGTTTCTTCTATACATTTTCTTTTAATAAAACATATAATTTTGTTTATTTTTTTTTTAATCTTATTCACTTTTAAAAACAGCTGTCAACAATTTATTAAGAAATTGTTGTTATAATTAATAACTCAAATTTCTTTAAACCGTTAAGCCTAAAGGTATGCAAAACTTTTGTATTACAAATACTAGGGTGCAATATTAGTGACTTTTTTTTTTACTAAATTTGGACTTTTTTAAAATATTGACAAAAGTTGGTGAATTTTTTTGACTATTTAGAAAGAAGAGCCTTTTACCTTTCATTTCGTTATACTGAGAGCACGGAGGTAAACCGAGCTAACTGACTTTTTCTCCAACGAAAACAGCCAATGCTGAATTTTTAAGGACAATTTTGATGCACTCATATCTCCCAAACTATGTATGCAATAACTTTTTCTTTTCCTTTAAATTAAAAACAAGGCTTTGGACTTAAATAAAGTCGACACTCAGACTTTTCCGCTCGAAACATCTTCGATATATAAATCTCTGAATTTGAACAAAATTACCATATGCATATTTCCCTTTCACAACATTAACCTGATTCCAACCGATCTTTTCTAAGAATATATATACATATATCTTAAAAGAAATGCAATTTTTGGATTGCCAGACTCTTCTCTATAAAATAGCATCATTAGATTTTTTAAAAGTAATAGTCAAAAAATGCCTTTTTTGCAGCAGAAATCCCATAGTGCGGCATGCCCTTACTACGAAGCAGGTTTGTAAGGTAGAATACTAAAAAATAACTGCATCAGTGTGTAAAGCTGATCGTTATATCTAACAATTTGTATATGTTTTATGTGTCATAAATGTATTGCTTTAAAGTGGAAACTCGCCATATAAAATTCATGTCTTCCGTAAGCGCAATGGTAAGCGAAACTTTTATGTTTCTCCCTTACAAACCTGCTTCGGTCGAAGCTCAATTTTTTATTGGGAAACGACTTCAATAAAAATGTATTTAAAAGAAAAAATACTGGCCAAACCAGAAATTAAACCAATACATCCTAGGTCACAAGGCCCAACATAACCTTTAAACCATTGTACATTTTTTAAATATTGCTGGTTATTCTTGAAAACGCGTCGAAAAAGGGAACATTTTTATTCAAAAAAATTATTTTTGTTTACCATACATTTCTAAAATGGAATAAACGTGAGAATTTTAACTTTAAATTCTGTGATTTTCTTGGGCAACCGCGTTTGTCTTAAAATAAAATTTTTCAGGAGAGCCGAAAAAACCATTATAGATCAAACTATGGATTAGATGTTGCACCTTTTGAACTTTGTAATTGAGTTAAAACATCGGAATGGGTCTATCTGTTTTTTAAACTTTTTATAAAAATGTAAAGAGCGCTTAAAATTAAGCAATATGGCATCAAGGTGGCATGTCATAACGTCCAGTGTCATAGTGTCCATGGACGTTGTGACACTTTTGAAAGTGTCATAGTGTCCATGGACATTATGACACTTTCAAAAGTGTCATAACGTCCATCAAAGAAATGTCATAGTGTCCGCGGACGTTATGACACTTTGCAAAGTGTCATAATGTCCACAACTTAACTTAGAATGAAAAATATTAAAATGTGTAAAATTTTTTTGGAAATATCAAAATAAGTAAGTACAATGCCGAAAATTCTTACAAGCAAGAATGTAAACAAATTTGAGATCATAGCCGGCCTTCGGCCGGGCGCAACTATTTTCTTCTCTATGTTATAACAAATACGGGCTTCGCTAACTAAAGCTTCTCTGCACAGCCGGCCTTCGGCCGGGCGCAAGGATTTTCTCCTCTATGGTATAACAAACACCGGCTTCGCTAAGTAAAGCTTCTAAAATCTGCCTTGTTTCCGAACGAAAGCCGCCTATGCAGAGAAGCTTTAGTTAGCGAAGCCGGTGTTTGTTATACCATAGAGGAGAAAATCCTTGCGCCCGGCCAAAGGCCGGCTGTGCAGAGAAGCTTTAGTTAGCGAAGCCGGTGTTTGTTATACCATAGAGGAGAAAATCCTTGCGCCCGGCCAAAGGCCGGCTGTGCAGAGAACTTTTAGTTAGCGAAGCCGGTATTTGTTATAACATAGAGAAGAAAATCCTTACGCCCAAAAGTGTTTTCGTTATATATTTAATATATACACCCAGAGAAAAAGCAGCAAAACCATTTAAAAAAATTTTTTTTATATGTTTTATTTTACCAAATCAATGTCACCGACAACCATATTATGGTTAAATTTGTTTCTTTAAAAAAAGTTTTGTTGGTTGGGACCATAATGAAACATGTTTTTCTCTGCGTGTGTGCAGATCATTTTTTTGTATTTAACTTCTTTAGTAATTATGGACCTAATGACACTTTTGAAAGTGTCATAATGTCCATTTGCAAAGTGTCATAGTGTCCATGGACACTATGACACTGGACGTTATGACATGCCACCGGCATCAACATTTCAAAATCGAAAAAATAGACATACGCGGTTGCCCATGAAAAACACTGAATTGTGTGAACGATAGAATTACAAACTTTTCAGTTTATTATGGCCCTTATGATGTAAAACGCAACGTCAAAGAATTACATTGAAAGCAAAACAAATTCATAAATATTTAGTGATTTTGTTGTTGCTTTCTACAATAATTCATGTACCGTTTTAACATTTTCAACGCCGCAAGTAATGAGGCGTTTGAAATTTTAAAACGCAAAAAGAATTTCTGTAGAAAGCAACAGTAAAATTACAAAATATTTATGAATTTGTTTTTGCTTTCATGTAATTCTTTGGCGTAACGTTGCGAATTATATAATTAGGGCCTATGTTTCTTACTACACCATTTCCAATTGTATTTCAGAATTTTCTAACTATATTTCATTGTAACTTTTGAAAGTGTCCAATTGTATTTCAGAAATTTCTGATTTTATAGCTAATAAAATGTTTAAATTGGAAATGGACGATAGCAATTTGTCTGAGCCGCCATTTACTACAAGCATCTACCGATTATTGATCTAGCGTTACCGGTACATATTCAGGGAACTGAGCGATTTGTACAATTGCTTACCAATGTTTCCCATGTGCCAAAGAATATAATCGAGATGATATTTTGGCAGTTACTATTAAAAGCCGCAACAGAATACCACGAATGGATAGCAAAAGATATTGTATGTAAATTGCAGCTGTAGGCCGAAACTAAATTTTTTTTTATAAATTTTTTATTTTTATTTTAATCGGTTCCTTTTTTTAGTTGTGAATTTTCCAAAAAATTGCGTTTTAATAGAAAATAGAATAATAAAAAATATTTATTTTTAAATTTTTTTATTTTCAGTTTTGGATTAAATTTTATTTAAAGAAATTTTCGTTTAATTAAGTTTTGATAAATCAACTCTATGGCATTTTGACAAAACATCTTAAGTCAAAATTATAAAGTTGAAAAAATGGTGTTAATCGTACGATTTTTCATTCAAAAACATTTCTGCTTACGTTTTTAAAATTTTGTATTATGAACAAAATTTTTCTTTAATTTCGGTTTATTTTATTTTTTAACAAAAATGCTCTTTTCACCGAGTTTTTTTAAATTCTATTTTGCTCTCTTATCTCCACTTAAGATGTTTTGTCAAAATGACGCAGAATTATTTTTTTTTTAATCAACTTTGAATTAAAATTTAGTTAAATTATTTTATTTGACTTTTATGTATCAAAATTGTAACAGTTTTAGGTTTCTTATCAGCTTGTCTATGATTATTTTGACAAAAACTTCTTAACCCATTATTGATGTAGAGATTTTTCTAAAAATAAGCACAGATAAAGAAAGCTGAGAGAATTTTCTTTTAAACAAGCCCTCTTTCAGCGATACAGGCCAACTATTTACCAATTGCAATAAATATTTCCAAAAAAGTATTATTTTTTTCAGATTTCCTGAGCACCAAATTTTCAAGTCAAAAACCGGAAGCTCGATTTTGATTTTAGAACCATGGTTTCTTTAGGAAAAGTTCTTTGAATTTTGCGTAGATTACGATTTTGCTATACGCTTGGTGGTCAAAAAAATTTACCTACCCTAGTGAACATACTTTCTTACTTGGTGGTTGTCTGATGAAAGCAAAGAGAATGTTTTACTTTAAAAATACAAATTTATTTATTTTACCACTGGTTTAGTTTTGTTTGTTTGTTTAATTGTTCTTGTTTGTTCAAGCTTGTGTGTTTGCTTTTTTAACGTTTTTATACCCACACCACAATAGTGGAGAGGGTATTATGCATTTGTGCTGATGTGTGTAACGCCTTAAAATAGTGGTCCTAGACCCACCTTTAAGTATACCGATCTTCTCAGAATCACTTTCTGAGTCGAACTAACGATGTCCGTCCGGCTGGCTGGCTGTCCATGTAACCTTGTGCGCAAAGTACAGGTCGCAGTTTTGGGGATAATTTGATAAAATTTGGGACAGGGACCAAGCGTATTGAAAATCGGCCGAATCGTAGGACCACGAGGGAAGATAGGGGGAAATTTCTTCCTCTCAGAAACTATCAAACCGATTTCAATGAAATTTAAAACGTAGATAGAACCATATCTATAGGGACACATTAGCTATACAGTTTTTAAAAAATAGGACCACAAGCGGAGGCAGGGGGCAATTTCTGCCTCTCACAAACTTTCAAATAGATTTTCATGAAGTTTATAAACATAGATAAATCCATATTTACATGGACACATAAGCATGATGTGTTTTTATATACTACTTTATATACTATATTTCTTACTTGTTTATTTATGTATTTATTGAATTATTTTTTTTCACTCCGTTGGAGAGTGCCCCGGTAGACTAGCTGGTAGTGAGCTAGTCTATCAGCGCTGGGGTTGCGGGTTCGAGAGACTCTGGTTTCTTCTTTTCCGCAGACAAGCGCAGAGCTTTGCAGGGTTTAGCTTAGGTGAATTAAAAAAAAAAAAATAAATTGCCGTTGTGTTTATTTGTCGAGGACAAGTCTCTTATGTATTGTTTGTCTTTTAATTCTTTATAAATTTATTTTTTTTATTATTTTTGTTAATTTGAAGTTTTCGCTCTCCGTTTATACAACTTTGAAAACATATTAAACTTCTTACAACCATAACTTGATAACTTTCCATACGTGCAGTCATTGTATGCTTAAGAAGCAAACACAATATGTTCACTCTAATAATATTATGTTAGCGCCATGTGTAAAATAATTTTACATCAGTTGAGTCGTTTACTTTAAATATGCCTATAGAATTATGTGAATTATTTTGAGTGAGTGATTAAACAATTAAAAATAAATACTCATTTGAAAAAAAGAAGTGTAAAAAATTTAAACATATAGAAATTGTATTTACATTAAAAAAAATTGTAAAATACCACCGAATAAAAAATAGATACAAAAAGCTTCATGACTCAATAATTATCTTAATATGGTGACTACAATCATAATTCTTATCATAATATGTTGCTCTTAGAATATGTTTACCACAACCATGTTTTTCTTTGCGTATGTTAAGATTTTTTTCCTCGTATTTATTTTTTTAACATTCGCTATGTTTAATGTTTAATGATTTAACTGAGTCTGATGATGACGTTAGTGGCTGGATGGTGGTTGTTAAAAGCAGGAATAGTAGTTGTTCCTGTAGTTCACAAAAAAGCCAACAACACGTATAGCGTTGAAATTTCTATAAGGAGTTTTTAAAGGAGAAAAATGTCAAATGGAAAATTTACTTTTTCAATTGCAGCAATACAGATCAAAAAAAAAGTTTACAAAGTTTATCAAAAAATAAAAACGAAAGGGTTTATTGTTCTTTGCTTCTTTTTATTTTCATTTCTCTTTATTAATAGAAATTTTAAGTATTTACATAAAAAATATTGTCCTGTTAGTACCGCCCATTATTTAGTTTTCACAAACGTGCCCTTTCTTAGAGTTTTGAGTACTTCTTTTAAATTTTCTAGAACGAGATATAACTTGGATTTGTTGTTAAATATTTTTTTTAGTTTAGATAGGCTCTGTTGCTTATTTGCGTTTAAGCGTTTCTTAAAAAACGTTGAAAGCGTTTCAATTCGCCAAATAAAGCAGCGGCCAAATAAAGGTCTGCCTTTTAAAATAATCAGATAAAATAATTAAGAGTTGGTAATCAAAATTAAATTCAATTACTTTAGTTCAGTGATAACCACTCCATAGACTCGCGAGCCAGTCAATAATCGTATTTTTTACACAGACACGGTCGGCAATTCACATGTATATTACAACTTTGTTCGTTTCAAAACATCAGACTATCATCAGTCTCTGCGACCGCACACAAGCACATAATATCTTTGTGTGCGTGCGTTTGGGGCTTTCTTAGTTCGGGGCTTGGTTATCACTGCTTTAGTTGTTTAGTTGTTCGTTTGTGTTAACAATCTTGCGTTGTTTTGTTTCTTCTGAACTACCCTGTTAAATGTTCAGATGTTTTATAATGCAGGAAAGTTGAGTGTGCGTGTGCAAGGAGAATTCAACTACAGGTGGTGTCGGAACTACAACCATCCAAAAACAACAGAAACAATATAGGGGTTTTTGCATTGCATTGTTAGTGCCATTAGCTCGAAATGTCTGCCATTATTAGCAAGACACAAACAAATCAAAACAAATAAGCTCGAACTGTCAAAATCAGATGCCGTTTCGACACCACATGTAGTTAATTCGCCTTGTGCGTGTGTTTTCTTCGAAGAGCTATTGATTATATTATTGCTATATGCTTATTTGGATTTGTAAATATGATTGTATATTACACTGCTTTACAAATTTTTAATTTGGAAAAATACCAAGAACACCACATGCCTAGATAAGTTAATTGGGATCTCCTGAACACGAAAATCGCTGTAATATTTTTTTCCTAAGTATCGTTTTCCTAAGTATCGTTTTTTAGATAACGGTACTTTTGCGTTTTTCGGTGTATGGTCCCACTCAAACCCTTGTGGCGCCCATCCAAAAAGTACGTTAAAACTGATGGATTTAAAAAACACGGAATTTTATATGAAATAAAAATATTGTCGTTCCACAAAATCCTTAATAAAAACTTTATCCTTCATCCGATTTTTTTCAAATTACGCTTAAAATTTTGGTAATGAAATATACTATTTGGTTAAGAAATAAAACATTCCAGATATTTAATATAACGTAGTAAAAAAACGAAATAAAAATGAAAAATTTTGAAAAAAACGTAAAAAATATAAATTTTTTGAACTTTGAGGTGCCATTACTCAGCCATTTCTTATCAGATAGAAATTTGTAGCATATCGATGGAAATGGCATTCGATTACCTTTCTATATAGATATGCCATTTATTTCGACCGGACTTTTTGGTTGGGCTCCACAAGGGTTTGAGTGGGACCATACACCAAAAAACGCAAAAGTACCGTTATCTAAAAAACGGTACTTAGGAAAAAAAATTACAGCGATTTTCGTGTTCAGGAGGTCCCAATTAACTTATCTAGGCATGTGGTGTTCTTGGTATTTTTTGGCTGTAAACCAGTGTTATTAATGTGCAAATGTTTAAATTAGGGATCAGGCTGAAAAGTCCCTTATAAACTTTAGCACCAAAACTTTTAGATTTTTTGATTTTTTAGATTTTTATTGAATTCATATAGTAATCCCGGAAGCCTTAAAGGCCAAATGGATTACATAGTATTTCTACAAGTAGATATATTTACTTTAAATTACTTAAAACTAGTACTAGTTGCGCGAAACATGTATAATACAGGAATTACGAAAGAAAAGAAAAAATAGACATACATAATATAAGATCCAGATGGCCAGTGATAAAAGACGAGAAAGGGAAAAAAAAATAAAATATGTTTTACATGTTCTCCTTAAAGAGTGTCTGAAAATTTTGAACACTAAGCGAAAAATTGCGCGCATTGTATGGGATAACACTGTTCCACAGTCTGGATATTCTCACAACAAACGACTTCTCCATATACATTGTACTGATTCTAGGACATATAATAGCTGAAGTACGAGAGGAGTGCGAGAAAGTGAAAAGATTTTGCAAGTACTGCGGGCATCCATATTTTTCTATTTTATAAAATAAACTAATAAGCCGGTAATTTACGAAATCGTTGAAATACATTCCTAGAAACTCCTTCGTCTCAACTGAAACATGAGCTCTCCAATCCAGTCTATATACAAAACGTATTACCCTATTAAAACACTTCCTCAGCTTATCAATATTCGTTATTGTCGTGGCAGTGTAAACCTCCATGCCATATATAAAAATTGGCATAATCAAAGATTTAGCTATTAGCCTCCCAATATGTAGAGGTAAAAAATATCCAAGAGTATTAACCCTTCTAAGTGTTAAATTGACCCTAGACACAATACTACATATATGCCTTTCAAAAGTTATCCTTTCATCCAAATAGAAGCCTAGGGATTTAATTTAGTAATATTCATATGTGGTATGTGTTATGTCTTTGATAGTTATAAAGAGACTTACGTTATGCAGAGTAAATTAAATTAACAAATCAAAATTTAGTAGGATAAGACTACTTATAATAGAATACATGGTATTAAAGATTTGCTTTAATGCAGGAATTTCCAATATATATCCGTATGTGTGTTGAAGCTCTAAAAAATATATTAGTGAAAATAAAATGCAGATTGCTGGCAACGCGTTACAACGCTTCGATGCGAATTCAGATTATAATTTTACATAAATTTAATCAAGTTTAAATTCCGACAAGATAACTCTTAGCGGAATTTTCACGTGGTATAGAAAGACCAATCGGCACACCAAATATCACTTTGTATGAAATAAAAGAAACTAGCTATATTTTTTACAACTTTTCCTCAACTTAGATTAACCACCGATTTTTGTCAATAAACTGTCGAAAATCTAAAACACGAGAAGCTTATAGAACGCTGGTAATACCACTTTATATCTGGTCTCTGCGTTCAACCGCATCTTAATTTCACGTTAGGTCCAGGTATTTTACACACCTTTATTTAACGGAGTGAAATCTCAAGATGGCGATGCTACCTTAGCCGCTTAAGAACACTTTTTTTTTTTTTTTTTTTTTTTAATTCCCTATGCTAATCCCTGCGAAGCTATACGCTTGTCTGCAGGAAAGAAACCAGAGTCTCTGGCGGGAATCGAACCCGCAACCCCGGGGTTGATAGACTATCCTTTGAAAATATTCAAAGGATTTTCAGTAACAGTTATTTAGGAGCTTACGTAAGACGGCTTTAGACAAATGAAAAAAACCCTAATTATCAAAGCTTTTTAAATGCTTTTCTTTAGCTTCACTTCGGAAAATCAAATCTTGTAACGTTAATTTAACCGCCTATTACTCAATGCAAATGGATGAAACTTTGCAGGCATTCATACTCCCGATGACAATATACGAATACATGGGCGTAGCCCTTCGGTTGCATTAACCATTTTCGTGTTTGGCGAACTTTTGGTAATAGATTAAAGAGAACGTGAAATTGCTTCTTTAAATCTATTACCAAACAGCAAGCGTATTTTAAACTCGCCAACCACGAAAAATGATGACTATTTAGCAGCGTACCGAAACGTTCGCTCATGAGCGAGCGTGAAAAATTTAAAATTTTACTGTTTTTTCACATTCATGAGGGTGATGAAAAAAAAATATTTTGAATTTCCTCATTCATGAAAAATGAGCAAATAAAAACATTCATATGTGAATTTGTTGTTTAATTTTGTTTTTGTTTTCAATATCAAAAAAGCACATGTCGTCAACATGACATGAATTATTTGAACGCCAATTCATGTTCAAAGAAGAAAAAGTAAGAATCTTGTCAATAAGACATGAGCCGTATAAACTCAGACATTCCAACTGTATTAGGACAACAAGGTTTTATCTTACATGTTGTTTAGGTGCATATAGATCCTTGTTGACCTAAGGCCGCAAATTGTTGTTGCTAATAACGCGTAAATTAATAACTTAACTTGCTACACATTCCAACATAAATGCTAATAAAACTATTTCGACAGGCCTTATCTCAGAAAAGTTAATTTGAATTTGTAAAATATTTCATAAAACCCATTCTAAAAGAGCTTTTCGAAGAAGGCAGAGTGGAATAAGTACAAGTTTATTGAAAATCTAGCTGTAAACCTTCTTTAAGGCATGAAAAGTCAAAGCGCTCGCAATTTTTTCCGCTATGCAGCACGATAGCCTGTGTGTGTTTTGTAAAATTATTTGTTGGCTGGTTTTGATTTTGTAAAAAATTTGTTGATGCCTCTAAAGGGTCTGTTTTTTTTCCTTTAAAAGACAAAAGGCAAAACTAATTGAAAAAAAATTACTACCTGCAAGAACTGAAGATGAAGTCTTGTGAAAAAAATTTTGTTTCTGGACCAAGCGCAACGGTGCACAGAGGAGTATTTATAAAAACATGTTTTGTTAATTTTGACAATACAAGAATTCCTAATAATAATACTTTTTTTAGAGTACAAAATTTTTGGAAATCCCAGCAAGATTTTTTGTTTTTTTTTTATTGAATCTCTAACGAAATTTTCAATAAGTATCCAAATCTTAATCCTTATAGTTATTTATTAGATATTTCCAATGAAACATCTACTTTATCGTATTCAAATACTTATTATTCTACATTCAATCCCAGCAGGTGCCATCTATATCGAAAGACTAAACGTCTGACTTGATAATGCGTGCGATTGAATTATTAAAAAGCCTTAGTAAATGCAATATTTATGTATATATTTATGTGTTATATGAATCAAAATTCTATTCGATAATTTTTGACAAAAGCACGGATTTGTCAGGGAAAAGCCAGATTTCCTTATCTTTAAGATATTTCAACATACAACAAAAAAGTTGTTAGGGATGAATTTATTGGCTTTGTTGTAAAAGCATTTGAAGAGGCTTCAAAGTGTATGGATGACGTTGATGTGTCAAGTGATGCGAAGGCACTATCATCAATAGTTCTTAAAGCTTTGACAAATTTTGGTCTTTACCTAAAAAATTGTGTAGGAGTTGAAACAAACGGGTGTTAAAAAATCCTGGAAACCGCGACAAATGCGAAACAAACGCCATGCTATTCCCATAAATCAAACAACTCAATTTCTAAAAGCAATAAAGTGCCACTTATACAAAAAGTTGTATCATTTGTTAAAGAAACGACAAAATTTCTTAAATATAATCATCCCAGGCAAAACACAGTTTTAGTAAAGTATTTGGGAGCCAAACTCTCTACATTATGCGAGACAAGATGAGTGGACCGTCACGACTCAGCTTTACACTTTGTAACAAGTGTACATCATATAGTAGAAGCTTTGGAAAAAATGTCTGAGTGGAAAGATAGTACCTCTACCTTTATATTAAGGAACTCCTTAGTACTTTTGAACTTATTTGCGGAATATACATATTCAGTGTGATACTTATTGTAACACAGCCACTAAGTACCATTTTACAGAAGCACGATATTGATTTTAAAAAAGGATCAAGCCTGATCAAAACTTTAATCATGTGCCTTGAAGAGAAATGATATAAAGCCGAAGAACAATTTAAAGCAATTTTTGAAAAAGTTAAAGTTATTTGCGTTCAGATCGAGGTTCCAATCGAAAAGACAAGATGTGAACGAAATAATCACTTCCAAAATGTTGAAGATTACTACCGAGTTGTAGGTTACATTCCTCTTATTGAATTTATTTTAGAAGATTTCGAAACACCTTTCCCAATAGATATCCTAAATGTTTTGAACATACTTAAACTTCTACCTCAAAGTGAAATCAAGTCATATGGGCAAATCCTGCGTAACGAACGCTACATTCACACGTGTTTTCTGATTGATATATAAACTTTTTTTGGCATTTCAAAAGAGATAGCTTTAACTTATATATAGTTCTTAGTGACATTAATATGTACTTACGAATGGCATATATCATAATTTCTTAACAGGCTTTTGATGCGAAATAATTGATCACAAAGTTTTGTGACGCACGCCACAAAAATTAGAAGCAACTTTAAAAGTTGAAGTGTGTTTTTCTAATTTTTAGCGAATTTTGCATCATAAGGTATACAAAGTCTAATTCCTAAAAGAAAGGTGAATATGAGACAACTGTAAAATCACTTATCCGCAGCTTAAAAATGTAATTTTTTGATAAAAGCCGTGAACCCTTTGTGACGCACGCCTTACAACGCACGCTACAGTTTTTCAGTACTATACCTATAATAAACCCAATTTTATTTATTTTAACAAAACAAATTATATATATAAACTAATTTTGTGATTATTAATGAATGTATGAATCAATATCAATCTTTTTTTTAACGAAATTTATATTGTGATGAGTCTGCTGTAAGTGCTATTTTAAGCTCAAAAAGCACCTAAAATAATGTTAAATTCATGTATAACATTAAGAGATCAGGGGTGGGGTAATATTTGGTAACAATTATTGTATTAATGATCGTCGAAATACATATTTTTTAAAATAAAAATTAAATTATACATCGAGTCTTATATTCCATTAAATATTATACCATTTATTTTAAAACCAAAACTAGCTGATGAGCTGATTATGTTTGATAAACGAGATTAACAAATCTTAACTTGAGCCTGAACTGTTGCATTGGCAACAAACATGGAAAATATCTGAAAATCTATCAGATAACGTTGTAAATGTTTTAATAAACTGTGATGAAGATATCTACCCAAATCTAAGAAAAATATTTCAAATTTTCGTGTCAATGCTCGTCAGTAATGCTACGAGCGAGAGGTTATTTCCTACCCATCGTCGAATAAAAACATGGCTCAGATCAACAATGACCGAAGGTAGACTGTACTATCTATTTGCCTCACAATGAAATCACAATTTATTTATTTAAAAAGATTAATTTTATATTTTATTTAACCTTATTGTTTTGTTTTTTATATAATATATCGTTACTTTAATATAGAAAAGCCCTAAGTAACATTTACCTTACTTTACAGGAAAGGAAAAAACTTAATAAAAATTATAGTCTGGTAGTCGCGATTTTTTTTAAACGCAGTTTTTTATTAAACTCTCTAAAAAATTTAATAAAAAACTGCGTTAAAAAAAAATCGCAACTACGATACTGCAATTTTTATTAAGTCTTTTCCTTCTCCTGTAAAGTAAAGAAAATGTTACTTAGGGCTTTTCTATATTAAAGTAACGATATACACATTGGCCCATAATCATAGTCAAACGCTAAAGTCGGTTCTATTTAAAAACAACTTTAAAATAAAAACATACTTGTAATTATTTTGCTACTATAGTCGAAACTAAAGTATGTTTTAAATTGAACCGACTTTAACTGGGTGCCAACTCAAATGTAGAAAATTTTTCATACAACATACAACAAAATATAAGCAAGTGGCAACTTTAAGCAGCCGACATTGAAACTTAAAATATAAATAAAACACTGCATATCTTGTGGGGTTGAACAATTTTTAACGCGACATATGAATTTATGTAGAAAGCAACAACAAAATTACAAAACATTTTGGCTTTGTTTTTGCTTTCAATGTAATTTTGGCCTAGCGTTTTGCACAATTAGGGCCCACACATATGTATTTTGTGTTTCTTTCCATAAAAGTTTTCCTCCAAATCATTTATAATTGCAAAATATCGGCCAATATCTTGTAACATAAACATTTTTAACTTTTTGCAAGTACTTTTTTATTTGGCGAAAAACAGCTGATGCTGTTGTTAAATGAGTTAAAAACAGCTTCATCTAGTTTTATATATAAAGTCAACTTTAACGTCAAAAGTATACTTTAACTTGTTTATGAAAGACCTAAAGTCGGCTCTTAAGTAAAGTCGACTTTAGTTTTCTTAAAGTATACTTTATTTTTGACTATGATTATGGGCCATTGTTTTTAATAAACTTTTAATACAAGTTTTTTACTTTTTTGTATCATACAAAATTTCCCCCCGTAAGGCTCGAGCTGGATCCGCGCCTGAAAAGGGTATATATAAGTTTGTCATAACGTTTGTAATTTCCACAATATTGATTTTAGACTCCATAAAGTATATATATTCTGGGTCCATACGAGAAGAGAAGTTGATTTAACGATGTCCGTCTGTCCGTCTGTCCGTCTTACGTTTGATATGTGTTTTCCGGATAATCCACATATGATAGCGGCTAGGTTGTTTCACATTTATGTTACATACAGTCCACCATTTCTTGCTATTGAAATTCAGCCAGATCGGTCCAAAAATGACGTAGATATGAGCAAAAAACCACGACTACCTCTAAATTTTTCCAAAAATCCCTTGTTGTTGCTGTATTTTTTTTATTTCTGTATATCTTGAGAACGGCAAGAGCCAAAGTTTCCAAATTAGGTACACACATTTAGGTTGCCAATACACACCATCCTACAAAATGTGGGCGGGATTGGTGAAGTGGGCGTGGTACCTCCCGTACAAAAAAAAAATAAAAATTTTATAAAAACCTAAATTTAAGGGCTGCCATATGTCCTATGGATATGACTAATGTATCAAAATATCGGAAAATTTTAGTAGAACATATTTTATAAAAAGCTCGGGAAAATCGGTTCAGATACAAAAAAGTTATGACCAAAATTAATTTTTTTTTTTTAAATACCCAACTTTCGGGAACCATAGATCTCCCCGAGTCCAAGCTTTATAACTAAAGTAAATGGTAAATTTTTTCTTCAACACGTCGGTATATAAATCAGCCAAATCGGTTAAAAAATGGCAGAGTTATAACCGAAATACTGAATCCACAAAAATTACTCATTTTTATAATTGAAGCACAACCGCGAATAACGTTTTAAGTTACAAAATAATAATTTTTCAGGAGAGCAAAAAAACGTTTTTTGACAGGCATCATTATTTGTTTTAAACATTTTTTTTTTTTATTATTATTAAAAATAATGATAATAAAAACTTTAATGCATCATTTTGTTAGTAACTTGTAATGTTCTTCCACTGACTGACACTTTGTACGCCATTTTGAAGGCGTTAAGGTGCATAGTTTTGGTTGATTTGATGTTTAAACTGTGTAAGAGAGTAAGGTCAACGGTTATATGCAAAAAAACACTTATTGCAAAATGTGGCGTTTACAACGTTATTCGCGGCTGTGCTTCAATTAACTTTGTTAAAATATATGTATACAAGTATATATAAATGTTTATATATAAATATAACTTAAGTAAATGGTAAAATTCTTTCTTAACACGTCGGTATATAAAACTATCAAATCGGTTAGACAATGGGTAATTTATGAGCAAAATACTCAAAAAATTTTAGGGCTGCTATACGTCCTATGGATATGACTTATATATCAAAATGTCGGAAATTTGTATGAGTTATAACAGAAATACTGGGGTCTAATCACCGCATACGATATCGAGCAAAATTCATCGAAATTATTTATTTTGGTATCTTGAAACTCGATATCGAATGAAATGTATTGAATTTGAAATAATAGCATTTGACATCGAGTAACTCGACATTACATTTATCGAGTTTTCATTCGATACGCCAGTGTCTATCGTATGCAAAAAAAATTCAATAGTTTATTCGATACGATAGTATCGAATGCTGTGATTAGAACCCTGAGTTCCCGAAAATTACTCTTTTTATACCCTTCACCGAAGGTAAAAAGGTATTTACAATATTGATCCTACACCCTATAAAGTACATATATTCTGGGCCCTTATGAAAAGCGAAGTTCAAAACCGGTTGTCTCTTATTTAAAAAAAAAATATTTACCAGTTTTATTTAGTTTTTGTCTAGTTGCTCTGTATTCTGCTCGCACAATGGTGAAGGGTATATAAGATTCGGCACAGCCGAATATAGCACTCTTACTTGTTTTTATTAGGATTGCATTCTTCCAAGTAACTCTTCATCAATATCCTGAAAAAGACAGTTATTCTTAATTTTTGGAATAATTGCCTTTTTTTATTTTTTTTTATAAAGTAGTGAAATATAGACTGTTTAGCTTTATTTTGTGTTAATCCTTTAGAATTATTAAATTGTAATAATATCTTTCTTTTTAGAAGTACTACTTTGCCCAACATTTATGTTAACTTAATATGGGAGCTGCTATCAACACTACGCTTTCCTTTTTCTTATTATTTTTCAGTAATTTTACCTAATTAAAATTTTCTTTTTGCAACGTACATAGCGTTGTTAGAATGCGATACGGAGTTCTTTTGAAATAATATATATACGATATATACATGTTATGTTATATGAGTCAAATTTTTATTTGCTAAATTTGTTCATTGTAAAAAAAAATGATTTTAAGGAGATCAAAATACTTTTTAATTAAAATGAAAAATATGGCATTTTAAAATCAATTCGTAGCTAAATTAAATGAAGTTACATTTTCTAGTTTAAACCACTACTTATGAGTAATAAATTCATTAAAAAAATTATCATATATATACATATATCCTATTTTTCCCGTAATTTAATAAAAATATTTAATTATTTAATATTTTAAATGTTTGCTTCACTTAATACTAATATACTTTCGTTGATGATACGTCTTTTTGTTTCTGAAAATTACAAATTTATAAAACGTAACACACACAACTTAAAAAATAATAATAAATTAAATATTTTTTCCTTAAAAATATATCGGTTATCGTATTTTTAGCTGAACTATTTAAAATCGCTTATAAATCTCGAATAATAAACATTTTACAAAGTTTTTCGCTTTGCATGTAAACTTATGAAATGTGATGTTAGTCTGCATTTAAGATGACGATATGTGCAGTCTTTTTAATTTTTTTTTTTTCAATAATTTTTTCCTACCAAAAATATTTTACACAAACAAATACAGACAGGTATTTCGAGCTGTGATCATGCAAACTGTCAAGCAACAACAACATTACTAGTGAGGATCGTTTCTAAAACTTTTTTTTCCCTCATTCTTCATGACTGAAGAAAGGCAAAATTGGATTTTTCCTCAAAAACATGAATGAATTTGGCGAAATATTAACAATTCATTTATGACTGTGAAAAAAAGTTACATATTTTACATTTTTCATTTATGAAAAAAATTCAAGAATGGTTGAATATGAGCGATCACATTTGAATTTCTCTGAACTCTGCTATTTAGTGTTATAAAATACATGCATACATTATTTATCCGACCAACACAGACAATGTTGAGAACATCGTGGACCAGCTCTCTTAAACGGAAAGAGTTCTTATCGCACCTAAAAGAGTTCCAATTAGACCAAGCGGGCTGTGTTGAGGAACTGAGAAAGCATTGGGCTTAATTCATAAGTGGTGAACATGACGAGCTTGAAACACAGCGCCTTTAAGAAATCCAAATGAAGCAAGAAGCAATAGGTGGCCTATCCTCTCCCAAATTTCTAGTGACCCCGGAGCTGAATATAGTGGTAAAATCACCAGTAGAGAAGTAATAATATGACTCACCGCTCCATAGCATCTATAGCCGCCGAGTCCAAAATGGATTTGATGGATAAGTGATATATTGGAGTGCTGGGACTAGTGATCTATTGGATTGCTGGAGTGTTAGCCCATATTTACGATGTTGATCGCACAAAATATTTTTTAAATGTGATATTAAAACTTATATTATTAAATAATTTGTTTTTTTGTTTTTGTTTTTTGCTTTTGACTGAAAATTCAGCTTATAATTAGTCCAGTACTCACAATAAACAATTGGGACATATACACGAATTGAAACCATACTAACAATCAAAAATTAGCTGCAGTAAATGAATAAGCAATTATATTATAAAATTTATTGACAAAAGCAAATTATTAATTGTAATAACCAATATTCAGTATTGCACTTCAATAAATTTGGTTGTGATTGACACTATTCGTACTAATTTTTAGTATTAAATAAAATTAGTTATCATAACTAATCAAACAATTCAAGGACTCATATTTCAGCTAGAATTACGCTTTAATAATCATTAGTACTAAAAATCAGTTAGAGTTAGAGGGTGAGTTTTTTAGAAAAAAACAGGCCACCCTTTTCGGAAGTAAAATTTTTAAGAAACAGACACTAAATTGAATTTTTTTAAATAAGATGTCACATTTTTTTGTAGAAAAGAAAACACCATTAGTTTCAAATGTAATTAACATTTTAGGATTTGTTTGCTGATTATTGCGCAAGACAACCTGTTTCATTTCGATACTATAATTTGGCACATTAAGTTTTTCGTATGCTTTTCTCTGTAAGACCAAAAGAAAAAAACAATTTTATTGTCGTACAGCACTGAAATTAAATTTACAATTTCGTTTAAAGTTTGTTATTATGTTATTATGCGAGTGTAAGACGGCAAATCCATCTGAGGAGATTGAGTGGTTGTAATCGAAACATGTCATGGTAACCTGCCGGCCGGGGTTCGAGCCCCAGCCACGTCAAGAATGAAAGATTATCAATAACAATTTTAATTAATTTTCATGTTGTAAAAATTCCTCTCTTCATAAAAATAATTTAATGAAAAATTAAATTTCATGAACTTAAGCCTAATTAAAAATATTAAAAATTTGGATTCAAAACCATAAATAGATCAACAAAATAACCACAATACTAATTTTTGTTATTATTTTTTTTATTCCATCGTTATTTAAACATTTCTTGAACTTTAATCTTCTTATTTTTTATCATCTTTTTACAAAAATGTAGTAATTTTTTAACATGACTTAAAGTATGTTTTTTCTCACTATACTCGCTTTTTTTGGAAATAATAAATATTAAAATGCTTGCAAATTTCTATATAATTCTTTTTTCTTATATTCTATTCCGCATTTTAAATTAAACTGTCTCCTTTTTTTCAAGGGGACTAGGAGCTTAACTAATCTTTTTATTTCCCACTTAAAAATATTTTACTATTAAAAAGTTTGTTTATCTCGCCGTATTTTTCTTTTAAAGAACTCATTGCAGAAGATATTTCAAGTATGAGGAAAATAAAAAACCATGTAATACCTTTAAATATTCTCAAATTTTTAACACAATAGAAGCGGAGTTAAAAAAAAAAAAGAAAATTTAGCTATTTTGCATGACATCGATTGCCATGACGTCACATGCATACTAAACAGTAAATATAGCAAATGAATCTACTTCAGAAACTGATACAGACACAATGAGGTGCGTGTCCATCATGGTTGATAAAGTTGGTACAATTGTACTTTTTTTGGTACAATTCAAAACTAAAAAGTACGCTGGTACTTTTGGTACTATTACCAAATTTTTTAAACCTACATATTTATATATAAAATGGCAACTCGTATTGAATTGCCCAATGAATATAAGCGGAGTTTAGTGTTTGGTGCAAATAGTCTTGCGAAAATGCAAAATGTCGGAGCTTTTTTACGAAATCTAAGGAAATTATATTTTTTGTTGTTGGATTTAACAAAACAGCTATGATATTTTGCATTTGTTTTTTTGCAAGGCCATTTGCACCAAACACTGAACTCCGCTATTGTGAACATATTTTTGCTATTGCTCATTAAACGATTACTTATGCCACATTCTAAATTTAATATCAGCGGCAGATACAAGCGTGCATTTTCTGATGATATTGACAAGTTTTCAAAAGATATAGAAAACCACTTCTGGCAAAAGTTCTTCATAGTTGAAAAGACGACTTCCTCTAAATTTAAGATTATTTTGGAACGAATTCATAATATTTTCAAAAATTCGTCAACAAGATGGTTGGCACGACAAGAAGTAATCAACATAATTTCGGAACAGTGGGAGCCCACTCCGTTATTATTTTACTCCGAATTATTTTGAAGGAGATTTTACAAGCGCTTAATTAAATTTTATTATACTCGGACTTTCTACTCCATTCCTGTTCCTGCTGTACATATTGAAAATTGTATACACACACAATTTGGAAATGCAATCCGAAGATGCTTGTTTGCACATATTTTCGTCAATTTTCCACAAAAAAGACGATAAATTCTAAAAAGTATGAAAATGCTCTCTGGCGGCAATCAAAAATAAAAATAAATGGATTTCTCGACCCTAAAAACCACATGATACAGGTCTGGCTACACCAAATACAATTTTTTTTGCCTCTATTCTTGAATATTTTGGAAAACTAACTATTTTGAAAAATCTGGGGCTCAAAACTCATTTTTGACCTATGGTTTCTTTGGCAAAGTCTCTTAGAATGACTTATAGAACTCGCGATGTGCTTTCGACGTGAAAAAAATTTTACCCATCCTGTATAATATAAAAGACAGAAAACATGAGTGTTATGGCGATTTCTTTTCTGAGAAATATGTTGCATAAATGTTACATGCTTTATCTCTTTTGTGTAGAGCATGTAACATTTATGCAACATATTTCTCAGAAAAGAAATCGCCATTAGAGTTTCCTAAAAAGTCCCAATAATGTTTAAACAAATTTACACTTTTCTTTTAACGGCTCAGCACTGTTACGTCGTAAAAGGATGACTCCTGGCTTGTATCTCGTCGAGTTTGTCCTGGTGAAGCTTGTACGCATTGTGACATAGCTGTGAAGCTATGAATAAATGTGTTGGTATCGATAAAGCAGATGGTGGGAGTTGCCTAGGTGATTTTCCTTTAACATATTAGCATAATCTAAAGACAAGCAACAAGAACACAATGGTGCTCAGTTTTATTGACGTTTTACTTGTTTTTGCACTAGAAGCAGAAAAATCCTCTTGTATCCATAACAATGGTGAAAAAGCATCTGCTTCTGCTACTTAATCGCACAGATAATGATGCTTTATCGTTTGTACTTATGCAGAGTTTTATTGTTCCAAAAATCGTATCTCATGAAATGTTGAGCAAAAATATATAATTATTTAATAAAAGTACAAAAACCAAAAGCTTTTATATCCATCACAATATAACACAAATTGTACGCAAATACAACTAAAACTTAATATGAAAAATACTTGCTTGCATAAAAAAGTGCCTTAAACTGAAATTTTAAAAATGTTTAGTTAGTGACTGTTTTTCTGAATCAGACATGAAGTTTGTCTTGCTATAAACTGAGCCGTTTCATCAGTTCAACTATCATATCGCACACTAAATCATAAACAGGCACAACTTAAAATTCAAAAATGTTTAGGTGAAGCAATATTTTAATTAAAATGAGTTTAACAAATGTAAAAGAGGGAAAGTTAAAGATGACGATGATGCAAAGACATTTTCGTGGCCCCTATAGATTTGGTTTGTGAACTGGTTTCTGAAAAAAATCCGATTTGGATCAGTTTTGAGTTGTGCCTGTTTTAAATTTTAGTACACGTTCAGTCACTTGTATTGTTGAAACAGTACATTAATGTCAAAATCCATTAAATATCTGAAGAAAATTATTTTAGTGCCTCATGCCCCTGTTCGAATGCATGGCTCTTCTAGTCTGCCTTGTTCTACTTTCAGTTACCATGACAAACAAGTAAATTTTCTAACTTTTTAAGTATTTATTTATATTATTTGTTTGTCCATGTTTTTGTTATAATCCTGAATACATTTTAAATCTTCTTATTTTTGTGTATCGAATTTAATAAAAATTACTTTTCTTTTTCTTGCAGATATTTATTTATTAGTATTATCCCCTCAAGCTAAAATTTTAATTGAATAACTTTTTAATGATTTTAACGAATTTATAATGCTTTATAAAACTTAATATTATTAAGGCTTATTCAAATATAAATAACAAATAAATTAATTCATTTATTCAAATAATTAGGAAAACTTTTCTCTTTTATTTAGTTTTTAGTACAAGTAGTTTTAAATTAAACATGCCACAGAACGTCATTTGCAATAATTAGTAAAATAATTCAAGTAAACGCCAAAGGATTTTAAAACATAAAACAAAACAGATAACATTATTTTGATACACACACACACATTTTATATTGTATAAATAATTGTATTTATATTGTACAACAGTGCTGGTGGCATGTTTATGTTGCATACATGGCTGCCTGGGGGTCGTAGGGGTTAGGGATGGCAAATTGAAAAAATATATCGATATATATCGAATCGATATTTTTTAAGAGTATCGATATATATATTATTTCAAAAATATCGATCTATCGATACATCGAACGTATTTTGCTGAAACTACACGCAAAGAAAAAACATGGCTGATACAATCAGAATCGCAAACTATCGTTAATGTTTGTGGTTATGATTGTGTCAAACACGTCTTAAGTAACAATATATGTTCAGACATAATGTTATAGCTAATTATTGTCTCAAACATATTGTTATGTTCAGAAGAAAAACGCAAACGATTATTCAAACCATGTTTCTATATTTCCTAACACCATGCAACATGTCTATTTTAACATGTTATATGGTCGTCACAATAAAACCAATAAAATATTTAATATCAAGAATATATTTTTTATTATAAACACATATGTAATTTAAATACATATAAAGTATTTAAATATGTATATTAAAAAATAACATTAAAAACATAAATTTAGCAGTTGTAAAAATAAAGTAAAGACAAACTTACTTTTTTTCTATTATAAAATCCACTATTTTAATACACTCTGCAACAGCAATTCCAAGACGGCTTCAATGTTGTAGGTTTTCTTGGCTGTTAGAAAGGCAACGTTATTGCATATTTATACTTGATTATAATTTTATATTAATAACTTACCTGTTTCAATAAACTAATTTATTTTATAAGTTTTGCATCGCAGCATGGCCTTTTTCTCCCGAAAAACTTCTTATTTATTTTGTAATCATCCATGTTTGCCGATTAACTGATGCTCGCGGACGGAAGAAATTTTGTTTCTTTATAAACACTCACT
The DNA here is from genome assembly GCA_930367215.1 of Pollenia angustigena. Lineage (NCBI taxonomy): Eukaryota > Metazoa > Arthropoda > Insecta > Diptera > Polleniidae > Pollenia > Pollenia angustigena. Next base: position 253,554,553 of record OV884057.1, read on the forward strand.
GTTGGTTTTAACAATAAATGTTTGCTCATTTAGATAATGTATTTTAAAGCAAACAAAAATTATGGTATTAAACATACCTTTTGTGTGCAACTAGTATTATGATGTTAAATGTATAGTTGAAAATATATTTATTATAGCAGCATACATTTCTCATAATTTAATATGTTTAGAAGGATCAGAGTAACTTTTTAGGTGTTTTCATAAAATATGATTAAAGTGATTTTAAAAATGTTAAGGACAAAAAATATTTTTTCAAATTATATTAGGACTATAATAAAATAATTAGGGTAAACATATAAGGCAAATATGAATAAAAATGGTCGTAGTGACCACGCAGTAATCATGTTTTTTCTCTGCGTGTATTACCAAATTAAAAAATTTAATATATATATACATATGTATATGCACAAATCTTATTATTACTCCAAATATATATAGGCACATATATTGTTCCAAAGCCGCATAAAATAAATCTTTTCAAGTTCGTTTGACTTTACTGTTTTATTTAGAAATCTGCAATGTGAAAACCCCACTTTTTTCTTAATTCTTCTTATAAATGCTAATCTTTACATGCAGTCTACAACTGACATGAAATGCTTAACATTAACACTAATATGACAATAGTGTTAAGTATAGACTCATCATGTTAGAGGTTTTCTCATGTTATAACACGGTTGTTAATGCAAATTTTTTAACAACCCTTTTATAAAATTATGTTATAACAGCAAATCATGTCAGTTGTAGACTGGGAGTTATAGATATTCATACTAGTTATAAAAAACATATGATGCATGCAGTGATGTAAATTCTTAAAAAACGCATATTGTTTGAAAAACTTCTAAAATTTTGAGTTTTTAATGAAGACTGACTTTAAAAAATATCGAATTCGATAGTCGTATTTCAATATCGATATATCGGTATTTTAAATATCGGCGATATATATCAATTATTCTTTTAAAAATATCGATATTTTGATATATTTTTTGCCAATTCCTAGTAGGGATGTTGCAGAAAAATCAAAATAAATTTAATGCACCAATGAACATTTGAGATGATTGAACATGACACAACTTCCGGAAGTTGTAAAACACTACAAGTCATTAAACACAAACGGCACAACACAACAGCGACAAAATATTTCTTGTCTGTTCATCTTCGTTAACATAAACAGTATTTTTTAAACACTGCTATTGTGGTATTAGAATCAAATAAAAAAATAAACTCCACATTTTACTTTCTCCTTGTGGTTGCAGGTCCAAAAAAAAATAAATTAAGACTTTCTTTGGAAAATTTATTTATTTTTCTGCTACCGAAAAAATTAAAAATCATTACATGTTTTATCTTACGTAAATCCGTTTTTACAAGCTTTTTAAATCAAAGAGTATCAACTTTTTAATCCAGAGCACTTTTCTGTGCAATACTAAAACAGTGGATATAAGAAACAATTAAATAAAATAACAAACATATTTTAATATAACGCAATCGATTTATTTGAATTTATTAAAAGCACTCGGATTGCTTTTTTCTTGTGTTATACCAATCAATTTCCAGCCCTTTTCTACCAATTTTTATCATATTTTTCTCATTTAGCTCTGCCATATTTACTTATCTTTAGTAAACAAACATAAAATGCCAATACATTTCCTTCTTTTGTTCAGTTTGAATTTCCATTTTTAAAGTCAAGATTAAAATCTTAATTAAATGATACAAAACTTGTGGATGCTTTCCAAGCTTGCACAGTGGTACAGTTTTCAAAAATATTGTAAAAAAATACGAATTTAAAGTTTTTGGCAAAGAAAATTACAACTAAATGCAAACAGATTAAAGGTTGTAAATAGTTTCGATAAGGACAGAAAGTTAAAAAATTGTCTGGGGTAACTAAAAATTTATCTTAAATTTTATCTTATGCCACTTTTACTAATACATACTACCAAAAGATAAAAAAAATTGATGTCAGACCTCTTTAGCCAACATGTAGCAGCTGGTAAAAAAATTTAAAAGATTTCGTATTAGGTGCTGAGCTTTAGCCCTTTACCTAGACCATGCTTATGTGATTTTACGCGTACAGTACAGTACAGTACCGTACAGTACAGTACAGTACAGTAAAACTGCTATTGTAGTAGAGTTAATATAACTCCGATCCCTTAGCAGGAGAATAAGCACTTTTTAATTCCTTTTAAGCGGATATTGCCGCACTTCTTTTTGTATATGGATACTGAAAATAGGCCGAAAAATATACCGAGTTTTTTAGAAATAGAAATTCCTTCTTTTTCTAAATAGTTACCTCCGTATTCATAAAAAATAAAATAAGTTTGAAATGTGTTTTAAGGCAAAACTTTCATACAAATTTTTCTTAAAATGAATTTCAAATACATTTTAATTATTTATTAATTCGACAGTTAGTGTTTGTTAAAAGCCATTAATGGCCTGTTCGTCGATTTTTGTTTTTGCTTTAAATGTAATTTAAGCGAACGAAGTCTTCATTCGTTATCGACGAACAGGCCATAAGTATTGCTTCTGCTCCCTACAAGGATTCAGTGACAGTTTAAAGAATTTTTTAAAAAGAAAAAAAAATTTTTATTTTTATACTACCACAAACAAATATTTACTTTTTCCGACCACTTTTGCGTAAAACACGCCACAGTGCTTTTTTAAATTCTAATACTATCCTGACACAAATTTCTTTTAACTTACGACTCATTAAATTTTCTGTTTTCTTTGCCAAAGTCATAAATCCCAAAGTATAGATATTTTTTCATTCATACCATTTGCCATTTTCCTTTAAAAAAAAAACTTCAACACTGCCACAAACACACGACTGAATGACTGAAAGAATGAATGAAAATGGAATAAACTTGAAAATCTTGTATTGGCTTTCTTGTTCCTGCATTCATTTTGTCCTTCTTTCTGGCATAAGTCTTACAATTTTTATTTAAAATTGTAAGTGTCATCTTGGCATAGAGGCGTTTTTTTCTTCTGTAATTTTTATGGCAAATTATTTCTACATCTTTACAAAAAACACACATCCGTATACTTTTGTTATATATGTTTGTTTGTATGTAGGTTAGTGTTTAAAAGTTGGCTGCAGAAGCAACAGTTTATTTAAGAAATGAAAAGTAAATTTTCTCTGCTAAAAGTTTTCATAATTTTCTTTCATTTTCGGTTACTGTTGCTTTGGTTGCTACTTGTCTGATTTGGTTATAAGCACTTTTATTATCATCATTATTTAGTACAGCTCGATGAGCATGAAATTTAGAGTCAACAAATAGATTTTTTTCAATATACATTTCTACACTGTAAATCACGTCCATTGTTTTTTCTTTGTTTCTGAATCGGAATTTGAATATATTTAAATTTTTGTGTTTTGTATGTGAAATTTTTAAATTTGGAGAAGAGTTTTCAATGATTTAATACTTCGGTGGTAATCCAATTTTTTTTTTTAATTAAAGTGAAAATTTGTATATGCAGAAAAAAAAAAATAAAAAGCAAGAAAGAAATATGCTCAATAAATATGCTAAAAAGGCATAAAATAGGCTTCCAAAAATATTCAAGCAAAGATTGTAGTTTTGTTTAACCTTTATGTGATCGGGATTGCAAACTTACGTTGGCGGTCAGAAGTCTACATTTGTAGCAAGTATGTATTTGTATGGAAAACTATGTCCACATATAAAAAAAACCATAGTATGCAGAGTACTTTAATATTATAATTTATTGCATATTTATTAAATATAATAAAGTCAAATATGCAAGTACACCAGGATTGCCAGACGGCCAGGATTGTCCAGTTTTTTTGGGTGTTGTCCAGGTTCCAGCTTAAATGCAATTTATCCAGTTAAAAACTTTATTTAATTTGTATAGAACAAAATCCTATACTAAGAAAAAATTGTAAGGAATAATTTCTTTTTCAAAAATGCGATACAAATAACGTGCAAAATTTATATGAATTGATATCGTTTGTTAGTTATGCCATCTAGCAATTCTTTTTGTGCAAGGACTTAAGGTATTTCTAATAATCTTTACTTACAAGAATCTATTCCTATGACCGAATAAAATAACACTAAATTTTGATGAAAGTTGCAAAATGTTTCAAACATTTTTGCTTACAACTAAAGTAATAAAAATATTATATTCTTCAAATAACAATAAAAAAAATAAATATGTGGCTAAACAAATAGTTATCAGCCGTGTTCTGGAAATTGAATTCGAGTGAAATCAAAATCCAGTGTTGTATGTTCATTAAATAATTTTGTTTTATATAATTCATACTATGAGTGCAGCTTATCTTCATTAGAACTTTTCGTAAAATAAAAAAATGACGGTAATTTAAACCAAAATTTAACTGAAAATCTCCATTGATTTCAAACAAATCAAGTTTTCTTTAATTTTTCCCATAATTTTCTTAACGCAAACGTGAAAAATATGATGATTCGCTCATTCATCTCTAGTAAAGATTATGACACCAAAACAAATTAATTCGAACTGTCAAAGTCAGCAAGCTTTTCGCTGCCACTTGTAGTGAATTCGCCCTGATAATAATTTTGTCATATGATATAAGACTGAATTTAAAGTTTTACGTTTCCTTGCTTTCTAAATTTTTTTTTTATTGCAAAATAAGATCTGAAGTATAATTTTCCTTTTTCTTATAGCTAAGTACATTTTTAAATTGTCCAGTTATATGTGAAATTTTTCTATTGTCGAGTTATTTGACTTTTGTTATCTAGCAACCCTAAAGCACACGCATGCATACACAAAGGTGCACAAAAAACCAACCAGTAAAAAAATATTAAATGACATGTTCGACATGCCGCACTCAAAAAAATTTGAGTTGAGTAAAATATTGGTATGAATTTCCATACATTTTATATGGTGTCTACATTTGTAGACTACCGACCAGGTGATGGTCATTTTGAAAAGTAGGGTCTTTGGGGTGTTGTTAGTTATTTTTTTGACGTTTTAGTGGCCAAAACTGCTTACAATTGATTTTTAGGAAGCTACTGAAAATTTCAGACCCTGTTGTTGTGGAAATTTTGTTTTATGCAATTTTTTTCTGCCAAAATACAACAAATGTAGACTACCGAGCACATTAAGGTTAAAAGAAAACGTAAGCTTCGAAGGATCATAAATCCTTTAAAGCTGGAAACTTTAAATTTTTGATGAATGTAGAAATTTATTGCAAAGTTTTCTGTTGTTATTTAAAAACATTTGCTAAAAACAAACACCAGTATAAGAAAATAAAAAACATATTAGAGCCCTATAATTTTTGGTCTTTCGAACTTTCAATCTCTAAATTTTCTTTCAGTGCCAAACTTTCTTTTTTGCTTTTTTTTTTTTTTTTTGTTATTAAAAAACATTTGCATTCTTCATTATTTTCCGGATAAAAGAAAGTTTATATCTCGAATATTTTAATGATTTATTTCAGTAAACTTTAATTATTTTTATGCCAATCGCACAAAAAAAATTAAACTTTTTGTTTTCTCTTTCCCCGTTTCAACAAGTTTTTTGGGGTACTTGAAACTTGGTGCATTCAATTTATGCGTGAGTACGTTCGTAAATTCAAACAAAAGTACATAAAAAAACGCAAAACTATCTTCAAAACTACTGTGTGGTTCATCTTTTAGTTTATATTTAAACAAAGTTTTTGTATGAAAAATAAACATGTTAAGTTATGAATATGACTTGTGTATTTGTATTTAAAACCTTAACTTTAATATATAAAATATATATAAGAAATAAAGAACAATATTATCTATGAGATAGGAAAAGTTTAAAATGAGTTTTGTGCTAAAAAAATAATGACAGATGAATTTTTAGTACCATAAATGAAAAGTTACTCTATGAAAAGAAGGAAGAGTAGTTATTTGTTTTAGGGCTACGTTTAAAATTTTATGAAGAAAGTTGTAATTAATTTTGTCTAAAGTGAAAAGAAATTTAATTCAGAAATGAAAATAAGGTAAATGGTTTGTACGGTGAAAGCTCTGCCCAGGGAAAGTTCTTCTAGCATGAGAGCCCCCACAGGATGACAATTTCTAAATACAACGGTTTTCTTAGTGAAATCTTTAAAAACCTTGAAACCAACGTTCCAGTAGCCGCACATCACCTGTCAGCGGACAAAATTGGGCCGTAGTCGCTGCAAGCCTGCAGAAGCTTTTACTGTATTTAAACTTACAAATGCAGGATTCAGAACAGATGTCACTTCTTTTACTTAGTTTTGTGTCTTTCAAAACTAATATGCCGTCTTGGTGGCTTATTCTAATTTAGCTACTGAACGAAATTGTGTAAACAACAACGTGTTGTTTCGAAAATGTCGAATTTCGAATCGACATATCATCAAAGTTTTGATTTATTTTTTAATTTAAAAACATGTAATAAAGTATTTTCGGTCAAGCCCAACTATTTATTAGCCTAAACCACAGTAAATACAGAAAAATTATTTCAACAACTAAAGCATTAATCAAAAATAAAATCAGTTTTAGTTAAAAATTTAATTAAGTGAATTCAAAGTTAAATCAGGTGAATTCAACGATTAATTGATACTATTTATTTGTTCACTGGTTCAAATTTAATTAACTTTTTAGTAAATATCAAAAATTTTTTAATTGAAATACAATTTTTTCTGTATATATCTATATATGTATATAATTTCGTTGTTTGTCCGGATGTATGTGAAGCCGTCTGACGTCGCAGAAAGATGAAATTTGGCATACGTAAAGCTCATTTGCTCCACTGGTGCAAGACGGAGCCCGATTTTCGATCTGTGGGCGGTGGGCGTGGTCATTGAATAAACCATTCACTTTTTCTTAAATTTTTTTTTGCAGAAAACTTTTGCGTTTTCCTAATGACACTTTTTATATTTAAAGCCCTCTGTCTGAGGAAGATCATAGCATTGTCAGATTCCTAATTTTCAGTCTCCGAGCTGTACAAGTGGCTTATTTCATCATATATAATTTCGTTGTTTGACCGGATTTATGTCCGGTTCTCTTTCCGCGGCTTTCTGAAGCCGTCTGACGTCGCAGAAAGATGAAATTTGGCATACGTAAAGCTCATTTGCTCCACTGGTGCAAGACGGAGCCCGATTTTTGATTTTCGATCTGTGGGCGGTGGGCGTGGTCATTGAATAAACCATTCACTTTTTCTTAAATTTTTTTTTGCAGAAAACTTTTGCGTTTTCCTAATGACACTTTTTATATTTAAAGCCCTCTGTCTGAGGAAGATCATAGCATTGCCAGATTTCTAATTTTCGGTCTCCGGGCTGTACATGTGGCTTATTTCATCATACATAATTTCGTTGTTTGTCCGGATTTATGTCCGGTTCACTTTCCGCGGCTTTCTGAAGCCGTCTGACGTCGCAGAAAAATGAAATTTGGCGGCTGGAGGAAATATCGCCCAAAGAAAAATGGCCCAAATAAAAAAATGAAAAACCGCCTAAATGAAGAATCGCCCAAATCGCCAAAAAACGCCCAGAACATGAAAAATTACCCAAAAAGTTATATATGAAATTTTGCCCAAAAAAAAAAACGAAAAAGAGCCCAAAATAAAAGTGAAAAATGACCCGAAAAGAAAAAACGAATTTTTCCCAAAAAAAAAAAAAATAAAAAAAATAAAAATTACCCAATTTGCAAAACAGTGTTTATTATTCATATAAATTTAGTAACTTACAAATGTAAGAGAAAAACATGTTTTATTACGGTCACAACTAACAAAACTATTTTTAAAGAAACTTATTTTACCATAATGTGGTTGTCGATGACAATGATTTGGTTAAATTAAACATAATATGGTCAACATTTTTTAAAAATGGTTTTGTTGTTTTTTCTCTGGGTGCATATATTAAACATATAACGAAAACACTTTGGGCGCAAGGATTTTCTCCCCCATGTTGCAACAAATACCGGCAGCGCTTACTAAAGCGTCTCGGCAAAGCCGGCCTTTGGCCGGGCGCAAGGATTTTCTCCTCTATGATATAATAAAGACCGGCTTCGCTAACTAAAGCTTCTCTGCGCAGACGGCCTTTGTGCGGTCGCAAGGATTTTTTCCTTTATGGTATAACAAGTACCGGTTTCGCTAAGTAAAGCTTCTAAAATCTGCCTTGTTTTCGAACGAAGGCCGACTTTGCAGATAAGCTTTAGTTATCGAAGCCAGTATTTATTATACCCTAGAGGAGAAAATCCTTGCCCCCGGCCGAAGGCCGGCTGTGCAGAGAAGTTTAGTTAGTGAAGCCGGTACTTGTTTTTATCATAGAGGAGAAAATCCTTGCGGCTGGCCATAGGTCGGCTATGCTTTCGAGTTTGTCCACGGACACTATGACACTGGACGTTATGACATGCCACCTTTTTGCAATATGTCCCGTTATTTTTCTAAATAACAGTTAGAAATTCGTCGTATAGTAATAATGAATGATTAAGACAAATAGTATGCCCGAAAAAATGGGTTATTTTTCATATAATATTTAAAAAACGAAAAATCACCCAATAGTAACGAAAAATAGACCAACAATTTTGGGTCACTTTTCATATGAATTCAGGCCCAATTTTACATGGAATTTTTTTGGTCGATTTTTCATTTATTTTTTTGGGTAATTTTTCTTTGGGCGATTTTTCCTACAGCCAAATTTGGCATACGTAAAGCTCATTTGCTCCACTGGTGCAAGACGGAGCCCGATTTTTGTTCTGTGGGCGGTGGGCGTGGTCATTGAATAAACCATTCACTTTTTCTTATATTTTTGCAGGAAACTTTTGCGTTTTCCTAATCACACTTCTTATATTTTAAGCCCTCTGTCTGAGGAAGATCATAGCATTGTCAGATTCCTAATTTTCGGTCTCCGGGCTGTACATGTGGCTTATTTCATCATAAAACCCTCAATTTTGCATTATGTATTTTTTAAAGAATTTTTATATATTTGATATTACAACATAAAATTTGCTATACTGAAAGTACTATCTCTGCCAGAAATCATAGTGGAATCAGATTTTAACACTGCTGTTGAAAAGTACAGATAATCTTATTGTATCACATACATAATTACTAACAAAAATATTGGATTTTTGTTTTGATTTTTAAGATTTGTTTGTAAAGTGATTAAAGAACAATCATATTCTAAGAGAAAGTAACTCCTATTTACATTCATCTAAATTAAAAAATAATAATGTTGAGTTATTGGAATTTATTCTTCATTGTGCCCATTTGAATTGGATTGAACTACATATTTACGTTGCGTTGCGCGTTTTTTAAATTATCATTAAAGGAAGAAATTATAACAACCTATTTGAAGTGAATTTATATAATGTTATAAATATAAAGTTAAAGTTCTTTTTTTTACAAAAATCAACTAATTAACTTAAGTCATTAATTTTGAAAGCTGCACAAAGTCCTCTTCAAGGTAGGTTATATTTTGTTATGTACATCCAAATTTTACGAAAAACTTTCGTTGTCTATTATTTCGAAACACGTTTTTACGAATATTTCGTACGATGTATGTCAGTTTTCGTATAAATAAGCAGAGATTTTTTCGGTGTTTGGTATCAACTGTTTCATACGTTTACATTTTACTATACTGCTGGTTGGTGGATGGTTTATAGCCAGCAATATGTAAAACGCCGAGGATTTAAATCAGAGACCGTAAATATATATAAGAGTATTTAATTGTTCGTTATGTTTTGCAAAATTTTCCTATAAAAAACAAATTCCGTTAAGGGCACGGAAAGACCTCTCCCAGTGAATGATCTGCTCCCGATTCTATTTTTAAACTCATTGAAGGGACCTACAGTTGAATGCCGGCAGCGAAAAGCTAATGCAATACCATTATTGAATTATTAAGAGGGGGCCCCACATATCATTCTCAGTTAAAGCTACCAGTACCATTGACAAAAACATCAACTTAAAGTATGAGAACAAATTCAGTGGATGCAAAGCAGATAAGAAAGGCTAGGTTAATAATTTGGGATGAGATAACAATGTCACCTACGTGTGCACTTAATGCTATTGACAAGTTGCTTAAAACATTGATGAAAAATAACATGCCTTTTGGAGGTAAAGTTGTGCTTCTTAGAGGTGTTTTTCGCCAATGTTAACCAGTGGTACCACATGCTCACAGGACGGCAATTATCGAATCATTTATTAAGTTTTCTAATCTTTGGTCCACCTTTAAAATTTTACAACTTAAAGTCAATATTCGTGCAGTAGATAATATTTACAGAGATTGGCTTTTAAAAATGGGGAATGGTGAACTCAGTTCGGAATTTAGAGAGCACATTATTGCATTACAAAACGAAATGCTGGTTGAAAACTCAATCGTTAAAAATATCTTCGGTGAATGTTTAAAGCCGTCTGATGTAGAACAGTATTGTAAATTTGCCATTTTATGCCCTAAGAATGATGAAGTATGCCAAATTATTGAAGAAGTATTGTCTTTTAGAGGGTGAATGTTTTACATCTTTGAGCGTTGACACGGTGGAGAGCAATAGCATAGCCGAACGGGAAAATTATCCGGTGGAATTTTTAAACAGTTTTTCGCCATCTGGAATGCCTCCTCATAAGTTGCAAGACAAGCTTCTGAGGAATTTAAGCACTAAAAAGGGCTATGCAATGGCACAAGACTGCAAGTTACAAAATTGTCACAGAATCTAATATGCGCAACTATATTAACCGGCACTGCAAAAGGCAATCCTGCATTTATTCCGAGGATTGATTTGGCTCCCATAAATCTCGAGAAAAAAAATATGATGTTAAGGTAAAATTGATGCATGTAGTTGGAAAACAGGGTATGTTAAAAAGGGTTGCTCCTCAGTATTTTCAAAAAATGTTGTTTTTAAAGAAGTATTAGTTACTTACTTATTGTTATTTTTTACATATTTTTTCTTCATATACCTATTAAATGTATTAAAACATTGAATTATAATTTTTTCGTTTAATTTCTTTTATTAGCGTTACTATGTTAGTTATTATCTAAAATAGTTTTATTCCTGGCAGGGACAGGCTTTGTGACTAGTATAGTTATATTTTGGAAAGTTAAGTTTGGTAAAATTATAAGCATATATTTTAAGCTCAATGTAACCTGAGGGTAGATATTTTAAGATAGTTAATGGGCACAAAGGCTCTATTTCGGAAAACAGTTTGTACGGGAGCTATGTGATATTACGAACCGAGTATCACTATTTTTAATAGGTTTCATCCCTATGGCAATTAAAAAACTTCATTAATGTATCTGCAACAGTGCTTTGCGCACAAGGCTTACATAACAAGTTTTATAGACAACCAGCCAGCGGGCCATCTTTAGAATTAATCAGATCTTAAAATGGCCAGTATACTAAAAGGTCTGGAACGAACCTTTTTTATGTTACACACATCAGCCTAAACGCATAATACTATTGTGGTGTGGCCATAAAAAGTATAACTAAAGCGGGGGGACGCTTTTTAAACATAGGAGGTATCGCCATGATGGCTTTATTGCTCAATTGAATGGGAGAAAAAGCCGTAATGGTTTTATTTCCCAATCATTGAGAGGTAAAGTCATATGTAAAATTTTGCGAAGTGAGATTTATAGCCATATTTTTTCCCCTAAATGAGAGGCAAAGCCATATTTTTCCACAATATTGTTACGCATGGTGTAAACATTCTGTTAAAAGGAAAATCCTTAGTTTTCATTGAAAAACCTTTTTATTATTCTTGTGACGCACGCAGGAAAACTTTATTCGGCGAAGCCTCCTGCCGCATCCTACTGAAGGAAAAAAACCCCTAAGCGCGGCCGCAGTCCTCCAAGCAGAAAAACTTTAGTATGCGAAGCCAGATTTCAATACTTAACTTTAGTGAAAGGGATAATCATTACCTCTTAATTATAAAAATAAGAAAACTATTAATCAATGTAAAATGGGAAAGTTCTTCAAAACTGAAATGAGAGATAAAGCCATTTCCTAATACTACTAATGTGTCCTAAGGCCATGATGGCTTTTCCTCCCATTCGAATGAAAAAAAAAAAAAAATAAAAGGCTTTATCTCTCTTTCGAATGGGAGATAAACCATCATGGTCTTACCTCCCATGGTATAAAAGCACCCCCTCACTAAAGCACATTGATTGCTTACCAGAACTTTACCTCAACATGTTGCATTGATTGTAATGAGCCTGAGTTGGTTTACACGGTTCCAAAGTAGTGCTTTTGACATGGTGAACAAGGTCGAAATGATAAATTTAAGCCATTTCTCCATGAGCATTATTGTCAAACTCGAGCAGAACTTGCAAAATCACTAGGCACAACTCAAGCAACAACTTGGAAACTTTTGCAAGCAGCAGGGTGCATCTAAAAGCCAAAAAAGTAAGTATAATCCTGCATTTATTAAAGTGATGCCTTTTAATTTTAGAAACTTTAAAACAAATTATGGCAAATTTCTAAATTGAATTTTTTATGGATAAGCAAAATGATTAAATCTAGTTGCTTAATGGAAAAATTGGCAACGCTACATGTATCAACTGTAGATGAAACGTCAAGAAAATGGTACTTCTTTTGGCCGAAAGTAGAAAAGATTTTGACTATTCAATCAAATGGTTATTTTATAATTATAGGGACAGACCTCAGTCGCAGACTTCTTCAAGTACTGTGTTCAAACTATATTTCCAATAATGCCCTAATAACCACTTCCTAAACTAGTGTAGATATTCAACTCATCAACTCCATAGTCTATAACCAATATTTGACCCTGAGAAAATTTGAATTCTGACATTGAAGGTAGTCCAATCATCTCGTTTTTCTTATATACTCTTTCTGACTGCACATGAATCAACCATCAGAGCAAATGAAAAGTCACTATTTTTGCCACTACTCCCTCAGACATATTGGAGTTCATCTTATCAAAAATTAAATTTCCAATAATACCATGATTTACAAGGACATTTTTATCGTCTGAACTCACTGGTATATACAAAATAGAATGCTGCCTCATTTTTGAATCCGAACTTTTTTTGGAGAGTAACTGTTACTAAAAAATGTGTTTAATTTTAAAATATAGTTCGAATCATTAGTATTGTGGTTATTTTATTGAACTATTTATGGTTTTTAATCCAAATTTTTAATATTTTTAATTAGGCTTAAGTTCATTAAATTTAATTTTCATTAAATTATTTTTATGAAGAAAGGAATTTTACAACATGAAAATCAATTAAAATTTACTGATAATTTTTTCATTCTTGACTCAATCTGGGCTCGAACCCAGGTGTTTACGGACAGGTTACCCTGACATGTTTCGATTGCAACCACTCAATCTCCTCAGAGGGCTTGCCGTTTAACACTCGCAGCCATCGACGACTGCTGACGTCATTAGTCAAACATCAATCCTTAAACCAAATTGTATTTAACCTTTGGTAGATCGAAATTTACTTTTGAATGATTATCTATTTTAATTTACTTTAACATGTTGTTCCTTTACTTCTGTTTTTTCGTACTTTTGTCAAGAATTCTTCTTGAAGTTCAAAGTACATTTTTTTTTTTTTTTTTTTTTTTTTCATTTTTTTGTCTTTCTTTTTCTTGTTGACCTTTTCAGCACAACTTGAAGGACAAATGCAAACATAGAGCTCGTGCCTTAGCTTTAACAATTATTAGTATTGTGGTTATTTTATTGAACTATTTATGGTTTTTAATCCAAATTTTTAATATTTTTAATTAGGCATAAGTTCATTAAATTTAATTTTCATTAAATTATTTTTATGAAGAAAGGAATTTTACAACATGAAAATCAATTAAAATTTACTGATAATTTTTTCATTCTTGACTCAATCTGGGCTCGAACCCAGGTGTTTACGGACAGGTTACCCTGACATGTTTCGATTGCAACCACTCAATCTCCTCAGAGGGCTTGCCGTTTAACACTCGCAGCCATCGACGACTGCTGACGTCATTAGTCAAACATCAATCCTTAAATTGTATTTAACCTTTGGTAGATCGAAATTTGCTTTTGAATGATTATCTATTTTAATTTTCTTTAACATGTTGTTCCTTTACTTCTGTTTTTTCGTTAAATACAATTTGGTTTAAGGATTGATGTTTGACTAATGACGTCAGCAGTCGTCGATGGCTGCGAGTGTTAAACGGCAAGCCCTCTGAGGAGATTGAGTGGTTGCAATCGAAACATGTCAGGGTAACCTGTCCGTAAACACCTGGGTTCGAGCCCAGATTGAGTCAAGAATGAAAAAATTATCAGTAAATTTTAATTGATTTTCATGTTGTAAAATTCCTTTCTTCATAAAAATAATTTAATGAAAATTAAATTTAATGAACTTAAGCCTAATTAAAAATATTAAAAATTTGGATTAAAAACCATAAATAGTTCAATAAAATAACCACAATACTAATAATTGTTAAAGCTAAGGCACGAGCTCTATGTTTGCATTTGTCCTTCAAGTTGTGCTGAAAAGGTCAAAAAGAAAAAGAAAGACAAAAAAATGAAAAAACAAAAAAAAAAAAAAAAATATGTACTTTGAACTTCAAGAAGAATTCTTGACAAAAGTACGAAAAAACAGAAGTAAAGGAACAACATGTTAAAGTAAATTAAAATAGATAATCATTCAAAAGCAAATTTCGATCTACCAAAGGTTAAATACAATTTGGTTTAAGGATTGATGTTTGACTAATGACGTCAGCAGTCGTCGATGGCTGCGAGTGTTAAACGGCAAGCCCTCTGAGGAGATTGAGTGGTTGCAATCGAAACATGTCAGGGTAACCTGTCCGTAAACACCTGGGTTCGAGCCCAGATTGAGTCAAGAATGAAAAAATTATCAGTAAATTTTAATTGATTTTCATGTTGTAAAATTCATTTCTTCATAAAAATAATTTAATGAAAATTAAATTTAATGAACTTAAGCCTAATTAAAAATATTAAAAATATAGTTCGAATCTTTAAACTATCCACATTCACATGTCAGTTATCTCTTTACCTAACTTTTTTTTTTTTGGCCAGAACAAAAAGATCAAATACCATTAAAGTGTAAATAGTTGGACACAAGAATTGAAACTACAATTGTAATGGACTTGTGTCAATTATGCAAAATTAGAAAACAAATAGAAAAAACCCCTTTAGGCCTTTGAAAACAGAAATAAAAACCAGATAAATTTGCAATGTAAGTAAATTCATTTTTCAATATCCATTAAGTGTGGGAATTTCAACAAATGTCAAATTCAACAATAGAGCCAAGAAAAAATAAAGTCAAAATCAACTAAAAGTCGTACAACTTCTGCATGTAAATGTTAAGTAAATATGCAAACTTTACTTGAAATAAAAACAAACATGATTTTGTATATTTACTTGTCAAAGTTTAAACAAAATTTTGTTTACAATAGAACTGGCAAGCAAAACTATGCCAGAATTTTAAATAAAAACTGTAGCCTAAAAGTATACTTTATATTTTGTATTCTATACAACTCTTCTCAAAAATACTCCTGAAGTTGTTATTACTGTTAACTTTGAAATAAATTAAATTAACTTGCTGAGCTATCAGAAAAAGAAAAAACAAAAATGTTAATGAGATAACTTTTACTTTCAGCTTATTTTTTTTTTTGACTGTGTGTGTGTGTAAGTTTTCAAAATTTCTTTTTTCCGCCTTAGCTGGTGTAACGTGCTTACATTTTCATTAAATGAATGTAAATTTGTTTTTCTTGACAGCCGTAATTTATCAATAGACATTCGCCATTCATTATGTTCACTTCTGCCACAAGGATAATGATTACACACAGAATTCGACTAAAGATGAAGAATATACATCAGAATATAAAATTAAAGGTGATGTGCTTACATTTAAGATGAAATTCGTAAACAAGCTAACGTGAAACGTGTTAACGCCTGTTAAATAAAAATTATATTTGTTACATATGTTATCTCATTAGTGGAAATGAAGCTGATTAGTCAATTAGTTAAGCTCAACATATTATGAGACTTTTTTGTTGCTTATACCTCGTTAGAAACGTGTTTGGAAAACAGTTAGTACAGCTAGTTAATTGTTAACAGTTTATGGGTTGAAGAAGTTCATAGGAGGTGAATGAGTGCCATAATGTATGCTTTAGAATTTATGTTATCTAATACGCACATATGTATGCTTTAATAAAATTCAATTGCTTCGTTTTTGTTATCAGATTTTAGTTCAGAAACAAATGCGAAAACAGATAAAGAAAAAATTGTTTGCTAAAATTTGTTATGTTAAGTAAAATATTATTTTACTTAAATTTTAGTATCTTCTAAGTAAAGGCCCATCTATAATATGCTTAAGATGGCTAAAGCAATTGCGAGAATACATGTGATTCATATGTGTCGAACCATATTGAACTTAAAAAAACTTTCTAGTTAATTTTGTGAAACTGGCATTTGCTTAAGAAGAATGCGAAACAGATCGCACTTTCCAGACGGAATGAAATATTTTTTGACTTTATTGTAAGCCAGCAATGATCCAATAAAAAAAAAATAACTTCTTTTAATGGCCATCAAGCAGCATTTTGTACATGCAAACATTTTTTTTAATGCTTCTTAGAAGATGAAAATTTTTGAACTTGCAATATGGCTACATTGTGGATCACGAGTGAAAAAAGTTACATTTTAGGCCGTGGCACATAGAAACCGTCGTACTTGTACGTCACCTTTAAAACCCTAGAATATCATACTTATTTTTATGAAGTAAACGTCATACTTTGTTGAATCAACGACACTGAAAAATAAAATGCGTACAAATATATAACTGAAATTTCGCTTGTTCAATAAATTGTTAATTATTTTAATGAAAAAAAAAAAAAAATAGATAAATAAATAAATACTGTTATTTTTATATTATATAATTTAAACAGAAGGGTTCAAAGTACTAACAAAAAAAATTTATGAAATTAGTTATTTTAAAAAATATATAATCCAGAAAATATGTTTGCGTCGTACTTGCACTTTCCTAAATAAAAAAAAGGTTACGCTTTTCTGTAAGTTTTTCGTCTTTAATTTGTGCAAGAGGCACAAAGTTCTATTTGGTGCTGCGCACATAGGTTTTTTAATTTTAAGCACACTAATTTTGTCATTTTGAGGATAAAATAAGCATATCAGTAATTCTTTTATCGGTCAAAACTGCTCTATTTTCTATGATATCCGGTGATTTCTTAGCTATTATCTTTTTGACAACACTGGTTTAAACAGCTAACGCACGTTTCGTGCTTTGTTTCACTGTCAAGCATCTTCAGTTTGGTCTATAATTTAACCATGAATCGTCTTTCAAACGAACAAAATGCGTGCTCTGTTAAGAAAGTTCATCGCTTCTTCCATTTTATGGACAGTTTAATCGACCCACTGAAGCGGCTATTCGGGCTATCGTGACATAATTTCGCAACAAATTTACATTGTTGGACATTAAACCACCAACACGCTTACGTAGAGTGCGAAGTGAAGAAAATATCGCAGCTGTATCGGACAGTGTTAATGATGACCATCAATTGAAGCACAGCCGCGAATAACGTTTTAAGTTACAAAATAATAATTTTTCAGGAGAGCAAAAAACGTTTTTTGACAGGCAGCATTATTTGTTTTAAATTTTTTTTTTTTTTTTTCTATTATTAAAAATAATGATAATAAAAACTTTAATGCAAAAGGCTTTTAAACATTATTCCGCACTGCAGAACCATTTCGGTTTCATCATTTTGTTAGTAACTTGCAATGTTCTTCCACTGGCAGACACTTTGTACGCCATTTTGAAGGCGTTAAGGTGCATAGTTTTGGTTGATTTAATGTTTAAACTGTGTATGAGAATAAGGGCAACGGTTATCTGCAAAAATACAGTTTTTGCAAAATGTGGCGTTTACAACGTTATTCGCGGCTGTGCTTCAATTATCAAATTCGTCACCGTTCGCAGCAATTGGGCCTCTGTTACTCAACAACGTGAGATGATATCCAACTTTTTTTCCCCCAAAATGCAAGAGATTGACTTGCATGACATGTGGTTTCAACAAGACGGTGCCACATGCCATACAGCACGCTTAACAATGGACTTATTGAGAGGCGAGTTCGGTGAACATTTTATTTCACGTTCGGGACCGGACAATTAGCCGCCTAGATCATGCGATTTAACGCCTTTAGACTATTTTTTGTGGGGCTATGTTAAAGCCTACCATCTGTTTGTCGATTACAAGGCCGCTTTTGACAGCCCGATTCGAGCAAAGGTATATCAGTCCATGTCTGAATTTGGCATCCCAGCAAAGTTGATAAGGCCAGATGACTCTAACTGATACGAAATCATCAGTAAAAATTGGAAATGATCTTTCCGAACCGTTTACCACCACACGGGGATTCAGACAAGGTGACTGTTTATCGTGCGACCTCTTTAACATCGTATTGGAAAAGGTGATACGCGACGCTGCAGTTAATAGAAATGGCACGATCTTCACCAAAAGCCACATGCTCCTCGCATATGCATATGATATTGATATCGTGGGAAGAACATTGCGAGACGTAACTGCTGCCTTTGCAAGTATTGAGAAGGAGTCACAAAAATGGGTCTGGCAGTTAATGAAGCAAAAACTAAGTTAATGGTTTCAACGAACAGAAAATCTACTACACCATTTTTCATTGAAAATGAGAAAATTCCAAATGAAAATGAGAATTTCAATTTGAAATTAAGAAAATTCCATATGAAATTGAGAATTTCAATTTGAAATTGAGAAAATTCCAATTGAAATTGAGAATATCAATTTGAAATTGAGAAAATTCCAAAAGAAATTGAGAATTTCAATTTGAAATTGAGAAAATTCCAAATGAAATTGGGAAGTTTAAATTTGAAATTGAAAAAATTCCAAATGAAATTGAGAAATTTTAATTTTTCCTTGATAAAATTTAATTATCTATATAATTTTTATTATTTTCATTCTACAAACATACATAACTAACAAGGATCAAAAAAAAAAAAACTAAATAAAAAACGCAGTATTATTGACCAACAGGCATCCAGATCCTCGTATTGGTATGTGACAATGCTCAATGCCACAGTCAACTCTCCAGCTACGCTCCTGTGATTGAGCTTCTATTCACTGATGCTTAACCCCATTAAAATTATTTGGTCAAAAATAAAAAGTACGGTAACAACAACGATGAATGTACCGAACGTAATTCCCACCCATGTAGGAGAACAGAGGCTTGTCTTTCTAGAACAGATGATTAATGCTTCTAAGACATGTATAACTACTGGAGATTGCAGTACAGCCATACAACATACGTCATCGTTTTACCAATCTGCTCTGGATCTGGAAGATATGCCTGTTGGTCAATAATACTGCGATTTGTATTTATTTTCATATTTTTCGATCCTTGTTAGTTATGTATGTTTGTTGAATGAATATAATAAAAATTATATAGAGAATTCAATTTTATCAATGAAAAATTAAAATTTCTCAATATCATTTGGAATTTTCTCAATTTCATTTGGAATTTTCTCAATTTCAAATTAAAATTCTCATTTTCATTTGGAATTTTCTCAATTTCAAATTTAAATTCTCAATTTCATTTGAATTTTCTCAATATCAAATTGAATTTCTCATTTTCAATTGGAATTTTCTCAATATCAAATTGAAATTCTCAATTTCATTTGGAATTTTCTCAATTTCATCTTGAATTTTCTCATTTTAAATGAAAAATTGTGTAGATTGGATGAACCTGTGAATGTTGATAACTTTAACTTCGGGGTTGTGGAAGAGTTTTTGTACCTTGGATCCACCATAAATAAAACCAACAACACCAGTCTGGAAATTCGAAGAAGAATTATACTAGCAAATAGATGCTACTTTGGGCTGAGAGGGCAAATCAAATCTAAAGCCCTCTCCCGAAACACAAAAATAACACTCTACGAGACACTTATACTACCAGTGCTTTTGTATAGCGCAGAGGCATGGGTACTTGCGCAGGCAGATGAAGCTGTACTTGGTGTTTTCGAGAGAAAAATTCTTCGTAAAATATATGGACCGGTGTGTGTTAGCGGAGTTTATCGGCATCGTATGAACCATAAGCTGTATGCCGACATTGATATAGTGAAGCGCATAAAGAAACAAAGACTGCGCTGGCTAGGACATGTTGTGCGAATAAAAGCAGATGCTCCGGCTAAGAAGATTTTTGAATACGATCCCGAAGGTATGCGCAAGAGGGGACGGCCGAAGCTCCGCTGGAAAGATCAGGTTCAACAACAACTTTCTGATCTGAATATCCGAAATTGGAGAAAAAGCGCAGAAGATCGAAGCGCATGGCGATCAATTCTTAACTCCTACCTAGACCTACCCAGGTTGTGAATAGCCACTTATAAATAAATAAATGTTAAAGCTCATGTCTATTCACACATGCCCGCTTCAATTGACGCATTGGAAGACAACATTGAAGCATTTATTCATGAGATATCGACCCAAATGTTGGAAAGAGTATGCCAAAATTGGACTAAGCGGATGGACCATTTAAGGCGCAGTCACGGTCAACATTTGCATGAAATAATATTCCAACATTAAATTATATCGACCGTTCTATCGATTCAAATAAAGATTTCAGGCAGTTTTCTGAATTTTATGTGTTTTTTTTTTTTAACTTTCCTATAGCTATTAAAAAATCACCCATTATAAAGAACACAAAACCTTAATACTAACTGAAAAAATATACACTGAAAATGTATAGTAAAAGTTACACAAACATCATAATGCGTCGTTTCGAAGAAAAACCCATTTAGCCAATGCGTAGACAGCTTTCAATGCGGCCACATCAAGAGTATATCAACGGCTGTTTGAAAAATGAGCTTAAAAAGAACACAAATACGCTTCGACGATTGGACGATTAGACGAAGTATGACGTTCTAGTAGAAAATAGCTTGGAGTCTTTAAATTGTATGTATATTGTTTTATTTTGTCTTGATGAAGTGGATAGAGGTCGAAGATTTTGGGCCAGACTGCTATAACCGAGACAATAACATTGTTCTCCATCTTATTTTTGCTCATACACAACACAGAAGGTTTGTTGCCAAACAGAAAAGGTTATGACTAGAGTGTGTTCACGTATTCGTTAAACTAGCAATTAGAGAATGAAGAAAGAGCCTTAACAGTTGAGGGACAGACATTTTCTTGAAAATTTCTGCTAATAAAATTTTTTATTTAGTCCAGAATTATTCAAACATATGTTTCGTGTTTTCGTTTACAAAATAAACTTTTAAAAATTTGTAAAACAAATATATTATAATAATATCATATTAAAAGTCTTTCAGTAATATAAAGTATATATTTTTCTTAAATTTAGGAACAATATCGATGTGCAGATATTTCAAAACAACTGAATTTAGGAAGAAAGAATCTCAGGTCTTAGGCGTGTCTTTTTAGAAACGTCTGTTTTCTTCATTTCCTTTTGAACATGTTACCAAAAATCTTTTGCGTTCTGGCGATGTCTTTTCAAACATTTCTGTTTTCATGTCTGACTGACTTTCCTATATACATATTATCAAACATACAAACTTATATTAACAAACATGAAAACACATTTCGTGTCTGTTTGGCAAACTCTCTTTGTATTTTAACAAATCAAGCGTGTGTGTAAAACATGTCTTAAAAGACAGTTTATAAATGCCGGGTTACATCTGAATGCTGTAAATATTCCCAAAATTGCTAGATTTTGATAGTTAAGCGTTCATTTTACTTTTTGTTAGAAAAATTTTGGAAATTTAAAATTTAATTTCTCGTTGCAAATTTCTGCTAGTCAAGTAAATGAACACACCTGAAAAATTAAATTTAAACAAATCAAAAAACAAACTGAAAGCTTTCAATTACCCAACGTACGTCCAAAGTTGCCCAACTTCAGTACTGCGCGTTAACGGATACGTACGATATGACACAAAGCACATAAGAAAACCTGTATATAAACTTAGTTGTTAGTGGAAAAATGCGACGTATAAAGTACAACGGGTTCTATATGACTCGGCCTTAACAGCATAATAAACAACAAACACAGATATTATTTAAGGATTTTCCTTTTATAAATACATGTGTATAAAAAAGTAATAAACAATTTAAAAAAAGACAAAAATAAATTTGCAAAGATCAACAAAAAATTCAATTGAATGCAGACATTCTGTCATTTTTTTTAGATACAAGCACACATACATGCAAATGCGTATATAAACACATACACAAACTAACTAGGCAAGGCAAATTAATTTTATATTTGTCTTGTTAAAAAGAACATCACAGTCAGTAAGTAAAACATCATATGTACTGATATGATGTCCTTATTGTCCTTGTGCAACAAGCACACATATATTTTAAATGCATTCATACGCACACATGTTGTAGAATAGAAAAAAAAAATCAAAAGTAAAATCTCAAGACTATAAAATAAAGTTCTGTTGTATAAAAATTTTCAATTTCTTTTAAAGAAAAAAAAAATTTATAAAACAGACCAGTAAAGTGGAAAAAGAAAATTGAAAAAAACAGCAAGAAAAAAGAAAACAGTTTCTATAGGAATTTAAGATTTATTTATGCTGCATGGTTTGTTTTAAGAGTTTTAACCACTAACGATCTAAGTCATACACAATCTCATACATTAAGCCCAGAAGGATTGAATTAATATTTTTTCAGACTAAGACTAGACAACAGCATTCTTATTAAGAACAATGTATTCCTCTACTTTACTATATGTATAAGAATGTACGTACATATGTCTGTATGAACTAGTGCTGGGATACTATCGATATTTTCTACTATCGATATTTATCGATATTACTATCGACTGAATGTTTGTACTTGTGCAGGAAAACTTTAATTATTTTTTTATAAGACTACAGTCCGTTGTTTTTATCACTTTATTGAATGTATGAGACGTTTGTATATACGCACGTTATTTTAGATGGCAGTTTTTTAAAAATTGATAAGTACCTTTTTGAAAGAACCGAAGTAACAGGGACTATAAGATATTGCATTGCAACTTTAAAAAATGTTCTAAATTCTAAACCCAAAAAGGTAATCAATCTAACGGACTTATCCTCTAATGGTCGTTCATTGTGTTGTCCTATGCCTGCAATTGCATTTGGATTTGCATTTTTTTTTTACAACATTACAAAAATATTTGACATTACAGTCCCTATATAAACATGTACAAATTTCGACTTAAAGGCTTTTAATTAGCAGTAAAAAGCTCTGCTAGCAATCCATACCACTTGTCATTCTTGTTGTTTGTAGTCATTGCTGTAATTCAGCACGAATTAATAATAGCAAGTAAAAATTTGCGGCAAAAAACTGTGTGTGTATATATAAAAATATCGATATTTATATTTTTCCTATCGATATCTTCGATATTTTAAGACTTTCGATAATATCGATAGTCTATCGATAGTTTCCCAGCACTAGTATGAACGAATAAGGTTTAATTTCATAAATTTTATTTACTGCATTTTATAAAAAAAATGCGAAATATTGAAAATTTGGTTGTCGCGTAAGTGTAGCCTATTCTATCTAGCGTTTGCTTTAACCTACCCGAGGGTTCTGATATCTTCTTGAGGAGTACCTACCTCTTGGCATTAAACTCTCGTGGAATATAGGTGCAGACAATACCTACATCTTGTCTACACGCAAAGAAAAATCATAGTTGATACAATCAGAATCGCAAACTTATGGTTATGATTGTGCCAAACACGTCTTAAGTAACAATATATGTTCAGACATAATGTTATAGATAACACTATGGAACATTTTTGGGATTATTGTCTGGGGGGTGAGAAATTCCAAGTCAGGGTGATGATACTAGGTCAGTATAGTAAACCCCTCAAAGGCTTTGGCGTTCGTATGTGTCAGTTTTTTTTTATGACATTTTAAATTTTTTCCTTATCTTGATGTTTTTTCGCTTAGTTGTAACATTTTGGCAAAAACGTAGTTTAACATAACTCGAGAACCACTTGTCCGATTTTGCTAAAACAAACTCAAAAAAATTTAGAACTACAATTTCTTTAATCCGTTCATATAACGTTTTTCTTTAAAATCAACAGTTTTGCCGGTAAAAATAAAATATTTTTTTGCCTAAAAATTAAAATTTTTTTTTTTTAAATTCATAAAAAATCCAAAACGGAAAAAAGGATCAAGTGTTATTAATTTCACGTAAAGTCACATAACCTATAAACAAAATGCGACATAGATCATAGAAATCAATTAACGCGTTCCGCTTTTATTTACAATTAAGTGAAGGTATCCCATTTTGACAAGAATATTGATATTTGTTTTTATTCAAAAAAGTGTCATTTATCGCCTTTTTATAAATTTTCCCCAATAACTCCAGACTTCTGGCCATAAACTACTAAAAAAATTAAGTAAACATTTTTATAATTTGTTATTTTTATTTTATTTATTTATTTTTATTTATTTTAATAAATATTGCCTAGACTTTTTCGATGGTGGTTGTTCGGGACTAGTGGCATCGCATTCATCGCTGTCATCAGTTTCTGAACCACACATAATGTCAATGTGTGACTCCACTGTTGGCCCTTCTGCATCTCCTGAAAATTCTTTATCATCAAGATCATCCTTGTCTTGCCACACAAGCTTACTCCACCAGCAAATTTCCGCAATTATTGCACTCGGCCACTTTTTGCCTCTATATCTGTAAGTTTTTGTTTTATTAAAATGAGTTTGAAAAAAAAAATCAGT
The DNA here is from genome assembly GCA_930367215.1 of Pollenia angustigena. NCBI lineage: Eukaryota > Metazoa > Arthropoda > Insecta > Diptera > Polleniidae > Pollenia > Pollenia angustigena. Next base: position 253,579,200 of record OV884057.1, read on the forward strand.
ATTACCTCATTTCAAATGGCATAGCAACTTGATGATAGCGTTCACCTTGTTCATCAGATTCGGTAGCCAATTGTTTGCTGAAGTAGTCCAGATGATGATGTAAATAATGGATTTTCAACGACATGTGGACACCAATTTCCGAGAATGCTCTTAACATCCTTGCGACAGAAACATTGTAGTTGTTAGAACGATGCTTTCCCAACAAGCCTTTGATTGCCTGCCATGCATTCAATTCAGCGTCAATCAAAATATTGTTGAATGCGTCACTTTTAATCAGCTTTCGTATATCTGGACCATTTAGTACGCCTGATTGGAAAAAATTAATTTGTTAAGATGGAAAATCATGGGAAATGAATGTGATATTATAACTTAACTTCTTTAATTTTACTTTCGCTGAGTCTCGGGTAAATTAGTTTCAAACACAAGAAAACTTCATCTCTTTTGGCGACAGTTTTGATAAAATTCTTAACAATTCCAAGTTTAATATGCGGTGGAGGCAGCAATATCTTCTCCTTCGGTACTAGAGGCTCACGAATAATATTGGCCGTTTGTAACCTGCTGTGCTCTCTGAGTTTCCATCCGTGGCATGCATATTGGTCACCGGAAAATCGTGTGTCCCAGTCGCACAAAAAGCACATATATTTTATATAGCCGCTTTGAACACCGCAAAGCATTGCTACAACTTTTAAATCGCAGCATATGCGCCACATATGTTTGGCGTAGTTAACCATTTTTAAAATATTTTCCAGTGCATCATATGTTTCTTTCGTTTCTGTACTATAGGCGATTGGAACTGAAGGTTTTTTATTGGTCTTATGCAGTAAAACCGCCTTCAAGCTGAGTTTTGAACTGTCAATAAATAATCTCCAGTCATCTGCTTCATATTTTATTTCCATTGCGTCCATCAATTTTCCTACATCCGGGCAATATGCAGAAGTTTTTTCATCATTCACAAGGAATAAACTTTGGAGTGTTGCCTGACGACTTCGATAAGCTCTGACTTTCACACCGGGTGCCAACAAATTGTTTGATTTCAAAATGGAAGCCAGCTCTTCCGATTTATGCTGTGTTAATTCCAACTTGGCAACAATTGAATCAAGCTTATTTTGATTTATTAAAATTGGCTCATTGGATACTGATGGCTCATATGGGGGATCATCACGTGCATGATATGTCGGAGCAGTCGTAGAAGAGAAAATATCTGGACTAGAAGCTTTTGGCACAGGAATGTGGTCCGAATGAGGCAATGGTGTTGCGGCACTTGCAACACCAACGTAATTATACGATTTTCTTATCCTTTTTGCGGCTCCTTTATTCGCACATGCATAGCAATTCAATGGATTGTGACCTTCGCCAGGATTATTCCAAGTCATTGGGATACCGAATGGCATACTTTCACGTCTTCTATTTTTCCAATCCATTAGACGGTTGTAGCAATCATAAAAATCAAATAACCTTTTGTTTATTACTTTTTTTTTTTTTAATTCTAAGAATCATAAAAAAAGTCATAAATGTTTTTGCAAAGTATTTTGTGCATATCTCGAGCAAATTTTTGAAATGCATACCTTCACTTAATTGTTAATAAAAGCGAAACGCGTTCATCGATTTTCATGATTTATGTCTCATTTATTTCATAGGTTATGCGACTTCACGTAAAAGTAATAGGACTTGAAACTTTTTTTTACTGTTTTGGATTTTTTATGAATTAAAAATAAAAAATTTAAATTTTTGGGCAACAAATATTTTTTTTTTTCATACATTCATTTTTAACTTCGAAAGTGTTGCACATATAGGAAAACGGTATAGAAACAGATTAGAGAAATTGTAATTCTTAATTTTTCTAAATTTGTTTCATCAATATCGGACAATTGGTTCTCGAGTTATGTTAAACTACGTTTTTGCCAAAATGTTACAACTAAGCGAAAAAACATCAAGATAAGGAAAAAATTTAAAATGTCATTAAAAAAAACTGACACATACGAACGCCAAACCCTTTGAGGGTTTTACTATACTGACCTAGTATCATCACCCTGACTTGGAATTTCTCACCCCCCAGATTGGCTGTTGTACTGTGTAATTATTGTCTCAAACATATTATTATGCTCAGAAGAAAAACGCAAACGATTATTCAAACCATGTTTCTATATTTCCTAAACATGTTATATGGTTGTCACAATAAAACCTATAAAATATTTAATATCAAGAATATATTTTTTATTAAAAACACATATATAATTTAAATATATATAAAGTATATAAATATGTATATTAAAAAATAACATTAAAAACATAAATTTAGCACTTGTAAAAATAAAGTAAAGACTAACTTACTTTTTTTCTATTATAAAATCGACTATTTTTATACACTCTGCAACAGCAATTGAAATAATTTCCAAGACGGCTTCAATGTTGTAGGTTTTCTTTGCTGTTAGAAAGGTTACGTTATTGCATATTTATACTTGATTATAATTTTATATAAATAACATACCTGTTTCAATAAACTAATTTATGTTGTAAGTTTTGCATCGCAGCATGGCCTTTTTCTCCCCGAAAACTTCTTAATTATTTTGTAATCATCCATGTTTGCCGATTAACTGATGCTCGCGGACGGAAGATAACTTTTTCTTTATAAACACACACTGTTGGTTTTAACAAAAACTGTTTGCTCATTTAGAGAATGTAATTTAAAGCAAACAAAAATTATGGTATTAAACATAACTTTTTGGTGTGCAACTTGTATTATGATTTTAAATGTATAGTTGAAAATATATATATTATAGTAGCAAACATTTCACATAATTTAATATGTTAAGCTAGATCAAAGTAACTTTTTAGGTGTAAAACACCATATCGAGCCTTAGCCGCGAAAATAACGTAAGCGATATAATTTTCAATTTTGGTATTTTTTAAGAAATGACTTAATTGGTAACACTTGCATCATCTACGAAAATATCATGGTCATATAAGGTACCGTTACGATTTTATAGCAAGAACAATTTTATCGTAAGCGACAGATTTCATACAAAATTCATATGAAATAAAATAAAAGAAAACTCTCTCCTGTAAAATTTGATTTTTGGCGCTTACGTTATTTTCGCGGTTAGGGGTCGATATAATATTTTTATAGTCATTTTAAAAATGTTAAGGACAAAAAATATTTTTTCAAGTTATATTAGGACTATAATAAAATTATTAGGGTGAACATATAAGGCAAATATGAATAAAAATGGCCGTAGTGACCACTCAGTAATCATGTTTTTTCTCTGCGTGTAGGCGTTAAAATTGGTTATTGTCCTAAGTCGGGGTGACCACAGTGAAGGTTAGATGGTTTAAGCTCCAATACAAAAGCAAAAAATAAAAATAAAATTCGTTACCTTTTTTGATTGGCCCTTCTCTTCAAAAACCTGCACCCAGAGAAAAAACATGTTTAAATATGATCACCTCCAATAAAACAATTTTTGAAGAAAATTTTAAACATACGTTTAATTTAACCATATTTTTGTCACCGACAACCAAACAATAGTCAAATAAGACCTCCATCAAGAAGCCACAGCCATATTATGGTTGCCTCTGAACATGTAATGGTTACAAATATGTAAAATATTTTTAACACTTATAATATCATGGTTGGTTTTTAACCATAACATTTTGCTCTTAGAAAATAGGAAAATACTATTGTTAATTTAAAAACGAATTATTGTCATATTTAAACATAACTTGCTTAAATGCAACAATAATATGTTTGTGTCTTCTTGAGGAGGACTAATTAAACCATAATGTGGTTGTAGGTAACAATAATATGGTTAAACTAAACATAATATGCTTTAACTTTTCTTTAAAAATGGTTTTGTAGGAGGTGACCATATTTAAACATGTTTTTTCTCTACGTGTATGTAGTATATAAAGTACATCTGTGTAAATTAATTTCCTATATCCGATCTTTAATTTTTCTGTTTGCTCTGTGCTTACTTTATCTGAATTTGTTAAACTACATGCCAGAGTAGTAAAATTGAATTCCTGGTTTTGGGTTAGAAAAATATTGCTGCCTTGGCACATATAAATTTTTAAAATTGTTGCCCTGCCTGCCGTGTTTTGTGTAAGTACATATCGACCCCTAACCGCGAAAATAACGTAAGCGCCAAAAATCAAATTTTACAGGAGAGAGCTTTTTTATTTTATTTTATATGAAATTTGTCGCTTACAATAAAATTGTTCTTGCTATAAAATCTTAACGGTACCTTATGTGACCATGACATTTTAGGAGATGATGAAAGTGTTGCCAATAAAGTCATGTATTAAAAAAAACGAAATTTGAAAATCATGTCGCTAACAGTATTTTCGCGGTTAGGGCTCGATAAACTGGTTAAAGATTGATGTTTGACTGTTGGCTGGCAGGTTAGAACTTAAAGAATTCTGATGAAAGAATGTGGTGGATCTTTAAACATGTAAATGCAACCCAGGTTCGGACCCCAGCTCAGCCAAGAAAATAATCAATAAGTTTTAATAAAGATTTCATTTTGTAAAAATTTCTTCTTCCACTAAAAATAATTTAATTAAAAATAAATTTGATGAACTCAAGCCTAACTAAAAATATCAAAAATTGAAAATTAATAATTAGTATTGTGGTTATTTTGTTGAACTATTTATGGTTTTTAATCCAAATTTTCTAATATTTTTAATTAGGCTTAAGTTCATGAAATTTAATTATCATTAAATTATTTTTATGAAGAAAGGAATTTTTACAACATGAAAATTAATTAAAATTGTTATTGATAATGAAAAAAAACAAAAAAAATGTACTTGGACTTCAAGAAAAATTCTTGACAAAAGTACGAAAAAACAGAAGTAAGGAAAAAACATGTAAAATCAATTAAAATGGATAATCATTCAGGAAAGCAAATTTCGATCTACCAAATGTTAAAATACAATTTGGTTTAAGGATTGATGTTTGACTATTGACGTCAGCAGTCGTCGATGGCTGCGAGTGTAAGACGGCAAATCTATCTGAGGAGATCGAGTGGTTGCGATCGAAACATGTCATGGTAACCTGCTGGCCAGGGTTCTAGCCCGAGCCACGTCAAGAATGAAAGATTATCAATAACAATTTTAATTAATTGTCATGTTGTAAAATTCCTTTCTTCACAAAAATAATTTAATAAAAATTAAATTTCATGAACTTAAGCCTAATTAAAAATATAAGAAATTTGGATTAAAAACCATAAATAGTTCAACAAAATAACCACAATACTAATTATTATTAAATAAAAATGTAATTTAAAGCAACGAAAAGTTCATTTAATTTTTACTGTCAAAAATTCAACCGCGAATTCCGTAAAAGCAATTGAATATTCAGTTATCTTATATAAAGTAATTGTCAAAAAATTAACTACATATTCCGTAAAAATAAATAAATATGCAGTTATTTTATAAAATTTTATTGTCAAAAATGCAAAACCATATTCAGTAAAAACAATTAAATATTCAGTTATTTTATATAATTTTACTACCAAAAATTAATTTTTACTTTTCTATAAAAAATTAATTGCTTGTTTTGTGTAAGCACTTCCTATTTTCTATTTGTTAAAATAATTTAGTTAAATACATTAAATTTTAAAAGTAAAATAATTGCGAAACCATATAAAAATTAAAAATATTAAAAAATTGTGGCCAGTTTTTGTTTGACCTCTAATGGGTTAATAATTCGAAATATTTTTCGTGAAGATCTGCATAAACTAGACATGCTGGGTTGTATCAAGCCAAAAGTTACGATTTAAATATAAATAGCTCATTTGATCCCAGCGGTAACTAGAATGAGTAAAGAGGCCTTATTTAGCAGTCAGAAGCCCTTCTCGCCGCATTCCATACTTATTTATTTTTTACACAGGTTGTCATTGGGCGCAAGTCCTTCCTTCCACACTTCCTTTAAAAACAACTTCGATCCCTTCCCAAAGAAGGGAGTAAGGAAGGTCACTAAAAATAAAAAGTAAATAAAACTGAACAAATTGCTTCCTTTTTAAAGAAGGGAGTAGCGAATGTGTACTGAATATTTCAGAAGGTCTTTTAAAAAGAAGTTTATACCTTCTAGAAGGCATACTTCTGAAGGCAGGATATCATGCGAAGCGAATCTTTTAAAAAGGAGTATAGAGGCATTCAAAAAGGCCTGAAACTTGCGGTCCTTTCAATATTTACCGCTGGGATGTTATGCAATTTTATTTAAAAAAATACAATTAAAAATTAGAAGTCCTTAACGTTATAACGACCACAAACTTTACAAAAAACTAAAAGAAATTTAATAAAAAAATATGCTACTTACAATATGTTTTAAAAAAGTTCTCATAAAAGCATCGTTTAAAATTTGTAACAAAAAATTTAAATTAAATTTTTAAGTGCCTTGTTTTGTTTATTTGTCGCTTAATCAGAGCCGTCCAAACAAACTCGTCAATAAGGATTCGTTATGTTCGTTGGCAAGACGGCGTACTTCTCCATGAAGGCAAACACAAAGTTATTTTGTTATAATTTTATATCTATTTACTGAATCTATCTTATTTAGAACAAAAATTAGTCCCACTCCAGGAAACCATAGATATTCAGACTAGCCCCACGCTAGTGGATTGGAAGTTCAGCTTTTCGAATCCTTGTTCGCGTTTGGAGTTGAGCAAGACACCTTGCTCAACAAGCGGATTTGAATGATTTTTTAGCTTTACCTTAAATTCAACTTGTGGAATCTCTAAATCTCAATGCAAGTACACTCTGTATATTCTTGATTGCTCTTTATAAATATTTAATATTTAAATAAATTAATTTAATATCGAAAATGTTGTCATATGCATTGCTTAAATATTAAACTCTACTGCATTAAATACAATAAAAACTTGTAACACGAAGCAAAAAAGTGACATTTATATGAAAGCAAAAAAAAAAAAAAAAAAAACCATCACATCAGGTGAAAAAAAAAAAGAAAAAAAAAAGAAAAAAAAAAAAGAAAACCTATATAGAATAGAAAAACGTTACGAGTTATGCGGTTCAATGAGTGTTGATTTTGAACAAAATATGACATCAAACAGACAAAGACTTCTTTGGTAGTTTCTTCCTACTTTCTTGCTCTTAAGTAAACAAAAACCGAACTGTTACAAGGATATTGGAAAGTAGAGAAAATGTACACCGTTAACTTTGAAAAGCAGAAAACGAGTTTAAATAAAATAGAACGATGGATTACAAAGGAAGCAGTATGCCAAAATTTCTGCTTACTATTTGCTGACATTTCATTAGGTCATCATTATAAAGTCTTTAACATTAAACTGAGTGTGACTTAATATACATAAGTATGAGGATTTTGGGTTAAAGGATTTAATCGTTTATTGATAAAAATTTCTTGGCGAATTCATAGACATTTTTGAAATGGTGTTTATTGTACCAAATAAATAATATTTTTATACAAAATCTATTTCTTTGCATTGTCTGTTTTTTGGAAAACCTTAAAAAAATAATAATCTGCTGCAAAAAACAAATAAACACTGGCGTCCATGAAAAATCTTTTTCTAGTTTCTGCTACAATTTTCAATTTAGTTTTGCTTTTTGGTTTATTCTCAACTCATGGTTATTGTGTGATATTGAAAACATGTTCCTGAATACCCTTTTTTTCTCTTAGTTTCTTTTATTTTCCTGCTGGTGATTGCTAAATCATTATGGCGTATAAACGTGTTAAAAGAAAAAGTCAGACGCATTTCAAACGGCCGACTGGTCTTTGTTGTCTTATTCATAGAATATTTTGTCGATGTTTTCTTTTTTTTTTCTAAAATTGTTTCCTTAACGAAAATACATCTGTGTCTGGCTAAATAATAGTTTTCAATCGGGTTAGAGGATTCATTTTATTTTTTATTATATTTTTTATGGCAGCTTAGCTTCTAAATATTGAAAACGTGACCTTAATTTTAAATAGTTTTTTTTATTAATTTTTTTTTTTTAAGGATAATGACTTTATGGCAAGAAAATGATTATTTATATTAAGATTTTAAATTATTAAAGGGGTTGATTCGAAAAGTCATTAAAAAGTTTTGAAAATTTTGAAAAAATTGTTTGTTCCCTAACCCTTATCATGTATTCATGGGTAAAAATAGCCCAAAACGTTTTTATTTTCAAAATTGTGAGTATTTTTTTTAGTACAGGATAAGGGTTAAAAAATAATTTCAACCGCTTTATTTTTTAAATGTAACAAATAAAATAACAAAATAATATTTTGTTCTAACTTTAATAAACAATAACGTAAACCTTCAACTCGATGTAGAAAAGCAGACCAGAGTTAAAACGTCAAAATTTACAGTTTTATTTAAAATATATTTTTGCTCGCATTTAAAATAATTGCATCCAAAATACATCAAAGATTCGGAAATTTTGTTGTTGTATTTTTTTCATTACAACACTCTCAAAGAAGTACACTGTGCACCGGAAAAATTAAATAAATTTCAATTGGCTTTTGGTAAAATAATGTGACAATTTGCTTATACGCAACAAAATTGTTTAGTTTATTTCATAGGAAATAGTTAAAATATTGGATTAAATTTTTTCGTTGTTGATTACAAATTTTATGTACGCAATTTTTTAAATATTTTTTGGCTGACCGGCGCTGAATTTATAAAATTATTTATTGGAATACAAAATTTTTTATGATTAAGATCTCTCTATGAAGTGCTTAATTCCCAATTTTTATTTTCGATAAATACACTGAAATTTATTTTTGAAGAAAAGCCAGCTTCTATGCGCATTTCACTTGTTGCTAAGGCCAGATCATCAGGAAATCTTTTTCCAAAGAATTACACACAATCAAGTCTTATTTGCAACGAGAACAAAAGCTTATACAAAACACCAACAATAAAGAGTTTGTTTTGGGGTACCAGGGGAAAAGGAGATATTGGAACATTTACTCTGCTACTGTCCGGCACTCGTGCGCTCCAGGGCGAATTGTCTAGGAGATCATTACGTCCAAGGCCTCGGGGAAGTCTCCGGAATTAGGTTAATGAGACTCCTGGCATTCGTCAAGAGAGTGTGGGGTACTCTGAGTACTATTACATATCGGAATAACCTTTTTCTAATATTCTTCTGTGAACTATCGTACAGCGTGGTAACGCTAGGGACCTATTTGGTCTATGCGGGGTCTTTGTGACCGGTCATTCTAACCTAACCTAACCCAAGAGTGTGTTTATATTTTTTTACATTCCCCTACAACTAGTTGAAATAGATTTGTATTTTTAAGTTGGTAAAAAAAAATTAATTGCTTTAAAGGCTTCATTTTGCCTTTAAATATTTGTTAAATTTCAAGCGGTCGTGCTCCACCCATACAAAGACAAAACACATATTTAAGTCAATTAAAAAACTAGTACTTTTCAATATATTTGGAAATCTATCAATCTGCATTATCAGGCATAAAAATACTTCGGTAGAAGCTGGATGAAAGTAACCCCCCACACAAAGGGAATACCTAATATAATTTATTTAGAAGCTATAAAAATCGAAGCTCTCAATTATGCTGAGGAGTTTTAGAATCCTGATATGCATTTCCAGACTCATAACTGTTTCTGTAGGAGCTGGGAAAAGGTTACCCCTAAACAAAGTGAATACCGAATATTTTAAGAGCTGGAGCATTAAAGCTTTCTTAGAATCAAAAGAGTATTAATCTGCATTATCAGGTTTAAAATTGCCGTCGTAGGCAGTGTAACCACCAGCAAAATTCAACATTGCACTTGAGGTGAAGCTAAATTACCCGATTTAAATGAAATAACACCTGATTAACAATTTAAAAACAATAAATAAAACTCCTAAAATAATAAGTTTAACTCCCACATTTAGTTGCATATATCTAGGAAAGGTTCAAAATGCTCATTGCAATTCCTTTATAACGGGTGTTTTTTAAGTCCGAAAGAACTAACAAAAGGTTAGCTGTCAAACGAACTGTCATACTGCTCTCACTTTTTGATTAGGCACATCACCATAGGTAGATACATTCATGCTTGAACAACGCCACCCAATTTTCCAAATTTACTTTGCAAATCAGCCATCGATTTTAGCAAATCATCATGATTTAAATGACGCAACTTATTTTTTCACAAATGAAAGCGATGTGTTGATTTAGAGAAAATAAATGGTTAATTAGACGTCAAGGCCGTGCGATGTGACACCACTTGATTGTTTTCCGTAGGCCTGTTAAGTCACTGGTTTATGTTGATAAACCAGCAACAATTGACGTCTTGGAGGTCGACATTGCTTATTATATTCGTGACATGTAGCTAGCAATACTCAAAAAGAGGAACGATATTGGACGTCTGCAATGCGTTTCGTCAAGGACAGGCGCAGTGCCTATTTGTTTTAAATCAGTTTCAAATAATGCCGTGTATTAATCTGCGATTAAAATTAATTTGTTTTGTGTTTTCTACCATTTTAAGTTTAACGGTCTTACAAAATACTCTTTATAACATTTTTAGTAAACATAATGCCTGCAGGATTTTATACAACTGTCCCTTTCGTATTTTAGTTTTACAACTCTTAAGGACGTTAAATATTCCTCAAACAAAAGAATTTGAAAATTTCCAGACACAAACAAAATTGATTATATGTTGGAAATTGGAATCATTTCTACCTCCAGGCTAGATTTTAGTTTAAAAAACTTTTTTCAATAAACTTCAGGCTCTAAATTACTATTATAGCCATATTTATCTAACTCTATGAGTACATCTTGCGACATTTATTACCAAAGTTTTGAAAATATATATTTAATGAAGAAAACAAGACTTTGGTTCCGAAGACTGTGCATTTTTTATCAACAATATTTAAAAAGAATGAAATGTGATCGCTGAAATCGAACCTTGATTTTATTTGGGTATCTGAAGTAAGAATTTCAAATAACACCTGAATTACACCTAAGAGAAATTACCCACACTCTACCCACGACAGTAAGATTATACCAAATTCGGGTAATTACCCACAAAGTGGCAACACTGGTCGTAGGAGCAAGGAAAAGTAAACTCCCCTAATAAAGTGTTAAATTAATATCGAAAAACATAACAAAAGATGGAGCTTTTATACCTCCTAAGGATCAATAGAATAATAATAGCATATCATGCTTAAAACTGCCTTGGTAGTTTATTACAGCAACCATCGAACTTAAAATATTTCTAAGAATCTACACTATCAGGCTCTAAGTTGTTTCGGTAAGATTATGCAAACACTTGTTTTATCGCTTATTTAAATAATTTCAAGTTTGTGGGCATTAAAACATAGCGAAGGTAATCGATTCCCTTAAGAATGAGTGGTGTAGAAGACGATCTAGAGCTACAGCTGGATTAAAGTTGTAAAATTTACAATAATTACAGGACTACATCTTTTTATATACATATATTTATTTCTGTTGTTCTTATAAGGAGCATAGGGTCGTAACAAGCATGTTCCATTCGGGTATAGTGGGTGCGATTAATTTCATTTATATACAGCTTTTTTGGGCTTTCATCATTTCTGCTTCCCTGGGGGTTCCATTCAAGTGCCTGCCTGGCAATATCATTTGCACCTTTAAGGTGATCACATTGTATTGGGATTTTTTGTCTTATTTCCTCTACCTCTTTAGTGATATACAATTTGTCTGTAATTTCTATTTCCCATGCAGAAATCTTAACATTTTACATCAGAAAGTATTGAAGAGGATTTTTTATACATATTTTGAATTCTCCTGTTAATAATTCATTATTTGTATCACTTTTCAGTTATAAAAAAATCGGTTAATCTAAAAAGCAAAAACTACTAACAGCCATTTTCACCAGGGACCGGAAATAAGAGTTATTTTTCAATTTTTGAAGAAATAAATCATACATAAATGAACATCGTAGAAAACTTTTAATTACACCATCATGATTTTTAGGCGAAATTCATCCAACATATTGCATGATATTTAAATTTTTGATTTTTATTTTAACAATCAAAAATAAGAGTTATTTTTGATTTTTATTTTTTTAAATGAAAAATAAAAGTTATTTTTGATTTTTATATTTTTAAATGAAAAATAAAAGTTATTTTTGATTTTTATATTTTTAAATGAAAAATAAAAGTTATTTTCGATTTTTATATTTTTATCTATATATATAAAATTGTAACGTTACTGACTCACTGATTCATCATCGCACAGCCTAAACGCCTGAAGGTAGACACTTGAAATTTGGACCAGAGATTGGTCACTCCCCAAATCGATCCACTAAGACGGGATTTTTGGAAATTCGAATGTTTAGGGTGTAAAAAAGGGTAAAAACGGGAAAATTCGGTAACCTTATATCTCCAAAACTAAAAGAGATACAAAAAAAATTTAATACCTATCGTTGTTCTTTAGAAAAATAAGCGGACAGGTGTCTGGTACTTTTTTGAAATTCGGCCCTATTTGGGAGTAAACGTGTAAAATCTGAATTTTAGTACTTTTTTGACACCCCATCTATCTTTTGAACCAATAAACATAGAAACAAAGTTAATACCACATTCGAAACCTAACAAAAAAATACGAATTCAGATTTGGTACTTTTTCGAAATTCGAACATTTAAGGGGTAAAAATCGTAACTATTTTTGGTACTTTTTTTAAAAAACATTTTTCTCCATTCATTGACATATTCGTACTGAATTATAGGCCCCCACTACAATATTGCAATTTTTTATACTTTAATGGGGGGAAAATAGTACCAAAAAGGGGAAATACGAGAAATTTGATATTTTACTTAACTTTTTGGTTCTACAACTGGTATTTTTTAAATTATCGTTTATGTTGGACCTAAAAACATAAGATTCATCATGCAATGTTCGGAATGGATATGAATCCATAAGGGGAAGTTTTTGGTACTTTTCTGTTAATTAACTGGTACTTTTTGAATTTCCGTTAGTATTGGACCTATAAAAATAAAATTAAACATGCAATGTCCTGAATGGATAAGAATCTATAAGACGGAACTTTTTGGTACTTTTTTGTTCATTTACTGGAACTTTTTGAATTTCCGTCAGTATTGGACCTAGAAACATAAAATTAAACATGCACGATCCTGTGTAAATAAGAATCTTTTAGTGGGATCTTATTGGTACTTTTTTATTCGTTTGCTGGTACGTTTTGAATTTCCGTTAGTATTGAACCTAGAAACATAAAATTAAACATGCAAGGTCCTGAGTGAATGAAAATCTGTAAGAGGGCTTTTTGGTACTATTTTGTTCTTTAACTGGTACCTTTTATATTTCCTTATTTATTGGATCTAGAAAAATAAAATTTTTTTTGCTACTATTTCGTTCTCTAGCTGGTATTTTTTTTAAATAAACTGATACTTTTTTTAATTTAATATTTATTTTTGTGCATTAAATAAAAAAGCAAATTGGTGTCTGGTACTTTTACGAGAATTTAAACAAGTTTAAACCTAGAAAAATAAACTTTGGCATAAAAATATGTCCACGAAGAAAAAGGAGACGCTAACGAAGTAGCGGGTTAAATGCTAGTATCAATAATAAAAATCAATTCAAAACTCTTATTTATTTGTTGATGCCGTATGTATTATAATATGCTGCTTAGAGCGACTCACCAAAAAAAGTGCTCGGTGTACCCTCCTAAAAATGAACCTTGGACTTTTTAAGATGACATTTTGAATATTTCGGCTCCAGCTTTGACCTCTCGTGAGCTGGACTAGTTTGAAAAAGGGTCTATTTTTGTATGTTTTGTTAATTAAAGAATTCGTTTCCTTACCAACATATACAAATTGGATATGGTAAGAAGGGTTTTTTAAGGCTCATCCAACTGTATATACAATTTGTCCAAGGACGATCATCGACGTCCTTTTTATAAGGATTTTCTGTAAAAAAACGGTTTTTGAATTTTTTGTTCGGCGTTGTTTGTAATAAAAGTGCCAAATTAACATACTTTAATCTTTAGTCGATTTAATTAAATACGTGTCTCAGCTTTTTTTGAAATTCGTGCTAGTTCGTGTTTTGGCAAAAATGCAACGGGGTGGTAACCCTTCGTTTTAAATAGGGCAATATGGGTATCAAATTTTATCTTTTGGCAAGTATATCATCTTTGTATGTAAATAATTTAGATTTTTGCAAATTAGATGCATTTTACACGGTGCTCTGGAATATATATTAATGCAATTTTGTAGTAATTCTAATATGATAGCGGATTTAGTTTTTAGATCATGTATGAATGAAAATAGGACTTAAGAAAGAAAAAAAGAAATTATCCACGACTTTTTGGCGGCCTATTTTTTTCGCATATTAAAAAAAAATCATTCAAATTTCTATATGAATATATTATGTGACTTATTTATTATCAGCTATAAAAACATTAATGCATAGAAAGAGCTTATAAGTTTTGGCTGCCATTCAAGTCAGTGTTAAGAGGTCGTTTTCAGGTGTTCAATTTTACCATCATAATTGATTTTAAATGTTCCTCAGATAAATTATATCTCAAATCTCCCAATATTAATCTGAGTGCTGAAAATGACCTTTCTACACTGACTTGCGTGGCAGGTACAGAATGAACAATTAAAGCTAATTTTCGAAGCCATGGAAACACAAATTTTTTGCTCTCCCAATATTCCAATAAATTAGCAGAAGTATCGAAACGCTTTTCTTTGTAATTGTCTATTTCAAAATAAGCTTTGCGTACGCTGTCATTTATTGTCGTAGGAGTATCATCGTCGTCCGAAGACGAATAATTCATCTCCATTGACCTTAAGCCGTCTGCTAAAACAGATCGAGAGCTTCCAACGGAGCTTTCATCTATTACAAATAAGTTTTCTTCAACAGGTGGCGTACCGCAGGAAAATCGCTGAGTTTCAGTGTTATGCTAAATACAAATAAAAAAAATATTAAAAATATATTATAAATTATTTTAAATTTATTGTCTTAGCTCACCACTTTTACTAACTGGAGTACAATTTTCTTTAAATGATTTTTCGCAGATTTTATTTTGTCATGTGACAACACACGCTTAAATCTGGGGTCTAAAAACAAGGCTGCATACACAGTGTCGCATTCAAGCAACTTTGTTTGCCTTTTTTCGACGTGATCCAGAAGTTGCCTGGTCATCTCTGTATTCAAGCCTTTTAGAGTAAAAATTAGCTCTAGCCAATTTTTATAAAAATCTCCGAACAGTAAATTAGATTTTTGTAGATTCAGCGTCAGAGTATTTACTGGTTGTAGAGCCTGTATAATTTGTTCTAGTTCCGTCGACTCATGTATTTGGAGCTGCTCAGATGATGGCAAATGTTCACAGCAAAATTCTTTTAGGTCTAGCAGTCGCTTCAACATATTATAAGTGGAGCTCCAACGTGTTGGTACGTCGATTATTGGTTTGAGGTTTTGGCTACTTTTGATACTATGTCTGGAATAAAATGAAAAATTTAACAAACACACATTTTGCACATGAAAAGTTTAAGGAAATAACTTACCGATATGCAGGTGTTCTCAAATATTTTACACTTTTCCTTGATTTATGTACTACATTTGTATTTAAGTTATCTAAAAAATCTTTAACTGCTAACTGCAATGTGTGGGCAGCACATTTAATAGAAATAATATTTTCGAATCTTACATTATCCAATATACTTTCATAATTGTCTTCAATTTCACTGTCACTTTCTTCGTCATAACTATGCAATGATAACAGCTCCACCGCTTTCACCATATTTCTGCCATTATCCGTGGTTATTGCATAAACTTGCTCCTTATCTATATTGAAACTTTTCAAAACATTTTCAACTTGAGTCGTTAAATATTGTGCAGTATGTTTCTGCTTCAATTCAAGCATGGCCAGTGTGAATATTTGAAGAGTATTGGATGAGATTATTTGCAGATTTATGCCCAAAATAGCACGATCATGGCGAGTAGCTGTATCCATTTTTATGCAAACTATTTTATTTTTTGTTATATTTTTTATATTATTTTGCAACTTATCAAATTTATCTTCCAAATGTTGTAAAATATTTCTAGAATTTATTTTTGGAATATGAAGACCATCAAATATTGGTTTTGTTAATGTATTAAATGGCTCACTATCAAAAAATGACAAGGGCACTGATTGTTTGGTTAGCAAAGTAATACAAGCATTAACAACTTCATTCACGGACATTTCAATAGTGAATTTAATTTTTTTATTATTTTCGCATGTATCACTGCTTTTTATTTTATCCCTTTTTCCATCACATTGGTCACTATGGTCCTTTTGTAAATGTCTTTTTAGATTAGTTAAACATATCGCACTCAATTTTTTTTTACAAATTTTACATTCTCCATTGGAGCCATCAATAATATAGAAATCACGTATGTATATATTCCGTTTTCTTCCCATTATCAAATTATGTAAAATTTTTACTTTTATAAATAAGCAGTGCTTGTCACAACTTCTCCCTCGCGATTGAATGTTATTACTTAATATACAATTTGCATTGCAATTAATAAATTAATAACAACAATAAGATTACGCTAATAATAACAACAAAAATGAAAGAACAAATACCTAATAGCGGTATTTCAAGTTCAAGGGCAATGCACAGCGTAATTTAGAAACTTTCTTACACACATTTTGTTGTTATAACTGTGTACTTTATTTTTACTTTAAAACGTAACAAAGATTAATAAACATATTACCTATGTCACGAATTTTGAATTGATTTTTATTATTGATATAAAAATATAAAAATCAAAAATAACTTTTATTTTTCATTTAAAAATATAAAAATCAAAAATAACTTTTATTTTTCATTTAAAAATATAAAAATCAAAAATAACTTTTATTTTTCATTTAAAAAAATAAAAATCAAAAATAACTCTTATTTTTGATTGTTAAAATATAAAAATCAAAAATAACTCTTATTTTTTGATTTTTTTGATAAAAGTCATAAGAGTTACGGTCCCTGATTTTCACACATGAAAAAGTTCCTGTTTCACTTTGTTTTTCTTCTCGGTTATTTCTATCTGCAATTTATTTACTAGTTCTTTAGCAAATTCATTATTTTACATTTTTAAGCTTTTTTTTATTTCTTTGTCTGCCGATACCAACTTTGTACATTTATCGCAACTTTGAGTTGTTTTTTTTTTCGCTTTTCTTGTTCTTTACCTATTTGTTATATATGAGCTTCTTAAAACAAATACAGTTTAAATGGAAGTAGTTACTGCTGCTGAAAATTGTAAATTAAAAAAAAAAAAAACAAACGAAAGCAAACAATACAAACAGGTGAAGCGAACAAAATACAAGCAAGAGCTTTATAACTCAAGAAAATTTACAAACTTCCTGTTATGAAAAATTATGGTTTTTTTTATCCTATTTTTTAACTTTCTAATGTTTTTTCTACAATTTCAAGAAAAATAAAATGCAATTGTATTTTAATTTGTAGAAATTGGTTGAGTGAGGGAACAAACCGATTAATTAAGCAACATACAAGTGCAGTCATGATGTAATATGGAGCGTGAATTATACGCACATACATAGTTACATGCATTTGCATGTTGCTTTACAAGAGTTGATGTGATGTGCTGCTGGCTAACTGTTAATTATTGCGAAGAAGTGTTTGATCTATAAAAAAACGAGGCCAAATTTTATATTTGGTTAAAGAAAATCTATTGTACACAGAAAAAATTATTGCCGAATTATTTTCAAACAAACGCTTGTTTGAAAATTTTTTAATTTCTATAAATTTTTTTCCTGATTCAAACAATATTTTTGTTTGATTTTTATTTAACCAACAAAAATGTGGACAACTCTTCAAAAATATAATAAGCGCGTTATTGGTGTCAAGTTTTCATAATTTTGTATGAAATATTTAACGCTCTTTAATGTTGTAGTCTTTTTGCATTTTTTTATTTGATCGTAAGCAACACTTCTGTAGGTGAAATATAAGAACAACAACAAAAAACACACACAGTCTATTTTTGGACGCTTTAAAAAAGTGCAACTATAAGAAAAACAATAGCAGAAACAACATTACAAGAAACAACATCCCGTTTTCAATTTTTTAAAACTGTTTGGTTAAATACATCAAATACAAAAATAGAATAATGACGAAAAACATATCGAGTCGGTCTGCTGCCGTTTTTGGTTACATTTCTTCTTTAGCAAAGGAAGAGATACAGCAACAGAGAGTGATAAAGAAAAACATTGTGTTGCAGCGTTGCCATTTTGTTGCCTTTCGGGTATTTTTTGGTGCTTTTTTGCTTATGCAATACCCGAAATTTTGTTAAGCACCCGTTTTTGAAAAGCGGGTATTTATAGTGCTTTTCACAATTTCTCACAATGCTTTTACAATATTTATTTTTTTTTTTGTACCATTTTTTAAAACTTCGATTATATTCAGGATGATTAAGATGAGATTTGCTATTTGGGGTACAATTTTGGGAAGGCCTATAAAGATTTTAAGGTTTCAAATGATAAAAAAAAGTGATAAAAGAAAGTTGCATTCGTTTTACCAAAAACTTTATTTACGAGGTTAGATCTAGGCTTCCTAGCAATTTGGAAATTTTACAAAACGTTTACTTTTTAGCGTTGACAACATATTTTTTTTATTAAAATTTGGGCTGTCATTAAGTTTTATAAAGAATGGTCGGTAACTGCAAGTTTTCGGTAATTGCAACAGGCCAGATTCAGAAATAGATTTTAAAATCGGTTGAAATTCATTACACCTTTTAAAAACGGTCGTTTTGAAATCGATTGATTTTCATCACATAATTTTAAATGAAAATGGTCACCCATCAACGCCATCGCCTTTTTTAAATTTTGAAGGTATATTATATTCGGCACAGCCGAATGCAACTTGTTTTGTGTTTAATTAAATTTAAAAAATGGCTCAGTGCTTTTTTACGCTTTTTTTTGTTCAAAATAGTGCTTTGTTTAAATTTTAAAGTGCTTTTTGCTCTTAAAAAGTTGGCATCACTGTTGTGTTGTGTTATGTGTATAAATAAGACTTCGTTCAAAAATTATTCCAACAAAAAAAATGCCGGCGGCTCTGCTCTGCCGTCATCTTCTCATACAGTGCTTACTTGTGTGCGCGTCATTGCTTGTTCAAAAACTTTTTTTTTTATTTTGAAATTTAGTATATGAATTTCAGTAAACTTTTTGTTTGATTCAGTTAAATTATTTGTTTGAAAAAATCAGTGTTTTTTTCAAAAAACAAAATGCAAATAAATTGTTTGAATATGCAAATTTGTTTATAGGACCGATTTCAGACAAAAAATTGTTTGATTCTACAAATTTTTTGTTTGAATTGGAAAAATAATTTTTTCTGTGTATAAACAAAGTCTTTCTTTTGAAAAATTTTTCCTTCGATAAATTAACTGTGGAAATCTTTAATCATATCAAAAATTTTTTTATAGAAAATTTAACCAATAATTTCACTGTAGAAAACTTATCGAATCTAAACATATTCTATAGACAACATTTTGTATCGACAAATATTCTATTGAAAACTTGTAGAATCATTGAATTTTCTGTAAAAAATTTTATTATCAATAGGAACCTTTCAATAAATTTTCCTATAATTCTTCTATAAAAAGTATTTTTATTAAGTTAATTTATCATTTCGATAATTTTTTTTTCGAAATTTATAAATTATTTCGATACATTTTTTGTAATAAATTTTTGGTGTCGATTAACTCTTTATGATTCAATTTCGTATCGATTATTTTCCATAAGAAATTTATCGTTTCGAAAACTTTTCTATAGAATACATTTTCTACGGGAAATTAATCGTATTAATGGAACTTAAGAGTGGTGTCAACAATGGTAATATTTGCAATTAGGACTACCCCATCTAATGCATTGTATACTGGCTGCCACCAATCATTATGGTGAAAAAGTTATCTGCAAATACAGCGGTAAGACTAGTGCCACAACGGCATGGAGAATTAACAACATCGAACAACCGTCACCTCAGCATTTTAGATAACTCACAGAGTTTACAAAAGAAACCTACGGATTCCGGCAGATGTATACAATAACGGGTCTTAAACACAGTATGATAATGATTGTGGGATTACTTCCAAGAAGTTGGACTAGAGCATTGCTTTGAGGCTGCTGTCATTGTCTTCCGGTATGGTGGTTTTTCTGGCAGAGCTATCCACATTATTACCGGTTGTAAAGCGTGCATGAAATCCATTAAGAAGGTGTTTGTAACATCGAGAATTGTTGAAGAGTTTTGGATGTTAATGGGGGAGATACTGAGCCATTCATAGGTTACCCTTAAATGGGACATTAGACACAGAGCTATACATGGAAACTGTTTAGATGTCTCGTTGGCGCATGCAAGCATCAGAACGGTAAATAGGTGTTTCACTATCGACGAGCAAACAACATACCTCACACAAATTTCATATTATCGCTTGTCAGAAATGACTTTATGAAACTACATGTGCGGAAACCAGAAAAAGCTGGATCTTTATAGATTAAAAAAGGCCGCGGCAAGCTAAAAAGATGATTGAGGCTATAGGCTAGGTCTCTCCTATGATGCGACGCCGAAGAAGAAGTGGAGTCAATGAAACATATTCTCTGCCATAGCCCAGCATTGTTGGGTCGATCAACCGGTTGGCTGAGTGATATTCACAGCATTCAAGTAATATAGGATGTCTGGGAAACAGTGACACTTGCTACCAATGCAACCTAAGCCAATCGTATCGATAATTTTCTAGAAGAACTTTATGGGATTGATACATTTTTTGTAAAGACTATTATTGTTGTTTTTTTTTTATCTGTATAAGGTCCAACTATAATAGGCATGAACAAAAAGCCTCTTAAATTCATTTACAAAAGCAAAAAACATTAAATTGCGTACGGAATGTGCTATCAGCTACGCATTTTTCTCCAGCAAAATAAGAGTTTTGTAAAACTTAACAAACAATTTTCTTATGCAAAATATGGTTGCTTGATTAACATGTATTCGCACAGTTGCGTAAGCCAGCCTTTGCATATTGTAGTTGGGCCTTTAGATATTTCTTTTATTATACCCTTCACCACAGGAGGAAAGGGTATGTATGAGTTTGTCATTTCAATTGTATTGATCTTGTACTGGGTCCTTGTGGGGTTTTCAAAAATCCCAGACATTATGGGGGCTTTACTTATATCACACTATAGTCTAGAAAAGTCTGCTAATAAATTTTGCATAATCGGTTTGCACTTGTTTAGGATATGTGCAAAAAACCTCAGCTGCCTATAAATCTCACATTTTTACCAATAAACTTCCAGTTTCCTTACATCTTTGAACTTTTTTTTTTTAAGTTTCATCTTTAAGAAACTAACGGCCTATTTTAAAAATTAAAAGTATTGAAAACAAAAATAAAATACTAAAATTTAATTGACAACATGCTTTTGTAAGTTGTTGTTGTTTTAATTTTGTTTTTCATAACCTTCTTACAACTACAATTAATGTTGGGAGAATTTCAACTAATTGTAGTAGGGAATGTAAGATGAGATAAACTCACTGTTTATTGTTCATGTTTTTTGTTTAAACTTTGATATTGTTACAAGTAGAACTGTTGCTTATAAGTCTTATACGTTTAACAGTTTTATTTGGTTTAATATCTTTAGTTTTTCTAAAATCTTTATGGATAAATTTTCCTGATGATCTGGCCTAAGCAACCAGTGAAATGCCCATCAACAATAAATTTCAAGTGTTTTTATCAGGAAGAAAAACTGGGAATTAAGCAGGAATAACAAAATCTTTTGAAATACTAAAATTTGTTTTTTTGTTTTGAAGATAATTTCTTACACGAAATTTCGATTCAATTTTCTTAAAACAGGCAATTATTGATAGTGATAGTTAACAAAATCCGTTTATAACTTATCGAGTTATACACACATAACAAATTTTTTCTGTCCGAAATAATGCAATTGCGCTCATACCATACGAGCTAGAACTTGACTCAGATATTTCCTAATTATAAAAAGTATTTAATACTGAAATTGAGACAACTTGGTTCAATATTTTATCTGGCCCCCATACAAGTGTTTTCCCGTGTTATGTATTCTTGTACGAAAGGGTCCATTTAAAACAAGCTAGGGTGACAAGAAAATTGATCTCGTACATAAGAGCTTTGTTTGATTTTGAAAATCTGCAAATTAGGACTAATATTTCACTCAGCGCCCATACGAGTTAGTGAGCATGTAGGTTTTGAATACTATGGTGAATCACTTTTACTTGTTACTCATTGCATTTTCTTTTCTATTAATTTCACAGTCTGTCTATGATTTTGTTTTTTAAGTTGTCATATATTTTAAGTTGGTCACACCTTTAAGACCGTAAGACAGTGAGTATCTTAATAATTAAATAGCTTTGCTCAAGAAATAATAAGTTTCGTAGCAGTAGCAGGTATCATCAAATTACACATACATTTACAATCTTATAAAAACTCACACACATGCAAAAAGAAAGTTTTAATGTATTTGTTTGCAGTATTGTACTGGTAATTTCTGTAACAGCACGTTGCAAAGGATAACACAGCTAATTATTTACAAGGATTAAATATGTTATGTGCTTATGTATTTTGGCAGAAACTCACATTCTCAAAGAGCCGAAAACATGAAAAATTAAACTGAGTCAACTGCTGCAACTTATGCTAAGTACAATGTTGGTTTTGGTTTTTATATTTTTGTTTCATTTCTCTGTTGCTTGTATGTTTGCTGTTCATTCTCTTTTAAATACTTTACACTCCAACGCTTAAAAGTTTATTTCTAATTTCAAGAATTTACAGTGCAGGAGAGAATTAAAATTAATTGGTTTTTTTACGTGTGATTATATTTGCAAGTTATAATATGCTAAAATTTTGCTCCCCGCTGTTGGTTTGCGGGAACATGTGTAAAGTTTGGATTTTATTTTTTTCTTCTTTTATGAACATTAAAGTGTTGGTATTGGTATGTGTGTGTGTGTGAGAGTTTTTCCTACATACTTGTATATCCTTATGAGCATGTATGAGTTCTTGTTGCTTTCCTTTTTCCCATTTTATATTCTTTTTGTTTGTTTACCGTGTAAATTCTGTGGTATTATGGTGATCATTGTGACCATCCCCATCATCATAATTTGCCTCGTTATGATGATGGTGGCAGCGGTGCTGGTGATAATGCCGTTGATGTATTGGAAATCTGTTCGTTCTTTCCTGCTCTTAACTATATGTAGTCCTCTTTTAAGTATATTTTTATTTACATTTCTTTTTTGCTTTTTCCATCCCCTTAGCTTATTTAACTCCATATGCTTTTGCTTTCTTTTTTTCTCTTTTGTTTTGAGAAAGTGTATGCTTATTTTTTCTACACTTAATCTCGTTTAATTAAAATTAATAGAAATAATGTAACAATATTATGTTGCACAACATGAGCAGGAAGCTGCAACAAATGAATGAATAAAAAATGAAAACAACTGAAAGGGTAAAAATTGTAAATTAAGATTTATAAAGTGCGTAAAACACTTTGTTTATAGAAAACTAAATATCTATATGTTAAGAATTAAATACATATAAATATGTTTATCTCAGAATTTTTATTTTAAAGCGTTAATGGAATAAACATACATTTTTGTTGCATTCCAACCAAACTGTCCGTAAAGTCACTGTTACAGCAAAATGTTTAAATGCTTTTCGAATGGATTAGATTATCGAAAAAAATTAATTAATCTCTTATTTTTACTAAAAAAAAAATTAGTAATCGATAAAATTTCTTAAGAAAATGTTATAAATCCATAATTCTGTTATCGATAACTTTTTAAGGGAAAATTCTTTTATAGATAATTTTTCGTATGAAATCATATTAACAAGGAAATGATTGAATAATTTTTTAGACAAATCGATAATTTTCACAAATCATTGTTTTTTAAATAACGCAATTTAAAATGACAAAAAGTTGATATTAATCTTACTAAACTCAAAATTCTGTTATTGACATTTCTTTTTTAGAAAAATTCAAGAATTAATAAGTTTTCTTTTAAAAAAATTAGCTATATATAGTTTTTTTTAAGTATCGGTCAATTGTCTATAAAGAAATTCTCTTATCGATAGGATTTCTTAAACACCAAAAACATTTCATTAAGAAGTATTCAGCTTTCGATTATTTTAGAAAAAATTCAATTATGGAAAGATTTTTTTAATATTAGTATTTGAATTTTGGTATCAATTATTTTTCTTTTTTTTTTGTATCAATAACCAATAATTTTTCTTTAAAACAATATTATTATTATTTATACATTTTTTTCTGGAAAAAATCAATATACATTTTGAATTATTACAAAGAATAAAAAGAAAACGATTTTAACTTAAATAATGTTAAAGGGAAAGTGAGAGAACTTTTACATACAGTGCAAATGCAAAGTATCAAAAGCATTAACTGAACATCGTACACCTTGAATAAGGGCTGCCATATATTTACAATATTATACCCATACAAGAAAAAATTTGGTTAGCTTTAATTTTATCAATAAAAATTTATTAAACGTTGATTTATTTCTTCAGAAAATTATTATCTATTACTAATCGAAAATTGTTCTCCAGAAAATTTATTATCTTTTTATTATGGACATTTTTTGTAATAATAATAATAATAATTTCTGTTAATGATAATTTTCTTTCCAAAAAAAAGCAAATATCAAAAATACTCCTCTAAAAAATTTGCTTAAATTTGCTTATTTTTAGAAAAGTTATGTTATTGTTAAATAATCTTTAGACTTTTCGAACATTTGTGTCTAGAAAAATATGCTACCGATAATTTTTCTAAAAAAATTTGCTGTTAAAAAAAATATATTTTGATAATTAACTGTTAAAAAATCTCATTATCGATAAACTTCTTCCAGAAATTTCGATATCGAAAACTTTTTTCAGAAACATTTTGTAATTGCTTATTTTTGTTAAGAAAAATCCAATTACAGTCAAAGCCCGGTTTAACGAATGATATTATGTTCAGACCTTTCGTTATACCGAGATATTCGTTATATCGATCAGTAATTTTTTACCTTAAAATTTTATAAAAACGGTGGTACATAATTTGAAAAACATCAAAATTTAATTGTTTTTATAATTTGATGTAGACATAAAACTTTAATTGATATTTTTCATGTTTATTTAAGAATTTTTTTATTTCTAATATGTCATTTCATTAAAAATCATAAATGTTCAAAGGTGCATATAAAACATACATACTTATATTTGGATGCTATGAACATAGGATTATTTTTACATTTCATTTACTATTCATTTCTTAAGAAATCTGTTATTTTTATCCCACTGTCTGTAATTTTTAAATTTTTCACAATTTTATTTTCGTTCTTTTTTAAGGTACATATTGAACATTTTGGTATTCCACACTTTTCGGATATTACTGAAAGATTATTTTCGATTTTGCATCTAGGTTTCACAATAAACTTAACAAAATAACTGAAACTTTAACGAAAAAGGCAACGCATCACACGTGTTCTTTAAATACAAAGCAAAGAAGCCAAAAATGAACACAAAAATCTAACTGTTCTGTAACGATTTTTTTGTATTTTGCTTTGTCATTCGTTAAATCGGGACTATTTTTTTTTTGCCATTCGCTATATAAGGAAGTCAATGAAAATATTTGGCCATTCGTTTTATCGGATATTCGTTAAACTGCGTATTCGTTATACCGGGCTTTGACTGTATCTATAAATTTTCTGTTGAAATATTATGTAGTCGATAGTTTTTATATAAAAAATTTTGTGTTATCTCAAATGCTTAAAAAGAAAAATTGTCTTATGCATTATTTTTTTTTAAATACCCCACAACACTTTTTCACAAACAGCTAAAAAACTTTTAGAATTGTTGGTATTTTATTGTCGGTTTTAAGCAAACTCATAAATATTTATTAAATTTTAATCCTATTTCGTGTTCGAATATTTTTAAAATCAACAAAACGGCTAAACATTAACAGCAAAAACAACAACGAAAAACATTAATAAATATATTTAACTCCCCACATTAATAACAACCTATTTGTTGGCCATTGGTATTTGAGTTTTTCTTGTTTTTCTTACAAAAAGACCTTCTCCTCCCACTCTTTTAAAATCACCAATTAGAGGGAGACCCTTTTTGCCAGTATTTTTTCGGTATTTAGCATATAGACAAGACTATAATGAGGTTCATAATGGTGCAGTTTCGGATGCTGGTGTTGACGATAATTATAAATTCAATACGTACAAGCTGGTACAATAAAATATACGCATTGTCCATTATATTTATGACGCCTCGGGGAAGCATCTTTTACTTTGTCAGTTGCCTAGTTTGTATGGATGGAAGGGGTAATAGAGTCCCTTCATGCTTTTCGTTAATATTGTTGTTCTTTTTGTTTTTTTTTTTTTTTTTTTTTTTGGTACACACTAAATTATTGTTGTTGTTAAAAGAGTGTCGGTCAACAAATAGAACACAATTCTGTGAAAAAATTGTAATGGACGTTTGTAATTAGTATGTAAAACTCTAAAATTATTGAGCTGTTAAAAATTCAAAAAAAGCGGCATTGACAGCAGGTTTATTAACGAAAACAGACAAACATTGATATGTTTATTAGAATTTGGCGTCATAAAAATGTAAAATTCAAAACTTTTAATAATTAAGAAGAGAAAATGAGTAGAATTTTTTTAGTGAATTTTATAAGAAACTAAAAGAAATTAAAAAGGTCCCTTAATTTTGCAAAAAACAATTTCAACATTTGAAAATTATACAGAAAATCGCTTTAAAAAAAAAAAAAAAATCCTAAAATTTTGCAAATGCATAGCGTCTTAATTTTTTTTAAAGTAACAAATTCTTAAAGCGATGTGACTTTAATATAATCTTATAATAATGTGAGCATCTTACAAGAAGAGAGTAATTATGCTTAGAGATACACACTGGAGATGTTACACGACCCTTTCCGATTTTAATGAAATTTGGTGAGAAGGTTCCTTTTATCTTATAAGGAACATATATGAACGAAAAAAATTTTAAAATTTGTTTTTCGAAAGTTATGTCATATTAAAAATGTCATAATTTCGCAGAATTAGCCGAATGTGTTGAGCTTATTTCTTCAATATCTCGAACCTACTTGACATTCGAAGATGATTTTGATGTCATTTTAAAGAGAATACTTGGGACTACAAACCATAAATTGAAAAAAAAAAATTTTTTTGAAAAATGTAATATCTGCAAAATGTTAAATTTTAAAAACGGACTAAGTCAAAAACTTATTTTTTTATTTGGCTGATTTTTTTTTTGTATAATACCTCAAACTGGTCTTTAAAAATCCTGAAACTTTGAAGGAGTTTTTTTTTTTTTTTTTTAAGATATGATTTTTTTCCTTTCGCAACCTTTAAAAAAATAATATTAAAATATAATTTTAATATTGTAATTTTGAGCAATAAGTACACTGTGCAAGTTGCAAAAAACGGTGGCATGTCATAACGTCCAGTGTCATAGTGTCCATGGACGTTATGACACTTTTGAAAGTGTCATAATGTCCACAACTTAACTTATAATGAAAAATATTAATATGTAAACAAGTTTCAGATCATAACCGGCCTTTGGCCGGGTGCAAGGATTTTCTTCTCTATGGTATAACAAATACCGGCTTCGCTAACTAAAGCTTCTCTGCACAGCGCAAGGATTTTTTCCTCTATGTTATAACAAACACCGGCTTCGCTAAATAAAGCTTCTAAAATCTGCCTTGTTTCCGAACGAAAGCCGACTATGCAGAGAAGCTTTAGTTAGCGAAGCCGGTGTTTGTTATACCATAGAGGAGAAATCATTGCGCCCGGCCGAACGCCGGCTGTGCAGAGAAGCTTTAGTTAGCGAAGCCGGTGTTTGTTATACCATAGAGGAGAAAATCCTTGCGCCCGGCCGAAGGCCGGCTGTGAAGAGAAGCTTTAGTTAGCGAAGCCGGTATTTGTTATACCATAGTGGAGAAAATCCTTGCGCCCAAAAGTGTTTTCGTTATATATTTAATATATACACCCAGAGAAAAAGCAGCAAAACCATTTTTAAAAAAATTTTTACCATATTATGTTTTATTTAACCAAATCAATGTGACCGACAACCATATTATGGTTAAATTAGTTTCGTTAAAAATAGTTTTGTTGGTTGGGACCATAATGAAACATGTTTTTCTCTGCGTGTATGCAGATCATTTTTTGTATTTAACTTCTTTAGTAATTATGGACCTAATTACACTTTTTAAAGTGTCATAATGTCCATTTGCAAAGTGGCATAGTGTCCATGGACGTTATGACATGCCACCGAAAAAACAGACCAGCCGCGCACCTGGCATTTTACCCTAATTGGGGACGCTGAATCCAGTGGTGCTAACCGTTTTTTTAGGTTAGCTCTTGTTTTCCAGATATACCGCTATTTCGAAAATGTAAGAGGCTGCACAGCATATATTCGCGTGACTCAAAAACGGTTTAGTTTATTGAAATAACTAAAAAATACATACATCATACATTTGACCCATCTAGGAGCATCCTACGCGCTGTACCATACAAATATTGCGGCTTAATAAAATTCTTTAATTTGGCCCCTGCAGCGCGTAGGATGCTCCTAGATGGGTCAAATGTATGACCAACCCCACTTCATTATTTATTGCCGAATTTCTTTTTAAAATGACATTAAAATCATCTTCGTATGTCAAGTAGTTTTCGAGATATTGAAGAAATAAGCTCAACACATTCGGCTAATTCTGCGAAATTATAACATTTTGAATATAACATAACTTTCGAAAAACATATTTAAATTTTTTTTTTCGTTCATATATGTTCCTTATAAGATAAAAGGAACCTTGTCACCAAATTTCATTAAAATCGGAAGGGGTCGTGTCCCACTCTTGGTCGTTTTGACATGGAATTACCCATATAGTAAACACACCAATAAACTTACGTTTCAATTACCCAACAAACGCAGAGCTTTGATTTCAAATTGAAAATGATTTGAAATCAAACGTTTTCTCATTACATTCTCAACAAAAAGGGGCAATTATTATCAAGTTAAAAAATGACTTTTTTCAAATTTGGATTATAATACAATGTGGAGCATAAATAAAAATATTTTATTTTTTTAATATAAATTCATTATTTATTTAAATAAACTATGAGATAAATATTAGGCAACATAGCCAAAAGATGAAATAATGTTCTTTTCGTCCTCTAATTCTTTCTTTACTTCCCCGTTTTATTTTCCTTTTTTTCGTATTCTTAATCATTGTAATTACTAATTATAATTCTTATTTTTTGCAAGAAATTAACTGTTCACTTTATAAAAAAATTTATTTTTAATAGTAAAACACGTGTAACCACAAAGTAAAAAAGTGTAACTAATCGCCAGTTTTAATGTTTACATATCGACCCCTTTGCGCGAAATTATCGTATATGCCAATTTTTTTGAAATTGAGTTTTTGATAAAATCTTGTTATAGATTCAAAAAGACGTCTCCTGACAAATTATTGTAGGCGAATTCCACTTCGCTGCTCCAAAAATTGAATGTGTATTTTCATTTTGATATTGCAAGTGATAGCAGAGAAAAGTAGAAAAATTTAAAAAAAATACGATAATTTCGCGCAAAGGGGTCGATATATTTTTCGCTTTAGTATTGCCAAGTTTAGTGTAAATTTTAATTTAACATTTGATACCAATTTGACATCAAACTGAAAAATATTTGATATCAAATGTTTATTTTGAAATCATTATCAATTTGAATTAAAATGTCAAATCAAACAATTGAACAACTTTTGAGAACTGTGTTTGATGCCAAATGATAAAGTCATTTCAAATCAAGGGTTTGACTTCGTGATTGTTGGGTACAAGACCATAAGATCTCACACTTGACTATCAACAGTCTATGTAAACTACTATTATATTCTTGAGCAATATAATTTTAGTGTTTATTTTTCGATGTAAAACTTCGTATCCGTCCATTTTAACTTAGCATGTAGCATTTTTTTAAATCATAATGTACTCACAGCAGTATTCATAAACATTTTAAAAATCATTTCAAATCTGTTTTAAACATAAATCGTTAAAATTTTATTCATAAGCGAATATTACCTTAAAAACCCTATTTTAAACCTTGTGTAAATAAGCGAATTGTAAAATTGGTTCGACCCTTGTTTAAACCAATTTTAAAATTACATTTTTGTTTTTTGCTGTGTGTTAATGGTAATTTTGACCATTTTTGCGAGAAATATTCCGTCACTATATTATTATGTATTTATACATAAAAAATTAAATGAAATTCAAAAATATGTATGAATGTTAAATGTATATTATTTATATATTTTTCAATTTCAGAAATTAAAGCTCAAAAAATTATTAATTGTACATTATGAACTAGTGATGTGTAAACGATCAAAACAAATAAAATAAAACTCGTTATTTGAATACTTTTTGTTATCAGCAATAAAATCATCATATAAATGCTGTATTCACAAAATTATTTAAAATTTGACATATCAAATTTAAAATTCTTAACAATCGTTTATGAATACGAGGTTAAAAATTTAACTTAAAAAGTAAAAAGAAATTACAAAAAAAAAAAAAAAAATAATAAAAAAAAAAAATAAAATAAAATAATAAATAAAAAAGTTATTAAAATAAATTACCAAAAAAAATGTTAACAAAAATGTTTAAAAATGGCAGATTTGAAACTGTTTGCATTGCTTATGAATTGAATATGGTGGGGTAATCGGTTCCACAGACGAATTTGGAGAAACGTAAAAATGTCTAACTGATATAAGGCTACGGTAGCGAATAGAGTTTAAATTCTTTCCTCTGTTAGATCTTGAAAGAGTTAATCTTCTGTATAAATATTGAGGTTGTTTAGTAAAAATCAGCTTTTGTGGAAACAATAATGAACGAACTTTCAACAGGTTTTCGAGTGTTAAATTGTAGATTCTTCAAGACGTCTGCGGGCAAAAACATATCTAGCAATATTGTTGAATGTCACATTAAGCCTAGATTTGCATACTGAGTCACAGTTTGCAAAGAGTTCGCAGGCATATAAAAGTTTTGGCAGAAGAAAAATAAAAAACAAAATTAAAAATACAAAAATACAAAAATTTGTGGATTTTTTATTTAGAATTTGTATATGACCTTAAGGCAAACAAAAGCACAACAACATAGACACAGGTCAACAATAAATATTGAACAATCTTATAAATTTTTTTAAATCCACTCTTCAACCTTAATTTTCGAGTGTATAAAACAATTTTATTGCATTTCTTTTCGATTTTATACTTAAAACAAATTTATTTGATAAAACTAATTTCTTGCTTTTTTGCGTAAATGAATGTTGGAAATGTATACAAATTTTATAAATACAAATTTAAATTGTCACTAGAAAATTTCTCAATGTTTATTTGTGGTTTCTGGTAGTTCTTCCTACCAGGTCTTAAATATTTTGCCAGACAAATTGTTATTTGTATTGATTTATTCATTATTTATTGCTAAGAAATGGTCATAAATGGCAAGAAGAGAAAAAGCAAACGAATAGAATTTATGATTTTAAAAATATAAAATACAATTCCAAAAACACACTTAAATGACTGTGTGGTCGAGACATTTAACAAGAAATTATTTTAGAGCAAATGATTTTTAAATTGGAGAGTTTATGGCTGCAAGGAATTTTTACATCCCCCTGGAAGTCATAATAAACAAAATACGAAAAACAAGTTCTCCAGCAACACAAAATACTTAGTTCTTATTTAACAAGGCAACTTGTGTTAAATAGTGAAATTTCAACTTCAAAAGTCCCGTTTCCCAAATCATTAAATGACAAATGTGATATTTCTCTCTTCCGTTTTGAGTGTTACTTAAAATTTTATGTTTTTCAAAGTTTTTTTTTTTATTTTTGTACTTTCTAAAAAAACTTTACAATTTACAACATAATATAGAAAGAAGAAGAATAACTACAATGTTTTTTATGCCTCTAAGTGACGAAAATGTCGAAAAATTTGATTTATGGTTTAAACTGCATTAAATAAATTTTTTTTCATCACATTTTACAACAAGATTTCGAAAAACTTTTGCTTGTCGAAGAGAAAGTGAGAAAATGTTTAAATAAATGGAAATACAAATGTTTACAATGTTTCGTGTTCTGGGGGCAAGTTTTTTGAAAGACAGTTAAGGGCAAAACTGTTGAGTACCTTTCGCTACAAATAATACTATTTTATGAAAAGAAGTACTTCTTCTTACTAAATAGATGCGAAACTATCATTTCACTCACAAGAGAAATGTTTTATTACAATAATTATTTTTGCTTGTTTGATTCTACTTCTTTTCTTACAAAAGGTCCTTTTTGTTGCAAAAGGTGTCTATTTTTTTAAAAAAAAATTACTTTTGCTACAAACTATAGTTTTTCTACAATATGTACTTTGTGTTAGAAATTAATTTTATTCCCGGAAAAATATGTTAAAAAACCTACATACCTTTTTATTTCAAATGTTTCTTTTTATTATACAAAAGCATTTGGGTATTAAATAAACTTTTGTATTTTAAAAAGTGCTTTTGTTAAAAATGTGTACTGGTTGCGAAAGATCTTTTTTAATCTAATAAGGTACTTCTTGTTTAATTTAATAACTGTGGAATCTCTTATGACTAAAAATCGAAGGGACTATTGAAATGTTTGCGTACAATAAAGATGCCTTCTGAACCGAACTCAAAGCATTCTTTATTCACCGCTGTTGAGACCAGGCCGCTGTGTCCGTCCACAGGCGCAGTCCGCTTAAGAAGAGTGTATTTTTAGAGAGCGTGCACTGTTTTGTTCAAATAGCCGGCAAAAATAATTTTAGTGTCGGATTTAAGATTTATACAAGAGTTCTTTGTGCCGAAAATTGTCTACATTCATATATATTTTTATAGCATTATTGATATTAGTGAAATTTATGCAAGTTATGACATTAACCCATTTCTTACCGCCGCACAGTGGTATTTTTTTGGCAAAAAGTCTATTTTTTTACAGTTATTTTTTAGAAATCTTATGATGCAATTCTGTAGAGAAGTGTTTCATTAGTAGAAAACCATGATTTGTTTTCGAAAAAAATAAAATTTTGTATAAAAAAGAGTGTGGTAAAGTTATCTAACTATTATACAACGAAAACTGATGAAAATTTTACTACATTTCAGTTGTTTATACAATAAATATGGTTTAACTACGCATAGTTTTAGAGCATTCTTATTAAAATATAGTATTTTAAATTTAATAGGAAAGAAAAATTATTTAAATTACATATATAGTTTAAGAGATCTGAGCAAATCAAAATGACTCCAAAAAATTTAGCATTTGCAGTTTTCATTAGAAAAAAAATAAGTTAGCTCGGTCTACCTCCGTGTTAGTACTACTACTAAATTAAAGTTTGGAATGTTTTCTTTTATTTTATGTAAAAAAATTCTGCGACTTTTTGCGATCTCTGAACAAACTTATAAATTTTGTGATAAAACTCACGTATTTTTTGTGAATATTTCCAATAAATTGCAATGCATATTTACAGTAAAAGGTTTTGTATACTTTTAGGCTTTTACTTTTACTTTTTAATAACTGATTGACAGCAATATCGAAAAAGTGCATAACAAAAAAAAGAAAAACAAAACCAAATGATTAGTTGAAATAATAATATTTGCCAAAAAAAGTTTAATGGCCATTTTCTCAATGTATCGACAAACTGTCTGTTACTTAATGTCAACATAAATTTATTGGAACGATAAACTGTCCGTTAACGATTTTGGGTTTCTCAATATACCGACAAAAACATTGTTTTCAGCTGGCAACGCCACTCAAAATATATGTAAAAGTTGGGAGTCAGCTGACTGAATTTATCTGTACGGCAAATAAAAGGAAAATAAATAACTGGCAGATGAGTGCCGGTTAGCTTTGCGATTAAAACGAAGCAAATGAGACATTGAGCAAACCAAATTTCTTTAATGTGCAGTTTTTCGTTGGGGAAAAAGATAATTGCCTAATGAGAAAATGGCCATAAGAAAACTATTAAATCTAACTAATTTTTGAAATGGGTTCCTTTTGTGTTTCATATAGTGAATTGTGCAAGGAACTTATAAATTGCAATAATAATGTGGATTTATTAACTGATTCCATTTTGGGTTCTATGGGCGGTGTGTGGAGGGCGTGGCCAATTTTGATTTAACTTTATATTTTTCTTAATTGAGCTAAATGAAGGCTCAGAGCAAAATTTCAAAAACTTTGGGCCAAACAAAATTTTGGGTTTTATGGGTGGTGTGTGGAGGGCGTGGCCAATTTTGATTAAACTTTATTTTTTATTTAATTGAGCTAAATAAAGGCTCAGAGCAAAATTTCAAAAACTTTGGGACAAAAAAAATTTTGGGTTCTATGGGCGGTGGGTGGAGGGCGTGGCGAATTTTGATGAAACTTTATATTTTTCTTAATTGAGTTAATTAAAGGCTCAGAGCAAAATTTCAACATTCTACGAGCACTCCTTATATTTTTTGCCAAACATTGTATGGACAAATCCCTCTGTGCGCCGTGTGTTTGAACACACGTTTATAATTTATAATCACAGATTATAAATCACAGATAAGTATAAAAAACTTAATGTGTGTGGCGTGTATATTAAAGTTTGGTGTCTTACCAAAAAAAAAAATATTTTTGTAAATTTTTGCAAGCTTCTCCCTTTTCACAAGAGGGGGTTTAAAAAGTGTCCAAAAATAGGCTCTTTTTAAATCAATTATATTATATATATAAAATAATCTGAATTATTATATATGTATTGCCGTGTGTTACGATATCTCCAAAAAGCAACCTAAGGCCATTTGCCCCTCAAACTGGTTTATATATGTGCCGCTAGGCGGCAGTAAATACCAGCGTGTGTTTCACCACACGTTGGTACTGAAAGTGAGATTGATTCGACAGAGATTTTCTTATATTTGCTTTGTGTGACTGCATTTTATGTTGTTTTTTTTTCAAATTGTCCTTAATACTTATTCTTCTAATTTGAAATTGAAGGGAACAAAATATTGTAATTAAAAATTGAATTTTATTTACATTGAAGAAATTTAGGCCTTATTAGCTTGACAAAAATAACATTCATAAATTCATCACTCTGGCCAAAGAAACAACTACAGCAATTGAAATTATTTAATTTGTTTTGTAATTAAGAGTCAGATTGGCTAAAATGTCACGTGAACATGAACATGAACATCAAGGTGAAAGAGCGTTCGCGTTTGAAACTGCTATTTATTTGTTCCCCGATAATACTGTCGGTGATTCGGATACGTGAAAAACAATCCGTTTCGGATATAAACTGTGGGAGATTTGCTTGAACATTGGCTACATGTTTCCTTTTGTTCAATACTCGTGTATCCGTTTTTTTTTTTCAATAAAAGTTTTAGACTCGATGCATCCGCCATAATAGAACTATTTTCACATTGTGAACATAAAATGCAAAGCAATTCTAGTTTGTCATTTTTTGTTTACCTCCCATTACTTGCTGTACTTGTTGAAAGGGAGAGGATTCCGCGCAAGCAGCACTGTTCGACCCAACCAGGGTACCGGCGCCCCTTCAAAAGTGGTAAAAAAAAGCCTTGAAAAAATACAATTCCCGACTTTGCATTCGATATACGAAATAACGTTCTGGTAATTCGTTGGACGGACAATTCTAAAGCTACACTCGCAAATAATTATTACGCAATCGATCCAGTAGTAGCAGTTCGTGTTCGTGTTTAACAGCCCCTCGCTATCAAAAATTACAACGGGCATATGGGTGGCGTGGATTTACATGGCAATGCGGTTGCCAAAACTGCATTTCTTCATAGCAGCTTCGCAAAACGCGAATCCTATCTTACAGTTTGACTTCAATAACTCGGTGTCCAAGTCTCTGCTGCTTTCGTCGGAGGATGCAATAGACGGAATCGAACCTTCGCCTACAGAGGATTCATTCACTTATCGTTAGCAACAAAACTTTTCGATGGTAGACAGCTTGCACGTTCCTTTCAAAAGCACCAGTCATCGCCGTTGCGTTATGTGTACAGCAAAAGTCACCATATTTTAGTGTGAGAAGTGCAACGTCCACATACACCTATACAATTGTTCCACAAAGTCAAACAATTTTATTTACAACACTGTTCCACACGTTCAAGGAATACGTACCATAAAGAACATAAATAACTAAACAAATTTGTACACAACAAAAGATTGCAAAACACTTAACAGTACCAGCGTGTGGTCAAACACACGGCAATTTTCGGAAAAACTACTCGTCGAAAAAAAAATTTTTTTTTCAGAAAATGGTAAAAATGGTATTATAAGACGTTCCTGATATTTTCAACAAAAAATTTCAACGTTTAAATTTTTGGTAATTAACCGGTTAAAGCTATTTTTGGGGGTTGAATGAAAGCTTTAGTCAAATATGGACCGATTCCGATAAAATTCGGTTAATGATTTGGGTAACAAACATATATTTTTGGCCAAAATTAATAATATAGCTTATAAGCACAAAGACTCTATTCCGGAAATAATTTTGTATGGGGGGCCATGTGAAATTATGGACTGCTTCTCACTATTTTCATTATGGACCGATTCTTTCCATTTTATGATGCTATTAAAAAAATCATAAAATATCATGTAGAAAATTTGATAAAATTATTTTAAAGATTGAAACCTCTACTTACGCTGATTCTGAGTCTATTGGTATACTTAAAGTTGGGTATTGAACCTCCCCCATGATGGTGTGTAAATAAAATTTATTTAGAAATGCACTGTTTGTTTAGTTTAACAGACTTTGTGGGCCTTTGATTCTCCTAAGTGGATTGTATTTACTGCAGCAAAGTGACAATCATTTAAAATGTATACGCAAAAGTTGGCATTGAACATAAAAGTTTCAGACAAAAATACAAAAAAATAAAATGCTTAACGAATGGCATTTAGACACTATTTTTTTGAAAAGAATCTTATGGATTTTGCTTATTGCAATAAACTAAATGTTCAGTTTTTAAAGAGTATTTAAAATAAAGTATGTTAAACGAAATACGTCTATGGCAAGTTAATAAGAATTTGGCAGAAAATTTTGGAAAAACTAATTAACCCTTATGTGAATGGCAAATAAATTACCTTTCTCGGGTACCTATATGGAAATAACATTGGAAACTAATTTTTTTTTTCGCGGAAAATATGTGCATTATCACAGAAAAGAACTCTGAGACTTACAATAGATGTTAACTTTCTGTCAAATTTCAATATTTTGTAAACGCCGTGAGTTATGCAACGTTCTCTCTAATATTTCTCTATGCATATTAAAGTTAATAAATGTGAAACAAAAAAATTGTAAATATTACACCGCACAGTGGCTGAAAATTTTATTTCATTGGCCAAAAGTCCAATTTTTGTTTGTCACCGATTTCAAAAATTTTAATTTGGTTTAATAGTAAACATATTAAAACTAAGGTAGCCAAAAAATTTGGTCCAAATATTGGTAATTGTGGGTGAGACATGTTGTTAAACACAACTTTTTTTTTTTAATTCAGAAAAAAGTATTTTTTTTAATATTTAATCCGAAAGAAATTATTATTGCACAAAAACTATAAGCGATAATGACCTGCTTGCTTTTCTGCCAGGTTGGTAGTCTTGTTATCTTTAAAAAGGTAATATTGTGTTATTTATATTTGAGATGCTAGGACATATTTTCTAAACTACTATATTTTTATGGCCCTATGCTCCAATTTGGAACGACGGGAATAAATATATATATATAATATATTTTTGTCAAATTTCAACTTTAGTAGAATAGAACTTTTGCGGCCCAAAAGGGACCAAGAAGGTGAAACCACTGATAGAAAGGTGAAAGTGTTTTCTTTTACCCTGTATGTACTCTTGTACCCGTTTGGACCCGTCTGTTTAACACTTTTTTAATTTTAATGAAATTACTCAAAAAAAAATTTCTAAACTACTTTATTTTTGTCAAAAGTGTTTTTTTAACCCTGTTTATAAACTTGTAACCGTCTGTTTAACAATTTTGTAATTTTAATGAAATTACTCCAAATTAATTTCTGAACTACTATTCAAGAAGGAAGATTCAGAGCCTTCGACTAGTACAACGCAAACAAAGGATATTTGGAAAAATGACACCATATTCTACGAAATACTGCAAGCCTATCAAATTTGAATTAAAAAAACAAACTCATGATGCCATTAACAAAGAACTTAGTTAATACTACATCCATTACAGTTAGCTTTAGATGGGCAGCAAATTGAAGTTAGCTACCAATTAGTGCTAACAATGATAGATGGAAAAGTAGGCCAGGCTTTGACTAACACGAAGGCTGCATCCAGCTGCATTATATGCCATGCAACATCAAGCCAATTAAACCAAGTCCCGACAAAATCATTAGATAATACTGATGCGTATGAATTTGGATTATCACCACTACATGCAAGAATACGACTTATGGAACACATATTTAAAATCAGTTATGATTTGGATTTCGGATCTTCAGGATCAATAAGAAACAACGAAATCAACAAGCAGTTAAGAAGTTCAAAAAGGAAACATGTTCAAGATGAATATCGAAAAATTTGGGTTGATTATAGATCAGCCGAAACAAGGGTCAGGCAATACAAATGATGGCAATACCGCAAGAAGATTCTTTTCAGATCCAGAAACAGCATCTGAAATAACAGGTGTTGATTTTAACCTAATTTTTAGATTTAAAATAATCCTAGAAGTACTTGCGTGCAATGAAGAAATTGACTCTAGAAAATTTGGAGATTTTGCTAAGGAAACTGCAAAAATATATACAACCAAGTACCCATGGAGAAATATGTCTGCTACAGTTCACAAACTCCTTTATCATGGAGAAGATGTCATTAAATATCAGTTGGTGCCACTTGGAGATTTATCAGAGGAAGCTCAGGAAAAAAGGAATAAGGATTACAGATTTTATAGAGAGCACAATACTAGAAAAATTTCACGAAATTCCACTAATGAAGATCTATTTACTATATTATTGGCAACGTCAGATCCGTTTATCTCCAGTATTCGAAATCAATGGAAAGTGGAACATCGGGATTTAGATGAAGAAGTCAAAAAACTACTTAAGAACAGAAATAACACAGAACAAAATATGGAATATTTGCAATCAATCTTTCAATTAAATGAACAATAATTATAATTCATTAGATCAAAGACAGACATTGTATTAGTAAAAAATAATAATAAATAGAAGCTCACGTTGTTACAAAAGCTATTAAAATCTATTGCTGCTATTATTCATACATTATCCACATATGTATGAAATGTTTTAATAAATAAGAATAAATAAGTGTAAACAAATTTGAAAGCAAAAAATTGTTTATTTTTCAGCAATAATAGCAAAATTTCCAGGGATTTTACTATTTTTTTTTATGTTAAAATTTTTTTTATAGTAAGCATTTAATTTTTTGAGTGTCCCATTATTACAAAAAATGTTAATGATTATTATTTAAATCAAAAAATTACATTTTTAAATAATTAAAAGAATTAAAAAAAAAACCAAAATTAAAAAAAAATTAAAAGTTCCACTTTGACCTTAAATTCCTCAATAACTACTCAACCGATTTTAATGAAATTTAAAGTGAAGAAAGTTTAAGAATCTAACTGTCGATTAAAGTCACTAAAATATCTCCTTCAGTTCAAAAGTAACAGATTTTTGGCCAATAAAAACCGATTTTCAGCCACTGTGCACCGGTGATTTCATTTATTGCAAAGATGTAACCATAAAGAGAAGAAAATATTAAACGACTTCAACACAAACAGAGGCAGAGCCATTTCTTGTAGAAGAATTAGATGCTGGCGTCCACAAGTGAAATATGGAAGACATAACATAGTTGCGGAAACCTTCTCACTCGCCCTTTTTTAGGCAGCAATGTCTATCTGCAGATTGAAAATTATGTTACAGTGCATACGTTTTGATAATGATGAAACCCGCTTATTAAGAGCAGAAACTGGTAAAGCTGCTACTCTATTTTTGGATATTAAGTCAATAGTGAATGAGAACTTACATCAGAGTTAGAAACCTTCATTGGCTTGCGATGCACCAAACACTACATAACTAAACGAAATAACGGGTTTAGATCTGTATTTTCCATACAAAAACTCAGGAATAAAAATCTAACTACTGGCACCTTTTTCCTTATCTCCCAATCATAAAACAAATCTGTAATGCAGAGTGTGCTTGGGAAAGATTTTGAAGTCAAAAAAATAATAAGAGCGGCCTACCGTAGTAGGAAGTTGTCACGACGTGTGTTCGCAACTACGTATGAAGAAAAGAAAAACACGTAAAGCTTGCACCAGATGCTCCAAGCCGATTGATAATAGGCATTCAACGAATTGTCCAATATGTAGCTAAGTTTTCATTTCTGGTTGTTTTTTTATTTATGAAAATATCTATGAAAAAAAATACATATATTTTGTTTGTTTTTCTTTTACTAAATTAAAGTTTTAATCCCAAATATTCATTACGACTTTCTTTAAATGGATTTTATTAGCTTTCACTAAAAATATACTTGCAGAAATCGTTTTTTGATATTAAATGTATGAAGGTACCCGCCCAATAAAAAATGAAGCTTCCACCGAAGCAGGTTTGTAAGGGAGAAACATAAAAGTTTCGCTTACCATTGCGCTTAAGGTAGAAGTACATAAGACGCGTTAGTGCGCGCGCGCTCTGTCGTCTTCTGTCAAAAAAAGTTAAACTAGTGTGTTTTCATAGAACAAGCTACATGCAAAATATTTTGACGCGTTTGCGCCAGAAAGTTGGTTAACTTTGAACTTTTTAACGCGTTGTGTATTTTTGACAAGTAATCAGCTGACAATAAAAAGAATAGTTTAACAAATTTGTGAATCATGAAAGAAAAACTTATTGAAGAGCTTAAAAAACATACAATATTTATATAAAAAGAATAAATTCAATAAAATAACAAAATCTTGATATACTTTCGAACCCGTTTTTAATGCACAAATAAGTAAACAAATAAAAAACAGCTGACAGGAATGGCTTTTGTAACGCGTGTTGTGTAACTTGCAATTTTTGACGCGCTAAAGTTTTCAAACGCACGACACTTGTCGACGAACTAACGCGTGTTATGTACTTCCACCTTTACGGAAGACATGAATTTTATATGGCGAGTTCCCACTTTGAAGCAATACATTTTTGACACATAAAGCGCATTATTCAGCGCACATAAAAATTGTTGGATGTAACGATCAGCTTTACACACTGAATGTTTTGATACAGTTATTTTTTAGTATTCTCCCTTACAAACCTGCTTCGTGGTAAGGGAACGCCGTAGCACTTGAAATGTTATTTTTTTTTAATAAAAGTTATTGAGAGTTCTTTTACTTACTTTACTGCATTTCTGTATGTCTCATTGCGTATCGCATATTTGTGCGCTTATTTTTTTAAATGTACCTTTAGTGCTTCGCAAAATGATAAAATTTTTTATTGGGCGGGTACCTTGCCATACCGTTAAAGGTGTACGATGAAAATTGGTCCACCACGCCCCACAGAGGGATTTGTCCATACAATGTTTGGCAAAAAATATAAGGAGTGCTCGTAGAATGTTGAAATTTTGCTCTGGGTCTTTGGTTAGCTCAATTAAGAAAAATATAAAGTTTCATCAAAATTCGCCACGCCCTCCACCCACCGCCCATAGAACCCAAAATTTTTTTTTGGCCCAAAGTTTTTGAAATTTTGTTCTGAGCCTTTATTTAGCTCAATTAAATAAAAAATAAAGTTTCATCAAAATTGGCCACGCCCTCCACCCACCGCCCATAGAACCCAAAATTAAATCAGTTAATAAATCCACATTATTATTGCAATTGCACAATTCACTATATGAAACACCAAAGGAACCCATTTTAAAAATTAGTTAGGTTTAATAGTTTTCTTAAACTTTTTTTGGCAAATATTATTATTTCAAATATTCATATTCATATGGTTTTGTTTTTCTTTTTTTGTTATGCACTTTTTCGATATTGCTGTCAATCAGTTTTTAAAAAGTAAAAGTAAAAGCCTAAAAGTATACAAAATCTTTTACTGTAAATATGCATTGCAATTCATTGTAAATATTCACAAAAAATACGTGAGTTTTATCACAAAATTTATAAGTTTGTTCAGCGATCGCAAAAAGTCGCAGAATTTTTTTACATAAAATGAAAGAAAACATTCCAAACTTTAATTTAGTAGTAGTACTAACACGGAGGTAGACCGAGCTAACTTATTTTTTTTTCTAATGAAAACTGCAAATGCTAAATTTTTTGGAGTCATTTTGATTTGCTCAGATCTCTTAAACTATATATGTAATTTAAATAATTTTTCTTTCCTATTAAATTTAAAATACCATATTTTAATAAGAATGCTCTAAAACTATTCGTAGTTAAACCATATTTATTGTATAACCAACTGAAATGTAGTAAAATTTTTATCAGTTTTCGTTGTATAATATTTAGATAACTTTACCACACTCTTTTTTATACAAAATTTTATTTTTTCAAAAACAAATCATGGTTTTCTACTAATGAAACATTTCTCTACAGAGTTGCATCATAAGATTTCAAAAAATAACTGTAACAAAATAGTCTTTTTGCCAAAAAAATACCACTGTGCGCCCTTTCGAAATTATGTTCAAGCTAAAAAATAATGATAATCAAAAATGTATTAATAGTAAGGAGTTCTCAAGAAGTTTAAGCTATATAGATCATCTGTTTCTATAACAAAATTTAAATTAAAACCCCAAAGGTACCCGGGTACTGATTTTTACGTTAAAAAAGAAGTGTTGAATAAAAGCAAATAGCCTAGTGGTAAAAATTTTGCGATTCCTACAAGAAAATAAGACTTAAGTCGGGCTACTTTCAACTTAACCAAAATTACAAAATGTGAACGTATCATTCTACATATTTAGATTTTTGAAATTTCTAAAGGTCGTTTTTTTAATTTTATAAAACTTAAAATTGAAAAACATAACAACAAAGCATTAAATTTGAATGTAAACCATTTATTGATAAGAAAGCTTAATATTGGCATAAGGATTTCAAACATATATCGGGTATATGTGAAGCGCGGCTTTTTTTGAAGAAGGCCATTCATTTAAAACAATCGCAATCGAATTAAGTGTTCAAACAGAATAGAGTCTTTAACTTCAGGCAAAAATAATTTAAACGTCGGCCATAACTTCAAATTATTTCTCCTTTTATTGTGGTAATTGTTTATTTTCTTTTGTCACTATTTTCTGTTTACAAAATGTATGAAATTAAATGAAAGTATGGAAGCATTGCTGAGAGAATAAGTGTCTATGTGTGAGAGAATTAGGAAAAACGTTCTCAAAAAATTACCTAAATATTGCTTCCCTGCTTCAAGAAAACAGGTTATTTTAGCTCACTGTGAGACAACACAAAACTCTTATTTAAACGGTTTGGTACAGGTCCAAGTAGCTTAATCGGTAGAGTTAACGTGATTACAATTTAACATTCAGGTGCCATAAGCGTGGATTTAACTCTCGCACTCAAGAAGACTTTCTTTAGAAATATTTGAATACCTAAAGACTGAAAGACCTAAAGACTTAAACACTGAAAACGTTCCCAAGGTCATCAAATGTGCACTTCATTTTGATTTTGGTTTCTGATTGAATTTTTTCGAAGGAAATTTGTATTCATTGTATTTACCAAGAAAGCCGTGTAAAGAGATAAAACCTTTATTCAAAGAGAACATTTGTGAATGGACTAGGACCTGATTAGCCCTTTTTAAGTACAAAAAAAAACTTTGTATGATTATAGAAAATACCCGGCTAGCATTGGCTGTTTGTAAGACGATAATGTTTAATATACAACTCCTAAAAGAATCTTCTCATGATTATCTGACGAGTAACAAAAACATTAAATTTTGTTTTATTTATTACTTTTTAATACATTTTTTGACACGCTCGCCTTTTAATCTTGGAATAAACCTTTTTTGCAACTCTCTGTAAGAGTCATATAACAGTTACTGAGCTACCTTATAAAAGAGCCTTTGAGATATATGAAAATTCTATTGTTAATACCATTTCAATAAAACAAACCGACCTAAGGATCTGTAAAAAGAATTGTCCGACAGGATGGTGTTGAATTCGCGACCTTAATGTTTGTTTCATATAAATTGTATGAAAATTAGAAGTTTTGACATGAAAAAGACGCTTGATGGCCCTTTTTAGGTAGCTCAGTTATATGGCTGAGCAATTCACGAGTTGTAGAATAATTCCTACATGAGTCTCATACGACTCTTGGCATGCTTTTTGAAAGGTTCGTTAG
Organism: Pollenia angustigena; assembly: GCA_930367215.1. Lineage (NCBI taxonomy): Eukaryota > Metazoa > Arthropoda > Insecta > Diptera > Polleniidae > Pollenia > Pollenia angustigena. Next base: position 253,623,479 of record OV884057.1, read on the forward strand.
ATAATCCCTACATACATCACAAACGATTCCATTTATGATTAACATATACAATATATAATATAATCTCTCATACGAATCAGCACGTCTAACAGTTTCTCCCGTGCGAGGAAATTAAAAAATTAGCTCGCCGACAATCAAAAACACTCTCTGTGAGATTCCCAGTAGACTATTAGGCAATTGAAAATGCTAGCTGGGTAAATTAGGAAAATTTTAACGATCTTACCATTTTCTTGGTCCCGCTATCGTGCCAGAAGCTTCATTTAGGGAGATTATTTGAATTGTTGCTGCAAAATTAATAGGTCAATTTGACGATGTCTTCGGGCTACGAGTATTTTAATATTAGAAAAACCAACCTTATTTAATCTTTTTTTAACTTTAATTTAAAGTCTTTAGTATCACTCCCTACAAAACCTGCCTTCCATTCATTTAACTGAATTGTATTTTTTTCCACGGAAAAACTTAACTCAACAATTCTTTATTCATTAGTTGGACAAAACATGAAATAAATAAGCAAAAAAAGTAAAAAAAAAATGTTGAAAATAACTTTATGCCAATTAATCCCACATACATGACTCGCACAACATGTAACTCGTTAATGAACCCATAGTTCATAATGAAACATGTTGAAATTAATTAATGAAATTTATATGAAAACATTTGCAGAAAAAGCAACAAAAAAAAACATTAAACGAAGAAAAAGTTTTATTTAGCAATTTAGATGAGAAAAAGTGGCAAAATAACTGAGCAGTGCACAGTGGGACGAATCCCGAATCAAGCTGGACAAAATTATTTTATCGTCGTTCTTAATGATTTTGGGGCTACTGAATTCGAAGAAAATAGTTTGAAAATTCAAGCTCAATTTGAAAAGGAAATACGATAGAGTTTCTCTATTGCGAACTTCGGTAATATACATTTTTCATATAATATTAAGTTTTTAATGTTTAGTAATTTTTGAATTTGGAATATAATTTAATAATATCAATATCATTTCAAAATTTTTTTTATTTTTTCTATTTAATATTTTGTTTTCCTTGTTACCAACAGAAAGATTTTAACGAATAAGATATTTATGATTTACAGTGCAAGTAAGCTTTAAAGAATAGAGAATTAAAAAAAAAAATTCTTTTAAAACCTTGACTAACGCGTGTTGATGGAACAATGTTCGAATTTGTTTTTGTTTTAAATGTAATTTTCTACGCGAACGATGACGTTCGATATCGTTAAACAGGAAGTAAAATTATGATTATTTTTTTTTTTTTTATTAAAAAAACTAGCTGGCCCGGCAAACGTTGTTTTGCCACATAACTTATTTCTTTCAGATGTAACAGTGTCTGCTATCCAACTTTTAAGAACAAATTTTAGGCTATAGTTCTTTCCAGATGTTGCACTATTTGCCTGTCCAATTGTAAGAAAATTAATTGATTAGTTAAGAAGATATAGGGAGGCGGAGCTTTTACCGTTCTTTCCCTATTAAATGCCCTGCCCTCTTGCCGATGTTACGGTGTATGCATGCCAAATTTTAAGAAAACCGGTTGATCAGTTAAGAAGATAGAGGGTGGGGGAGCTTTTACCCCTCTTGCTCTATTTCACGCCCTAAATAATAAAAACTATAGGCTTTAGGTCTTTCTATCTGTAACACTATTTGCCTGCGATATTTCAAAAAAATCGGTTGATTAGCTACTAAGATATAGGAAGGGGAGCTTTTAGCCCTCTTACCCTATTTCACACCCTATTCCTTATTCTCTTTCAGATGTCACTCTGTCTGCATGCCAAATTTTAAGAAAACCGGTTGATTAGTTTAGAAGATTGGGGAGGGGGAGCTTTTACCCCTATTGCAATATTTTGCGCCCTCTAGCGATATAAAATATACTCTACGGCCTATTCTCATAAATACACATAAAATGCTTCATAAAAATCGGTCAAGCCGTTTTGGAGGAGTTCAAAATGGGGGGCATTTTGTTGATATTTGTATGGGAATATAAATACATGTTTCGGAATGAATGCAGTGTTCACTATAACTCATATAACTGGAGAACCAATACACATTTGAAGACCGCTTATACATAAAAACCTTGGTGTTGACGTCACCTTCCACGTAAACTGAAAGAAACAATATCGGTTCACGCATTTCAGAGAACATCAATTACTCACACAATGCAACTTATTTTTATATTAAAAAAATTAATGAAAATTTGTTCAATCATTTTTTAAAACACACATGAAAATTTTGTAATTATGAATTGCCTGACAAAAAGGATATTACACTATATATTATACACTTAATAGTTAATTTTTACAATAGTTTTACAGTTATACAGAAATTCTTCTCATTGAATGTGTTTCATTTGCATTTAATCTAAGAGTGATTACCAAATTATTTGAACTTAAAAAAAAAACAAACGTTATATTCTCGATAAGCTTGATAAAGGCATATCTGTAAGCTGAACCTGAGATCAAAAATAAAATGTAAAAATAATCAGTACTTTTAGAGCAGGTTCTTAGCTGTCCAGAAATCCACTTTTTTTGTTTGAAACTCTAACATTTATGACTTTTGTCCAGCTAGATTAGTACCGATGTGTTGTGGGGGATTAAAAGTTAACTACACAGGAAATGTGACCTCATGTGGGATGTATGCTTGTGAAAACATTTGATTTTCTATGTTTTTATAAATTGTTTTTCATTACTCCTCTCATATTTATTTAGTTCGATTTAATTCTACTTACAACTAACATTTCTGGCTGGCTTTTGTTCCAAAAACTGTTAATAATGACAGCAAATTGGCCTTTTGTCTGAGTGTTTCCATTCCACTAACGCTAGGTCTGTCAGACCACTTTTCCTTCTGTCTTTGTGTAATGTTTTGTTTTTTGCCTTTATTGAACTCTAACAGACCGATACAAATAATTTACAAAATGTTATTTTATTTATACATGTATGTATGAGAGTGTGAATCTGTGCGTATATGGTTTTTGTGTGACAATTGGTTTACCCGTATGAATGAACAAAAAAGGAAAAACTTTTTTCCTACATTTTGAACTAATAATAAAGAGACTAAACAGAAAAAATAAGGGTTTCTAAAGCGGCCCATACACTTGCCATATTATTGTATATGATATTCGCCATATTATTTCCATTTTGTCCTATATTATGCAATAACAACATTGTACAATGTTGCCAACGCATTTCACTTTCTATTTGTTGTGCAATAAAATTCAAAAGTCTTTTGATTGCTGCCAATATATTGTGCCACCTTCGATACATACACATTGGCGATATAATTGTACAATTGCACACTTTTATTGCAAGTGTATGAGCCGCTTAAGTTATTTTTCTTGTTGAGTTTTTTTTTTGGTTTAAGTTCAATCAGATAAAAATTACATATTATGGAAATTTGGAATGAATGAGTTTTTTTACGTTGATTGTAGCAGCTGGAAAATGATAACAATTCATGGATATATATTGTATTAAATGTCAAGTGCATCTTCTATGCACTGTAATACAATAGAAGAGAGATAGTCAGAAAAAAACTGGTTGCGTTAGTATAATATGTGTTTATTTCGATGTTGTAGCTTTGCACATACACACACACAGAAAACAAATTGGTTGGAAAACGGTTGCAGTAATAAAATATTGATCAAGAAATATAATTTATTATTGCAACTATTATGTACCCAGCTAGCATTTTCAATCAAAATAATCAAATGGGAATCTCACGAAGAGCATTAATCGTCGACGAGCGCAATTTTTAATCGTAAAAGATTCCTCGCACGGGAAAAACTGTTACACAAGCTGATTTCTCTGCGAGATACTTCTACAACACAGAGAAAGACGCTTATATCACGGTGCAAAAAAATTTGGGACATTGCCGCCAGCCTCAACACTTGCAACGCGAAATGAAACTAGAATGTTGGTAGAGAATATCCGCCAAAGGGGTTTAAAAAGTTAGCTCGGGTTCCCGAAATACGGGCCCCTTAAGTTTTTGAGTTTTTTGAAAAGGCGTTTGATATAAGTCAAAAAAAAATATACTAAATGTACCTCTGAGCTAAAAATTTATTCAGATGTCTTATTTTCTTAGAATATATTAACCTCTAACACTCATTTTAAGGAGTAATTTTTGTCCTTTTTAACCTTCCCAACAAAAGTATACTAAAACGACACTTTAGAGGTTTAAAAAGTTCCACGAATATTTTCTGCATCAAATTTTACTAGGGGTCTTATTTTAAGGGGTAATTTTTGCCATTTTTTTAACTTCCTAACAAAAGTATTCTAAAACGGCACTTTAGAGGGTTAAAATGTTCCACGAATATTTTTTGCATCAAATTTTAAGACAAAAAGTTCATGCAATGTATGTAAAACGGATTTTCGAAATTCCTGGCCTTGAAATTTTTGAATTTCTTGAAAACCCGTTTTACATAAAGTGCATGAACTTTTTGTCTTAAAATTTGATGCAAAAAATATTCGTGGAACATTTTAACCCTCTAAAGTGCCGTTTTAGAATACTTTTGTTGGGAAGTTAAAAAAATGGCAAAAATTACCCCTTAAAATGAGTGTTAGAGGGTTAATATATTCTAAGAAAATAAGACATCTGCAATAATTTTTTAGCTCAGAGGTACATTTAGCATATTTTTTTTTTGACTTATACCAAACGCCTTTTCAAAAAATTCAGAAACTTTAGGGGCCCGTATTTCGCGTTGCAAGTATTGCGGCTGGTTTTTTTTGTTGCACAGTGTATTGATCGTAGGCGAATTCGTTTGAGATTTCTGTAAAGATTTTCTAATGAGTGAATGAATGAATCTTATGAGACTATTGGAGGAATTCCCTTACAACTTGTAGAATGCTTACACATATAACTGAGCCACCTAAACAAGATCATCAAGCTTATTTTTCATACAATTTATTCGAAACAAACCTTTAGATCAGGAATTCAACAACGAGCCTGTTGGAAAATCTTATTTGGCAGATCCTTACGTCGGCTTGTTTATAGGTATATAAAATTGTATTAACAAGTGAACTTTCATGTTTTAAAAACGCTCTTATTTAGGTAGCTCAGTAATTGTTACATGAATCATAAGGAGATCCGCAAAAGGTTCATTCCAAGTTTAAAAGACAAGCGTGTCAGAAAATGTATAAAAAACTAATAAAAAAAAATTTTGATCATCAGAAGATTCTTTGAGGAGTTAGACAATCGTTTAACAAACATCTTATGCTATCTGGGCAATATCTTAGACCTACATGTACATATTGTTTATACTTTGTTCCGCGTGTACATTGGTCAAACAAATATGTTAGAAGTACATAAGATGAAAATCGCTGTTTATTTTAGTGATTTTCATATTAATTTACAGCTTCATTCACTGTTCGTATTGTAAAAACCACATGTTTATTATTCTGTTTTACTTCAGACACTAGAACAAGACGACAATGAAGCCAAAGATTGTTTTTGCTGGTACATTAAGGACTAAGCTGTACAACTGTGGTAATCCTCTGGATGATGTGGAAAGCTGCATGCAATGGAGATTATGGGAATAATTTTGATTTTCTATCTAATAAATCGGGAAAATGGTTTATGTAACCGGTTAAAAAAATATATTGATAAAGACAATCAAATCTTTTGTTATGAACACCAATTATGTGTTTATTCAGTTGCAGATATCATATATTCGGGTATAAGCACAATTTTGTTTCTAATAATCATACTTACAACTGACAATTTCTGTTGTTATGACTGATTGTGTACTAAAATTCAAATGTTGCTATCAAAAATATTTTTCTAAGCAACGAAATTTTCAGTAATTGCAACCGAATTGTGTGATAGTACATGCAACCGACGAAATTCGATGGGCGCCAAATTCGGTTGTGATCACGAATCTGTTTTCTCTGTGCAGTATTTAAAAAGATAATTGCGATATCATAAATACTTCAATTGTCAAACTTTAATATTGTTATCGAAATTAGATGAAGCACAAATGAAAATATCGCTACAGCGAGAACAATGAAACTTCATACGCATAAAGATAATCTCTAAAGCCTTTAAAAAGGTTTAAGCACATTCAGACTAAGCAGCCTTACCACTTTTTTTCAAGGATCGGAAAATGTTTTTTTATTTTTTTCACACACAAAAATTTTTTATTTAAAAAATAAAATTTAATTTTGTGTTTTCCGTTCGTAAAATCCGGTCCTTGCTTTTTATTAACTCACAAATGTTACTTCAAGGTTTAGTTTTAATGCGCTAATATCCCAATTCTTACTATCGATAAACTGAAATTTAATGTTGGTGGAATAAACTATTCCTATGAGCATTTCACTGGCTGCTTAGGCCAGATCATAAGGAAACTTTTCCAAACTGATTTCTAATTTTTCGGATCATTTCTGAACCGTGGCATTTTTTTTTAAATTTTATGGTAACAAATATTTAAGAAATTTTCCTGTTAAAATCTATTCCTATATAGTATCTTACTCTTACAAAGTTAGGCAGATTTAAAGGGTACGTCCTCGGACCAATAAGTTCGTGAATTTTTAAATTAAACACAGTTTTTATTATAACAATTTCCGCTGAGCCAATTCTTTTTGTTTGTTAGACATACGGAGCTAAATCCGGAGAACAGAACTAATGAATCAATTCTTAGTCTAATACATTAATTTTTTATAATAGAAAGTTTCATAAGCCCACGAAACAGGGTATTGTTTTCCAGTTCTAGGATATTTATATCAGTGAAAATTATTTTAAGCATTTTAAATACACACATGTTTTTCCACATTTAATCTGCTAGATAAAGAAACTATTAAGTTCTGCTTATCCATAAAATTGTTATGGGCTTTCCTCAAATGAGTTCATTGTCGTTCCTAATTCTCATATCAGGCGGAAAATTATAGGAGCGGAAAAAAATGTTAGAAAGAATGTGCCTGCGTACAGGTCTAATTAGAAATCAGGAGTAGGATATTCGTGAGATGCTTCAAAATGTAGCTTGGAATCCAAAAAAAACAGCGGAGTGTATATAAGTATTCATCACTGACTTATATATAGATCAAAGATATGATAAATGGCGACGAACAAAATTGTGTGTTCATCTTTTTATTTTTATTGGAATGTTAGGCTGATTTCAATCAAAACAAAAGCGTATTGAACAAATCTATTCTATCTTATAATAAATTTTAACGAACTTCAAGGTATCTTTCCATTCTAGGCAAAAGTGGACACGTTTAAGGCTAAACTATTTCACAAAAATGTGCTGACGGATACATCCAAAATTAGCTATAGTTTCACCTTTTATTATCCTGGTAACAGGTTTTGACATTACTTCACAAATCCAAATTTGAATATTTTAATCAGGCTAAAGTTCATTGAATTAAATTTTCATTAAATTAGTTTTATAAATAAAAGAATTTTACAACATTAAATGAATTAAAATTTATTGCTAATGTTTTCATTATTTTTTTTTTTTTAATTGAGCCAACACTTAGGGGATGCCATGTACTAATGCAATGCATTGTGTTGGAATTAGGAAAATAGGTTATGGGGAGAAGGAAAGAGGGAGTAGAGCTTGTGGACATTTAATTTTTCCAAAATGTAGGCAACTGGGAAGACTTCTGCCGGGAGTATATTCCACACACGGCCAGTTTGACCAAGAAACCATTTTCTCTGTAAAGCGTTGTGCGATATATTGAACAATCGACAACAAACGGATATAATCTGCTGGAAAGGCGAGTACTACGGACAAGTACCCGCGTCTCAGGGATGAGTTCGCCCTTCTACGCAGAACATCTTCCGTGGTAATATCGATAGAACAATGCCGCACAACCCGCATTCCGACGAAGCTACAAAGAGTCAATAGAGCTGATTACCCACCCCACTGTCATTGATAAGCTTCAACGCACTCCTTTGCACCCGATCCAGAAGCTTCAGGATAGACTTTGAAGCACCCGCCCAGACTGAACTGACTGACTGAAATGGGAATCGAAACCAGGTTGTAACGGAAAGGTGTCCCTGAGATGTTTCGATTGTAACCCCACAATCTCTGCAGTGTTTTTGGCATTGAAGATAAACTTACGGCCATAAATTATAAACAGCTATTGGACAATCTTACTAATCTTACTAAAGTCTAGTTTTTTTGTATACCCTCCACCACAATAAGTTGTTAAAAGGGTACACTAAGTTTGTCATTCTGTGTGAAACTGTTTTATTATTCATCTCAGACCCTTGAGTAATTCTAAGGCGATTTAGCCATGTCCGTCTGTTGAAAACACGCCCACTTTCGAAAAACTCAAAAGAAATAAAGAAACTTGGTGTAAAACAGCTTGTAGTTATCCTAAGCAATTTTGGATTGAAATCCAGCAACATCGATTTAGAAGGATCAGAGTTATGAATCAAAATGTGGAACCACCACCTAAAAAAAATTGATAATTTTGTTACAAAAACTAACATTAATGGTGAAACATAGGGCCCATATAAGACCTACTCCCGGAAAACAGTATAGTACGCCTTAAACCATAATTAATAATGCTATCATTACAAATTTTGGCACGTGACAGTTCAATAGGACTAGAAATGACAATGTTAAAGTTCGTGAAGATCGGTCTATAATTTTCCCTAGGCCCCATAAAAACCCTACTCCCGGAAAAGAGTTAAGTACGCCTAAAACCATAATTAATAATGGTATAAAAATAAAATTTAATACTTCACAGTTTTAAAGGACTAGAAATAGCACTAATAAATTTCGTGATGATCGGTCCATAATTTACCCTAGGCCCCAAAGAAAGCCCACTCTGGTAAAATAATTAAATACGCCTAAAACCGTAGCAGATATAGATATTGCGGTAAACTTTCTTCCAGCTTAGCTTCATATGGCCCGAAAAAATGTAATGCAATTTTGTGATAAACGGTCCATAATAAACCTTAGATCCATTTATAGCAGCCTTCAGAAACGCTAAAACTAATTTAACCGCTATATTCAATTTTATGTTTTTTAATACCAAAAATAACTCTGCAGAATTTTGGGATTACACAGAGCAACACAAAAAAAAAAAATAACCATATACGGACACCACTACGTGATAAAAGACCAAAAAAAAAAATAGACCCGTGTCTACCAGTTTTGCCCAAAGTCATGCACTTTTCTTTTTATGGGCACCCAAAGATTTGGGGCCTCGGTGGCATTTTTGCAAAAAAGTTATAATTTTCTCAGGCTCATATCGTGTAAACCGTTCGGAATTTTGATTTACCTTCTTAGACAAAGTTATAGCTCTTGTCATAAAGAGCAACATATACATAAAATCAGAAAAACATCATCTGCAAGATCAAAATCGCAAAAAACTTAAAAAATTAAATTTTTTACCTTTTTCCCCTGTTCAGGTCTATAGGTAGCCAACCGTTCAAAGTTCAAGGAAACAATCAACCACAAAATTTTACCTATGATCTCAATAAACAACTTTTTTTGAGCATATGAACTTCCTAGGAACGATTCTTAATACCGCTTAGGTAGCGGTTAGGTAGCCGCATAAATGAAAAATTTCCCGAAAATTTTTTAATTTCATTTGTTTTTTTTAGAACCAAATTTTAGGGAAAATTTTCACTTATGCTGCTACGTTAACGGTGCTAAAAATCATTCCTAGGAAGTTCATTTGTTCTAGAAAGTTGTTTATTGAGATGTTGGGTACATTTTTGTAGTTGATTGTTTCCTTGACCTGAACAGGGGAAAAAGGGTTAAAAAAAATCGATTTTTTTTAAGTTTTTTGCGATTTTTATCTTGAAGATGAAGTTTTTTTGATTTTATATGTTCACAATTTTTGTTCTTTATGGCAAGATCTCCAACTTTGTCTCAGATGTGAATCAAAATTCCGAACGGTTTGCAAGATATGAGCCTGAGAAAATTATCACTTTTTGCAAAAATGACACCTAGGCCCCAAATCTTTGGGGGCCCATAAAAAAAATGCATGACTTTGGGCAAAACTGGGAGACACGGATCTTTTTGGTCTTTTATAACGTAGTGGTGTCTGTATATGGTTATCTTGCCATGACTTAAAAAATGACACACGGTGTTATTTGCTCATAACTTATCATGGCGCCAGTATAAATTCCCCGCCTGAAAACCATTTAAGTTCGGCTTAAACTGTTAGAAATCATGATATTTTACTCAAGCTATTTAAAATTGCTAAAAAAAAGCATGCAACTTTCTGACTGTCGGTTAATAATTTAATATAGGTCTAAGCCGCAACCAATTTTAATGCAGATGTCTGTTTTTATAAAGATAAATTAATAATAAATAGACATCATATAGATATTAATCCAAAATCATTCGAACTGTCGGTGGAGGGTTTCAAAGATTCAGCACAGCCGAATATAGCACTCTAACTTGTTTTTTTTTTTTGATCAGAAAATAAATCTCAATGGGTGAAGTACTTTTATTAAAAACAAATTTTTCAGACCTTACTTTAATACTCTCTTATTATATGTGCATTTCCATCAAAAGGTCCACCATGACCGAAAATCTAAAAGTTATTAAAAGCTGATTATTTTACGATATTGTTATAGAGAAATATTTACCCAGTAAAAAAAATTTGGGTATTTTGAAGCACTACAGAGAAAAAGCGCATAATCAAGCGCTTCAATTAGAGAGCTCTTGTAAAGCAGTAAATGATAACGAATAAAACATAAAAAAAGCTGCTATTTTATTGCTGACAACGAAGAGGGGTTTTAAGCGAAAAAAAAAAATATGTTATGGTTTACGAACATGATTGAAAAATGGCATTTCAACAAGTAAAAGCAAAACATTAATGAATATGTTAATATAGTTAGCCCTTAAAAAAGCACTTTAGGAGCGCTTTGTTTGCATTTTAAAAGAAGCGCTTATTGTCAGCAGAAAATAGTCCTCCAAACCGGGAACACCCCTTACAAAAATCAGGCATCCCATTAGCAGGTTTGAAGCGCTTTGTGGCATCAATTCATACAAAAAACCTGCTCCTTTTGGAGCACTTTTTGTACTGGGTAGATTTTACTAATTTTATAAATTTACTCATAAATTTGTTCACTTAGATGAACAATCAGACTGCAAAGTTGTGCAAACGTAATTTCTTATATGTTAGAATGTTTTATTATATGTTTTTCTTTAATATTTATCTTTCTTAAAAGAGGTGATATTTGATAAAGATTATTCCATTTTCTTACATGTTCTGTAATCTAAGGAATAGTTCAAAGAGAAATATGTTATTCGAATTAACGGGAAATTTTTATTTTATTTTGATCATTATTCAAGTTAATTATAACTGAAAAAATTTCACGTTCGAAATGTCACGTAACGACCCAGATTTTGGCTTGAAAAAAAAGAAAATACAGAAGTTTTTTTAATCAAACCAAGACATTTGAATGTTACATTGCTACGTAAAATTCTGAAAGTAGTTTGACTCAAAAATTCTGGCAGGTTTCGCTGAATTACGCCTTTTTATACATGGCCAAAAAACTACTTTTGTTGTTTTCACGTTCGAACCGCTACTTCTTTTGCCACTATCTTTGACTTAGAATCGCGCCCTCCATAAACTTTAGCATAGTTAACAGTGTTTATTACTGTTATAATTTATACGTTAAGAGAACGTAAAAATATTTGTTGCTTAGAATGTTATTGCATTATTGATGCGTACGACTGTCACGTTCAACCCTTTGGAATTACCCATATGTAACCTTCTTTTTTATCAAGTCTTATTTTAGGGGTATAACCATAAACTGATTATATTGTCGTTTTTTTTTTTAAAGCATTGATCTTAAATTTCTATATTATATTTATAAATATTATACAATTAAACATTTTATTTTAATAATCTTTAATATAACCTTAAAATTTGCTTTCATTTATCTCTTTCTCTCATATTTTCATTTACCTGAATGTTTATTTACACACACTTTGATAAATAAATACAAACGTTGTGTATACGGATACATAGATACGTATGTACAATAATATTTATATTAACAAACTATGTGTGTGTGTTTTTGCTTTTATATAATTTTATACGGACATTTTTTTTGCTGCTGTTGTTTTAGATACTTTTGTATTTTATATTTTTTCAAGGAATACAAAACAACAAGAAAATACAAACATCAAGATAAAATAAAATGTTAAGAATAGCTTAGCTAAGTATATCCATATAAAGAATGAAGAAAAAAAAAAAACGAAAAACAAAAAAATAATAATGGAAAAAAGAAGAAAAATCTTAATCCTATAAAAACATTTGTTTGTTTTTGTTTATATGTGTAAAAATGTCTTATAAAATTACCGTAAGGATTTGTGTTAGTGTAAAGGAAAAAGAAGACATAACACTCATATAGAAATAAACAAAAAAAAGGAAACATCAGTGTTAAGCAGAAAAAGAAACACAACAAGGCACAAATACTAAAAAAATATTAAATCAGTTTTTAACAAAAAAAAAAAAAAAAAAAAAAAATAAAAACCAACAAATAAAAAAAAAATTTAAACAATAAAATTAAAACTTAGCAGAAACTTATTACTTTGTATGTATGTGTGAACGTTTTTTTCCTGTGTAAATAAATAAAGTAATGCATGAAAATAAACATGAATAAAAGTCAAAGAATTTTTTTTTTTTGGTTTCAGTAAACAAACATTTATTTAACTACAAATACTTCAGTGTTTGTGTGTATAAAAGAACACCCTGCTGCTCTTGCAGCTGTTTCCAAAATACATATTCAACTACTTACACATTAGGAGCCATCCATTGTTATAAAAAGGTCAAAATCAACGCCTAATATGACATTGGACTACTATATTGATTCACTGGTAATTTATATAAGTTTTATTTATTAGATTTTAAAAGCAACTTAATATGATCGTAAGAAACCATAATATGGTTTTAATTGCCTAAAGATATACTTATTTAACCCTAATGCGGTTGCGGCACCAATATCATGGTTAAAGTAACCAAAATATGTTTAAAATATTTTTGTTTAAACTATTTTAGTTCTCCGTTTCCATATGAAAACAAAATATTTCTTCACATGTGGTAGTCTTTAAATTTTTACGCGAATTCTTATAAATCCATTCCGAAGTAATTTGCAGAAGAACAAAAAGACAAATAATCATGCTTCAGCAACAACGAACTGATGTGTATTTTACGTACATGCAGAAATATTATGTCTCATTTACTGCAATAGTGCCATAACTCGATAACTACTATTTCTCACTAAAGCCGTGAAAAGTTGTCCATCACAAATGATGACGGCCCTTGCAAAACTCAGATGTGTCATAATTATTATTATAAGAAAAACTCAACAACAAGTAGAATAATGGCATATTATATCACTTGCAGTATCAATTATACTTAGTTAAAAATCGTGCGTTTTGAGTTGTGACACTATTGAAGTAAAGGAGCGTTATAAAGTTTGGGCAAGTACATATTGCTGTCTATGTATTTTTGTAAATAAGTGTCTGCATGTGGTTTCACTGTAATATTTTTATATTATTATTTACTTAAGGTGTAAAACATCTAGTAAGTACTTAAGCTGATTAGAAATAATTTTTGGTGCATGCTTTTGTTTTGCTTTTTTATATTATTTGTTGTCTTGTAAACATAAATAAGTAAATTTTGGGGAAAATATAATAAATCTCTTAGTTGCTAAAGTAAATGTAAGCAAATAACAAGAACAATAAATTATCTTTAATAAATATTTGATTTTGGCATTAAAGTTATTAAAAGTTAATGTGAGTATATGCTCTTTGTTCTACTTAGGGATCACAGGACATAAAATATACATATGGGGGATTTCATGTCAAGTGACCCAATTTTTGAATCGATGCCTTCCGATTTGGATGAAATTTGGACCAAGGTTAGTGTTGAGTTTAGTTTTTAACTCTTACTTCAAATCACGTCGGGGTCACCAAAATGTTAACTTCCGCAGGAATTAATATGTACACACTTATAAAAATAGAACTCAATTTATTTACATTTATTTTTGCCTTAAATACTTAAATTCTTATCACTAAAACAGTAACAATATTCCTACCTACTAGTTTTTATAAATAAAAATAATGCATATATGCAACATGCAATTTAAAAAAAGATTTATTTGTCAACATTTCTGCAGAAAAAAGTGAATTTAACACTGGGATTAACATATTGTGGGTATTACATTAACCCATTTCGTCCCAGCGATTTTTTTCGAGTAACTTTATAAAACTTGGTGGTTATTAGATAATTTGAGACTAGAAATCACGAATCTGAAGTCCAAATTTTTTTTAGATTTTTTGTTCGATTTTGTGTTCGATTAATCGAACATTGGGCACTATTAAGCATTTTTATTTTATTGCTCCTATAGAATGTAAATATGGAAAACCTAGATTTTTTATAAACTAAAACTAATTAATTTTATTTTATTATAGAAAAATAGAACAAGGCATTAATTAAAATTAAAAATATACAGTTCAACCTCGATTATCCGACTCGCACAGAACCGGGAAGAGCGAACTTAAAATTTTTATTATCGGTGGAAAGAATAATTAATGGCATTAACTGAACGAAAATGATGTCATGGAAATGTTGGCCACGAGTAATGTAAGCTTCCAAAGCGTTTATCGTAGCTGACTTATTCCTGAAGACAGTCATTACCCATAGAAAATGGTCTAACTTGTAATATCGCAATATCTAGGTGGAAAGTTTACCATAGAAAAACATGAAATTAAGTGCTCACCAAAATGTATGGCTCGTAGCGCTGTGTTTCTGAAACCATATCTCACCGATATGCTGTTCCATTTACCATTTTGGCAAAAGTAAGGTAATTGCTTAAGATATTTTCAAGGCGTTTGACAGAGTCTGGAATGGTGCACTCTTGTCAAAACTTATTGCATTTGGTGTCGGTGATAATTTCTCTCGATTTATATTAAGTTTTATCAGAGGTCGCCCTGTACGAGTTGTTTTAGATAGCCTTTCGTCAAACAAGTTCAAAATTAAATAAGGGATGCCGCAAGACTCCGTTCTTTCTCCTACTATTTATATTTCTTATTTTTCTAAATGACTTCCTATGTCAAACTTCCAACCCTATCTTCTCTTTTACAAATGACAACAACCTTTGCCATTCGTAATCATTTGATATAGACCAAGCGTATCCGATGTTGGTGCTATGCTCCAGAACATGAATGATACGCTTGGCCGAGACCGAAACCCGTACGTTTTTTTTCAAAAGCCCATCCTTTTGTGATCGATTGGTCGATAAATCGTCCAATGCATTACAGGGAAAATTCGTTTTTTTGGCCGGACTGTTCGTATGTGGAATAACTTTCCTGCTGAAGTCTTCCCTCTCACTGTGAACATGAATAAATTCAAGTCGAATGTTCACAGGTACTACTTCCTCTTCTCTCCTTTCCATAACCTACTTTTCTAGTTCCAACCCAAAGCAATGCATTAGTAGGGGCTATCACATGAATGCTGGTCCTAACAAAAAAAAAAAAAAAAAAAAAAAAAAAAAATATGGTGGGGGTTACCATTGACGGTGACATTTTGATTTTCCTTTATTTTAAAAAAATTTGGACCAATGATTGCACTCTCAGCTACAGCTGTAGTAGGCCGATTCTGCGCACCACAGAACGCTGATTGTTCATAAGCTTTTTATTGTTCAGCAAAACAGAATAATGTATTTCCATTTATTCAAATGCGTGGAAAATGGTTAGAAAGTTAGCCTTTCAGAGAAAAAACAAAAGTGCTAAATAGTGCCCAGTGTTCGAAAAATCGAACACTGCTTTTTAAAGTCAAATAACAAAAACATAATTGAAAAACACGGAAATGTTTTTGCTGTTGTTGAAAGTTTAATCGTTTTTGAATGGAACTGCATTTTCACTTTTGTAATTTTTTTATTTTATACAAAGTTTTCAGTTTTTAAAATTATGCTAAAATTAATGTTTTTTCTTCCCCCTTGTTATACAAGGGAGGAGTGAAGTCGGTAAGAACTTTTATTTTTATATTTGTAGCTAACCATTTACAATATATTATTGTTTAACAAAATTATTTCTTTATCTTACCTAAAAAGAGTAAAAAAAATTACAAAAACGCGTTAAAATTACTGTTCGAAAAATCGAACATTGGGACGATATGGGTTAACTAAGGTATAAAATGCTAGTTGGGTATGTTACATTCCGTCGGAAAGGTTAATATGTCAAGTTTCTGAGCATAAGTTTTATTTTTAAGGTTTAAGAAATACCTTAAAGTAAAAGTTTCCTTTGAGAAAAAAAATGTCAGTTAAAAAAAAAATTTTAAATAAATTAAAAAAAAAAAAACAAAAAAAAAATTTTCAAAAGATTGATCAAAAAGCTATTGATCTAAGCTACTTGGGACAAATTTTGCTTACACAAATAGGCAATAAGTTACATGGATAAGAAAGAACACCTGTTTGGCCAAAATGTCAAACTTTGACACTCTCTTTCCCATCTCATTTCATTCAAATCGGAAGAAATCGGTTTCAAAATTGGGTCACTTGACATGAAATCCCCCATATTAAAATATATTATTAGGTTGAAAAAGTAAAAATAGTACATCATATTATAATAATAATAATTTGTTGCTTTTACGCCAAATCGTGGGCGCATAGTGCCATAGGTACATCATATTAGATTTTATAAATTTGTGGAACTAAAGCGAGACTGAAAACTGAGATGTCAAAGTATTTTTTAAGATTTTGAAAAGACCAAAACTGATTTTGTCTTAAAAGTAGTTTAGGTTAAAATATTAAAATAAAACAAACGTTTATTAAGTAAAATTTTCATAGAAAATTTGTTTTGTAAACCTTAATTAAGCTTAAAATATTTTTATGAATACTGCAGATAATAATCAGTATTGTGGTTATTTTGTTGAACTATTATGGTTTTTAATCCAAATTTTTAATATCTTATATATAAATACGGGAACAATTTTTTTGTGGTTGATTTTTAAGTATCTTATAGCCCACCGATTTTAATGAAACATATATCGTTTTAAAGGAATTTGTGTGTAGGTATGCACAATATATTTATACCCTTCACCACAGGTGGTGGATAGGGTATATATAAGTATGTCATTCCGTTTGTAATTCCTATAATGCTGCTGTTAGACCCTATAAAGTACATATATTCTGGGTCCTTATGAGGAGCGAAGTTGATTTAAAGATGTCCGTCTGTGCGTCCGTCCGTCTGTCTGTCCGTTGAAATGGGGTTTTCGAAGACCCCATATATGATGGGGGCCAGGTTATTATACATTTATGTCACATATGGTCCGGAATTGTTTGCTATTGAAATTCAGCAAGATCGGTCCACAATGGCTGATATATGAGTAAAAAACCACGACTGCCTCAAATTTTTTCCTTTAAAGGTCCAATTAGACGTTACATTAACATACCAACACTGTATTACCAAAACGACATAAACATACCATACAAACCAATTCAATTTTGGATTCTACGGTCAAACAGTGGCTATGGTAATACAGTGTTGGTAATGTGGTTTTTTCTTTGTTTTTTTATACCCTTCATTACAAGTGGTGGATTTTATTTGTAATGTGTTTAATTTTACGCATACGCCTACATATTAATGCATGTGTATGATATGCCGCTCAAATAAAGAAACAAACTCATAGACTTAATATTCTTTAATTTAACGCTTCTTTAGCAAAAGCATTTGTAGCCGAGTTGTTAAGTTCTCTCCTGAGACTGATGATATTGCCAGTTCGAATCCCAAAAAGAATTTTTTTATCATTTTTTTTATTTAATTTTTTTATGTTCTAAAAAACGGTTTTAAGATTATAAAACGAATTTCAAACATCAACTTTGGCAAAAGAGGAAACGGGCTTAGGTATATATGTACATTTTTTGCTTTTTATATTCTTCGGCATGACGAAATGAAAAGTTGGCGTGGCCCAATTAATATTTATTTATACCTGTCTAAAGAACATTATTTATGTATATAACTTTTTGTTCTTATCTCATCATGGTGAAGGGTATATAAGATTCGGCATATCCAAATATAGCACTTTTACTTGTTTTTTTTTCTAAATTTTTTGAATTAAAGTATTTGAAAAGCGTTTTAATTTATCTTACAGACATACGTGCAAAGTTGGGTGAATAGTGCATTTGTCTTAAAATGTGTACTTTTTTGTTGTATAACGCACAGGTTTTCTCGAAAGTAAATGTCAAGTGGCCGAATTTCGGCCACCGGGCGATCCTATTTTTTATAATTAGGCTTAAGTTCATCAAATTTAATTTTCATAAAATTATTTTTATGTAGAAAGGAATTTTACAACATGAAAATTAGTTAAAATTGTTATTGATAATCTTTCATTCTTGACGTGGCTGGGGCTCGAACCGTGGGCGGCAGGTTACCATGACATGTTTCGATCGCAACCACTCGATCTCCTCAGATGGATTGGCCGTCTTACACTGCCAGCCATCGACGACTGCTGACGTCAATAGTCAAACATCAATCCTTAAACCAAATTGTATTTTAACTTTTGGTAGATCGAAATTTGCTTTTCTGAATGATTATACATTTTTAATTTTGTTGTTTACGAAAACACAAAAAAAAAATTTACTTTCGACTTCAAGAAGAATTCTTGACAAAAGTACGAGAAAACAGAAGTAAGGAAAAAACACGTAAAATCAATTAAAAATGAATAACCATTAAGAAAAGCTAATTTCGATCTACCAATCGGTGACAAAGTTACAGAAGATTAATTGAATTAACCCACAACAAATAAATACAAAAAGCTAAATTTTTAGTAAAAATAAATATTAAAAATTGCTTAAAACTAATGAATATCTATGTGGGTTAATTTACTAAATCTTCTGTAGCTTTGTCATTTTTGTACCAATCTATGTCTTGTTGGGCGTAAAATGTTCATATTAAAAGAATCTAATGTCGCATTTAATAAAACATTAGGATTTTTAAATCATTGGTTAAAAAAAAAATAACTTGAAAATAGCAAAATAGAACAAAATCATAAAATTTTCAATGAAGCTTGAACTTTTGTCCCCTGTAACTCTGTCATTTCATCTCCAATCTTCACTTGCAATTCATGGTTATTTTAGAAATCTTATAACCTTTTACTTGAAAGAAAGCATTAAATAATCTGTTTAAAATGTTTGATGTTATTTGCATTTCAGTCACATCATCTTTTTTAAAAACACAAATAACGGTTATTTTGGAATTTCTCTAAAACTGTTCTACTTTTGACAATTCTGACCTCATATTCGTATTCAGCGGAAAATTGTACATAAAAATTAGCTGTCAGATTCATTTGGTCACGACTTTGTTGAAATTTTGTCACGTAGTGTTATCGATAACAATTGTAATTAATTTTCATGTTGTAAAATTGGCTGTAGGAAATATCGCCCAAAGAAAAATGGCCCAAAAAAAAAAATGAAAAATCGCCCAAATGAAGAATCGCCCAAGCGAACATGAAAAATGACCCAAAAAGGTAAATATGAAATTTTGCCCAAAAAAAAACGAAAAAGGGCCCAAAAAGAAAATGAAAAATGACCCAAAAAGCATAAACGAATTTTTTCCCAAAAAAATAAAAAAAAAAATTACTAAATTTGCAAAAAAGTGTTTATTATTCATATAAATTTAGGTGACATGTCATAACGTCCAGTGTCGTAGTGTCCTTGGACACATTTAAAGTGTCATAATGTCCATCGAAGACGAGGGCGAGGACGTTATGACACTTTGCAACGTCCGCAACTTAACTTATAATCAAAAATGTGTAAATTTTTTTTTAAAATACCGTTAAAATTTCAAGTGATTTTTTTAAAGATACTTATTTAACCATAATATGGTTGTCGGTGACAATGATTTGGTTAAATTAAACATTATATGGATAAAATATTTTTATAGCTTTTACTCCGGGTGTATATATTAAATATATGTATCCAAAATAAGGATTTCATCTTCTATGGTATAACAAATACTGGCTTCGCTAACTAAAGCTTCTCGGTATAGCCGGCCTTCGGCCGGGCGCAAGGATTTTCTCCTCTATGGTATAACAAAGACCGGCTTCGCTAACTAAAGCTTCTCTGTATAGCCGGCCTTCGGCCGGGCGCAAGGATTTTCTCCTTTATGGTCTAACAAAAACCGGTTTCGCTAAGTAAAGCTTCGAAAAACTGCCTTGTTTCCGAACAAGGCCGACTACGCAGAGAAGCTTTAGTTAGCGAAGCCGGTGTTTGTTATACCATAGAGAAGAAAATCCTTGCGCCCGGCCGAAGGCCGGCTATACAGAGAAGCTTTAGTTAGCGAAGCCGGTCTTTGTTATACCACAGAGGAGAAAATCCTTGCGCCCGGCCGAAGGCCGGCGATACAGAGAAGCTTTAGTTAGCGAAGCCAGTATTTGTTATACCATAGAAGAGAAAATCCTTATTTTCGATTTATATGTATATATTTAATATATACACCCAGAGAAAAAAGCTACAAAACCATTTTTAAAAAAATTCTACCGATATTATGTTTAATTTAACCAAATCATTGTCGCCGACAACCATATAATGGTTAAATTAGTTTCTTGAAAAATAGTTTTGTTGTTTGCAACCATAATAAAACATGGTTTTCTCTGCTATGTAAGATTATGGTAGAATTTTAAAAATAGCCCATTTTTTTTGGGCCATTTTTCATACAACATTTTCCAAATTTCCCAAAAATCCCAAATTTAAAAAACGAAAAATCACCCAACAATAACGATAAATAGCCCAAAAATTTTGGGCCATTTTTCATATGAAATCAGGCCCAATTTAACATGCAATTTTTTTGGGCGATTTTTCATTTTTTTTTTTTTTGGGCGATTTTTCTTTGGGCGATATTTCCTACAGCCTGTAAAATTCCTTTCTTCATAAAAATAATTTAATGAAAATTAAATTTGATGAACTTAAGCTGAAAACTTATATGTGTTGTTGGAAAATAATAGATCTTATAATGTTGTTTAAAGCAATATTTAAACCAAGGATCGGAAAATGTTTTTTTATTTTGTTTCTAAAAAAATATTTATTGTGCAAGTTTAAAAAATTCTACATTTTACAGAAAACAAAAAAATTTCTAAAATAGTTTTGAAAAAAAAGCTGTCGAAAAAAATAAATAAAATAAAGTTTTTGAAATAAAACGTTTTCTTAAAAACATAAAATAAAGTTTTTAAAATAAAACGTTTTCTTAAAAACATAAAAAAAAAACAAAATAATTATATTTAAGCATTGTCATAAAAATTTCATTCTTTAAAACAAATTTCAATAAAATTTATGAAGAGGTTTCTGAGAATACATACATACATATTTCATTTTTGAAAAATACATACATAGAAAAAAAAATTCTAAAAAAAAACGTTTTAAAAAATATT
Source organism: Pollenia angustigena (assembly GCA_930367215.1). Taxonomy (NCBI): domain Eukaryota; kingdom Metazoa; phylum Arthropoda; class Insecta; order Diptera; family Polleniidae; genus Pollenia; species Pollenia angustigena. The sequence goes on from OV884057.1 coordinate 253,644,809, forward strand.
TTTCAACAAAAAAAAAAGTTTTTTGAAAATTTGTATTTGTTTTTTTTTTTACCAAAAAAGTTTTTGCTATTTTTTGAAACTATAAATTTTGTTTTCAAAGAAAATGTTTTTTTCTTTTTCGTTTAAATTTTAAACACAGAAAAACAATATTCTTTTTTTCACACACAAAAATTTTTTATTTAAAAAATAAAATTTAATTTTGTGTTTTCCGTTCGTAAAATCCGGTCCTTGATTTAAACATAAAATAAGTAAGGATGTGGAAAACTTAATAAAGTGTGTGTACAAAATTTTGAGGATAAGCCCTTTTCTTTCATTCTTCTCGTGATCGAAGTTAAACGTAAAAGCTAGTTAGTCATATGCATATAAGTATAAAAACTGGCTTGTTTTCTTTACATTCAAGAAGTCTAGAACCCCTAAAAAGTTAATTAAAACAACATCTCCATTAAACTATTTTATTGATACTTTGATTAAGTTAAAGAATAGTTTTATCTTTAGTTGATAAATTGCTAATTAATATTGTTTAAAAATATCGTAATTTTTCTTCTCCCGCTTAAATTTTTTTTGTTTTCTTTTTAAATGCCTTAAATTCATTACATTAATCTTTTTCGCTTCTTTTTTCTATTGTTTCAGGAAATATTTGTACTTCTGCCTTTGAACCTTAATTGAAATTGAAAAAAAGGAACAATAATAATATCATTATCGGTATTCATGCTGCTCTTATTATTATTTTTTTTAAGAACTTAAATTTAAGTAGAGAATTCAATAAAAAAATATAACTACAGTACAACATGTAATATTATAACCACCAGGAGCGAATTCAATAATACAAGAATTTCCAATAATAATATTTTTTTTAATTATTAATTAATGCAAGAAAAGATAACTGTTTATTTTTGATGTTTTTGTTTAAACTTTGATATTGTTACAATTTAATTCTTAAACGCTTAACAGTTTTATTTGGTTTAATATCTTTAGTTTTTCTAAAATCTTTGGATGAAGTTTCCTGACGATCTGGCCTAAGCAACCAGTGAAATGCGCATAGGAATAGCTTATCCCATTAACAATAAATTTCAAGTGTTTTTATCAAGAATAAAAATTGGGAATTAAGCACGAATAACAAAATCTTTTAAATTTTTTTTTAATGTACAACATTTTTGGAAATCCCAGCAAGGTTTTTTTGTTTTTTTATGGAATCTTTAACGAAATTTTCAATAAGTATTTTTTTATTTTTTTTATTGAATCTCTAACGATTTTCAATAAGTATCCATATCTTAATCCTAATAGTTATTTGTTAGATATTTCCAAAGAAAAATTTAGTTTACCGTATTCAATTACTTATTTTTCTACATTCAATCCCAGCAAGTGCCATCTATATCCAAAGACTAAACGTTTTACTTGATAATGCGTGCGGTTGAATTATTAAAAAGCCGTAGTAAATGCAATATTTATCTTTAAGATATTTCAACATACAACAAAAAGTTTTAAGGGAAGAATTTATTGGCTTTGTTGTAAACGCATTTGAAGAGGCTTCAAAAGATATTGATGACGTTGATGTGTCAACTGATGCGAAGGCACTATCATCAATAGTTTTTAAAGCTTTGCAAATTTTGGTCCTGACCTTAAAAAATTGTGTAGGAGATGGAACAGATGGGGGTCTTCTGATGTCAGCAGAAAATGGAGCTGTTCAAAATTTCTGGAAAAGCGACAAATGCGAAACAAACGCCTTGCTATTCCCATAAATCGAACAACTCAATTTCTAAAAGCAATAAAGTGCCATTAATACAAAAAGTTGTATCATTTGTTAAAGAAACGACAACATTTTTTTAATATAATCACCCCAAGCGAAAAACAGTTTTAGCAAAGTATTTTGGAGCCAAACTCTCTTCATTTTGAAAAAATATCTGAGCGAAAAGGTAGTATCTCTACCTTTATTTTAAGGAACTCGCTTTTAAATTTATTTGCGGAATATACATATTAAGTGTGATACGTATTGTAACACAGCCGCTTAGTAGCATTTTACAAAAGCAAGATACAGATCTTCAAAAAGGATCAAGCCTTATCAAACTTTTTATCATGTGCCTTGAAGAAAAAAGAAATAAATCCGAAGAACAATTTAAAACGATTTTTAAAAAAGTTAAAGTTATTTGTGTCAAATCGAGGTTCCTATCCAAAAGACAAGATTTTAACGAAATAATCACATCCAAAATGTTGAAGATTACTACCGAGTTGTAGGTAACATTCCTCTTATTGAATTTATTTTAGAAGATCTCATAACAACTTTCCCAATTGATATCCCAGATGTATTGAACATACCTAAACTTCTATCTCAAAGTGTAATCAAGTCATTTACAGATAAAAAACTGTTAAAACCAGAACAAGCTGATGAGCTGATTATATTTGATAAAAGAGATAAACACCTACTAACATCTAAACTTTAGCCTGATCTATCAGATAATGTTTTAGATGCTTTAATAAACTGTGATGAAGATATCAACCCAAATCTAAGAAAAATATTTCAAATTTTCGTTTCAATGCTCGTCAGTAAAGCTACGAACGGAAGCTCATTTCCTACCCTTCGTCGAATAAAAACATGGCTCAGATCAACAATGACAGAAGATAGACTGTACTGTCTAAATTTGCCTCACAAGGAAATCATAAATTGCTTATTTAAAAAGATTAACGTATATTGAACTGATCTTATATTTGATTTAACTTTTTTGGGTAATTTTTTTATAAGGACAACATTTCTTCAACCCACCACGCATTGGCCAATTTAGTATTGATAACGAAAATTATTTTTTATGCCATTTTGGCCAAAAAAGTTTCCGCACAAAATGCAATTTCTAAAGCTCCTCCAAAATTTCTTTTAATTTCCATACACATTATATGTGGTACATTTATTGTTTACATATGCTATATATTTACGCCCCCATATTCATAAATGATTATAAAATTTAATTAACGTTTATTAAGGAAAATTTTCATAGAAAATTTGGTTTTCAAGCCTTTATTAAATTTAAAATATTTTTATGAATACAGGTGCTAATTTCCGCAGGAATTGATACACACACTTCTTCGTTGAAGTATAAAATAGAACTCATTTTATTTACTAATATTATTTCCTTAAATACTAAAATTATTATTACTAAAACAATAACAATATTCCTACCTACTAGATTTTATAAATAACAATAATACATACATGCAGCCTGAATAAACAAAAGATTAAAACTCTGTTGTTTACAACAGCCAAGAAAAAGGATCGCTCACATGTATGCATTTATTATTATTTAAATGTGCGCACCACATGTTGAGTTTAAAGCAACATTCTGGCGACCTTGCAAGATTGTAATCTTGTTTATGATGTATGTACACCAGATCTTACTTTAAACTCAACAACAGGCATAAATACATAAAACAAGCAACTGTATAACAAAAATGTAAAGCTATTTTTTTGGGTTTAATGAAATAAATTTTAAGTTTAAAGTGCGAGTTGATTTGCATAATGGAAAAAATATCTTGTGCAACTTTAATAGCTCGTCCCGCGTATATATTAATACGCTGCTGAAAATTATCACTGTTTCATATATCCGCCAAACAACTCATCTATCACAACATCTATCATTTGCCATTAAAATTTTGTTTATTAAAAAGAAAAAAAAAAACCCGAAAAAAGTCGCGATTTTTTTGAGCCATTCTTCCTTACAAACGGAAAGATCTTGTTATATTCATGAAATTATTAGAAAATACTTAATATTTTCTTATTAAATGTAAATTTTGTATACAAAGGAGAAAAATTAAAATTCAAAACTACATCGCGTTTAGTGCGGAAACTTTTCCAGGATCGCGAAATAGTAGTACATCATTTCTTAATATTTTTTCACGGTCTATACGGCTATGCGATGATGAATTTGATATTCGTAAAAATTGCAAAAAGTTTTTACCCTAATACACATATTATTTTAATAAATTTAAAAAAAAAAAAAAGTTTACTTCTTTGTATCATACTAAATTTCTTCCCCCCCATAAGGCTCGAGCTGGATCCGCGCCTGATAACCACATCGATATCAGTCTTGAAGTAGCATTTCGATTTCGAAGTTCAGGCGTTGTATGTACACCGGATCCCAAATCAAATCTGTAATGATTATCCCAACTATGATTTGGATTACGACAAAAAAAGAGATTTTGTAACAGTAGAGTATATGTGTGTATGAAATTTTCTGAAATTAGCTTGATTTCAGTTTTGCGCATTAATAAAATATATAATTTGAGTTTCAACTGCATTTTATTCCATTACCAGTTCGATATCAGCCAACACATAAAGTTACAAAACATGTTATAAAACGTATCTAATAAAAAATTCGTGAAATTTTTCGCAATGCTATTTAAACAATTGTTTTTTCAAATGAACAAAAAAATAAAAATAACATAATAGTGCGATATTTGGCAATATAGAAAAAAGAAAAAACACCAACAAAGTATTTATGGGTAAAATTAAAGGCACTCGTTGTTCGTATCTCATAAATTAGCCATTTTTTTTAAGATTCACCTAAATTTTAATAGCTTACTTTAACGGAGCAAATGTGACGTAAATATTTCCAATAAAGTACCCATCGCTAATGGGGTCTTCGGGAAATCGATTACAGCAGACAGACGGACGGTTGGTTGGACAGAAATCGTTTAATCAACTTCGCTACTCATAAGAACATATAATACTTTATACTTTATAGGGTCTTAGCTCGTTTTCTTGGAAATTACAAACGCAATGACAGGCTTATATAGCGTTACCTAAAATGCAAAAGAGCGTAACAATACTTTTAGTTTTTTTCCAGCAGAAGCAAATAACTTCACAAAATCAATAACAACAAGGTTTATTTTTGCGTTTAAATTTCTTAACTTAAATCAGCATTTGTGATCGCAGGGATCTAAATTTTTTTGTTAACATGTAGTTTAATAAAACGAACGAAAATCATCCAAAAACTTCATTTTGAATTTTTTTGATGTTGCGTCCTTTTAAATTTTAGGTGACGATATACACTTATACCTTTGTTGAGGGGTACAATAAAATGCAACTTAAACGCATGCGATTTTGTATGATTTTCTTAGAACTATAATAGAACTTTATAATGGATAAAATGTTTTTAAGAGTTAAATGAGGTTGAAATATTTCAAAACAAACTAAAATTTAATTTAATTTAATTTTTTTTTTGACAAAACATCTTAAGTCAAATTTAAAAAGTTGAAAAAAATGTTGTTAATCGAACGAATTTTCATTCAAAAAACATTTTTCTTTACGTTTTTAAAATTTTGTATTATAAACGAAATGTTTCTTTAATATTGGTTTATTTTATTATGTAATAAAAACGATTTTTTCACCAAATTTTGATAAAATCTTTTTATATCTTATCTCGACTTAAGATGTTTTGTAAAAATGCCACAGAATTTAACACAGTCTGTTCATGGATTTCGAACGTCATCGTTCGCATAGAAATGTTCGTATGAGTGATATTTTTTTCGCAAGCCAATTAATATTGAGTATACGTTATTGAGTTTAGTAAAATGATATTGTAAGGAAATCGTATATCAGCAGTATTTGCAATATATTTAGCTTATTTACTTCCTAATTCAACTAAAATCTGGCTTAATTAATTCAATTATTACTCCATTTCCTTTTAATAATATTTGCTATGGAATTATTATCTTATTATTGTTAATTTCTTGCTGCCATTCTGGACTTAATTAGAACAAAGTGGGTGTTTTTCTTTATTTGTATACAGAATAATTTCTACATATTTTGTAGACAAATTTTGTGTTAATGCATTTTAGCTATTAATTTTCTTTTTAAGAGAGAAATGACCCAATTAAGATGGTTTATGTTTTTTGTCTTTGATAACATTAAGTTAAATCTTATTTTCATTAAAGGATTCATTGGCTTTAGGTTATATTGTTTGCAAAATACCTTAAATGAAGAAAAAAAATATGTTTTCTACTAAAGTGCTGACATTGTTGTGGTGATTTCATATAAGGAAAATTAGGTGCATAAAAAAGATATGGTGATTTTCATAGATATTCATAGATATTCATAGAATTCAATGGCATTAGAAATAAATTTTGATTTCCTTAAGTCATTTGAAAGCCGTGTTTTGTTTAAAATAACAAAGTATCTATTTAATGAATAATTAAAGTGTGTACTAGTAAAATATAATAAAAATCACTAAAACAAAATACAACTAAAACCGAAAAAAATAGCTTGAAACACGTTTAATTTATAAAAAAAGCTTGATAGATAGTTCCACTTTTGTGTTTTATCTCTGTTTCTACTGAATAGATTGAGCTTGATTTTGAGAACTAGGAAAAGTTTGACACCACAATTCTTCTTTTCTGCTAAGTCTTTCGGAAGTGAGCGTGTCGGACGAACAGACTGATAACAAACGGATATGGCTAAATCGATCTAGAATTACTCAAGGAACAAGAATATATATACTTTATTACGTCTTAGATGAATATAAAAAAGTTTCACAGGGAATGACAACCTAGCCCTTTCCGGCCCTGGCTACACAAACGTGTAGGTAAATTTTACGTTTTTTGAAGAGAGAAGTTTATATATAAATATCTAACTTTTATTACTTCTTTTAGTCTCTACATGTTATGTGTTATCTCTAAATCGTTGTCTTATAATTTTTTGGTGTGTACGCGTGCAAAAAAGATGATCATGTTTCGCAGTGCGGGAGACAAGATATGTAACTATCATTATTTTGTTTAAATTACACTAAATATATTAAGATTTTGTTATTATTATGTAACAAAAGCATCATACATTTAAATAATATGCAAATATTTTTAAATACACAATGAATTTTTTGTGTTTTTTGCGAGCCAAAGTGTACCTACACATATGTGTAATATGGGTTTCTAATACCTCAATTTTGCGTAAGAAAACTCTGATTAGGTGCAAGCGTTTGGTGAGGACTTTGCCGAATAATTCCTTTGTATTCTTTGTTTGGTATTTTACCAGCTTACTTCTTTTAAGGCGATTGGCGGAAATGAATGTGCATGGAAATGGCACAATAGAAGCAAATCGTTGGCGCCTAAACTAACAAGTCATTTTCGCAAACAAAAAGAAGGAAAATTTTTTGAAAAAATAGTCCAAAAAACATTAAAAAAAACAAAATTAATTCAAAATATTAACAATTGTGAGCAACTTAACTTTAACTTAAGTACTCTAATATAGATATATCTGAAGGGGGCACTTTTTTGTCCCAGAGGGCTCCAAAAGTCCCGCCCACTCTAAATGTTTTTTTTTTTGTAAAATTAACTTTAATTGAAGTACCTACACATAATAGTAAGTGGGCGGGGCCGTTTTTTGGATTAAGGGGGCCCACGGGCCTCAGCCCCCTTAAATTTTAATTTTGTTTTGTTTTTTTTTTTTTATTTCCAGAGGTGTTCCAATTTTTGTTCATGTGTCCTGACTACACTTTTGCCAAAAATTGCTTATATTTTGTCCAAGTGAAATTCCAAGGTACACATATGTGTATGTCCTGTTTCTAAGGACATGGGCTTTGTATGTACTTTAAAAGTTATTTCTTACGTTATCTTAGGGCGAATTAATATATACTGAAAATTTCATTGAATTCCGCCAACTTTGAAATTGCTTGCGTTCGAAAGGGCTAGCATACTCGCATTCACCGCTTTTGATGGAGGGTATCAAAATTGATTTTTAGGAAAAAAATTTTAATTAATAATATTGTTAATAAATCCAGTCCTACTGCGACGCTTTGTAATTTAACTACTTTAAAAAAAATCAAAGATATATCTTAATTTAAAGCCTCTTTAAAATATCTACGACCATTAAATAAAATTTAAATCCACTATTTAAGCCAAAATAACTTTAATCTAAAAAAATTAAAAACCCAGGCAATCTCAACAAAAACAGCAAAACAGCTGTCAACTTTCGCTTTACATTAACTAAACATATTTTTTACCCGCACATTTCTACAGACACATGCAAAAATGTAGAGGTGTGTGTGTTAGCATTGTCTGACAACACCAGAGGATTCATCCCGAATTGGGAATTTTATTTGGAAAATAGATATAAAAAAAACCCTGATTTAAGGATTTGAGATATTATTTTAATACATATTTCTTGTTTGTATTTAATATCTGAAAACAAAACTCTCTATTTATTAGGAAAACTTTAAACTACTTACAGATAATATTTGAAATATTTGATAAATGACAATTACCATTTAACTTCCTTTTAACTTAAGTCCACTTTGATCTAAAAATATCTTAAAATGGAGCATTAAATTTAAAAGCATTTCATTTATTTAAGTTGTTTTTTTTTTTATTCAGACTCAGTAGTAACAGGGTGCCACTCACGTGTGTATCCAAAGAAGCGCGGGGGTGCAAATTATGGAGGTCATATTCCACTCCCTGGTCTAGTCCAATTTTGATATTTTAAAATCAAATTGGTCTTGTAGGCTGTCCCGACTGATTTTTCACTATGTGGACCCCTGGTCCTTGTTTTACCAAGAATATGAATATGATGAAGGAAAGAAATATATGAGATAGGTAAATTAAATGCTCTAAAACAGTGTCAATACATACAGCTAATAACCAACCTGCTCAGAGCCGTAAATTTCCCTCTTCTGGATTCAGTAATAAGTAATCTACAAGACCAGCTGTCTATATCAATAATATTTATACTAATGAAGAGTAAGTGATAATAAGCTGATAATTGGTTACACTCCAGTTTCAGTAATAAATTAGGCAAATGTGGCAAAAGGTGGTAAAATGACAACAAAGTCAGGATATTTCCCAGTATATTTCTGATATAATATAAAAAAAATGTGATGAAGAAATGTATTCCAATATAAACACAGTCTAGCCAATACAGAAAGTTCCTCTTCCACTTTCTTTCGGCTCAAAACTTGGCTTAGGGCATCAATGGCAGAAGTCCGCCTAATTGGTCTAGCATTCTCCACCCATTCAAGTGGACGCAGTCACAGCTCGTTTTACCTGAAGACAAAAAAGAAGAGTTGATTTTGTTATTTGATTTAAATATCACAGCACATTTTACAGGAGAGACAAAAGCTTCTTATATTTCATATTTTCAGTTTGAGAGGCAAACCAAAAATATAGTTTTACACACTTCAGGACTCAAGTTAAGGAAAAACTACATGCTGGTCGCTGAGGCGGGGGGTGCTTTAAAACCATGGTAGATAAGGCCATGATGGCATTATTGCTCAATTGAATGGGAGATAAAGCCATAATGGGCTTATTGCCCAATTATTGAGAGATATAGCCATATTTTTTTATTCGCAAATGAGAGATAAAGCCATTTTTATTCAGAAAAGTGTTTTGCATGGTGCAAACATTCTGTAGAAGGGAAAATCCTTAGTAATCATTGAAAACATTTTTTTATTCTTGTGGCGCACGCAGGAAAACTTTATTCAGCGAAGCCACCTGCCGCGTCCTACTGGAGGAAAAAACCCCTAATCGCGGCCGCAGGCCACCACGCAGAAAAACTTTAGTATGCGAAGCCAGATTTCAATACTTAACTTTAGTGTCACCGGAACTGAAATGAGAGACAAAGCCATTTTCTAATATTGCTAATGTGAGCTAAGGTCATGATCGCTTTATCTCCCATTCAAATGAAAAAAAAAGGCTTTAACTCCCTATTGAATGAGAGATAAAGCCATCATGGCCTTATTTACCATGGTATTAAAGCACCCCCCCCCGATGAGGAGTGTGTTTCTCTACCACACGGCATTAAAATCTCAATTTACTTAAAAAGTGGATTTAGCAGGTTTGCATATTAAGCCGACGATATTTAAAATAAGGAAATATTGTTTGCTTTAATGGATATTAATAATTGTAATCAAATCGGGTTTTGAGGTTGTCGACTACCCCTTAAACTGAAGGCTGGATACGCCCTTTGTACCAACAATATCTAAAAAGTACCAGAAATAATTAAAAAGTAAAAGTATGTAGCAGAGATTTTTGGGGATTATATAATCTGCTTTTCAAAGAACTTCGATAATGAAATGTTTGAATTGAGGGTACGCATAAAAACATCTAGAAACCCTGTGTGTAAGAAAAAAACAACGACTTTTTATGAGCTCTTTTACTCACTTTTTTTAATGTTTTTATCTTGCAAAGCAATACAAACAATACAAATGTAGATGTATTTTATTACTCCCCTTTAATTTAGATGTCATTTTCTCTGACAGCTGCAGGTCTTTTGGCAGTTTTCTCCACTTGTTTGGACAGATTTTGATGCCGAAGGTGTTTTTGGGGACAATTTTCCTTTTTTTAACGCTTTTCATTTTCTTTTTGTAGTTGCTGTTGTGTTAGTTGTATTCTTTTTATATGTTCTTTGCTGTTTGCTGTAGTTAGACATTTTTCATCCTACTGGCAAGCTTTCTAACAAATACAACAACAACATAAAACTTTGTCATTCTTTTCTTTTCAAACAATTTCTGGGAAAGTAAAAACATTTACAACTACAACCTACAAAAACAAATCTATACATTAAAAGCAGGTTTCTATTTGACTTTACATTTTCCCAGCATGTGCAACATATTTCTTTTTGCAAGGCATACATACCATTTGAAAACTATAAACAAAGGCAAAAGGACTTTTACATTTGCGTTGTTTAAATCAGAGTTTTAAAGATTTTTTTTTTTTTTGATTCTTGGATTCTTGGTAATTTTTTTCCACAAAGTTCTCCTCTTGGTCTGGCCAGACCACAATTAGAACAGCTAAAAAAAGCAATTAAATAAAAAGTAAATAAATATATTTTTTGCTCAACTTATGCTTTTTAACTTTAGATTATACGAATTTATTATATAATTTTATTATTTCATTATTGTATACCCCATACAAGTCATCGAAAATGTAGTCTTTAATTTCGCACATTGTTTCTTCGCATCTACCTCAGCTTCAACGAGTTTTGCGTTTGGTTTTTGTAGTTAAAGTTAAATAAGAGCATAATGGCCCGTATTTTTCTGATTTGTATCAAACTTGATTCATTCGATTCAGATCATATCATTATTAGAATTCACGTTTCATTTGTTTTGATATTTTGTCCTGCTTGAAAGATATTGCAAGCAAAAAAGCAATTGGTCTGACCAGACCAAGAGGTTTATTTCATAGACTTTTACATAAAAATGGAATTTCAGCCCACTAATTACCCCCAAATTAGTAACATTCGATTCAGCACATATCATTTATAGAATTCACGTGGTTTTTTGATTTTTTGTTATATTCGAAAAATATTGCAAGCAAAACTCAATTTGATCTGGCCAGACCAATACAGTAATCCTAGGGTTAAGGCAAAAGTAGACTTACGGTAGAAATTTGAAATAAAGAAATAAATTATAATGAGCTTATTAGATTTTTCACCGTGACAGCGGCATTTCCACTAAGAAGCTGCAATTCAAAGGAGGGAGAAAAGTTATGGATTTGAAGTAGTTTTTTAGGTGCCATACTTCGGCTAATGTGGGCTTATATAAATTGTATATATCTGGCATCATTTCAATATATTTTTTCATCTTCATTTAGAAATAATATGTTGAAGGTTAACATATTCTTACTAAAATAGATTGTAAATATTTTTGGCAAAAATAAATCAAAAAAATTAGTGATTATTTATCGCTTATAGGAATTTTATAATTTGCACGTCTTTTTAAGTGAAAAATTTATAAAACTCGCTTATTTTTTTCGAGCCCTAACCGCGAAAATAACGTAAGCGACATCATTTTCAATTTTCGTTTTTTTTTTTAAAAATGACTTTATTGGCAACACTTGCATCAACTCCTAAAATGTCATGGTCACATAAGGCACCGTTACGATTTTATAGCAAGAACAATGTTATCATAAGCGACAAATTTCATACAATATTTTTGTGAAATAAAATAACATAACTCTCTCTTGTAAAATTTCATTATTGGTACTTACGTTATTTACGCGGTTAGGGGTCGATTTACGCACAACATAATGAAAAAAGAAAATGTTGTTCTTCTTTCAAGTGTTGAGGTAAAAATATCTTCATAAAAATTATATTAAATCAAAATGCGAAATACTAATTAATGACGTTGTTGCAGCATATGAGCGAAGTTCTAAATTTTCGCAGCAAAAAAATATATTTTGCTTGCATGTTTGCGTTCAGTGCCTAACAGCTCGTGCACTAATATACCAGCTCACTACCAACTTCACACAGAAAACAAATTGGTTGGAAAACGCTTGCAGTAATAAAATATTGATCAAGAAATATAATTAAAAATGTATAGTTCTAAGTGATTTTTAATTCTCTTGATTATTAAAACGTTATTCTAACCGAAATATGATTCCTTCAATTGTTTTATTAGTTATGATAACCAATTTAGTTTAGTTCTAAAAAAAGGACAAATGGTTAGAATCACAACCAAATTTAATACACGGCAATACTGAATACTGGTCTTTTTCAATTAATAATTTGCTTTTTTCAATTAATTTTGTAATATAAATGTTAATTCATTTATTGCAGCTAATTATCGATTGCTAGTATAGTTTCAATTCGAGTTCAACAAATGAAAATATAATTGTTTGGTATTTACAACCAAAAAAAAAGCTTATGTCCCAATTCCTTACTAAATTTTCTGTCAAATCATTAAATATAATAAAATAATTTTAATTTTATTTTAAAATAAATAAATTTGCGTTCAAAAACGGAAAAGGTGCAAAAACTTAATAAGTAGGGGTAAGTTATTTACGTATTTTTATAATTATTTACATATGCACGTACATATGTATGTTTGTATTGTATTTCTTATAGCATTTTCAATCGAAAGAATCTTCTGGAAATCTCATGAAGAGCATTAATCGCCGACGAGCGCAATTTTTAATCGTAAAAGATTCCTCACACGGGAGAAACTGTTACACAATCTGATTCCTCTGCGAGATACTTCTACAACACAGCTAAAGACGCTTATATCACAGAGCAAAAAAATTCGGGTCATTACCGCCAGCCTTAACACTTGCAACGCGAAATGAAACTAGAATGTCGGTAGAGCAAATCTGCCAAAGGGTTTTGAAAAGTTAGCTTGGGTTCCCGAAATATGGGCCCCTAAAGTTTTTGAATTTTTTGAGAAGGCGTTTGGTATGTAAGTCAAAAAAAAAATGTACTAAATGTACTTCTAAATTAAAAAATAATTTTAGATGTATTCAGTAGAATCGCATGCCGATTGTTTTTTATTAACCCTCTAGCTCTCATTTTAAGAGGTCATTTTTGTCTTTTTTTTGACTTCCCGACAAAACTATACTAAAACGTCACTCTAGAGGATTAAAAAGTTCCACGAATATTGTCTGCATAAAATTTAATGTATTTTAAAAAACACATGTTAATTATTCGGTTTTACTTCAGACACTAGAACAAGACGACATTGATGAAAGAAATTGCATTGAACTGAAACCAAAGATTGTTTTTTTTTTTTTTTTTTGGTACATTAAGGGATAAGCTGTACACCTTTGGAAATCCGTTGGATGATGTGGAAAGCTGCATGTATGTGTTTGAATAATGCTGGGTACACACTATGCAACGTATTTACGCAATCTAGTGAATTAAATTCATTTTCATTCATTACATTAAATAATTTGTAAACTATGCATAAAAATATTAATAAATAAATATACTAACAAAAAATTTATTTTATTGGAATTATTTTGATTTTCTATCTAATAAATCGGGAAAATGGTTTATGTAACCGGTTAAAAAAATATATTGATAAAGACAATCAAATCTTTTGTTATGAGCACCAATTATGTGTTTATTCAGTTGCATCTATCATATATTCGGGTGTAAGCATATTTTTTATTTATAATAATCATACTTACAACTAACAATATCTGTTGTTATGACTGATAGGCACGTTTTCACAACTTACCGATAGCTAAAAGTAGACTTTACCCGGCCTTATAAAAAGTGTTCCATTACTAAAACTTTACTTTAACCCAAAGTGAGCGATAAAGTATATTAAGGTTCATCCTACCTGGTAGGTTAATGTAAAATTGTAATAATGTAACACTTTTTATACGGCCGATAAAATCCTACCTTTAGCTATCGGTAAGTTGTGAAAACGGGCCATAGTGTACTAAAATTCAAATGTTGCTATCAAAAATATTATGCTAAGCAACGAAATTTTCAGTAATTGTAACCGAATTGTGTGATAGTACATGCAACCGACGAAATTCGATTGGAGCCAAATTCGGTTGTGATCACGAATCTGTTTTCTCTGTGTGGTTATTCGGAATACTCTTTAGCTCTATAGCTGATGCCGTAGAAGATACGTAATTTTGTATGTCAATACAAAGTGCTTTTATTATTTATGAGTACAGATAACCTGAATAATTCTTTAAACACATTCGAGACAGCAAGCTACCGACTTCAATATGTCAAAAATAGAATACATGTGTGTATATGGCAATGATTATTTTCACGACGACACGGCTACATGGCTGCAGGTTGTTGTCTGTGCTTATTTTGTCGTTGTAGCCAAATTAAACTAATTTCTATTTTTGTGCACTACAAAACAGAAAAAGTGTTGCTAATAAAAAAAATATTTAAAGAATGAGTGCTTAAAATTTTTTTTTGTTTAACAGAAAAGAATCGGCTTGAAACAAGAATATTAAATCGGCTCATTGATATTTATATAATTTTTTAGTATTCTTGAAAGAAGTTCTATAGGAACATGTTGTTCCCGCCAACGCTCTTAGTTAAGGAGTTATGGGTCGTAAAAATTGCAAAATACTTTATCTAGATATGGTAAAAAATTAATCTATAAAATATGGGAATCAATGGAAAATGCTTCAAAATGTGTTTAACATGGAGTTTAAAGCATACAGATTTACCAATTTGGAGGTAATTTTATATATTCATACTCCGTGGCTGACATTTTTTTTTACAAAATTGGCTTTATCTTTAAATTATGTCGATATTTATTTATATAACCCTAGATATTTGCTTAATAAACTTTCTTTATTGCGGGTTTTCGGCCTTGCGGAACACTTAATTAATTATGTACATCCCTGCGGGAAATTTGCGTCAATTGGTCCAACAGACTGGTCCTGGGAGTTGTGAAAATAGAGCAGGTACAAAAAGAAAAAACTCATGACCATTGAAAGGAGAACCAATCATGTAACTGGTTTATGCAGAACAAAAAGGTAGAAAAAGTAATGAATTACAGAACAGTCTTCACCGGTGGTGTGACAAATCTTTCTAAAATTTGTTTCTTGAATTCAATTCTACGTCTTGTTTTATTAAAATAATACTACATTGCATTGAAATAATACTTGATTGTAGTAACTGTCACTAAACACGTCCATTAAGAATAGATGTGTGACTGGTAAAAGTGATAGGTCTTATTCATAGAAAGTGTTAAAACTATAACCGGTCCCTACCACCAAAGACTTATCACGGGACTAATTTGGTGTCAGTTCGCTTCCCTCTTGGGATATTACAATAATTAAATATCGTTAGCTAAAATGCAAAAGGACGTAACTAACAAAAATATAATTTTCCAGGAAAAGCAAAAAACTTTGTAAAGTGAAAACTATAAACATGTCAGAAAAACATGCATTGATAAGTCGTCCATGGAATTCTTCAACCAATTTTCAAAGAAAACCATTTCATTATATTTTCTTAGAAAAAAATGTGTAATTACGTCGTTTTGCATACATCAAACAAAAAAACTTGTAGTTACGTCCCTTTGTTTTTTGTTAATAAAAGCGAAATTTTTGACCGCAGAAGTGTAAAATTTTGTCAAGACATGCAGTTTAATAGCATTCATAATAATCAATCAAAAACTCGATTTTGAATTTTTTGTTAGTTACGTCTTTTTGCATTTTAGCTAACGATATGTAACATGTACATAAATTATTACTACATACATACATATTTTTACTCAAACTTATAAATAATTTGAGAAATTTTCCAAAATAAAATTTTTTAAATCATTATAAATATAAAATTCTTATATAGAGTTACTAAAAATATGGTTTATAAAAGCTTGAAGTATTCTTTCCTATACATAGTCTTCTGAATTATATTTTAAGAAAAATTTGTATGAAAATTTTGCATCAAAACACATTTCAAACTTATTTTATTTTTTATGAATACGACAGATTCCCAGTAAAAAATGGAGCTTCCAACGAAGCAGGTTTGTAAGGGAGAAACATAAGAGTTGCGCATACGAAAGACATGAATTTTATATGGCGAGTTCCCACTTTGAAGCAATACATTTTTGACACATGAAGCGCATTATTCAGCGCATAAAAAAATTGTTGGATGTAACGATCAGCTTTACACACTGAATGTTTTGATACAGTTATTTTTTAGTATTCTCCCTTACAAACTTGCTTCGTAGTAAGGGAATGCCGTAGCACTTGAAATGTTATTTTTTTTTATAAAAGTTGTTGAGAGTTATTTCACTTACTTTACTGCATTTCTGTATGTCTTATTGCGTAGCGCATAATTCTGCGCTTATTTTTTTAAATGTACCATTAGTGCTTCGCAAAATGATAAAATTTTTTATTGGGTTATGTTTTAATAAATATATTTACAAAATTTTAAGTATTGTAGAAAATCTTTCAAGCAATACTTATTTTTGAAATTTGCTCTTAACGGAATTTTTAATACATCATGTGAAAGATATTTCGAGGTAGTTTCTAATAATACCAGTACTTCTTTGATCCAGATTTTACCTAAAATGCAGTTGTTGGGTTTCACTTGCGCAGAAGTAAAGTTTAATGTTCAAAAAATATGACTTTTAAGAAACTTGGCATGACTTTTATGTGTCAAAAGTTTTTTTTTATGCAGGCGATTATTGCTGCAGTTAATTTTCTGAAGCAATAGCTTTTGGCATAAAAGAAATCGTTTTATATTTTTTGTGATGCTTTTTCTTGTCATTTATAAGAAAACTGTCAGTTGTTGGTTCAATATTTTTAATAAAATTTGACATCGTTATTGTTGATAGCATTTTTATTATTATTTTATGTTTGCTTATTAAACTTTTGCAATTCAAACTTTGCACAGCTGTTGTGCAGAAAAAAATTATCAGCATCACAACTGCAACTGGTAATTACGCATCAGCAATAACATTTTGTATCACTGCAGCATTGATGAATAGTTTTTATGCGTTAACGTACGTACCCAAAGTGTTCTGAAACTTTTACGACCTATACCACGCTCGTTGACGGAAAATTTTGTTTTATTTTTAATGTAGTTTATATGTATTTTTTTATTTAATCTGCCGTTAAGATTATATTGTTTATTGCTCCCAAAAACATCATAATTATAATATTTATTATGTTTTATGATAAATTCAACTGTTTTTACGTTATAAAATGTATTATAAATAAGTATTTATATATTTATTATCTTAAATTAAGTTTGTATAAAAGTCTGCAATTATGCATGTTTTTCATATTATAAAAGTAAAAAAAGTGATAGTGGCACCACTGAAATATATACAGACAGTAAAAAAAAACAGCTGTTTATATTTTTTCAACTGTAGCTGCCGTCTTCAATATAATTCAGTAGCTGACTACACGACTATAATTGCACCTAGCAGCATTTGTAGTCTTGTGTTCGTGTATCCCGCTGTGGTGAATGTGTTTAATGCATAAGTGTCAGTTTAAACAAAAATTCTCATGTGATATTCATAATTAACTTTTGCTTTCAAGAGAGGACTTGATTGATACTATGTAAATTGAATAAGATTGCAAACATAAGATGCAGCTCCTATTGTTTCTTATTAATAACCATACAGAAAAAAAATAATCTACTGTATTCTAACGAGCTAAATCTAAATCTTAGGAATTTTAGAAGATAAGGAAGGATAAGGAAGCCAAGCTATCCCCATAAGGTCCTACGTCAGTAATGATTGTTTTTTTCGATTTGGAGGACAATAAATCATGGTCCTGGTTAATAAAGCCTTTTGGAATACATACTTCAAAATTAGTGAATCATTAAACACACGCTTGTTACTGACTAGCAAAAGGGCTTACATAAATTTATTTTAAGAATGCTTATTTATATCCGGCTCGTAGGTTTTTTCGATTCGAAGGAATATAAGCCATGGTCCTGGTAAATAAAGGTTTTTGGGTTTCAAAATTAGGGAACCATTATACACACACTTAATACTGATGTGCGATAGCAAAAGGGTTTACATACATTTTTCTCAATATATGGATTTATATCCTGCTTAAAGGACCATACAAAATAAAATTTATTAAATCAAATATCCATCATTTAACAAATATTTGTAGAAAAAATTGTTCTACATTTAACTTTAATTTTTATAATTTTTGTGTTTTCATTTAACTTTATTAATGAAAAAAATTAAAGAGTAATATAATTAATAAAATGTTAAATGCTGTTTGATCTAGCAACAGTTAAGCAAAATCAAACAAAAATTTAATAAAAAAATGGTTACGTTTTGGTCGTTAAATATTTGTTAAATATGACCATACCCAATAAAAATTTTTATCGTTTTGCAAAGCAATAATGGAACATTAAAAAAAAAAACAAGTTAGAGTACTATATTCGGCTGTGCCGAATCTTTGATACCCTCCACCGACAGTTCGAATGTTTAAGGAGTAATATCTATATGATGGCTATTTAATATTATAATCTTTATAAAAACAGACATCTGCATTAAAATTGGGTGCGGTTTGGGCCTATATTAAATTATTGACCGACAATTAGAAAGTTTTATGCTTTTTTTTTTAGCAATTTTAAATAGCTTGAGTAAAATATCATGATTCGTAACAGTTTTAGTTGCACTTAAATGATTTTCAGTAGGGCAATTTATATTGAAGCCATGGTAAGCTATGAGCCAATCATGCCAAAATTCCGCACAGTGATTTCTGTTATTAAAAAACATAAATTTCAATACAGCGGTGAAATTAGTTTTAACGTTTGCAGTGAATTTCAGAAGGCTGCTTAAATGGGATCTAAGGTAAATTATGGACCGCATATCACAAAATTGCATAGCATTTTTTGTTGGCCATATGAAGCTTAGCTGTAAGAAAGTTTACCGCAATATCTATATCTGCAACGGGCTTTATGTCGAGCCTAGGGTAAATTATGGACTGATCTTCAGGAAATTTCACAGTGTCATTTCAAGTACTATAAAACTGTGACGTATCCAATTTTGTTGTGATAGCATTATTTTTTAACGCTTTAACGCGTACTAAACTGTTTTCCGGAAGTAGGGTTTATATGGGGCCTAGGGTAAATTATGAACCGCTCTACACGAAATTTCATAGTGTAATTTCTTGTTCTAGAAAACTGTGATGTACCAAATTTTGTAATGATACCGTTATTTTTTACGGTTTTGGGCGTACTAAACTGTTTTCCGGTAGTAGGGTTTATATGGGGCCTAGGGTAAATTATGGGCCGATCTTCAGCAAATTTTACGGTCTTATTTCTAGTCCTTTAAAACTTTGGTGTACCAATTGTTGGTTTGATAGCGTTATTTTTAACGGTTTTTGGCGTACTAAACTCTTTTCCGGAAGTATGTTTTATATGGGGCCTATGGTAAATTATGGACCGATCTTCACGATAGTGTCATTGCTTATCCCATTTAACTGTGACGTGCCAAAACTTGTTATGATAGAATTGTTTATAAGGAGTAGGGCTGATATGGAGCTTAGCGTAAATTATGGGTCGATCTTCACGAAATTTTAAAGCATTATTTTCAGTTGAATAGAACGAATTTTTGCATAATATTATATTGTTCTGTGTATTTTTCCACCATTTATGTTAGTTTTTGTAACAAAATTATCAAATTTTTTAATGTGGTGGTTCCACATTTTGATTCACCGATTTTTCTGGATTTCAATTCCAAACTGCTTGGGATAACTACAAGCAATTCGACACCAAGTTTGTTTTTTTCTTTTGAGTTTTTCGAAAGTGAGCGTGTTTTCAACAGACGGACAGACGGTTTTGGTTTATATTATTTTCTAATAAAAGCGTGTTTTTCAACGAGTACTTTTTTAAAACTCTTTTGCTAAGTAATAAGTAATAAGAAGATAAGATCTCGACAAAAGATGTTTTACTAAAAACGGCAACAAGAAGCAACACTTTTTTAAATCCACAAGGAATTCAAAACAATCATTATTATGAAAATTGTTTAATATTTTATAAACGGAAATTTAAATAATAACAATTGGCTTTAACTTACTTTTATATTTATATAAATTTAATGTATTTTTTTCTTTATTTTTAATTTCAATTCCCAAATTACATGACCTATAAAATTTCTGTTCCTATTGGAATATGAAATATAAAAAAAGTTAAAAAAATAATGATAAAAAAGAATTAAACAAACCAAATAATAAAATACATTGCAAATACTGATGCAGCACAACTTTAATAAGAGCAAATCTGGGTGCTTGCTGCGAGGAAGGTTGGGGGATGTATTTAACAATTCAAACGTCTGCTTGCCTTGCTAATTGGAAATGAAGCATAGAATAATTGTACCCTACGTAATTACGGCGTTGTTTATTGTTGTTCTAATGTGTTTGGCGAGAATATTTTAAATTTTATTTTTAACTTTCAGATCCATCAACTTCGTAATCTTTTCCAAACTAAAGCTATGGTCACACTAAGCAAATGGTTGACGAAATCAGCGCAGGTTTGCTCCAAAACAGTGATACATATTACAAATGTTCCTTACTTCACAAAATAAAATAAATTGTGTTAAAAGATAAGGCAATAACACTATTTCTTTGCGAATTTGTAAAAGACTACAACAGCTTAAATTTTAAAGACCGACCACAACTCTGACTTCGATGCTAAATGAAGTCGCAAGTTTTTGTAGGTTCTCCGTAAATTCACCACAATTCTGACTCCACAGCTCCGACTCCCAGCTCTGGTGCAAATTAGCAATCAGCATAGTAATCTTTGTAAAAGAAAATGGCTTCTTTAATTGCCTGTTATTCACACAAAGTCCAAAAAGATACAAACACATTGCAACTATGACCTTTTTACTGAACCAACTCAATAATAAAAAAATCAAAAATTATTTAAATATTCAGATGCATGACGCATTTACAAAACACTAATATAATCTTCCTTGTATCATTCTCCATTTTAAATCAAAATTTATACATTTTCAAATTGAGATTCTGTGAATTATAACGATCCACTGTAGAGGAGTCTCTTGCTTTCAACAATATACTTAATCAACTATTCTGCTATTTAAAAACTTTCAATCATTGATTAAATCCTGAATCACTCACATTTTCATTGACTGATTCATGATTTCTTTAGATGGTTTAATACAAATATAGAGCCCACAACGACCGCAGTTAATCGACCACCATGCTACACAGTTTTTGCTTTCCTTTTTCATTAAAAATACAAATTACACAAATAACAAATTCCTGGAAATGTCATTATTTAAGCAGAAAACTTAAATAAATTTTTTAGTCTCTTCTCTACATGAAATTGTATGTGAAAAACAACAAATAAAACTTGTTGTAAAAAATTTTAGGTCACAAAATAATTAAAAAGTTAAAAAACGAAGTTAAGGGAAAAAGTACAACTTAAAGAGAATTTATAACAAAAATAAATTTCTGTCTCAAAATAGTAAATTTGCAATAAAATTATTTCAAAATAAAATAAATTTCTTGTTCGAATTCTGCTTTTATTACATTGCCACCCAACTCATGCAGTCAATACTCCCCGACTACTACTCATACATTCTGTTAAAGCGTTAAAGCAAAATAGCTGTCTGTGTGTTTGGAAGTAGTGCAAAGCAGTGCAGGAACCGGAAATTTTTAAGCAAACTGAACACAGCAAGAAATTTAGAAAATATAACGAGCAAAATATTTTCTAAGTAGAAACGACAGATTTAATGTTTGCTTAATTTTACGACTTTTTAACAATGTTCCGCCTGGTTCTTCTACTTATACTGACTGTTCCTTTGCAACTTTTATAGTGGGTCCTTGTTAGACTTTTCTTAGTTTTTTCGGTTGACTTTGCTTTTTTTGCAATAAAAACTTAAATATGTATGTAGAATTTCTAGTTGCTCTTTTTCGTCGCTTTTCACTTCAAAGTAACAAAATAGTTTTTCTTATTCGTGTGCTCAAGTACGTGCGGAGTTTCCAACTTAAATTACGTTAGTTTTCTTGCGTGTTTTTTTTTTTGCTTTCTAAATATTTTCTTTAGACATTGATTATATGCTGGCTGCTATTTTACATAGAGTTTTATGCAAAATGTCTTGTAAATATTCAGGGATACAGAAATGACTCGACTTGAAAATTTTGTATCAAATGGAAATGGAAGGAATTTCTTTTTTTACATAAATACATTTTAAGAGCAAAGTGAAGTTTATTATAAAGGAGTTGATTTAATATTTGAGGATTGACAAAAGAAGATTTGAACGCAAAGAAAAAACTTGGCTGTGGTAAGCATATTCTAAGAGCAACCATGTTACGATTTTGCAGGGGCCAAATTTAAGAATTTTATAAACCGCCATATATGTATGGTTGATGCCCCCAGATGCGTCAAATGTATGACCAACCCCACTTTATTTTTCTTCTCAATCACTTATTTCTAACATACCTACACTTTATCTTCATTCTTTAAGGGGGCTCCCATACAAAATGTTCAATGCAGACTAAAAATATATTTAAAAAAAGTCCCATAAATGCCCAGGACTCGCTCCTAGTAAGATAACATGTATGACCGAGCTCAATTAGTTTTTTGTCCTTAACGTTTTCCACATACCACTTTTTAGGGGGCTCCCATGCAAATATTGCGTTTTATGAAATTCTTAAATTAACGTACGTGAATAAAATCAAAAGTTGGTAACAGATTATTAAAATAAACCGTTTTTGAGTTACGCGAATATATGTTGTGCAGCCTCCTCCATTTTCTAAATAACGGTATATATCGAAAACCAGAGCCAATCTAAAAAAAAACCGAGAGCAACATTGGATGTTATGTTAAATGGCTTGTCTCAAAAAAAAGTGTCAATTTCTTGCACAGTGTTATTATGGAATCATATTATCACCAAATTTATTCGTAATTTAAAATCATAATATTTTTCCCATAATCATATTCTTATCGTGTTAATCATAATAAGCTTAAAATTCATCATAATATGACACAGCACCACTTTCACAACAAAAAAATTAAAATTTTTTGAATTGATCTTTTATTTTGCGCCACAATTTTTTTAAATTAAATACAATTTTTTAATTTGTTTAACCCTTAAGCAAACACCAGGTCCTGGTCAGGCATTTTTGACTTTTTTCCAGTTTTTTTAAATATAATGATTAAATATATTAGAACGAAACTTTATGTTTTCTTCAATCAAAGTGTTTTTTACAAGAAAATGAGAAAAAAGTGTAAATTTAAACACCGTGGGCGTGGCAATTGGCCAAATAAAAATTTTGTGCATATTGTATCATATTAAATATGTACTGCAGCAAAATGAAACGTTTCAAAAAGCATACGCAACACATACGAATTCCTTCTTTACTGTTTTATCAAAGAATTATTCTATTTCCCAACAAAATGTCCTAGACATAAAACTCCATACATATAAAAGAAGTCCCAACCAGGCCCAGGGGTTCGTCAGTGTGAGTTTTTCTATAGCCACAAAAAGCTCCATATAAAATACAATGAGTCCCAGCCAGGCCCTGGGGTTCGTTTACGTAAAATCATTTTGGGGTTTGCTTAAGGGTTAAGAGTAAAGATATTTTAATTGCATCTCAAACCTGTTATGAGTACACGTGTAAAAAGCTATCATGTTATGGCTATTAAATATCATGAAATGGTTGTGGTTAGCATTATTTAGTTGTTCGAAAAATTAAAATTTTTCAGTCAAAAATACTCAAATTTAAAATTGCGATAAACCATGATATGTTTCAGTACATAATATTGATTATATTTAATAAAAAAATAACAATTTTTTGTGTACGACAACATTATACTGTTGCATTAAACATAGAAAATGGCACTTTTATTAGATTTTAAAAATATTATTGTGAGAAAAATGTACCGTAATTTGATCACAATTAACTATCAAAATTAACCTAAGTATGGCCGACATTAATTATAACATGTTCAATAGACTGGTCGCAATTTTTTTTTTATAAATTTAATTGTTTGCGCTGCTTAAAATATGAGGTTTGGTGTAAGAAATCATGATCTAATTTTTCAGGTCAATCCGACGGTGCCTAGCCGTGCCGGGTGGGTCCCAAAGTTCCCCATATTATAAAAAAAAAACATATTTTCTATCAGATCTTTATAGTTATACTAGTTGAAAAGCCGAAAATCAAAAATATGGCTTCGTTGCGATCTTCCACAGAGAAAGTACTTCAAGTGTGCCAAATTTCAGCTTCCTATGTCATCAGATGGCTTCAGAAAGTTGCGGAAAGAATAGGACATACATGGAAACATCCTGACATACTAAGAAATTATATATTGTATAGATAGATTAACATATGTTCGCGCAACTAAAAAACGCTTTAGCTTATTGAAAAACTAAAAAAACCGAAATTACGCAATAAAATTTACTTTAAGAAAGTACAAACGCTTTTCTTTATGTTGGCTTTGGTTTTCGAGATATACCGTTATTTCGAAAATTAAGGAGGTTGCACAACATATGTTCGCGTAACTCAAAAACGCTTTAGTTTATTGAAAAACTAAAAAAAACGAAATTCCGAAATTGCAAACAAAACAAGCTATAAATGATTAAAATCTGTTAACAACTTTTGATTTTATGTATTCACAAAAGACAAAAATTTTAATAAATTTAAGAATTTTATTAAACCGCCACATCTTTTGTGAATACATAAAAAATCAAAAGTTGTTTACAGATTTTAATCATTTGTAGTTTGTTTTGTTTTTAATGTTGTTTTTTATATGTCTGCATAAAATTAGAAGCAAAGCTGCATTTTTAAATTTTTTATGAATTTTTAAAAACAAAAATTCCGGAATTTTAATAAAAAAATTATTTTTTTTTTTCCAGAAAAAAAAAAAAAATTATGTTTCTAAAACGACTGCGCATATAAGAGAAACGTTTTACCTTTCTTAAAGTAAATTTTATTACGGAATTTCGTTTTTTTTAGTTTTTCAATAAGCTAAAGCGTTTTTGAGTTGCGCGAACATATGTAAATCTATCTATACAATATATTATTTCTTAGTATGTCAGGATGTTTGCATGTATGTCCTATTCTTTCCGCAATTTTCTGAAGCCATCTGATGACATAGGAAGCTGAAATTTGGCACACTTGAATTTGGCACATTGTTCAATCATAACCATAATTTGGTTAAAACTAAACGATCAAATAAATACTTCAAAACGTTTACAGAATATACTCTGGGCTAATTTTGGATTAGAAAAAAATTGAAATATTGGGTCTACGTTAGAAAAGTTGGAATTCTAATTGATCACTTCTGAAATGCTTTACGCTTGTGAAGAAATTTGCATAGGCCCTTATCTTATGGAGATCCCATTCTCAAACTTCTACATTATAATAAGGAAAACAGTGTTATTTAGTAAAAAAAAAAAAAACAAATTAACAAAAAAGTAGGTTATACACAGAAAGAAAAACACTCGGTATAAATCAAGGTTTTTATGATTACTTTAAGTACGAGTCGTACTCAAAAATTCAAGTGCGAATAACACCAAAACGTACTCAAAACAATACTAAATGGGATTACTTTCGAAAATTAATCCCGAAATTGCTTGAAATAAGTTTAAAATTCTTAAATCAAGTAAAAAAAAAAGTTTAAACTTTTCGTTGTGTTTAACCCTCCGGCTTACGCATGTTTTGATTCTCTATACACATTGAAAAAAGGTCTGGCCAGGCTCATGTTTACCACGAAGGGTTAAAAAGTGAATTTCAACTCTTGCTTCTAATTTAGTTTATATTTTTGGAAAATATGTACATAGGATTTCTAAAGTAAAACCCATATCGGGCATGATGTTGGTGTTTTGTCATTCTGTTTCTAATTTATTTTTTTTTTCTTTTTCAAGCACGAATTTGGGATAAAATCAACTTAATAATACTTGAATCAAGCGCCTTTTGGAGATTGATTCAATTTTAGTTTTACTTAAATCAATCTCATTTTCGGATTATTTCAAATACGAAATCGGAATTGAATATGGATAGTTTAATATATTTTGCGATTAAAAATCCCTACTTGAATCAGTCTTTCTGAACTTGATTCAAGAATATCCGTACTCAGCGTACTTTTAATACCGCTTCGGACTGATTTGAGTAAGGATGGATTGATTTTAAAACCTTTTCTTTAGCTTCACTTCGGAAAATCAAATTTTGTAACGTTAATTTAACCGCCTTATACTCAATGCAAATGGATGAAACTGTGCAGGCATACATATTCCCGATGACAATACACGAATACATGGGCGTAGCCAGGATAATATCTAGGGGCGGGCAAAATTTCTTAAAACTTTTTCTTTAGCTTCACTTCGGAAAACCAAATCTTGTGACGTTAATTTGACCGCCTTATACTCAATGCAAATGGATGAAACTTTGCAGGCATACATATTCCCGATGACAATACACGAATACACGGGCGTATCCAGGATAAAATCTAGGGGGGTGGGCAAAATTTCTTAAAACTTTATCTTTAGCTTCACTTCGGAAAATCAAATCTTGTAACGTTAATTTAACCGCCTTATACTCAATGCAAATGGATGAAACTTTGCAGGCATACATATTCCCGATGACAGTAAACGAATACATGGGCGTAAACAGGATAAAATCTAGGGGGGGCGGCGGGCGAAATTTTTTTAAATGTTCTTTTTTAAGATAAGCGTTTCTTAAAAAAAATTTTTTTAAATGTTCTTATTATTTATGTTGTTGTTTTTTTGTTTGGCTTAAGGTCATATAAAAATTATTCTTTTGAGTGTATACAGAAACATATTAATTTAAATGGGAAATTTTCGTTATTGAAGAAAGGATCAAACGATATTTTTTTTTTTTGGTTTTTAAGCCGAGACACTAATTTTCAAAAACAATTTTTCAAAAACGGCCACACTTTAGCACCCTATAACCTGAAAAATCAACAGCTTAAAAAATATATTTAGCATACACAGTCATATCTTCTAGAGATATAGTTAAGCCAAATATAAAGGTAATTTGGCAAAATATACTTTTTGGTATGTCCGCTTCACGAATAATGCCTCACATATTAAATGCAGATATTTACATACCAAACAGATAATACTTAATAATAAGCGTTGCTAAAATCAAAACCACACAGTATACAGACACTCATTTAATACTTATTCCCAAGGGGGGTTCTTGTTTGCCATACAAAATTTCCCGTTGGTTTTAAAACTAGACATTTATGCCATTTTCCTTTCAAAGTCGTAAAAACTCATACGTCAAAAATGGGGGAACATCTGTTGTTGGCTGTTGTTACCAATTTTTGGCTAATAAAACAAAAGTTTCTAATAAATTGTTTTGACTTTATATTTGCCGTTTTATTGTTAGTATAACATATAATTGTTTTCATATGTATTAAGGAACTTGTGCTAAAGTATGAGAGTGTGCAGGCGGTACTTAATAGTAACTTTCTAAATGAGTAGCGAGTGAAAGGGCAGTAATATCATAGTTAAAAGTATAGCTGACCATAAAATATAAAGTAATAAACGACATTGTCGTGTACTTAAGAGTATATCTCTTATGTTTAAAGGTCAATCAGACATACATACTCATATTTATACATATACACTGAAATAATTTATTACCACTCCCATTAAAAGTCAAATTTATGAACACGAAAGTTTCTTTTGAACAAAAAAAAAAAAAGATGCTTTCTCCAACAATATTTCGATTTACTAAAATGGTCAATAAGAATAAAATATAATTTTTATTACTGAATTTTCAAAAGAGCGTGTTTGTTTGTTTGTTTGCTAGTGAGCGAGTGAGTTTGTTTATGTCATGTGTTAATGAATTATGGCAACAAAAAAAAACTACTATTTTGAGAACTGTTGCAGAATGTTATCACACATACACACAAACACACTTTCTTTCATTTTCGTGTTGTTGTAAGAATATGAATAATAAAAGTTTTATTTTTGTAATTAACGCAGCATGTGTTTGTAGTAAAGCACTTTTTAAGAAACTTTATACGTATGGTTACTTTCCTTCATTTGGTTTTATTTTTGAATTTTGGTGGTCGTTTGAGATAAGAGTGAATATAAAAATGTGATTTTACTTCTGCTGCTATCAGGGCATATAAAGTCGATAAATAAATGGATAATCATTCAAAAAAGCAAATTTCGATCTACCAAAGGTTAAAATACAATTAAGCAGTCGTCGATGGCTGTGAGTGTAAGACGGCAAATCCATCTTAGGAGATCGAGTGGTAGCGATCGAAACATGTGAGGGTAACCAGCCACCTGGGTTCTAATCTTAGGTCAGTCAAGAATGAATGATTATCAATAACAATTTTAATAAATTTTCATGTTGTAAAATTCCTTTCTTCATAAAAATAATTTAATGAGAATTATATTTGATGAACTTAAGTCTGATTAAAAATATTGAAAATTTGGATTATAAATGGAAGCAATCTTAATTAAAATTAAAGATTTTTTTGGTACTAAATGCAATTAAAGCTTAAATAGCCTCGCACAGTGGCATACAAAAGGTGTAATAAATAAAAAACTTCCTAAGTTTAAGGCCGATTTGAAAGAGTTAAAGTGCAGTTGATAGCAATATGATGTATTATGGTCCCCTATCTACATAAATAGTAAAACATTAAAACTCTATCTACACATTTTTAAACCCTTCACCACAGGTAAAGAAAGAATACATATATAAGTTTGTCGTAACGTTTGTATTTTCTACAATATTGATGTATACATATTCTGGGTGCTTGTCAGTAGGGAAGTTGAATAAACGATGTCCGTCTGTCCATTTTGTTTAATTTCTATAGAAATTCAGCAAAGTCGGTCCACATTGCAGTTGATTTAACGTTATCCGTATGTTTGTCTGTATATCTGAAAACGGAAAGAGCAAAAGCTTGGTTATCAATACACAACATTCGACAAAATGTCGTCGTGATTGGTGAAGTGGTCGTGGCAGTTCCTATACAAGGTCATTATAGATGACTATATGTCATGAGAATAGCAAGATTCAAGGTTTCCGAACTAGGTGCAAGGATCTTGGATATCTAAAGACAACATCTGACAAAATTAAGGCAGGAGTGGATAAGAGGGCGTTGCACATAATAGATTTATTCTTACCTAAAGAACGGTAAATGAAAAATTGCTTCAATTAAGTAGAAATATGGGCTGGATTAGAGAAGTAGGCGTAGCAATTCCGGTACAAAGACACAATAGATTTATGCTTATCTAGAGAACGGCAAAGGTTAAAGTTTCCAAATTACAGGCATCTTTTATTAATGCACAGCATCCGACAAAATGTAGGCGAGTTTGCAAAAGTGGGTGTGGCTCGAAAAAGATTTTTTTAATATCTAAAACTTCTATCTATAAAACTTTATAAAACTTTCTGTTCTTATCGTACCATCGTGAAAAAAGCCGACACAATTTTCTTGTTTTTTTATGTAATATTCCTTTCAAGTCTCTTTCCTGATTTATATAAATGCTAAAAGAGGAGCTTATCTTATAGAATATCAAATACATTCCGATTTATTATACCTACTGATATCTCCTTCCATTCATACACAGTAAGCGTCGAAATAAATTGTACAGCTTGTTTTATAATACAAAAGTTGTTATGTTAGTTGTAAAAAATGTTTAATTTCTACTTTGACAAATTTGATCAGCTAGTTGTCATCGGTAAAAAAAATACGTAAAAAAATGTAGAAATAAGAAATTCAACGGCAGCAATACAATATCTATGATAGTGATGGACCTGGAAAAAAAACATTGATGCTTTTTCGATACAATGCGTCGCGTACAGGAATCTATGTTATATCGATATTTCACAAAATACATCGATGTGTTCTACAAATCGATTGGTTTTTGTAACATACTATATATGAATGTGGTTTATAACAAATAATGGGTTTCTTGACGTTTTTTTTATCGCATGAATCGTCAACAGAAATTTCTGCTTTTGTCTACATTCGTTAAATGTTGCCAGACACTGTTGGTGAAAAATCGTAAAAAAGTACATATCAACAATTTTTAATTTTAGTTCTGACATCCATTTAAAATTTAATACTTTCCAAATAATATTCAATAACACAAATTATGTGTGTGTCATATTCATATAAAACAAAAGAATCGTTTAAATATATAAGTCATACTTCTCAACAAAGATTTTTTGTTAGTTTAAATTAACTTTGACAAAACGCATAGAAGTATAATTTATTATCTGCTGTGATCTCAAAATTTTGTATCGGGAACCACAAGGTATAAAAATAGTTGCTAATAATGACAATTAACATATGCTACAAAGATCTTGTATTAAATTAGTCGCTTCGATGCGTCAAATAAAAAACATCGATGTTCATTCTCTGTTGATGAGTATAAAAAACATCGGACTGTTTCGATGTATCGGTACCTTACATCGAGTGGTTGTAAAACATCGATTTAAATCGTCCACCACTAATCTATAGTGAAGCATGATAGAGTTGGTTGTCGTACAACGTCCTTAAACAGCTGGATCAACTAAATATTCGCTCGATATCATTCCGTCTAAACATCTGGGAAATTAAATTAATGCCTTTTTTTGAGTCGTTAATTACGGTTATAATTTGTTTTTAATTATGTATTTTTATTATGTATTATAAACAAATTTTCAAAAATTTAAGTTCCTTTTTACTTAAATAACACTATTTATATTGGAAAACTAGCTGTACATTTTATTTTGACGCTCCGGTATTTTCTTATCATAAAGCTCTTAAATATCAACAACATTTTATTAATTATATTTCTTTTCTATCCAAATAGAAGTTGCCTTAACAATTATTAATGGGTCATAAATTCTTTTACACACATCAAAATAAGTACCAGTCGCATGTGAGTGGGTATTATCAACTCAAAGGACATTAAACTTTCTAAATTAATGGGTTACGAAGGAAAAATCAATAAATGGTGACTGTTTGCGCAAAAAAAAACAATTAATTTAGAAAAATTTACAAGAAAATACAACTGCATTTCCGTTTAAACGTTAGTTGTGGTAATTTTCGTAATATTTATTTAACCAGACGAGACCCACGACGAAGTTGTGTGAAAAAGAATTATTTAACTACAATGAAACTAATTTACGTTTTGTATTTAGATTTGTGTAAAATGACTTTTTAGATTTGTAAATGGGTCTTTTGCTTAAGGAAGAAAATACATGGAAAAAGGTTAATTGTAGGAAAGAAAAAATAATATGTGAGAAGTGATCAAATTTTATATTAAAAGATTTGGTACAAAGAGCTCTTTAGCATGCAAAATTATAGAACAAATGAAAAGTTTTTGTATAATCATTATAAGCAAGTTCTTGAAGTGGTGGTGTAAAACTCTACGACATGGCAATGCGGCACAACATGGGGTCTGTTAGTACTTTGCGGATGATGCCTGCCTTCTACCCCATCGATTTACGGATATGCAAGCCAAGATAAAATCGTTAGCTTAACACGCAACCAACGCTTGAAAAACAAACATTGGAAAAATAAAGGTACATGCTCATCAACCGTTCATTAATTAAAAATATTTGCCTCATGAATCAAACTAACGATGATTATGGCCATAATATGCACATTCCATTCCATGGATGCTAAAGCTTTTTAAGGCCGCCATTTATTGTTTTATTTAAATAGTTGTTCTATCTCACGTGAAGGTGATGTGAACCGATTTCCTAGATCGAGCGATTTAAATCCGCTAGACTTTTTCATGTTGAGTTTTCTTGCAAATTAGCTACAGCGGCCCCTCAAAACCAACATAACACATGCCATCGTTGAAGCTCTGCCTGGCATGGCTGACAGAGCCATTAAAAATAGGAAATCTCGCAGAAGTTTGTACGATGTTATATTTCATAATCAATGGCATCAATAGGCTTTTCCAACGAATACAAATTTCGTTAATATATCTTACAAATAATTTTGTTTTACTTAGATTGAAATATGGCAAACAAATAATAAAACAACCTTCATTAAAGTAATCCTTATTGAAATTTAGAGCACGTTTACCTTTTGTAGCACAGCGTGATTATTTACTTATATTGTTGCTGTCAAAAAGGATTAATTATTGTGATTTAAAAAGTTTTCTTATTTTTTTAGAAATTTAAATAGGAAATGGTGTATTATTTTTCATTTTGTTTTTAATGATAAAAATTCTCTTTTTTCTAATGCTGATTACATTGTTGTTGTTTTTGCTTCTATTGCTGCATTAGTTGGCTAATTTTTTTAATGTTGTGACAATTGGTTACGTGTTCAAATTGTTTTACAGTGAGTGTGTGTTAAAGTGTGATAAAAACTAAAATTTTTTTCTATTTAAATACCAATACTAACAACGTTAACATTAAGGTTGAAACAAAATTATGAAGGAAAAAGCATTTTTTAACATTAATTTCTTTGATTCGTAAAGCTTTCTAAGAGTTATGTGCTTTATCCATCTAAAGTAACCTGCTGTTTTAATTCAGTGCTCTATAGAGCGGAACAGTGCCGAAAAATAAGACACATTTACAATACATAGAAATTGTTTAAGGCACAGAGGAAGACTAGTAACTAGAAAGAGAGAAATTTAAATAAAAAATGGCTTTAAAATTCAGAATGAAGTTACAACAACAAAATAAACACATTTATTTCTTACTCATTTGAATGGTCCAGACGAAACATCAATACGTTTCGCCGAGCGTGGACTGTATATAGGGGTGGATTTGGGCTACAGCTCCAGAATACCAGCCAAGGATCCAAACACCTTGGTATGTTCCCCGAGAGAACGCCGATTGCGTGGTCCGGGCGAAACGCCGATACGTTTCGTGGAGTGTATAGGGTGGCTTCGAGATCTAGCGCTAAAATATCAACCAAGTATCCAAGCAACTTGGTGATATTATAAAGGCTCAAAAGAGAACCAGAAAAAGGAACAAATATTTAAGCGATGGAAAAGCACTTTTAACCATATAAAAACACTTCCCTGTTTGTTCCAAAAACATTATAAACTTCCATTTATTTATTGCCAAAATACAAAATTTATTATAAAATATAAAACTTCTAAACAGTTTAAATATTTTAAGTTAAAAAATCGCGAGTATAAAAAAACAGCCGTCCAATATGGCTTTTAAACAACGATTCGACTTCAGTTACAAGAATAAAAACTAACAAATTTAAAAGAAAAATTTAAAATATAACACCGTCCGACAAAAAAAGAAAAAAATTGTGAGACACGAACCGGATGATAAAATTGTGAAACTATACATTAAATGGAGAAAAACAACGTTTTCAGTTTTTCATCTCGTGATCCTGTGTCCTTTTTAAAGGACTTCAAACTTTCAAAGAAGAACACTTTTCAAAAAATATTTTAAAATACTTCCGCGGATCCAACAATGCCAAATTTGATGTCAAAAGAACAAGAAGAGCTGTAAAATATTTTGTATTATTTTTATTTTATCCTGTCAGGATCAAAAGTTGTCAAAAATGTCCTTTAAAATATTTATCCTTTAATATCCTTTAAGATTGCCAATCAATTCCTTTTAAAAAAATTGTGCGTTAAAGACCCAAATATTTTATACTACATACCAAAATTTCATCCTCCTAGCTTTTTTACTTAAGTTTTAATAAATATTTTAAAATTTTAAGCAGGTGATTTTTTTTTTTTTGTGGAATAAAAGCCAAACCAAACCAGCACTCTGTTCTTTTTGCGAAAAACATGTAAACATTATTTTTCAACGGCAACAAAATTTTTATTTATATACAAAAAAGGTTTTTTTTAGAAAAGTGCATATTGTTGGTTTGTCGTTTATGTAGACCAGTAGTATCACGACAAATTTACCAACAGTATTCGGCCAGCATATGGGCGGTATTTTTTCAACGGTACCGATTCTCAATTACAGCGAGATCTTGATGGAATCTCTCCCCGTGTTCATCACTAAAGTCTCCTAAATTACTGGGGAAAAAATCCAGGTGGCTATCCAAAAAATGAATTTTAAGTGACATGTTGACTCCCATTATTCCATAACTATTCACTAGTTTCTTAACAATAGCTTCATAATCTACAGATTTATTATTGCCCAAAAATTTATTTATTACATCTTCCAAACTATTCCACGCTGCCTTTTCCACCGTCGCACAGTAGCGCCCGTAGAGCAAACGAGGTTGCAAAAATCAAAATTTTCATGAGCACCGACGAAGTTTTGAATAAACTCATGTTATAGGAAACTTTTCAACGATTTCAAATCTGCCACTCTTAATAATATCACATTTTTAGTTTAGAAGATATAGCCGTTCAAAGTTGACCGACTTTCGGTTTTCAAAAAAACACACAATTTTTAGTAAATTTGTTGCGATTTCAGGTGTAATATCACGAAAAATAGGTAACGAATCGCCTTATTTTTTGTTTGTATTGATTGATGCATTTATTAAATGTGTAATGATAAAAAAAAAATGAACTGTTTGCTTTGTGTTTCTCCTGGTAAATCACTATTTAAAAACTATCCGTTTTTTCACTATTTTTCAACTTTGACGGAAAATAACAAAAATCTATATTTTTCTATATTTGCCATATTTGCAAAATCTGTTCTTTGATTATTTCTTTACATAATTCAAAAATTTTATCTGCCCGTACGTGCCCGTTTGGCTTCTAGAGGTAAAAAAGGTTAAAAAGACATGGTTGCAGAAATTGTATGACAGTAGTTTGATCTAAAATCTAAAAAAACTACTCATTGAAATTAGCAGGTACGTACCTCACTTAAACAATACTTTGGCGTACAAATGGTCAAGAACAATATTGACTACAGGTAGGCACAAATCTTATTTGGACACGTGCATAATATCAAAATTGCATTATTCAGCCTAATTCCATTTGTATGCAGGGAACAGGTAAATTTTTCGGCATGGTAGCATAAGCCTATATATTGCAAATGGTCAAGAACAATATTGACTACAGGTAGGCACAAATCTTATTTGGACACGTGCATAATATAAAAATGCATTATTCAGCCTAAATCCATATGTATGTAGGGAACAGGTACATTTTTCGGCATGGTAGCATAAGCCTATATATTGCAAAATAAGCATAATGCCTGGATTAGTCTACGACTGAAAGTTGGCGCAACAATTACTGAAACCATTAAACAATTTAAGTACTGAAAACATGGCGTTGAACAATTTTAAATTATTTGAACTGTTTAGAAAGTCAACCACACCAAATTTTTTCACGGAAGCTGCTTTAGAAGAACTTGATAGCTTATACGGAAATATTGAGAGAAGCGAAATTATAAAAAATAATTTTTATCTGATATATGCAAATATTAAGGCAAAATGGGTGAAATCTAATCGAACCATTCAGAACTTCAACTCCAAATACGAGGACTGGCTTAATGAAGATACCATCCTGGATATATTGGCAGTAGATAAACCCACCACATCAACCAGAGGAGCAAAAGGAAGGCCAAAAAAAAGTATTGAGGAGTGTTCAATTTTCACAAGAAAGAGGAAACTTGCCGATGCCACCAATGACTTGACCACGAAGCAATTATCGGAAGCGCTGTCTATTAAATTTACAAAGGATAGTGAAAGAGTTAGGTCGCACATAACCAAATCTGTTGCTGATGCAAGCCCACTGCGACTAAAAAGGATTAAGGAAAGCATTCCCACGCCCACAAACGCACACATTAAAAAGTATGGTTCCGAAGAAGCCTTGGCCTTGTTTATGGACTTAGAACTTTCCAAAGAGAAATATGAGAAACTACGGGCATCTTTAACGCGACACGGCGCTGACGTTTTACCCGGATACAAGCATATTACGCAAGCCAAAATAAATTCACGACCACTGCATACGGAATTTACGGAAGTCTCTGCGAAAGCCAATCTGCAGGATCTCATGGGCCATACAGCAAAACGGTTGTTGGAGAGTCTTCCTGAAAATGAGGTGAAAATTCTTCCTGAGAAGTTGACATTGATCAGCAAATGGGGCTGCGATGGATCATCCGGACAAAGCGTTTATAAGCAAAGGATATCTTCCGATGACGCTACAATATCGGACGGAAATATGTTTATGGCATCTGTTGTTCCTTTGCGGCTTAAATCGGATGTTTCCCTTCACTGGAAAAATCCACGTCCGTCATCAGTGCATTATTGCCGACCAATAATGTTTCAGTTTGCAAGGGAATCGGCAGAACTCATAAGGACCACGGTGAAGGACATTGAAGAACAAATAAGCAAGATTAAGCATACAAAGCTGCAAATTGGAGAAGGAAAATATATTGAATGCAATTACGAGTTCCATCTGACCATGGTTGACGGAAAAGTCGTAAATGAACTGACAGGAACAACCTCAACAATGTCATGCCCGATTTGCAAAAAGAGTCAGAAGAACTTTGGTAATTTAAACGATTCTACAAATGAGGAGAATTACGAATATGGAATGTCACCATTGCACGCAAGGATAAGGTGTATGGAATTCTTGCTAAAACTGGCGTATAC
Organism: Pollenia angustigena; assembly: GCA_930367215.1. Taxonomy (NCBI): domain Eukaryota; kingdom Metazoa; phylum Arthropoda; class Insecta; order Diptera; family Polleniidae; genus Pollenia; species Pollenia angustigena. The sequence continues at coordinate 253,681,443 of OV884057.1, forward strand.
CCTACCACAAGAGGAGGAAAACTTCGATGAAAATACATCAATAAAGGATAAGGAAAAGATCAGAAAGAAGCAAATACAGGATGCTTTTTTTAAACAAGTTGGACTAAAAGTAGACTGTCCCAAGCACGGATACGGTAACTCAAACGATGGAAACACTTCTAGGAGATTTTTTGAAAATGATGAGGCAGTAACTAGAATCACTGGAATTGACAATCAAATCGTGAAAAGATTGGGAACGATCTTGGATGTTTTAAACTGCAAAGAAAATGTCAATTCTACAAAATATGGAGAATATGCGTCGAAAACTGCATCTCTTTTAGCAGAAATGTATCCACAGAAGAAGTTGACCCCGACCGTCCATAAAATATTGGCGCATGGCAAAGATATAATTGAGTACCAGTCTTTGCCAATTGGAGAGCTTTCTGAAGAAGCACAGGAGTCTCTTAACAAATTTTATAAAAAATATAGATTGCAGAACACATTCAAAGCATCAAGGGTAAGGCAAAATGAGGACCTCTTCAACATGTTGGCAGCATCTTCCGATCCACTTATATCTTCCCTGCGGCATGTGAAGTCACGAATAGAGTTAGAAAATAATTATAGTTTAGAAATGGTTAGTCTTTTAGATATACCTTCTCTTACGAACTGTGATGAATATTTTACAGAAAATTGAAAAAATAAATTTAAAAAAAAATAATTTTTTTTTTAATTTGTTGGGTAATAATTTAAAACATAAAAACCTAAAGAAAAAAAATAAAAACAATCTAAAAATGTAAAAATAATTTTTTTTAGTTACCATAAAATTGATTTTTCTACTAATTTTAACTTTGATAACCCATAATTAGGCCCCTACAGAGCGTAGCACCCTTTCCAAACGCTCATTTCATAGGCTGAACAGTTATCTATCATATGCTGTTTAAACTGTTCAATTATCTTATTCGGTTCAAAAGATATGATTTTTGCAACGAAAAAACTCAAATGGCGCCACTGTGCGTCGTTAATAAATCGGGAAACTCATTCGATTTCATTAATTTTTTTAACTGTGGTCCATTAAATACACCTTAAAATATAAAACTTTAATAAAAATAACCCATTGTGATCATTTAACCTACCAGCCTCAATTTTCGCAGTACTTAGCTTTGGAAAAACTTTTTTCAAATATTCCATTGCTGAACCATCACTATCAAGTGCCCGAACAAAATTACGTATCAAACCCAATTTAATGTGCAGGGGAGGGAGAAGTATCTTAGATGATGAAATAAGTGGCATTTGATTAACGCTATTGATCCCAAGCTGATGACTTAACCGATACGGCCATTTATGGTCGGTATAATGCAAATCACGTCGTCGACCTTCCCAAAGACATAAAAAGCACTGATGTTTAGAAAATCCATTTTTTATTCCCATGAGAATAGCCACCACTTTAAGGTCACAACAAATCAACCAACGATGTGCATCGTACTTTATTAACTTAAGAATGACTTTCATATTTTCATAAGTTTCTTTAATACCTGTACCATAAATAATGGGCACTGACGGGTACACGTTGCCATTATGTAATAATACTCCTTTAAGACTTTTAATGGATCCATCTATAAAAAGTCTCAATTCGGCAGGATCGTAATTGTTTCCAATTGTATCAAAGAGCTTCTGTATGTCAGTTGCATATGTAATACCAGTTTCGTCGTCTATCTTAAAACATTGATCGAATGAGCTAACTTTTAAACGCTTTCGCGAAGATGTGACATAGAAATCAGAACAAACTAGTTTCCACTGCTGCAAGCGTGATGCCAAAAGTTCGGCCTTTTCTTTAGATACATTCATATCTCTGGCAAGATCGTCAAAGTCGGTCTGAGTTACAAAATGTGGTTCAGCATACCCCAACTCGCTTTCTGTTGGTTGATATATAGAACATTCCTCAACATGTGTATCGTAACAATGTGATTCTTCTTCAATGATTTCTGAAGCTTGTACAAGTTCTTCAGACGGTGAGTTGAGGTTTATTGCTGAACGTAATACTGCAGGTTTCATAGACTCGGAACTATAGTAGTTTATACCTTCTCGCTTATTATATTTAACCTTCATAATACGCGGAAACGACTGACAAAAATAACAACATTCTGCAGAATGTTCACTGCGGCGTAACCATACCACTGGATACACGTATTTCATTGCATTGCGAGTTTTACCTATGTCCTTTGATCGTAGTACACCAGCGTGGCAATAGTTACATACAATTTCAGGCACATACCACAATCTTGGAGCTTAGTTTATTAAAAAGTATTCTTCGTACCTTTTTTCAAAGGTTTTTGTTATATTTCGCGATTTATTAAATGGTACAAATAATCCACACACAACACAAAACTTATTACGGTTTGGGCACTTCATATTTAAACGCGTTTGCAAAAACTATTACGTTGACGAAAAATAATAATTTATTTAAACAATTCTAGTTGAATTTTTTTTTATAAAGTGGCAACTATTTCAGAACCCACGAAAAAATATGTAAGGTACCAAATAATCTAAGTACTAGCTATTTTTTTTTTCGAATGAAATTTTAAAATAAAATATAAAAAATAAAATAATGCAAATTTAAAGTATTAATTTACACTTAAGTAGTAAAGCTAGAAGATTGAAATTTTGGCATGTGATATTCAATATTTGGTCCTTCAACGCACTATTTGTTTTAAAAAAAAATTATTGGAAATCTAAAAGGACATTAAAGGATAACAATTTGAAAGGACATTTTTGACATCTTTTAATCCTAAAAGAATAATAACAAAATAATGCAAAATATTTTACAACTCTTCTTGATCATTTGACACCAAATTTGGCATAGTAGGATGAGCAGAAGTATATTAAAACATTTTTTTAAAAATGTAGTCCTTTGAAATTTTTAAGACCTTTTAAAAGGAAACAGGATCAGAAAATAAAAAACTGTGAACGCAGTTTTGCTCCATTTAATCTCTAGTTTCAGACTTATGTCATCCGGTTCGTGTCTAATATTGAGTGTCGGACGGTGTAATACATGATGACAGTGCCGCCTCAAGTAGTCAATTCGCACATCATCATTCAAAATAGAAACCAGGAATGGGAAATCCGCTACCTTCGGTTCAGACGTGAACAAGTAAGCTTTGCTGGACACCTGAGTTAGGGTTTTTTTGTTCTCTCGTTTTAAGTTATCTTCTATGATTGTGAAAATTGAAATAAAATAGTCCTGTGTTAAGCTTCGTACAGACGGTAGTCATATCTTGCAATAATGTAAGGTTCGGCAATGTGCTGAAAATGCACCGCCAGAGAAAAAGTGCGAGTTCAGACGATTGCCAACAAAAATAGTCGGTTCACACGGTTGTCAAATTGCATAGCAAGAATTGCCAGATCTGTTTTAAGACATTTGGGGGATTCACAAGGTGTGCTATTGTCATATCGTCATAATGTCCTAAATAATATTTTACAATTATACGGTTGTGCAAAGAAAACAAAAATTTTAAAATATAAATTATAAGCGGTTGCCTGCAGCAGTCATATATATTTCTTGTAATTATTTTAAGACATATGACTTTACAACTTACGACTACCTTGTGAATCCCCCAATTTTATGAAAATGAAAATAGCGAGTATTTTTATAAATTGGAAATGTGGCAGTATTGTTATTGTAGGGAAAATGCAATATCAAGAATTTTAACTTTTTTATGATGTTTTAAATATGTTTCATTGATGTTTATTAAAATTAATTTTAATTTCGCAAAATTAAACTTTTTTTGTTTTTTCTTTTCACTTATCCATATCAGGGATGGTAGTTATAATTCAGTTGTACTTTCTGTATCTTAATAAAAACTTCTTGTTGGAAATGATTGCTGTGTTTGCGGAAGTTTTCGGTGAAAACACGGTTACTGCGGCTTCCTACCCAAATTACCGGGAAAGGATTTTCTTAAAACTCCAATTACGGGCTGATATTTCACTGCGAATGGGATAGTATGTCCTAAGGGAGAATTAATCCTGGGTGAATAGATCGTGCTTATATTTTACCAATGCTTATATTTTACCTTAAAAAATGACGCGGGATTATGAACTAGAATTGCTCCATGTGTGTGCTGCTTGCCCTCATACTCGGGGGCGGTTGATAAACGCATTGTTTGTCACACAGTGATTAAGATCCTTCATAGAGAAGGCTATAGGTATATATTTTATACAGCTGTTCCAAAACTAGGTGTTTAGAAAAATAAAGGAAAAGTTTAGGATCTCTTTTCTACACTCTAATCCTTTCTTGTGATATTTGATACATTTTAACGTATAACCAATGTAATAACACTCAAATCCATTTCATTATTGAATATTTAAATCAAGAAATTTTTTGTATTCCTCCTAATGTTACCAAAGGAAACACAAGCTACATTGTATCCCTTTGATTTGTCCATGCTTAAGAGCATTTGCGTGTCCATGTTCATGTATCTTCTTCCTTTTTCGTAATCCTCAAGACATTCATAGAAATTTCTGCAAACTTTCGAACAGTTACCAGAGTTCAAAGTGTGTTTGATAGAAATTTTCTACGGCTGACTGGCTGCATGCTTGAACATGCATGCCTGAAATTTCTTCTGTACAGCTTTTTTTTTTTTTTTTTGTTTGTTGTTAAACAGTGATTGTACTGGTATTTTGTACGGTGTCCTGTGTTTATGTTTGTAGTTACCAGGCGCGGATCCAGCTCGAGCTTTACGGGGGGGAAATTTTGTATAAAACAAAAAAGTAAAAAATTTGTTTTTAAAAGCTTATTAAAAAGAATATGTGCTTATTATGGGCCATGTCACAGAGTACAATTCCGTTCGGAATGATTCCTTTCGGAATTGGAGAAAACATATTTGTTTGTTGATGGAAAGTGTATTTTGATAGTTTTATGGCCTTTCAGATACAGACAACTTCTATACCGGTTATGAAAACAAAAATGGTTTCATTCCGAAACATTTTTTCGTCATTTTCTGAAGCACCAAAATACGGAATGAATTCCGTTTCCGAACGGAATTGTACTCTGTGACATGACTGTATATAATTCAAAACAAAACAATAGGGGTAAATAAAATATAAGATCCGTTCAATATAAATTAAAATAAATAAGTCTTTTTAAATAAGTAAATTGTGATTTCCTTGTGAGGCAAATTGAGATAGTACAATCTATCATCTGTCATTGTTAATCTGAGCCATGTTTTTATTCGACGAAGGGTAGGAAATGACCTCTCGCTCGTAGCATTACTGACGAGCATTGACACGAAAAGTTGAAATATTTTTCTTAGATTTGGGTAGATATCTTCATCACAGTTAATTAAAGCAACTACAACGTTATCTGATGGATTTTCAGATATTTTCCATGTTTGTTGCCAATGCAACAGTTCAGGCTCAAGTTAAAATGTGTTAATCTCGTTTATCAAACATAATCAGCTCATCAGCTAGTTGTGGTTTTAAAATAAATGGTATATGGGCTAATCTCAAAACCAGTCCACAAACCAAAAATTTTCCAAATTAATTTTTTTTAATGGAATATAAGACTAGATGTATAATTTAATTTTTATATTAAAAAATCAGTCTTCGACTAGCTTTTGCCTGGCGCGGTTGACTTTCTTTGCGATTGTACTCCAGTGCTTTTTACTTTATCATTTATTTTTGCATACCTTTTTATCTAATACAGTGAACAACAGTAATCTTCGGTCAGTAGTGTTAAAAACATAAGTAAACATTATTGTGTAGTGACATGTCCGGTCCGCCCAATTGGGGGGACAACCGCTTCTCGTTATTAGCGGACGGCCCCCGTTCAAAAAAAAAACGCTCTAATCAAAATATCCTAGAAGTCTTTCCAGAACTTCCGCTAATTCAAAAACCCGATCCTAAGTATATCGTGATTTCTGCAACAACAGGTGATAAAACCCTGCAACAATATTCCTGTTTCTCAGTTCATCGATCCCTAAAATTGATATGCTCCGACATTCTATCAGTCTCCGAATTAAGGGATGGTAATCTCCTACTTCTTATTGGTAACAAACCAGCAGCTGACAAATTGATTGCCACAAAAACTCTTCCAGGTGTATGTAACATTCAATGCGCATATCACCCCAATTTAAACTTTTCTAAGGGCACTATTTACGCGCCGTACTTAAATAACGTGCCTGACGCTGAAATAGTTGAAGAACTTAAGTCTCAAGGAGTCGTCGAAATTTATAAATACCAAAAAAAAAATGTAGAAGGCAAACTTAGCCCTTGTGGTGTCGTCCTCTTAACCTTTGATCGCTATTCAACTCCAGAAAAAATGGATATCTCCTGGCATAAAGTCAAAGTAAGGCAATACATACCAAACCCTATGCGATGCAAATCGTGCCAATTACTCGGACATACAAAAAAATGGTGCAAAAACAGCCCTCTATGTGAAAACTGTGCTCTCCCCCCTCATACACCAGAAGAGTGTACGCGCATTTTTTGCGTTAACTGTTCTGAAGATCACCCCTCCTCTTCTAGAGACTGCAAAAAATTTAAGCAACAAAAAGAAATTCTTAAAATTAAAACAATTGAAAAATGTTCGTTAAAAGTTGCTAAAGAGAAATATCAACATACAACATCAACACCACCGTTAGTCCAGTCTTTTGCCGACATAACTAACAAAAACAACAATAAGACTCTAAACAAAAATACCACTGAGGAAATAAATAACTCTCTTGATAAAAACAATTTAAATTTACCATCGACATCATCTCAATCAAACAAACAACAAACAGAAAAACCTAAAAATACAAGTGACAATTCCAAGGTCACAATAAACAAAAATACAGAAGTACAAAAAATACAAAAAACTTCTACAAAAAACAGTAACATAAAAGCAACATCAACAATTATAACTCGCTCAACAGCTAAGGCTTTAGCTAATAAATCAGCAACAACAATAAACAACAAAAATAGCACATCAACTCTTAATTTAACACAAAACCAAAACCTGGCTATGCCTGAGTTTACAGCAACAACTAGTAACAATTCTTTTAACGAACAAGAAGACATAATGTTTGTAGACAACGAATAATTCTATTCCCTACTTTTCCAAAATGGATTTTAAAATTATTCAGTGGAATATTAATGGTTTATATAACAACTACCACGAACTACAACTAATTATTAATAACCATAATCCAGATATTATTTCTCTTCAGGAAACTCATATTCCCTATAATTTAAAAAACATTAATTACCCCAAACAATTCATTGCCTTTTTTCTAAATCTACCATCCAACAACTCTGCCAAGCAGGGTATAGCAACATTAATCAAGAAAAACATACCACATAAATTAATTTATTCAGATTACAACACAGCATCTATCGCAATTGAAGTCGACATTGGTCTAAAATTCACTTTTATAAATACATATATACCGCCACATCAAACCTTCTCTGAGATCAATTTGAAACATATTCTAAACAATAGCAACCCTCCAGTTATTTTTACCGGGGATTTGAACTCATGGAGTACACTCTGGGGTTCCACTGAATCAAACAGACGTGGTAAAATAATTGAAAACTTTATTCTGAATGAGGATCTTATTATATTAAACAACGGTAACCCTACATATTTCTCCACACACAGTACTTTTTCACATATCGACATATCTCTATGCTCATCCCAACTTGCCCCTATATGCTCGTGGAAAACCCTTACCGACTTACACGGCAGCGATCACTATCCTATATTAATAGAAATAGAAAAAAGCATCCCATATCCCAACATAAAACATAAAGCTAAATATAAAACCAACTATGCTAACTGGGTATTGTACCAAAAACAATGCGAAGACAACGCTTCCAAAATTATAACCGTTGGAAATGTAAACCAACAAGCAGCATCCATGGCAAAATGCATAAGATCGGCAGCAAACATAAGCATCCCTCAGACAAAAAATAGGGTATCCCACTCTCGAGTGATATGGTGGAACTCTAACCTACAAAAACTTAGAGACCAAAAACAATCCCTTTGGCATAATTACAAAACAATAAGAAGCGACGAAAACTTAATTTTATATAAAAAGTATAATGCAAAATTTAGAAGGGCTGTCAAAGAAAGTAAAGCTGCTTGCATGCAAACATTCACCTCTAATATCAACCCGACTTCAACGCCCCACCGCATTTGGAATGATATTAAACACATTACTGGTGGTAAACGTTTCAATTCAATAAAATACTTAAAGTCAAGATCCACCATGCTGTCACTCCCGACAGACATTGCAAACTGTTTCGCTGAGCACTGGTCATCTCAGTCCGAAGATAAAAACTTTTCTCCCAGTTTTCAACTCAGCAAATCTATTCTCACAAATCAAATCTATAATCCACAATTCTTAAACTCTTATGCTTCAAAAATAGAAATCCCGATAAATATGATTGAACTAGAAGATGCTTTACATTCATCAAAGGGTAAATCCCCTGGTGATGATCGAATATCATACCCAATGTTGAAAAATTTACCAACATCAGCTAGGAAACGCCTTTCTACAATTTACAATAACATATTTTTATCCAGTGTTTACCCGCAAGCTTGGAAAACTGCAACTGTCATCCCGATTCCAAAGCCTGGCAAAGATCATTATACAGTCGCCGGATATAGACCAATTTCGTTACTTCCTTGTATAAGTAAAATATTAGAAAAAGTGATTGCTAGGAGATTAATGTGGTTTTTAAAGGTTAATAACTTTATTACACCAAATCAAGTAGCCTTTATGAAAAAACAAGGGACTGACGATGTCTTACTATATGTGCAACATTTTATCACTAGAGCACTATCTAGTAAAAATCATGTCAACATTCTTTCCACCGATTTTGAAAGAGCCTTTGACCGCGTTGGAATTCATGTAGTACTGCAACAACTATCTGATTGGAATATCGGAAAAAGAATGTACTCCATAATTAAAAGCTTCCTAATCAACCGTAAGTTCAATGTTCGAATAAACAACCAACAATCCAACACTTTCCCACTGTACAATGGGATACCACAAGGATCTCCATTATCAGTCGTATTATTTATTATTGCATTCAATCAATTTAGCAAAATACTTTCAATGCAAAAACATGTTGAACACGCTATATATGCGGATGACGCAATTATTTTCTCCAAAGCAAAAGATAATAATAAAGTTAAAGAAATTTTTTCAAACGTCTTGAGAAACATTGATAATTGGTGTCTTACATCAGGGGCTAAACTTTCTATAGACAAATGCAGTTTATTACACATCTGCAAAAAACATAACTGTGATATCTTCGACTTAGAGTATAAAAATATAAAAATAAAACACGTCGACCATCTTCGAATACTAGGTGTCATCTTTGATAAGAGTTTTACTTTCAAAGAGCATTGTCTACAGCTAAGAACAAATCTAAACTCCCGACTAAACATAATAAAATACCTTACATCAAAAAACTTCGGGATTCATATCTCAACAATGGTAAATATCACCCGCAGCATTATCCTCTCCAAAATTGACTACGCTTTGCCAATATACGGATGGTGTGCACCGTCACACATTAAACTTTTATACGGTCCTTATCACTCAGCAATTCGCCATAGCATTGGCGCTTTTCGTACAAGCCCAGTCAAAAATATATTAGCTGAAGCTGGTCTACCATCCATTGAAGACCGAACATCACATCTAACTTTAAAGTTAATTCCCAAGCTCTTTGTATGTCGCAACAAACTACTGTTCCAAGAAGTAGCAAAAGCAGCTACTTACAGCAGAATTCCTAGGCTTGAGTCCACCTTAGTAAAATGCATAAACTTTTCCCGTAAAAATTATTTACAACTTACTCCTATACTTATGAAACAACAACCCGAACCACCTTGGTTGCTAGAAAGATCGTCCTTCATTCTAAGCCTGGTCCAACTCCCTAAAACCACTACACCTCCAACAGTTTATATTCAAACTTTTAAAAACATTGTTAATATATTCTCTGAAAAAAACTGGAACTTTTTGTTCACAGATGGCTCGTAGTCAAGCGACTCTACAACATTTGCAGTAGTGCATAGTAGTGGCCAACAAATAATAACGGGATACATTGAAAACACTTGCTCTAACTTTACAGCTGAAGCGATTGCCATACTTTTTGCAATAAAATTCGCAGCCCAAAACGAAACGAATCATATAATATGCACCGACAGCCTTTCCACCATTCTCGCCACAAAAAACTCGTTACATGATTCTCCTTTAATAAATCAGATTAGAAATACTCTAAGTCAACATCCCAATAAAATAAAACTAATGTGGGTACCATCCCATGTTGGTATAGCTGGCAACGACTATGCAGATGCCGCTGCTTCAGAGGCTAAACGTAGACCCCTTCACAAATTCGCCACTTGTGAGTACCGCGATACCTATAACACAATCTCAAACTATTTAGAAGATACGTATAACCAAAAATGGTCGAACTATCAACACATGTACAAACATTTTAATCCGTCTGGGAAAAAACAAAAATACCCAAAAAAAGCGACAAGGAAAGAAACAAACACTATAGTTCGTCTAAGAATTGGACATTGCCAACTCTCGCATAAGTACCTTCTGGAGAAAAACCAAGCACCACAATGTACAACTTGCAACACGCTACTTACTGCTACCCACATTTTAGATGTGTGTCCTGCTTACAGCTCTTCCAGAACAAAAATATTCGGATCAACTTTACCAACTAAACTCTTAACAAATGTCTGTGATAGTAACATCAAACTAATCTGTAAATTCTTGTCAGTAAATGGACTACTCACTCAAATTTAAATAAATAGTTACTCACGGAGTCGAAAGCCTATGCTGCTAGTACTCCTCTTTTTCACATTAGTTATAATAATTGTATTATGTAATTAATAAAATAATAATAATAATAATAATATATTAAAAAATATGTATTTCGACGATCATTAATACAATAACTTTTACCAAATACCACCCCACCCCTGATCTCTTAATGTTATACACGAATTAATTATTATTTTAGGTGCTTTTTGAGCTTAAAATAGCACTTACAGCAGACTCATCACAATATAAATTTCGTTAAAAAAAAAGATTGATATTCATTCGTACATTCATTAATGATCACAAAATTAGTTTATATATATAATTTGTTTTGTTAAAATAAATAAAATTGGGTTTATTATATAGTACTGAAAAACTGTAGCATGCGTTGTAAGGTGTGCGTCACAAAGGGTTCACGACTTTTATCAAAAAATTACAAAATTTTTAAGCTGCGAATAAGTGATTTTAGAATTCACTTATATTCATCTTTCTTTTAGGAATTAGACTTTTTTAATAACTTCATTGCTGACAGCATTGGACACCCATTTGTTCCAACTCCTACACAATTTTTTAGGTTAAGACCAAAATTTGTCAAAGCTTTAAGAACTATTGATGATAGTGCCTTCGCATCACTTGACACATCAACGTCATCCATATCCTTTGAAGCCTCTTCAAATTTTTGTTGTATGTTGAAATATTTTAAAGATAAGGAAATCTGGCTTTTCCCCGACAAATCCGTGCTTTCGTCAAAAATTATCGAATAGAATTTTGATCCATATAAACATAAATATTGCAAATACTAAGGCTTTTTAATAATTCAACCTTTGGTTATACATAGATGCCATCTGCTGGGATTGAATGTAGAATAATAAGTATTTGAATACAGTAAACTAGATGTTTCATTGAAAATATCTAATAAATAGATTGGGAATTATTTCCTTGTGAAGGTTACTTTATATTATTATAAACATTTTTTTTCATTTTTCGAATTTATTTATTGCTTTCTAAAGGAAGGCTAAGGTAAAATGTAAAAAGAAAATACAATATAATAGTCTGGTAGTGTATAAAGTCATTTCTGAAAAATTAAAGGAATAGAACTATTACAAAAAAGCTTTACAAAATACATAACTGAAATTTAACTCATAGAATAAATTCGAAAAATGAAAAAAATGTTTATCTAATAAATAACTATTAGGATTAAGATTTCGATACTTATTGAAAATTTGGTTAGAGATTCAATAAAAAAAACCTTGCTGGTATTTCAAAAAATTTTGTACATTAAAAAAAAATAATATTATTGGGAATTCTTGTATTATCGAAATAAAGAAAACATATTTTTATAATTTACGGGGGGGAAATTTCCTTATTTCCCCCCCCCCTGAATCCGCGCCTGGTAGTTACTAACTGTTGAAATTGTTGTTGTTTGTAGTAAGTAGAAATTTTTGTGTAGTTTTTCTTGCTGCTGCTGTTGTTGTGGACTACTGCCACAGTTAAATTGCTTATACAAATAAAACATTGTTGAAATGTGTTGGCTTGAATGTATTGGTCTGATCACTTTGTTTATACCCTACACCACAAAAGGCGGGGCGGGCATTATGCGTTTTTTTCTTTAGTTTTTGCACGGTCCGTCTTTTAGTGTACCGAGTGACTCAGAAACACTTTCTAAGTCGACAGGTTGTCTGGCTTTTTGTGTTTTTAGGTTAATTTTGTGTAGAAAGTAACAACCTGTCTTTTAAAGTTTATTTTAATAACTTTGATAAACTTTTTTTATTGGGGCAAGGACAAAGCTTGTTGAAAATGAAGACACCTGCTACGCAGTTTTACCTTGACACCTGCTACGCAGTTTGACCTCTCGAAAAACATTCGTAAATCCCATTTGCTATAAAAGTGTTTGTATTCAAATCAAGCTGATCTGAAAATTTTATTTTTTTCCAACTTAAGTTATGTAAACAAATTTTATGCTAATCAGGCGATATTTTTGACTATTGGTGCCGTACTAACCCCCTTCTGAAAATCAATTTTACCTTTAAAAAATATCTGAAATTTGGCGTAAAAATAAAGTATGTGTAGAAGGTGTAGTAGTAGTAGTAGCTGTAGTTCTAAGATTATCCCTATAGAATGTCAAACACATTTTTAAGTAACTTCAAACTGGTTTTTTTATAACCACATCTAGTTGATTAAGTGACTTCTTTTTCTTTTCGACGACTCGTTATTTTAACATAGACATGTCATAGGCGGTAGTCAATTGACCATATTTGCATGACTTTTTAACTGACTACTAACTTCTTATTTTTCAACCTACATATTTGTATATCTATATTTATTTTTATACAGAAATAATTATTTAAGAAAATTTTGCATCAAACTGCCTTAAATAATGGTCTTTAATAGTGCAGAAAAAAATACGCTACATAATTGGTAGTAAATAAACAGATTTGTATTGCTTTTATTTTAATATGTGTATATGTTCCTTTCACTCCTCTAGGGAGCATAGGGCCATAACAAGGTTATTCCAATAATCTCGATTTTCGGCTCGATGCTTGACTTCATTCCACTTCATGCGTAATCTCGAAAGTTCTGTTGTCAGTTGCCGCTTTCAGGTATGCGATGGTCTCCCGGCCCGTCTGCTTCCCTGCGGGTTCCAATCTAGGCATTTCTTGGCGATATCATCGTCTGGCTTACGGAGGGTGTGACCTATCCAACTCCATTTCCGTTCTTATAGGCTGCTGGTTTGCCTTCATCCAGAGTTGGTTGTTGGATATTGTTACAGGCCAGAAAATCCGTAAGATTTTGCGGAGGCATTTGTTGAGAAATACTTGAAGGCTTTGTATGTCACGTGGTGCCATATTCCAGGTTTCGCATCCATATAATAGAGTGGATTTTATGTTGGAAATAAATAATTTGATTTTGGTTTGTTTCGAAATATTAGAAGATTTCCAAACCGGGTTTAACTGGGCAAATGCACTCCGTGCCTGGATATATCTGCTGGATATATCTGCTGCTGACCCACCAGTTGTATCAATTGTGCTACCCAGGTAGCAGATGGACTTAACATCTTCTTTTTTATTTTTTTATCTTATTTTTAATTATCTTTAACTTTTTAATATGTTTGTATTAAGTTTTTTTCATTTGACTTCATGGCATGCTTCTTTTACTTATTTTGCTTTTATTTGAGTTTTACGTGTGCCTCTAATGCAATATGTTTGGTTGATATCTGCATGAGATTTAAACCAATTTGTAGTCATTTGAAAAATAGTTAATTTATAGTTAGTGTTTTTTGCAACTGACTATTTTATTTACTGCACGGTACACATAAGTCTTATATTAAACCCCTTTCGTAAATCAATTTATAATTCTTTTATAGATATTTTTATCCGAATAAATTTCGGTGTATGTTACCTTTACATAAACCTTAAACTCACATATAGCAGTTTCTTAAAGTCCCATTGGCCCATATATGATAAGTTCAATCGTTCTGTCTACACTTGAAAAATGTGTATGGTTACCCTGCAAATAATATTGGACCACCTGATCCATTTTGATAAAATAGACTACTCCCTTGACTGGTCCGATGTAATGCAAGCATGGACCATGTCATTGGTAAAAAGTGTTTGTAGTGAGACGACATGTCTTCGGTTTTTAACGACGTGCTTTCGTTTTTAAACGACTTCAAAACTAATCCTCTTGTGTATACCATGGAGTAGTTTTAAAACTACTCCTTTGTAGTCCAAGGCTGGGTCCTCTCCTAGGTCATCGTAATGCTAAATAGACCATGTTTATTTCCATACTTTTGGGTTACTTTTGGATCAGTCCTTGTCCCTTGTGTGCTACTCTTTACACGCGTGTTTGGACTGGTCCTATTATTTGCAGAGTGTATCGTCGGTTTGCCTGTCTGCCTGAAAGCCTGCGAACTTGTGTCTCTTTGTTTGTTGTTGGTTTATAATAGAATTGACGATTACATTTGTCGTTGTAATGCTAACGAAACACAACAAGAATAACAACAGCAGAAACAATCGCAAATAGTAACAACTTTGCAGTTATTGTAGTTGTAATGATATTTTGTCTTTTTTTAGTTTTTTAATTTCAATTTTGTTGCCATTTTTGTTTTCCATTGTGACATTTAATTAAAGAGACATTTGCGGTATTTTCAATGTAAACAATGTTAATAATGTTGTTGCTGGTGTGTCTGTCTTTCTGTTTAATGGTTGGTTGGTCGATTCTGTTTCAATTGCATAATTATGTTCGGCATATTGTTGACATTAGAATGCTAATAGAATTATCTGGACAAAATAAAAAATCAAACTAAACACCACAAAAAGTGCCATAAATAAACAAAGATCTATTAATTTACAATTTTCGCAATTAATTTTTGCTTTTAAAGGACTGACAGTTGTAAAATGATAATGTTTAACAAATTTTGGTTTTAATACAATACACAAAATGTTATATTTAAAGCAATATTTGGTAAATTTCAAGAAATTTAAACTTTAAATGTTCGTTCTGCAAAATTGCGTGTGCAATCAAAATCAAAATTATTACTTTTCACTAAAAAGAAGGAACTCCTTTAAGGAAAAACAAATGTCATTTGCATATTACTCTTACAAAAGAGGCAATAATAATAATAAACAAAAATTTACATATTTTGATTATTTGTAAAAACAATGTGTGTGAGAAGACAAAGACAAATTTTTTTCGATAAATTTTCAATATAAAATTGAATTGAGTTTATAAATAAAATAAAAAAGTAGTGGAAAATTTTACGACCCCCGTTCAAAAAAAAAAGACTCCAGTAAGAAATTTTATGGTAGTAAAAAAAAATTTTAAATTTAAAAATTGAAAGACAATTGACAGGAATAAAAATAATCGACAGTTCGAAACGTCTATAAACTTTTTCCAGCTTTGTTTTCAACGTCTGCTCTTATTTGGCAAAAAGTTTAAAAACGCCTTTAACACAAAGATTTACAGTTTTAGTGTTACAAAATAAATTGTAAAATATTTATCTATTTGCTAGTGAAATATCAGAAATACTGGAGTCTTAAGAGGTACTTTTAAATAAAAATGTACTTTTTTACATTGTAATTTGTATCGGGTGATTTTTTAGCTATTATCTTTTTGGCCACACTGGTTCAAACAGCTGACGCACGTTTCGTGTTTTGTTTCACTGTCAAACATCTTCTGTTTGGTCTATAATTTAACCATGAATCGTCTTACAAACGTACAACGCTTGCAAATTATTGAATTTTATTATCAAAATGCGTGCTCTGTTAAGAAAGTTCATCGCGCGCTTCTTGTGTTCAGCGACGAAGCTCATTTTTGGCTCAATGGGTACGTTAATAAGCAGAATCGTCGATATTGGAGTGAAGATCACCCAGAAGCATTGCAAGAGCTACTAATGCATCCAGAAAAAGTCACAGTTTGGTGCGGTTTATGGGCTGGTGGCATCATTGGACCGTATGGTGAGCGATACCGTGAGATGATATCCAACTTTTTTTTGCCCAAAATGCAAGAGCTTGACTTGCATGACATGTGGTTTCAACAAGACTGTGCCACATGCCACACAGCACGCTGGACTTATTGAGAGGCGAGTTCGGTGAACATTTTATTTCACGTTCGGGACCGGTTAATTGGCCGCCTAGATCGTGCGATTTAGAGCCTTTAGACTATTTTTTGTGGGGCTATGTTAAAGCTCATGTGTGTATAGACATGCCCGCTTCAATTGACGCATTGGAAGACAACATTGAAGCATTTATTCATGAGATACCGGCCAAAATGTTGGAAAGAGTATGCCAAAATTGGACTAAGCGGATGGATCATTTGAGGCGCAGTCACGGTCGACATTTGCATGAAATAATCTTCAAACATTAAATTATATGGACCGTACTATCGATTCAAATAAAGATTTCATGAATTTTTCTGAATTTTATGTGTTTTTTTTTTTAACTTTCCTATAGCTCTTAAAAAATCACCCGATATTAAGAAAAAAAGCAATTAAAATCAATAACTAAATAATATCTTAACATCCGCATGTAAAATACCTAGATCGGCGTTTTACGTGGAAATGCCATAGATAGACAAAACTAAATCAATATAAATTTATTGGCTTATTGGACGTAATTCTGTTCTAAGTCTGGACTATAAACTTCTACTTCACAACTGTACATTAAAGCCAATCTGGTGCTATGTTATCCAGTTATTGGGGCACCGCCTCGGTCTCTAATATTAAAAAAGTCAAAGGCGCCTAAATACACTTTTCGAATAATCACAGCCGCCCTATTTTATGTAAAAACTTGAATGAACACAAGAATCTGAATGTGCCATTAATAAAAACTGAGATCACAAATTTTTCAATTAAATATTTCAAAAGGCTTAAATAGCACTCATGTCCTTAATGAATAGAAGACTATCCAAAAAATGGCAATACTCAAAAACTCAAACTAATCTTTAAAAACGGTGAACGCCTTTCGATTCCTTGGCCACAAAGATCAACTACCAGAACCTTTGCCCGGATATTCGACTACCATAGTATTATTGTTTGTTTATATTCGCTTATTTGCTTCAATGTCGCCATTACTCATAACCAGGGAAATCAGAAATATGCTCTAAAAATCGCGTTTTATGCGCAATAAAATACTGGAAATATGCCCTGAAAATTGTTAAAAACATGCCCCAAAAAATTAAAAAGCTGCTAATTTGCAAACAAGATATTCAACAATTTAATAACAGTTCCATTTAATAAAAACAATCCTAAAATTATAATCGGTAAAGTCCAAACACCATAGTAATTAAAGACGTATATTCCAGATTTAACCATATTTGGACACGATGGGCAGTCGAGCCGATGACAAAAACAAGAACAAAGTTATATTATGAGGTTAAAATTCATATTAGAGTTATTTGTGCCCAATATAATATAGATATTTATATCCATTTTTGTCTTAAAGGGCCGGTCTTTAAATTGTTTATTATTGTTAACATTTAGAAGGAACATTTTTTATTTTTTCGAATTTATTCTATGAGCTAAATTTCAGTTATGTATTTTATAAAGCTTTTTGTAATAGTTCTATTCCTACAATTTTTCAGAAATGACTTTATACACTACCAGACTATTATATTGTATTTTCTTTTTACATTTTACCTTAGCCTTCCGTTGGAAAGCAATGAGGTATATTGAATGTACAGAAAAATTTACAATTATTAGACACCAGAAGAATGTAATGCATTTTCTGGCCCGCTACGGCCGTCGTCAGCATTCTTTGTGTCTCACTGGATAGTGTTACTTTATAAATTGAATGTATTTAACTCAACTATTTTAACAAACAATATACCTCATTGCTTTCCAACGGAAGGCTAAGGTAAAATGTAAAAAGAAAATACAATATAATAGTCTGGTAGTGTATAAAGTCATTTCTGAAAAATTGTAGGAATAGAACTACTACAAAAAGCTTTATAAAATACATAACTGAAATTTAGCTCATAGAATAAATTCGAAAAAATGAAAAATGTTGAATATAATATAAAAGTTACCTTCGGAAGGAAATAATTCCCAGTTTCTATTTGTTAAAATAGTTGAGTTAAATACATTCAATTTATAAAGTAACACTATCCAGTGAGACACAAAGAATGCTGACGACGGCCGTAGCGGGCCAAAAAATGCATTATATTCTGCTGGTGTCTAATAATTGTAAATTTTTCTGTACATTCAATATACCTCATTGCTTTCCAACGGAAGGCTTAGGTAAAATGTAAAAAGAAAATACAATATAATAGTCTGGTAGTGTATAAAGTCATTTCTGAAAAATTGTAGGAATAGAACTATTACAAAAAGCTTTATAAAATACATAACTGAAATTTAGCTCATAGAATAAATTCGAAAAAATGAAAAATGTTGAATATAATATAAAAGTTACCTTCGGAAGGAAATAATTCCCAGTTTCCATTTAGAAGGAAGTTAAAGCTTTTATAGATGGGAGCTTTAGCCACATTTGAACTGATTCGACAAAAATTTAATATGGCGTAAAATATATTTTTGGAGCGAATTTAATCTTCAAAGAGTCTTATTTGGAAAAAAAGTTTTTATAGGGAATATGTGAAATTATAGACCGACTCTCACCGTTAACATAGACTTCGTCTTTAGTACAATGAAAATGTATTCATCAAATTTGATCAACATAGACAGAAAACCAGGCAGGCTGACTGGTGGACATCGTTAGATCACTTTAAAAAGCGATTCTGATTATATAGGTATACTAAAAGATTGGTCCAGATTTCTATGTATTACATACATCGCCAAAAACGTATATACATAATTGATTTTTCCTTAATTATTGCGTGTATAAAAAATTTAAAAGCTTCAAATAACATCTATCTCTAATGACAGCCTTACTTTTTTGAATTAAAATTAAATGTAGATGACGAAATTGAAGCAACACGTTGGGTATAAACTTTAAGAATGCTGCAAAAAAATCTTTGAACTAAAGTAAGCAAAAAAAATATGCAAAATAACCACTAACAAATCGTTACCAAAATTCATCAAAAGCTCTAAAAAGGATAAAAATATTGTTTCTGCCTTCATTGGTTGCACAAAGACAAATATACAGTTGCATATTTACGGTGTCCCTGCTCATAACATTATCTTACTCTTTGACAAAAAATTAAAAAATTGTTTGTTACAAAAAGTTTTGTTTGTTAAATAAAGGTACCTTTTGTTAAAAATTTTTAGTCTTAAGAATTTGTTTTTTGTAAAGAGGTACCTTTTTACATCGTACGTTGTATTAAGAAAAGAGAAAGCTTTTAATAAAAAATAACATTTTACGTTAAAATAGTAGGATTTTCTATCACATAGTACCTTTTAACAAGGGTACGTTTCGAAAAATGACATTCGGGCATGTTCTAAAAGTTGAAATGAAGTAGATTTTAAATCGAGCAAATTTTAAAAACGACCCTGTACTAAAAATTCTTAAAAAAATTTAATTTTATCAATTTAATGTTTTGAGTACCAATAAGCTTTACAATAACAACTCTTAAACCCAGAAAAACCTACGGTCATTTTGTAAATAATTGAACTTAAAACCTCGTTCGTTTTAAATTTCACTTCATTTCGATTTCTAGAACAACCGGATTGTCTTTAAAAAACTTTTTGTTAAATTTTTTATTTTTTTTTTTAAAAAAATTTTTTATTATTTCTATTTATTAAAAAGTACGTTTTTTCAAAAACAAATTTTCTTGTACCTTTTGCTCAAAATAATACGCTTTGGAACGTTTTTTTTTTTTTTTTGAATGCAACTACAGTGTTGTCTCTCACGACCGAGCATGGAAGGGACCATTAAATGGTGTCCGTACAAGAGAAATATCCTCTCAAAAGAACTTATTGTTTTTTATTAGAACTCTGCTGGGACCAAGGAGAGTCCGCCCGTGGAACGTTTTGATAAAGATAACCTTATCTTTAAAAGACCATTTAAAAAAAGGTTTTTTTAGATTCTTTTTAATTAAAAGCACATTTGTTGCAAGTTCTAAATAGAACATTTTTTAAACAAAATTTTTCTCTTTGTGTTTTTACTCTTACTTTTTGCTTTAAATAATACGTTTTGTATAAAAGCGTACTTTTTGTGTTAAGGAACGAAGTAGGTCTTTACTTACTGCAAAAAAATGCATTTTTAAAAAAGTTTCTTTCTATTAAGAAAAAAGATAATCTTTTTTATTTTTGATGTTCTGTTTGCAAAAACCTTTTTTAAACTCGAATAAACAATAAGATTTTTGCAAAGTTTTCTACATCACTAGTGAACTACTAACCACGAAATGTGGTTGCAAATGAAGTCGAAAACTTTCTCCTTTAATATGGAATATTTAAGGATGTTTTTTTTTCTTATTCTACGACCACATATGTTAATATTAGGAAATCTTCAGTTTTATGTTCTCTCTTTTGATAAATATAAACAAAAAGGGAAACTGTTCATTGAAAATGCATAAATTTTTTTTCTGTTTCAATTTCTTGGCAAGTTGGCTGCCACATACGAATTGATATTGAATATATTTGTTAGGAGTGGGAGTCTATAAAATCGTAAAAGTTAATGTAAAATATTTAAACCTATAAATTATGCAAAAATATTTAAAAAAAAATCACCAACTAAGAGTAAAATGATTTTCTAAGAAAACACTTTCGTGCGAGTAAAATTGAATTGGTTTTGTGTTTGTGAATGTGTGAATGTTTACTTTTGTTAATCGAGACAATATTAATAATGAAGTTTAAAAAAATGTTTTTTTGTTTTGCCCCATTCCTTGGATAAAAAGAATAAAACATGAAAAGGGTGTGAACTGTAACAATTGTTGTTGACAAAAGATATGGGGTAAACTTATCCAAGTCAGTAGATAATGCAATTCTTACTGCCTATTTCACGATGACACTCGAACGTTTACGTTCGCACAAATAACATGTAAACCAAAAACATATTATTTAGGTTTGTTTTATATAATAAAAAAATTCAAAAAATACTTTTGTTAAAAATAAATTATTGGGCCATATCAGAGAACAATTCCGTTCAGAATTGAAGAAAACATATTTGGCTTTTGATAGAAAATATACTTTGATAGTTTTTTGCCCTTTTAGATACAGAAAACTTCCATTGCGTTCATGAAAACAAAAATGGTTTTATTCCGAAAAATTTTTTCGTCATTTTCTGAAGCACAAAATTACGAATGAATTCCGTTTCCAAACGCAATTGTACTCTGTGACATGGCTAATCAACAGTGTTTTTTCTTTGTTTTATATATTTTTTTTTTAAATTCAATTATTAAGCCGATTATTAATTAATCGTTCAGTTCTTAAAGTTACTAAATAACTGTAAACATTGTTGTTGACAAGAGATGTGGGGAAAACTTATTAAAATAAGCAGATAATGCAATTCTTAATAACAGAAATTTGAAAAATAATTTTGTTTAAAACAAATTCTTTTAATATGCGTATTAAACGTCCGGAAAAATGTATATGGAAAGCGCTCAAAAAACTGAGTCTTTTTCATATAAATTTAACCACACGTTCAATTACTCTTTTGCGTGTTTTATAAAACTTTTTTTTAAATTCAATTATTAAAATAATCGGTTTTTATTGATTGTTCAATTCTAAGAACAACAGCAATTTGTTTGCCATAAATTTTCCAAAATTTAGCACTTATTTGACTACAATTAAGTTAATGATTAAGCAGAAAAAATAAAGAAACCCACCAAATACTCACATTATTCATACTCGTTGTTCCCTAGAATGACTAATCACAAATCAATGCTGAAATCGTATAACAAATGGAAGCAGACATAACAATTGTTGATTTTTATTTAATATTTCCAGGATCCAATAAGTGAATGGTACACACACACACAGTTTTTCTCCACGGTGACTTCTAATGAATGGCACATTTCCTTTCGTTAGTGTATGTGTGTGTGTATTATTAGAGTATAGAGTTTATAAAAGCCAAAAGTAAAAATAAATAATATTTCGGCATGTGTAGATCAACTCTTATTTTGCCTTTGTGTATAATGTGCTCACTAATTAACTTGTAATCGTAGATGTCGCGTATTTTAACTAAAAATAACTTGAAATATGTGCGTGGATGTTTGCATGTTATGTGCAGCGTTGCCACGACCAAAAAAAATTGTTAACCAAAATGTAAAAATAAAGTAACCAAAAGCGAAAAAAAAGTAACCAAAATTATTTTGTATTAAAAGAACTTTTTTATTCGCACTTCTGTTTAAAAATTGTAGGCCTAATGAAGAAATAGTGTTTGTTTGTATCTTGTAGGCTCATAAGCCGCTGGACACAAATTTTTTTAAAGTTTTAACAGTATATTACTGATTGTCGGGAAAGAACAATAAATAGGCTACATAATTTTTCGAAATTTTTTAGTGGAAGTGGCACACAGTGCTTGGTCCCCATATAACGAAGGGACATAAATAGAAGGAGTTGTCAGAAATTTTTGAAATTTCGTACACTACCATAAAATAGCTTAGTTAAGAAAAGTATGAATTTTTGGAGAAATTGGTTCAAGGACACGCCTACCTCCCATGTGTCCTGAAATGGAAATATGTAATTTTAGCTTCAATAATGCCCACAAAACTAAAAAAAATGGTCAGGCTAATACACACACAACTAGCAACGTGTGTGCAAATTTTCATTTAAATCTGAACAAGGGCTCAAGGTCCTGCCATATATCCTTTTTCTTAAAAATGCTATAACACTTACAAAAATTATCCAATCGTACTAAAATTTGGTATGAAATTTTGGTAGAATCGGATTATTAATGTGAAAAATACAAAAACATAATTTAATGAAAATGAGTTAAAAACGCTTAAAATGCTCTTGCAAAAATAACAAGTAAGAAAGTATAATCGGTCAAGCCCGACCATGTGATACCCTATAGTATAGTATTTAAAAACAAATTTCCTAGAGTGTAATCTATTTGGGACCCATGGGCAATCATGGACCCGCCAGAACAAAATTATGTTAAGAGGTTAAGATTCGTTTAAAAGTTCTTTCTCCCGAATATTGTTTAGATATCTAAAGCTCCGTATATGAGTTTTTTGGATGAGGGTTTATATGGAACCTATAGTTTATTTTGGACCTATCTGGACAACATTTCGTCATGACTTAGTAGCTATCGTAAAAGTCATTGTCGCCAATTTGTATGTAAATACTAATATTTTTAAGGAAGCTGGCATTAAGAGCTTTTTCGGCAGAATGATTTGTATGGGAGCTATGTTCAAAAATAGAAAGATTCCATACAATTTGATAAGCTGATTTTGATTGCAATAAAATTAGTTTGGTTTGGACCAAATTTAATCTTGCCGATTTAATAAGATGGCTTTTGTAAAATTATGGACCGATTCGTTCCATTTTTAAAAAGGCTTGGTCCTTGTACCAGTCAGAGCCTCTGGGACAAATTTCATCAAATTGTCTCCGAATTTGCGATCTGTATGCACAAGGTTGCATGGACCGCCAGCCGGCCGGACGGACATCGTTAGATCGACTCAGAAAGTGATTCTGAGCCGATCTAATGAATTATTTGGAATTATTTCTTATTATATTCCTAATTTATTTTCTTTGAACTAATTTATTTATTATTTAAATATTTATGTTAATATTTTTTAATTACAATAAATCATCTTCAGTACCGAATTCTTCCAAAAAAATATTGCCGCTCAACGAAACATTTGTTTCGTCATCTTTAACTGGTACATTTTCTCTCAGTATATATTTCTCAACTTCTTCAAAAAATATATTTTTTTTAGTCTTTGGATTCCTGTTTGAAGATAACAACGGATCTGAGGAATGTATTAAAAGAGTCATTAAATCTTTATGAGTGTCGTCGTGACGTTTTTCTCGTATGGGAAAGTCTGGTTTTTCTCACGATTTTGTGGTTGGCTTCCAATGCTTCTTCGGACAAGCACCCTGAAATTTATTTTAGTTATTAGTTACGTTTCATTATAATTACATAAAGCCACTTTAATACCTTAATATTTCTTATTATGTTCCTAGTTTATTTTTTTTTAAACTAATTCAATCTATGAATATTTGAGCAAAAATCACGAAAATAGCATTTTTTTTAAATACATTTTTTCAAGTTGTGGTAAAATTTTTCAATTTTTTTTCTTGTGGTTATTAGAAAACAGTCTAAATATTCGAAATCAGAAAAAAACTAATAGACGGTATTTTTCTTTTTTTTTAATATTCCATCAAAGTTAGGAAATTTTTAGAGCTTAAGCAAATAATAAGCATTTTTCAAACCATTAAAAAATATGTATAGGAGCATAATTCCCCTAAAATTTGTTTATAGTTGGTTGAGAATATAGTTAGGTGTTACAGAAAAAAATTTGAATCTCGTAATCCAGAAAATGAATTTTTTACAATTATTTTCTTGAAACAATAAAAAACCAAGGGCATTTGTGATTTCAGCGCCCTCTTATGCCGTAAAATGCTGGCAACACAAAATCTTTTTTATACATATTTGGATTTTTCTTGTTTTTTATTGAACGGTATAAGTTTAAATTAATATTTCACAGTATTTGTAGTTAATTGTCTTTTAAACTCCTGAAAACTATCAAAATTTGAGCAAAAATCATGAAAATAGCCATTTAAAAAAAAAAATTTTTTTTTTAAGTTGTGGTAAAATTTTTTCAATTGTTTTTCTTGGAGTTATTAGAAAACAATTTAAATATTCGAAATCAGAAAAAAACCGATAGACGGTTTTTTTCTTTTTTTTTTAATATTCCATCAAAGTTAGAAAATTTTTAGAGCTTAAGTAAATAATAAGCATTTTTCAAACCAATAAAAAAACACTTATGAGAAAATAATTCAATAAAATTTTTTTACAGTTAGTTCTAAATATAGTAAACTACTACAGATACAATATCGTGCTTTAAAAAACAACAGTTTTACAACAGTTTTCCTAAAGCATGTAAAACTCAAGTAGTTGTTTGGCCATTTTTACTATAAATTCTCAAACTTTGGCGCCCTCTAGCGCCGCCAAAAAGAGTTAAATCTTAAAAATTCTTCAAAATTCATTTTAATTATTTTGTTATCTATCGATCTGTACATTTTTAAGTACAATATAAGACTTGTTTTTTTTTTTGGATTTATGTCTATGGGCCAAAGCACTGTGTGGCGCCTCCTATACAAAATTAAATCTTATTTTTGTCAATTTTAAAAAATGTTTGAACCTTTTTTTTAGAGTGTATCAAAATGCAAAATTTAACTTAATTATGCGGTAGATCTTTTATATATAGATGATTTTATATGTAGATGATTTTTGCCCGGTGGAAATATAATCATATTAAACGGGATAGGATCGGAAGGGCTTTTGACCATTTCGTTTATCCAGAAAAGTGTTTCAGTTGGACCTACAAAGCATTAATTTTTGACAGTAAAAATTAAATTAACTTTTTGTTAAAAGTAAATGAAAAATAAGTAGACCGGTTTTTAATTGAATTTTAATTTATTTTATATTACAATTTCAGTTAATTTTACGTACAGAATATTGTGAGTGCGGATTTAAGTTAAAGTAGTGATTTTTGGTCTAAACAGAAATAAAAATAGTGAATTTCTGTAAATAAAAGTGATTTCTGGGATGCTTTTTTTATATTTAGTGAGTCTTTCGCTTAACGGTCGTTATCTCAAATTTCGCTAGAACTGTTTTTTTATAAAATCGTTGCTTTTCGGTAAATTTCGCGATTTTTGGGAATAGTTGCAATTATTGGTAAAAGCTAAGATTTTGGATAAAACAGAAGAATTTTGGAAATTTATATAATATAAAAATTTAATTGAAGTTTTTGTTATTTAAATTAGGCTTATTTCATTAAATTTAATTTTCATTAACTCGGGTCGAATTTACGTGCATCGAGAACTACCACACATTATCATCATCAGAATTCTTTACCGTTCTACCGCCGCAGTTGTGAAGTGCCTTAAAATCTTTAGTGAAACATCAATGTTTAACTAATTGTAATGGTTGATCGAAGTTTTCTGTAACTGATTATCCATTTTCAACTGTAGTTACATGCTTTTTTTCTTGCTTCTATTCTATTCTATTTTTTTTATTTATTCAACTGAACGTAATCCAGTAGTGCAATTCACTAATTTTTAACACTTTAAAAAGTGTTTACTTTAACCAGACATTTTGATGTTTGCACTAACCACTATGTGATTCACTAACTTATTTATAACCACGGTAAAAAGTTTTATATTTCTCTCTATTCAAATTGATATATCGTGGCAACTCTGTCAAGAGAAACATCAAAACAAGATAAAATAACAAAGAAGAATAAAAAAAAACAAAACAAAAATCTCTTAATTTATAGATTTTAAATGATATTATGCAAAGTGCATAAAGCATTACTTAGTTTTATTATTTTATTAGTTATTTTATTAATTTAATTTAAATTAATTTTTTTTAAATTTTCAATTTCATTTGAGTCAAATGGTTGACTTTAGGATAAATAGTAAATAAGAAGTTCCACGGAAAATTGGGGTGTGGCAAGAAGTGGATAAATTGTAGGCTAAATACTTCAAATCCATGTTATTTATGGACTATAAATAAACACTTTTCTAAGCGGATTTAACCACACCAAATATGTTGGTGTTAATAAACCACAATATGTTTTGTTAAAAATTACAGCTGACTAAAACAGCTGGCTTTAAGCACCAGCAGCTGTCGTTAAAAGTGTTAGTAAACAGCAAAATGGTTAATTTTGTGGTACACATTTTTAAACGAAGCAATTGTGGTTTAAAGAGCATAGTGAATCGCACTACAGAAGTCTTTATAGGCCAAAAACAGATTACAAGATAAACTTAAATGCAAGCACATTTTTAATTTTTACAGATATAAGTAGGTATAATGTACTTTTTGTCCAGACTTGATCTTGTTTGCTTTTTATCTTTTTTCGTTGACATTTATTTGTACAACTTGAGAACAAATGTACCATAGCTTTTTTTATAGCAATTGTGATTTTGATTAAACCGTTCAATCCAGTAAGGAAAATTAAATTTAACGAACTTAAGCCTAATTAAAATAGCAAAAAAAAAAAAAAAATATATTTACGTGGAAAATGTTAATCTATTTAATATCTTTTAGTACAGATATTAAATAGTAAAACATTAACATTTCAAAATGTACATACCAATATTATTTTGTAAATTTTAAATTCAGTTTCAGTGTTTTCCATCTCGTACGCTCAGATTTAAATATCATGTATTTCATAATTGAGTTATTCGATATACCTTCTGGGTATAAAATTGTTTTAAGGATTTTATTTTTATTTGGAAATTCCCATGTTATGAAATGCATAAATGGCATTCAATAGCTGCTGGTGATTGAGTCGGATGTTTAATATATTTACATGAATTTTTGATTTGATTATTTACAAGGTTGCCAGATGGTTAGAAACCTGGTTAGGCTAAGAACTTAATTTCACAATGAGTGTTCTAATTTTATTATTATAACATTCCCGTAGTTCCTAGGTGGAACATAGGGCCTCAAAAAACAGGTTACATTTTGGTTTGTCCAATGCCAAAGCCTTTATTTTACGCCATGTACGTCCTGCTGCTCCTCAGATTCATTCAGTCTTCTCCATGTATTAGCAGGTCTTCCCTTTCTTCGGCTACCTTGTGGATTCCAGTTCTAATAAATGAATTAAAATTAAAGGGATCAACAAATGCGATTAGTGCAGAGAT
This sequence comes from Pollenia angustigena, assembly GCA_930367215.1. Lineage (NCBI taxonomy): Eukaryota > Metazoa > Arthropoda > Insecta > Diptera > Polleniidae > Pollenia > Pollenia angustigena. Next base: position 253,709,448 of record OV884057.1, read on the forward strand.
TATAAAAGTTAATACTGGGATTCAGAATTAATTTTTTTGAAACCAAAATAAAAGAGCATTTGTGTTTACGTCTAAAATTAGAGAGAAGTTTTGCTTACGTCTAAGCCGAAGGTAGCAGTTTTCTCATCCCTGGTTTCCTTTTCTTAAATGATGATGCTGTTCTAAGACTAATTGAAAACTTGAGGCACCACTATCATAATATATAATATCTTTTAACTTGAAAAGTTTTGTAAGCCGAATCGTTGTCAAACTGCCATATTGTGCGGTAGTGATTTTCTTAGCCACTTTTTATGGTGCATTTACATTACCAATGAAAGCTTTTTGGATTAATTCTAAGTCTTCCTCAAAATCTAGTGCATCTACATTATACTTTTTTTCATTACAAAAACAGCTGACTGCAAGAAATAGTGTAACACATACATAGAAATAAAGAAATATACATTTAAAAAGGACACTAGATTTCGTCAATATCTAGTCACGAAATATATTTGGTTTTTTATGGGAAATCTAGTCAAAAACAGCTAGATTTTGGTCGAGAAGTCGAAAATACTAGATTTCGTTGCAGTCCAAACGAGGTATTAAATTAAAGTGCTTGCTTTCATAAATACCTGCTTTAAATTGCATTCGAAATCTGGCAACTCCACACTTTCAGAATTCACCCAAAATATTTCCAACACATGGCTCTTGAACAACGAGTTTGTTTATGTGGCAATTCTTTTACACTATTCAATTTGAGTGCTACAACGTTTTGCATACATTAAAAGCATTTTTACGTTTAACTATCTATCAAATGCTTGGCTACATGAACTATTTTTTATTAGCAGTTGCTATTTTTTTTTTTTTGAGGAAATGTAGTCAAATTCAAATTCATTGTCGTTGTTTGAAAAAAGGAAAAAAACAGAAACTTTAACATGAATTTGAATATTTTTGTTTTGGAAAAAACAACAAGTGTATTAAAGTTTTTTGCTTAAAATATTGCAAGAAATAATAAATTTAAACATGTCATGGTAACCTGCCGGCCAGGGTTCGAGCCCGAGCCACGTCAAGAATGAAAGATTATCAATAACAATTTTAATAAATTTTCATGTTGTAAAATTCCTTTCTTCATAAAAATAATTTAATGAAAATTAAATTTCATGAACTTAAGCCTAATTAAAAATATTAAAAATTTGGATTAAAAACCATAAATAGTTCAACAAAATAACCACAATACTAATTATTGTTAAAGCTAAGGCACGAGCTCTATGTGTACATTTGTCCTTCAAGTTGTGCTGAAAAAGGTCAACAGAAAAGAGAAAGACAAAATGAAAAAACAAAAAATGTACTTGGACTTCAAGAAAAATTCTTGACAAAAGTACGAAAAAACAGAAGTAAGGAAAAAACATGTAAAATCAATTAAAATGGATAATCATTCAGGAAAGCCAATTTCGATCTACCAAATGTTGAAATACAATTTGGTTCAAGGATTGATGTTTGACTATTGACGTCAGTATTCGTCGATGGCTGCGAGTGTAAGACGGCAAATCCATCTGAGGAGATCGAGTGGTTGCGATCGAAACATGTCATGGTAACCTGCCGGCCAGGGTTCGAGCCCGAGCCACGTCAAGAATGAAAGATTATCAATAACAATTTTAATAAATTTTCATGTTGTAAAATTCCTTTCTTCATAAAAATAATTTAATGAAAATTAAATTTCATGAACTTAAGCCTAATTAAAAATATTAAAAATTTGGATTAAAAACCATAAATAGTTCAACAAAATAACCACAATACTAATTATTGTTAAAGCTAGGGCACGAGCTCTATGTGTACATTTGTCCTTCAAGTTGTGCTGAAAAAGGTCAACAGAAAAGAGAAAGACAAAATGAAAAAACAAAAAATGTACTTGGACTTCAAGAAAAATTCTTGACAAAAGTACGAAAAAAAACAGAAGTAAGGAAAAAACATGTAAAATCAATTAAAATGGATAATCATTCAGGAAAGTAAATTTCGATCTACCAAATGTTTAAATACAATTTGGTTTAAGGATTGATGTTTGACTATTGACGTCAGCAGTCGTCGATGGCTGCGAGTGTAAGACGGCAAATCCATCTGAGGAGATCGAGTGGTTGCGATCGAAACATGTCATGGTAACCTGCCGGCCAGGGTTCGAGCCCGAGCCACGTCAAGAATGAAAGATTATCAATAACAATTTTAATAAATTTTCATGTTGTAAAATTCCTTTCTTCATAAAAATAATTTAATAAAAATTAAATTTCATGAACTTAAGCCTAATTAAAAATATTAAAAATTTGGATAAAAAACCATAAATAGTTCAACAAAATAACCACAATATTAATTATTGTTAAAGCTAAGGCACGAGCTCTATGTGTACATTTGTCCTTCAAGTTGTGCTGAAAAAGGTCAACAGAAAAGAGAAAGACAAAATGAAAAAACAAAAAATGTACTTGGACTTCAAGAAAAATTCTTGACGAAAGTACGAAAAAACAGAAGTAAGGAAAAAACATGTAAAATCAATTAAAATGAATAAACATTCAGGAAAGCAAATTTCGATCTACCAAATGCTTAAATACAATTTGGTTTAAGGATTGATGTTTGACTATTGACGTCAGCAGTCGTCGATGGCTGCGAGTGTAAGACGGCAAATCCATCTGAGGAGATCGAGTGGTTGCGATCGAAACATGTCATGGTAACCTGCCGGCCAGGGTTCGAGCCCGAGCCACGTCAAGAATGAAAGATTATCAATAACAATTTTAATAAATTTTCATGTTGTAAAATTCCTTTCTTCATAAAAATAATTTAATGAAAATTAAATTTCATGAACTTAAGCCTAATTAAAAATATTAAAAATTTGGATTAAAAACCATAAATAGTTCAACAAAATAACCACAATACTAATTATAGTTAAGCAAATATGTGAAAAACTTAATGACTCTTTATTTTTTTTGGAAATATGAAATTTTAATCAGAATAAGAAATGTTTGTTTTTTTTAATGACTTAAAATAAGAACATTTAAAAAAAACATTTTTATGAACCGCTTTTCCTAAAAAAGAACATTTAAAAAAAATTTTGCCCCCCACTAGATTTTGTCCTGGTTACGCCCTTGTATTCGTGTATTGTCATCGAGAATATGTATGCCTGCAAAGTTTCATCCATTTGCATTGAATATAAGGCGGTAAAATTAACGTTACAAGATTTGATTTTCCGAAGTGAAGCTAAAGAAAAGGTTTCAAAAAAGGAGATAATTTCATTTGTTTATGACTTTGTGTAAACAGATTATCATATTGCGAAAGTTCGACTATAATTCGATTTATGTAGACCATAAAAGAAAATCGAAAAAGAAAACTTCAAAAACAATAATATTTGTTCTTTGTTCTTATAAGACACAGCTGTAAACGATTGCAATCGCAAGATTTCTCGTAAGAGAGTGCTAATTTTTTGATGTCATTCAAAATCGACAAATTTATATATCTCACATGTCTTACGTATTCCATAATACTTTGTGCGATAGAAATCTAATGAGTTTTGTTGCGGCTGTCAAAAAATCTAATTTAACATGACAGTTTGTGTTCACACCATCACACAAAGTACAAACACTCACACATGAAATAAAATGCAACCCTGATCTAATTATTATTATTGTTTAGAAATTTTTCAAAAAACAATGAAGTCGTATGCGATGTCAAACTTTACAGTCACTAGTTTTTAACTGCCGTATTCGGAACAAATAAAACATGTTTGAAATGTGTTTTAAGGTAAATTTTTCAAACAAAATCTTCTTAAAATACATTTTAAATCTATTTAAATTTTTTATGAATACGACTGTAATTGTATATTATTTCGCTGTACTTTCACTGTAGTTGTGATTGCAGAGAGGATTTACTGAAATTTTATGATTTCAAGTTGATTGCAATCGAATTATTTGCAATGATTTTAAAATGCAATACTTTGTGATTGCAATCATTGCTAATCTGAAATTATTTTGAAATCAAGGAATGAATTTAGTTTTGTTGAAAACATTTTGATTGCCGTATTTTACAGCTCTGTTATAATCATGTGTGTGTGTGTGTTAAAAGGAAAAAAATGCATGTTTATATGTGTGAGTATGAGCCCTGCATATAATAGGACCAGTCCAAACAAGCATGTGAAGAGTAACCCACAAGGGACCAGTACTACTCCAAAAGTAACCCAAAAGTATGGAAAAACGTGGTATATTTAACATTGCGATGTCCTAGGGTAGGACCATATAGCCAACCTTTGGACTACTAAGGAGTAGTTTTAAAACTACTCCATGGTATACACAAGAGGATTAGTTTTGAAGTCGTTTAAAAACGAAAGCACGTCGGTAAAAACCGAAGACACGGTGTCTCACTACAAACACTTTTTAACAATGGCATGGTCCATGCTTGCATTACATGAGGCCAGTCCATAGAGTAGTCCATTTTATCAAAATGGATCAGGTAGTCCAATTTTATTTGCAGGGAGATGCAAGTTTTCATAGTTTTATCTCACCAAATATTGCCAACAATATGCGAAATGTCACAAAACTTGAATATTTTTTTAGTATCTAGAGTTCTTTTTTTTTTTTGCTTGTTTTAAAATAACACTTTATTTTAACTTTAAGGCATAATAATAAAAGAAAGAATTCTTCTGAAAGAGTCTTAGAAAACTTAAAAAACTTAATAACAGGACAAGAGATAAATTAATAGAATATTTTTAAGCAAAAACTTACGTTTTAACAAAAAATTAATTAATTTCTTGACTTCCAAGAAAAACTATGATAACTAATGTGCATGTGGCAGTGTAAATAAAATTGAACTGGCAAAATGAAATAAAGTAATTTGTTTTTTTTCTATTTTTGTTTTTTCTTAACCGACTATCAACAAGTCAGCCAATTGTAGTCGGGACTGTAAGAAAAGATAAACTAACTGTTTATTGTTGTTGTTTTTGTTTAAGCTTTGATATTGTTACAAGTAAAACTGGTGTTTATAATTTGTATTCGCTTAACAGTTTTATTTGTATAATATCTTTAAGAAGTATATAATATTTGGATGAAGTTTCCTGATGATTTGGCCTAAGCAACCAGTGAAATGCGCATAGGAATAGCCCATCAACAATAAATTTCAGTTTATCAATAGTATGAAATGGGAGTTTAGCTCATTTAAACGTACTGTTTTTCTAAAGAAAAATACCTTTTTTTCTAATTAATTTTTTCTTACGAAAGTCGATATCTTCTGCTTCAAAATTTAATTTGTTAATTGTTAATTTGTTTGGTGAGCAGAGCAAATGTAATGTAATAGAAAAATTTGCCAAGTGCTAAAAGTTCAGCTGTATTAAGATAAATAACCAACTGTCAAACATTTTAAACAAGTTATCGATAAAAATTAAGTTATGTCAAAAAAATATGTAACATTGTTCAACTTAAGATTGACATTTCAAGCTTGAAATATCAAAAGTGTTGCTGAATCAACGGTTAAGGTTTAAATTCAGCGATTTAACACTTTTTGTTTGTTTTGTTTTTATGTTTCTTATAAACAAACAGTTGACAACAATTAATAAAATAAACAAAATCGAAGCAAAAGAAAAACTGAAAAAAATTTTTGTTTACATTTTTATAGGTTTCTCTTTCCAACATTTACTGTTTCTTTCTATCAATTCAATTACTTAATTAAAGTATCATAAGGGTTTTAAAATAAGTACTTTTTACTAAAAAATTTAAAAAAGTACGTTTTTCTGAAAAGTACTATTTTCTAAATATGTATATTTTCCAAAAATACGGTTTTTTTAAAGGCATTTTTTACCCATCAGTACCAAAAATTCCTTTTATAAAAAAAAAATAAAAAAAAACTAATCGTTCATATACCGAATAATCCCTTTGATCAAAAGTCTTATTCTTACAAGACTGGCGAAGCATGGGGATTTCTCAGAAGTTCTTGTTAACACTTTGAGGACTCTACTTCTTATACTTGTGTAGAACTCACTTTTGTTAATATCATTTAATCTTGGTCAGGGAGTGATGAGCCCAAGGACTGCTTTTCACTAAAAAAATGCCGTTAACTTGACTACAACTGTGCCGTGTGCATAATCTGCGATTTAATAGATTTTATCTTGATCACACCTGGGTACTTTTTTCACCTGTACCCTCCAAATTGTAACAATGTGATGAGCTTCGCCAACTAACCAATGGAAGGACCAAGTAAACCGCACACGGGTACAAAGCAGTACCTTCCTAAAAAAGTACCTTCTTAAACAAACCAGTATAAAAAAATTTTGCTTTGAAGAAATAAGTTCTTTTCCTCCTTAAATATCAAGAGTTATATCAATTTTTCCGAATTTGTATAAAGAAATTGAGGAAACTTGTTCCGTTTCTCCTGAGAATGCTATCAACCTCAAAGAAGTTATCAAAGGCTTGGGTTTTATTTTGAATCATTCTTAAATTGATATTCCTTTACTAAAGCTTCACTAAATCCATTTTGCTCTTTTTTTGAATAACAAAATCAATTTGAAACCCAAAAAATAATAAAAGAAATAAAACAAATTTCATAATCGTCTGTTGAGTTGAAGTGTAAGAGACTGTGTTGTGTTTTTCCGTTTCGTGCTTATGATTTTTGTTGTTTACTTTTAGCCATAATTTTGATTATATTCCATATGCATGTTCCAATACCAAAAGTTCAGGAACATTCATATTAAATGAACTTGCTTGAGAACAAAATAATGTAGTTTCAATTTTTATTTATCTAGAGTTTTGTTTAGTTGTTTGAAAAATTTGATCAGCAAATAGCAACAGCAACAGTTAAAAGGTATTGCTACAACCTTAAAAAAGTTCAACTCATACGAATTTTTTGTGGGAGTACCAGTATACAAAGTAGAAGCGATACTTTGAATTTAGGAATAAAAACACTTTTGTTGATATTTTAAAAAATAGTTTTTGTTTTTAATTATTTTTTAGTTTAGAAAGCATTTGAATAATAAAAATCTTTTTCATTTCCCGGGAAAGCGGGATTTATTTTTCAATTTGCCGGGAATTTCCGCTTAATATAAAGCATTAAAAAGTTTAAATTCCCCAAAAAAAAAATTAACTACAATAAATTTATTTATTTTATTTATTAATTTATTAAAACATAAGCATTTGTAAAAATAAAAAATCAGTTCTTTACATGCAAAGCAAACAAACCAGATTAACAGAAAACCTAAACAATTAAATTATTAAAACAAAATGTTGCGTTTACGAAATTTCAGAGCAGCTAGACTTTTTTTGCTTTTTTAAACATACAAACTAGAGCGACTCAAGTTGTATGGAAGCGAAATTCGTGCTCGACATACCCTCCTAAAAATAAACCTTGGACTTTTTCAAGATGACATTTAAAATATTTCGGCTCCAGCTTTGACCTCTCATGAGCTGGACCAGTTTGAAAAAGGGTCTATTTTTGCATGTTTTGTTAATTCGAGAATCTGTTTTCTTACCAACATATACCAATTGGGTATCATAAGAAAGGCGCGTCCAACTGTATATACAATTTGTCCAACGACGATCATCCATGTCCTTTTTTTAAGGACTTTTTGTAAAAAAACGGTTTTTGAATATTTTGTTCAGGGTTGCTTGTAATAAAAATGCCAAATTAACATATTTCAATCTTTAGTCTTTACGTGTCTCAGCTTTTTTTGAAAATGGTGCTAGATCGCGTTTTGACAAAAATGCAATGCGATGGTAACCCTTCGTTTAAAATAGGGCAATATGGGTATCAAATTTTTTCTTTTGCCAAGTACATCATCTTTGTATGTAAATAATATGGATTTTTGCAAATTAGATGCAGTTTACACGATGCTGTGGAATATAAAAAAATGCAATTTTTTAGTAACTATAATTTGATAGCGGATTTAGTTTCTAGATCATGTTTGGATGAAAATAGGACTAAACAAAGAAAAAAAGAAATGATCCAGTCTTACAGTATTTCCGGTGGTGTTACACATTTTTTGGGTATTTCTAAAATTTGGTTCTCAAATTTAGTTCTGGGACTTGTTTTATTGAAAGTTCAGTATTGACTGAAATAATTAGATATTAAATTGCTTTCGAATCGAGAAAGTACTTGATCACGACTGACAGAATCAGGCCGCAGTACTTTGCACATAAGGTTACATAGATAGACAACCAGCCGTACGGACAGACGGACATCTTTAGATCGACTTAAAAGGTGAATTTGAGCCAATCGGTATACTAAAAGATGGGTTGACGACCAATATTTGCTAGTTCCATACATCAGCACAAACGCAAAATTGTGGTGAGGGTATTAAAAATAGTAACAACTTCGCCTTCAAAATAATGTGTTAAGAAAAACTTAAAAGCAATTTACAATTATACTAAAACAACCAGTGAATTTTACAAGGGATATCCCAAAATGAAGGCTTTTTTTTGAAATTCATTCTTTTTCCTACATACATACATCTGAAAAATAATTAGTTATAGAAGTAATTATAGTAGTTATATAGAAGACAGCTACTAAATAATGAGTGAAAGAACCTATTAATTTTAGAAGTGGGCGAAGTTTTTACTGGGTAATTTCTCACTCAATCACTTGTTTTAATTTTCTAAAAACAGGCAGTAAATCTCAAAACTGAGAAATAAAATAAAAATAAAAAACTGATATCAGAAAAACTTTTTAAAATTCGATATTTTTTGTTTACACTCATTTACCTAATTCCGGTTATAACTACCCACTGACCCAAAGAGAAACATGCCCAAAGTCTAGAATCAAGGGAACATCTTCTCTGTCATTGTTTGGCATTCCTAGATCTAAGACTTGTCTCTCTGATATTAATTTGAACAGGATCCTCTCCATCGTTATGTTGATATAACGAGTGGCTGGGTAAGAATATTAACATGTTACATTTCTTTATTGACAAGAAGTTCATGATTGTTATTTAGCATAAAGCGCCTTAAATTATGTTGCTGTTATTTGTTATTGAAACGTAAAATAAAGTAAAATTTGTAGGCTCAACAGACAAACTCAAGTGTTACTGTTATTGTCAGAACGTTATTCTTGGCAACTTAAAAAAAAGCCAAACGTCCTTGAATGAGAGCATTAAGAAAACCTACTGTGAATTAAAAACAAAGGAAACTGTAAAAAATTAACATTCTTAAGAGGGTGTATTTAATGACAGTTAATTAAGTTAATTAAGTGCGTTAAGTCGAACTTTTTTGTTGCCTTTTTTGCTTTTCTTGATATTTTTTCTTAACTTTAATTAAATAAGGAGAAGAAAACCCACTTGGCGGATGAATAAAAAATTAGCTTAAGAAGTAAAAACAAAAAAAATTCTAAAAATCTATTCCAAGAGGAGGTTAAAGGCAGATAATAACTAGTTCATATCGAGTTTAATGTTATATTATATCACTTTAATGGGTTTTTATTACGTTAACGATTCTAAGTAATCTTTCAATAGGACAATTGTCTTTCTATCTCTTGCAGTGACACTCTCGGAGTATATAAGTTCAGCCAATACCTTAAGCTTAACTAGGAATTTTAATTAGCAGGGCTTCAGACCTCGTTTGACCAGTGTCGAATCTGGTTCAATGGAATTGGTTTCCAAAGGTTAATATAACCCTTGGAATGATGAAATATTTGATAGCAAACATCAAATATTTCCCTTACGCTACTTCTATACGCGCAATTTGTATTTGTAAACATAAACAATAACGTCGGCAGAATGACGGCACGGAAATGTTCTATGTTTTACATTTTTTCAGAGTGGAGTAAACGTATGTCTAAACACAAAACATGAACTTGTATGTAAATAAATACTTACATTTTCTTTGGCAACCAATTTATTTTTAACTATTTTTTTAATATTAATTTGTAAATTTTGTATTCAAATTTTATGTTTTAAGTTTAAAATTTTTCCTTTTTTGTAACTGATAATTGATTTTGACAGCTTGATAATTGCTCAGCAATATATTATAACATTTGTTGCTGAACATGTGTTCAAATACATATTTATGCAGTCCACACGTTAACATCTAGTGTTGGCAATAGAATTTGATAGTTGCTATGGCAATAATTGCCAAACAAGTTGCTCGTCTAGACTAAGGGTAACGTAGTCTGAACACAAAATATTTTTGAGCGTCAAATAAAATAACAGTTGATTTTGAGCAAATAAAATTATATGCCGGCAAACAAATATTTGCCCAATGTGTGTGAACACAAAAAATCAAATATTTTAGTAGTTTTTGAGCAAACATTTATTTGATATTACAGAAAAATTGTAAGAGCAACCTACGACAAATAATTTTAGCCATGTTACCTATCAAGGACCCAAAATAACTATTATCTTCATTTCCAAAATCGAAAAAATTGCCCATTTTGAGGAATATTTTTAAAAATTGGTTAATAATTATTATGAACGACTAAAAAAGCAATTAATTGCAAATAACGATTAATATCCAATTAATATTGTTATTTTTTGCTTTGAAATAGTTATGCATAACAAAAAAAGTATTTGTTATGGATAATTATTATTTTCCAATTTATATTTTAAAAATTGGTTTTTAATAGTTATTAATAAATTTTTACAAATAATAATTAAAATTTTGCTATTTTTTATAAAAAATTCTTAAATAAAAAATCTGTATGAAACGGTTATGTAAGCCTTAAATAGATGTTCCCACTAGATGGAACTCTACATATTGCATGTTGCAATCGTTGCTTTCTCTAAAAGATGTTTGTGCAGAACATCTTAAAAATCCTCCAAAAAATGAGCAATGGGAAAGCATTGAAGAATTAGTGGAAACACTGAAACCCGTTTATGAAACAACGGTTGCACTTCAAAAAGAACAATTGTCACTAGGCGATTTTTATAAAAGTTGGCTTACTCTAAAAGCAATGATAAAAGCTAAAGCGACCGCTTTAAGTGAATATCTTCACAATTGCATTGAAAAACGACAGCCGCAGTTACTTGATAATGACGTTTTAAATGCTGGACGCTTTTTAGATCCTCGTTTCAGACGAACTTTAAATTGCACTAAAAAAGCAAGTGCGAAACAACATCTCAAAAAACTAGCAGCAAAGATAATTACATTGAAACAGGTTGTGCATTAAAAGTTCTTCACAGGTTTGTGTATTTAAAGTTCTTAAATTTTTTTTATCATAAACTTTTCAGCGAAACGATTCTAATAGGACCTCTAACGTGAATACCTATACATCTACAACTTTTATTCCAGTAGATGAATCAACTTACCAGAGAACAATATTGATCAAAACGTGTACATTTATAATTATTAATTATTAATATAACTATTACGAATAATTATTATTTCACTGTCTTTCGAGTAACTATTATCGAAATAATCTATAAATAAAAATCAAGAAATAAGAGTTATTTGAAACAAATATTTTTTTCCTTATCAATAATTATTATCATGCAATAAAAAAATATAAAAATTGCGAAATAATAATTATAATAAGGAAAACCGAATAACAGTGTAATACTTATTCCTTAACTAATTCACGATAAAACTTATAATAGTTAAGACCTTGTTACCTATAGAGGCAATTTTTCTTGTAAGTTTTCGGATTCTTTACAGTTTTAAAGATTTTTTATAATTATTAGACTTTGCTATCATGCCGCTTTTGGCAAATTTTTGCGAATTACCGCTAATTAAGCAATTTTTATAGAATTTTTGCTATTCCTTATAGTTTTAGGCACTTTTAATAAATTTTATGGTTTTGTTTGAAATGTTAAAATTGTTTGCAGATTTTCGCTATTTTTGCAAATTTTTTATTTTTTTGGTTTTCCCCGACATTTTTTTTTTATAACCGATTAAGAGATAAATTTTATGGTTTGTTTCCAAGTTTGCAATTTTTAGCGAATTTTAGCCATGCTCGCGAAGAAGCGATTTTTCCCTATGAATCTTTACAGCTTTAACGCTATTAGCAAATTTTTTTACCTTTCCTTATAGTTTTAAGCACTTTTAATAAATTTTATGGCTTCCCAGCAAAAACTTGGTAATGACTTGTCATTACGGAATAACTTACTTTTCAATGACTACTTCATACCATCTGCATTACATAGAAGTAGTTTAGTAATGGCTGACATATAATCTGATACCTAAGTACTTGTGTATGAGTTGATTAACGAAATTTATAATTCATTCATAATAAAATGCATCTACGGTTTAATTTTTGCAAATCTAATACAAATTGGTTTTAAATATTTATTCTTACAATTTGTTTTTTTTATTACACTGAAAGAAAAATGCTTCATATATTTATTTCATAAAAAAATATTCCTTGGGTAAATGCAACGTTCACTGTCTAAATGGAATTTCATAGTTATAATGAAGATATTCGTTAAAATCGCTTCATTGGATTTCGTAATTACGTTAAAAAGTTTCATTGGATATATGAAAACTTAAGTTTGTCCAAGTTTAACAAAAAATTTTAATTGGGAACATAAAAAAACAATATACAAACATAACTATATTCATAAATTAATACAAAATTATAGTTTCCTTAAACAAAATGTTTAATTGTTAATAATTTTATTCTAATAAAAAATGTAAGATTTAATAATTTCATTCATCTAATGTTACATTTATGTCCTTAATTTTATGAAATCAAAAAAATTTTTTATAAAAGCAACATATTTCAATAATTGCCTTCATAAATTTAAATTTTCATTATGACAATAACAATTTCATTATAGTAATGAAACAAAAACTTTCAATCCACTTTCAATCAACGTTTTTTTTTTGTTATTATGGACAATTTAATCTCATATTTACGCTCTTAATTGAGTAAAAAACATAGTTTTTTTATGCAAAAACTACACTGCCCCAGTAGACAAGCTGGTAGTGAGCTAGTCTGTCAGCACCGAGGTTGCGCGATCGAATCCCACCAGAGACAGAAAAAAAAAATATAAAACAGAGTAAAATAAAATAAGAAAAAACAGAAAAAAAAAGTAAAGCAAAATAAGAAAAAAAATAATAAAAAAAAAAATTAGTTGTAATTTTGGTGACATCGGAGTAATAAGTTATTTAAGTCCCTATTTGTAAGCGAATGTGGTAATGACTTATTTAACTCCCTATTTGTAAGCGAGGGTGGTAAGTACTTGCCTTCAATGACATCACCGTGTTAAAATAATGAGTTTAGTAGTATATTTAGGATGGTCCTACGGCACTTTTTCCATACAAATTTGGGAGCATGGTATAACCCAGCAAACAATCACTTGTTCCATACACATTTGGGAGCATGGTATAACCCAGCAAACAATTTCATGTAAAAACTATCCTCTATATATCCCTATGTATCCCCTTCCTATCTTGGAGGCGATATCGTAATGAGCATTCGCTATCAAGATTTTATTTTCACCCTACAGTCGGTTGGTTAACTTAATAAGTTCATCGATTTGCAAGCTCCACCACTTTTATTGTCTGTGTATGTTTGTGTGTGCGTAAATGTGACCGTCTGGCAACCCTATGCGGGCTCTTTGTTAGGTGTTCGTAAAGAGTAGGGTGTGTCTGTGTATGTTTGTGTGTGCGTAAATGTGACCGTCTGGCAACCCTATGCGGGCTCTTTGTTAGGTGTTCGTAAAGAGTAGGGTGTGCATGTGTGTAAATGTAACCATCTGGCAACCCTATGCGGGGTCTTTGTCAGATGTTCGTAAAGAGTAGGGTGTGTGTATGTGTGTGTGTAAATGTGACCATCTGGCAACCCTATGCGGGGTCTTTGTTGGATGTTCGTAAAGAGTAGGGTGTGTGTAGATACAACCATGTCGAATGGTCTTTTTTATGTAATATGAAACTTTTTTATTTTTCAAATGAGTTGTACATACGTGACAAATTTAAGTTTCATAAAGTCTCAAAATTCTTGGAAATACAAAGAAATTTGAGTATTAGTTGAGCAGATGTGTAGGTGTTTAGAATTCTTAAAAAAACAAAACAAAAATAACTAAATAAATATTTTATAGAATCAGCTAATTGCTCCTTTTCATAATTATCTTTTTTATGTAATATAAAACCTTTTTATTTTTTTCAAATGAATTCTACATTTATTCGTAATAAATTTATTTTATGTTTGTAATATGATTTCATAAAAAAAGAAACTATGTTTATGAATTAGAAAATAAAACAAATAGTTTGATATATGTATGTATGTATATGTTTACATTTTATTAAAAATACAATTTTTACATTTAGTTAAATTATATACATTATTATTATAATATTCCATGATTTCTTTAGCTTCTTCTATGACAGTTTCTTTTGTTTTCTTAAAGCGGGAGCAGGAACAAGTATCTGGACCACACGTATTATTTTCATATGACCAAGCACAATTATTGTAATGTTCCCCATATCGATTAGTTATTGTATGAAATTTGTTTCTATCCTCCAGATATGATTTAATGTTCATAATTTTATTTTTATGTTTATCAGAAATAACGTTAGAAAATTTTTTTAAAAAAGTATAAATCTCTTTGATAATCATTGTTGAATATGTTACTGTATACGTATATGTAATGTTTGTGAATAATCATTAATATTGATTGCTCTTCTATTTATATAATTTTAACTACGTTCGAAGTGGACTTGTTTCAAAGTCACTATTTCTATCATTACGAAGTGGACTTGTTTCAAAGTCACTATTTCTATCATTAAAGTATATGAAGAGTAATTTCACAATATTATGAAATTTATAAAAATACTTACTTACTTATAATATTAATAAACAAACAAAATAAATAAAAACAAAAGATTTTTAATAGAAAAAATTATATATATTTATTTATTTATTTTATTTCTATTTTACATTAGTTTTTTTATTTCATTTGTAAGTGGTATGTATTCGAACATTTTATCATGTATAATTAAACAATATGCGGCCGTATTAGCTGGAATGTTTGTTAAAGTTTTCATCTCAATGCGAATATCGATTGGTCCAGTTTTGACTGATTCATTTTGATGAGTCACATCTAACACAATTAAAGGAGCATCGGATTTAAATTGTTCTCGTGTTAGTAATGGTTGTGGATGACGTAAATAATAGCTTTGTTGGAACTTCAAATACATTTCGTATAGTAGAGCAAAACGATTTCTATCAAATTTGAGATTTAGATCATCATATGGATAAGTATCAGAATTTAGATAAACTTTTATATCTGACAAATCGCAATGTATAAACTTGTTGTTAGTAGTGTTTCGAAATCCTAAAAGAAGAAAACGAGGTCTTTCATTTTCGTTGGCTAGCTTAACATTCCACAAAACAGTTGTACTTTCTGGTAGCGAAGGATAATAATACATATCCCAACTTCGAAATGATATATTTAATGGATGACGATTGTTGATGGTTTTAAATATATACAATTTATATGTATCAGAAAGTTGAACATGCGGTACTTTCCATGTAATATTAAGTATAGTTAACTTTATTCTTTCTGTGGCAACGCTAGATTTGAAAACTTGTTTATCATCTTTGGAACGTAAAAGAATCAATTCATGTTTTGAATTGACTATTATTTTGTTAAAATCTTCAGCAAATCCAAGTAACATCTTTAATGGCACACAAAAGTTAAAATATCCGTTTACAAGTGTCAAATCATTATTATTAGAGGGTGCCCATCCTGCATTTAAGAGGTTATCACTTTCAGATTTATTAAGTGAGGCGTAGTTTTTTATTTCTGTTGCAATACCCAAATGTCGTGTACGATCAATCTCTACACCGTTTAATTCATATCGAATTTCATCAAACAAATGTGCTATACAATTATTTAAGAGCCGTATATTTGAAGAGATTGTTGAATCTTCCTTTGATGCTAACCCTTCAACATATAAGAGACTTTCATGTGGTAATACGTATAAATCCTGATTTTGAATGGCTATACGAATTTCATCATTATTCTTAAACGATTGTAAATATGATGAGTAGCTATGATACTCCTTTTTGATGATTGAATTGTCGAATTTAGGTTTTTGTAAAACATCAATAAAATGATTCATTTTTTTAAATGTTTTAATCGAAATCCCAAGTTTTTTAAAAATTCTTGATTATTCTCGCTTAGACTAAGTCTTAAAGTTTTTTCAGCTTCTTGCTCCTTTGAACGTAAATGTGTGAATGATGACTCCTTATACAAATCACTTGTATTTTTATTACTATTGTTATTATTGAATATAATCATTCTTTTATACTGGTTTTAAATGTAATCGTATAGATATTTTCTCCTCACGAAAATTTATTAAATTTCCGTCTTGATCGATTACTTTTAAAACTAAAGTGTTTATACTTTTAGTGTTAACGGGTAAATATATAACATTAGCCGGTGTCTCTGTTATTTTATAGCCGGGACTGACAACAAGCGAAAACTGATGAAGGGTATGCGCAGATGTGCTATTTATATAGGATCCGTTAACAATATTACATTCAACTATAATATTGTTTATTTTTGTAATCTCTATAGTTTTATCTGAAAAATGTTCTTGATTCTTTTCCAAAATTTTCTTACTAAAGCCCAATAGGGAACCGATTGATCGCTCCTTGTTAAAATAAATTGTATCGGTTGTACATTTTATAGACGTTTGTAAAGTATTATAATTAGCTTCAATAATAAGATTTCCTCTTGGATTAAGGGTGTTATATTTATCTATAATCAAATCAGCTATATCCGAGAATTCATATGATCCAACAGGTATAACTATTTCATAATCACCAATATGAAATCTATTGTTTTCAACATCAACATTTGGTATAGAATGATATGTATCAAGACTAATTAATCCGCAAACGTAATTTCCATCAAGTTGAATGGGGGGAAAATAGTTGGCAACTAGAAGTGAAGTATCACCATTTAATGTTAGCGTTATTGACATCTTAAAGTTCGGTGTATTAATAAATTAAAAATTTTTTAATGCTCTTTATATAGGAGACGAATCGTTTACATTTATCCAAGAGTTATGATCTGATGTAAATCCCAACCATTTAACATATAACATATTTCCTCTTCTTCTTAAAATCTTTTCAACCAAATACGTTTCTGGATATTTAGTTTTCATTAGTTCAAAATCATAAAAACCACCTTTAATATCATGTCCTTTATAATCTTTTAGTATATAAGTGGTAGGACTTGTGGATCTTACAGTTTTAACTTTAAAGATTTCTGTAGTCCAATTCGGTGTATAACCTTTTTCAAACACATGTTTATATTTACTTATTCGAACATTATCACCAACTTTAAACTTCGGTCTTTTAAACACTTTTAAATTGTTGTAGACTGTATCCAATAGTGATTTTTCATTTGATAAATTTACTTGATTTGGTGTCATTTTTATTGTTCTATGATAAGTATTATTATATTTATTAACAAGTTCTTGATAAATGTGTATCCATTTATATGTTCCTTGATAACTAAATTCTTTCCACATTAGTCCCTTTAATGTTCTATTAAATCGTTCAATGATGGAAGCTTTTAAAACGCTATATGTTGAATAGTGATTAATATGATTTAATTGCATCAATCGATGAAATTGATTATTGAAGAATTCTTTACCATCATCTGTTTGTAGGTTTTTCGGTTTTCTATGATTAATATTAAATATATTTTTAAAAGCGTTCAGTACACTTTCACCACTTTTATTTTTTACTGCAACAGCCCAAGCTTTTTTCGAAAATGTATCTATTACGGTTAAAAGATAACGATATCCATTGTTAAATGTTGCATAACTTCCCATTTCTACTAAATCCGCTTGCCATACATCATCAATTCCTTTTACAACAACTCGCCTTCTTTTAAAATTTTTTCTCGCTTGTCTATGTAGTTCATTAACTATTGTTCTTTTATCTGCATTTAGATTCATATCTTTAATTTTTGTATTATGTCTGAATTAATATATATTTATGGATATTTAGTTATCTTTATCGGAGGACGTTTATCAATATTTTTAAAAAGGTAATCTTCAATATTGTTAAATCTTTCATCTATGCCATCCAATTTTAAAATATATTCTTCTACTTTATTAACTCTTTCATCCACTTTTTTCATATATTCTTTATTTACTTTTAATATTTGTTTCTCAACTGATTGTTCAATAACATTTTCCTCCTTCTTTATATGATTTGGAATGGCAATACTAATAGCTTCTACATCTTTATAGAACTTTTCAATGTTATTAACGATAGCTTGATTAATTTCATTTTTTAAGTCTGATATTTTCTTTTCGAAATCTTTGTTAGCAGTGGTAATGACTTCAACATCTTTATACAGCTTTTCTATGTTATTAACGATAGCATGGTTAATTTTATTTGTTAGCAGTTGTATTTTAGTTTCAACATCTTTAACAGTTTTATCTATTTTATTTGTTAGTAATTCATTTGATCGTTTTAAATAGGCTTTTGTAACAGCATCCTTAGGTTCGATCGGTGTGGCTAGATTAGTAATTCTTTTTTTATGTATATCAAAAACATGATTGTTTACTTCAACATCAAGCATTTTTAATAGATTTGATCTTAGTTTTGAATCGTTAAATTTATACTTATGTGTTGAGCTTTCTCCAAATTTATTTATAAAACTCATGTTTTTAATATATTATATTAGCCTCTCTTAGTTCCTCAATAATTGAAATTATCTCGTTTTTATGATTATTATGACCAGCACCTTCCGATGAAAGGAGTAAACGTAATCTGTCGACTAATTCATTAGGATCATCCCAATATATATAGTTTGGTTTACGTTTTTCTACTAATTTTAAGGATAATCCACTACCTTTAGTAAGAATATTACCCTTTGTGTTGAATAATTTTTTTATAATGCGTTCATATTTAAATGCTTTAGTTCCTTTAATTTGTTTATTTGACTGATAGTTACGTCTGTGTACATTTGTATTAATAAGAATATCTTTATATTTTTTTAAATCTATTTTATTATAATGTAAAGGTTTTATGTGGAATAATAGTTCAAATAATCCTGGTGTCAATTTCAATTTTTTATCGCCTATATATAAAGTGTTATCGTTATTAAATTTTAGTTTGTTTGTTCCATATCGCCAATTTCCAGCATGATCTATATTAAATCCATAGATTCTATCAATCATTTCATTATTTATTAACAACATAATATTCTTATAAAGAGGTGATTCATTTAATTTAGAATTACTTAATTTAATTCGTTTCTTATCGGTATTTAATTGTGTTTTACTTTTACGTTTGGAAAATAAATGTGTGATTTTGTTGCGTTTTCTATCACCATCTTCATCGAAATTTGAAAGCAATGAATAATTCTTTCTTTTTAGATTTTTTTGATTTTTATCATTCTTCAATTGTGTTGTGGATGTTGTTGTTTTTGTTTTTAGTGAAATGTGCTTTTTAGTACTGATAGGTTTTGATGATTTCGTTGTTTCTGTTGATTGTAAAATTTTCATATTATTTTTCTTTCTCTTTATATTAGGTAGAGTAGATGTGTTATTGCTAAATGTTCTTATTCTTTTTAAGTTGTTTAGGTATTGGACTTTGTTATCATTATTATCTTCATTGTAATGGTCATCATCATCAATATCCATGTCGTAATTGGATTTATTTTCTTCATTTAACCTCATCAAACTAGATACATTATCAATATCATTATCATAATCCATATTGGAGTTAGATCTATTTTCTTCATTAAAAACAGCAAAACCAGCTTCGTTATTATCAATTTCATCATCATCATAATCCATATAAGAAAGAACATTACTAGAAGCATTATCCTGATTTAAATTAGGTCTATATAGTGATAGAGAAGATGGTGTATATAGTGATTGATATGATGGCGCTCGTACTGTTCCAGAAGATTTATTTGTCTTATCAAGTTTTTTTATTATATGTTTTAAAGGTTTTGTTATAGGTTTAAAGGTATCTTCTAACATATTAACTTTATCTATTTCATTAAGTTTAATATTTTGTAATTTTTCCTTTAATACCGCTCTGGTTTCAACAATATGTTTTAACAATTCATTATTCTTATTCATGATTGCTGAATGCATGTGTTTGTATTTTAAATTATAAACGATCTGCTTTATATCTGCTTTTGATCTGCTTTTGATCTGCTTTATATCTGCTTTTGATCTGCTTTATATCTGCTTTTGATCTGCTTTATATCTGCTTTATATCTGCTTTTGATCTGCTTTATATCTGCTTTTGATCTGCTTTTGATCTGCTTTATATCTGCTTTATATCTGCTTTATATCTGCTTTTGATCTGCTTTATATCTGCTTTTGATCTGCTTTATATCTGCTTTTGATCTGCTTTCGATCTGCTTTACATCTGCTTTTGATCTGCTTTCGATCTGCTTTACATCTGCTTTCGATCTGTTTTATATAAAATCTTACTTATAATTGAATAAAATTATTAAATCCCTTCCTATAACGACCGCCATTAATTGGATCGTCCTTACTGACAACAACAAAACCATAATTATCTTTCCAACATTCCTTACAAATTGTTATAAACTGTTTAAATGACATATCACCGATAACATGATCATTATATATATGCTTTAAATTCATTTCATCTTGTTTAAATATTATAATCATATTTGCATTATCACGTATCAAATGTTTAGGAATTTTTGTATATGTTTGACATAAATAGAAACAATCTATATGTTTATGTCTACCCATACAAAAGTAATCTCTTACAGTGTCTTGTTTACCACAAATAACATCATCGAATATTATTATAGAGTGTGGATTTGCTTTAGCTGGACTTAAAACTTTTTCATTTTCCGAGAATGTAAATAGATTTATATCTTTTATGGGTTTAATAAGTTTTCTTAAATAACAATATTTCGGTTGATATAAGGATTTAGAATATATGTATATGTTTTTGAAACAAAGACCATTAGGACTTTCTATAAGACTAATCATTACATTAGTCTTACCACAGTTTGATGGTCCAACAATTAACGCTCTTATTGTGTTTGGTAATAGTGTGCTATGTACAATTTTAGATTTTTTTTCTTTTTCAACATCAGCATTTCTAATAACAATTTGTTTCGTTTGTTTAACTATTCGCATATTGCTGTGCTCTGCTTTATATCTGCTTCTGATCTGTTTTATATCTGTTTTCGATCTGCTTTATATCTGCTTCTGATCTGTTTTATATCTGTTTTCGATCTGTTTAACTATTCACATATTGACGAGTAATAAAATAATTAACTATAAAAGTAATGTTTTACAAAAAAGATAATTATTACAATTTTAAGCGCTGAACATATAAAATGGTTATAAGATATAACAATATACACAACACTAATCAGTTTAAAATTGGACGTGGAGTAGTCAACAACTTAATTAACAAATTACCAATTGAATTACATTTACCTGGATATCAGTTTTGCGGACCGGGTACAAAACTTAAAGAACGATTAGCAAGAGGAGATAAAGGAATAAATTTATTAGATGCTGCTTGCAGAGAGCACGATATTGCATATACAGAAACTGACGATATAACTAAAAGACATAAAGCTGATCAGATATTAGCTGAAAAGGCTTGGCAACGAGTTAAATCTAAAGAAAGTAATTTAAAAGAAAAAGCTAACGCTTGGTTTGTTACGAACGCTATGAAGGCAAAAGTAAAATTTGGATTAGGTATGAAGAATAATACAGATCGAATATCAAAAAAAGGAAAAGGTGGAAAGAAAAGAGTGTGTAGTAAGAAATTATTCTCTAGCACTGTTAAAAATACTCTAAAACTATTGAGAAAGGAGAAACCTACCAATATAAATGATGCTGTTTTAATTGCACAAAAAGCAGTTCGCTCTGATTTTAAAAGAAAAAAGAAAGCTGATATAAGTATACCAAGAGTTATTCCAGTGCCTAAAGTTGGTGGATTTCTGCCATTGATTCCAGTTTTAACAGCCTTGTCAGCTCTTGGAAGTTTAGCTACAGGTGGATCAGCAATAGCTAAAGCTGTTAATGATATAAAGAATGGAAAAGAACAATTGGCAGAAGCAACACGTCACAATAAATATATGGAATCAATTGCTATAGGAAAAGGTTAATATCTTAAACCATATAAATCTGGTTATGGACTTTATTGTACATCAGCTTCAAAAAACTTTTAAGTAATCTACCCAGTCGAGCGTTAACAGATGTAGATTTAAATAAATATGGAAGAAAACTAAAACATTTTAGAGGTGTTTTTATGCGTAATTCTTTACCTAAAAAAGCCTTAAAGAATGAATGTGGAATTGTTAATCTGGATGATATAAAAGGTCCTGGGACACACTGGGTAGCATATTATAAAAATCACAATTATAAAGAATACTTTGACAGCTTTGGAAACTTGCAACCACCACTTGAAATCATCAACTATTTAAAATTGCCCATCGAATATAATTACGAACAAAAACAAAAATTCAATACATTTAATTGTGGCCATTTATGTTTAAAATTTTTATTCAATAAATATGGTTTGAAATAAAAACAACATTTTAACGTTTTCTTTTTTCATAATTTTTTTTATATTACAATTTTTCTAATCATATAAAAACTTAAAATTAATTAAAAATCTATATTTACATTGAGAAGAATGTCATCATCCTCTTCCATAAGTTCATAATAGTTATTTATTCTATAATGACCCCATGCAAAAGTATCAACGCCATTATCTCTAATAAATCTCTTATCATCTAAATAACTTAATGTTAGTTTTCTTATATTTTGAGTATAAATTTGATGTATCTTAGATCTAAATATATACATTGAATTATAATATAATTTTTTATCTAAAAGACATTTTCTAAAGTCATTTATACTTAATTTACTAGTTACACATTGCTTAACGCCCTTAATTCTTTTAATTTCCTTAT
This sequence comes from Pollenia angustigena, assembly GCA_930367215.1. Taxonomy (NCBI): domain Eukaryota; kingdom Metazoa; phylum Arthropoda; class Insecta; order Diptera; family Polleniidae; genus Pollenia; species Pollenia angustigena. The sequence goes on from OV884057.1 coordinate 253,732,273, forward strand.
CTTCTCTATCAATTTTCACTGAGTACATTTTAGCTCTTAACCCAATGAATTCCTTAATAATTTTACCATTACACTCATCCTTCATCATCCCTAAAACTTTTTTATTAAGAAGTGGGATATTGTAGACATTATCTATCGGATATGCAGATGTATCAAAATGAGTATTTATGTCATTTTTAATATCTCTGTATAGATCATCTGTTTTAATGTCGTAAATAAAGGAATCAGTATCCATATAATTGAGTTTAATGTTTTCACGATATTTAGGCTTTATGTAATCATAATGAAAACTGTACATTTTAAATTTGGATATTTCTAATACTGCAAATCCAACATAAATAGGTTTGTTGTATTCAGTTTTAATTCTATTCATTTGGATAGCATGCATATCTTCATGAATTTGAAGTGAACTATGGAAATTTGGTTTAGCTATAAGAGCTCGGGCTCCTAAACGTTTACCTCTATTCTCCCATTGACATACTATTTTAGTGTCTTTCCTCTTATCAACATTTTCCATAGTTTTCCCGTATACTGCATTATTCAACAATTTAAAAAAATTTTGTTCAAATGAATTTTTTGCTAGTGTTCTGTGATGGTTATTTAAATCAATATATTTTTGTAACCAATTTGATTGGTCAAATTGAAGAATTCTATGTATTTTCTTTAAAACTAAACCATGTTGAATACATTGCTGAAGATTTCGATAATGCATTATGTAATTAGTTTTACAATTTAAATCAGTTATTAGTTTCTTTTGTTTCATGGTTTCAATTTTTTTATTCTCAGCACAAAATGGTAAATCATTATGATAGTCGTGTAATGTAGATGGATATTCTAGATCTACCTCTAATATATATCCTAATGGAGAATCTTCAGCTATATTATTAACGTTGAAATGGTTATAATTTTCAACCCATTTAAAATTTTTATAGGGGAGGTATTGTGACATTGCATAGCCATACAAGTTATTAACATCTAAATATATTACGTAGTTTGATTCTTTGTTAGAATCATAATTTCTAATATATTTATTATTAGCAATTGAATGTCGATTAGAACATTGAACAATACCTCCCCTAATGCCCCGAAGGACAAAATTATATATATTAATATCAGTCAACAACTCCAATTCTATTGCAGTTGTTTTCAACATTGCATCCCAGGATAAACCTGGGGTAGTATAATATTGACATGGATCTAAATTATAAATGTTTGCACAAACTTTACGGAAATTTTCAAATATATCGCAAAGTAAAAGAATATCTACTTTTAAATATAAAAGTAGATAATCTTTTAATGTTCTACATTTAAATGTTTTCCATACTTTTTGTGCATGTTCATAATCCTCCACACTACACGACTCATTATTTAATTTATTGAAAAATATTGACCGAGGTGGTAATTGAATTTCTTCAAGACGATTCATCGAATCTAAATAATCATACGGAAAGACACCCTTACGTTTCATTAAATTAAATTCTTCATCATTTGGATAGCTTGATTTTACTACCGTTAAATCACTGTCGGACAAATAACTTGCTAATTTTGCTATACTCGATGGCATAAACCTAAATGAATCGAGAAAACGTAACTCAATTGTATCTTTTTCATTTACAGAAATTCTTTTTGATATAGACACATAAAGCTCCTTATTTAAAGGTATAATATTTATATCGCCTTCAATTGTTGAAAGCTCTCTAACAAACAGGTGGCAATCATATGTCGAAAGATTATGAAAGAATATAGGGATGAAATTTGCAATTTGATATTCTAAATTACATTGATTATGAGCAGCACCCCTATATTGACCAGTTAGATGACAATGGTCAGCTACTTTATCTTCATTAGATAAAGATTTCGTACAAATATAACAAGTCTTGCTTTCATAATGTTGTATCTGTTGCAGGGGTGTTAAGGAATTCATTGGTTTAATAACACTTAGATGACTAGTGTAAATAGCTAAAATGTCGTCAACTAAAGTTTTAAAAAAATGTTGTGGCGCATCAGTTCCAGTATAAATTTTAAAAATATCTAAGTCTGAGTTATACGAACATTTAATAAAGTAACTATAAGCAAATGGAATATGCTTTTGTGTTGATTTTACGTTCTTAGAATTTTGAATGTTTACTGTTTCCAGAATACATTCAAAATCAGCGTATACAACAAAAGGCACATCCATTTGCTTTTTAAAATTTTTAAAACTAAGCTTACTTTTATCTATACTAGGCATCCTTGTAACCATTTTATTACATTCCTCTTTATGTTTAATTAACGACGTCTCTGTACGAAAATGGATTAAGCATGTATTGCAGATGTATACTTGATTCTGCCGTTTCGTCAGTTGACTACGTATCAATCTGTAATTAATAGGAAAAAAGAAAATGATTTAAATTAATATAATATATTCATATATAAATAGAATATAAATATTGTGAACCTACTTTGAAATATTTTTGATCCATACGTAATGGAATCTTTCTCCATCCTCTATCAGCATTAAGTTGATGTGTTTGGACTTTTCTTCTTTGGTGAAGTAGTATGGTCCCACTACAACATCATCTTCTAGTCCAAACACATTCACGCTTATTTCAGGATTCATAATCTCGAAATCTTTTATTTGATTAATCGGAAGAGGGAAATTTAAGTTGGTGAAATTTAATTTGATTCCATTATTCAGCAAAATGATGTCATCTTCAATATTATTTATTTTATACGATGAACATCTCTTTGTATAATCAGGATCGACTGGGTATAGTGCTGATATTATAGCCCACTTGAAGCAGTACTCGTCTCTATTTTGTACGTTGACACATGCTTTTTTCTGCATTATTTTTGCTGGCAAAGGAAGGTATTGTGATCCTTTGATACACTTATATTGATTTATGTTCATCTCCAAACGTGTTATTTCAATTAATGCCCAGCCACTATTACGCTCCTGAAATTCGCTCATCTTTTTTATTATAATATTACATTGTTCGTTGAAAACATTTAGGATATCATCTCTTGTTGAAAGCATAGTAAGAATGTTCATTTTAGTCTGATGGGATTTTATATCCACCATACAAGAATCTTCACCTTCCTTAATCAGCACATATTCACCATACAGTTCCATATTAAATTTTATGTTTCCGTGTTTTTGCATGGTGTCTGTTAATAATTTTATTAATTTCTCTCTTATTTCCGTTAAAAATTTTTCAGGTATTAAATTATTTTTATTGTTGTTTTCAATTAAAAATGTGACAATTCTATTGTTAAAAGATGATTTTATGCATTTAATATCACTATTATTATCTGCTTTTTCAACACAGTTAAATTTATGTGCACTTGACCTTATATGATAATGCCAATTTGTTTTTTTTATATCTTTTTCACAACCTTTACAGTAAATATTTGTTTCTTCATCATTACCGTCACCTTTTGTATTAGAATGTGAGTGTCGGTGCCATTCCTTACGATCCGAAAAATGTAAATGACATGTTTGGCATTTAAACGATGATGATGGTCCATCATGATGCAATCGAACATGTCTTCTTAAATTTCTATTCAAAGTGAATACTTTATCACAAAACTCACAAATAAAACCGCCAGCCATTTCACTTTTTTATTAAAGAACACAATGATTTAACTATCAGAACAAGAATGGTTCTGTGTTCCAGAAGTAGACATATTTATATCATAAATTGTTAATTAGGGGAGTAATTAGTAAGGGGCAAGTTTCACATAAGTTCATATAATCAAAAACCGCAACATCAGCGGTTTCTTTGTTTTTCCAAGAATTATAAACATCTGCACATGCATGACTCCTATTTCATTGTCTTTTCCAAGAATTTTGAGACTACAGTCCTAATCAAAAACCGCATCAAGAGCGGTTTCTTTGTTTTTCTAAGAATTCTAAACAGCTGCACTTGCATGACTCATATTTAATTGTTTTTTCCAAGAATTTTGAGATGAGGACTCATTCAAAAAAAAAACTTTATGAAATTTAAATTTGTCACGTACATATTTAGAATTCATTCGAAAAATTAAAAGGTTTCATATTATATGAAAAGCAGCAATCAGCAGAATCTTTAAAATATTTATTTTGTTATTTTTATTTTTTTTTTATTTTAAAGTTTTGCATTACAGTAGAATCTCGATAATTCTTAATCGCAAGGGACCGGTCATTTCTTACGAATTATCGGGAATTATGATTTTTCGGGGGGTAATTTATCGGGATTTGACTGTATTTTATTTAATATAATCAAAAACTGCAGCATCAGCGGTTTCTTTGTTTTTTTCCAAGAATTTTAAACAGCTGCACATTCATGTCTCATATTTCATTATTTTTCCAAGAATTCGAAAAACCTGCACATGCATGTCTCATATTTCATTATTTTTCCAAGAATTCGAAAAACCTGCACATGCATGTCTCATATGTCTTTGTTTTTCGAAGAATTCTAAACAGCTGCACATTCTTGTCTCATATTTAATTATTTTTCCAAGAATTCTAAACAGCTGCACATTCATGTTTCATATTTCATTATTTTTCCAAGAATTCTAAACAGCTGCACATTCATGTCTCATACTTCATTGTTTTTCCAAGAATTCGAAAAAACCTGCACATGCATGTCGCATATTTCTTTGTTTTTCCAAGAATTCTATGTTTATATAAACAAGAACCACAACTATTTAATGAAAAAAAGAATTATACCATTACATCTATTATTTTCTAAAATCCCTTCACCTATAAAATTATAGTATAAATATCTGATACAAAAACACAGTTTCATCAGTAGTATTTGAAAAATTGTTAATTAAATAAGTAAACTTTTTCCTCTAACCAACTAAAAAAAGTTTAGAAAATGAATAAAACATTGAATTATCTAAACAATATCATCAAAAAGTATTTAAAGGAAATAATGCCGTTAAAGCAACTCCCCATAAACAAGAAAATTAAAATTTTAAAATGTTTAAAAAAATCTACAAAGTTTGGTCCGAAAACAATGTTAGAGTTGGAAACTCATATAATATTCCTACCGGAGAAATACACAAACCTACCAGCGGAAGTTATGGACGATTTATCATCTGGAAATTTTTATTTAAAAAAAGTTGTGGATGGAGCTTATTATAAATTCATATTTGAAAATAAATAAATAAAAACTATAAATAGAATATGTTTTATTTATCTTTAAATTAGTTTTATAAGGGGTGACAATGGAACAACAATATAAATTTATAGTTGTTGATGTGCAAGGATTTTTCATCAATAATGAATTTCATGCTAAAGAAGTCTGTGTTTCAATCAGTGATATCGAAAAACAAACTTTTCACATTGAATCAATAATAAAATATTCTGAATTAAGTAATAAGGATAGATTTACAAATAAATGGTTATATAATCACTTGCATGGACTACACTGGGATACTGGAGAGTCTACACTGAAAGAGTTAATAGAATATTTAATATTAACTATAAAAAAAAGAAAAAAAGAAGAAGAACACCCTGTTTTATATGTTAAAGGATTTGAAAAAGTTAGATGGTTAAAGGAGCTACTTGGAGGAGAAATCGACATATATATAATTAATTTAGATTATTTGAATTGTCCAAATATCAAGACTTTATATAAAAATAATCCTAATATTAATATTTGTAAGAAACATACTAATTTTAATCAAATATGTGCTGAAAAGAATGTAATTTTATTAAGAAATTATGTGAATTTATATTTAAAATAAAGAAAAACCTAATTAATTAATAAAACATTTGAAGTTGATCATTTTATTTTTAGTTGATTTTAAGTCTTTAAACGGAGTACATCTCTAGTACGATTTAACTCAAAAATGATATCATCAGCTGAATTGGAAGAATTATTGACAAAACATAGTTACCAGATTGATAAGGAACATATGGATTTATTTATGAAACTTATAGATGAATTAAGAATTTATAATTATGTAAATAGTCCATTTATATGTATAAATAATATCATACATAGATATTATTGTGAAAATGTTTATTCACAAACCTTTAACATTTGTCGATGTCAAACACTTTATAAACAACATTTGTTAACACTTAAGCTTTTTAATCTTTATAAACGTATTTTTAATTTTGAATCTGTAAAATCTGAAAAAATTCCTAATAAAATTTAAAATAAAATAACACAACATAACATAATATTGTTTTTATTTATAGGTTTCATATTACATAAACAAGACAATTATGAAAAGGAACAATCATCAGACTTTATAAAATATTTATTAAGTTATTTTTCTGAGTTTTTTAAGAATTCTAAACACCTACTTGTATTTTTAATAAAATGTAAACAAATACATATACATACATACATATATCAAACTATTTGTTTTATTTTCTAATTCATAAACATAGTTTCTTTTTTTATGAAATCATATTACAAACATAAAATAAATTTATTACGAATAAATGTAGAATTCATTTGAAAAAAATAAAAAGGTTTTATATTACATAAAAAAGATAATTGTGAAAAGGAGCAATTAGCTGATTCTATAAAATATTTATTAAGTTATTTTTTTTTTGTTTTGATTTTTTAAGAATTCTAAACACCTACACATCTGCTCAACTAATACTCAAATTTCTTTGTATTTCCAAGAAATTTGAGACTTTATGAAACTTAAATTTGTCACGTATGTACAACTCATTTGAAAAATAAAAAAGTTTCATATTACATAAAAAAGACCATTCGACATGGTTGTATCTACACACACCCTACTCTTTACGAACATCCAACAAAGACCCCGCATAGGGTTGCCAGATGGTCACATTTACACACACACATACACACACCCTACTCTTTACGAACATCTGACAAAGACCCCGCATAGGGTTGCCAGATGGTTACATTTACACACATGCACACCCTACTCTTTACGAACACCTAACAAAGAGCCCGCATAGGGTTGCCAGACGGTCACATTTACGCACACACAAACATACACAGACACACCCTACTCTTTACGAACACCTAACAAAGAGCCCGCATAGGGTTGCCAGACGGTCACATTTACGCACACACAAACATACACAGACAATAAAAGTGGTGGAGCTTGCAAATCGATGAACTTATTAAGTTAACCAACCGACTGTAGGGTGAAAATAAAATCTTGATAGCGAATGCTCACTACGATATCGCCTCCAAGATAGGAAGGGGATACATAGGGATATATAGAGGATAGTTTTTACATGAAATTGTTTGCTGGGTTATACCATGCTCCCAAATGTGTATGGAACAAGTGATTGTTTGCTGGGTTATACCATGCTCCCAAATTTGTATGGAAAAAGTGCCGTAGGACCATCCTAAATATACTACTGAGTTTAAATGCCAATGTATAAGTAGTGAAAAGTCGTTATATTAGCTTTTTAACTCATGACTTTGCAGTGTAAGATTTTGCTGGGTTGTTTGAAAAATCTAAATTTTTCGCGAATTTTCTCTATTTTTACTTAATATTTTTCTTTGTTTTTTTTTATCCGATTTAGCGATTTCAAATACATATATTTTAGGGTTTGTATCTAAGTTTGCAATTTTCGCAAATTTTAGCCACGTTCGCTTTACCCATTGTCTTCCAGTTTTTGCTGCTCCACAGAATAAAACAAATAAATTCTGTGGTTTTCATGGGCAACCGCGTATGTCTTAAAATAAAATTTTTTAGGAGAGCCAAAAACAACATTCTAGATCAAACTATGGGCTACCCAGCAAAAACTTACATTGCAAAGTCATGAGTTAAAAAGCTAATATAACGACTCTTCACTACTTATTCATTGGCATTTTAACTCATTATTTTAACACGGTGATGTCATTGGAGGCAAGTACTTACCACCCTCGCATACAAATAGGGAGTTGAATAAGTCATTACCACATTCGCTTACAAATAGGGACTTAAATAAGTTATTACTCCGATGTCACCAAAATTACAACTAACATGTCATGACTTTTAAAAAATTTTTTTTTTTATTATTTTTTTAAATTATTTTTTTTCTATTTTTTCTTATTTTATTTTACTTTACTTTATGTTTTTTTTTCCTATTTTTTCTTATTTTATTTTACTTTGTTTTATTTTTTATTTTTTTTCTGTATCTGGCGGGATTTTATCGCGCAACCTCGGTGCTGATAGACTAGCTCACTACCATCTAGTCTACCGGGGCAGTGTAGTTTTTGTATAAAAAAACGATGTTTTTACTCAATGAAGAGCGTAAATATGAGATTAAATTATTGGAGGCAACTTCTTACCACCCTCGCTTACAAATAGGGAGTTAAATAAGTCATTACCACATTAGCTTACAAATAGGGACTTAAATAACTTATTACTCCGATGTCACCAAAATTACAACTAACATGTCATGACTATAAAATTTCATTACAGCATAATTTTTCATATGCAAATTTATTACAAATTGTTTTTTTATTTATAATAAAAAAAAAAACAAATTGTAAGAACAAATATTTTAAATCAATTTGTATTAGATTTGAAAAAACTTCAACCGTATATGCATTTTATTACGAATGAATTATAAATTTCGTACAAAAGTACTTAGGTATCAGATTATATGTCAGCCATTACCAAAATACTTCTATGTAATGCAGATGGTATGAAGTAGTCATTGAAAAGTAAGTTGTTCAGTAATGGCAAGCCATTACCAAGTTTTTGCTGGGTAGGTATTGCACATGTTGAACTTTGTAATTGAGGTAAAAACTCGGAATGGGGGTATCTGTTTTCAAAATTTTTTAGAACCATATAAAGAGCGTTTAAAATTAAGCAATATGGCATCAACATTTCAAAATCGATAAAATGGACATACGCGGTTGCCCATGAAAACCACAGAATTAGCTTCTGCGCTCATTTATACTATTTGTAAAATATATTTTAATTTTTGAACACTTTCATTAAATAATTTTTTTATGCAAATATTTGTCTAAGTCTGAACGCATGGCAAAAATGATTTCATTTATTTTATTTGACACTATTTGCCAACTGTTTTAACCAACAAAAATTCTCAAATATTTGAGCTTAGTGTGAACATTAAACCAAATATTTTTTTGTTTCACACAGTTTGAAGCAAATATCAGAACAAATATTTTTGTCAAATATTTCATAAGTCTGGGGTCTAATCACCGCTTTCGATACAACCTTATCGAATAAACTATTGAATTTTTTTGCATACGATAGACACTGGCGTATTCAAATTCAAATACATTTCATTCGATATCGAGTTTCAAGATACCAAAATAAAAAATTTCGATCAATTTTGCTCGATATCGTATGCGGTGATTAGACCCCTGAACGTAGCTTTAGTAGATTCTTTAAAATGGTTCATTAGGGGTAACATTTTTAGCCATAATCTAGGATAAGATCCAGTTTTCTAAGATCATCTTTTTCGATATAAACAGCTCATAGTTATGGGACTCTAATGGTTCCACCAAATTTATGGCATTACCTCATCGCAATGGCTATTCGGTTTTTGCATTGAGTCGTCTGGTTAGCCATTCGTCTTATAAAGAATCAAACAAAATCTTGATAACAAATTTGTTAATTTAAATTGTTTATTTTGATGAGAAAAGTGCATGAAGTGCACAAAATTCGTTCTTGACCATTTAAAAATTTTTAACTCTTATTTTTTAAAGGAATTTTCTAAGAATATTTAGAAACTTTATTGTTTCATCTTGCATGCAAACCTCTGTGTTGGAGTCAGTATGAGGAGAGAAAAATAAAGTTACATTCTTTATTATACCACCTCTTTTCGCGTACATTTTTTTCCTCCATCAGTGTTAAGTTGTTTTAATATATTCATAAGCTTTGTAGGTCTTCAACATTTTTTTTTTTATTTTTTCTATCCTCTGTTTTTTTTTTTTTTTTTTGGCTTATATGTTGTTATTCATAATAAAAGAAATTTAATTGCTGAAAAAAACCTTGTTCTTTTGCATAATTTAAATAATTTTTTTATTTTATAATTTTGATTTCTTTCAAATTGTTTGTTTTAGAAAAAGAGAAAAAAAAGTTGAACATAAACGGTAGCATAAACTAGACTAATAAATGTGGGTCTTTTTGCATATTTTTTCATTTAATTCTCTCTGTTAAAGCTACCATAATCCTTTAGCTCATTGCCTTTAGAGATGTTAAAAGAGAGTGTATGTAAGATTGCTTGTAGCAGAAAAATTTGAGTTCGTCTTTAAGCCCTCGAGTGTATGGGCCAGTTCGGAAATGCATCACTGCGCTGCATCAGTGATTTCAAATGCTTAAATATATCTCAGTGAAGTAGTTGTGGACCAAAAAATTGATAAATACTCCATAAAAATAATAGTTACATAATAAAACAAAAATTGAAATTATTTTTTATCGGCACTTGTGAAGTTTTTCGTTAAACAAATTGACCATAACTAAATAAGTCCTCTTTTGATCTGCAGAGATTTAAAAAAATAGCTAAGCGAAAAAAGAATTTTCATAAATAAATAAAAAGGGAAATAGTCTGTCTACTTTTTTCAAAAATATAACAATTTCCTGCCAAAACCATTTATTTTGGACTTGGAAAGAACGCAGTTTACATATTAAACATTAATTAAAATTTTTTCTTTAGTTTTCAAAAAAACATATCGAGCCCTAATAGCGAAAATGATGTAACCAACAAAAATAAAATTTTACAGAAGAGTGTTTTTTTTTTATTTTATTTCATATAAATTTTGTATGAAATTTGTCGGTTACCACAAAATTGTTCTTGCTATAAAATCGTAACCGTGCCTTATGTGACCACGACATTTTAGGAGATGATGCAAGTGTTGCCAATAAAGTTATTTATTAAAAAAAAACTAAAATTTAAAATGATGTCGCTTACATCATTTTTGCTATTAGGGCTCGATATGTTATCGCATTTAATCATTATTAACTTGAATATTAACTCGAAATTTAAAAATTTTCAGTAGAAGCAAAACAATTTTTAATTTCACATCAACGGCATATGGAAAAAATGCTTAAACTAATAGTTTCATTACCAAAAAATAGACAAAATTGCACGATATTTTTAGAGCTGGCAGATATAAGTATTTCTTATCGATTTTTTTCAAAAAGTGAAAAAATTTAATACACTCCTGTTGATCAAGTGCAATATGTATAAATTGGTTGTCTATTTTTAACAAATTTAAATGAAAAGTAAATTTTAATTTATTTTTAGGAAAATTTGCGGTTGTATAGTAGAAGGTCAGGTGTTATTGGTAGATGCAATCAAGCACAGCTCACGTGGCACTAGAAATTATTTCCCGTTTTGTTACCATGCTTCACTGTCTCACAGGGAACCTGTGTTATCTAGCTGGGGCAAAGAGCTTGATGTCGGATAGCCAGGCTGACTTTATTTTCGATTAATACATTAATTGGTGAAACATATTTGAAGAATTTGTTCTGTATACAAATATGATCCGAACTTGAACTCCTTCACACATGGACGTTTATTTCTGGGTTGAGACAGTCGATAATATTTATGGACTGAAGGTTGGGTTTTCTTCTTGAAATAGGGGAACTATGGCTACTTGTTGGCCTTTTTACCGGGCACTGTGGGCTTAGATTCTATCAGTTTATAATAGGTAATGTTAGTAGCAAGGAATATATTTTTTGCCATGTTGATGAGACCAACTAAATTTATGATCCTTCATCAGTCAGGGTTATTGTCTTTCTACGTAGCCCGGACCTGTTATAGTATGATAAACAGGCTGAAGGAAAGAACCTCTAAATCGTGGTGCTTATGGCCTTCTTCATATTTATTAATCTTCCTGATTGCCGAAATTAACTATAAGCCAGGTAGATGCGACGGTGGTAATTATTTAACTCAAATCAAAGTCAGAAAGACAAGTTTTATCCCCAAGGATCCTTCGACTAAACACTTTTAGCCTTAGGTCTTTGAATGCCGGGCAATGACAACAAAGATGGTTCCTTCAACTTATCTTCTTCCATGTCGTCGTAAATTAGGTTCCTGAGTTGAATAATCTATGGTTGACTAAGTTCATTTCTGCCTCTAAAAGCGGAACAATTTTTTGGAGTGGAATCCATCTGTTTATAGAAAGATTTAAAGCTAAAGATGGAAATACTTTAAGTGACGTTTTTTAAATAAAGCGAAAAATGATTAAATTCAGCACTCTAGTAAACTTTTATAGAAATTTTCGGGACAAAACGAAATCCGCTTTGTTTAACCCTTAAGCTAATACCCGGGTACCGGGCTACCCACATATTTATTTATATGAAAAAATTGTATTAACAATTCAAATTTTTAAACAAGCTTCTGGATCGTCGTTATTGTACTTAAAAGAAATCGAATTGAGATTATAGATTTAATTTTTTTCTCCGTTTATGCTCGAAAAAATTTGCTAAAACTTTAACATGCGCACCCGGGTACCGCGGTACCCAATACAATTTGTATGGGAAATACGAATCAAAAACTTATAAAAAACTTATATGAATAATTTAAATGTTATTTGTTACAAAAACTCTTTTTTTAAATTACATTCTATACCTGTAATAACGTCTATAGAGTGTTGGCACAAACTAGCCGTCTACATTCAGCGAAGCTTTTTCGAGTTTTACGTCTTCTTTTTATATTTTCTTGTAGCACACATGACAAGATCCCGTAACTTTTTGTCTTCCTGTTTTATCCAGCTTGTCAAATTTATTGGAAGCCTCTGGAATGGAAGAGACTTGGCAACCCAAAACGCTTTTATTGGCAATTTTGGTTGTATAATTACGCATAACTTGGGCATTTGTCCTTCGTGCCTTAATCATCAGCTTAGCAAGCTCTTCAGATAGCTTACGCATAAAGAGGTTTCACTCAGTTTTTCTTCGCAATCATTTTATTGTTCTCATAGTAAATTATTTACGATGAGTGTGTGGCTTTTTAAATGGCGTGAAATTCAAAAATGTTACGGTTTAATTAATGCTCCCTCGCACTGCAGATTATTAAAAAAAAATTTATAATAGAATATAAAAAGAGCTTAAGTTTGCCAATTTATTTTGTATATAAGGTTTTTGTTGACCACTTTATTAACTCTTAACAAACCACACATTTATTTGACTTTATTAAACACAACAATGTTGCTATCGGCAACATTTTCTTATTTATTTGCTTCCAACTAACAGAGTTAATTTTAATTCAAAACTATTATTTTCAACACGTAAGACTCATAAAGATGTATAAATTTCAATTTATGGTTAAATGCAAAGCGATAAGACTTAAAATAATAAATTTCAACTTAACAAAATATTATTTTTATAGTCGGAGAAGTTTATGGGCAAAATTAAAACTCTGAGACAAAGGAACAGTACTGAATACAACGGAATAGAATTTTTTTTAATACAATTTCTGTTAACAGTTTTAATTAGACAGTTATGGGGGGAGGGATGTTCAACAAAGAAACACTTAATAACATTAACTATGAGATAGGGAAGGCAGCATAGAAAACAAGATGTTAGTAGCAATAAGAATTTAATCAGCATTAAATTTTTATAGACTACTTTTTAATTAAATTGCTAACCGTCATTTAAAAATCATAAAATATTTAACATAAATTAAACTTTTCTTCCAGGTTTCTTCAACCCACTCAACCACCCAAAACATTCAACAATTTACTGGAGACTTTACAACAGCTGTTAAATTTCATACCCAAACAAACAAATATGTGTGTGAGTGTGTTTTGGATTTCTAGAAATATGTGTTTGTATGGGTAAGAAATTTTGTTTTGAGTGCCAACTGAAAAAACAAAAGGAAACCCCTTTTCAGCACTTTTATGTTTTAAATTGCTTATTAAAATGTTCGTGCAGTAATCACTCATTCACTTTTACTGTGTGGGTGAGAGTCATTTAGTTTTATTCAAATTTCGCTGATGGTTATAATTTAAATAGAAACTAGCAAACAATATTATACAATCCTTTGAGGAACTACAATAAACTCCGAATATTAACATAAATTATATGAACAAAACAAGGGATGGAAATTTCGGATACCAGAGATGAAAAATTTTGTTTTTCTATTTATTCTTTTATAAATGCAAAATCAGTATGCTGACATAATTTTTAAAGTACACAAAATAAAAATTTTTAAGTTTAAAAAATTCTGTAGTGGAATTCTCTAACTTTTAACAACTAACGTTAACGTTAATTTTACCGGCACAGTTTATTGCTTACGGTAACAATACAGCAATTCAGTAACTCAATTTAAACAACATAGCTAAAAATATCAATCAAGTGGCATCTTTGTTAATTAATTAGTATATTTAACGAACACTGCAAACTACTTCTCGTGTGGAACGACTTAAAGTACTTTCGAAACTAACAAAACCCCATTTAGGATTTGATAGTCTAGCGAAAATTGCAAAAAATCGGAAAATTTGCAAAAATAGCGAACATTTTTAACATTTCAAAAAAGTCATAAAATTGATTAAAAGTCGCTAAAACTATAAGGAATTGCAAAAATTCGGTAAAAATTGTTAAACTAGCGGAAATTCGCAAAAATTTGCAAACAGCGGGTATTTATTAAAAATCGTTAAAGCTCTAAAGAACCACAGGAAAAAATCGCTTATAACGCGAACATGGATAAAATTCGCGAAAAATTGCAAACTTGGAAAAAAAAACCTTAAAATTTATTTGAAATCGCTTAAAAAACAAGTTGTCGGAATATATAAAATTTTTTTGCAAAAATAGCGAAAATTCGCGAAATTTTTTGATATTTCGAACAAACCATAAAATTTATTTAAATTCACTTAAACTATAAGGAATGGCAAAAATCCGGTAAAAATTGCTAAATTAGGGGAAATTCGCAAATATTTGTTAACAGCGAAATGATGGCAAAGTCTACTATTTATTAAAAATCGTTCAAGCTGTAAAGAATCAGAAAACTTACAGGAATAAAAAGCTTCTACCGCGAACGTGGCTTTAATTCGCGAATAATTGCAAACTTGGAGAGAAGCAAAAAAATTTATTTGAAATCATTAAATCGGTTAATAAAACAAAATGTCGGAAAATAACAAAAAAAAAAAAAAAAAAAAAACATGCAAAAACAGCGAAAATTCGCGAAATTTTTTAATACTTCAACCAAACCATAAAATTGATTTGAAGTCACTTAAACTATAAGGAATAGCAAAAATTCGGTAAAAAATTGCTAAATTAGTGGAAATTTGCAAAAATTAGCTAACATGATTGGAAAGTCTACCACTTATTTTTTGTGTAGAAAAGAAAATACTTTTAGTGATTTCCATAAGCTGCATCTAAAATGTAATGTTTTTAATGCTTTTTGGTAAATTCTCAAAAAAACCAAATTGTTTAATATTATTTTTGCAAAATTTATGTAAATAACGTGAATTTTAAAAATGTTAATGAGGCTTTTTTTATTCGCCAAATCTTTTGTTTGTTTGTTTTTTTTTAATAACTACGAATTTAAAAATAAACAATGAAAAATATTTTGCCGTTAAGATAACTTAAATACCTGACGTTAAGATAGAACTTAGCAGTAAACGTTATTGTTAAAAAAGTTACTGAATAAAATTTACGTTACCTTTGCTGTTAAATATTTTTAACAATTTAAATTATGTTAAAATTGAATAGAGAATCGCACTACTGGTCTGATATGACTAAAATCTATCATATCTATTATTTTTATTATCTTTTTGACAAAAAATCTAATGGGTCGATAACGGATGAGGACTGAACTGAAACATAGTTGCCAGCAGCGAAACAAGCTCTGTGTATACATTTATTAAGTTGACCTGAAAACGTCAACGGAAAATAAAAAGACAGAAAAAGAAAAAAAACATAACAAGAGAAAAATGTACTTTGGATCAAGAACAATTCTTATCAAAAAGCATTAAAAACAGAATTAAGGAACAACATGTAAATCAATTAAAATATATAATTATTGACAACAAATTTCGATCCACCAAGTGAAATAACATTAGGATTAAAGATTGATGTTTGATAATCGACCAGCCATCGTCAGTGTTGGTAAGTGCTAAACGGCAATCCCCTCTGAAGAGATAGTGTGGCTACTATCGAAACATGTCAGGGCAACCTGTCCCTAAAACCAGGGGTCATACGATATCGAGCAAAATTGATCGAAGTTATTTATTTTGGTATCATGAAACTCGGTATCGAATGAAATGTACTGAATTTGAAATAATCCCTACAGATAATATTGGACTAACTGGTCCATTGTGGCTTAAATGGACTACTTACAACATGGTCCAATTAGGGCTTCCAATCGGGAAATCCCGGGATTTTCGGGATCCCGATTTTTTTTATACTTTGTATTATTTTTACATTTTTTTAGTCATTTGTATAAATATTTGTTTGTGTATTTATTGACACAAAATGTTTTTGATACGCCCTGTTGTTCAAAAATAAACAAAACATACTTAAACAAAAACAATGCTACCGTTCATTTGAGAAAACAATAATAACAATATGGGCAAATCCCAGAAACTGTCCACCAACCAAAAATTTTTCAAATGAATTTTTTTTTAACGGAATATAAGACTAGATGTTTAATTTCATTTTTATATTAAAAAATGTGTATTTCAATGATCATCAATGCAATAATTTTTAGCAAATCCTACCCCACTGCTGATTTTTTAATAAAATACGTGAATTATTTTAGGTGATTTTTGTGCTTAAAATAGCACTTAGAGCAAACTTATCAAAATATAAATTTCGTTAGTTAAAATAAAAGTTGATATTCATTAGTTGACAAATTAGTTTAAGAAATGCAATTCATAAAAATATAATTTGTTTTGTTAAAATATAAAAAATATAATAATAAAATACTACTGGAAAAACTGAAGCGTGCGTTACGTAGCGTGCGTCACAAAGGCTTCACGGATTTTGTCAAAAAATCACAACATTTTTTGGCTGCAAATAAGCGCGTTTAGAATTCTCTTATACTCATCTTTCATTTAGGAATCAGATTTTGTATACCTTATCATGCAAAATTCGCTAAAAATTAGGAAAACGCACTTCAACCTTTGAAGTTACTTCCACTTTTTGTAGCGTGCGTCACAAAACTTTGTGATCAATAATTTCGCAACAAATACTTGCTAAGAAATTATGATATGTGCTATTCGTAAGTACATATTAATGTCAGTAAATACTATATATAAGTTGAAGCTATCTCTTTTGAAAGACCAAAAAATGTTTATATTTCAATCAGAAAACGCGTGCGAATGTAGCGTTCGTCACGCAGGATTTGCCCATATGTACAATAGACTGGTCGCATCTTGTATGGGATTTTTTTTTTAAATTTAATTGTTTGCGCTGCTTAAATTATGAGGTTTGGTGTAAGAAATCATGATCTAATTTTTAGGTCAATCCGACGGTGCCTAGCCGTGCCGGGAGGGGCCCAAATTTCCCCATATTATAAAAAAACATCTTTTCTATCAGATCTTTATAGTTATACTAGTTGAAAAGCCGAATTTTAAAAATATGGCTTCGTTACGATCTTCCGCAGAGAAAGTACTTCAACTGTGCCAAATTTCAGCTTCCTATGTCATCAGATGGCTTCAGAAAGTTGCGGAAAGAATAGGACATACATGCAAGCATCCTGACATACTAAGAAATTATATATTGTATAGATAGATTAACATATGTTCGCGCAACTCAAAAACGCTTTAGCTTATTGAAAAACTAAAAAAAAAAACGAAATTCCGTAATAAAATTTACTTTAAGAAAGCTAAAACGTTTTTCTTATATGCTCGTTTTATTTAATTTTTTTATTAAAGTTTCGGAATTTTCGTGTTTAAAAATTCATAAAAAATTTAAAAATGCAACTAAACAGCTTTTGATTTTATGTATTCAATACTTTAATAAATTCTTCAAGCTTAAGGTCACTTATTCACAAAAGATGTGGCGGTTTAATAAAATTCTTAAATCAATTAAAATTTTTCGTCTTTTGTGAATACATGAAATCAAAAGTTGTTAACAGATTTTAATCATTTATAGTTTGTTTTATTTGCAATGTTGTTTTTTGTATGACTGCATAAAATTAGAAGCATAGTTGAATTTTTCACTTTTTTATGGATTTTTAAAAACAAAAATTCCGAAATTTTATTAAAAAAATTATTTATTTTTTTTTTCAGAAAAAAAATTATGTTTCTAAAACGACTGCGCATATAAGAAAAACGTTTTACCTTTCTTAAAGTAAATTTTATTGCGGAATTTCGGTTTTTCAATAAGCTAAAATGTTGGTAATTAAATATACTATTTGGTTAAGAAATAAAACATTCCAGATATTTAATAAAACGTAGTAAAAAAACGAAATGAAAATGAAAAATTTTGAAAAAAACGTAAAAAATTTACATTTCTTGAACTTTGAGGTGCCATTACTCAGCCATTTCTTATCAGATAGAAATTTGTAGCAAATCGATGGAAAAGGCATTCGATCGATTTCCAACGATTTGCCATTTATTTCGATCGGACTTTTTGGTTGGGCTCCACAAGGGTTTGAGTGGGACCATACACCGAAAAACACAAAAGTACCGTTATCTAAAAAACAGTACTTAGGAAAAAAAAATTACAGCGATTTTCGTGTTCAGGAGGTCCCAATTAACTTATCTAGACATGTGGTGTTCTTGGTATTTTTTGGCTGTGAACCAGTGTTATTAATTGTTTATTTAAAAGCGAAAGTTTGTGAAAATTTGTGGAAAAATAATAGTTAATAATAGCAATAATAGACTACAGTACACACCATAAAAAGCGATTAGAAAAAAAATTAAAAAGAAAAATGTTTAAACTACCCCTTAAGTGTACTCTATACTGTAGTAACATGGAGTACTTTTAAAACTAACCCGCTGTAGAATTCCATGGAATAGTTTAGGGACTACTTCGGTGGGTTATATGGTCCCCTCCTAGGACATCGTTATGTTAAGTAGACCACATTTTACCCATATATTTGGAATTCTCATACTCCTTTATGGACGTTATCTGCAGGGATAGCATTCAATATCGAGTAACTCGACATTACATTTATCGAGTTTTCATTCGATACGTCAGTGTCAAAAAATTCGATAGTTTATTCTATACGATAGAATCGAATGCGGTAATTAGACATCTGGATTCAATTCCTAGGTCAGTCAAGAATGAAATATTAGCAATAAATTTAAATTCATTTTATTTTGTAAAATTCCTTTCTTCCTAAAAATTATTTTATGAAAATTAAATTTAATGAACTTTAGCCTGATTAAAAATATTAAAATCAGGGTTTAAAAAACTGCAGTCGAAACCAAAAACTGTGGAATCAAAAAGCATTTTTGAGTTGCTTTGACAGCGACTGTTTACGTTTAATGAATCAGAAGTAAAAACAGTAGTTTTTGTTTTTTTTTTTGCCAATGACAAATGAAGAAGGGGAGGGGAAGAAATGGCAGTTTTTCTACTTTGGCAGCAATGTTTTTTTGCGCTGTTAAAAATGTTAACTTGTTATTATTTCATTAGAAAAAATCTAAATTTTCACTATAAAATGTTGCACCCCTTTAACTAATACTTGCTTAACAGCTGTCATAAATATTCTGTTATTCTCAAAGTTATTAAAAAGTCAAAAAAATAATCGACATAAGTGGAGGCTTAAAGACATTTAATACTGCAGGGTTGTTGCATGAATACAAACACATTTATAAAAAACATAAAAACAAGAGTTTTCAGAGTATAGCCCTCTATATGAGCTTGAAATTATCTTTCATATTTGGACCAATATTGAACTTTGTTAGACTTTATTTTCCAAATCATAAATCCATTATATTTGTGCTGCTACAGCTTCTTTGGCAGTCGTAAAATAAAATAAAAAATAACCCAAAACAAAACTGTAAAACGCACAAATATCAAGAGTATGAATAAAATAAAACTTTACATAATAGTAAATAATAATAACATGTATGAGTTCTTGTATTCTGTATACTTTATGAGGCCATACATGCCGGGATAAAGCTGTTTTGTTAATATTTTCATGTTCACAAAGACAAAAAACACTTTCAGAAGGTTGTGGCCTTACACATGTAAAAGCGAATGAAAATGATTTCTTTGAAACTATAAAAGAAAACAAGAAGTAAAAGTATTAGAAACCACATAAGAAAAGGAGGTTGTTCCTTATGTAGTCATATTTTGTATTTGCTATGAAGATAAGAAGGCCAAAAATACAAAATTACAATCAACAGTTTGTTTGGCAATCGACGAACTCAATAGTTTGCCAATCAATTATTCACATGATTTATGATTCACATGAAGGACTTAAAGCTTGAAGAAGGTTTTTTGGATTTCGTGAAAGGAAATTTAAATTTTATTGTTTTTGAGTTATGAATATTTTGAAAATGAAATCGTCGGGAGTTTTAGAATTTACTTAATAGAGATTTTCTTAAAACTTTGATATTTATTTTGAAAAAAAAATATCGTAATGTTGCGGCAACATAACGTTTTTTGTTTAAATATATTCCTCCAACTCCCACTGGGGCATAGGACGCAACTTGCTTATACAATAGTTATAGAGATACATTTTTTTATTGGAAAATCTTCAAAATATTAAAAGTTGGTTTTCTTCAAAATTTTTTTACAAATGGGTCAAGTAGGACCATGGGAAACGGAAACTTCTTAAAGTCGGCAGATTTGGATAGATGTTAAATACTTTAACCCCAGTTTATAATAAATTTAATCGTGATAGTTTGTCGGAAAAAGTTTCATCATCATGTTTTTTTTTTTGATCATGACCGCAAATCAACCAGGCGCAAAGCTGAAAATTTTCGCAAGTTACTTAGTTTAAAAATTGAATCTGTAGAAACGATAACGGATTACTTAATCAAATTTGATATTTGTGTTTCATGTTTATCTGAAATGGATATAAATCTGGATGAGAGTTTGTTAGTGGTAATTTTACTTGATGGTTTAAGTGATCAGTATAAAGAAGTACGTGCAGCATTCGATACTTCCAATGAATTTCACTCGTAAAATATCTTGAGATCAAGATTAATTGAAATTGGAGACAAGTCTGAGAGTGAAGAATATAAGCAAAGTGCATTGAAGGTAAAGAAGTGGAGGCCGAGACAGATTAAAAATCAATTAAAATGTATGCCCGATGTTCAATTTCCATATAAGTGCTATAAATGTGGCCGAAAGGGGCATAAAGCAAAAGATTGTCGAACTAAAATGGAACAGAATCAGGTTGCAAAAGAATTAGGTGTCATAATTGATTGTGCTGAAGGTTGCAATGAGCTTAACGTTAAAAATACGGAAAGTCATAAATTTGATATATGGTGTATTGATAGTGGGGCTACATCACACATGTCCTTTGATAATTCATTATTTGTAGAAATAAATTACGATTACAAAGGAAAAGTTAAGTTAGCAGATAACAAAGAGCTTGATGTAAAAGGAATTTGTACAGTCTAATTAAATTTTTAAGAATTAGTTGTAATTATGAGATGTAATTATTGTTTAAGAATTAGCTATAATTATTAGTTGTAATTATTATTTATCTTGTATTGATTAGTTATTAAGTATTTGTTAGTTATTTTATTAGTTTACATTGTTATTAAATATTGTTATAATTTAGTAAACTTCAATCCCAATGTGCAGAAAGCCCTAGAAATGACCGTTAAAAAAGTTTGAGTATAAGTGGTGTAAACATGAGTGCCGCCATAAATCATAATTGACGATAGAGTGGTGAATGTTCTAGATGGCTGAATTACAGTATAAATACTTGCGGCGGCTAGCATCAAAAAACAGTATTAGTTAAAACTTTGACAAGTTAAGATCGCATCACGCGGAGAAAACTTTAAACGGTTTATTATAAAGGAAATAAACCAAAACGTTATTGAAAGGCAGTAACGTAACAATACTTTATATATTCCCGAAATCAAGATTAATTTAATATCAACAACGAAGTTAACGGATAGTGGCTTTCAAATTTTAATGTTAGGTAATCTGGCTCAAATTTTAAAGCATAAAAATATATATGTCGAAGCTAAGAAAGAGAATAATCTGTATTTAATAAAATCACTGAGATCGTTGAACACTGTTTGCAGAAAAACTGAAGAATCCAATTTAGAAATATGGCATAAGAGATTAGGACATCTTAATGCGGGTGACTAAGCATTTTTGAAACAACACGAAATGGTACACGGCTTACCGAAATTGACAACACAATTTAGTGTAAAATGTCCTATATGCATACAGGCGAAACAAACTAGAGAACCCTTCCCTAAAAAGAAAGAAAAGTCCACTACAGATGTTTTACAGTTGATCCATACAGATTTATGTGGACCGATGAAAGTAGAATCTACCAGGAAAAAGCTTTATTTTGCTACTTTTATTGATGACTATTCAAGAAAGGTTTGGGTATATTTTATGCGAAAGAAAAGTGAGCACCTAGATGCATTTGAAGAGTTCAAAGCAAATGTTGAATTGGCTAAAGACAAGAAAGTCAAATGCATACGTAGTGATAATGCACCAGAATTAGTTGGGAAAGAATTTTCAAAATACCTTAACGACTGTGGAATACAGCGTCGATTAACTGTAGAGTACACCCCTCAGCAGAACGGAGTAGCTGAGAGAATTTATAGGAATCTTGTTGAAATGGTTAGATGTTTTATGATAGAAGCAAACTTGCCAGAAGTTTTGTGGGCGGAGTTAATTCGTACAGCAGCATATATAAGGAATCGTTGCCCCACGAACTTAAATAAAAATAAAACACCAGGAGAATTATGGTCTGGAAAAGTACCAACTATACGTCATTTTCGCAAAATAGGTTGCAAAGCATTTGCATTAAATAATAAATCAGGAAAATCAAAGTTTGAACCTCGTAGTAATGAATACGTCTTAATAGGTTATGATGAAAAATCTAAAGCTTATATTTTATGGAAAAAGAGAACAGTTGAAATATTGAAGAGGAGAGATGTGAAATTCATAGAACAACAAGTGAATAGTAAAGAAATTGTTAAAGATAAATCTGAAATTAATTTTTATGAATTTAGTACAACTATAAATAGAAAAAGCCAAAACTTACAACATAATAAAGAAAACCAATCAAGTACAGAAGAGCAAGAAGAATTAGAAGAATTTTTTGATAGTTCAGAACAATTTGAACCAGAAACGAGACAACGACAAGAAGAAACATAAATTATTGACATTCCTATTAAGCAACGTTTAAGATCTTGGACTCACGGAAAAGAAGCTGCAAATAATGTAGAGGAAAACAATGTAACTGATCCGAAAACATTTAAAGAAGCAATGAAATCTAAAGATTCCGAGGAGTGGATTGATGCTATGGAACATGAATATAGTTCGCTAATTAAAAATAAAACGTGGGAAATAGTAGACTTACCTAGTAACAGTAAACCTATAAATTGTAAATGGGTATATAAAACCAAGCTCAAAACGGATGGGACAATTGATAAACGAAAGGCCCGACTTGTAGCTAAAGGTTATTTGCAAGAATATGGTATTGATTATATGGATACCTATGCACTTGTTGTTCGACAAAGATCGATACGTCTCGTTTATGCACTAGTAGCTCAAAATAGTTTAAAACTACGTCAACTAGATGTTTCTATGGCATTTTAAAACGGTTACTTAGAAGAAGATATATACATGTGTCAACCTGAAGGATTTAAGCATTCAGAAAATAAAGTGTGCAAATTAAATAAGGCTATATACTCATTAAAACAAGCAGCTCGTCAATGGTTTAAAAGGATAGATGATGTATTCAAAAATTTCAACTTGGTTCAGTCCAAATACGATCAATGTATTTATTTCAAAAATGGTGATAGTATGACGATAGTTACACTTTATGTTGATGATATACTGATAGCATCAAATAATGAATCAGAAGTTAACAAATTAATACACGTGTTGAAGTGTAATTTTGAAATCAAAGATTTGGGAAAACCTAAACATTGCATTGGATTAGAAATTTAAATTGGGAAACAAATGATAGCAATATCACAGCCTGGATATTTATTTATTTATTTATTTGTCTATGGAAGATTATCCTTACAGACATTTTAAATTTAATATTCTTAATTTAGTGTACATTAAACATAAAATACAATACAAAATATATAAAATGATTATTTAAAACAATAAAAAATAAAAACTATGAATTTAATGAAATAATAATTTTATTCTTAATGACATTTGAACTTGAAGAAAAATCAATAAAACTATAGAATTTGTTAAATTCATTGCACATTCTAATAAGAGGATCAGCATTAGCATAATTAGCTCTAAAACATCGAACTGATAATGGGATAAAATGACGTGATGGGCGTTGAGGAACATTAAACGAAATATTGTGTATTAGAAATCCAGAGCATACTTCACCAGTAATTATGTTGAAAATAAACGATATGTTTAACATTGTCCTACGACTTTTCAGTGTGGGCAGCTTTATAAGAGAGAGTCTAGAAGTATATGAAGGCAAGTTTACTGGATTAAAGTTTAGTATACGAAGACAAAAGAGCAAGAATTGCTTTTGGACGGATTCAATAGCATCGGAATGTGTGTTATATATAGGGTCCCATATTATAGATCCATACTCTAGAATAGGTCTTACAAGTGCAGTATACAAAGTTTTTGTGACATATGGATCATTAAACTCTTTAGCCCAGCGCTTGACGAAATCAAGTGGATATACTGCAAATCTTGTATGAAAATATGGTCAAGAAAAATCAAAACCCACGAAAGTTCCAATGCAACCTAAACATAATTTAGAAAAGGAACCTAAAATTTCAGGAGAGGCATAAAGTGTTGATAAACCTAAATATCAAGAAATTATTGGTTCGCTTTTACACTTGTCTGTTTTTAGTCGTCCTGATATAGCTTCTTTAGTTAATTTGTTGTCGCAATTTTGTCAAGATCCACATAAACAGCATTGGAATTCGGCATTGCAAATAGTCAGATATTTAAATACAACAAAAAACTTTAAGTTCGTTTATCGTAAATCGGATGGTCCGTCAGTTGGTTATGTTGATGCGAATTGGGCCACAGATATAAACGACAGAAAATCTCAAACTGGTTTTTGTTTCTTTCTAGCAGGTGGTGTAATTTCTTGGGAATCTAGAAAACAACGCGTTGTAGCAACATCCAGCGCAGAGTCAGAATATATAGCCCTATCAGAAGCAGCTAAAGATATTTGTTAACTGAACTAGGTTATTCTTCTGGTTATTCCACATTACTATACAGTGATTCTCAAAGTGCTTAGCAGATGGCTAAGTTTAGAGGCCATCATTCAAGGAACAAGCACATTAATAACAAATATCATTTTATACGTCAAGCAATTGAAGAAAAGATAATAGACGTTCAATACAAACCTACAAGCGAGATGGTGGCGGATGTTTCAACAAAGCCACTTTCTAATATTAAACACAGTTTCTGTATTTCATCAATGGGTATTCAAGAAACCTTTTAAGTTGAGGAGGCGTGTTGAAATATATTGTTTTATTTCCAACTTAAATAATTTACTTTGCATATTTGTACTTTGAATTTTATAATCAATTATTCTTTGTGAAATATGTATTAAGAATTAAATTTAGAATTAAATACATATTTCACAAAGAATAATTGAATATAAAATTCAAAGTACAAATATGCAAAGTAAATTATTTCAGTTGGAAATAAAACAATATATTTCAACAGTTACAAAAAAAAAATCTTATAGACTCATATATCGATTCAGTCTGTTTTACAGTTGTGATTTTTCGTGGCATTCATGTTGCAACATTATGATGCAAGGACAAAAATATGTCTGTTGGTAACAAAAAAAAAAAAACTGGCTAAAACATAAATTTTTGATTTTTTAAGAATTTATTTTTTTTTAAGTATGACTCAAATCAATGTTGCGGCTTTTTAAGTAAAACTTAGGTTAGGTTAGGTTTCAGTGGCCGGTCACAAAGACCCCGCATAGACCCAATAGGTCCCTAGCGTTACCAGGTTGTTCGATAACCCGCAGAAGAAAGTCAGTAAAACTTGGAAACCCTGCACGTTCTGTTCTCCTCCGTATAGCAGAGTTCGTATCTCTCCTAATATTCTGAATTGGAGCCGGAATGGCCATCATCCTATCGTATGGTGAATGGGACCCCTGTTTCGCCAATTCGTCCGACTCCTCGTTGCCTTCTATGCCCTGGTGACCGCGAACCCAGTAGATACGTACCCTCCTATTGGCACAGAGTCTATCTATCGAGTCCCAACACTCCTGGACGATCGAGGAGTATGAGTACTCAGCGGATATTGGCCTGATCGCCGCCTGACTATCAATGAAAAGGTTTACTTGCGAGTTTGCAGTACTAGAAACACGTGCCAAATCAGCATTTGTAACTTATGGCGATTTCTTTTCTGAGAAATATGTTGCATAAATGTTACATGTTCTACACAAAAGAGATAGAGCATGTAACATTTATGCAACATATTTCTCAGAAAAGAAATCGCCATTAAATACAAATTAATCAAACACTTAATTACTGACTCTTTAAGAAAAGATCATCCAGTTTCAGGAACGAATAACTAAAGTCATAGAAATCAATATAATGGACAAAGTTATTTTGTGCCGTCAAAGCCAAATGACGTTGCAATAGATGCAGTTACAACAATAAAATCTATAAACACATTTACACAATGTAACGAATAAACTTGTGTAGGATTATATTGACATGGAACAGATTAGCTACTTTATATATTGAAACTATGGCCATAAAAAAGAAGAAACAAGTCCAATAATAAAAATGTCACCATATCAAACATCAAATGCACTTTGGAAAGAGAGAGCAAAAAAAAATTCAACTTAAATCCATTGAATATTGGACATTATATTCTAAATTGCTAATAGCAGCAACTACTTTAGGAACCAAAGTGCAGTGGGTCAACGGAAATAAAATAACGCAGTTTTTTAAAAACTATTACATACAAACACGAAACTTTTTTGGAAATATTGTTTTATTTGCAAAAACTACTTTAATAACAAAAATAACTTTTTTTTAACGATAAGTACTTTCCACCAAGAAGTACCAAGCCTCATAGATAGAAAAAGTATATTTTAAATAAAAAGCATGACTTTAAAGCATATTAATTTTCTAATGAAATATAGTCTTTCAATGAATAATTATTTTCGCAAATAGTTTCAATGGACATAAACAAAAGCTACAATTTAAAATCCAACATAGTTATTTAAAGCAGTAACCTTCAAAAAATTTTCCCTTTTTAAAATATTAACTTTTAAATTAAAAAGTACCTTTTTTTTGATAACAATTGACTTTTAAAGTGTACCTAATTTGGAAACTTTGGCTTTTGCCGTTCCCCAGTTATACAGCAAAAAGTAATAAAAATACAACAACCACAAGGGATTTTTGGGAAAAATTAGAGGTAGTCGTGGTTTTTTGCTCATATCTCAGCCATTTGTGGACCGATCTGGCTGAATTTCAATAGCAAAATTATAATAAGAATACCTGACAGAAAGATACCCCAACGAAGCTCCCATCATATCTGGGGGCTTCGGAAAACCCATTTCAACAGACAGACGGACAACCGGATTTGAACTTCGCTTTTCATAAGAACCCAGAATATATATACTTTATAGGGTGTAGGATCAATATTGTAGAAATTACAAACGGAATGACAAAGTTATATATACCCTTTTACCTTCGGTGAAGGGTATAAAAATACCTATTACACAAAACCTACACTTAGACCGCATTTACATCTATGCAATTAACGTCGAGTTTTTTTTTTATTTTCTTTTAAAGTACACTTTTTTCAAGCATTTTTTCAACTTTTTCAACCCCGTTTTCTTCCCTACACCTCTTACTAACAAACAAAAAGATGCATGCGAAAGTTGCGGCAAGTTGCAATGTTAATTGCATAATGTAAACATAGTCATTATAACAAGAAATAAAGCAGCTTTAAAACAAAAAGTACCCTCAAAAATATAAAAAGCCTATTAAAAAACAAAAAGTGCCTTTAAAACAAAAAGAACCTTTAAAAACCAAAAGAACTTTTTTAACAAAAATTTATCCTCAACACAATAAGTTCCTCTTAAAAAATTACCTTAAAAAAACCAAGTGTCTTTTAAAATGAAAAGCAGACAAAGAAAAAGTTAACAACATTTTTTAACACAAAGTTCCTTTTTATTGGACAAAAAGAGGGGTTTAAAGTTAAATTTTTAAACAAACAAATTTTCTTTAAAGTATTTTTCATATTTTGAACTATTTTATTTTCATTTCGTCCTTCCGTACATCTTGTGTCATCTAAACATCACACACTAACAATATTATTTCAACACAACATACACACTAATGCGGACTGTATTGAGTACAAAACATCAATTGAAAATCAAACGAACTTAGTTGACCATTTAAACTGTAAACACAACCAACAAATCAACACGAAATGAAAAAGAAAAAGAACTTGACACATAAACACACGTAACACACAAACGTATTTCGAGAATCTTGTTGATGATGATGTTGCTTTTTCATTCGTCTGTCCATTGATTTAAAACTGAATATGTTGAGTATGGTCATGCCACAACAGTATTGGATTGTATTGGTGTTACTTCAATTTTTCCTTTTCCTCATATTTCCCCCTCCCCCAACAAACAATATTCATTTAATAGAGAAAAATTGCTAAATGACCCATAGAACGTAGTAAGTGTATTCTAACAAAATAAAGCTAAAACAAAATGTATGAATTGAATAGCAGACGTAAGAATGAAACAACAACAAACAGAGAAAACTACTAGTAATACAATGCAGCACTCTTCTCTATTATCCTTTAGAGACTGCAAGTTTTCAAAAAAGAAAGCTTTTCAACTAAACGAGAATTTGAAACATTGTTAAATTGTAATAAAGTGAACGTATTTACAGGTGACTTCTTGCTGGAACCTTATGGTTTGACTGTTTTTTCCAGACTTATCACAAATCCTTACAAAACAATAAGAGCCTCAGCAATCAAATACTATTAAAAATTATTAAAACCATATTATGTTGCAAACAGAAAGTATTTTTTTAAAGAGCTTTTAGACGTTATTAACAAAAGAAATATATGGGTGCAGTAATTGGAATAATATAAAAATAGGTAATTGAATAAATGGGCTATAATTATATGAAAATTTGTTTAAAATTGATGAATTATAACTATTTAAAATTGTTTTAAAGAGACTTATTAAATATTTATTTATATGAAGATTTTATATTTGAAAGTAACAGTAATAAAGCACTTTTCTTCCAATGCACTACTCTTGAGTCTACTGGTATCAAGAAAAGTGGCATGTTCATATTTCTTTTAACCGGATTAATAAAAAAAAACTTAAAAATAATGAAATCGGCTATGCCGAATCTTAGTTAAATTTTCTTACAAACAATATTTATTAAGAATAAAGAAATGTTGCTTTAAATATTGGAGCCATTGTTCGAAAATAAACGGAACATTCGTGTAGACGAACGCAACCCTAACCCGAACATTATATAGTCTTCTGTTCTTCGTTAAAAAAAGAGAACAATTATAGTTATACTTTAGACAAACACTATCGGCCTGTTCGTCGATAACGAATGGAGAAGTTATGCGAACGAAGTCTTCATTCGTTATCGACGAACAGGCCATATATTTCAATTTTCTTTTTTTATACCCTCCACCACAATAAGTTGTGAAGAGGGTATACTAAGTTTGTCCCGTGTGAAACATTTTTATTATTCATATCAGACCCCATAAATTTTATATATTTTGGCTCCTTGAGTAATTCTAAGTCGATTTAGCCATGTCCGTCTGTCTGTCCGTCTGTCCGTCTGTTGAAAACACGCTCACTTTCGAAAAACTCAAAAGAAATAAACAAACTTGGTGTCAAATTGCTTGTAGTTATCCTAAGCAGTTTGAGATTGAAATCCAGCAAAATCGGTTTAGTAGGCTCAGAGCTATGAATCAAAATGTGTAACCACCACCTAAAAAAATTAATAATTTTGCTACAAAAACTAACATAACTCGTGGAACAATGCGCGGAATAATATAAGATTTGGCAAAAATTCGTTACATTCGACTTTAATTCACTCCCAAAACTTCGGGATGATTCGTCCATAATTTACCTAGGCCCCATAGAAGCCCTATTCCCGGAAAACAGTTAAGTACGCCTAAAACCATAATTAATAATGCTATCATAACAAAATTTGGTACATCACAGTTTTATAAGACTAGAAATAAGACTATAAAATTTCGTGTAGAGCGGCCCATAATTTACCCTAGGGACCATATAAACCCTACTACCGGAAAACAGTTTAGTACGCCTAAAACCGTACGAAATAATCAGAATAAAATATAATTAAATTCTTCGCAGTTTTATAGGACTAGAAATGACACTGTGAAATTTCGTGATGATCGATCCATAATTTAATGTAGGTCCCATCTGGTAAAATAATTAAATACGCCTTAAACCGTAGCAGATATAGATATTGCGGTAAACTGTCTTCCAACTTAGCTTCATATGGCCAGAAAAAATTTTATGCAATTTTGTGATATACAGTCCATAATCAACCTTAAATCCATTTTAAGCAGCCTTCTGAAATTCACTGCGAATCCTAAAACTAATTTCTCCGCTGTATTGAAATTTATGTTATTTTTATTACCAGAAATCACTCTGCAAAATTTTGGGATGATTGGTTCATAGCTTACCATGGCTCCAATGTAAATTCCCCTCCTGAAAATGATTTAAGTTCGGCTTAAACTATAACGAATCATGATATTTTACTCAATCTAGGAAAAATTAAAAAAAAAAATCATAAAACTTTCTGATTGTCGGTCAATAGTTAAATATACATATGTCAAAACCGCAACCAATTTTAATGCTGATGTCTGTTTTTATAAAGATAAACTCTCCTTAAACATTCGAACTGTCGGTGAAGGGTATCAAAGATTCGGCACAGCCGAATAAAGCACTGTAACTGGTTTTATTTAAGCATTATAGAAACGAATAGTAATATGAACATGCTTTTTGTATGAAATATCTGTCAATTCGTCGATCACAATTTAAACCATTTCTTGGCAATAGTATAAATAAAACTGAAGAAGTTTTCAATATCGTTAATTCCGCCGGAATGTTGTAGTTTTAAGCATGAAGATATGCTAGAACTACTTTACAGCCGAACCTAAACAAGAGCGGAAGGCGGAACGTTTTCTTCCGCTAAGCTTTACCGCTGATATGCCATACCTAAACAAAAGCATCAATGTTGTGCCACAAACGGTAGTGTTTACGCTCTTGTTTAATAAAACCCACATAATAGAAATAAAAAGAAGAGAAAAAACCGCTAGATTGACGAAAAAATAGCTAAATTGACATTATTTATTAACAAAGCGGATTTTTCAATTGTAAAGCGTTGACGGCGCACTATGGGATTTCTGCTGCAAAAAAGGCATTTTTTGACTATTACTTTTAAAAAATCTAATGATGCTATTTTATAGAGAAGAGTCTGGCAATCCATAAACTGCATTTCTTTTAAGATATATGTACAGTACTTTTCGTTTATAGACACAACGCTTATAGTCACATTAGCGATATTTTCCATTTTATCTGTTTATTTTGCCGCTGTAAGTTAATTTAATATAAAGTTTTAACGTTATAGTCCATTTAGCGATATAAGCACATTTGCCATATATGCCATCCATCAACAGTCATCAAAGGGATAAGTAAAGCAAATTAATGGCGTTATAGTCACATTAGCAAAATTTACTAAGTTCTTTTTAGTTTTCGAATCAAAAATCTATCCAAAGAATGAATGAATTAAATCATTTAATTTTTGTCGTCAACTCTCTACTCGTAAAACATTAGTTTTTGCCGTTGGTATCAGTTATGAAATATATTGTTATTATTTTAACTATTTTTTTATACAGTATGTAACTCTGTTGTAAAACCATAAGCCTGATGTCGGTGTAATTTATATGCATTTTTAATTTCCTTTATTCACATAGCTTGATTTTATTCGAATTCGGTTATATGCGTCATAGTGGCATATATGTGAATTAGCCTTATAGTCACATTAGCGATATAGTCCACGTTATGGTTGCAACTAAAGCATGTGACTATAAGCGAAAAGTACTGTATATATATTCTTAGAAAAGATCGGTTGAAATCAGGTTAATGTTGTGAAAGGGAAATATATGGTAATTTTGTTCAAATTCAGAGATTTATATATCGAAGATGTTTCGAGCGGAAAAGTCTGGGTGTCGACTTTATTTAAGTCCAAAGCCTTGTTTTTAATTTAAAGGAAAAGAAAAAGTTATTGCATACATAGTTTGGGAGATATGAGTGCATCAAAATTGTCCTTAAAATTCAGCATTGGCTGTTTTCGTTGGAGAAAAAGTCAGTTAGCTCGGTTTACCTCCGTGCTCTCAGTATAACGAAATGAAAGGTAAAAGGCTCTTCTTTCTAAATAGTCAAAAAAATTCACCAACTTTTGTCAATATTTTAAAAAAGTCCAAATTTAGTAAAATAAAAGTCACGAATATTGCACCCTAGTATTTGTAATACAAAAGTTTTGCATACCTTTAGGCTTGACGGTTTAAAGAAATTTGAGTTATTAATTATAACAACAATTTCTTAATAAACTGTTGACAGCTGTTTTTAAAAATAAATAAGATTAAAAAAAAAAAATAAACAAAATCATATGTTTTAATAAAAGAAAATGTATAGAAGAAAACCGCTTAAATTGAAAACAAAATTTGTAACCAGTAAATAGTTAACGTTAATAAATAAATAATAATAATAAATATTGAAATTAAATTTAAAATAGAATTCTAAAAATTATTTTATTTTCTGTGTCATATAGTGAATTGTGCCCGGAACTTATTGATTGTGGTAGCAATGTCAATTTGTTAACAAATTTTATAAAACAGGAAAATTCGGTGCTTACTATAGATGAAATTGAAATAGTGAATAAGGCAGTTTAAAAGAGGTTTTTGGTCAATTTTTAAATCGTTGGGGAGAAGCGCGACTTGGTTAGAAAGTAAATACATCTTTAAAAAATAAATTTATTAAAATAATTCATTTTGGATATTATGAAATTTTTTTTTCATCGTTTTTCATCGTTTGCTCGAGTCGTCCGATCCATATATTAGTAGCTTAAGACGTCAACCTCATAAGAATATTTTAGAATTGGATGATGTAGTTAAAGATATGATAGTTGATGAATAAAATGCATTTCTTTAATTAAATATTACTAGTATTTTCAATGAGAATTATATTTATACGAAATTTGTTCATTCAGGTTACATAAAAGACGACGCATTTCAACCAAAATTGTTAGTTTTTTCTTTTATCAATTAATACGCGTGTGCCAAATTTAATCAAATTCAATTGACAATTGCGCCCTATAGATTGAAAAGAAAATTACGTGGAATAATGGGGGTCCATGGGAGGTACCCTAGGAGTCGACGGATTTCAACAAAAATTTGTAGTGCTCTTTTTTAGATCAACTTATGGACATCTGCTAAATTTTATCAAATTCCGTTGCGAATTGCGGCCCATACGTTGAGAAGAAAAAAAAGTAAAAAATTGGGGGTCCAAGGGAGGTACCCCTAGCAGTCGACGGATTTCAACCAACATTTTTAGTGCTTTTTTTAAGATCAACTTATGGACATCTGCTAAATTTGATCAAATTCCGTTGCGAATTGCGGCCCATGCGTTGAGAAGAAAATTAAGCAAAACAATGGGGGTCCAAGGGAGGTACCCCCAGCAGTCGATGGATTTCAACCAAAATTCGTAGTGCTCTTTCTTGGATCAACTTATAGATGTGTGTCAAAGTTCGTAAAATTCAATAAAGAATTGCGACTTATACATTGAGGACAAAAATTCGTGAAAAAATGGCATTCCAAGGGAGGTACCCCAAGGAGTAGACGGAATTTAAAAATTTTTTGTATTTTTCTTTTCTACTTTAATTTAAACATGCGTGCAAAATTTCATCGTTGTAGGATCACTCCTTCTATTTTTTGCAGTTAGATGTATAAAGAAATACCACTGTGCGGCGCGCTATTTAGGGATGATTCATACAAATTGTACAGGCAAGAGAATTTTTAACAGGTAGATGACAATTTCCGCTCTTGTTAAGGTAGAACTGTAAGAGTTTGTCATTTATTATTGGAAGCATATTTAAGCAAAGTACTATTTGCAGTCTCTTTAAAACTACTTGTAATTAAACGTGATTAATAAGTCGTGACGTTGGAGAACCTTTGCAACTTATCATTTTAGGGCCCTTTAAGCACCATTGTTTTTTTAATCAGTTCGATATATCACCAGAGATGACATCTTTATAAAAATATATATAATAATAATTAGTATTGTGGTTATTTTGTTGAACTATTTATGGTTTTATTCCAAATTTTTAATATTTTTAATTAGGCTTAAGTTCATGAAATTTAATTTTCATTAAATTATTTTTATGAAGAAAGGAATTTTACAACATGAAAATCAATTTAAATTGTTATTGATAATCTTTCATTCTTGACGTGGCTCGGGCTCGAACCCTGGCCGGCAGGTTACCATGACATGTTTCGATCGCAACCACTCGATCTCCTCAGATGGATTTGCCGTCTTACACTCGAGCCACGTCAAAACTAAATTAACCGGTCGAATACTATTCGATCGATCTCCCTAATTCAAACTATGGTAAAATTGAATTATAACCCAAAATTAACGAAAAGTCGCCAAAAAAAAAGGAT
This sequence comes from Pollenia angustigena, assembly GCA_930367215.1. Classification (NCBI taxonomy): domain Eukaryota; kingdom Metazoa; phylum Arthropoda; class Insecta; order Diptera; family Polleniidae; genus Pollenia; species Pollenia angustigena. The sequence continues at coordinate 253,766,971 of OV884057.1, forward strand.
AATATTTATTCACCCAAAATTTGTATGCAAAAAATTTTGGGCGATTTTCACACATTTAAGGCGTACTAAAGTTCTATTCTGTAATGGTCGTTTTTAACAAATAATATTCGTTCGTATTATAGTTCCAAGTTCCTGATAAATAATTTGTAACAAATTTCGTGAGGATACTTTTCACGATTTTAAATGTCTTTTGCTAATAGACTTACATTGGAACTTTGGTAAATAATAGGTTGATAATCGAGACATTTTGCAGCAATAGATTTCTTGGTGTTTGGTGCTCATTTCTGTTTTCAATCTCGATCAGGTAAAAATAATTTGTCAATAAAACGGGTTTCTTTATTAAATCTCTTGATAATTAGAGTTTTTTCAACAGATAAGCATGACAGAGTCGGCTTAAAATTATTTAGCGGGTACTAAGTGGGTTTTGGGACTGAAACAAGGTAAAATCAAACCTTGGATTAGCGCTGACTCATGGGCCGAGATCCAGAATCGTAAACGTCTCCACAACATATACATACGGGTCAAAACAACAACACTAAGACAGCGGGCAAAAGTTGAATATAGGCAATCGGCCCGCAAAGTTAATTACATGGTACGTGCTGACCGCGAAAGATTTTTTGATGGCATAGCGGAACAGGCAGAACAGGCCGCAAATACAGGAAACCTCCGTGGCCTATACTCAGCTATTCAGCAAGTGAGCTGTAATAACATCAGGGGCACCGCGATTCTAAAGGCAAATGATGGATCCGAGTTAACCTCCACCGATGAACAACTGGAACGGTGGAGAGATTTCTTTGCTTCACAACCTACTGCAGGAAACGGTGAAAATGAGGTCGCAAATGTGAGCCCTGGTATGCGACGCGACCCTAGGAAGGATATCTCAACAGATCCCCCAACGTATGAAGAAGTTGTCTTGGCATTACACAAAATGAAAAATTGCAAAGCATCAGGTCCTGACAACATCCCGGCTGAATTGTTGAAATATGGCGCCGGCACCCTTGCTGAGTTTCTAACACCACTTATCAGAAGCGCGTGGGAAAATAATCAAATACCTACTGACTGGAAAGAAGGTGTAGTCGTCACAATCCCCAAAAAAGGTGACCTTACACTATGTAAAAACTGGCGAGGTATCACATTGCTCAACGCCATTGGTAAAGTGATGGCGACACTGATATTGGTTCGAATATCTGTTGTGGTTGATCGCATTCTACGTAAAGAGCAAGCAGGCTTTATGCGCGGGCGGTCATGTGCCGATCATATCAACACACTTCGCTTAATTATTGAGCAGTCGGCTGAATATAACACACACCTATACCTCCTTTTTGTGGATTTTGAAAGAGCTTTCGACACTTTATCCCGAAACTCTATGTGGACCGCATTAATTAACAAGGGAATACCGGAGAAGATTGTCACCTTAATACGCGAACTTTATAAAGATGCGCAGTGTAGGGTACGTTTTAACGGTAAAGTAAGTCGTCCTTTTACAACTGCAACCGGGGTCCGACAGGGCTGTATATTTTCCCCCACATTATTTCTTTTGCTTTTGGACAGTGTATTGGAAGAGACTAACACGAAGGCGCCATTTGGCATTCGATGGAATATGGCAGAGTACCTAAACGACATAGATTACGCTGATGATATTTGTCTAGTGGCTCATAGATATGGGGATATTGAAGCCAAAATAAGGAGTCTCACCGAAAGTGCCAGAAAAGAAGGTTTGAGAATAAACTTCCAAAAGACAAAACTTATGCGTATAGGTACCCATATAACGACCCCACTTATAGTGGAAAACATAATTATTGATGATGTGGAATCATTTAACTACCTTGGATGCAAGATAACCAAAGATGGCGGGTCTGAAGCTGATATTTCCGATCGGATTAATAAAGCCCGCGTTGCTTTCTTCATGTTGCACAAAGTATGGCGTGCAAACAACATCTCAAAGAAGACAAAACTGCGTATATTTAATTGCAGCGTAAAGTCTGTGCTGCTATATGGCTGTACCACATGGAGCTTTACAAAACTTTCACTCAAAAATATACAAACATTTATTAATCAATGTTTGAGAAAGATCCTTCATATATATTGGCCGAATTGGATCTCAAATGAAGCGTTGTGGCAAAGTGCAAATTGCTGCCCAGTCGAGTTGGATATACGTAGACGCAAATAGACATGGATCGGTCATATTCTCAGAAGACCACCAACTGCAATTGCTAGAGCGGCTCTTGAGTGAAACCCCCAAGGACAACGACGACAAGGAAGACCACAAAATACATGGATACGCTGCACCAAAAAGGAATATGAATCAGCACGTACAACCTGGAATCAGGTTTAATCACTGGCCGTAGACAGAAGGAAATGGAGAGAATTCGTTGACGCCCTATGTTCTTCGTGAACTTTTTATTTAAGTATCATGTAGAATTTTCTTTTTTTTTTAATTTTACTGCGTATATTTAAGTAAATAAAGGACATATATATATATATATATATATATATAAGGGGGTTGTTAAAAGTACTTTGAGCGAAAATAATATTCTCACAATAAAAATCAAAAACTTAAACTTAAAATTAACATACTACCAAAACGTACTTTTTTAAATTACTAAAACGTTTTAAATCAAAAAGTACCATTATAAACTTAAGCAAAATGATATCCTTTAAGCAAGTAATAAAATTTTAAATCAATTTTAAACCTTTATGAAATACACCTTTTAGCACAAAACACCTTTTCAAACAAAAAGTGTATTTTAAAGCGAAAAATATATTTTAAAGCAAAAAGTACTTTATAAAACCAAAGCGACCTTAAAATCAAAAGTCTAATCTTCATCTAAAAACACATGAACACAAAGTAAATTTTTAAAAATCCCTTTTAACCCAAATCATACCTACAAAATAAAATACAAATACAAATCTTACAAACATGTGTCTCTAAGAAACATACGTTAAAATTTTAAGAAAAAACCTTTTATTAATTAACAACAAGTACATTAAGAGAAAAGGTTTTATTAAACTTATTGTTTACATACAAAAGTTTTTATAACAGGACTCTAAAATTTTATTTTCAAATTGTAATTTTCTTTAGGCGGGGTCATGATTGTCCATGGATGCTTAACATTTTTCTGTAAATATTGTGGTGTATTTACGACTTCTTTTTTTTTTGTTCTGGACATCGAATTCGAGTGAAACTAAATTCGAACAAACTTTTAAAACGATCCAGTGTTAAAAGTTCACTAAAATATTCCGTTTTGTATACTTCACACTGTGAGTACAGCTCATCTTCAACAGAACTAACAACTGTTGAAATCAGGAAAAAACTACAGTTATTTTCAAAAAATTTAACTGGAAATCTTCATCGATTTCATTTGGACTCGATTTCGATTTCCAGAACATATCTGCATATTTTAACAATCCTTAAAATATGCTTATTATTTTTGTGTTGTTTTTTTAATATTTTTAAAAATTATTTTATCTTAATCCTTTGGCATTCGAAAAATTTTAAATACAGAATATTCTACAAATGAAAAATTAATTCCCAAATTCTGCTTAAGTAGTCGTATTAAATTCAAATATGCAAATACATTATTTTAAATTAATTATGTATAAAATTTACCAAAATTAAAATAAAATTGATTTAAAATTCTTAATACAATTACTGCAAGCAATAAATTAATTTAAAATCATTTCAGCTGAAAATGTATGAGAAATTTAATTTAATTATTAGCATAAATATTTTCTAATTGCTTTTATGTGTGTTTTTTTTATTAGAGAGTGTAAATATGTGAAACAAAAACAAAAAAATAAACTTTTTATTAAAATAAAAAAAAGTTACAACTTAGTCGTTTATACAACTTAAATAAGTATGAAAAAAAGAAAAAAAATTAATTTGCATAATTATAAACAGTTTTAAATTTTTCTACTCTTCTTTTTTTGTTCGCATTAAAAATGGCGTTGAAATAATTTCAAATTAAAAATGAGAATATTTACACATGTGTTATATAAATATAGATGAACATTTGTATGTGTTTGTGCTTAGAACACGCACAAGTACATTAACTGGAATTTAATTAATTTGCGTTAAATGATGCAGAAAAATGTTGCTGTTTATCAAAATAACCAAAAAAAATATAGTTTTTTATCTTTTTATGTATGTTGGTGTGTGTGTATATTGAATATGTTAAGTTTATTCTTCCCTGCAAATAATAGGGCCAGTCCAAACACGCGTGAAAAGAGTAGACCACAAGCGACTAGGACTAGTCAAAAAGTAACCCAAACATATGCAAAAAATGGACAATTTAACATTACAATGTCCTAGGGGAGGACCGTATAACCCAGCTTTGAACCACAAAGGAGTAGTTTTAAAACTACTCCAAAACGAAAGCATGTCGCTTAAAAACGAAGACATGTCGTCTCACTACAAACACTTTTTAACAATGAAATGGTCCATGCTTGCATTACATCGGACCAGTCCATAGAGTAGTCCATTTTATCAAAATGGATTAGGTGGTCCAATATTATCTGCAGGGTTCATACCCATAGATCATGGTTTTTCATACGATTGGGTTACTTTTGGACTAGTCCTGGTCCCTTGTGGGCTACTCTTTACACGCGTGTTTGGACTGGTCCTATTATATGCAGGGTATACATAACACACACTCGTAAATAATATACTTCGCAAATATGCGGGCATGTACATTATTATGATTTAATTTAGATAATTGAACACGAACTGAAATATTTCAATTGATGCTGGTGACTGCCATTTGAAAAACGCATGACTTTTTTACGAATGTTTAGCTTAAAAAAAGTTGCGTAGTATACTAAAGTAATTAGTTTCAAAATTAATCTTATTAATTACATTAAAAAAATATAAATAATAATAATTTTAACACTTTAAAATCCGAAAATACGATTTTAACTGAAGAACGTTAAATAAAAGCAACATTCTCAAAGTTTGGCTTGATAAGACAAAAAAAAAAAAAAGATTTTAAGGAATTATAGTTTGGCTAGCCAGAACACTTAGTTCCGTACAGTGCAGTATTAACTGGACATTTTCGAGAGAATAACCTTTTCGGACCCATGTGCCCGGCAAAGCCAATTATGTAATGAAGTTAAGATTGATACTAGAGTTCTTTGTGCCGAATATTATTAAGATGTTGTTACGAAATAAGATTTATCTAAGAATTATTTATAGTTTTAGTTATAAATTATCTTGTAAATTATAATTTATGTCGTATTAGTTTTATTTGTTATTTCCTCCACTGTTTTGTAGACTTTAGATGTAATCGTAGAAATTCGCATTTGAACAGAATGTTCTGGAACCGACTAGAAGGTTTTTGAATGTACTACTTTACAACTACTACCGGTTGTGAACTATAAATACAGGTTGACTCGTAGACGCTTTAGTAAGTTTTATATTGAGACACTCAACGGTTCAGTTCGTTACTGACAATCGGGCCTGTTCTGAAAATCACGTGCTTTTGAAATCACACGTGTGAATTTGTTGTGTTTTGAAAGTCGTACCGTTGTTGTGTTTCTCGGTGTGCTTTCTTTAATTAAAGATCATAGGTTAGGTAAGGTTAAGAAGGGCTGTGCGCCCTCAGGCACACCTCCACTCGGAGACCGAATACGATCCATTGTGATTCCCTTCAATGAAAATATGAAGTATGAGATAGAGATAAGAGTAGAGAAAAGGAAGTATGATATAGACAGAAAATAAGAAAGTAGGACCAATACCCCCCTTACAGTCCCCTCAACAGAAACAGCCGCGTTATTTCCCTGACAAACCCCAGTAGATTCGCCGGATTACATCCAGCTATGCACCCCAGTTCGTCGTGAAACCTATCTCCTAGCCACTTCAGTCTGAGACCCTGCATTCTAGGACAATGGCACAGTACATTCTCGATCGTCTTTAGCTCCTCCGAATCCTCGCATAGCCTGCAGAAGTCCGGTATGGCGTTGTCCCATCTGCCCGCAAAAGCCCTGGCAGGACAATGCCCCGTCAAGAACCCTATAAGTATTCTGAGACTACCCCTATCCAATCCCAGTAGAACCCTGGTTGCCCCCGCGTCCAAATTGGGCCATAGTGCCTTAGACACCCTGCAATCCATTCTGCCCCTCCAGGATCGGTCAACGTCATCACGGAAATTCTCCCGTATCACCCCATAGTAGTAGCATAGGGGGGTTTTACCCCCTGTCCCCCACCACTAAGTCGAGACCCGAACCTCCTCTCGCGAGTTCGTCCGCCACCTCATTCCCATCAACCATGCAGTGTCCTGGTACCCAACACAGCCTCACGTTGAATGGCCCCATGAGTTCCCTAAGAGCGTTCCTACACCGCGCAACCAGGCATGATCGCACCGTATTGCTCTTCAATGCCCGAAGCGCCGCCTGACTATCGACGTAAATTGTCACCTCAGATCCACCCACGATGTGATCCAGTATCACCTCTGTCGCCCTCCAGATCGCTAGGATCTCAGCCTGGAAGACACTGCACTCATCAGGGAGTCTGAATGACCTTTTTACCTCGGTGTCCGCGATATAAACACCGGCACCAGTGCCGGTTTTCATCTTAGATCCATCCGTAAATACTGCCCACCCCTCAAACAGTCCATTGGATCCACTCCAAATTTCTCTATCCGGGAACTCCACTGGTGGTGTTGCACCGAAGTCCAGGGTCATAGTCTTATGATCCGAAATTCCCTCGAGAATAATACCCTGATCAAGCAGACCCATCTCGTACAAAATTCTTGTGTGATCATCCCGCCTAGGTCTAACTAAAGAAGACTCGTAAAGTCTAAGTAAGTTCCTAGCTGCCACACTCCTCACATAATGCTCAATAGGGGATAGATATAGTAGGATGTCCAGCGCTGCCTGCGGAGCGCTTCTCCTTGCGCCTGTGATGCCAAGAGATGCACTTATTTGAACCTTGCTGAGCATCTTCCTATAGCTATCCACTCTCAACGCACTCCACCAAACAGTGCATCCATAGGTAAGTATAGGCCTAACAACCGATGTGTAAATCCAGTTTACCATATCAGGCCTAAGACCCCAGTTCTTACCAATGGAGTTCCTGCATGTGTTGTATGCATTGAGTCCCCTTCTCATCCTCTCCTGAGTATTTCTCTTCCAAGACAGTTTGCAGTCCAGAAAGTTACCCAAGTACTTTGCTCCTTCCGATAGAGGCAACTCGACGCCATCTAGCACTGGCCCCCTAAATCCCTCAATCCTTTACCTTCTGGTGAATAGCACCAGCTCAGTCTTCGCAGGGTTAACACCCAGTCCCCTATCCTTTGCCCATGCCGAAAGTTCACCTAGCATCACCTGCATTATTTCCCCGATCGTGGACAGAAATTTTCCCCTGACCAGCAGAACTATGTCGTCCGCATAGGCAACAACTTTCCTGCCCATGGAATCAAATGACCTAAGAATCCCGTTAACCGCAAGCAACCACAGTAGAGGCGATAATACCCCCCCTTGTGGTGTCCCCCTGGTAACCCTCCTCCTTATCACATGATCCCCCAGGCTCGAGTTTATAATCCTACTGCCAAGCATGCAGATTATCCACTCCACCAGAAAGTCCTCAACTCCCAACTCCAACAAAGAATCCCTAATCGCCTCAATCCTAATGTTATTAAAGGCTCCCTCTATATCCAGAAACGCGGCGAGAGTATACTCCTTATGCCTCAGACCGTGCTCAATACAACCCACCACCTCATGTAACGCGCTCTCAACAGATTTACCCTTCAGGTAAGCATGTTGAGCGTTGCTAATAAGGCGGGTCTCAATATTACTCCTGAGATAGAAATCTACTAGCCTCTCAAGAGTCTTCAACAAAACAGAAGACAAACTAATAGGTCTAAAATCCCCCGGTTTCGAGTGGCCTGCTTTACCGGCCTTGGGTATGAAAATCACCCTGACCTCTCTCCACCCCCTAGGCAGATACCTCCTACTGAGGCATTTCCTAAATATATCCACCAGCAGAAATGATGCATCGTCCGGGATGTTGCAAAGCATAGCCGGAAAAATACCATCCGGACCCGGTGATTTATATGGGTCGAAAGTATTGACCGCCCACGCCAGCTTCTCCCTTGTGACCATTTCATCGACGCAAGCGGAAGTATGAACCGATGTCACGGACATGGCGTCCCACTGACCGTCCTCCATACTACCGGTTTCCCTGCACCCGGGAAAGTGCGTCTCCATAAGTAAGGTTAGGGTCTCAGAGCTTGACTCAGTCCATGAGCCGTCATTTCTTTGGATGTAACCCAGGGCCTTAGGGTCCTTAGATAAAATCCGTCGGAATCTTGACAGCTCGTTGACATTATCGATGGACGCACAAAATTGCATCCACGATAGTCGCTTTGCTCTCTTCAGATCCGCCTTATACCTGTTGAACTGCACCCTGTGATTGTTCCAATCATCTGGTGCTCTCGTAAGCTTGGCCCTATTAAACAGTCACCTCACCGTAAACCTTTGAACATGAAGTTCCCTGGTCCACCATTTAGGCTGTTTACGCCTACCCGGAAACGTAACCGGGCAGGACTGCTCATAGCTTTCCCTTAGAAGATGAGTGAACCTATTCACCACCCCCTCTAGATCCGTCGGCAGCAAGTCGCCCAAGGCCTGATGCGCCAACCCAGTTCGGACCCCTTCATTGAAGGAGTCTCATTTTGTCCTTCTCGGGTTCCTGAATGGAGCAGCCCTAGGTAGGTCAAAATTCAGTGTGAAGGTAATACGACTATGGTCTGAAAAAGTACAGTCCGTTGCCACCCTCCAATCAACAACAATTTGCTCGTCACGGTTTACTTATGTCAGATCTATCACTGCCTGCCTATCTTTATTTCTGAACGTCGGCGTGTTACCCATATTACAGATAATAAGATTGTTAGTAGTTATAAAATCAAACATTAACTCACCTCTTTTATTAATATCGGCACTCCTCCATTGGCTGTGATGAGCATTGGCATCGCAGCCCAACACAAGGATTGCTCCTCTCCTCCTTGCATATGCCGTGAGTTGCCGCACCTCTGTACCCGGTGGGTCCAACCCCTCGTATGGCATATACACCGAGGCCAGTGTAAGCGTACGCTTCCCTTTGGCCTCTCCATTTATAACGGTCAAGTCACCGCACCTGAAAGAATGAGATATGAAATTAAAGATCATAGATCACATGTGATTTGAAATCACGTGATTTGAGTAAGTGATTTGCAGAACAGGCCTGAATATTGGATACATTTTATGAACGTTAGAATTAATTTCAATAAAGTTTGTTTAGTTGAATAAGTGTGTGTTTTCATTTTGATTTGTAATTAAAAGAACTCAAACGCGTTTAATTAAAAAAACGTTACAATATCTACATCAAAATTTATAAGACTTTTTCGACTTATAATTAAGGTTATCGTCGCAAAATGTTATATCAATACCAGCTTTAATTAGAATGACAATTTAAGTAATTTTTGGGAGTGATATTTGTATGGAAGAAGCTGTTAAAAAAAATTAGTATGACGACTTAGATGTAATAAGTTATTTTTTGATGTTGGACCAAATTGATGTTGCATGCTGGCATTAAGAGAGAGTTTATGGACTCAAACCCCTTCCGGAAGTTTGTGTGGGGATCATATAAAAATATGGGCCAATTCTCGCCAGTTTATAAAAATTTTATTTAATATGAACAGACAAGCAGTCAGCCAGCCGGACGGACGGACATCGTTATATCGACTCAAAAAAGGATTTTGAGTCAAACGGTATATTAAAGTTGGGTCTACAGCTAATATTTTTTATGCTACACATATCATCACACACCCACTATTTTGGTCTGGTTATAAAAACTTTTACATGGGACGAACAAATGACGGCGGCATTTCTAGTGTTAATAAATGAATTACAAAAAATAATTTGTAAACAATTGCATTGAAATAAAAAAAAATATTTGCCTTTAATTTACATTTCTTTAAAAAAATTAAAATAACAACAATTTGCGAAAATGTTTTTACACACAAAGAAATTAATATGCAGGGTGGGGCAAAATGATCTTAAGGGTTTAAATTTTTTCTTAATATTGTTGTTGTTTTTTTCTTAATATTTTTATAAATCGGGAAATAGAGATCTTTTGCAAAATTTGAGAAATTGTAAAATGTAAGTGTTGACAATTTTCTGCTTTACATATTCGGGTTCTTTTCGCAAAATTTTTAATTTTATGGCCATGATTTTATTCCGAATGTTTATTTTTTCATTATCTTCAAAGAAAACTGCTAGGAGCTGTGAAATCCGTTAAATGTGAATGCAAGTTAAAATCGTTTGTCCATGATAAAATACGTTCACTGAATATATACATTAAGGCACCTGAAATATGTGTTGCAACTTTATATTAAATATTTTTACAAAAAACCTCCGTCGACAAACACAACACAAGTGATTGATTATGACCATATTTCATATTGGGCCGCACATTTGTATGAAAAACTGTTACGTTAATAGTCGCTTGCATTGTCGATTGACTTGTCATTCTAAATATGTATGGCGCAATGTTAGTTTTAAAAGATTTTTTTTAAGTATTCTTGACTGCCATTTGATACGTATATTAAGCGCCGACCTTAGTCAACTTGGTCCCCTAGGCAAATTTTTGTTTGGTGCTCGTTAATAAGAAACAGTTAACTTAACGCCTTTTGTTCATATCGGAATCGCTGCTTTATGTAGTGCTTTTAATAATAATTATTTAGATTCTGGAACCGATTTACTTAATTGTTGCGTTTCTTGTATCTCAGTTGTAAGATGGGCATCTGATGGCTATATAACTGCGTTCTTTTACTGTCCAAATTTTAAAAGTTTCTTTTGAATTTGAAAAAAGGACTGTAGAAAACAGTGAATGGAGAAAATTAAATTTTTTTTTTTGTTTTAAAATTAAACTTGTAAAAATTTCTGTTCTTAAAATGGAAACAAAACGATGCCATAAAAATATTTAATAAAATCCCGTTGGACTGCTAAAAGATAAATACATACTATACACACACATATGTACGTTAGCAAAAAAGGTTCTTAGTGTGAGTTTTATGGCATTCTTCGGAAAAGACATACTTAAAGAAAACTAATACTTAGTAGGGTGTGCAAAGTAAAAAAGCGAAAATTCCAAAACAAAAACCTTTTCAAAATGATGGCGCTGGGGATTTTAATAAAGAAAAGCTTAAAATTGGCTTTTCAGAAGATGTTTCTGGGTTTTAAAATTCTCAAAATGGGTAATACTCTAATATGTATTATTCAACTTTATTATTTTTTGTCTACACATATACAGTAGGTGTATTTTACAACATTTCGTTTACAATTTTTCCATAAAAATAAATATGTAATGTCAAGATTTACAAAGCTTAACTCCACATTTCCTCAATACTCTTAATGATTTTGTCGTTCCCATGACCGAAATTTGTTGCTTGGGGGCAAGTGCTGCATATGTATGGAGCTTATGCAGAAATTTAATTTTTGGAAATTTTAGTGCATTTTTATGATTTGTTAGGGAGCTGGGAATATAAAATACATAAACTGTATTACATTCTCCACATATGTACAATTTTTAGCACAGCTTAATTATATTTTAACCCAAATAACGAATTGATCCCTTAGTACAATGATTACAGAGGTTTAAAGAGCCTGGTCATTAACAGAGCTCAACATAATGTTGACCTCATTTAGAGCGTAATGGGATATGATGATATGGGGCACTTAACATGACTAGAAAATGGAAACAGAGGGAGAGAAAAATCTAACTCAGCTGTAAAAAAAACTAAACTCTATGATTGTATTTGTTAGTAACGTGTGTTTACTTTTATGTTGTTATTTCACATGTACGAAAGTTTTTGAAAAAATGATTTTGTTTTGTTTTAAGAGACTTTCGATTCTAGTCAATATTTTATGCCGTGTGGCGTATAAGTAATATTGCCATTATATATGAATTAAATATTACGCATTTCAACCGTATGACACACACTCAGTCCCTCTTTTTATATTCTAGTTTAAGTAATAATGCAATTTAGAAAAATTTTGTGGTAAGCATCACAAAATTTGCTACCTTTAAGAAAAAACGTTGACTTTTTTTTTGTAACTTTAAGCTCCTGCTGTTTTAAGGGTCTTCTTATTTGAACATTTTAACCACATGTTGTCTTTGATAGACAAACTTCTTTTTTACTTAGCAACTTAATATTCCACTTTAACCGGAAATATTTGCATCATAAATTGTAGAAAATATTATTTCTTATGTTAATAAATTTTCCGAGAACACCTTTAACATCCTGTGAATCAAGTTAATATGGGAAGACATGAAGAAAGTGCGTGTGTAAGTGTTAGAATGACAGTGTCTTTTTATGTGCTTTCACCAATACAAATGTAATGTAACTACTGCATAAATAATAATTTTATAAGAAAAAGGTGTTAATGTCACTTTAAGTTTCATAATTTATTTCCTTACGAAAACTACTAAAAGTTAAAGTAAAAATCATTTTGAAGGGAAATACATACTTAAGTGTTAATAGCTTTTTGAAAATCCATTTAAATTGCCTCATAAGTTAAGATAAATAAATAATAAATTGTGTAAAAAGGTTTGTTGTCTAAGATGCAGACTTAAAAATATTTGCATAAAGCTAATATTATATGTATTTATTATAATAAAATAAATCTTAATATGTAACAACCAGGGCAAACGCAAATGCACAAAAATGTTTAAAATATGCATGCGAATATTCCACTTGTGCACAAAAACATGCAAACTACACAGAAATAAAAAAATTAAGTACGAATATCACTTTAACGTACTTAAAAAAATCCTTAATGGGATTATTTTCAAAAATCCATCCCAAAGTTTCTTAAAATAAGTATAAAATTCTTAAACGATGTAAAAAAAGTTTGAATTTTTTGTTGGTAGTGTCACTTTGAGAGTAAAATTACAAAGTTAGCGTTTTTATCTCATATAACTGTATTAGTCTCATCTCTCAGCAATACATTATTTATGCGTTCATACCCTGCAAACAATTTCGATCGAAAAATAATCTAAATAGTTTCCCCATTTAACAAAAATCTATCGCTTCTGCTGTTTAATTCTTATCGATGAAGTGACATCGTTCGGGAAGAAATGTCCCACTATGGTAATACTTTCATTAAGAATCTACTTAGTGACTATATTTTATGACGAATTAGAGCGCTTCGGAAGTTGATTATCAATTGAATTTAGTAGTATCGCTTTTGGCTCTAAAAAGTACACTTTTGAAGTTAATTTTTTATTATTGTTCTTAATAATAAAGAGTGGGCCAGTTTACTGTTAACTTTCTTTGTTTTTGTTAGACGAGTCTGAGTAAAATAAAAAACAACTGAGCTGAAACTTTTACAAATAATTAAAAATCTACAGTACATAAGGTATAACAATTGTTATGGCCAATTTCACCAATTCTTTTTAAATATAAATTCATTTTTAAATATACATAGTTTTTCATATAATTTTGTTTAATTTGATTTGAAAAACTTATTTTAACATTAATTGATATGTAAATAAATTGGTGAATTTGGCCATTAATGTTTTAAAGTTAAAAAACTAATGTGGACAAATTTTTTTAAAGAAATTTACAGAAAGTCGCAAATTTGTTCAAACACTAACCATATAAAAGTTTTATCATATAAAAACTAGCATTTATTTTTAAGGCTTTTATAATTTTTTTTTTTTCACTAATTTTCACAAGAAAAATATTAACACTTATTTTGAACAAAAATTATTAAAGTCATATTGAATAAACAAACAGTGCAAAATATCAATGCGATCTATCCGAAGAGTGAGTTTGAACTGTTTTGTGCACTCACTTAATAATTTTGTGTACTAGAACGTGCGCTAACTTTTGGATTCAGTGGGGTCTTAACTTTCAGAATAATATAACAATTTAATTTTTAAATATTTAAAATTTAACTTTATTTTCACACTCACGCACCACCTATCACAATGCAATTTAAGTAAAAACTGCCATAACTAAGGCAAATTGCTTTTGTACTTTCACGTTTAATAAGTAAAATCCTCAGCAAATGTTATGATTTAGTCTATATTTTCTGTTAAATATGTAAATACATTTTGATAGTAGAAAACCTGTCGGGCATGATGCTACTGTTTTATAATTGTTTTATAATATTTAATGTTTTATTATAATTCTGTAAGGTGTAGAACGGGCAACTAAATCAATTATAATAATATTATACTTCTGATTCAGGTTAGAATCGATTTAAGTTAAGTTTTTCGCATTTGAATAATCCGTACTTGATTCAAGAAAATCCGTATTAAACGTACCATTGACACCGCTTCGAATTGATTTAAGTACGGATGGATTGATTTTTCTTTTCTGTGTAATAATTTTTAATTAGTTTTATTTGAACAAATAATCATGTGTGTTTTAAGGGCTTTTAAATTGATATGATCTTCTTTAAAATATGCAAATGCATGCAATTAATATTAAAAACTTGCCCTGGTGTTACCATTAAGTTGCACTTGTTCTTAATAAAATACAAGTAACTGTTTAAGATTATTAATGAAAACATTCGAAGGCTGGTAAAATATCTATGTCAAAAACAAATTAAGATATAAATAAAGAATGTTTTATTATTTCGCAATTTATCGTAATAAACACATCCAGGTAACAATTTAAGTGCACAATCCGGCAAGATTATATGCTTGCCCCTTATAAAGCTTTCTTACCTAAATTGCTTTTGGGAAAATGCTATATGGACGGACATTTATCCCTGGTCCCACCAGTGCAAAAAGCTTGATGTTGGATCTACTAGACGAAAAGATCTTAAATATTAAAAGTTTCAAGCTTGTAACCTTTTTTAGAACCTTCATTTAAGAAACTAGAACGGCTAAAAATAGAAGACGTTGTCGAAGGACAATGAAACTTGGCACATAGGCATTTTTTTGTTTGAATCAAGAAAAAATGGAAAAATCCAAATGATCCGCCCACTTTTACGCCCACCTCCCATACAACTTGTATTGAAAAAGTGGCATAACTCCCTTGATTTTGATTGTATCAATTCAATTTTCACTAAAAATAAATATTATAATTGTGGAATGGGCTCCTGAAAATATATACCTGTTCCGACCACTTTTACGCTCACCTCCCACAGAAAAACCAAATCGAAAAAACATGAATATGAATTTCAAGCATAGTCTTTTAATAATTTTTTGACATCATTATCGTACTCCAATTTTTTGATTTGCAGCTTTGAGCGAAATGTGTTAATAAGTGGCTCTGAAGACAATAAAAGATTATGCATAACGTCTTTATTAGTGGCTACACGTCCAGTTCTTCGCGAGTGATGTAATCTATAGGCTCTATAGTCTTTATTCCTTGCTTCCTGAGCTTCTTCGGACACCTGATACAAATAATTAATTAAAATGTAAAATAACAAAATCAAATCATTGAATAAGGGCCTTTAGATAGAGATATACCTATTGGCGGAATAGCTTCTGCTATAATTTTGCTACCATGCACCAGAATCTTATGCACAGTTATAGGCATGAAGTACCAGCCATAGAGATCAACAAACAACTTGGCAGTAGGTATCCATGCAATATATATGAAATTTGTTAGCGTCGATCGCTGCATTACAATTTATTGCGGCCAAAATAATTTTAAATCTATTTATTATCTCTTCTTTTATGCCACTTACGTCTGCAGTTTTGGCTGGATTTTCGAAAAACCTTCTTGCCGTATTGCCATCGTTTGTTGTGCCCATACCTTGCTTCACTGCGTCCACATTTATGCCCAGTGTCAACTGTAATCTCTTCTGAATTTCAGCTTTATTTGCCGCCATTCCAATTTTTGTGGTACTATCTGTTCTCCAATTTTTGAAACTTAGACGGTAAGAAACGTGCAAAATGCACTCCATAAACTTGATTCTTGCATGCAAGGGAGAAATACCAAATGCAATTGCTTCTTCTGAACATTTCCTCAAAATCACCTCATCTAAATTATTTATATTTATTATTTATTTTTATCTAAGTTATTTGCAATGACTGCGACAGTAATATCAATATCCATTTTTTCCATAATTAATATTATAAAATTTTGATATCACTTAATAATACACCACTTATCACTGCACTTGCCAATTTAATGTTAATTAGTAAACAACAATTCAAATTCAATTGAAACTTATGCTTTTTTCAAGAATGAAATGTATAATTAACATTATAGACTAGTATGTAAATTACATTTTGTAATAATTTTAAACAGTTAATAATTATGGCAACAACAACAAGCATGAACGAAAATTCATGTTTTGTTACTTTATCACTTTATCACTTTATAGTTTTTACTGTTTTTTTTTTGGAAAAGTGCAAATATGTGCAGCTAAATTTTTTTAGCTTTTAGCTGAGACTTCAAGATGTAATTTGACATCATTCGTTAAACAGCGCTCCACAGCGCTAAAAAGATACAGCCTATTGAAGTTGATGAACATTGAAATTTTGATGTTGTTTATATTTTGTTCTACGAAATTTTTATATGGCACTTTTTCCAACTTTTTTTAATGCAAATCTCATCATTGACAGTTGTCATTTACGAAAATATACAACAAAGTCAAATGATAAGTTTACTGTGATTGTACCAAAAGATTGAATATACAGTAAATTTGCATGCCATTTTAATCAAGCGAACATATATGAACTTCGAGCGTGTGTATCCAAACAAATAATAAATATATCAGCCTAATATTACGGAATCATAATATTCAGATATCTGCGAACAAAATACCAAAAAATTTTCCAAATCGGCGAACATGAAAAAAATGAATTGTGGCCACTCTTCAACCAATGTGCGCCACTATCATCATGTATTATATTTAAAATTTTTCTTTAATTTGTATATATTTTTTGTTAATTTTTTTTATTTTTGTAACTTACAAATTTTTATGTCGAATAGTTGTTTGAAAGCCAATTGTACGGCTGTTGTTTTTTGGACTCGCGTTTTAATAAAAATTAATAAAGTTGTTTTGGTAAAAACAGGAAAGTGTTTATAAATCGTTTAAAGTTCTTTTTGTTTGTTTTAAATATCTTTTTTACCTCTTGTTCTAGCCATCATTAAATCACCAAGTAGTTTGGATCCTTGTCTGATATTTTAGCGTTGAATCCAGAAGGAATCCTATACACCCCATAACCCAGAAACGCAATTGGCGTTCTCTCGAGGAATGTCACCAAGTTGTTTGGATTTTAGGCTGATATTCTGGAGCTGGAGCATAAATCTACCCCTATATATATCATCCATACCCCACGAAACGTATCTGCGTTTCGTCCGGACCACCATAGGACGTATTCAACGTATTAACGATGTGCAAAATTACCGTTCGATGTTTTTTTGCTGTGTAATTTTTAATAATTTTACAAGACGTTTTTGTGTTTGACAAAAATCTTTCAATTGGTGTCTCAATTTATGAATTGTCAAACACAAAACCTACACATGGTTCTAGAAAGAGAAAATGTATGCATTTGACACAAATTCATTACAGAATCTTTTTTCGGTTCAATTTTGTTGTTGTTAAAAGTATCTTGTTATGAAAATAAGCATTAACTTATATTTTTTAATTTTTAGTACAGCCCAAGGCGAATTCATAACTTATATAAAACAAAAAAAAAAAAAAGTGAAAAAATATAAACACAAGAAATTAAAAATGCGTAAGGAATAAGTGGAGCCACAATTAATTGGCAATTGAGGAGTTTCTTAAGCAATTGTGTTTATTTTATTAACAAAAAAAGTTCCTTTTTTATATTTTCAACAAATATTTTTGACATTCACTCTAACTTTTTACAAAAACAAAATACATAGTATTTTTCAATAAAAAGGGATAGCTAGCATAACTCTATCTCATGATGCGGTCACCTTTATAAATTCGCCTTGGCACAGCCAATCATAATTAAAATTACTTTTCAAAAATTTTATGTTAGAAGGAAAAAGTAACTTTAATCGTTTAAAATGTTTATCAAAATTCAATAAGTACCCTTTCAGGTTTTCTCTTAATAATAAATGCATATTTTATTAATTTCTAAAGCATATTTTGAGCTCCTGAAGCATGTTTTATGCGCATTTATTCAAAAAATAAATACAATATATTGCACGCCCTTATTATTACGCTTCCTAAAGAAGTAATGTAGTTGAAAGCATACTTTTCGGCTGCTTTAAAGTAAAATCCATATTCCATTTCATTCTTAATAGAATTTCGCTCTTAATAGAACAACTTTTAGGTGATTTTCAAAAATATTTATTAAAAATAAAATTCTTAATCTCTTTTCTCAACTTTCCATTATTTTTTCTTGAAAAATTTGTAATTTCACAACAAAATTTGCCCCATTGTAGATATTTTTATAACAGAACGCATTCCAATTCATCAGCAGCATCGTCATCATTTATCATTAAATCAAATGCCAGTTACACAAACAAAAATTAAAAAAAAGGAGTAGAAAAGTTGAAAAAGGGTTGAAAACAAAACTTAACCAAACTAATAGAAAGGTTTCGTTCTTTAAAAATTAGATATGGAGAATCATTTATTATCGACAATGGACACGAAAAACAGCATTAGAGCTGAAAATAAATAAAAAAAAATTTCACGGAAAAACGAATAACAACAAAAATATCAAACGTTTTTAGAATAAATTTAAAAATATAGGAATGTTTTGGCAATCGATGATTTGATTTTTAATGGGTTCGTTTGATGACACAAAATGTAGGTGACATTATAAGAAATAAAAATTATGATTAAAATTTTTGGTCACCCAAAATAAAAATAAAAAACTTTTTAAATGATTTGAGAAATTTGTGTAATCGTATCATCTAATTTGGCAATATAATTTCGAAATTTTTGTAGCTGCTTAAAAAGTCGTCGTTTATTGGATTCTTAGGGCAAATTGAATTTTAAGTTTTTAACTTATTAACCCTTATGTGAGTGACAAAAAAAAACACCTTTAACAGAGTGACAGGGTACCCTGGTACCACATAAAATTAATACGAAAATTTTACATTATATTACAATATATATAAGAAAATTCATTTAACAAAATGTAAAATATAAGTTTTTGCAATGTCTAACATAAACACGAATCGGAGGATTTCCCTTTGGCTTTATGATTGATATACAAATCTACTTGCTACTGCTTTCATACATTACTATGTTCATACATGAATAAGTTCGGTGAGCGCAAGAAGAAGGTAAAGTGCAATAACAACTTTGGCTTCTTGTTCTAAACAAGCACGCTTAGATTCCATAGATACAAATGATATATAAAACGAATGTAAACATATTCTGAAAATGTGCGATATAATATCAGAAGCATCCGATGCAAAACAAAATTACGGCAACGCTGAGGTCCTGATCCTGGCTTTAATATAGGAGCACCTAAGGACGTATTTAAAACTTAATTATCCAGTGAGATGTGCGATATAATTTTGCGTGAAAGTAAGAGTAATTTCAGGGCGTGCGCAAGTTGTATCGAACATTCAATTCACCGTCCTCTGTGTGAATTCTTCTTCCAAGGATCTCAGTACACTAGTTTTTTTTGTTTTGTTTTTTCTGATTTGATCTATAGTGAAGTGTATATAATTTCTATTTTTTTGTGCTTTCTTCAAGCCTTTTGTTTGAATAAACAATATAAACGAAATATGTATATGTACAAAATAACTAACACTGTCTTTTTATATTTTCATTCATGTGAAAAGTAAAAAAATATTCCAGTTTATTCAATTCAACATGCTTTTAAGCTGATATTCATTACAATAAATTAAATTATACTAAAAAATAAATGTTATTTTAAATATTTTCGTTAAGGTACCCGGGTATTCTATCACTCCGTTAAGGGTGCAAAATATAAATTGACCCACAGAACCCTTTCAAATTAAGAAACTAAGCTAATGTTTAATTAAATATATTTAAAACACAATAATAAGAGTTCTCAAGAGGTTCCACTCCCTTAAGAAACTTCAAACAAACAAAAAATGCAATTAAAGATTAAAAAGTTACCCGGGTACCCTGTCACTCACATAAGGGTTAATGATGTCCGTTTGCTTGTTAAAAGCCAAATGGAAATTAACCTGAAAACTCCTAATAATAAAAGGGTTCTATGTCAATGCTATGTTTTTTAAGGATAAAAGTTCAACTCGTTCTGCTTGTTGGTGTCAGAGAAGTCAGCAGTTTTCTTTTGAATTTTTTTTCTTTTCCTTAAAGGTAAGAAACATGTTAGAAAATATATATTTCTTAATTTTCCATGTTCTTTTTTCAGTTTTCTTTAATTTTCAGGAGAATGCAAAATTGTCGTTTCACATGATTTTTTTTTTTTTTTGCTACCACCTGCTGTTTTGTTTTGTATATTTTAACTCTGCCACTTTTCACTTACCGTATGGAAAACCTTATCATTGCTGAAACATCAAATGTTGCTACTTTGTTAGAAGTCACATGAAGTTGGTCAAAGGAAATCGAAATATCGATAATTAAAATATACCAAATATTTAAAATAGAAGTGACCTTAAGCTCAAAAATTAATAAAGAAGAAAAACATTTAAAAAAAAAGGTCGAAGAAATTAGAATAAAATTTTTAATTAAATAGGATATTCTTAAATCTTAACGCTTTAAAAGATCACAGGAATCAGTTTTTTCGAAAAAGAAAATAAATACTGTTTCCTAAAGCTAAAGATGTTTCCTAAATTTAAAGATGCCAAAAATAAAAGTTATTGTGGAAAAATCTGTAGAGTGGTACTGTACTCATCAAAGCCTAAACAAGAACTTGTACCGCAACATCTCTTTTTATTGAGTGAAACGGTGAATGACTGAATAGGTACCCGATAGGTATGTGTCCTGTCACCACTTCTATTTTATATAGTTCAAGGCAAAATCCTTGAAAGAACAGGGCCACCTAAAACTTACGAACGTTACGATGGCAGCGGAATCGGCCGGTTTGAAAATTAACGTATTGAAGACAAAAACTTTACGTATTAATGGGCACAGCTTATATTTCGTTTGCACCCATTACAAAAAAATCCCGGGAGATTGCATTGGGCACATTCATAAGACATTACTGCTGCGCATCTGTAGAGTGTTTTGTATGAAAAACACACAACGGCTGCTGCTTGTGAGCTTTCAATCACAGAGTATACAGAGGCACGAGACAAAAAATATTGTGTTTTTTTCTGTCTTTTTCTTCGAAAGCTTTGAGTTTGACAACAATTTTAAAATACTAATGCCCTCACTTAAATTATTTTCTTTCCGTACGAAATGAACCTCACCCCTCGTTCATTGAAATCTTTGAAACATATTCAGGGTGAAAATTGCTCCACACATTCGATATCGAATGCCGGAAGTTTTACTCACAATAACCTTCGTAATTGATGTGAATAAGCTGTACTTTTTCCAAGTTGCTTTATTTAAACAAAAAAAAAAAAAAAAAAACAAAATTTAACATTTTTGTTGTATACACTACTTCGTTTTATGACTAAGTGGCAATAAATATTGCGAATCTCGTATTTTGAAGTCATATCGGGTGTTTTTTTACAGCTACATGCGAAACTTCAATATCGATAACTATGTTTTGACAGGCGAGAATGACATTTCTGTTCCGTAAGGTTTGGCAAGTCATCACGAATCGTTTGACG
Organism: Pollenia angustigena; assembly: GCA_930367215.1. Taxonomy (NCBI): domain Eukaryota; kingdom Metazoa; phylum Arthropoda; class Insecta; order Diptera; family Polleniidae; genus Pollenia; species Pollenia angustigena. Next base: position 253,788,618 of record OV884057.1, read on the forward strand.
CTAGAACCACCCAGCAAGAACTTAAATTGCAAAGTCATGAGTTAAAAAGCTAATATAACTACTCTTCACAACTTATTCTTTGGCATTTAAACTCATTATCTTAACACGGTGATGTCATTGGAGGCAAGTACTTACCAGCCACGCTTACAAATAGGGAGTTTTATAAGTTATTACCACATGCTTTTACAAATAAGTACTTGGAATTGGTATCAGCAACTGCATTTGTCAAACAAATTGTGTTCTTAATTTAATTTACTTTCAAATGCAAAATTTGACTACCCTACATTAAGGCCATATTCATACCTATTAAACTAGAGAACGGTATGATTGCAAAAACGATATGATATTTTCATGGAAAGGTACAACTTAAATACTATCGTTTATGGTACAAGATCGATATCATATATTATAAATTATATCACCTAGACGAAATCGTTATGATATCATTTGGTTGATTGGGTAGTGTAGTTTTAATTTAAGTTGTAAATTTTATATCATATTATATCATATTTGGTGTCTGTTTCTTAAAAATTTTGCTCCCGAAAATGTGTGAGTTTTTTAGAATAAAACAAGCCACTCTTTTCGGGACTAAAATTTTTAAGAAACAGACACCAAACTGCATTTTTTTTTAAATAAAATTTCACATTTTTTGTATAAAAGAAAACACCATAAGTATTTAAATTTTCATGTTCAAATCTATTACAATTGTTCTTCATTTATAGCAAATAATAAAAGAAATAATTTGAAAGAACAAATAAAAAAACAATTTGAAATAACAAATATCTAAAATCAATTTGTATTAAATTTGAATAAATAAAACCTTAGATGCAATTAATTTTGAATCAATTATAAATTTCCTTAGTCAACTCATAAACAAGTACTTATGTACAAGATTATATGTCATCGATTATAGCGAAATATAAGTTGTTCATTTATTGCAAGTCATTACCTAGTTTTTGCTTGGAACGCATCCAAATTATGGCATTTAACTTTGAAAAAAAGCTTATTTCTGGTTCTTGTCTAGGTAAATAAGCACTCGCTTAAAATACTGGCGAAACAAATCACCATTATATTCCGTAACAATTTTCTTTGGTGCGGCTTACACGTTGTTTCGAAATGAGCAAGGAGCTGCCGTTACGGTGAGTGGCGAACGCTATCGAGGCATGCTGATATAAATAACATCATATTTATACTAAGAATATTCCTTCCCCAAAAAAATCAAACAAAACTACGCTGACTGTATTTCTGCTTCAAAATTTTTTCAGCAAAGCATCAACGACATTTTGTTCCAACAAGACGGCGCAACTTGTCATACAACGCGCTTTACAATCTATTTATTGAAATATCAATATTATCTCATGATCTTTTAAGCTTACAACTTAAAAACTTGTTACTCACCATTTTTTTTTATCAAGTAGTACCACCTTAATTAAAGTAGAACTCTCATTTTGCTACTTTCACAAATTTATTACAACTTTAACATGTTCGTGGAATAAGAATCTTAAAAGAATAATTTAAATATAAGCTTTGTAATGTTTTTTTTTCCTCTCTCTCTTTTTCACATTTATTATTCCAAAAGTTTTTCTCTTTCAGCATCTTAGAATCATTGAAAAGAGCATCCATATTAAAAATTTACAACAAGAAAATCTTGCAAAAATCAGCGGACGTGCAACATACGCTATAAAAAATTATTATTTATTCACAAAAAGTGTTAATGTTACACATGCACACATAAACTTTCTCTCGCACACAGAAACCCACACAATATACTTTCAAGTTAAATTATTCCTTACATCCGGTTTCCTCCTGCTGCCGCCGCTAACTGAGTCTTTGAGTTTCAATAAATGTTAAAGAGAGTTTCTCATAAAGGTGTGTGTTTGGCTTTGTGTGAAGTGTCTTGCTTTGAAATGTATTTGTGTGTACAAGTATTTTGATGTCAAGTAATAATTCATTTTAATTTAAGCTGTGAAAAGTGAAAGTCTGACATTTTAATGGAATTCGTGAATTTTATTTTAATTTACCCAGTAGGTGGTGTCTGTACTTTCAGGTATAAAAACGGCAACAACAATATTTTAATTTGAATTCCGTTAGATGTTAAAAGGACTTGACTTTTAAGCTTTTCCATGCATTTTTTATTTTGTGGTTGTGTGTTTTCTTTTTTGGTTTAATTCGTGATAAATAGCTCAAAAATTTGACAGCCTTTTAATATCTGCTACATTTCAAGAAAATTAGTTTTAAATTGATAAAAAAAAAAAACAGATTTATCAAGAAAGCTGAAAATCATGAGCTAGTTTTTACTTACGTTGTTCAAATAATGTTCAATGTTGCGAACTTTAGGAAAATGTGTTAACTAAAATCTCTTTGCACTTATTTTCAAAAACATAAATGAATTTCATTTAAAAGAAAACGACCATAATTTTGTTTTTTTAACTGGTCTTTAAAAAAGAAACAGAAATTAAAAAATAAGTAAAACTTCTATTCATTTTATTTTATCTTTTTATTTTTTTGAAGTCTTAAATCATTTTAACTTTTACGATTCTCCAACAAACTCAAGGAAAATGTTTTTTAAATTATGCTTTTTAAATTTTATGACATTTTTTATGAACACTAAAGTTTATCAAAATGAGAAGAACGACAATAATTTTCATTTCCATTCATAACATTTAATTTTATGTTCGTAAAATGTGTTGCTTTGCAGTGGAAAGAAATATAAAAATATTTATTAAATGTTTATGAAGCCAAACAATAAAAAAAGTGCAGAAATAAAATTGTTTAATAATAAACTCGAAAAAATGAAATTAATTAGGAAAATGTTCTGTTAATTTAAGGAAGTTGGGTATGAAGAAGGAGTTGCATGGAAAATTTTTCGAGACATTAAGAAAATTTAATTAACATTTTACATGGTAAAAATCCATCCTTTTGAAACAATTCACTTCTGAATTAGAAAAATTTTAGTAGACATGTGTAATTTGAATGCATTTTTAACCAGAGGATTTTTAGCATCTGGTATATTAAACTTTTTAAAGAATGAAAAACACGAGAAACAATATAAACATTTTAAGCAATTTCCGTCAAATTCTCTTAATATATTTTCTATATTTAATAATTGTTACTATTCTAATTATTTAGAAAACAGAGTTTATTTTTTGGGTTCTTTTAGGTCCCAGCCTACCTGACTGAGTGCAAGAGCTGAAGAGGCATCACTCTCATTAGCAAGCGACGAGCAAACGACCTCGCCTGAAACATTTGCAATGAGCAAGAGGCTTCCGTCCTAGAAAATCTGAAATCGATCACATCAATAGCCTGCGCATATTCACAGCACAAACAGTGGAATGGAGATCTGCCTTATAGCTGGTATTTGAAGACGTTAAGAAGGCACTCGACGCATTAAACCATTGCATATGGAACGCACTTCGATGCAAAGGAGTACCAGGAAAACTTATATCCCTCAATTAATCCATGTAAAATAATGTAAACTGCCACATTGCACACGAGGATATAACAAGCAATTCCATAAATGTGGGCGTCGGAGTTCGGCAAGGACCCACAGTCGACTCTGCTCTTCAACGTGGTCATTGAGAATAAACACGGAAAATACAAGCAACTTCACACTGCACACTGGGCTGGATCGCCAAATTTTTGGCATAAAGTCTAAACATAGAGTAACATAATTGAAACTTGGTACATTTGATAATTATAGTATGCGTAGCATCTGTGCAAAATTTGCGTCCAATCCGACCACGCCTTCGTCCCATATGGTGCCAAAACGTGCGTTACAACTACTTAATATACCCAAATTTTGCTTAAAATATTGTTTTGTACAAAATTCAAGTTGAAATTTCGAATACCAATGTGTTTTTATTTGAGAAAGTAATATTATTAAATTGCAAAAGTTTTATTAAAGTGATATATAATATAGTTATCATGGTTATGGACTTAAAAAGCCCTGAATCCTTAAATATATATAGCTAACTACAATATATGCGTTAAAATAAAAAAAAATTTTCATCCTCTACGTCTAATTCTAATGAATAATTAAATACATTTTCGCATTCGGTATCAGTTTCAGAATCAGAGTCGCTCTCTTTATTCTCAGGTTAATTTTTTTCAATTTCAAAATTTGGTGCTTCTAAAAGTTCAATAACATCTTTGGGCAACACCTTTTTTTTAAGTTGAGCTGACCTTTTCTTGAGCGAAATGCTCGAAAAAATAGGATCTGAAGAGTCAACTGATCTGTGAAACACATCGAGCAAATTATTAATCCGCGAATTCTGACGAGCATGCGATCTCCTGTCTTGTTTCTAAAATTTGTTGCGCAACAGAAGCAATGCGTTTTCGCCAAGGCAACCTATTGACATTACTGATGATGATATTATTTGAGATCCATAAATCAATATTTTATGTAAAGTAGGCGATATCGGATACCACGGATATTCGAGCATATATAAACGAAATGTTTTCTCACAGAATTGTTTAAACTTAATAGCATTGATTGGAAATTCACATCAAATGGCGAATGGCCCCACAGATAGGACATAACTGACAAGATTTTGTGCCAGTTAAAATGTTTAAGACTTTGCAATCTATTAGAGTCATATGAAGATCATATTATACGACAACTTTTTTTTAAAGTTTTAGAGTTAAGCTGTTCAAAAATCCAGTTTAAATTGTATCTTCATTTCGATAGTTGTCTAGCCACATATTGATGAGGGAAGCAGGACTGAACTCCAATGTACCTAAAAATCCACAAATTTATGGAAAACGGGAAAATTTGGGCAAACATTTTTAATAACACGTCAAGTATATTTTAGCATAATTAAATTTTGGCCAAAATTGTGCGAAAGTTAGTTTTTACTCCACTATAAACTGGTGTTTTGGTTAATTTTTTTCTCTTTCTTAGGACTTCACAAAAAACAAAAACATTAACAAATAAAAAGCAATTGCTATTAGTTTTTAATAATATACATACATTTATCGTTATTTTCCATATTTATCAAATTTTTTTTTTGTTTACCGGCAGTCGCTTTCGGTTATTATAAAGCTGAGCTAACTTTTTCTGCTTTTTTAGGAAAACAAACACATGACATATAGATTGGACTTTGTACCCCTTGTAAAAGTTCAGGGCTTCCATCGAATAACTTTTATTTACTGAAATGTTGTACCTAGGGTATGCACTTTAAGAAAATATAGTTTAAATTAACATGAAAATTTCGACTTTATGCCAAAAATTTGGCGATCCAGCCCAGTGTGCACTGCAGACACGGCATGCTTTGCGCAGACCGTAATCCGACGTAACCAGGAATGCAATAGACTGGAATCCCCAAGACAGCTGAGGGAGGCGAATCTCAATCCACAAATGTCGCCGATAGCAGGAAATAGAGTCTTCAAAAACAAACAACTTGCAGCAGAAAAAATAGAATCGAACTAAATTTTTGAGGGCCTTTGCTCCTTATAGCAGCAATCATAATATCAATCATAAGATGGCTGGAAATAAAATAGTATGATTATAGGGACCATATTTTTCTTCTAGTTTTCTGCAATTATACTTAATAGGTTGTCCCTGACTAAATCAGTTAAGATTTTTTCTCTGGGTAATAACAAAAGTTTTTTTTTTATTTGTCTACAATAAAAAAAATTCATATGTATTATATCAATGTTTAAAAAACTTCTCGAGTGCTAAAAACTCTAATTTTAAAATTATACTAAATGCCTTTCGGAGGAAAAGAGTTTGAAAAACAAAAACACTTTTCTCTACTTTGCAATAACAAAAAACAATAAAAGAGGTTACAAGAAATAATTCCAAAATGTTTTAAAGTAATATTGAATGATGGAACTCTAAGTATTTATTTGGCTCCACGAAAAGCCCCCAATGAAATAACGATCAGGAAATAACCCCCAATGAAATAAACCCCAAAAAATAGGAAATAACACCCAAAAGCAGTGAATGAAACAACATCGAAAAATAAATGAAATAAACCCCAAAACGAAACAACCCCCAATATTTGGAAGTTATTTCATATGAAATAACACCCAATGACGAAAATGAATTAACCCCCAATGAAATAAGCCCCATAAGCAACAAAAATTATATTATGCCCAAAATTCATAAAAGAGTCAGTTTCACCAAGGATTTCATGAAGTCAATATGGACCTTGCTGTTGGTCGCAAAATTATTGAAATGAATGGTGTGAAGGCCCGCAGGCGTCTTCTTCATATAAGGATACTCAACTCAACATGCAAAGCAGATTGTACTCATATGTTGACACTGTTATTCCAAAAAACAGTTTCTGGAATATTTCCAAAAAAAGGAAAAAAATCAAACTAAGCAAATGAAATAATCCCCAAATAAAATTAAATAACCCCCAAAAACAAACAGCTTTAAAAATGAAATAACCCCCGAATAAAAAATTAAATAACACCCAAATTAAAAACGCTATGAAAAAAGCCCCGACTTTTAAAAATTTGTTGGGTGTTATTTCATTGGAGATTATTTCATAATTTGAAAACCCCAAATGAGGAATGAAAAAATTCCCAAAAAAAAAAAAAAAAAAATTAAAAACGGCCCAAAAAAATTGGGAGTTATTTCATGGCTGTAGGAAAAATCGCCCAAAAAAAAAAAAATTAAAAATAACCCAAATGAAGAATCGCCTAAAAGAACATGAAAAATGACCCAAAAAGTTATATGTGAAATTTTGCTCAAAAGAAACGAAAAAAGGCCCAAAATAAAAATGAAAAAATGAAATGAAAAATTACCCAAGAGCTGCGCGACAGTATGGACAGTAACACCTATTTGAGCCCTCCGCCAAACTTTGTGTACTATTCAATAGTTAAATATTAATTAATCACTGCATAGTTATAATCAATTACTCAAAACAGAGTATAGCTTTTTGCAAGGTGGCATGTCATAAAGTCCAGTGTCCTAATGTCCATGGACACTGTGACACTTTTGAAAATGTCATAACGTCCGTGGGCATTAAGACACTTTGCAAATGGGAATTATGTCATATGGTGTAACAAATACCGGCAGCGCTTACGAAAGCGTCTCGGCATAGCCGGCCTTCGGCCAGGCGCAAGTATTTTCTACTCTATGGTATAACAAAAACCGGCTTCCTTAACTAAAGCTTCTCTGCATAGCCGGCCTTCGGCCGGGCGCAAGGATTTTCTCCTCTATGATATAACAATGACCGGCTTCGCTAGCTAAAGCTTCTCTGCGCAGACGGCCTTTGGGCGGGCGCAAGGATTTTTTGCTTTATGGTATAACAAGTACCGGTTTTGCTAAGTTAAGCTTCTAAAATCTGCCTTGTTTCCGAACGAAGGCCAGTTTTTGTTATACGACGGAGGACAATATCCTTGCGCCCGGCCAAAGGCCGGCTATGCAGAGCAGCTTTAGTAAGCGAAGCCGATTTTTAATTATTAGTTGTTTTTGTTTGGCTGCAGGTCCAAGTAAATAAATAAAACTAAAAACTAAAAACTCGTGATTTTTGTTTTTATATTTTTATTTTTATTCCCAATATTTCGGCTAGCGTCGCTAACCGTCTTCAGGGGTATGTAAACAATTAAAAAATGTAACAAAACTTCACAAAAACACTTGTTTTCTTAGCTATAAATTTTTTTTTTTTTTTATAGAGGAGAAAATCCTTTCCCCCGGCCGAAGGCCTGCTGTGCATAGAAGCTTTAGTTAGCGAAGCCGGTACTTGTTTTATCAAAGAGGAGAAAATCCTCTTTGTTATACCATAAAGCAAAAAATCCTTGCGACCGCCCAAAGGCCGCCTACGCAGAGAAGCTTTAGCTAGCGAAGCCGGTCTTTGTTATATCATAGAGGAGAAAGTCCTTGCGCCCGGCCGAAAGCCGGCTATGCAGAGACGCTTTAGTAAGCGCTGCCGGTATTTGTTACACCATATGACATAATGTCCATTTGCAAAGTGTCTTAATGCCCACGGACGTTATGACATTTTTAAAAGTGTCACAGTGTCCATGGACATTACGACACTGGACTTTATGACATGCCACCTTGCAAAAAGCTATAATCTGTTTTGAGTAATTGATTATAAATATGCAGTGATTAATAAATATTTAACTATTGAATAGTGCAGAAAGTTTGGCGGACGGCTCAAATAGGTATTACTGTCCACACTGTCGCGCAGCTTTTGAAGATGCAATGCAATTTTTTACATAAAACTTACATTTGTATGTTACTAAATGTATATGAATAATAAACACTGTTTTGCAAATTGGGTAATTTAAAATTATTTTTTTTGGGGAAAAAAATTCTTTTTTTCTTTTTGGGTCATTTTTCATTTTGATTTTGGGCCCTTTATCGTTTCTTTTGGGCAAAATTTCATATATAAATTTTTGGGTCATTTTTCATGTTCTTTTGGGCGATTTTTCATTTGTTTTTTTGGCCATTTTTCTTTGGGCGATATTTCCTACAGCCTGGAATAACACCCAAAAATTTATGAAAAAAAAAAATGGGGAATATTTCATTTATCGTTTGGGCGTTTTTTCATTGGAGCCATTTATTTCAATAATAGTGAACAAGCAAATCGGTTGTATAGATTAATGTGGTCCATCTTTAGACATCACCAGAAAAGAAAAAGTTAAGCCTTTCTTTAATTTTAGTTATGAAAAGCGCTCACTATAAATTCAGCCTCCTCACCAAAATCATGAGACAAATAATGCAGCACCTGTAGTGAAAAGGGAGTCCCTAGACAAGGCAACTTAAACGTCCATATTGATCCTATTTATCTGTATTATTTCTCCTGCAACAGTAATTTTTGGTAAATACCTACAAGTCAAATCAATATAACCGCTTAAAATTTCTTCTCTTTGACTACCCCAACTCCGTCCTGGCTTAAAGTGTTCCTCTCCCATATGTTAAATTGAATGTTAAAGTGCTAAAATATTTTCTCTTTTTCTTGTTGGAAAACAGTGTAATAAAGAAAAATTATTCTTTACGTCGTGTAGGTTCTATCGTATTTTCTCTCTTATTAAGTAATTAAAAGAAAATCTACAAAAGTAATGAATTTTCCATGTCTGATTCTAACATTTGTTCACATATCCTTGCATAAATATTAATTTTGTATTCCCATTGTAACTTCATTTCCATTGAACTGAATGAAATACAACCTGCATATTTAATGAGTAAATTTTTTGGGAAAAACGACTTTGCATATGTAGATTTGATTGACATGTCTCCAATAAAAATAATATTATAGCTCAATTAAATATGTTCGATATGGTTAAATGGTTTCTAAAAGAAACGAAAACAAAATTGGCAAAAGTTTAGCACCTGTACAATGGGAATTTTAAATTTGCATTTAAAATAGCGGAACGAAAAAAGAAATCCAACAAAATAACAATAACTACGATTACTACATATAGCAGTCATATATGAAATATGTAAATTACGTATGCTCAAAAGATGCATATGTATGAGTTATATTAAATACATACGGGATATCCATTCAGGTTTTTTTTCTTATACTTTTTCTGTCTTTATTATCAATGATTTTTAAGCAGTCATACGTAAAAACGTTTTTTCCAGTCTCTTTTTTCGTTTTTGGTAAAAAAGATTTTTCCTTTTTCGTAAATTTTGTCTTTTTTTGGCGCTTTTTTGCTGTATGAATTGTTGAATTTTAAAACTTTTTATTTATATGCTCTCAGCGCGATTTGCATGTATGGCTGCATAAAGCTCCAGTATCGGATCACATAACAAACGCAAATTTACACAAAGTATTTTGTGTACGCAACGTATTCCAATATTGCTTTGTATCTTTTGCATGACATACAATTAAACATATGTAAATAGGTGTAGTCAATGTGTGTGCGTTGAGAAAAAGAAAATTTATATTTATACTTTTGTATACACACAGTAACAATTACATTTACTTTTGTGTTGAATATATGTGCTTTGGTGCATATATGTGTGTGTTTGTGTTCATGAAAACTTGGGGTATTCTAACAAAATCTCTTTTTGTAGCTGCCAAAGCTTATGTTTGACATGAAAAAACCATTATCGTTTCAACTCCACACACAAACACAAGCTCATACTCAAATACATGTACGCCGAAACACATACTTACAAAGCCAAACACAAGCTCATACTCAAATACATGTACGCCGAAACACATACTTACAAAGCCAAACACAATGAATATATTCATATGTAAGACTTGTTTCAACGTTGATAATGCCACAAGTCAGAAATTGAAAGAGTCAGTTATTTGAAAAAATTCAATGTGGACCAACCGAATCTGAGAAGATAATTTTATTCTAATTCTTACATTGAATAAACTATTTCCAACAGATTTTTCAGTTGCTTATTTCGAGACCATCGACTATAGACCGCTTTTTAATAGAAATGCTTACAAAATTTTGGAGTTAGAGATGCAGAATTTTTCGCTTCATTTTTCTTTATATTCTGTATTAAATTCATCTTTAATCTTTTATACTTTCCCAGTTTGAAGAGAATGTTTCTTCTTTTTTTCTCAGTAGTTAGTGCAAATCAAAAACTTTAAATGCGCTTGTCTCGAAATGGATTTTTTTGAGTTATGCCAGTCTTGCAGCAAATGAGCGGTATGTTGAAACCTAAAAAATAGTTGACCAAAAATTCTAAAAAAGCGTGACCAGTAAATTAATCATACTTCATTTAAACAATTGCTATTGCTTTATTAAACTTTGTTTGAAAGAAGACAATTGTATAATAAAATTTAGAAACTGTAAAATTATGTTTGATCGCTTTGCAAAAGCAAGTTATTTAATAAGACTAGTGGCTACATGAAGGAAGTCAAATATTTAAATACATATTTTTACATATTTTGAGGGATTTTTTAATTTCCATATCATAAAAAAGTTCTTAAAAAAATTTTTAAATACACAAAAAAAAAAACTTTCCAAAAAAATTTCTAAATAAAAAATTAATTCTCTTGGATCTTTGCTTTAAACACAAGATTATCAAGATTTCGACAAAAGATGCTTCTATTTTAAACCGATGCAGCACCTAACATCGTTATGGCTTCCAATAGGTTACAAATTACTTCGCTCTCACATGGGTTATACCACGTTGCAGAGAATTTAGAAGCCAATTCGTTAATATTGCAATTTTTAATGAAACGTATTCCTTGATGCTCCTTCCATCGCAGCCAGTAGTAGCAAAATGAGGGCATAGCTAGATGCTTTAGAACTCTATTTAAAATAACCTTGAGTAATTTAAGAATGTTTGAAGAGCTTGCTGATGCCGATGATTGTGCAATTAAAAAAAAGAAAAGACATATTAGATTTAAATAACATCAGAAGTCAATTAGCATTTGTATTTTCTAATAATTTGGAGGGAGTTAGTTCACTTAATACTCAAGTCAAATTAATTGATATTGCAACATTTTAAGTTAAAAACAAGTAAGAAAGTATAGTCCACACCACAGTATTTAAAAACACATCATGCTTATGTGTCCATGTAAATATGGATTTATCTATGTTTATAAACTTCATGAAAATTGGTTTGAAAGTTTGTGAGAGGTAGAAATTGCCCCCTGCCTCCCCTTGTGGTCCTATTTTTTAAAAACTGTATAGCTAATGTGTCCCTATAGATATAAATCTATCTATGTTTTAAATTTCATTAAAATCGGTTTGAGAGGCAGAAATTGCCAATTTTTTTTAAAAAATTTGTACATTTTGTGTCCATATAGATATTTTATCTATGTTTTAAATTTCTTTTAAATCGGTTTGATAGTTTCTAAGAGGAAGACATTGCCCCCTATCTCCCCTCCCGGTCCTACGATTCGGCTCATTTTCAATAGGCTTGGTCCTTGTGCCAAAAAGAACCTATGCCCCAAATCTTATCAAATTATCTCCAAAATTGCGACCTGTACTTTGCGCACAAGGTTACATGGACAGCCAGCCAGCCAGCCAGCCGGACGGACATCGTTAGTTCGACTCAGAAATTGATTCTGAGTAGATCGGTATACTTAAAGATGGGTCTAGGACCACTATTTTAAGGCGTTACACACATCAGCACAAATGCATAATACCCCAGCGGTAACTAGAATGAGTAAAGAGGCCTAATAGAAGGCCTTATTTAGCAGCCACAAGCAGTCAGAAGCCCTTCTCGCCGCATTCCATACTTATTTATTTTTTACACAGGTTGTCATTGGGCGCAAGGCCTTCCACACTTCCTTTAAAAACTACTACGATCCCTTCGCAAAGAAGGGAGTAAGGAAGGTCACTAAAAATAAAAAATAAATAAAACTGAACACCTTCCTTTCTCCCTTCTCAAAGAAGGGAGTAGCGAATGTGTACTGAATATTTTAGAAGGTCTTTAAAAAATAAGTTTATACCTTCTATAAGGCATACTTCTGAAGGCAGGCTATCATGCGAAGCGAATCTTTTAGAAAGGAGTATAAAGGCCTTCAAAAAGGCCTGCCACTTGCGGTCCTTTCAATATATACCGCTGGGACCCTCTCCACTATTGTGGTGTGGGTATAAAAATAAAAATTTCAAAAATTAAAATAAATTTCAAATACTTTTGATCTGATCTGGAAACAAAGTGGGATCTGCAAACAAATTTTTTCAAAATGCATTGACATTATTCATGTACAAGACAAAGTTTTCTTTTAATAAAACAGTATTTATTCAAACAAACAAAAATTAAAATTAGTTATTTAAGTTTTTAAAGATTTTTGAATAACAACGGACTTAATTTTATATATTTTTGTTTTTAGTAAAATTAAAAAAAAATTAAAAAACGATTTTTATGGAATTTTTTTAAGTTTTTTTATTTTTTTTAACGAAAGTAAATTGTCAAGAAGCGTCTTGGCGCCTTCGCCATTCTTTTTCTTTTGTTAAAAATTCATTGCGAGGTGATCTAGACGTGATACTGAAAGCCAAGGAGATTTTATATATATCCAGTAATTTTCATACCAAAAGTATGTACAAATTATTTAAACCTACTATGTATATTTGAAAATATTTTATAATTGTTTTTAAAGGAATTTTAATATAAATACAATTGCATGAATCTTCGTTAGGAACACACAACCTCTCTAAGCAAATGAACAGGGCTGTAGCAGTAGGCGTAGCAGCTCCCGTATAAAGACCAAAGCTTTCATATTTGGTACAAGCAACTTCCGTATGAATACACAATATCCGACAAAATGTAAGCGTGATTGGAGAAGTGGGCGTAACAAAAAAAAAGATAAATTTATATCTAAGGACTGGTGTTTATATAACTATCTTACTTGTTTATTTTTTAATAAATCTCACGTGTAAAAATGTTGGAAGAAGCAAGAAAAAATATAAAAAAGAAAATAATATAAAGAAAGGAGATAAACAAATTAAACTTGATAAATAGCAAAATACTAATGTGAATCAGTTGAGACGTATTATTGGGAATTTATGTACAAAATTGCTCACAAGAATATTTTCTATTTTTTTTAATTTTACTGCTTTCTATTATTTCGCTATTGTTTTGATTTTCGTTGCACTCAAACAGCTTTTCTTTTTTTTGCGATATAAAATTATCGGGACTTTCAAATAGTTAGCAGAAAACACATTGCGTGTATTAAATATGGGTCTATGAAATAACTCCCACGAAATAAGTCCCACTTTTAAAAACGAAATAAGTCCCACCAAAAATTGCTTAACCCTTATGTGTGTGGAAAAAAAAACACCTTCTATAGGGTGGATAGGTACCTGGGTACCTTTATGCAAATTGTATGAGAAATCTAATTTTTTGTCTTGTATTGTACAAACAATCGATGGTTAATGATATAATATTAGAATTTTACTCTGGTTTCCTCCTTTTCATATATTTTTTAAAATCCTACACCCAAAAAAAAAAATTTGTAATATAAAACGTATACAAGTACCCAGGTACCTATTCACCCTATTAAGGGTGCCACGCCCTCCCCCCCCCCCCCAACTCATATTGTATATAAACACCTATGAAAATATAATAATAACAAAAAGTTAGGAGTTCTCATGAAATTGTAGAATTGTAGACTAAAATCTTATATAAAAAATTTCGATTTGAAAACGCAATAGGTACACAGGTACCTGTCCACACACATAAGGGTTAAAAAAATGAAATAACTCCCACGAAATAAGTCCCACTTTTGAAAGCGAAATAAGTCCCACCAAAATGAAATGATTTAAAAATTTACTTGAAATGAAATAACTCCCACTCAAAATTAAAAAACTCCCCCTTGAATTATATATTTCTTAAATGAATTAAGTACCACTTTCATAAACGAAATCAGTCCCACTTTTTCACTGTTTAATGCGATTTCAAATAAGAAGTATTTGGCTCTTCGAAAAAAACACGTCGAATAATCAAAGCAGAGGAATAATAAAGAAAAATCGTATGCAAGCTTGCAGAAGGCTTCTTAATGGAATGGATATAACGAATTTTGATAGAGTTCCAGAATTTATTATTAATTCTTTTTTCGGTCAAGGAACGTATAGAGAACGCCTACTAGTAACAACGTTTGGATTCGTAAATGGATAAAGTACAGATCAATTGTTCTTAATTTTAAGATGGAAACCGTTTCGGAAGGACCATCAGATTAAAATTATCGACCTTTATAAATGGCTTGAAGATCCAGTGCATGGTAGACGGTATTAAAGTTTTAACGTGGCATTGGGATTAGTTGTATTTTGTAGTGGTGATATTAGAAAACATGGAACACGAATTCCAATTTCCTACTAAAAATGTAATAAAACACATACATACGTAATTACGTCAACAATTTTTTTTAATATTGATTTTCCAGTAGTTAAGTTCGGTACCTATTTGTACACATTTCTTTAAATTTTTTTATTATAGTAAGTATAAAGTAAAAAAGGAGAGCCATGAGAGATAAGGACAAAAAATTATAGTTGTCCCTTTTACGAAATGTCCAATATATAACTTTTTGCATAAGAAAAAAATGAGAAATAAAGCCATAATGCCCTTATATTTCATGGCTCTATCGCACTCCTCCATAAAAAAATCATTTATTTATCAGATAAATATTTGAAGGGTTTCATGAACTTCTGCACGACAGAATGGACATACTAGTTTACTGGTTTGATCAATTTTGTGAGTTTGCATTGTAAGACAGCATTCACTGCAAATTTTCAAGTGCTTACAAGAAAAAAATAAGATATTTGGCTGCTTTATGAAACAAACCACGCACATATTATTATTAATTGTATTCTGGTTGGTTTCAATATGGTTTAACGACTCGTCTTCAATGTCCTCTTCCAAATATGATAATTCTTCAAAAAGATCTTTATCAGGCTCCATTTGTACAATTAAATTATTTTTTGATAACACCAGTTGGTCAAGGAATTTAGAAGGAGTTATAGTACCTTGTAAGAGATCATTCTTGAATTTCGAAATCATATCTGCTTTCAAAACACAGGACTTTTTAATACGCCTTTTTCCCACACTACCATTGGTATTCATCAATAGTTCAAATTTTCTTACTTTTTCAAATTTTTGCATCTGTATGAAATAACTCCCACTTTACAAAACGAATTTATTCCCACTCAAAACGAAATAAGTCCCACTTAAAATAAAAACGCGTAACGAAATAAGTCCCATCAATTGACGAAATAAGTCCCACTTTTAAAAACGAAATAACTCCCACTTTCAAAACAGCAATTTTTTGTGGGACTTATTTCGTTTTTAAAAGTGGGACTTATTTCGTGGGAGTTATTTCATAGACCCATTAAATATATGAAAAGGGGTTAATTTTAAAAAAAGAATCTGTGAAAATTGTTTTACTAAGTAAAGTTTAACATACATCATTACAGTAAAAGCAACAGCTAAAATATTCTGCTCTTCCGCTCTCTCAGTGTTAATACTTTTATTATATTATTGACTGGATTACAAAAGGCAAGTTTGGCTTAAAGTAAATCAGCGATAGGCAAATTCAGGGCGCCGCGCCTTTTCTTATGTCTTTTTTTACGTAAGCGTGTACACTAGGGTGGCCCAAAATACAAAAGTATCGAATATTCGCGCTCCACAGCGCTGATCCTATTCGAATGGTGCTTAGAAATGTTCAGTCCAAATTTGAGCACAATCGGTCAATATTTAGAGGTTGCGTTAGTTAAATGATTTTTCGAGGTTAGATAGATTTACACGGTCAATAGATTCAATAAAGTCGTTTGTTAAAACAAATTTCATTTTTATTGATTTAGTTGTATTTTGTTTTTCGCGAAACTTAACTTCTTCGTGCGATTAATCTGACTCACTGTCAGAAATTTCAACATAATCCTTCTAAACTCATTTCTTGTAATTCTGCATTCAAAATAAGTTAAATAATTATGTTAAGGGATCCAACGAATGTAAATCTAGTAAAGATCAAAGAAAAGTGTGAAAAAGTTTCTCCAATACATAAACAATTACAATAATGATAAGCCAAAAGTAAATGCATGTAATAGGTAAAAGCTGTGAAACATAAAAGTCGCCATTCATCGCGACCTCTAAATATTGTCCTATTGATCCAATTTTTGGTATATAAATATATTTTAGTAAAAGAAACAACATCAAGCTTGTGGAGAAAGAATTGGACTATACTTTTACTTTTCCATACAAACGTGGGCCAGTCTAGTGTACACCAATTGAAGAAAATTTAAATTATTAACAACCACATAGTATGTATATTTAATACACCGCATGCAAACGTAAAATGTAATAGGATAGGTTGCCTATCGCTGATGTCAATTGAAAGGAATACTTAAACATATGGGTATTCTTCAGAAAAGTCTACTTTTTATCACGTTAAGCCATCGTTTTTTAGAGAAAAATTTATTTTCATATTGTTTACTTTTTTATAGTTTGGAAATATTAAAACAACATGTGTCTAATATACAAGCTTGATTGTTTGGTGGCGTAACGTGTAGAAAATGGGAGTGCCCATATACAAATTAATTTGATTTAAATTGTAGAGTATCAAAAAGTTTTAGTTTGTCATTTCTTTGAAATTAAAGGCAAAATGCTGTTGTTGCAACAAACACTCATCACAATGACAGTTGTAATTATATGTTTTGGTTTTTTGTTCAAAGTTAACATCATGATTTTCATTATACATGAAAGGTTTGCTAATTGTATGATGTCTGATATTTGATTGTATATTATCTTGTTTTCAGTTTAAACAATCTATTTTGTATTCTTGTATAAAAGTACACCATATAAATTTGTTACATGTAGGCATAAGTCAATTCGGAAACAAGGTATTTGAAAAGGAGTAGATTATGTGATGAGATGATAGATATAATCAGTGTTCGAAAATAAACAGTACATTATTTAGCGTTCGGCTCACAAACCCAAGTACGATATTTAATTTTTTTAGTGATTGTGTAGACGAACACAACCATTAATACTGTTCGTAAATATGTTTAAGAAAGAGCCGAACATTATATAGTGTTCTGTTCGTTGTCAAAAAACAGAACAATTGTAGTAATAATGTTGACAAATATTATATTTTAATGTTCTATAATGTTTCTTTTTTTACATTGAAAAAGAAATGAACAAACAAAAAATGTTAGCAACGACCGCAGCACGAACAGCTTGTGTGTGTCTTGTTTGTTTAAAATTATTTTGCTGACTTTTTGTTTTTTTTTTTGTATGTGTATTTTGTTTTTGTACAAAATGTTGGGTTTTTTTTACCAGCCTAAGCAACCAGTGAAATGCGCTTTCCTTCAACAATAAATTTCAGTGTATTTATCAAATACAAGGCGAATTCATAAAGGTAACCGCATCATGAGATAGAGTTATGCTAGCTATCCCTTTTTTTTGAAAAATACTATGTATTTTGTTTTTGTAAAAAGTTAGAGTGACTGTCAAAATTATTTGTTGAAAATATAAAAAAGGAATTTTTTGTTTATAAAATATGTAAATCTTTTTCCTCTATTGCAAATCAAGGACCATAAATAATAATTATGCTCATTTTTCAGGTACCAAAAAATTTACCACTTTTAAGAAATATTCTAAAAAATTGCTTATAACTTTTATGTATAATGAAAATAAATATTTGTTAAACATAACTATTATATTCAATTAATATCTTTTTACATTGGCTCATAACTTTTAAGATCGATAAATATTTATTTCTCTTACAGATAACTATTACTAAAGATTTTTATTGTTTTTATTTACGATAATAATTATTTTGAGAATTTTCTTGATATTAATTGTTTTATTTTTGCAGATTATGCATGTGCATATATACATACACATTAAAATTATTGTTTTTATTTACGATAATAATTATTTTGAATATTTTCTTTTCTTGATATTAATTATTCTATACATACATGTGCATATATAAATACACATTAAAATTAGTTATAACTGTTATGTTATTTCTTATTCATAACTATTAAAAATAATTATTAATATATCTATCGAATAGTAATAGTTATGTTTGAGAAATACTTTTATTTGATACCCATAATAGTTATCATCAATTTTTAAAAATAAAAATTGGAAATAATAATTATTCTTAATAAATAAAATATAAATTTATTCGTTATTATTATTCACAATTTTTATCGAATAAAACTTTAACTATTAAGTCCTTGTTGCAAATTAATGGTGACTCCACTTATTCCTTACGCATTTTTATTTCCTTGTGTTTATCTTTTAGATTCACTTTTTTTATTTTATAAAATTTAAATAAGTTTTTTTTTCAAGAATTTTAGTTTTTGTTGAATTTAAAATTTGAATTAATTTTTTCACAAAATGTAAACAAAACTTGACATTCAGTATACACACAAAAAAATAAACAAAAAACAGGTGACGTGAAAATGTCACCTTTATGAATTCGCCTTGATCAAATATGAAAAAATTGGGAGTTTAGCACGTCATACAAAAATCTTATTAATAAAAAATAACTTTGATAATATACTTGCATGTGCCCGTGTTGATTTCTTACGAGGATAATATAATGAAGCAATTTGTATTTTAATTTTGTTTTTTCTTTTTAACCACTTACAACTACAATTCGAGTCGGAAAAAGCCAACCAATTGTAGGGGAATGTAAGAAGAGATAGACTCACTGTTTATTGTTGGTGTTTTGTTTTAGCTTTGATATTGTTACAAGTAAGACTTTGAGTGTTTAAATTCTTATTCGCTTTAGGGATTTATTTGTAATATATTTTTAGCTTTTCTAAAATCTTTGGAAAAGGTTTCCTGATGAGCTGGCCCAAGCACTTCATACAGAAATCTTATTAACAAAAGCGACGAACATTTGTGAACTGAACACAATGAAGTTTTTGGCTTTTTAAAAACCCGAACGGAATTAAATGTTCTCTTCTTTTGTTGACTTAGATGAAAACAGTTTTATTTTTGTGTTCGAAAGTCGACAGCAGAGAGACGTTATTTTTTTAATGATTTTTTACACAAACACTATTAGCGTTTGGGTTTTCCACAAATCTTACGAACCGAACACTAAGGAGCGATATTTAGTCAGGGTTACCGTTGGAAATTTTCGAAAAGGGTCACAAAAAGGGGATTTTCCAGAAAAAATGGTCAATAAAAGGATATTTCAATAAAAAAATAGGTGAACATTTTTAAAAGCAGTATTTCCTATTTAAATATATATAAAAAGACCAAGTTTTTTTATAAACAAGCAAAAAATATTTATTTCAGGTAGGCAGTGCTTAAAAAACTTAATTTCCTTATGAAATGCCCTTTCCTGTGTTTAACACTTGACAAAAAGTTTGTTCTTCATAATTACAGCTCATTTTTTTTAATACTTTTTATGTTATATTCCAAAAATTTTTTTTACCTATTTAGCGATTTCAAATAAATTTTAGGTTTTGTTTCCAATTTTGCAATCGTTGGCGAATTTAGCAATTTTTACTGAATTTTTTTCTTTCCTGTTAGTTTTAGGGACCGTTTTAAGCCGTTTTAAAAATGGTCCCATATATAAACCGATGTCACTCTTAATATTGTCGATTTTAAAGGTTGTAAAAAGTTCAATGCCTTATGAAATTATTAAGGGTGAATTTTTTAGCATAAAACTTGCTCCTCTATAAGAGAGCAAAACATTAATAAGAAACGAACACCTAATTGTATTTTTTAAATAAAATGTCACATTTTTTTTAAAAGAAATCACCATTAGTTGTTCAATAAATAAAACATAACAAATATGTATATGAGCTATTTTTGCTATTAGGGAAATCGTACTTTAATTTGTACTTTACTACCGAAAATATAATTAAGAAGTCGTACAAAATCTTTTAACACAAATCTTTTTACTAATACTAACTGGTTTTTAGGAACTTGCGTTCTATATTTTGGTATTTAATCTTCACTTGAAGTCCATTCCTTCATCTCGGCTTATTTCGAAAACATTTTTTTAGTACTAAAGTCCAGCATTGTTGACAAAAAAACAAAATGTGAGTGCTTTTTCCAAAAAAGGGTCAAAAAGTGTCACAAAATAGGTGAAACTGATACAAAAGTATAATTTAAAAAAAGAGTCATAAACGGTATCAAGACCGTCGAAAAAGGGTCAAATTGATACTTTAGTATCACAACGGTAACGCTGTATTTAGTGGGTATTTCCGAACACTGGTTATAATAATTCTTATTGAAATACCTGTTCGGGAAGTATAAGAAAGTTGTATTTTGTCATGTTTGGCTATAAGATTATAACACTTAATTCGGATAATAATTTTGAAAGTGATATTCTTCTTTAATTATACCCACACCGCAATAGTTGGGAGGGAGAGAGATAGAGGCAAAGAGAGAAAAGTTACTTTGTGGGGAGTATTTGCGTTTTGTGTAGGTGTTGGAAGCGACATGTGGCTTTCTCTGATGGAAATAGAAAAAACCCAAAAAAAAGATCTCTGCTCTTTCTCTGGTTTGAAGGTAAGAAAAGGCAAAACGGTTAAGCGATATTCAAAAATATGGTAGATTTTGTTGCCCTTTGCATGCATTTATATTTTTTATAGCAATTAATATTACACAAATGTTTCTCTGCTCATGACAGTTATCGCTGCCCTACCTTAGCTTAAAAACATTTTATTATGTCACACCCTGTTTAGCCAAATTGTATAAAACAAAATTTAAAGATACTGGAATTATTTATTTGCAAATACCCCAGAGAATGAATATAATTCAACAGAATAAAAGATTTTTCTGAATAATTTGTAAATTGTTATGAACTGCTTTAAGTTGTTGTTTTGTTTCCTAACGATTTTCATATTCTCTGTCTGATACTTCATCAGACTCAGACTTAACAGACAGAATATTAAAAGATCAAAAGCTAACAAGTTACAATATAGATAATGTCATATAATTTACACTTATTATAAAGACACACACACAAACAAGAAAACGGGTGTTTCTCTAACATCTATGTTTATCCTTTTTAATAAAAAACTATATTTTACATAAAGTAAAATATGGAAAACTTTAAGACATCAGTTGTTTAGTCTAGAAGATGGATAAAAAAAGAAATAAGTCAAATAAATAGTTAAAATAAAAAGTTAGTTGAACGTGTAGTCTGGCAATTTACTGCATCAGAAGAATTTTTCATTAAAATTCTTACAAGGCCACATTGCAAAGGAATTATTTTACCACTACACATACACAACTCATACACATGGACACACCATATTGACAATATCTTTCACAATGATGAGACCACACAGCTCGGCTAGAAATTGTAAGCCACCTGTTGGGCCTTTAAGGAAAACGACAGTAATCCAAGAAGAAAAGCCTTGAACACAACAACAAAATAGCAAATAAATCCTTTGTAGGTCTTACAAAGAAAACTACAAATTATGATAATATCTTGGTGTATGCGAAAGTTAGTAAGTGTAAATCTGTGTTTGGGTGTGTATGTGTATGTGTTTAGCATCTATTAGAGAAATTTTCTTGGCATTTTCCAAAAAAACAGACACTTCTTACTATAGAATGAATGTAGACAAATGTTAAAGAATTAATTTCCTTTTTACAAACAGAAGACTAAATTTATTTCAAAGGCCATAATTTTAATATTTTTTTGCCACAAAATTTGTTTAAGCATAAAAGTACATCAAAGTTATTTACAGTGATGTTAGATTAGAACGAATAATTCTTAAAGATATTCTTATTCTCAGCACGCTACCTATATCCGTCACTTTATTGCCCTCTTAATATTTACAGGAGGACATTCCTGTACCAAAGCCGTGAGTCTGCTGGTTAACCCTTTGGTAAAATTTTCGTAATTCATTCTGCTTCCTGTGTATCCCATTGGATCATTCGAATGGAGTATGCCGTCCAGCTTCCTTTCTGTAGCCGTACGTACGTTTCTCTTCGATACATTTAGTCGAGAAACTACCTTTGTTTTTACAATTTTAAAAAAACGTAAACGCAGAGAAAAAGCGTGCTTATTTTATGGTCACCTCCAACAAAACTATCTTCAAAGAAAATTTTAAACATATTAGTTGCAATTTAACCATATTATTGTCACCGATAACCATATTATGATTCAATTAGTCCTTCATCAAGAGGCCACAACAATATTATGGATGACTCAAAACATGTTATGTTTTAATATGACAATAATTTGTTTCAAATTAACAATAGTATTTTCCTCCTTTCCAAGAGCAACATGCTATGGTTGAAAACCAACCATGCTATTATAAATTTTATATATTTTAGTTATTATTAACCATAACATGCTCGGAGGCAACCATAATATGGTTGTGGGTTCTTGATGGAGGCCCAATTTAACCATAATATAGTGACAATAATATGGTTAAATTAAACATAATATGCTTAAAATTTTAATTAAAAATAGTTTTATTGAAGGTGACCATAGCTAAACATTTTTTTCTCCGGGTGCACATTTTGTTACATGAAGGTCATATTTAAACAAAGGTACACTTTGTAACAATATGTTAAAAGTAAGTTTTGTAACAGAATGTGCTTTTTGGTAACAATATGTATATTTGGCAACTTCTCAATTTTATAAAAAAAAAACATTTTATTTTCGTTGAAATCCACGGAAAACTTTTCACAGGATTCTTTTTAACAAGTTTCTATTAAACTCAAAAGCATTATGTTTTTTAGTAACAAAACATTTTATTTAAAAAAAAAAAATCGCTATTTTAATCAGAATAGTATTTTTTCTTGAAAAGGTACTTTGTAAAACCAAAAGTTTTTTCTTACCAAAACAAGTTCTTTTTATAAGAAAAAGTTTTTATTACACAAAATAACAAAACACTTATAACACAAAATAATTAAGTATGTTTTGCTACAAAAGGAACTCTTTGGAGCAAAACGTAAGTTATGTAACAAAAGCTACCTTCTTAACCACAAACATTTTTTTTAACAATATTTTACTTTTGAAATTAAACGGTTTGTACTTTTTGTATGTATTTTTGAAAAAGAAGTACGCTATGTGCTAAAAGTACTTTTTGTAATCAGATGCACATTTTGCTATGCATAATGATTCGAAACAATATATGTTTTTAGTAACAAAACATAGGTTTTGTCACACATATTACTTTTTTAACAAAAATGGACTTTCCAACAAAAAGTACTTTTTAATTTTGTATTTCTTTAAACTCTTACTAAAATAAAATTTAAGCTGTTTCCTTTCTAACCAACTTTAAGAAACACAAATTTGAAATTGATGTTCTCTTTGTAGTTAACGCACAATATTATCGCAAAATAATGACACCATTCTACCATTTACTCTTTCCTTTTGTTTTTATGTTAAAAATTGTCCTTATCCTTTAAGGATGAAATAAAATAAATGTAAGAGTGAATGAAGACTGATATATCCTTTGATGGTGATGACAAGATGAAAACAAAAGTCTGACACTGAACTGGTATTTTTGTAGAGAAGAATGTGTCAACTCCTGTGTGTGTTTGCCTTTTAACTTGTTAGTGTAAGTGAAACCGCTTTGGTCTGGTCTGAACTGGTCTGCTGGCTTCAAAAATGTCAGCCAGGTGACATTTATCACATGTGACAATGTCTCTTTTGCGTTAGAATAATTTTTAATACATGTTTGTTCAAATGTTAATAACTTTGACTTAAATGCCAATCAAAAAATTAAATAATTACTGGGGATTATCAAGGCAACGTCATGATGAACACTTTCCAACAGATATAGAACGGATAGAAAAGGAAATAATTATTGAAATGTTTGCAAACATTTACACACCCCTGCCAAAAAGAAAATTGTTTTATTTTGGGTTTTGTTATTAGAAGGTTTTTTTATAACAAAAACAACAAAAATTTAAACTGTGATTGAATTCCCTTTTTAATATAAAATAAGTTTCGGGATATATATTTATACATGAGTGTTGGGTACCCGGGAGATTTTTAATTCACCATTTCCAAGAAGAATTTTAATTTATTTTTTTACTACAAATTTGGTTTTTAGCATCAGATTTTTCTATTAATAAAATATTTTTCTAAGTTGGTTTTGAACGCTGCGTGCGCTTTTTAATGGAAATATCTCCACAAATTGGCTCTGTGTAAAAATTTAGTTAAGTTCAGTCTTTTTATTAGAACACAGTGTAATATCATCACTTTTTTAGGCCATCTCTCTTATTCTAAAAATAAAATGCAAAAAAGAAATCTATACAAAGAATGCAAAAAGGCAAATGTGTAATAGCTCAACATGATGGACGACGGCATGCCAGGATGAGTTGAGTTCAACACTCTAAATACTTATATACAAACATTTTCGAGCGCTCTTTAGCAAATGAGCTTGTATGAAGGAAGTTGGTAGGAAAAGTCAACGATAAATATTTAGTACATGTGGTTGGCTGGCTGAGGTATTAACTCATCAAGTGACTACCGATGCGTTAATTTCCATAATGGGGAATCTGGAATTTAGACAACATTAAATCAACAACAGCTCCATCATCAACATCATCATGAACATTTACAACATTTACGAAATGTGTAAATAGTAGAAGCATTAACTCTAACCTACAATATTCCCAGCTATTCATGAAGAGAAGAGTCAAGTATTTTTTTAACTCAAAAATCAAATTGAACTTGCTCAAGCGAAATTGGAGTTACTACAACGAAGTATTTGCTAAATACTACAGCAGCAACTACAACTAAAGGATATATGTATATTGTAACTACTTTCTACCTAAACAATTAATTCTACACACCAACACACGCTCAAACCCATTAAACTAAACAATTTTATTCTTATTGTGTTTGAATAACGACGAACATTCCACGTAACTGCCTTGACTGACTTTGGCTAAATCAATAGAATTTTGGTTTTAAGGCAAAAAAGAAAAAATAGGAAAAATTTCTGCACTTCATCTGTTCTGCATCAGACATGCATACATGGCTTCCATGCTTGAGCATTATTTTTATCTATATACTAGCTTAACCCGGTGCTCTTCACTATACTGCTTTAACCACTTTATCGGTTGAGAGATTTTTAATATATGCATCCTATGGAAGGTAGTTCCCCCCTGCACCTATCCGCTTTATTTTTATTTTCAAAACTGATGTATTCCATAAGAGTGGATTCTACAAAGTTTGAACTTTCTCACTATAAATGTTTTTAAGATATCCGATATTAAACATTGGCGTCCTATCAGAGCTAACACTTCCCCTGCTGCTATTTTATGTCAATTTTGAGGCTCAGAAGATCCTACTCCCAACAAATTGCTTGTAGCGGCTCTTATTAATATTTCTATCTATGAGGGGTACTGCTCCTCTGGCTACCCTGCCCATTTATATGTTGAAATTTATAGATAACCATAATAGTAGCTTCACCCACTTTTGAAGATTATCCATTTAATTGTTCTTCAGTTGAGCGACATCTAATACACGGATCCCATGGGAGGTATTTCCCCTCCTACGCAAACCCGCTTTATTTATATTTTCAAAAGTGTAGTATACCATAAGAGTGACTTCTGCAAATTTTGAACATTCTCACTATAACAGTTCTTAAGATATGCGATATTAAACATTGGCGTCCTATGGGGGGTAACACTTCCCCCGCTGCTATTTTATTTCAATTTGTGGGCTCAGAGGATCGTACTACTGAAAGTTTAACAAAATACGTGCAGCGGCACCTTTTAATATTTCTATCTATGAGGGGAACTGCTCATCCTCTGTCTACCACACCCATTAATATATTCAAATTTAAAGTTTGCTATAATATTAGCTTTAACCACGTTTGATGACTCTCCCTTTAATAGTTCTTCAGTTGAGCGATATTTAATATATGCATCCTATGAGAGGTATTTCCCCCCCAGCCCCTACCCACTTTATTTTTATTTTCAATAGTGCAGTATACCATAAGAGTGACTTCTACAAAGTTTGAACATTCTCACTATAACAGTTCTTAAGATATGCGATATGAAACATTGGCGTCCTATGGGGGAAACCACTTCCCCCGCTGCTACTTTATTTCAATGTTGGGGCTCAGAAGATCCTACTACCAAAAGTTCAACAAAATGCGTGAAGCAGCTCTTAAGATATGCGATATTTAATATTGGTATCCAATGGGGGTTACCAATTCCCTTGCCCCTATCGAAAAAATAAGTAGCCTATTTTACTTTTAGGGCTTACGTGATGCTACTATTTCAGGAAAATCGGTTCAGTAGTTTAGGAGTCTATAAGCCAACATACAAACAAACAAACAAACAAACAACCAAACAAACAAACAAACATTTTTTATTTTTATCTATATAGATATACCCTGCGGGAAATTAGTGTTAATTGGTCCCACAGACTGGTCCTGGGAGTTGTGAAAATAGAACAGGTACAAAAAGAAAGAACTCATAACCAGTGAAAGGAGAACCAATCATGTAACTGGCTTATGAAGAACAAAAAGGTAGAAAAAAGAATGAATTACAGTACAGTCTTCACCGGTGGTGTGATACATTTTTTTGGGACTTTCTAAAATTTGGCTCTTGAATTTAATTCTAGGACTTGTTTTATTGAAAAAATACTACATCGTATTGAAATAATACTACATTTTAGTCACTGTCACTAAACATGTCCATTGAGAATAGATTTGTGACTGGTCAAATGGTGTCAATTGACCCCCTCCGGGACTACTTTGGTGTCAGTTCGCTTCCCTCTAGGGTACATTTAAATAATAGCAACAACAACAGCAACAAATACTGTATTAGAGAGAAAATATAGTTTTTTTCAAATTCAACAAAAATTTTCTTGTAAATTTGTTTATATGTGATAATTGATTTTATATAAAAGATATAACTTTTTTGTGTTTTTTAAAAAAGATGATGTGACTGAAATGCAAATATTTTAAACGGATTATGCATTTCTTTCTCTTTAGTGAAAGGTTATAAAATTTCTAAAATAACCATGGGTCGTTTGTGAAGATAAGTCAATAAATGGCAGAGTTATAGGGGACACAATTTCAAACTTCATTATAAATTTGATGATGTTTTGCAACTTTGCTCTTTTAAAGTTATTTTTTTTAAACCAAACAATAAAATTTTTTAAGTTTTATCACTTACGACATTAGCCTATTTCAATACGAACTTTTTGTGCCTAATAGGATCCAGATCTGTGCAACAATGACAAAGATACAGAAGATTACTTGAATTAACCCACTTTTCGATTCGAATCAAAAGAAAATACAACAAATGAATATACAAAGTTAAATTTTTAGTAAAAATAAATTTTAATAAATTAAAAGTAAAAAACTTAAAAAAAATTTTATAACATTTATTTTATAACTCCAATAATTCGATACAGCAATGTGTATCATCGTCAGGGAAATAATATAACAATTAAAATAACTTTTATAAAATAATGAAAAAATAATAACAATTGTCAAATAGAAAAAATTATTTACAATTAAAAAAATTTTTTAATATAAATAATCTATTACATTCTAAAATTTTTTTTTTTTTTTTAATTTCCTGTTTTGTTTTTAAAAACTAAATGTCTATAATTTTGTGCTACATTTTCCGTGTCCGATTTAAAATTAATTCTTAACAATTCTGGTACTTTAATGATTTGTAACATTTCTAGCATTAAACGTCGCTTATAATTTTTTTCTGTGTTTAAAACTGATACATTCTCAAAGTCCGGAGAGTGATTTAAACTGGCACAGTGGGCTGTTAATGCTGTTTTTTGTGATGAAATATCCCTAAACTTTTGATTTGATTTGTGACCCGATATTCTAGTTTTCAGTTTATTCTTTGTCGTACCTACATACACTTTGTTGCATTGTCCATTATCATTTCCCTTACAAGGTATTTTATAAACTACATTCGACATTTCTAACTTATGTACTTTATCTTTAGTTCTAGTAAATAATTTACCAACTGTATTATATGATTTATGTGCTATTTTACATATCCTTGTGTCGAATATTTTCGACTTTTCTAAACGTTCCGATATTTTAGGAATATATGTAAGTGATTTGTAAATTTTTGGCTCTACAATTCTATTCAAGTTGTTTACTCTATGGTTATTGCATTGTCTTATTAAATTTGATATCAGTTCAATTGGAAAACAATTATCTTTCAAAATATCCCTAATTCTTTTTAAATTCTTGTTATGAAATTCTAAATCACTTATTCTCAGTATTCTTTCTATATATTGTTATTATTTTTTCATTATTTTATAAAAGTTATTTTAATTGTTTAATTATTTCCCTGACGATGATACACATTGCTGTATCGAAATATTGGAGTTATAAAATAAATGTTATAAAATTTTTTATATAAAAAAAGAAAAACCTCAAGCTTAATAAATTATATTAAAATTAAATAAATAAAGGTTAAATAAAATAAAATTTAAACTTTTAATATTTTTAATTAGGCTTAAGTTCATGAAATTTAATTTTCATTAAATTATTCTTATGAAGCAAGGAATTTTACAACATGAAAATTAATTGAAATTGTTATTGATAATCTTTCATTCTTGACGTGGCTCGGGCTCGAACCCTGGCCGGCAGGTTACCATGACATGTTTCGATCGCAACCACTCGATCTCCTCAGATGGATTTGCCGTCTTACACTCGCAGCCATCGACGACTGCTGACGTCAATAGTCAAACATCAATCCTTAAACCAAATTGTATTTTAACATTTGGTAGATCGAAATTTGCTTTCCTGAATGATTATCCATCTTAATTGATTTTACATGTTTTTTCCTTACTTCTGTTTTTTCGTACTTTTGTCAAGAATTTTTCTTGAAGTCCAAGTACATTTTTTGATTTTTCATTTTGTCTTTCTCTTTTTTGTTGACCTTTTTCAGCACAACTTGAAGGACAAATGTACACATAGAGCTCGTGCCTTAGCTTTAACAATAATTAGTATTGTGGTTATTTTGTTGAACTATTTATGGTTTTTAATCCAAATTTTTAATTAGGCTTAAGTTCATGAAATTTAATTTTCATTAAATTATTCTTATGAAGCAAGGAATTTTACAACAGGAAAATTAATTAAAATTGTTATTGATAATCTTTCATTCTTGACGTGGCTCGGGCTCGAACCCTATAGTCAAACATCAATCCTTAAACCAAATTGTATTTTAACATTTGGTAGATCGAAATTTGCTTTCCTGAATGATTATCCATCTTAATTGATTTTACATGTTTTTTCCTTACTTCTGTTTTTTCGTACTTTTGTCAAGAATTTTTCTTGAAGTCCAAGTACATTTTTTGATTTTTCATTTTGTCTTTCTCTTTTTTGTTGACCTTTTTCAGCACAACTTGAAGGACAAATGTACACATAGAGCTCGTGCCTTAGCTTTAACAATAATTAGTATTGTAGTTATTTTGTTGAACTATTTATGGTTTTTAATTCTTGACAAAAGTACGAAAAAACATAAGTAAGGAAAAAACATGTAAAATCAATTAAGATGGATAATCATTCAGGAAAGCAAATTTCGATCTACCAAATGTTAAAATACAATTTGGTTTAAGGATTGATGTTTGACTATTGACGTCAGCAGTCGTCGATGGCTGCGAGTGTAAGACGGCAAATCCATCTGAGGAGATCGAGTGGTTGCGATCGAAACATGTCATGGTAACCTGCCGGCCAGGGTTCGAGCCCGAGCCACGTCAAGAATGAAAGATTATCAATAACAATTTTAATTAATTTTCATGTTGTAAAATTCCTTGCTTCATAAGAATAATTTAATGAAAATTAAATTTCATGAACTTAAGCCTAATTAAAAATATTAAAAATTTGGATTAAAAACCATAAATAGTTCAACAAAATAACCACAATACTAATTATAAAATTTAAACTTAAAAAAAAAACAATCTTTTATTTCATATAAAAGCTTGTCGCGAGATTTAAATACTTGTTTTTTCTTAGTTTGAAAATGTTAATAGTTAAAATAAAGTTATTTATTAACTTGCTTTTCTGCACAAGTAAATCTCGCGACAAGCTTTTATATTATATAAATTGTATAATGACGTTATAATTTGATAGTAAAAGTTTTAAAGCAAAAAATTCTTTTTTTTTTTTTTAGCGCATTTAAATAAAAGCTTGTTTTTTTAAAAAAGTTTTTTACTTTTAATTTATTTTTACTTTTTAGCGCATTTAAATAATAGCTACTTTTTAAAAAAGAATTTTTACTTTTATTTTTTTTTTAAACTCGCATTCGTATTCTCGGCAAGCATTTACAACTTAGTCAGCCATATTGGATTGAGAGTGAGCACTTTATTTTTCAAGTTATTCTTAGCAAGCTCTTTCATTTGGTAACCACACTCACAATATTATTACAGTAACGGACTGTAATTTATTTAAGAAATATTCCGTTCAGCCATTTTTAAATAAATAAACATTTAAAATTCCAAGCAAATTTATTTTTAACTGATTCTAACAGTTGTTCAAAAAACTAAGTGCATATTAATACGGATTTTCAGTTGCAGTTAATATTGTCCGTTGATTGAGTTAAATTCTTCTTTATGTTAAATTAAATAAAAATGTAATTTAAAGCAACGAAAAGTTCATTTAATTTTTACTGTCAAAAATTCAACCGCGAATTCCGTAAAAGCAATTGAATATTCAGTTATATAAATTAATTGTCAAAAAATTAACTACATATTCCGTAAATACAAATAAATATGCAGTTATTTTATAAAATATTACTGTCAAAAATTCAACACCATATTTAGTAAAAACAATTCAATATTCAGTTATTTTATATAATTTAACTACCAAAAATTAATATTTACTTATTTATAAAAAATGAATTGCTTGTTTTGTGTAAGCAATTCCCATTTTCTATTTGTTAATATAATATAGTTAAATACATCAAATTTTAAAAGTAAAATAATTGCGAAGCCATATCGGTCATGCGGCTGGTGTCTTATAATTGAGAGTTCTTCTGTAAACAACGTGGTCAGTACAACAAAAGTTAAACAAACGTGTGTACCAGGGTAAGTAAATAATAATATTCTCCCTCTCTCGCTTATAAGAAAAACAAGCGGACAGGTGTCTGTCTGGTATTTTTTAGAAATTCGGCTCTTTTGTGTAGTAAACGAAAATTACTGAATTGAATAAAATAACTGAATATTTAATTGTTTTTACTGAATATGGGGTCAAGTTTTTGACAGTAAAATTTTATAAAATAACTGAATATTTAATTGTTTTTACTGAATATGGTGTTGAATTTTTGACAGTAAAATTTTACAAAATAACTGAATATTTATTTAATTTTACGGAATATGGTGTTGAATTTCTGACAGTAAAAATTAAATGAACTTTTTGTTAAAAATAAATGTAAAATAAGTAGCCCGGTTTTTAATTGAATTTTCATTTATTTTATATAACAATTTCAGTTAATTTTACGTACAGAATATTGTGAGTGCATATGAATATAACTATTCCGCCATTTTGTGTGTGCCCGCTTTATTGGATTTAGAGTGACCACTTAATTTTTCGAAATATTCTTAGCAAGCCCTTTCGTTTAATGCCTATTTTGTAGGAGTGCATTAAAAATAACTAGTCCGCCATGTTGTGTATACCCGCCATATTGGATTTAGAGTGACCACTTTATTTTTCGAGTTGTCCTTAGCAAGCCCTTTCATATGAAACCCATATTGTAGAAGTGCATTAAAAATAACTAGTCCGCCATGTTGTGCGTGTTCGCCATATTGGATTAAGAATGACGTCACACAGTTTACCATGCATTCTTAACCAAACTGAACGTGTATACAAAATTTTAGCTCAACCGGTTCAAGATAACTGCTTCAAAATTCTGTGGTTTTCATGGGCAACCGCGTATGTCTAAAACAAAAAATTTTCAGGAGAGCCGAAAAAACCATTCTAGAGCAAACTATGGGTTAGATATTGCACCTTTTGAATTTGTAATTGAGTTAAAACATCGGAATGGGTCTATCTGTTTTTAATAATTTTTAAAAAAATATTAAGAGCGCTATAAATTTAGCAAAATGGCATCAACAAATCAAAATCGAAAAAATAGACATACGCGATTGCCTATGAAAACCACAGAATTGAGTTGCTAGCTTCCACCCGAACAAACATACATACTACATACATTGTAAGTTAATTAAAAGCTTTTAAAAATAAAACTATTGAATTTCTATGTTGGTTAAATTACTAAATCTTCTGAAGCTTTGTCATTTTTGTACCACTCTATGTCTTGTTGAGCTCAAAAAGTTCATATTTAAATAATCTAATGTCACATGCAATAAAACATTAGGATTTTTAAATCATTGGTTAAAAAAAAATAACTTGAAAAGAGCAAAATTGAACAAAATCATAAAATTTTCAATGAAGCTTGATCTTTTGTCCCCTCTAACTTTGTCATTTCTTGATCAATCTTCACTATCAATCCATGTTTATTTTACTAAAGAAAAAAGAAATACATAATCCGTTTAAAATTTTTGAAGATATGTGCATTTCAGTCACATCACCTTTTTTAAAAACAGCAATAACAGCTTTTTTGGGATATCTCAAAAACTGTTCTACTTTTGATTACGTGTTATTAAAAAAATTGATTTTAACAAAAGTCTTAAAATTTACATTTTCCATTCTGCACAATCTGTCTTTCCATGGTGCAACTTAAAAGTAATTTCACAGCTAAATGAAAGACATTTCAAGTTATAACGTTTTAATTTGCAAACTTGTCAATTGCCTATTGACACTAGTTAGAAAACTACGAGATGCTATCGTCTATTGCCAATTTATTTCACGTACCTCAAACGCAACATCATTTAAACAATAGCAATACCTAAACTCCAACACCATTGTTATCGTCACAGTCACCATCATCATCATTGTGCTCCATTATCGACATTTAATATCAACAAACCGCAAAATTGTTCGCCAACAAGGACACTTGTTTTTGCTCGCACATTTTACCAGAGATAATTGCCTGGTATCGTTCATCGTTGTTATGTCTTATCTACATTATAACGGACAATTTTTAAATTAAGCTTTGAATACGTTTTAAATATTGCTGGAATTTAAAATCTTACTTAACGCGGTTTTACATTGTAATACAATTCTCAAGTATTTAAAGGAGAATGCAACCCTGACATGATAAGTTGTTAGAGTTTTTTGAAATTTTTGAAATAATAAATACTTCGATCAGGGAAGTTTTTTCGTACAAACACTTAAGACTTGTATTATAGTGTGAAACAGCCTTTAGAAGTAAAATTTTGAAGCAAAAAAATTTATAATAAGATGAAATGTGTCGCATATGTAAGAGAGCCAAAATTTATAATTTCTATAGCATACTTTTGTGGGCACGAAATGTTACACTCAGCCAGCAGTAAAAACCTCCAAATTAAAGTTTGGTTTAGGTTTTAGTTCAAGTTGTAGAATAAAAACAAACAAACCACAAACACAACTAGATTTTTGCATTTTTTCTATTTAAGGGGTAACTACATACGTTTGTCAATTTATAAGTCATTTAATTGCAAATAAAAAAAATATTTCATAGTCACGCTTTTTTTCTAATCGCTTTAAACATAAAGAGTAAATTTTTAAAAGAAAGCCACTTTTTAAACAAGAAATGTTACTTAAAAAATTTTCTTACCAAAAAATTCAGTGTTTACATAAAAAAGGTAGTTGTTACTCGAAAATATTTTGTCTATTAAAAAGGGCACTTTAAACATAAAAATTAGCTTTTTTACTTAAAAATTCACTACACTTAAAGATGCTTTTACACTTTCTTGCCAATCACCCCTCAAATATTTACATAAAAGTTTAAACTTAACAAAATATTTAGTGAAAAATATATTGAAGAAGTGGTATATACACTTCCGTTTCCTGCTTGTTGAAAATTAGTAACAGTTTGTTAAAAATACATACAAAACAAAAAAAAAAAAAAAAAACAAGAAAATAAAACATGCAATAACACAACAAGACAAACATCCAAAACCAAAAAATCTACATACGAGGACGAGTACTCGTAATACTAAAATGTAGAATTTGCATATTGTCGCCGGCACTACCTATCAAGTCTTCCAGTTATGCATTCTCTATTTGCAATGAACTTCTTGCTGTCTCTTAACAGAAAACTCTTGTTAGTGTTTTTATATTTTTTCCAGAGTATTTTGCTGTTTTAGTTTAGATGACGTTTAAAAATTCAGTTGCACTCAGTCACTTCTAGATCGTGTGGATTGAATTTGTTTTAATTTTGCATAAACATTTAATTGTTTTAGTTTTAGGAAAAGTTTAAGTCATAAATAAGAACTAAAAAATTTTCATTTTATTTTTGTTATTTTGCAAGGAAGCATTGTCAACAATAATAAAGTTCTTCTTGTTGTTGCTGTTGTTAGTTGCAGTTTAATGCTGCCTGCTATCTAATTTGTATCATAACCGTCGTTGCGCTCGAAGTTTCTAAAATGTCATCTTTTTAATATTTAAGGATTTCAATGATGCTGTTTTAAAAATACGACAAACTTTTTAAATGTTACTTTATAATGGCAAATTAAATGAGAAACTTGGAAAGAAAATGTAGCATTAGTTGAACAAATTTTTTTTAAATGCAGAAAATTGTTAGAAATATTTTGTTGGTTTTTTTTTTTTTTTTTTTTGGATACTTCAGGTGCTCATTTGTGTACTTTCGAAAATAAATATTAAAAGTTTTTTGCTCATGAAACTTATATTTCTTTCGGGCTATAATTATTAAACTATTCAAAACTAGAGTATCTAGGATATCACAAAACAGTAAAAATTTAAGATTAAAGTTATTTAAAGATACGTAAGAGATTATATTTGATCAGAGAAATCAATATACATCAGTGATGGAAAATTCAGTACTATGGTTCTATGTTCAGTACTTTTTTCTTTCAAAGATACCACGGTACTCCCACGTCCGTTTAAGTACTCTTCTTTTGTTATGCTTCTTTGTTTAGAAATTTAGCGTTGATATTTTTTTTACCATTGACAACCAGGGCTGTGGAGTCGTCAACAAAAAGTACTAACTCCGACTCCAACCGCTTAAATTCCAACTCAGACTCCTAACCTTAATGCTTAATGTGTATGAGACTGGTCCTTATTTGACTTTAAACTTTTTTTATAGCTTTTAATCATAGCTGGGGAATTTGGATTGGAATTAAAAATCATTACGATTAGAGAAATAAAATAATCTAATCATTAGAATTGAATATTGATAAAAATTTCAGATTACTAATTGATTTGATTAGAAATAATCAAAAATCTAATCACAATTAGTGACGATTAGCATTTCTAATCAAATCTAATCAAAACTAATCCAAAAAATAATTGATTAGATTTCTTGATTATTTTTCATTAGATTTGATTAGAAATGCTAATCGTCACTAACTGTGATTAGATAAATAAAAGAAAAAAAATCCGTGCATTTTTACTTGCCAATAATTTTGAACACTTTAATTTGAATAAAACAAAAATTACAATCTTACAAAACAAAGATTCTACTTTCAATGTTAAGTAAACAAAAAAATATACTTGTACTTCCACAAAACACGTTGAAAATTAACATTAATAATAACACAACAACAAAGTGAACCAGCTGTGTCAAGTGTTAAGTTTAAGAACAGGGTGCCCCGTATGCAATTTTATGCAATATTCAAAAACTGTTACATTATGTAAATATATCAACAAATGTGATAAATAAATATTTTCTTTTCACAAAAATAGTTAAAAATAGTTGATCTAATCAAATCTAATCAAAAACAAGTCAGAGTGCTATATTCGGCTGTGCCGAATCTTTGATACCCTCCACCGACAGTTCGAATGTTTAAGGAGTAATATCTGTATGATGTTATTATAATCTTGAACTGTGACGATTTGTTATTAATTATGGTTTAAGGCAACCAAACTGTTTTCCGGTAGAAGGGTTTATATGGGGCCTAGGGTAAATTATGGACCGATCATCACGAAATTTCACAGCGTCATTTCTAGTCCTTTAAAACTGTGACGTACCAATTTCTGTTATGATAGCATTATTAATTATGGTTTTAGGTGTACTGAACTGTTTTCCGGGAGTAGGGTTTCTATGGGGCCTAGGGTAAATTATGTACCGATCTTCACGAAATTTCACAGTATCATTTATAGTCCTATAAAACTGTGACGGGCCAAAATTTGTTATGATTGCATTATTTTTTACGGTTTTAGGCGTACTAAACTGTTTTCCGGTAGTAGGGTTTATATGGAGCCCAAGGTAAATTATGCACCGACCGTCACGAAATTACACAGTGTTATGTCTTGTCCTAAAAAACTGTGACGTACCAAATTTTGTTACGCTAGCGTTATTTTTTACGGTTTTAGGCGTACTAAACTGTTTTCCGGAAGTAGGGTTTATATGGGGCCCAGGGTAAATTATGGACCGATCTTCACGAAATTACACAGTTTTATTTCTTGTGCTATAAAACTTTGATGTATCAAATTTTGTTATGATAGCATTATTTTTTACGGATTTAGGCGTACTAAACTGTTTTCCGGGAGTAAGGTTTATATGGGGCCCAGGGTAAGTTATGGACCGATCTTCACGAAATAACACAATTTTATTTCTTGTCCAATAAAACTTTAATGTACCAAATTTTGTTATGATAGCATTATTTTTTACGGATTTAGGCGTACTAAACTCTTTTCCGGAAGTAGGTTTTATATGGGGCCTATGGTAAATTATGGACCGATCTTCACGAAACTTAACAGTTTAATTTTTAGTCCTATGTAACTGTGACTTGCCAAAATTTGTAAGTATAGCATTGTTAGTTAGGGTTTTAGGCTTAATATACTGTTTTCCGGGAGTAGGGCTTATATGGTCCCTAGGGTAAATTATAGACGGATCGTCTCGAAAATTTTACAGCGTGATTTCCAGTCGAATTAAACTAACCTTTGCAAACTCCTATATCATTCCGTGCATTCTTCCACCAGTTATGTTAGTTTTTGTAACAAAATTATCAATTTTTTTTAGGTGGTGGTTCCACATTTTGATTCATAGCTCAGATCCTATTGAACCGATTTTGCTGAATTTCAATCCCAAACTGCTTAGGATAACTGCAAGCAATTTGACACCAAGTTTGTTGATTTCTTTTGAGTTTTTCGAAAGTGAGCGTGTTTTCAACAGATGGACAGACGGACAGACAGACGGACATGGCTAAATCGACTTAAAATTACTCAAGGACCGAGAATATATATACTTTATAGGGTCTGAGATGAATAGTAAAAAAGTTTCACACGGAATGACAAACTGAATATACCCTCTTCACAACTAATTGTGGTGGAGGGTATAATAATCAAGAAATCTAATCAATTATTTTTTGGATTAGTTTTGATTAGATTTGATTAGAAATGCTACTCGTCACTAATTGTGATTAGATTTTTAATTATTTCCAATCTTATCAATTAGTAATCGTCTAAAATGGCTGACTAATCATAATTAATCAATTTTTCAGCACAATTAAAATTTCTAATCCAATTACTAATCATTAGGATTTCTAATCATTATTCCCAAGCTATGCTTTTAATATAGCAAGAAAAGGATTTAGTAAACATTTCGAATCAATATTTTAAATATAGCATCTCCAATTTCGAAGTATTTTTATTTTGGAAATTATTAGAAGTTTTTGTGGGTACTTCGACTCCGGTATAAAAACCTCAACTCCGACTACACAGCTGTATGACAACGTTGCCTACACAAAATTTATTCTTATCAAAGGTATGTATCAATGGCTTAATATAAAAAAGCTGTAACTCGGTGTTTTGTTTGTTTACAGGGGAAGAAAAAACCTTATGATATCCGAAAAGTTTAAGATATAAAAAGTTTAAATGCGATTTTTAATAAGACGATGTAAATAATTGTATATTTTAAAATTTAAAAGCAATATGCATTTGGCATTTGTCTACCAGAATAAAACAAAAGTATTTTTTTTTAAATTGAGTTGGTATATTTTAATGTCAGTTATCCTCATCATAATTTTGCTGTTGAAATTTAGCCTGCTCGGTTCATAAATGTCTGAGATATGAACAAAAAAAAATTATGTATTTTAGTTTTTAGTTTTTTATTTTAAAATTTTTTTTCCAAAAAAAAGTACAATAAGGTTGAATAAAGTACTCTTTTACTTGGTGGTCAGTACCATCTAAATTTTTAAATTTTCGATCACTGATATACATATAAAAATTGTTAAATTGAGAGCTCATTCTTCGGATAGCTATCGAAAAAATGTTTAGAAAGCCACTATCAAAACGTATATATAACTCATATAAAAAAAATCTTGGATGCGGGAATCTATAACCCGTAACCCCTTCTTAGAACTCATTATTTGTTATTTTTTCATTTAAATATACTTATGTCTTTTTCTGAGTTTATGAAAAACTTTTTCGATCACTCCCTCTTTCTTAAGTATTCACCAAAAGTCAAATCAAAAAAAAACGTTAAAATCGGCTAAAGCCGTTTGGCTGTAATTAATTTAGGCCAAAAAAAAGGGGGAAAATTTCCTATAGTGGATTGGATTACAATTTGCAAATTGGACTGAAAGTATTGAATTATTATAACAATTATATTATTTATAAAGATAATATAAATGCTGGAAAATTTAATAGGGACTGAAAGCTCAAGTTGAACAATACTGAACTCAAAAGCATAAAAAAAGTTAAAAGCAAGCTTAGTCGCATATTGTTGAGTTGAGCTGTCGATATGTATATTTATTCTGGGTCCTTCGGAAAGCTTAAATTACGCTAACTTCCGCACAACTCGGCAGAAAATAACAATTTGGGTGTCAAATCAATCAAAATCGCTTGAGTAGAAAAAGAGTAATGCAACCAAATGTGG
This sequence comes from Pollenia angustigena, assembly GCA_930367215.1. Lineage (NCBI taxonomy): Eukaryota > Metazoa > Arthropoda > Insecta > Diptera > Polleniidae > Pollenia > Pollenia angustigena. Next base: position 253,827,814 of record OV884057.1, read on the forward strand.
AACACCCCATAAAATATTAACAAAAACTAAGAACAATTGGTGACAGAATGCACCGATTGTCATTATTTTCAACAAGTTAATTTTATGTCACGGAAATCATGTTAGTACGACTAAAAGCGTAAAGAAAAATGCTTTTGTTGTGAACTTGCGTCTAATCTAGTTTCATAAGATTTGAATTCGAACCACAAAATTTATCGCACGCCCCATATAAAATCCAAAATCGGAAAACGCTACACCTTAAACCGTTAAACTTAAGCCCTTATGACACTACATTTTTAATGCATTGTTCAAGTTTTGGTGAACAGTGCAAATATAAAGTAATAGAAAAATTTACCAAGTGCGAAGGGTTCAGCTGTATTAAGATAAATGGCAAACTGTCAAACATTTTACTAAAGTTATCGATAAAAAATGAAGTTATGTCAAAAAAAATGTAAAATTGTTCAACTTAAAATTGACATTTCAAGCTTGAAATATTAAAAGTGTTGCTGAATCAGCGGTTTATGGGCAAATTCAGCGATTTACTTCTTTTTGTTTTTAGGTTTCTCATAAACAAAAAGTTGGCAACATTTAATAAAATTAACAGAACAGGGATGGCTAAGTTGTTTCAATTGTACTTTTTTGTTGACACTTTTTAAACTAAGATTTATAATACCTTTTTGTGGTGTTTTTTTTAGATCATTAATAAAATTAATTTCAGCTATAAAAATAATTTAGTACAATTAGGTAAAATTTTTAAAGGTTGTTGGTATAATTTTAAAAATGTTCAACACCATCCCTGAAACAAAACCATAACAAGAGAAAAAAAAACTAAAAAACTTTGTTTACATTTTTTATAATTTGCTCTTTCTAGCATTTACCGTTCCTTTCTATCAATTCTGTATCAATTAATGAATAAAAAATGTTGTGTCATAAGGGCTTTAATAATATTGTTGTAAAATTTAGCCCATTACATTTGAATATCTTGAAGATAGGACTTCCAAAGACCCTATATAAAATCCGTTTTCGAATATTAGCCAAGGTAAAGCCTTAAGGCCTAACCATAATGTGCTTAAGTTGGCTTAATCGAATGTGCGAATGCATGTTTATCATACGAGGATAATCATACTGAACTTAAGAAAAGTTTTTGTTAAGTTTTATGAAATTGTCATTTACTTAAGCAAAGTGCGAAACCGATCGCACATTCCGTACGGAATCAAATGTTTTTTGATTTTGTTTTTGTTTTTTTAAATACATTTCAGATCTTTTTGTTAATTTTTGACAGTAGTTTAAGCAAGGCTATGCATATTATGGTTAGGCCTTAAAACCCTCTCAAACGTCTCTTCAAAAAATGAAAATTGTGGGATTTTTTTAAAGAACTCGAAATTATTAAGACAGTTTTTGAAAATTCCCTTAATTTAAATTTCTATCTGTTTTGCTTTGTAAATGAATTTTTCAAAGTTATTACAGAGCAACCTTAATAAGAATGTTCAGCTCTGTAATTGTGTGTGCCTCTAAGAGTTTACGACGAATTCGCATATCAAAACAAAATGGGCAACGTTGTGCAATGAACAGTAATGGTAACTTATCTGGTTTTGTAGAACCCACTAGATTATTGATTGACATGAAAATATCAAAATTCTTGCCGCCGAGCTCTTACAAATTGTACGCTCATGAGAATTTTTCGACAATTTTTAAACGCTTTAAACTCATGCTTAAATTGGTCTGTAAGGAAAAATTTGCCTTTAAAACTTTTAAGCAATTATTTTCTGAATAGTTTTCTTATGGTCTCGCAACGTATGCGCGGGCGTAGTCCTGATAAAATAGTACAAATTCGTGTCTGGTATCATATTTCACGCGTTTTTTCAAACAAAATTCACAATAAATAAATTAATTGTGTTTGGTAGAAGTCGCTAGTAATATAAGCGAACCTTTTGGACCAATTAAACACTGAACACATAGCTAACGCCATGGATTTTTAGTTTTTGCATTGATTCGAATATGTGGCCGAGCTTTACCTACGATTGCAAAAGTGACTTTATAATAGAGTTCAAAACCTTTCTAAGCATGCAAAATGGCATTTTAACTTTTTTGATAGGCACAATCGGTTCAAAAACATTTTTAAAATTTTTCTCATGGACATTTATTTTTAAATGTTTCCCGTTACAATAATTACATACAAATATAAATATTGTGTTAAGATCGATAATCAAAATCCTTAACATCTGATATTGAATTCATTTTTTATTTTGTTCTTTATAAATTTTAATAAACACATGCATTTCTTTAACGCACAAAAGACAGTCACGTTTTCAAAACTGTAAACAATCAGCTTTTCTAGACTTTGAACAAGAACAAAAAACAATATAAAACTCTTATTTGAATGAGAAATATAAAATCTCACAATACTCAGACACATACTCGAGTTCAGTGGTAGACTAAAGACTCAGCTGTTGGGTGACAGCAATAAAACATTATAAAAAATAGAAAAAGTTTATTTGTAACATTTTCAACACAATAAAAGAAATATGTACAAATATAAATATTTTTGTATAGAATACTTGTGTATTTGTTAAAAGTGTGTGGAAAACAGTTGAAACAACTATAAAAACTGATTAAACGCTTTAATGATTTTCCATTTGTAAACAACAAAACACATACACTTTAAGTGAAACACCCACATACTCAAACACAGATGCAGAAAAATTTCAAAACATTTTCAACACAACAACCGAATGAAATCAAAAGTGTTGAAATTCAAAACAACAATGGAAACAGTCATTTATTTTCTAATGTACACAAACATACGCCCTTGTAAATACACCCAACAAACACGGCGGTTTGATTTAAATTTAAAAATGATTTTAAATCAAACCCTTGGTCTTGTGCTAGAAAGTTTATTTAAGCCCTTATGACACTACATTTTTAATGCATTGTTCAAGATTTGGTGAACAGTGCAAATATGTATAAAGTAATAGAAAAATTTACCAAGCGCGAAGGGTTTTGCTGTATTAAGATAAATGGCAAACTGTCAAAAATTTTACTAAAGTTATCGATTAAAAATGAAGTTATGTCAAAAAAAAAAAAATGTAAAATTGTTCAACTTAAAATTGACATTTCAAGCTTGAAATATTAAAAGTGTTGTTAAATCAGCGGTTTATGGGCAAATTCAGCGATTTACCGCTTTTTGTTTTTAGGTTTCTCATAAACAAAAAATTGGCAACATTTAATAAAATTAACAGAACAGGGATGGTTAAGTTTTCTAAATCAAGTTCTCTCCTCATGAGGACCCAGAATATATATATACTTTATAGGGTCTTAGATCATTACAAACGGAATGACAAACTTATATTTACCCTTTTCCATCTGAGGTGAAGGGTATAAAAAGAATAATTTTTGGGATTTCAGTATTTTGATTATAACTCAGCCATTTTTTAACGAGATTTATATACCGAGGTGTTTAAGAAGAAATTTGCCAGTTAGTTGGGTTATAAATCTTGGACTCGGGAAGATCTATAGTTCCCTAAAGTGGGTATGTAAAAAAAAAAATATTATTTTGGTCATAACTTTTTCGTATCTGAACCGATTTTTCCGGGTTTTTCAAAAAATATTTTCTACTAAAAATGTCCGATCTTTTAAGGCGTAGCCATAGGTCATATTACAGTCAAAAATATCAGGTTATTATAAAATTTTTGAAATTTTTTGTATGGGAGGTACCACGCCCACTTCTCCAACCCCCGCCCACATTTTGTGGGTTGGTGTGTATTTATAACTTAAATCTTTGCACCAAATTTGGAAACTTTGGCTCTTGCCATTCTCCAGATATACAGAAAAAAGCAATAAAAATACAACAACAACAAGGGATTTTTGGCAAAAATTAGAGGCAGTCGTAGTTTTTTGCACATATCTCAGCCATTTGTGGACCGATCTTTCTGAATTTCAATAGCAAACAATTCCGGACCATATGTGACATAAATGTATAATAACCTGGCCCCCATCATATATGGGGTCTTCGGAAAATCTATTTCAACGGTCAGACGGACAGACGGACATGGATACTTTATAGGGTCTTAGATCAATATTGTAGAAATAACAAACGGAATGACAAACTTATATATACCCTGAGCTGAAGGGTATAAAAACTAAAAAACTTTGTCTACATTTTTAATAGATTGCTCTTTCTAGCATTTAACGTTTCTTTCTATCAATTCTATATCAATTAATGAATAAAAAATGTAGTGTCATAAGGGCTTCAGTAATACTAATTGTTTTGTTTTGTAATATTATTTACTAACTTCAACATTATTTACTTTTCGAAGAACGAGATAGCAAATACACATTATCTTCCGTCTCGTGTCTTGTGTTCTCTGTGGCATTTAATTTTTCACTCAAAAATTATTTTATATTCCTTACAAGTTATTTTACTTTAATTGTTAAAGCACTGCTACACGTTCAATATATATTAAAGGCGACCCAGTATTGCGATTTTAATTGAACGTGTAGCATGCAGTATTTCATTCAGATCATGTGATAAATATTGAATGTTTAGCATACTTCTTTGTTATAAATACGTTAGTAAAAAAAAAAAAAAAAATAGAACAAATAAGAAATTTAAATATTTTGTAATATATAGAAAAATGTTATTTAGTATTACTTGAACTTTTTATTATAATTATTTAAAATTGATTAAGCTTGAGGTCTTTTTATAAAAAATGATAATTTATTTAATTGTTTTTCAATATTTCGCTATCCTTTGGTTAGCATCTTCAGGAAATTAACAAAGTTTAATAAAAACAAAAAACCATAACAAAATAAAATAAACAATTAAATATAATATAATTTTTTATAAAAAGACCTCAAGCTTAATCAATTTTAAATAAATATAGAAAAATGTTTAACTAAAGTTTGTGCATTTTCGAAGAAGCCAACCAGCTAGTTAAACAGGCGGTTTTTTATTTTCTCGCGGCATTTTTTAAACTTCGACCGTACCCCACAGCACAAAAATAATGGTTATACTGACGCAATAAATATTGTACGTGCGCGATCCATCAATCGATTAAAATGGATCGCGATCCAAATAACACAATATTGATCCTAAAAGATATGCGATTTAAATCGACATGTCAAAATTAATCTTTCTCTTCAGTGTTGACAAGTTTATTATTTATGAGAAAACCACTTAATAAAAATTTGATAAAACATTGTTTATATTCAGATCATTATAAATTTGAATTAAAGTGTCCAAATCAAACCATTTAAAAAGGTTTGACAATTGGTTTGACTTGGCGTTTGCTGGGTATAAACAAGATGAGAGCGAAAGAAAGATTGAATGGAATACAAATAAATAAAAATACTTTCAGGGTCGGTCGGTATTGCAAAACAATGACAATTTATTTTGTATGAAAATAAAAAAAAAATCAACAGGGAAAAAGTCATTGTACTTGTATAGAACAACAACAATATTTAAATAAAAAAAATAAAAAAATATATGAAAAAAGTAACGAATAAAGAAAAAAGTCACAGCTGCTAAATGTCTGTTAAAATTAATGTCTCTACGGGAACATACATTCAAAATAAAAGGACTATTTTTACACACACTTATGTCAACATACACATTATTCTATGCATGTGTTGTGTGTATGTGCAGGGATTAAAGCAATTCAAAAATAAAACATTCACTACATAAATATAATGCATTTTTCAAAAAAGGTACAATAAATTATTTTATTTTTTTTTTAATTTAATATTTCTTTTTTGTTGTACGTTGTTTTTCTTTTTATTTTTGCTTCTTCGCTTAAAAACATAATAAGAAAAAGTACGTTTAAAAAACACATGTGGCTTTTATTATACCGTTTCGTGTTTGCATATAAGGAAATTGCAATTTCCTTAAAACGTGTCTCAGGATAATATTAAAGGTTTTGCTTTTTCTTAAGATGTTTCCAAAAATTATGCAAATGTGAAAAAAAAATTTACACAAAAAAGCATTCGTTAAATTATGCACAATTTTAGTCTCAACAGCTACTGCAGACTTAAAATTGGAATTAAGTTTTAAAGTAAACAAATTAAAATCTTAAACCAATATATCTTCCAAAACACGGAAAAAAGTCCGCCATTTTTTTTCAATTAAACCATTAATCAAAAAAAAGATCAATTTTAATTAAAAATCTAATGAAGTGAATTAAACGTTTAATTATATCAACAACAATACGGCAGAAAATGTTGTTAATATAAAAAAATTATTATTTGATACTTTTAATTGGTTTACTGGTCCAAATTTAATTACTGCCTGTTTTTAGAAAACGTAAACCAGTGAGTGAGTGAGAAATTTTATTGAAAACAACAATAAAAAACGAAAATTTGTTTTTGTTTTCAATATAATTTCTCACTCACTCACTTGTTTACGTTTTCTAAAAACAGGCAATTAGTTTTTTAATTTATAACCAGTGTTGCCAGAAGTAGAGGAAAATCCCTACATGTAGGTATTTTTGGTACTTAAATAGAAGCGTAGGGAAAAACGGACAGATTTTTCATAACCTCCAAAATGTAGGGATTTTTCATCATATCGTATTATGTATAAAAAAAATGTAAATAAAAACGGTTTTAAATGATATTTTATTGTCCAAAACGGTTGAAAAAAATTGTTTCTCCTAATAAAGCTTTAAAATATATTTCCAGAGTTGTTTGTGGTTTAAAAAGTTCGCGACACTTATAATATGTATATGTTTTTTCTTAGTTATCATTCAATAGGTGTGATCCCGTACTTTTTGGGTAAAGTTCGGTAAAATGAGAGTAAAAAAAAATTTCTCTCACTTATAGACAAAAATGTACAAAAGTACGCGAACAATAAAAACCAAGAGGCTTATTCTGAATTGCGATGCGAAAATCAATACGATGCGCAAATGAAATGCGATGCGAAAGAAAATTAGTATTCGGTTAGATTTTCGCAATCGCATTCGCAATTTATTTCAATCGTGGCAACGCTGCTCAAATAAACGTCAATGTGAACACAAACATCAAATAAAAAATAAGTAAATTGTTTGTGTTTGGCCGTAAAAATTGTTTATTTTGGACATTCTGTAAGAAAAAAAAAATAATAAAAATGGATTCTGTGGCTCTGTGGTTCGACGACGAAGATGGGCATGAGCAAAATGAAAAGATACAGAGAAGATTGTTTAGAAGCAAATCCGATATTAAAAGCTTGAATGGAAAAAGGTAATTTATTTTGATGCTTGCGAAAAATAAACGTTTACTTTTGCAGAATATTTCTTTTTTCAGCTTTATAAAAAAAAATTTTCACTTATAGGTGGTCCATTGATATTTAGTTCTTCAGTTAACGTTTGCCACAAAGTATTTGCCGACTGACGTGCATTTGGTGTTTTCAAATGGCCTCTTGCCAATTAAAAGCACATACAAATGATTTTTTTTTAGTTTTTTACTTATTTTAGGTCAAAGCTTTAATATTTTGTATAACTAATGTTTTTCTTCTATTTTAATGATAATATGTAATGCGTAGGGATTTTTGTAGGGGAAATTTTTTCAACGTATAGGGAAAAATCGGATTTTTATTAGCATGTGTAGGTATTTTTTCGAAAAAGCCACTGGCAACACTGTTTATAACACACATTTTTTTAATTAAATTCAACTTTTATTTATTTTCTTCAACCCTTTTGAATTTAGTTAAAAATTATTTAGGAGACTTCTATTTTTAGAGAATGGTACCTATAACAACCAGAAGACATAAACATTTGCCAATGCAAAGGAAACAAATCCCCCGTTACTAAATGACTTAACCTTAAAATACATAACCAAAAAAAAAAAATAAGCAAACACATAACTATATTTATTTTAGAATCCTTTAATTATAAATTTAGAAAAAGTTATAAGACAATTTTGTTTATTTGATTAAAAAGATCTTTGAACAGCCTCTTATTTGCTAATTTTTTCATATAAAAACTATCGGGTACACGGGCTCCCCCGTTATGTGTTTGCGTCGATGTCATCTTTGGAAGCTTAAAGTTATGTAACCGCTAAACCAAATTTAAATAAATGGTCAACAAAACGACTCAAAAAGACCTGAGTTTTCTAGTTCCGAAGTTTCAATACTCTTCTAGAATTGGTTTTGCAGCTAGATCCGTTTAAAGTTGCTAGTGAAAACACGGATGACAGGTTATGCGTTCTACGGTTAATCACTAATTGACTACTTGTTTAAACGACTTGTGTACATACATATGTACATATGTGAAATGTAATAAATACAAAAACAGATTATTTTCGAGCTTGATTAAAGAAAATAAGTAAGAAGTTTTTAAAGTGTGTTGTATATGTACACTCAAAAAAGTTTTACATCTACAGTTCTCCGTTTAGTTAAAATTAAACCAAAATATAGTTTTTTTAGTACGAAAATTACTTTTTAACTTTTTAGGAACGTTGTTTAAAAAACAAATTACAAACGACGAACGAAATTTCCGTTCATTTAAAATATTCTGTTGTTTTTTTTTTTGTTTTTTTCCAAAAACATAGCTTGTTGATTTTTTTTTATAAGAAAAAAAAATCTGCCTCTAAAAGGAAAACAATTTTATTTCAAAAATTGTCCGGAAAAATAGACAAAATCAATAAATAAATCGTTTTTTGAAAATCTCGTTTGTAAATCATAGATATAAGATACCATTTTTTCAGGAACGCTATTATACATTAAATTATGCACAATTTTTCTGGAGATAAGAAAATTTAAAAGAATTTCAACAAGGTATGTCCATTAGGGTGGCCGTTATTTTCTTTTTTTTTTATTTCTTTTATTCTCCCCCCCCCCAAATCGATTCAATTTTGTGTTAAAAAAATACAAAATAATGTCGTAGCGATAAGTTGTGTTTTAGGGGGGCGTCACTCACCCTCAAAGTTTGCCTTCAAGCCATTTATTCAAATGTTATTTGTTTTCATATGACTATCTCTTAAAAACAACATTTTACAAGAATATGATATACGACAATATTTAAGCTCTTCTAGTCGACAACATTAGCCTTGCAGAAAGTTTTTTGCTAAAATTAATATTTTAGAAAATAATTAAGAAAATAACAACAAAATGCCAAATATTTATATTATATATTATATGTATATAAAACGTATATAAATTTTTGATATTGTGTTGTTATTTTCTTAATTATTATCTAAAATATTAATTTTAGCAAAAAACTTTCTTCAAGGCTAATGTTGTCGACTAAAAGAGCTAAAATATTGTCATATATCATATGTAATCATCATATGAAAACAAATTACATTTGAATAAATAGCTTGAAGGCAAACTTTGAGGTGCGGACGCCCCCCCCCCCCCCTTAAACACAACTTTTCGCTACGAAATTTTTTTTATATTTTTTTACACAAAACTGAACCCATTTGGGGGGAGAGAATGTAAGAAATCAAAAAAAAAAAAAGTTCTCGATACAACTAACGGCTACGCTAGGGTCCATATGTACATCTTTCCCACAAAATATCACTAAATCCCTAATTTTTTTCATATTTAGTTCTAGTTAAGAGCTCAAACGACGACTGGGCGAATTTAATGAACTGTGCCATAAAATTTGCCTTAACCTTATTTTTCAAAAGCAACATTAATTGAAAAGATGCTTCTGAAATAATAAATTATGTAAAAGACTTATGGCCATTTTCTCATTAGGCGATTATCTTTTTTCCCAACGAAAAACTACACATTAAAGAAATTTGGTTTTCTCAATGTCTCATTTGCTTCGATTTTATCGCAAAGCTAACCGGCACTCATCTGCCAATTATTTATTTTCCTTTTATTTGCCGTACAGATAAATTTAATCAGCTGACTCCCAACTTTTACATGTATTTTGAGTGGCGTTGCCAGCTGAAAACTTTGTTTTTTGTCGGTATATTGATAAAACCAAAATCGTTAACGGACAGTTTATCGGTCCAATAAATATATGTTGACATTAAGTAACAGACAGTTTTTCGATACATTGAGAAAATGGCCATTATACTTGCTTAAGTCGTTAATGAATTAAAATCTGTTTTCTTGCCTTTCATAGATGTTAAAAATCAAATAACTTTAATGGACTTGTTGTTTAAAATAACCAACCTATTTAAAGAAGTCGATAGCGAATTTATTATTTATTAGAAATTTATTATCAGAAGTAGAAGAAGTCGTTTTCTCAAAAGAGTTGTCGCCATGGCTCCGTGCAATAACTCCCAGGTGCAATAAGTCCCAAGAAAAAAATGAAATAAGACCCAAAAATTTTTCATACAAATGTAAGAGTAATTTCATTATGAAATAGCTCCCAGCCCTCTCGGTTTTATTTCATTTTTTTTTGGAAGTTATTTCATTTTTTGCCTGGAAGTTATTTCATAATGAAATAAGTCCTCAAAAAAATTAACGTGGAAGTTATTTCATTTTATTTTGGTTTTCGGTGTTATTTCATTTGCTGTAGAAGTTATTTCATTTATTGTGGGAGTTTTTTTATTTTCAATTATTTGCAATTTCTTAAAATTGTTTAAAATTTTAAACGGTATTTATAACGGGATATTTCAAACTATTTGAATACAATGACTTAAGTTTATCAAAGAAGAAAATTTTGCTAATTGCAATTGCAGTGTCTTATGGTTACCGGCTATGCAGTGAAGCTTTAGGCTTTAGGAAATATCGCCCAAAGAAAAATCGCCCAAAAAAAAAAAAAAAAATGAAAAAGCGCCCAAAAAAATTGCATGTAAAATTGGGCCTGATTTCATATGAAAAATTGCCCAAAATTGTTGGGCTATTTTTCATTATTGTTGGGTGATTTTTCGTTTTTTAATGTTGTATAAAAAATAGCCCATTTTTTTTGGGCCATTTTTAATTTTTAAAATTCTACCATAATCTACATAGCAGAGAAAACCATGTTTTATTATGGTTGCAAACAACAAAACTATTTTTCAAGAAACTAATTTAACCATAATATGGTTGTCGGTGACAATGATTTGGTTAAATTAAACATAATATGGGTAGAATTTTTTTAAAAATGGTTTTGTAGCTTTTTCTCTAGGTTATATTAAATATATATATATCGAAAATAAGGATTTTCTCTTCTATGGTATAACAAATACTTGCTTCGCTAACTAAAGTTTCTCGGTATAGCCGGCCTTCGGCCGGTCGCAAGGATTTTCTCCTCTATGGTATAACAAAGACCGGCTTCGCTAACTAAAGCTTCTCTGCGTAGTCGGCCTTGTTCGGAAACAAGGCAGTTTTTCGAAGCTTTACTTATCGAAACCGGTTTTTGTTAGACCATAAAGGAGAAAATCCTTGCGCCCGGCCAAAGGCCGCCTATACAGAGAAGCTTTAGTTAGCGAAGCCAGTATTTGTTATACCATAGAAGATAAAATCCTTATTTTGGATATAAATATATATATATTTAATATATACACCCGCAGTAAAAGCTATAAAAATATTTTATCCATATTATGTTTAATTTAACCAAATCATTGTCACCGACAACCATATTATGGTTAAATTAGTATCTTTAAAAAAATCTCTTGAAATTTTAACGGTATTTTAAAAAAAAATTTACACATTTTTGATTATAAGTTAAGTTGCGGACGTTATGACAATTCTTCGATGGACATTATGACACTTTTAAAAGTGTCATAAAGACCAAGGACACTACGACACTGGACGTTATGACATGTCACCTAAATTTATATGAATAATAAACACTTTTTTGCAAATTGAGTAATTTTTTTTTTTTTTTTTATGGGAAAAAATTCGTTTTTGCTTTTTGGGTCATTTTTCATTTTCTTTTTGGGCCCTTTTTCGTTTTTTTTTTTGGCAAGATTTCATATTTACCTTTTTGGGTCATTTTTCATGTTCGCTTGGGCGATTCTTCATTTGGGCGATTTTTCATTTATTTTTTTGGGCGATATTTCCTACAGCCGAAGCTTTAGTTAGCGAAGCCGGTGATTGTTATACCATAGAGTATAAAATCCTTGAGCCCGGCCTAAGGCCGGCTATGCAGAAAAGCTTTAGTTAGCGAAGCCGGTGTTTGTTTTAGTTAGCGAAGCCGACGTTTGTTATACCATAGAGGAGGTAATCCTTGTACCCGGCGTGCTTAAACTGCAAGCAGTTACCATTGCAGGAGGTCAGGATATAATAAAATGCCCCATTTGTTGTCAAAATGTCGAGGACTCAATATTAGTTTTTTGGTAACCTAATATGTAAATATTCAAGTAAAACGAATACATATATAATAAATTTCTTTGGAAGTTGTTCCATTTTTTTTTTGGGTCTTATTTCATTTCTTTTCGATGGAAGTTATTTCATTAATGTCTTTAGGAGTTATTTCATTATGAAATAACTCCCAAAAGTTGGGGTTTGTTTCATTTAAGACTTGGAAATTATTTAATTTTTTTGGGATTTATTTATTTTTTCCAGTTTGGGACTTATTTCATTTATTTTGGGATTTAATTCATTGGGAGTTATTGCACTGGGACTTATTGCACCTGGGAGTTATTGCACGGAGCCGTCGCCATCACAGCGGTGAAATATGTCTAAAAAATTCTTTAAAAAAAAGTATAGTTTTTCCTATAAATTTTTATTTTCAACAGTTCTTTAAACCCTCGTTTGATTGGAAGCTCGCTAAATTGCATAGAAAAGTTACTTCACGAGAAAATGTTAGATAATTTTGTACAGGGTAGTTTATGCCGAGAGAAATTAAGCAAGTTTCCGAAGAATCAAAAGATTATTCCAAACTTTATTTATAATTATGACCTTCAAATTACAAGCCCACTTGGATCCCACACATCGTCAAGTTGTGACTTTTATATATTTGTTGTGTTTGTTTTCGATTTCAAGCTTTTTTCACGCTTAAGTTAAGAATTTTTATTTTTGCTTATTTTTAAGCGTATCTTATAAGTTCTTTTTGCAAATGTACTTTTAGCTATAAAAATAAAAAATTATTTTCTTTAAAAAACTTGTTATCTTTATAGTTAAAAATTAGAAACAAAAGTTAAAATCCGTAATTTTTACGGAAATGGTAGTTTGTTGTTTTGGATAGTTAAATTTTAGAAACAAAAGTTCAAATCAGTAATTTCTACAGATATTAGTGAATTATTTTTTAACATTTAAAAATAAAAGAATTTTAAGTCTGCACTGAAAGAAAAATGCTTCATATATTTAATGAATCATTTTCATAAAAAAATTTTCCTTGGGTAAATGAAAATGTTCATTGTCTAAATGGAATTTTATAGTTATAAAGAAGTATTTTCGTTAAAATCGCTTAATTGGATTACGTATTACGTTAAAAATTTGCATTAGATATATGAAAACTTAAGTTTGTCCAAGTTAAACAAAAAATTTTAATTGGGAACATAAAAAAAACAATATACAAACATAACTATATTCATAAATTAATACAAAATTGTAGTTTCCTTAAAAAAATGTTTAATTGTTAATTAAAAAATGTAAGATTTAATAATTTCGTACATCTAATGTTACATGTATGCCATTAAATTAATGAAATCAAAAAATTTTTTTATAAAAGCAACATATTTCAATAATTGCCTTCATAAATTTAAATTTTCATTATGACAATAAAAATGTTATTATAGTAATGAAACAAAAACTTTCAATCCACTTTCAATCAACGTTTTTATTGTTATTATGGAAAATTTAATCTCATATTTACGCTCTTAATTGAGTAAAAAACAGAGTTTTTTAATACAAAAACTACGATGCCCCGATAGAATAGCTGGTAGTGAGCTAGTCTATCAGCACCGAGGTTGCGCGATCGAATCCCGCCAGAGGCAGAAAAAAATTAAAACTAAAATAAAGTAAAATAAAATAAGAAAAAATAAAAAAAAAAAAATAATTTAAAAAAATAAAAAACAGTTAATAAAAATAAAAAAATTGTTTTACTTCATTGAAAGTATTCATCCAATGAATACTATTCATAGATCTAATGTAATGTTTCATTTAATCCTTTTAATGAAACAGGTTTCATTGATCCAACGAAGCGCTGCATAGGTTCCTTTTTAATGCAATTTTTCATGGGATTAAGGTCAAAATTCATTGGTATTGCGAAGAAAATTCTTTCAGTGTGATTTAAATGAAAAATGAGTTGACCGGGTTTTAAATGAATTTTCATTTGTTTTACATTTCATTTTACGTTGATTTTACGTACATAATATTTTGAGAGTATAAATATATCCTGTCTTGTAATTATATGTATTCATAATTTTTTATTTTATAATATTTATACCCTCCACCGCAATTAGTGGTGAAGAGGGTATACTAAGTTTGTCATTCCGTGTGAAACTTTTTATTTTTCATCTCAGACCCCATGAAGGATATATATTCTGGGTCCTTGAGTAATTCTAAGTCGATTAAGCCATGCACGTCTGTCTGTCCGTCGCTCATTTTCGAAAAACTCAAAAGAAATAAACAAACTTGGTGTTAAATTGCTCCAGCAAAATCGGTTCAGTAGGATCAGAGATATGAATCAAAATGTGGAACCACCACCTAAAAAAAATGATAATTTTGTTACAAAAACTTACATAAATGTTAAAACAATGCAGGGACTGATATACGATTTTGCAAAAGTTCGTGTTATTCGAACTGAAATCACACTGTAAATTTTTTTTTTTATTAATAAAATCTTTATTAAAATTAACATTTGTGTATTAGTTTTCTACTTGGACCCGCAAAGCTTTTAAGCTTGTCTGCAGGAATTGGTAAATAACAAAAAATGTATTGATAATTTCCGATCTTCACGACCGATTTCGTGAAGATCGGTCCATAATTTACCCTTGGACCCATATAAACCCTACTCCTGGAAAACAATTAAGTACGCTTAAAACCACCATTAATGATGCTATCATAACGAAACTCTGTACATCACAGTTTTATAGGACTAAAACAAAGACTATAATTTTTCGTGAAGATCGGTCTATAAATAACCAAAGGCCCCATAAAAACCCTACTCCCGGCAAACAGTTTAGTACGCCTTAAACCATAAAATATAATGGTATCATAATAGAAAAAAGTACGTCACAGTTTTATATGTCTGTAAATGACGCTGTCAAATTTCGTAAAGATCGGTCCATAATTTACCTTAGGCCCCATATAAACCCTACTCCCGGAAAACAATTTAGTATGCCTAAAGCCGTACAAAATAATGCTATCAGAATAAAATTTAATACTTCATAGTTTTATATGACTAGAAATGACACTTATAAATTCCGTGATGTTCGGTCCATAATTTACTATAGGCCTCATAAAAAACCCACTCTGGTGAAATAATTAAATACGCCTAAAACCGTAGCAATATCTATTGCGGTAAACTTTCTTCCAGCTTAGCTTCCAGCAAAAATGTTATGCAATTTTGAGATATACGATCCATAATAAACCTTAGATCCATTTTAAGCAGCCTTCTGAAATTCACTGCAAACGCTAAAACTAATTTCTCCGCTGTATTGATATTTTAATACCAGAAATCGCTCTGCAAAATTTTGGGATGATTAGTTCATAGCTTGCCATGGCTCCAATATAAATTCTTCTCCTGAAAATCATTTAAGTTCGGCTTAAACTCGTACGAATCATGATATTTTACTCAAGCTAGTAAAAATTGCTAAAAAAAAAGTCATAAAACTTTCTGATTGTCGGTCAATAATTTTATAAAGATCTAAACCGCAACCAATTTTGATACAGATGTCTGTTTTTAAAAAGATTATAATAATTAATAGACATAATACTATCTTCTTTTAAAATACTAACTTCGAGAGGTTATTTATAAACATAATTAATCATGGTTTTCATATATATCCCCTTCCCGAAATCCCCTTTAGCACGGCTAAGTCTTTTAAAAATTTAAGCAGCAAAATTTGGTACAATATCTTCAATGTAAACAACTTCGGCAAATATTGTTTGGATAGGCCCCTTAATAGCTATAGCTCCCATATGTGAAAAATCTTTTACAATCGTCTGGCTTGATCGAGTAAACTAGCCCAACAAACACGAAGTCAAACCTTTGATATGAAATAACTTTATCATTTGACATCAAACACAAATCTCAAACGTTTTTCAATTGTTTAATTTAACATTTATACTCAAATTGATAATGATTTCCAAATAAACATTTGATTTCAAATGTTTTATCAATTTGATGCCAAATGTTAAATTCTAATCAAAAATAAACTTGGCAACACTAAAGCGAAAAAAGCATTAAAAATGGCGATTAAAGTTACATTTTTAACTTTGTGGTTACATGTGTTTTACTATTAAAAATAAATTTTTTATATAAAGTGAACATTTTCTTTCTTGTGAAAATTAAAAATTATATGTGAGTAATTCCAATGATTAAGAGTACAAAAAAAAGGAAAATAAAACGGGAAAGTGAAGAAAGTTTGTTGAACGATCGCGGTGCTACAATCCTCAAGATAAAAGGGAGCCAATGTCGTCTTTGCAAGAATTAGAGGACGGAAAGAACCTCATTTCATCTTTTATCTATGTTGCCGTGTGTTTATCTCACAGTTTATTTTAATAAATAATGAATTTATTTATTTATACAACAACAACATAGATAATCGAAACAGGTCAACAATTAATATTGAACAATAATGAATTTAAATTAAAAAAAAAAATATTTTTATTTATGTTCCACATTGTATTAATATCCACATTTGAAAATTACGTTTGAAAGCAAGTTGAAAATAAAGGCATTTTTCAACTTGATAATAATTTCCCCTTTTTGTTGAGAATGCTATGATTTTCAAATGATTTTCAAATCATTATTAAACGTTTGTCGGTTGAGAAAACGTTTGATTTGAAATCATTTTTAATTTGAAATCAAAGCTCCGTGTTTGTTGGGAGCATACTTGTATAATTTTTTTAACTTACAGAAAATGGAATAAGTTTACATTAGACTGGTCGCAATTTTTTTGAAAATTTAATTGTTTGCGCTGCTTAAAATATGAGGTTTGGTGTAAGAAATCGTGATCTATTTTTTCAGGTCAATCCGACGGTGCCTAGCTGTGACGGGTGGAGCCCAAAGTTCCCCATATCATAAAAAAAACATATTTTCTATCAGATCTTTATAGTTATACTAGTTGGAAAGCCGAAAATCAAAAATATGGCTTCGTTACGATCTTCCGCAGAGAAAGTACTTCAAGTGTCTAAAATTTCGTAATTTCGGTTTTTTTTAGTTTTTCAATAAACTAAAGCGTTTTTGAGTTGCGCGAACATATGTTAATCTATCTATACAATATATAATTTCTTAGTATCTCAGGATGTTTGCATGTATGTCCTATTCTTTCCGCAACTTTCTGAAGCCATCTGATGACATAGGAAGCTGAAATTTTACACACTTGAAGTACTTTCTCTGCGGAAGATCGTAACGAAGCCATATTTTTGATTTTCGGCTTTTCAACTAGTATAACTATAAAGATCTGATAGAAAAGATGTATTTTTATAATATGGGGAACTTTGGGCCCCTCCCGGCACGGCTAGGCACCGTCGGATTGACCTGAAAAATTAGATCATGATTTCTTACACCAAACCTCATATTTTAGGAAGCGCAAACAATTAAATTAAAAAAAAAAAAAATCCCATACAAGATGCGACCAGTCTAGTATACATATGTCCCTTTTTTCTCTTTTTACTACAATTAACTTCTTAATATTGATTTAAACTTGAACTGTCAACATCAAAATTTGACAGTTGCTCTTTCTCTTACCCACAAGCACTCATTTCATCCGCAAAGTCACATTGCACGTATTAAAGCCTAGATTACACTATCTCACAAGTCTTACGTATTCCATAATACTTTGTGAGATAGAAATCTAATGAGTTTTGTTGCGACTTTCAAAAAATCTAATATAACATGACAGTTTGTGCTCACATCATCGCACAAAGTATAAACACTCACACATGAAATAAAATGCAACCCTGATCCAATGAAAAGTATTATTGTTTAGAAATTTTTCAAAAAACGATGAAGTCGTATGGGATGTCAAACTTTTTTCTTAATACTTGTCATTTTCGTGACACATTGCATTCACACTATCACACTTGTCATATTACTTGAGTTTTTTACATGTATTAATACAAAGTATAAAAGTGTTATCTAGCCTTAAGTAGTTTTCGTCCCTACTTCAGTTTTAAACGTTTACATGCTGTTTTCTTTATTAGTCTCAATAGAGAACAAATTCTTCTGCTACAATCTCGGCATTTTCTTCGGGATACGTAATAAATCATAATAATATTTTGTTGTTTTTTTATTGCAATTTATTAATAAACAAATAATTTTTAAAGACTTTCAACACTTAACAAGTGTTTATACTTTGCTTTACAACTTTGCCCTTTTTTATTAACTAAAAAGTGCTGTTTTTCTTTATCCTCTTCTCTACTGACTTTTTACTCCTAAATAAGTGTCAAATTGTGAAGCTGATGTCCTGTGCGGGAATTGCTTTTGTGTGTGGTTTTATTTATTTTGCCAAGTTAAGTTTATGTCCAGAAGAGAGTGGAAGAAGCTGTGTAAGAAACCCACTTAAATGGTGAAAATGTGTTTGTGTGAGTGTGCGTTTGCGTGCGTTACAATTTTTCTAAATTATAATTTATTGCTGTTGGTGTAGCTGTTTTATAATTTTCGGTTTAACTCAAGTGATTCGACAACATTGAAAATACTTTCGACTATAATTTTAACATTTTGCTTGTTTTTACAGTTTAAACTAAATTTTTTTTTATAAATTTGTATAGATTGGCAGGAACAAACACATTTACACACTTCCCTTAGCTCTTTTAGTTACATTACATAAATATAAATTTAAACACTTGATATCGTGTACGAATATTTAAGTAAGAAATGGATTTTGATTGCCATCATTTCTATTGTGGGAATTTTGAAGTTTTTTAATGGTCATAGAAGTTCTAGGGTTTTTTTGAAAATCTTTTATGAATTAATGTGCAATGTTTAGAGGAATTTTGATCGAGTTTATTGCTTATAACAATAATGTAGAAAGAAACAAGTTAGAGTGATATATTAGGCTGTGCTGAATCCTTGATACTCTCCAGCGACAGTTCGAATGTTGTAGCAGAAATATCTGTCTGATGTCTGCTTATTATTAATTTATCTATATAAAAACAGACATCTGCATTAAAATTGGTTGCAGACAATCAGAAAGTTTTATGCTTTTTTAGCAATTTCAAATAGCTTGAGTAAAATATCATGATTCGTAAAAGTTTAAGCCGACCTGAAAAGATTTTCAGGTGGGGAATTGATATTGATATCCATGGTTAGCTAGTATACCCTCTTCACAACTAATTGTTTCGAAGCGGTGAAATTAGTTTTAGCGTGAATGCAGTGAATTTCAAAAGGCTGCTTAAAACAGATCTAAGGTTTATTATGGACCGTATGTCACAAAATTGCTTAACATTTTTTCTGGCCATATGAAGCTAAGTTGGAAGAAAGTTTATGGCAATATCTATATCTGCTACAGTTTTAGGCGTATAGTAAATTATGGACCGCTTATCACGAAAATAAGAAGTGTGATTTCTAGTCATATTAAACTGTGATGTACCAAATTTTGTTATGATGGCATTATTTTTTACGGTTAAAGGCGACCGTACACGACATGTTTTTGTCATCTGACATGTCAAATTTCCCACTGCAAAATACATACATGTCGTGTGTTACCTTTTTAACTTTGCTTCTGTAAAAGTCAGATGCAAAGTCATCTGACAAAATTTCAATTAGAGCGTGCTCTATTTACTTCTGACAAACCATCTGACATCAGAAATCTATGCCGAGAAGAAACCAGCAGCGGCGTCTACTATTGACGGAATCATTAGCCGGCTGCAGTTAATATTTTAAAATACCGAGATATGTATGATCATCGCACCATTGAATAGAATTTATGTAAATATATATATAAAAACCGTTTCATTATAATATCCTAAACTGGTATCTTTGAATTAAAAGAAAAATATGTGAGGCTAAACTATTTTACGGCGTAAATAAAAATTTTCGTGGCGACATTTTTATTTTGGATTTTGCAATAACTATGAAAAAAAAACAGAGACAATGTCAGAAGCAAATTACATGAACCTTTGTGACCGAATATTCTAAACCTTCTGTAAAACAGCAATTTTGACAGACATGCACAATTACATGTGGCTTGAAAAGTTGACAAGTCAGATTTTAAAAAAACATGTTGTCTACATGCACCTTAAAGGCGTACTAAACTTTTTTCGGGAGTAGGGTTTATATGGGGCCTAAAGTAAACTATGGACCGATCTTCACAGTGTTATTTATTATCCTATGAAACTGTGACGAGCCAAAATTGTTTATGATAGCATTATTAATTTTGGTTTAAGGCGTACTAAACTCTTTTCCGGAAGAAGAGTTTATGTGGGACCAAGGGTAAATTATGGACCGATCTTCACGAAATTTCACAATGTCATTGCTCCTCCTATAAAACTCTGACGCGCCAATTTCTATTGTTATGCCAATAATATAAAAAAAAATTTACCCTACAAATTATGGACCGATCCTCACGAAATTTCACAATGTTGTTTCACACGGAATGACCAACTTAGTGCACCCTCTTCAGAACTAATTGTTTCGAAGCAAAGTCCCATTTGAACGCATTTATATTTTACCCTACAGATGTTTTTGTAAGTAAAAACATTTATGTCGAGAAAATACTATTTGGCCGAGTCAAGGGTCGAATCTAGGCTAAAGAAGAAACGGCTATGCTTGTAAGTCTTGCATATAATGATGGTACATTTCCAAAAAAAAATATGCTTTATAAATTTGAAATTTTTTTTCATGTTACGCAGACGTTTACAAAGTAGTACATTTTTCTGCATTTCAAGCAACAACATAAAATATTGATTGTATACATAACAGTAGTTTTCGTGTCAAATATTTAAATCAAAGTTTAACGTAATGAAAGTCACCTGTATTAAAAAAAAAAAATTATAATTATTCAATAAAAGTGAAACAACGACTTTTATATTCAGGGTGCCGTAGTGACTTAACCTTTAAATGCCGCACTAATAAGGTTGCGGGTTCGTTTCCCGCCAGAGGCTCTGGTCTGTTTCACTAAGTTTCTTTTGCTGGGCTAATAATTTGCAATTGTATTTGTAAATCGTAATAACTAAATAAAAAAATAAATAACTTGTATTTCAATTTCTGTTAACTGAACTTTTACTGCCGTATTCATAAAAAATAAAATCAGTTTGAAATGTGTTTTAAGGCAAAATTTTTATACAAATTTTTCTTGAAATACAATTTAAATCCATTTTAAATTTTAATGAGCAAACGAAAGAATAAGTAAAAAAAGCAAAACAGAAGAGTGGTTTTAAAAAAGCACTTCACGCAGCTTCAAAAAATAAAACTGGAGGTAAAATGGGGAACATATTTACCATTTAATTGTGCAGCATACCTAGGAAAGAAAGCAACTATGTTTAAAATTTTTGCACATATTTTTACTACGGAACATAAGCCACATCGAATGGAACAAGGAAAATTTTTGGCAGAAAAATAAACACCATTTCTTACTATTCCACTTCTTATTAAAATGCCAGTTAGCTTATAAATTCTTAAAACAAAATTCT
Source organism: Pollenia angustigena (assembly GCA_930367215.1). NCBI lineage: Eukaryota > Metazoa > Arthropoda > Insecta > Diptera > Polleniidae > Pollenia > Pollenia angustigena. The sequence goes on from OV884057.1 coordinate 253,849,388, forward strand.
TAAAAAAAATAAGGATGATTGGTTGATTTTGTTAATTGTACGCACTATCCAACTAAGCTTAGTGGATATGCAAATTACTGTTTTAATCACGAGAATGTACGTTATATATTATGTCAGCCATAAACAAGTTCATTGCTCAAGTCTGGAACTGAAAACGCGTTTGTGTAGTGTATGGTAGTGTTTTTGCTAATAATGCAGTGAAATGCACATGTCTTCTTCTTGGCTTATTAATTAAAAATTATTGCACAGTTTTCTTGTGCGTCGCAAGCTTCGTTTACGCAGTACCAAACTTGAGAACCAAACTGTTGCTCTGTATGGACGGCATTAGTTGGTGCGATGCAATGCTGCGTTTAGCAACAAAATTAGCAAGTTAATGCATTTAGGATTTTGTTTTCCAATTACTTTATTAGTCTTCATTTCGTTACCTAAAATGCAAAAGTCAGGAGAAGCAAAAAGCTGTTTAAAATGGAAAATTCATAAATTGCATTAAACTGTTTTAAATTATTTTTTTTTTCAATTTTTCTTGTAAAACCTACCAGTTGTTTTGACTACTAACAATGTTGCATATTATGCAAACTGTTAGTGAGTCTCTAAGGTTTTATTATAAACTCTTTTGTAGATTGGGACGTTTGTTTCTTGTTTATAAAATCGCAAATCGAAAGATTCCTTAAAGGCGATTTTTAATTTTTGGCTAGTTGCCTTTTAGGTAACGATATTAAATATAAACTAGGAATAATTGATCTTATCTCATTCTAATTGTTTATTGTGTTTTCTAACAGTGCCGGATGAAAATTGTTTCCACGATAGTTTCTGTTGACATATATTCGTATAAGTATTGCGGTATCTTTTCTTCTTTGGCGGATGTGGCCACCATTAGTTATAATATGTCGAGTTCAAGTCTTTTTAAATATTTTATCGAATATTTTCCGAACATCGTTTTTACTGTGATATTGATTTACATGAGCACCTGCACGATGGCTTAATCTCAACATAGATCTCAACCACGTGCTGTCTTATGTATGCATTTACCAAGTGCCAGCGCGTACGCGAGAATCATTTTTCATACACAGGTATCAATTTGAAAGTATAACTGCCAATATGTCAATGTCTATTGTAAACGGATTTAAGTTAATAAAAAAAGATTATTTAAAGTATAACATTAAATAAAATAATATTTAAAATTCCTTTGTGTCCAGCTAAAATAAAAACATTTATTCTGTACTCTGCTTGCTAATTTTCGTTCTTCACTTAAAACCATATTAAGTAATTTCACATTGCAAAAAACGAAATAAGCTTATAACTGGATTATTAAACATTCCATTGTTACTTTGTTCATTTGCTGCTTTATTCTTATCCAATGATTGTAGAATTCGTAACAAATTTACCACTTATTTAACCATTAGAATTTGGGGTTTTTTGTGGAGTTTACGTTTTTTTCTTTTGTTTGCATTCGAAAAAGATACAAGTATCCAGAGACAATTTGGAGATGTTAACACTTTTGATGACAGCATGAATTTATTTCGATTTAACTTTTTGTGGCATTTATTTTCTTTTGTTTTTCGGATCTTGGTTTTAAAAGGAATGATAAGAACAATTTGTTAAATTTTGATTCGAGAAAAAGTACAGACATGGAAACTAATTTTATAAAGATTTTTTTTTTTGATTTTTTTAAAATTTACAGCCAAGTAAATTATGTAATTAACTTAATTTGTAAGAGATTTGTTGGCAAAGGGGTTTGGGAAATAGAGAAAAGGTTTGGTGGTTGAAATTATTTGAAAGGTTGTGGTTTTGATTTAACAAAATAAAAAATAAAAAAAAGGAATTTATTAATTATTAGTTGTTTTTGTTTGGCTGCAGGTACAAGTAAATATTTATGTAATTTCAAGTATTTAAGTTATATTTTCTCTCCATTTATCCTATCTTGCTATGTTATTTGATTAAATTTGTTAATTCTTTAAGTTAAGTAAAACAAATTTTTCGCATTTTTTATACCCTTTGCCACAGGTGGTAAATAGGTTATATATAAGTTTGTCATTCAGTTTGTAATTTCTATAATATTGATGTTAGACCCTATAAAGTATATATATTCTGGGTCCTTATGAGGAGCGAAGTTGATTTAACGATGTCCGTCTGTCCGTTGAAATGGGTTTTCTGAAGACCCCATATATGATGGGGGCCAGGTTATTATACATTTATGTCACACATGGTCCGGAATTGTTTGCTATTGAAATTTAGCAAGATCGGTCCACAAATGGCTGAGATATGAGTAAAAACCACGACTGCCTCAAATTTTATCTATTTAAGGTCCAATTAAACGTGACATTACCATACCAACACTGTATTACCAAAACGACATAAACATACCATACAAACCAATTCAATTTTGGTTTCTACGGTCATACAGTCGCTATGGTAATACAGTGTTGGTTATGTCGTTTTTTGTTGTTTTTTATATCCTTCGCTACAAGTGGTGGATTTTATTTGTAATGTGTTTAATTTTACGCTTACAAATAAACATTAATGCATGTATATGATATGCCGCTCACATAAAGAAACAAACTCTTAAGATGGAAGTACATAACACGCGTTAGTTCGTCGACGAGTATCGTGCGATTAAAAACTTTAGCGCGTAAAAAATTGCAAGTTACACAACACGTGTTACAAAAGCCATTCCTCTCAGCTGTTTTTATTTGTTTTACTTATTTGTGCATTAGAAACGGGTTCGAAAGTTTATCAAGATATTGTTATTTTATTGAATTTATTCTTTTTTTTTTATAAATATTGTAAGTTTTTTAAGCTCTTCAATAAGTTTTTCTTTCATGATTCACAAATTGGTTAAATTATTCTTTTTACTTGTCAAAAATACACAACGCGTTAAAAAGTTCAAAGTTAACCAACTTTCTGGCGCAAATGCGTCAAAATATTTTGCATGTAGCTTGTTCTATGAAAATACACTAGTACTTTTTTTGACAGAAGACGACAGAGCGCGCGCGCACTAACGCGTGTTATGTACTTCCACCTTTAGACTCAATATATTTTAATTTAACGCTTCTTTAGTTAAAGCATTCGTAGCCGAGTTGTTAAGTTCTTTCCTGAGACTGATGATGTTGCCAGCCAGTTCGAGTCCCAAAAAGGATTTTTTTTTATAAAATTTTTTTATGTTCTAAAAAACGATTTTAAGATTATAAATCGAATTTCAAACATCAACTTTGGCAAAAGAGGAAACGGGCTTAGGTACATATATAAATTTTTTGTTTTTTTATATTCTTCGGCATGACGAAATGAAAAGTTGGCGAGGCTCAATTAATATTTATTTATACCTATCTAAAGAACGTTATTTATGTATATAACTTTTTGTTCTTATCTCATCATGGTGAAGAGTATATAAGATTCGGCATAGCCAAATATAGTACTCTTACTTGTTTTGTTATACCCTCCACCACAATTAGTTGTGAAGAGGGTATATTCAGTTTGTCATTCCGTGTGAAACTTTTTTACTATTCATCTCAGACCCTATAAAGTATATATATTATGGGTCCTTGAGTAATTTTAAGTCGATTTAGCCATGTCCGTCTGTCCGTCTGTCCGTCTGTCCGTCTGTTGAAAACACGCTCATTTTCGAAAAACTCAAAAGAAATCAACAAACTTGGTGTCAAATTGCTTGTAGTTATCCTAAGCAGTTTGGGATTGAAATTCAGCAAAATCGGTTCAATAGGATCTGAGCTACGAATCAAAATGTGGAACCACCACCTAAAAAAAATTGATAATTTTGTTACAAAAACTAACATAAATGGTGAAAAAATGCACAGAATGATATAAGATTTCGCAACAATTCGTTTTATTCAACTGGAAATCACGCTGTGAAATTTCGTGAAGATCCGTCAATAATTTACCCTAGGCCCCATATAAGCCCTACTCCCGGAAAACAGTATATTAAGCCTAAAACCCTAACTAACAATGCTATCATTACAAATTTTGGCAAGTCACAGTTATATAGGACTAGAAATTAAACTGTTAAGTTTCGTGAAGATCGGTCCATAATTTACCATAGGCCCCACATAAAACCTACTTCCGGAAAACAACTTAGTACGCCTAAAAACGTAAAAAATAATGCTATCATAACAAAATTTGGTACATCAAAGTTTTATTGGACAAGAAATAAAATTGTGTTATTTCGTGAAGATCGGTCCATAACTTACCCTGGGCCCCATATAAACCTTACTCCCGGAAAACAGTTTAGTGCGCCTAAATCCGTAAAAAATAATGCTATCATAACAAAATTTGGTACATCAAAGTTTAATAGGACAAGAAATAACACTGTGAAATTTCGTGACGATCGGTCCATAATTTACCTTGGGCTCCATAGAAACCCTACTATCGGAAAACAGTTTAGTACGCCTAAAACCGTAAAAAATAATGCAATCATAACAAATTTTGGCTCGTCACAGTTTTATAGGACTATAAATGATACTGTGAAATTTCGTGAAGATCGGTACATAATTTACCCTAGGCCCCATAGAAACCCTACTCCCGGAAAACAGTTCAGTACACCTAAAACCCTAATTAATAATGCTATCATAACAGAAATTGGTACGTCACAGTTTTAAAGGACTAGAAATTACGCTGTGAAATTTCGTGATGATCGGTCCATAATTTACCCTAGGCCCCATATAAACCCTTCTACCGGAAAACAGTTTGGTTGCCTTAAACCATAATTAATAACAAATCGTCACAGTTTAAGATAATAATAACATCATACATATATTACTCCTTAATCATTCGAACTGTCGGTGGAGGGAATCAAAGATTCGGCACAGCCGAATATAGCACTCTAACTTGTTTTTAATTGCGTTCAACCTCAATCCAACTATTTGTTTATTCACTTTTTGGTTTAACTTTTCAAATATTTGTCAGTTGGTTTTAAAATACTCGTAAATCGTTATTTTATTTTTGCTGTAAAATGTTTTGTCATTTATTTATTTTTTTTTTTTTTTTTGTTTTCTCTACCAGCCAGACACATTAATTTATCACCGGCAACGAAATGAAATGAAAATAAGCGCTCACAAAAAAATACTCGACAACATTTATGGAATCAATCAATTTAGTGATGTGTCAACTAGTGTGAAACTATGCCACATCATTTAGCAATATATTTTTTTAATGTTTAAATAAAAACTGTAAATGGACAAAAATTTAAAACAAAAAAAAAAAAAAAACTAGTATTTCAACTTCTACTTCAAATATTAAATAATAGACACTTCATAAAGCAGTAGTTTCCTAAAAAAGGCGTTGAAAGAGTGGGAAAATAATACATGTAGAAGCAATAGCACATTATTGCAACAGATATGAAAATTTGTCTTTGAATAAGTAAAAAATTATATTTACCAATAAAAAAAAAAAAAAAAACTATAAATTAAACATCTAATTGTTTAATTAAGATTAAAATATTAAACATTTTTGAAAAGATAAAGTAATTATTTTAAACATTAGCAAAACTTTGACAGAAGACTAGACAAACAATACTGTATCAAATAATTGTTATCTGACGTAGTAATGCCATCTGTTTGTTGCATCTTGAAAACAGACATTAAAAACTTAGTATTATTGTACTTTTTGAAAACCACATTTCGTGTTAGTAATAAACAGTGGTGTGAAGTTGTCAAGTGTTGTTTAGAATTTTGTGCTAGTAATACGTCTTTGGAACGAGCTACCGCCAAATCTACAATTTATTAGTAACGCTTTGCAATTCAAAAAAGAAATTTTTAAACATTACAATTAATTATAATTGTTTTTGATTTGTCTTATAATTGTATGAAGTATGCTTGTATTGCTCTTGCCAATGTAGTTTTTTTCATAATTTTTTATAAATTTTTTATAATTTTTTGTTACTTATTATAAAATTATTTTAAATTATATAATATTATTTTTTTTTACTGTAATAATTATGCTAATTATCATTGTAATAATTCTGTGCGATAATAATAAGATTCTAAATCTTGTAGCACAGAAACACAAATTAAATAAATAAATAAAATAAATAATAAATAATTCGTTGCATGCACTTAGCACTTACGAAAAATCTTCTAGCCATCACCATCGCCAACGCATCCCTGTGGTTGGCTACGTACCATAAATCAATAACTGCAGAAATTCTACGCTGCAAGTAGATGGGGATTGACCACCTCCTATGAAAGCTTCAACATTAAACTGTCGCAGAAGGCCCAGGCCGGCTAAAATCTAGAGACAACTGGTAGACGCAGAAGCAATAAAAGCAGGCTTAACATGGCGAGAAATAATATACTTAGCCTAAAAACTAAGGAGCAAATTTGTTACGGCCCTATGTTCCTCCTAGGAACTAGGGGATAATATACACATAATTAAAATGTAAAAAAATTCTTTAAATATATCTCATTCACTCATTCCTCTTCACATTAAAGCTACGTTCACAATCAAAAAAACAATTTGGTTTTTTCTTCTATCTTTTTTCTTCCCAAAGTATTTCATATATTTTCCTTTAATTTTTAGAACAAAAATGTAACTAACATTTTTTAAAAATGTAACTAAAGTTGAGTTAACTAGAACTTCAGCAACAATTTGTATGAAATTCTTTCTAACGTTTAAAATAATTTTATTCAGTTTTGAATGAAAATGTTAACAACAGGTTTACAAAAATAAAAATAAATGCATAATATTGTTGTGGCTAAAATTTGCAAACGGTTTCTTGATGCAAAATGTGTGTAGTTACAAAAGAAATTGTTGCTCTATTATGAACACTAAGTGAAAATGTTTTTTTGATTGTGAACGCTGCTTAAAGTTTTATTTTATTATTTAAATTAAACAACAAGTTTTTCCAAAATATCCATAAATAAAAAAAATAACTTCCTTTCTTTTATTATCCATTTTGTTTGACTATTTTGTATTCAAATATTTTTGCTGTTAATCCAGTTAAATTGGAATTTAAGCCCAAATGAAAACAAAAAAAAAAAAAAAAGTAAAGACGAGCAACCAAAAACATTTACAAAACAAACCACAACAGTAATTTTTGTTGGTTTCTTGATGTTATTGTCTTTGTTGTCCTTTTTATTCTATATGAGTAGGAGAGGATATATAAATGGAAGAACTCATACTATTTTAACAAACATTTTCCTATATTAACAAGCAATTTTCATAGCCCCGTAAAAACACATATTTATACATAAGAAAATACAAGCACATTAATAGATATATGTATACGAATAAGGATGTAAATATATGAGTATGTGTGTACATGAGTTTTTGTGTTTGGAAATAACTTTATTATGGAAGGACATGTAGAATATTTTGGGAGAATTTAAATTTATATAAAAAAATAAATTAAGCTCTGGAGGAAAACAGAAAAATTAATGAAACTATTCTTTAAGGTCAATACTTTAAATGTTTACAAAAAATTTCATTGAAAATTAGGCCCTAAATTTGTAAAACGCCTGCAAGTACTGCATACAAACAATGTGTCAACATAAATACAAAGTTCATGTTACATTTAACTTTGTATACTTTTACTTTTATGCTGACTTAAGTCCGTTTTCACAACTTCCCGATAGCTAAAAGTAGACTTCAACCGGCCTTATAAAAAGTGTTCCATTATTAAAACTTTACTTTAACCTAAAGTGAGCGATAAAGTAGATTATGGTTCATCCTTCCTGGTAGGTTAAAGTAAAGTTGTAATAATGGACCACTTTTTATACGGCCGATAAAATCCTACCTTCACCTATCGGTAAGTTGTGAAAACGGGCTTAGAATAATTTTAATATTTATAAGACTTGAATTTTTAAAAATAAAACCAGAATTAAGAATTTAGAAGTACATTCAAGGGTGTTTTTTTTTTCAATTCTCTAAAACAGAAGGACATTTTGATGCTAAGCATAAGCAGCAGTAGTGCTTAGTACTTCCATATAGACAAACATTACAAAGTGTTTGATAAATATGACTGATTGAATTCAAAGCTTAAAATAACTCTTATAGGTCTAACAGCTTAAATTTCTACCATTTCCCACAGTGGTCGCAATTCTTATTACATGATCCAGGAACTAAAGCTTTTCTTCCGAGTAACTCGTGAGCCCATTAACAGAAAGTGGGTGTCAACCACTCTTTTTAAAGAGATGCACATGAGTAGTAAATATTATTTCATTAGTACTGGGTGGCGTATAAGTAACGTTATGATTTAATTGAGTACATGAACAGTGATGCCAACTTTTTGAGAGCAAAAAGCTCTTTACAATTTAAAAAAATAACTTAAAAGCACTATTTCGTAAGCACTAAGCCATTTTTATAATTAATTTAAACCCAAGTTACGGGCCGGTTAAACAGGCGAGGTGTCCGACTAGCTCTTCCTTTTGTTTTTATACCCTCCACCACAATTAGTTGTGAAGAGGGTATATTAAGTTTGTCATTCCGTGTGAAACTTTTTTATTATTCATCTCAGACCCTATAAAGTATATATATTCTGAGTCCTTGAGTAATTTTAAGTCGATTTAGCCATGTCCGTCTGTCCGTCTGTTGAAAACACGCTCACTTTCGAAAAACTCAAAAGAAATAAACAAACTTGGTGTCAAATTGCTTGTAGTTATCCTAAGCAGTTTGGGATTGAAATCCAGCAAAATCGGTTGAATAGGATCTGAGCTATGAATCAAAATGTGGAACCACCACCTAAAAAAAATTGATAATTTTGTTACAAAAACTAACATAAATGGTGGGAAAATGCACAGAATGATATAAGATTTCGCAACAGTTCGTTTTATATATTTTGCAGCGTGATACTTCCAGAAAACAGTTTAGTACGCCTAAATCCGAAAAAAATAATGCTATCATAGCAAAATTTGGTAGATCAAAATTTTTTGGAACTAAAATTAAGACTGTGAAATTTCGTGAAGATCGGTCCATAATTTACCATAGGCCTGATATAAACCTTACTCCCGGAAAACAGCTTAGTACGCCTAAAAACGTAAAAAAGAATGCTATCATAACAAAATTTGGTACATCACAGTATTATTGAACGAGAAATAAGACTTTAAGATTTTGTGAAGAACGGTCCATCATTTACCATAGGCCCCATATAAACCTTACTCCCGGAAAACAGCTTAGTAAACCTAAATACGTAAAAAATAATGCTATCACAACAAAATTTGGAACATATAAGTTTTACAGGACTAGAAATAAGACTGTGAAATTTGGTGAAGATCAGTTCATAATTAACCCTAGGCCCCATATAAACCTTACCCCCGGAAAACAGCTTAGTACGCCTAAAAACGTAAAAAATAACGCTATCATAACAAAATTTGATACATCACAGTTTTATAGAACTAGAAATGACACTGTGAAATTTGGTGAAGATCGGTGCATAGCTTACCATAGGCCTCATATAAAGCCCACTCTGGTAAAATAATTAGATACGCGGTAAACTTTCTTCCAGTTTAGCTTCATATGGCCAGAAAAAATGTTATGCAATTTTGTGATATACGGTCCATAATTTTCCTTATATTCCATTTTAGCAGCCTTTTGAAATTTACTGCAAACGCTTAAACTAATTGCACCGCTGTATTGAAATTTATGTTTTTTAATACCAGAAATCGTTCTGCAGAATTTGGGATGATTGGTTCATAGCTTACCATGGCTTTTATATAATTTGTTCTCTTGAAAATCATTTAAGTTCATCTTAAACCTATATTCTACTCAAACTTTTTAAAATTGATTCTGATTGTCGATCAATAATTTTATATAGGTCTAAACCGCAACAAATTTTAATGCAGATGTCTGTTTTTACAAAGATTATAACAATAAATAGACATCATACAGATATGACTCCTAAAACATTCGAAGTGTCGGTGGAGGGTATCAAAGATTCGGCACAGCCGAATATAGCACTCTAACTTGTTGTTTATTGTGACTCTCAGGTGGTCCCAGCCCTTCTCGCCTGACGCGTACCCGAACACAAAAAAAAATAAAAATTAACACATCAACATTGAAACTACAACAACATGATTCCACAAACACAAGATCCCTCACGATGAGACAGATGTTGGTCTCATCATTTGCCCTCCCAACCTAGCCGAAAAAGATTGTCCAAAACCGTTTATTTTATTATTAAATACCTCCAAAATTTAAAAAAAAATCGAAAAAATCGAAGGCGTAGATGGGGGACCATTTTCATTTAAAATTAAATAAAAAATATATTTACATTTGTATTTTAAATGTATTATTATTATCTTCAATTAAAATAATATCATTTAAATCATTTAGATCATCTAAGCTGAGTTTAAATTGGCCATAAAACAGTTTTCAAGTAAAACATTGCGAGCTCGATTTTCGTTGCTCGAAAAAATCCGGTGTGTTGCAATTACCGAAAATTTGCAATGACCGACCATTGTTTATACAATTTAATGACAGCCCATATTTTAATAAAAACCTTATGTTTTGTCGTTTAAATAAATCTATATTAAAATCGTGCGATTATTTTAACCTATGTACGCTTCTGAATAAAGAACACACATAAGGTGTAAAATAGAAAAAACATGTTTGTACTCAGATATATTTGGAGACGAGTATCGGACGTTTGAAAACTAAAGCGCATGAAAAATGGCAGGTAACACAACAATCGTTATAAAAGCATTTTTTGCCAGCTGTTTTTAATTTATTTAACACTTTGCTTATACCAAGTTACGGCTATTTTTTTGTATTTAAGTCTGCGTTCTTTTATACGGTATTCGACTGCATGTTTTTTAACTTTTCAATACATTTTTCCTACATGACTCAAAATCGTTGTTTATTTTTCCATTCACAATTCATAATATTTTCCAAGCCATTTTCTATTTTTGTAACAGAGTCTACTTCTACTGCTTTAAAAAAATGTTTACCGAAACAAATACATCGTTTTTATTACGATTACTAAATATATTGTCAACGCTAAAAAGTGCAACGTTTTGCAAAATATCCAAATTGCTAGGAAGCCTAGATCTTACCTCGTAAATAAAGTTTTTGGTTAAACGAATGCAAGTTTCTCTTATCACTTTTTATATCATTTGAAATCTTAAAATCTTTACAGGCCTTCTCATAATTGTACTGCAAAAAGCAAATCTCATATAAATCACCCTCTATATAACAGAAGTTTTGAAAAATGGTAGAAAAACAAAAAAAAAAAAAAAATCGTAAAAAGCACTAGAGGCACTAACGAAAAATGTAAAAAGCACCAAGGTAGTGCTTTTTCTTAGTTAGTAAGCACTAAGTTGGCATCACTGTACATGAGTTGCAAAACTCGTTCGTTGCAAAATTGAAGACAAATGATTCTCACAGTTGCTTTGACGTTTTATGAGAAGAAATATACTGATGGTATCAATTTATTTTGTTTATTATTATAAATTAGTTTAACTAAGATATTTAAGAACTTTTTTTTAATGTGTCGACTTATGATATTTTAAATTTTCAATCTACTTAAGTATTTTTTTGTTATTTAGTATGAATTAAGCGACTTTTATGCCGACTTTTAGATTATGTTTATAAAAATTAAGTTAATGTAATGTTTATTTTCGGTTTATTTATTACAAAATCACAATATTCACCTTTTTCTAACCTTATGTGCTCTCTTTGTTTCTTACGCGATTTTCTTTCTTGTTTGTTTGCTAAAGCGTTGCAAAGTGTATCAAACTAGACGTAAATATAATAGAGACCTTCATAACATGAATGAATTGCGTCATACTATTAATGTCTTAAGGCTCAGTTAGCCGGGAGTAACAGTAGCCTTACCGTCAAAAAGGAAGACCAATCTATTTCTTACAGATTGAGACGTAACATCTTACTGCTGACTGTAATCGTTCTAATTGCTTAACATACAACAAAATGAAACAGCTGATTTGCAACGTTACTGTTACTCCCGGCTAACTGAGCCTTTATACATGCTCTAAAATGTTAAACAAATTCGCATGGTTTTTTTATATATGTAGCTTTTTTGATATATTTTCGTTTATACGTTTATTTTTTTTTTTTACCGATTTTATATATATATTTTCTATATTTAACGAATTTTTTCACTCTTAACCATTGTATAAGTTTTTTCTTTCCTCACCATAGCGATTAATTATATTGGTGATAAACTGATACGACTTTGATTCACTTTCTGAGTCGTTCTAGCGATGTCTGTCTCGGTGGTTGATTATATCTCCATGTAAACCATGTCCTCAAATTAGAGGTCACAGTTTTAAAGCTAACTTAATGAAATTTGGTACATTCTTCTGAATTGTCATAACGACAAAGCTTATGGAGAACTACACAACACTCAATACAGTTTTCTGTTTGGAATAAATTCTTTGCGCCTATGCGCATATTTCTTATTTTGTTGGTATTTAAAATAAATTTGAACCAAAAATATTTTAGTGCAAACTTAATTATCTTACCAAATTTCATTAGAATCAATCTATATCTGCCCATCAAATGCCAATCCCGAAAATAGCTTTTAACTTTCTTATAAACATTGGTATTGATAAAAATTTGGAAACAATGACTTTAATTTTGACTATCTTACAACAACGTAAAGCTGGTAGGGGTATAATTGGTCATATTAACCCCCTCCCTAAAGTCACTTTAAGCCAAAAAAAAAAACCATAATATAAAGCACGAATCTTAACCTCATGTGAGAATTTTGTTCTGGCGGGTCCTTAATTTCCGATGGAAGTTTTGTTACAGCGTTTACAAAACAGCAGTTAAAGTAGAAAAACTGCCAGTTCTTCCAATTCTTCAGTTGTCATTGGCGAAAAAAACTGTTGATTTTACTTCTGATTCATTAAATGTAAACAGTCGATGTCAAACCAACTCAAGAAGCGAAAAGTTGTAAAAAAAATTTCGTTTTTTGTTTGACAGTTTTTGGGTTCAACTGCAGCTTTTTAAACCCTGTTTTGTTGTACTTAAATTCAATTCTTTCTTATTATTACATGAAAACTAGCTAGAATTTAAATAGTTTTTTGAAAAGTTAGAATAAAATATTTCTTAAATTTGTATCTTCTTATTTCCTCTTTAAACTTTAAAATTAAATTTAAATTCATTACAAATTCCTCACTTTAAAAATCTTGTCTCTAAAAGCAAAATCAACATTTCGTTTAAAATCTAAATGATATCCCTTTTTTGTTGGCTTTTAATTCGTTTTGTTGTTTTGTTAAAGGCATTTTAACTAATCCCGGTAAATTTTATCTGTAAAATAAAACCTAATCGTCTGCAATTTCACACATCCTTACAACAGATACAAATACATACGTTTTTACAGTTTAAATATTAGGGTGGAGCGTAATTTTTTTTTTAATGTTGGCATTGCAAAAAAATTGCAGAAACATGGAAAATATATTGAAAAACAAACTGGAACTTAGGCCTGGAACAGCTGAAGCTGACGAATGCTCTGCCTCAACTTCTACGGCAGCTACAACTACGTATTATGTTGACACTACTTTGAAATTGCCGTTTTCAACTTTTGACAGCTTGCAGCGTTATTCGTAACATTGTACCAATGCAACTATTCTATTCCCTTCTTTAAAAATAAAGTTTGACATTGTTAACTAGATATCTCTCTATTCCTTCAGCCAATACAGAAATTGTATTAATGATAGAAGAACGTTGAAATTTACATAAGCCAAATTACGGCATTCGGTATTGATAGAAATTTTCTTAAATTGTATTCAAAATTCTTTCTTTCGAACATTTAAAACAAAAACAAATTCTGAAACCTTTGTTATTTTTTTACATGGATTTGTACGCAAGAAAGAATGCTTTCTCACATCGGAAATAGGCAGTTAGAATGGAAGAGGTTGAAAATATTTTTCACAGAAAATTTACTTAATCCAGTTCTGTTCGGTAAGCTAGAAATATGGAAAACAAAAACCTAAGAACCTTTGATTTTCATACACAATACATATACTGCACTTATTCAACTTAACATAAAGATGAGAACATTTCATTGTGTTGGGTTTTTCGTAAAAAAACCACAAACTTCGTTGTATACGGCTCCGCACATTAATTTTCATTCGTTTAAGTTGTAATAAAAATAAAATTAATATGTAAATAAAACGAACTGCCAAACAAATTTTTGTAAAAACAAAACATGTATACAATAAACAGACAGGCAAATCGTGCAAATTGCTAAGCAGCAACAACAATACTAATGAGAAGCGTTGCTAAAAGTTTTTGTTTGCACATTTCTTCATTAATGTTAAAAAAAAACTAAAGAACATTAAAAAATAATTTATGTCTACAGAATCACGACAATCTTGTTGATTTATAAAGAAAAATCGAACACTACATTATGTTTATAACTTTCGTGAAAATAACTATGAACGGTATTAAGGTTGGTGTAGTAAAACACAAACACCAAAAAAAAATTATCATTTCCGGTTATGTGTACCGTATGATAGTAAACGTTCGGTTTATTTTCGAACACTGGTTTAAAGTAAAAACTTTTGTTTGGTTTGAAATAAATTTTGAATCTGTGTTCTAAAATCGGGTTTTCACTTAATGGTTTATAACTTTTTTTGTTTTGTCAAATCTGCAAGACTTTAAGTTTCTTGTATTATATTAAGTTAGTTTTATTCTCTTAAAATAAATTATTAATAAAAACTTTTACACTCATTAAGCAAATAAAATACGTCCAACTTTTCTACCTTATATAATTAAGGTAGATGCAACAATCTGGGAGGTATTGGAAATTTATTGGATCACTTTTTTTTTGCTTCATATATCGGCGCTCCAGCCTAATAAACATGTCTAGCTAAATTACACAGTGCAACAAAATTCGGGTCATCGCCGCCAGCCTCAACACTTGCAAAGTGAAATGAAAGTAGACGCATAGTAGATCAAATCTGCCAAAGGGTTTTGAAAAGTTAGCTCGGGTTCCCGAAATATGGGCCCCTAAATTTTTTGAAAAGACGTTTGGTATAAGTCAAACAAAATATACTAAATGTTCTTCTGAGATAAAAAAAATTTGCAGATGTCTGCTGTAGAAATGTATTGCGATTCTTTTCTTGGAATTTATTAACCCTCTAACTCTCATTTTAATGGGCCATTTGTGTCCTTTTTCCCAACTCTTACACAAAAGTATACTAAAACGGCACTTTTAAGGGTTAAAATGTTCTACGAATATTTTTTGCATCAAATTTCACTAGGGGTCTTCTAAGACCAAAATTTCTTAAAAAGCCATTTGGTTCAAGTCAAAAAAATATACGAAATGTACTTCTGAGCTAAAATATTGTTTGAGATGTCTTCAGTAGAATTTTATGGCGATTCTTTTCTTACGATATATTAACACTCTAACCCCGGTAGGCTAGCTAGAAGTGAGCTAGTCTATCAACCCCGGGGTTGCGGGTTCGATTCCCGCCAGAGACTCTGGTTTCTTTCCTACAGATAAGCGTCAAGCTTCGCGGGTATTAGCATAGGGAATTAAAAAAAAAATAAAAAAATAAATATAAAAAAATAAATAAAAAAAACACTCATTTCAGAAGGTCATTTTCTAACTTCCACACAAAAATATAATAAAACGGCACTTTAAAGAATTGCTTTACTAGTAGAATACTTTCATTTCGCTTTACAAGTGTTCAGGCTGGATCTTTTTTGTTGCACAGTGTTATAAGCCTACGATTAAAAAATAAACTAACGCTCGTTAGACGTGCTAAAAACCATTTATTTAAATAAAAAGTAACTATTTGAAAAATCTTTTAACTTTTTAAATATTTTTAATTTAGTTTTGAATACATCGCTAAATCCATTTCTTTTTATCCGCTAAATAAGTGTCAGATGTAAATTCTTTGACATTTTGTTCGAATCTTTAATGTGCGTTATGTTATGTTTCGTGTAGGAATGAAAATTTCTTTTTTGAACAAGTACACCATACATATTTGGTTGTTTTGCCATTCGTCTGTCTGTCCTTCTGTCAGTTAACTTTTATTTTTTCCGTAAAATGTATTTGCACAAAATTATGCTTTAATCCTGACAAAATTACTACACTAATGCCATTCTGACACTTGGTTTATCTTGTAGAAAACTGATAATGATGGTAAAACGATAACGCAAAGAAAAATGATTTCAAATTTATAGCCTAAAAGATTTGTTAATGATTCTAAAATTTTGCGTTAGTATTAGGTTAAAAGTATTTGAGAAAAAGCTTTTCGTTTTTACCCAAAAGTGCTGGTTTTTAAGTCTTTAGAATTAGAACAAGAACCCATGTTACTTTTTCTGCATAAAATCATGCCCGTTTTAAGAATGTTATTTAACAAAATTACTGGTATCATTTAATTGGTAATTGTATAGTAAGATTTTCCTTTTTTCATTTTCAAAAAAAAAAAAAAACACGTATTTTTTGAGATAATTGTGATTTTGTTATTGGATTGTAAAGAAGGCAAGTTTCGATTGCAATAAATGGATGGTTTTATTTATTTATTAATTGAATTGCTCTATACACAAGACTAAGAGTCTTATTTTGAGGTATAGAACTGAGTATATGTTAAACTTAAAATCATTAATTAATTAATAACTTAATAACTAACTACAATTTTTATATAAGTAAGCAAAACACAATTAAATTAAAACAATATAAAAAAAAATTAAGATAATTTAATTTAAATATTTAAAAAAAAGCATAAAACAATATATTTTAATAATAAAAAATTTAGATAATTTTATATATTTTAATCTCAAGTAATAATGTTTCAAAGTGCTATGCATTAAAACAGTTTAAAAATATTTTCCCTGAATTTTCGTGCGTTACTTAAAAGTTGAATATGTAGAAATTAAACTTTTATATCCGAACGATCTAATTCTTTTCCCCCTGCTTATGTCAGGAATACAAAGTTTATGTAAAAAAAAAAACTAAAACTCTAATGTACAGCAGATTATCTAAGGGAAGGCCATAAAGCCGAGATGAAAACAGAGAAACACTAGAACGCCTTTTAAGTCCATACACGTACCGTACAATATTGTTAAACGCAACGTTCAATTTCGCCTTACTAATCGTATCAGATTTAGCAAATAGCTCACAGCCATACAGTAATACTGGCATCAGATAAGTTTTAGCAAGATTTAGCTGGGTCCGCCAAAGAGTTCTAGTCTTTGAAAAGGTGCTGATTATTTATAAATATATTAGGTATAATATTTAGTTTATTAAGTCGCCTTTGAATAACTATGCATTTAGATTTTTTTGGATTTATTTCCAAGCCATTTGCCGTTGCCCACGTATAAATACGATGAAGTTGTTGATTAAGAGATATAATACACTGGTCGATTAAGGCATTCTTATAACTGGTATAAAGTTGAACGTCATCCGCGTACATTCTTACATTACAATTCATTAGGACGTCTGGGAGGTCATTTGAGTACAGTGAGAATAATAGTGGCTCAACAATGGACCTCTGAGGTACCCCTCTTGTTACAGGCAGTGCCCTGGATTTCCGTATTCCAGTTTCAACATACTGATATCTGTTACCCAAGTATGTTGACAATAACTGAGTAGCGGTCGAAGAGAAATTGAAGAAATGTTTAAGTTTGTAACAGAGAATGTTATGATCCACTGTAATAAACGCTTTTGAATGATCTAAAAGTATTAAAAATGTAGTCTTGCCATCATCAAGTTTCGCCCTAATCTCCTCTGTAACATCAACTAACGCTGTTATGCAGCTGTTTTTCTTTCTGAACCCAGATTGACGATCTGTTAGTAAGTTATTGTTATCCAAAAAACAAGTCATTTGATTATGCATAATACGCTCAATACTTTGGTCTAAAATCGGAACCAGTTTTGGGTATTGGAACGATTTTAGCTATTTTCAAGTTATCAAGTTATGCGCTTAATATAAAAAGTGGGCGTAAAAGTAGGCGTGGTAAATTTTTCATTCGATGAAAACTTAGAATGGATTAATACTAACATATAAAAGAAAAATTAGTCAAATCGATGGAGCAGTTTTTTGATTTTAGGTCAATCGAAAAAAGTGGGCAGGGCAAAATTTCCTTTCCGTAAAACCCTAAGTTGGACCATGGCAATCATTTTAAAGAAAAAATCGTCCAAATCGCTCAAGTGTGGTTAACTTTTTTTTTGATGAAAACTTAAAATGGATTAATACGAACATTTGAAAGAAAAATTTTCAAATCGATGGAGCCGTTTTCTGATTTTAGGTAATTCGAAAAAGTGGGCGGGGCAAAATTTTATTTTCGTATAAATCTAAGTTGGACCATGGCGATCATTTTAAAGAAAAAATCGAAAATTATATAGATGTCATTGGTGGTGCAATATGAAAATTAAACATTGCCACGCCCGGACGAGCCCCTCCGCCATCCTATTTATATATATCGTTAGAAGATAGATAGATAGATATAAACAATAAATAATACCATATATAATGTGTATGGAAATTAAAAACAAATTTTTTTCTTGAGGAGCTTTAGAAATTAAATTGCATTTGGTGCGGAAACTTTTTTGGCCAAAATGGACTAAAAAATTAATTTCATTATCAATACTAAATTGCCCATCGCGTAGTGGGATGAAAAAATTGTATCCAAAAAATGTTATTACCCTAATGAACAACTTATATTTTCATATAAATTTTTTATGCACTTTTTAATTAAAATTTTCAATTCCGAACAACATTTTGACAAAATTTCCAACTTCATTTTGTGCCAGAACCAAATCAATTTATGTAGTATTATTTACCATAATTTAACAATAAATTTACAAAGGGAAAATTTAATTACCTTAGGTAAGAAATTGTCCTTAACATTTTTCTCAAAGAACCCACAATTCTATTTGTTTATTCTGCTATTAGTTCTTAAAGGATACATTTCCTTTAAGAACCTTTTGTTGCGTTTTTTTTTTGTCGGTTGACTCTTACAAAGATGCTAAATTTTTTCTACTTTCTTTGGCTTTCTGTTAAAATAAAGTTGTATAAATATTAAGAAAATAATAAAAACACATTGCAGAACAAGAAGGAGAACAACAAAAACAACAATTATATAGATATAACCCGATGGCTCTAGAGGTCCACCGCCATGGCAATGGCTTGAGCATATTTAGTCTTAATAAAAAACAAGTAAGAGTGCTATATGCGGCTGTGCCGAATCTTTGATACCCTCCACTGACAGTTCGAATGTTTTAAGAGTAATAACTATATGATGTCTATTTATTATTAATTTATCTTTATAAAAACAGACATCTGCATTAAAATTGGTTGCGGTTTAGACATATATTAAATAATTGACTGACAATAAGAAAGTTTTATGACTTTTTTTTATTCAACATTTTTCATTTTTCGAATTTATTCTATGAGCTAAATTTCAGTTATTTATTTTATAAAGCTTTTTTGTAAATAAAAAATCATGATTCGTAACAGTTTAAGCCGTACTTAAATGATTTTCAGGAGGGGAATTTATATTGGAGCCATGGTAAGCTATGAACCAATCATCCCAAAATTCTGCAGAGTGATTTCTAGTATTAAAAGACATACATTTCAATACAGCGGAGAAATTAGTTTAAGCGTTTGTAGTGAATTGCAGTAGGCTGCTTTAAATGGATCTAAGGGTTATTATGGACCGTATATCACAAAACTGCATAACATTTTTTCTGGCCATATGAAGCTAAGTTGGAAGAAAGTTTACCGCAATATATTTATCTGCTACGGTTTTAGGCGTACTTAATTATTTTACCAGAGGGGTCTTATATGAGGTCTATTGTAAATTATGGGCCTAAACCGGTAGTAGGGTTTATATGGGGCTTAGGGTAAATTACACACAGAAAAAAATACCAATGTTAAAAAAACATGGCGAAATGTTGACTGAGAATCATGGTAATATTCTGCAAAAGTATGCCCTTTATTTAAATTTATCATTATTTCATATTAATTTTAAATGAAAAATATTAAAATAACCTTAAGTCACGTTTATTTAATATAATTCACTGTTAAAATAACATTGTTCAATATTGAATCCATAAAAACCTGTTTTATATTAAAATCAAAAGTTTATCTTGTTAAATTAAATGCAAACATACTTAAGTATGTACATTTTATTATTTTCAAGTTTGAAATATGTTATAAAAAGAAGACAATTCCCGTATTCTTTTAATTAAAATTATTTAGTTAAATAGTACATTAAGTTTTCAAAGTAGAATGATGACGAAAACCATATCGGGCCATTCTGCTGATGCTTCTGTTAACAAAGGAGATACAAAAATAAATGGAACATGTGTTACAGGGGTAAGTGTTTTAAAATATTCTTAAATAAATGCATATGCTGTCTTCACACTGTCTTATATTACACTCCAACCAATTTGATTCTACATGAAATTCACGTTGTTTCAACTTTAAAAAACCTTCATTCAACGTGATTCGGATTGTTATTTCAATATAAATAACATTTTGCTCTAACTTTACCGCAATGTTAAATTAACATGAATTATAGTTATTTTAAAAGAAAAAACTGTTGTTCGCAAGTTATTGTAAAATCATGTTAAATTAACATGAAACAACAATGAAGCAAAATCACTACTGAAAAATATAAAATCAACCTTGTTTTGAACGAATTTACATAGATTTTTTTCTGTGTGTATGAACCGAAATTCATGAAATTTTACAGACTTGTTTCTAGTCCTATAAAACTGTGATGTACCAAATTTCGTTATGTTAGCATAATTAATTATGATTTTTGGCGTACTAAACTGTTTTCCGGGAGTAGGGCTTATATGGAGCCTAGGGTAAATTATTGACGGATCTTCGCGAAATTTTACAGCGTGATTTCCGGTCGAATGAAACGAATTTTTGCCAAATCTCATATCAATCTATGCATTTTTTCACCATTTATGCTACTTTCTGTAACAAAATTATCAATTTTTTTTAGGTGGTGGTTCCACATTTTGATGCACAGCTCTGATCCTACCAAACCGATTTTGCTGGATTTTAATCTCAAACTGCTTAGGATAACTACAAGCAATTTGACACCAAGTTTTTTTTTATTTCTTTTGAGTTTTTCGAAAGTGAGCGTGTTTTCAACAGGCGGACAGACATACGGACATGGCTAAATCGACTAAGAATTACTCAAGTTCCCAAAATATATATACTTTATGGGGTCTGAGATGAATAATAAAAAAGTTTTACACGGAATGACAAACTTAGTATACCCTCTTCACAACTAATTGTGGTGGAGTTTATAAAAACTTTTGTATATCAGCCTTTTGTTCTTGGCCTGAAGATGTTTGGAAAACATGAAGTTAAAGTCGAGTAAATACCAGTAAACGAGTGCATAATTTTAAAACTTGTACTAAAATGACTTTGCCCAAAGTCTGCTCACGTTGGTCACAGTGTTCGTTGGTACTGCCAGTGGTATTCTCTTTTACGATACGAAATGAAAAATATACTATTTTCTTTGGCAAAAGATACTTGCAATATATTTTCTTCTGTAGTAAATATATATTAAAACACGAAAGAAAAATCTCTAAAAATATATAAGAAAAAAAGACAAGAAATTATCTTGGATGGCATTGATTTCTGTAGAATATTGCTTTCTTTCTTTTCTTCATTTAGTTAATAACGCACTGCATTTAAATAAACGAAAAGAATACTAAAATGAATGAAATGTAGTAACATTTAAATAAAAAGCAAAATGAGAAAAAGCCAAGAGAAAAAGAAAGACCAAAAATAATCTAAAGTTAATTTATGGCTTAACTTAGAAAGTAATTAAATTATGCAACAAAGTAGAAGTTAAAAAAAGACAAAAAATATAACTAAGAAGATGAAAATGAAAAACAAATGAAACTTAAACTAAATCAGTTACAATGTGAAGCAAATAAAGACTTCTAAACTGCAAGTCTATTTAAATTATTTTCTTAAACTTTCCATTCCCCACTTTTTGTATTTTAAATTAAGAATATTTAAAAATTTATCGGCTAAATTACCATCGAATGTCATATAAATATTTAATTACGATATAATCTCTTCAGTACAATATTCTCTCGCCATCTTTAACAGTTCTAAAGTTCAACCACCAATCTGACACTTTCACTCAAAGCATAAAAAGTGAAAGAGTGTGAGAGAAAGATAGAGCGGCAGACAGATTTGTTTAATTTTATATTTTGAGTTTCATCTTGTTTTTGTTTTTTTTTTTTGTTATTTAGGTTGTGTCTCGAAGCATTTTCACGTTTGTTGAGACTTAGTGAAAACTGTGGAAAAGTAAATTAACATAATGAGTGAAGGTCCTTGAGGGACATTAAATAATTGTATTTAAATAGTCTTAAATGTTGAAGATAAACATTTTTACATAAAACTTTAATAATAGAGATGTTGTTAGTTATGATATGATAAAATTTTTTTTTAATGTTTAAATATTTTTCTAAGGAATGGTGTTTTTTAGGATTCTCCATTACTCATCACGGTTTGTAAGATGACTTGTTTAAAAGAGTGTATTTTTTGACAGATTCTATACTTTTTGACATACTGTTCAGAGTTGTCTCAAAGTTTAGTGTTTTTGGTTCTTCGGGTGAGGCGTTGAATTTTGTATGGTGCAATCCGATTATCTTTATAGAACTTTTTTATAATTTTTCTTAGAATTCGAGGTTCAAGCATTCTCTCTGCTCCTCAAATATTGGCCTTTAGTCTGAGTTCACACGGCTCATGTCTAATTGACAAGATTCTTCCTTTTCTTCTTTGAACATGAATTGGCGTTCAAATGAATCATGTCATGTTGACGACATGTTTTTTATTTTGTTTTATTTGCTATTGAAAACAAAAACAAAAACAAAATTAAACAACGAATAAGAAAGCAAAACGTAAAGACAGTACATGCATCTGTGTACTCGTTTCTTTTCCCCTCGTCCCTCTCACCTATAAAGTAGCAATCTTGTCAATAAGACATGAGCCGTATGAACACAGACTTAGTTGTAAAATACGACTTGAGATAATGATATGCATACATGTTAACCTTAAGAGTAGTAGTGGTGCTACGAATATCAATTTTTAATATTCGCGAATACGAATATCTTTGCCAATATTCGCCGAATACAAACACGAGTATCCAATACGAAATTCATCGCCATACGACATTTCCAGTATTATTGAGAAAAATCTACACAGAAAGAAAAACACTCGGGATAAAATAAGTTATTTATGATAACGTAAAGTTCGTAAAAGTTCAAGTCGTACTCAAAAATTCAAGTACTAATAACAATAAAACGTACTTAGAAAAATCCTAAACGGGATAACTTTCGAAAATAAAACCCGAAATTTCTTAAACCAACCAAAAAAAAGATTTAACTTTTCGTTGGTAGTGCCACTCTGAGAGTAAAATTACAATGTGAGCGTTTTAATCTTATTTAACTTATCAAAGTTTGTTGCTTTCACTACAACAATGCCATACAAGTAGTTTAAAAACGATTCGCTTTTTGTGTGTAGAAACAACAAAAACAATAGAACGAGACAAAAACATATTGTTTGCATGTTTAGAAAGTAAAATTTAAAACTGTTGCTTCTCATTTAGTTCATATTTTTATTAAATATATGTACATTAAGTTTTTAGAGTAAAAACCATTTCGGCAATGATGCTGGTGTATTATAATTGAAATTTTGTAAGGTGTAAAACGGGAAGTAAACCAATCATAATAAAATTCTCACTCTGATTTCACTTTTGGTTTATTGCAAGTACGAATTCGGGATAAAATCGACTTTACAATTCTTAAATTAAGCGCATTTTGAGATTGATTCAATCTTAGTTTTACTTAAATCAATTTCATTTTCGAATTATTTCAAGTACGAATTCGAGACTGATTATGGATAAGTTAAGTATTTTGCGATTGAAAATCCGTATTTGAATCAATTCTACCATACATACTTGATTCAAGAAAATCCGTACTCACCGTGCTATTAACACTGCTTCGATTGGATTGATTTATCTTTTGAGTGTACTGCTTGCCTAGAGAAAAACTGGCACTGTAATAATATATTTAACATTTCTAAGATATTCCGATGGCTGTATGTTAAATTATCAACTTCTCCAGAATATAAACATGCAATCCTGTACCTATGTTTTGTAACTTTGGTGATAACTTCGTGCAGCGAAAAGATGTGAAACAAAATATTCAATTGTTTCTCGAAAAGTTGGGAAAAATGTGTCTTTAACACATGTCGAAAACTATCAAAAGAGGTACCGTAGTTACGTTATAAATGACATAATAATCCACT
The DNA here is from genome assembly GCA_930367215.1 of Pollenia angustigena. NCBI lineage: Eukaryota > Metazoa > Arthropoda > Insecta > Diptera > Polleniidae > Pollenia > Pollenia angustigena. The sequence continues at coordinate 253,873,597 of OV884057.1, forward strand.
CGAAGCCGATAAGAAATTGCAGAAGAACGCTGATCACTCATATCGTTGACGGTTCTGTAGGAAAGACGGTGATGTCGACCAATTTCGTGCCCTGAAAAACATTATCACACAATAATGTTTCTGCCGCCGTACTTTACAGTGGGTATTGTATACCCACATAGAGTTTAACCCCCACCCCCCCCCCCCCATTTTTTTATTTGTTTTTCTAACTAAATTTTAAATTATCCTATTGTAAGCCCCTTTCATTGGTATCCTGACATAATTCACAAGTGTTGTTAGACTCAATTGTATAAATATTATAATAAGCAAAGAATAAAACTAAATCTGGATAAATAAAATAAATGAAAATCGAAATCAGATTCAAAGTAAAAGTTTTAAACACACTCACGTGAACATAATTTAACGCTTGAATGGATGCTTTCTATGCCAATGTATTCAATAAATAAAGCACGTGACTTAAATGTTAGAAACTCTAAACACACACTCTAGCAGTATGAAGAAAACTCCGTTAAACATACAAACAATAACGAATACAGACTTACTGTTACAAATACACCGTGTTATATCGTGTATGACCAGTATGTGTCCTTAAAAAGACATTAAATTGACAATATTTCTAAACTGACCAGGGTTAAGCAAACAAACCAATTGAAGACAAAAGCGGGGAATCGAATGAAAGAATTATACAAAATTTTACCAATAAGCCGAGACAAGTTTCACTGGTTTGCATGTATGTTTTAGTGTGTGCGTATGTGTATAAGTCTTTAATGTTTTTGTTTTCCTTTAGAATAAATTAGGCAATTTATTTTAGGCTTACAAACAAAAAAATTCACAAATAATCCTTGTGAAATAAAGAAAGAAAAAAAATTTCTAGATCATGATATGCATGCGATACCATAAAGAAAATTGAGCATTATCCTTGTTTTTCGATAGGATACGATACCAAACCATACTAAACATACAGGAAGAATGACGACCATTGACTAAAGAATTAAACGTTGGAAAAAGTTTTGTTTTTTAACTTGATTTTACGGTGGCTATTAAGAATAAATAGCAATGCGTGATAAGAAAACGCAACTAGCTGCTACGTTTTCTTTTTTTTATATTGTGGGATTTCTAGGGCTTAAAAACATTTTGGCCTGTAGAAATCTTTTTGGCATTGACTACGTCAAAACAAATTTTACAACAACATTTTTAACGAAATCAGCCTGAACGTAAATGATTAATAAAAAAAAATATACAAACATTACCATGTTTTAAGGATTAGGTAAGTACGTGTGTTTTTAAAAGTATGTGAATGTGTGTGTGTGTTTTTTTTTTTTTGTGTGTATTTAGTATGTGTCAGGTGTTAGTGATAGATTTGTCAATGTTTGGGTAATATAAACATGTTCAAAGAATTGTATTTAATATTAAATAGAACAAAGAAAAGAAAATGAAAGCACAACATAACAAAAGCTGGTGTCTTTAATATCGATTTCATACAGACGCATTTCCAAAGGTGTATATCTATTATATTTATCATGTTTGTTTGTATGTTTATTTAACTTACATTGAGATGAAGGTACTAATATTTTATTTGCTTGTTTTAGTTCTTCTGGTTTTAGTTCTAGTGGTTTTTAAGGCTTTAACTAAAAGTTAGTTAGGAAAAATAATAGTTTCTTTTTGCGCCTATAGATGGTTATTATCAGCGAAAGAAATTTGTTTGTTTAATTGTTTGAGGCATTGGTTGAATGAGGATGCTAATTATTATTTATATCGTACTGAAAAGCCTTGGTCAAAATTAAAACTCTAGTCCACCTAATAAAGTAAAGTTTTTATTTAACACACAAAAAAAAATATCAATGTTAAATTAACATGGCCTAATGTTGATTAAAAATCATAGTTAATTTCTGCAAATATATGGAATTTATTTAAAACTATCTTGGTTTCATATTTGTTTTAAGTGAAAATAAAGTTGTTTAATATTGAAAACATAAAAACCTGTTTAACTTGTTCTTGTTTATAGAAAAAACAGCAACACTATAAACAGAAAAAAATAATCTAGAAAGAGAGAAGAACAATTTCCGTTTTCCTTTTATTTAAAATATTTATGTTAATAGTATATCAAATTTTCAAAGTTGAATGATGATGAAACCCATATCGGGCCATTCTGCTAACAAAGGGGAATAAAAAAAAGTGAAACATGTGTTACAGGAATATAAATAACTATATCCCCTCTTTCTCTGGCTCCGCGGGTAAGTGCTTTAAATAATTCTTAAATAAATGCATATGTTGTCTCTGAAGATTCTTCTCACTGTTGTTTCACACTCAAACCAAATTGATTCTCTATGAAATTCACGTTGTTTCAACTTGAAATAACTTTCGTTCAACGTGATTCGGATTTTTATTTCAATATAAATGACATTTTGCTCTAACTTAACGGGAATGTTAAATTAACTATAGTTATTTAAAAAAAAATGTTTCTCGCAAGTTATTGTAAAATCATGTCAAATTAACATGAAGTAATTATGAAGCAAAATCACTACCGAAAACTGTAGAATAAATCTTGTTTTCGACGAGTTTACATATATTTTTTTCTGTGTGTATGTAATGTTTGAATTTACTTAAGTGTGAGTGTGGACGATGTATTGCCACCGGCGGAAACCGCTTTTAGGGCTTGTCTAAAATAATATGGCTGTGACTTCGTTAGGACTCAACCATAGCATGGTTGTTGGTGAGAAAAATATCTATGTTTAAAATTACTATGATATGTTTAAACATTTTCGTTAAAAATAGTTTTGTTGGAGGTGACCATGTTGAAAAATGTTTTTCTCTGCGTGTAGGAATGGCCTTCTTCCAAACTGGCATTTTTTCAATTTCTAATCGATTTAAGTCACATTAACATTCCTCTTAGTGCAATTATCTTCGATATTCTTTGATCGATATCCCAGTTATTTCCGCTGTACTAAAATTTGGCTTAAGCCTAAGAATACTTAAATTAAAACATTTAAAGATATATTCCATAGCTCTATTTAACTCCCAAAATATAGTTCATTTTGCTAAGCCTTTATGAAATGACATTTTCCATAATCCCGTGTTCAGGCAACAGGAAAACATCCTTAATAAAACACGTATTTGTGAGCACAATTTTAGGAAAACAGAACTTATACTTTCTAACGCATACATGCAAAAACAAACACACTTACACAAAAAAATGTTTTTCTTTATTATGAGTATTTTCACCGCTAAACATCTACATAGAGCTAGAAGTTTTGTGTATTACTGTATTTGTTGTATGGCTACGAATAAGATATTGACATAGAAAAAATAAAATACTTAAATATATACTTAAATAGAAAATAGTTAAATCTGTACTACAATGGCATATTTGTGACGCGCAAAAAAGAAAGGGACCTAAGGGTTTTGCCATTTTAAAGATTTAAATACGTGTATCTTTGGTGTACCATCACTGAGTCTGTTGGTATTGGTCTCATTTGAAAGCGACACATCTCAACCTTGTTGGTCAACCTTGAAAACGCGCGTAGGTCGTCCCTACCTCTTGTTTTGTATAGTTGGTTTTTACTGTTCCCTTTACCTTACTGATCCCTTTCTCTATGCGCTGTCACACTGGGAAAAAAGATTTATCAAGATTGTTTTGTGAGTGAGAATTAGAAATAAGTGGCAAAGAAATAGGGATGCTATTTTCAACTGTGTCAAATCTTTACAACAATAAGACTTTTTCAGGGTGAAGTTTTTGAAGTAGTTGTTATAAATTATGAATAAGTTTTAATAAAATTTTACATTAAACTTTATAGTAATTACTGTTTTATGCATAATAAAATGTTTTCTTAAATTTAAATTTTTTCTTTCTCTCACTAAAAAATACAAAAATATTAAATATTAAATAATTTTTACATAATTCTTTTGGAAAATCTTTATAAAGCTTGGTGACGTAACGTGAAAAAGTAGACTTTCCTATGGAAATACCCATACACGGTTTACACCTGTGGCATTGTAATAAGTTGAATAAAAATTTTACGAATTAACGAGATTTGTTCAAGGGACCGAGAGTTTATTACGAATTATCGGGAATTACGATTTATCGGGGTACGAATGTCATTTGATTATGAAAGGACCCTAGTTTTCAGTATTTTCAGCTCCAAAATTTTTACTACACAGAAAAAATTATTGCCGAATTATTTTCAAACAAACGCTTGTTTGAAAATTTTTTTAATTTCTATAAATTTTTTTACTGATTCAAACAATATTTTTTTTGATTTTTATTTAACCAACAAAAATGTGGACAACTCTTCAAAAATATAATAAACGCGTTATTGGTGTCAAGTTTTCATAGTTTTGTATAAAATATTTAACGCTTTTTAATGTTGTCGTCTTTTTGCATTTTTTTATTTGATCGTAAGCAACACTTCTTTATGTGAAAAATAAGAACACCAACAAAAAGCACACACAGTCTATTTTTGGACGCTTTAAAAAAGTGCAACTATAAGAAAAACAATAGCAGGAACATTACAAGAAACAAAATCCCGTATTCAATTTATTAAAAATGTTTGGTTAAATAAATCAAATACAAAAATAGAATGTGAACGAAAATCATATCGAGTCGGTCTGCTGCCGTTTTTGGTTACATTTCTTCTTTAGCAAAGAAAAGGATACAGCAACAGAGAGTGCTAAAGAAAAACATTGTGTTGTGTGTATAAAAAAAGACTTCGTTCAAAAATTATTCCAACAAAAAAAATGTGTCTCAAAGCCAGCCGGCGGCTCTGCTCTGCCGTCATCTTCTCATACAGTGCTTACTTGCGTGCGCGTCATTGCTTGTGCAAAAACTTTTTTTTTCAGTAAACTTTTTGTTTGATTCAGTTAAATTATTTGTTTGAAAAAATCAGTGTTTTTTTCAATAAACAAAATGCAAATAAATTGTTTGAATATGCAAATTTGTTTATACGACCGATTTCAGACAAAAAATTGTTTGATGCTACAAATTTTTTGTTTGAATTGGAAAAAAAATTTTTTCTGTGTACTTTTGGTGACAAGAGTCTTTTCATAAATAAGCGATTCATGAGATATAAATGTGCAGACATAAATGCATATGTGTATTTCAGGACATTATTTACGTGCAATATTTAGACTATCGCAGCCCTGTAGCCCGGGTACAGGTCTACTTTAACTCTTTTATGTAAAATCATTTTATAATAATCGGTTTGGTAGGCAGTTGTGCTTTTTGGATAGCTTTTGGAATCTTCTTTAATAAAGCAGTACAACTTATTAAGCCGGTTATTATGGTGGGTTGTTTTTAAGTGAGACTCCAGAGATTGTGAACAAAACAGTGTCCGAAAATAAACACTAAATATCGTTTCTTAATGTTCGGTTCGGTAGATTTGTGGAAAACACAAACGCTAATAGTGTTTGTGTAGAAAATCATTAACAAAATAACGTTTCCCTGTTAGTCATCTTTCAAACACAAAAATATTACTGTTTTTATCAAACTCAACAAAAGATGTGAACATTTAATTCCGTTCGGTTTTTTTTTTTTTTTTTTTTGAAAATCCACAAACTTCAATGTGTTCGGTTCGACTCGTTAATGTTCGTCCCTTTTGGCCGGTAAAAAAATACCAAACATTTGTTACAAAAACAATATACACGCACGAAAAAAACATTATAGAACATTATAATATAATGTTTGTCTACAGTATCACTACAATTGTTCTGTTTTTTAACGATAACCGAACATTATATAATGTTCGGTTCTTTCTTGAAAATAGCTACGAACGGTATTCAGGGTTGTGTATGTCTACACAATCACTAAAAAAAATAGATATCGTTCCTGGTTGTGTGAGCCGAACGTTAAATAATGTACTGTTTATTTTCGAACACTGGTACAAAAATTTAGAGTAGACATGTTCTTACTTTTAAGATTAGAAAAGCCCTTAGAAGTCAATTGCTTACTTATACAAGGTGATTGATAATACAATAAAGTAACTTCCTCTAGCAGTAACAAATGCACAAATTACTAAAAAATTAACTTCGGTTTTAAGGTTAATTGAAAGTTTAGGGAAAACGTACTATTTAGAACATCTGGTTTTTTCATATGGCTACATACATGTAGACAAGAATGTCTGCGTGACAACACACACACACACATTGACATCTGTTGAAGTTTAATTTGCATTTGTTGATGTATGCAACTGCATGATTATTTTGTATACTTTTATGCTTTTATTTGTTACAACTCCACTACTGTTTGTTTTTTGTGAAAATTGCGTCACTCTTGATTAAAAAACACACAAGAACTCTACTTCAACTCGTTGGTCATCATTGGAACGACTCCTTCTATTATCACGATCTTTTCATGTTTGTTTGTATTTGAAATGTGTTAAAAAAGGGGTCACTAACAGACACATTTCCAGACCATTAATTTACAAATAAACTTCGTCAGTTTTTTTTTTTTTTTTTGTTCCAAAAGATAAAATTGGAATAGAGAAAATTTAAATAAATTCTGCAAAAAAAATAAAAGAAAATATTTCTGAGGAAGCTCTAAAGCAAATTTGGAAATTAATTTCAAGTTAAAAAAAGTTTTCATTTCGCTATAAGAAATTGATTTTTAGTTTAAAAGATATTAAAAAAAATTGTGGCATAAATAAAGTCTATTTTGTTAGTTTTTTAGGAAAAAATTTTGAATATATTTTTTATTCTAATATAATCCTTTTAATCCTTAAATGTTTTTTTTAAAGAGTTTTCTTGATTTTCAAGAAAAAAAGGCTTAAATTGACCGATAAAGAAAATTATTTCCATGAAATTCCACAACATAACTCTGACAATTGGAATTCTCTCAGACACTTACAACATTTTTTTTTAGTATAATGCTTCCTTCGACCAGTAAATGAAAATTTGGACCCACTGTTAAATAAAGCTCAGAGCAGCTGGACTTTAAGTTTATTCTACAAAAATGATCTACTCAACATGCCCTTCAGATATGTTGGGACACTTTTTTCTTGCGAAATGTTATAAGCGATTATAATGAAGCGCACAGACCTTTGCGATGGAGTCGCTAACGAATTAGCGACAAAACATTCTTAGGATATTCAAGAAAAGTAGAACAGATTTTGTTATTTAATACAGTTCGTTCCGAAATAAAAATTTTATTTTTCATTGGTGCAAAAAATAAATTCGAACAGCCGAGTGCTATGTTATCACATTAAGAGAAAACTAGGACATCATAGAAATGCTGCATCCTCAATATAAAAAGGAGATGCTATTAAAAATGAGCTTGTACTTTTGATTTTCACAATTCGAAAAGCACGTCGGAGCTTGTAATGCTGACTTAATGAGCAAAATCAAGACCAATGCTAAAAAAAAAAGATTTCTCGATTCTTGGCTCAAAATTATTCGAAAACATATAAAATTGTACAATAAATATGAAAAAAATTGTTGCGATTATTCAACTGCTGCAAATAATTCTTTTGTTTCAAGAAAAAAATTCGTCTGATACTGTTGTCACTAAGATAACATTCTTGGAATAGTGACACCTATCTAAGCGAAGATACGTTGTTTTACCCTTCGTTTACACTGATTTGTAAGATCCAGAAATAAGGCCTCCTATATGAGATAACAGAAGAATACAAATAATTTTCTGATAGCCTTTTCACACTTGTCAACATATACCATAAATTTGAGTAGATATTGAAATTTTCCCATAAGGCTAAAAATCAACATCTTTACATGATTTTCCTACATCATTGTATTGCATTCTACACCTTCTTGTTATTTAAGTGTCACCACTAAAATAGTAGCAATAATTTCTCTTAGTCTGTGTTCATACGGCTCTTGTCTTGTTGACATGATTGCTTCTTTACTGGCGCGAGGGACGAGGGGAAAAGAAATGAGTACACAGATGCATGTACTGTCTTTACGTTTTGCTTTTTCATTCGTTGTTTAATTTTGTTATTGTTTTCAATATCAAAAAAGCACATGTCGTCCATATGACATGAATCATTTGAACGCCAATTCATGTTCAAAGAAGAAAAAGGAAGAATCTTGTCAATAAGACATGAGCCGTATGAACTCAGACTTATAATTGTGACATCACTGACAAAATTTATTTGTATTGAACGCAGTGTTACCATTTGTCAATTTTTCTTTTTTGCAAATTCGTTTTTTTTATGTTATGAAACAAAATTAATTCCAAAAACCTTGTGGTGTTTTCGTTTAAAATGTTGGCACTTTTGTAGAAAAGAAAGTATTAAAAAAAATTGTTTTTTCAGAAATCGTGGCATTTTTGATTAATTGTAGTGATAGAAGATGTTTCAAGTGTGAATGCATGTTTCACATTTTCCATTTGTTCCTCCAAAACGTCGGCAAGTGTACAAAGGGCATATTCATCTCTATAAAGGCCCTTTTACAGTATTCTTTAAGTTGAAATTTTACATGTTAGCTCATTTTCAGAACTTTCCCAAAGCTAAAAGTAGACCTTAACCGGCCTTATAAAAAGTGTTCCATAATAAAATGTTACTTTTACCTAAAGTGAGCGATAAAGTAAATAAAGTTTTATCCTACCTGGTAGGTTAAACTAAAGTTGTTATAATGGAAAACTTTTTATACAGCCGATAAAATCCTACCTTTAGATATCGGCAAATTGTGAAAACGAGCATTAGTTTTATCGTTTTGCTAATTATTTTTATTAGAAACGAGAGCTAAACATCAGTCTGATTCCCTTTTGCAGCGATCGGGTTGTAACTAAAATTCAATCCACTTAAGCTAAACGTAGTATGTATCTGAACTTGCCCTGCTACATTACATTTCTAAAAAGAGCTAAATCCATATTTTAAGTTAAAGCCACACAACGTAAAACATTTTGTGCTGCTAATATTAATTTTAATATATACTTTGCTTTTTTTTCATTTGACTACCAAGTTTAATTCAGATAAAAATTATATTTGATTGTTGCCAATATTCATCAAGAAAAACAATTTTCTGACTTGCCGAAACTCATTTAAAACTAATATTTTTCTTTTATTGGCAAATATTTGAACTTAACAATTTCACACGCTTAAAACTTTTGGTCCCTACAAAAACAAAAAAAAATGGACATCAATTAAAAGGAAAAAAAAATAGTAGAATATTAATTTATCTTACATGTTTCTCATCTGTCAATTATATTTACGGAAATTGTTTTTAAATTAAGAAGAAATGAGATGTGTATTTTCAATTTGCTGTTTTATTTTTCTACGACACTCTGAACGTCCGTTTTATAATAAATGTTTATTTGTCACGTAATGGAGAGAACTAACATACACATACATGCATACATTTGCTTTAGTAAACGTTATAGACAAATAAGTATAAAAGCAAATTCATGTCAGAATTTAAAATGGAATTTTTTAGTAAATATTGGGCCATGTCACAGAGTACAATTCCGTTCGGAATTGAAGAAGACATATTTGTTTGTTGATGGAAAGTGTATTTTTATAGTTTTATGGCCTTTCAGATACAGACAACTCCCATACCGTTCATGAAAACAAAATGGTTTCATTCCGAAACATTTTTGCGTCATTTTCTGAAGCACCAAAATACGGAATGAATGACATGGCTGATTGTTATAAATTTTTATGTTAAAGACATACATATGTATGTTTATTACAAAATAGTTCGGGAATGATAAATTAAAAATTCCCGTGTTTATTTATTTACAAACTTTGTACTTTTTGTACGTTTTTTTTTAATTTTTAATCCCAGGCAGCGTTACCCCTTTATTTTAAATCCCCTTTTGCATCATTTTGTATGTTTTGTGCCCCTTTTGCCCCTTTTTGAACTTCCAGCTTTTATATGATTGTATGTTTTTACTTAACCGCATAGAAGTGCATCCGCTTAACGGGTGTTTTTTAAATTAGCATTATAAAACAATAAGTGGTCCAATAGACTTAATGTAGATACCTGGCAGTCCATGTTGAACTTATTAATAAATATACATAGATGCATATTTTCGAAAATTAGATACTTATATTACAACTAAAGAAACAGCATAGCACTGTAATGCATTAATAAAAAATCGTATCACTACTAACTTCTTCTAATATGAAATTTCAGCACTAAATTTGGTCCACCTATCACTCATAATAAAGGCGCTATTGTGACAAGGCGCTTATTTTGGGAATTATAACGTGGTTATAAGTCTATTACTAAGTCAATTAGTACCGATTTTGTTAAATTAAAAATGGAATGACAAACTATATAGCAACGAACTTACATATATATTTCCAGCTGTGGTGAAGAGTAAAATTATATGCAACAGTTCATACACGTTAACTTGCAAACAAGACGTGTATTTTCACTGTGTATATATATGTACATTCGAACATCTCTATAGTGAAGTTCTATAAAATGAAGCTTTCTATATAAAAAATTTAAAAAAAAATATTATTATTTGATCTCCTTACACACAAAAAAATCATACGTAAAATAACCTAAAAATATGGTATTAAATTAACTAAGCGCAAAGGTAGCATGGCAGTATCTTAGTTTCTTGATAACGATTTTAACAACAGTCGCTCGTTTTAGTGGATAAAAATGTAGCAGCATTTATTTTTAAATAAATATGATAATTAAAAGTTAAATAAGCAGCACAAAAGGTGTTGTAGCCCAGCAGATTATTTTCCAGCACTTTATTTCGTACAAGCAATCAAACACTTAACGCAAAAGTCTTCATACTTTTCCTTATAAGGATATTATTGAAGCAAATATTAATCGATAATCGAACTAAAATACCAGTTTTTATTAACAAAAGTAGAAAAAATTTTAGTTCTGTATAATATAGTGAAGCTCGACTATATATGGATGTGTCAAAAGCTAAAAGGCCTCCACAAAATAAAAAGTAGAGAAGATTAGTATTGTTTGAAAAATGGATTTACAAAATTTAAAATGCTACAAAAAGAAATTTGCCAAACACGCGAAGCTGAGTAATTCATATTTAAGCAATATATAATGGCCTAATTTTGTTATGTATATTTTCCTTTTATCTGGCTGGTAGCTTCTGAAAACATCAAATAAGATTAAAACCCTATACCAATTTTTCATATTTTTTAATGGAAAACATTTAAATTATAAAAGAACAAAATCATTTTCAAAGAGTTCACAGCTAATTAGATAGTAATATAACAAAATTGAGAAATTTTCGAAAAGAGGAAGAGGCTTATTTTTTGTAACGTTATGTTTTAAGTGAAAATAACTTAATAAAAATGAAAATGGTCTTATTTTTAAAGTTGCCCCTTTTTTTCTCAGAATTCCCATTTTTGTGCCACTTTTATTTTGAAAATCCCCTTTTTGTGTCCCTTTTTGAAAATCTTGAACGGTAACGCTGATCCCGGGCACTGGCGGATAAAAAAAACGTTATCAAGTTCCATTCACATGCTTAAAATAATCTTAATCTTCTTATGTAAAGTACTTAATTTAAAATTCCTTCCACTATGGTGGGCAGGCGCGGATTCAGGGGGGGGGGGGGAAATAAGGCAATTTCCCCCCGTAAACTATAATAATATGTTTGTTAATTTCGATAATACAAGAATTCTCAATAATAATATTTTTTTTTGTACAAAATTTTTGGAAATCCCAGCAAGGTTTTTTTGTTTTTTTTTATGGAATCTCTAACGAAATTTTCAATAAGTATTTTTTTTTTATTGAATCTCTAACGATTTTCAATAATTATCCATATCTTTATCCTAATAGTTATTTGTTAGATATTTCCAAAGAAACATCTAGTTTACCGTATTCAATTACTTATTATTCTACATTCAATCCCAGCAGGTGCCATCTATACCCAAAGACTAAACGTTTGACTTGATAATGCGTGCGGTTGAAATATTAAAAAGCCTTAGTATTTGCAATATTTATGTATATTTTTTATTTTTTTTATTTTGTATGAATTGTAGTAAAAATTTATTTATGTTTGTTTTCTAATACAATAATAATAATTATTATATTTTTGTTTTAAATTTTTACCCCCATATTCATAAAAAATATTTTGATAAAAGGTTTATTAAACAAATTTCACAATTTTTATAAGAAAATTTGTTCAATAAACCTTTGTTATTTGATATTTATTTATTTAATTAGAAAAATTACAGTACAACAAGACTTTCAATCTTATATAATAGTACTGCTGATACAATGGCAGATTTATTTGAAGTTACTTAGAGATTGGAGAAATTATTGATATTAATAATAAGTAAAGTAGACAAAAATTGTGTCTTTCTGATATTAGTTTACGGTATCGAATGGAGTTTATTTTGTATCCTCTATTGGATCTTGAAAACGTTATTCTTTTGTAAAGATACTCAGGTTGTTTACTATAAATAATTTTGTGCAAAAATAGTAGAGTGCGGCATTTTAGTAGGTTTTCAAAAGGTACATTAAAGATTTGGTAAGAAAACTGTGATATTCTACTGTATCTAGTTCTACCATAAATATATCTTGCAACATTATTAAATGTAACTTTGAGCTTAGTTTGGCATAGTGAATTGCAGCTAGAAAAAATTTCGCAACCAGAAAGAAGTGCCGGCAGTAAAAATGTCCTGGCAAGAAGCATGCGTATATTAAATGGAGTGAAATATTGCGTGGTCCAAAGATTTCTTAGCATGGAGTAAGTTTCCCACAAATGAAGTTTACGTGACTTGTCCAGGTTAGTTTATTGTTAATTACAATTCCAAGGTTTTTTGCAGTATCTACTATGTCATTTACGGATTGCCCAACGAGTATTGGTGGTAGATTTGAGTGTACATAGCTGCTTTTGCTTATCAATATTGCCTTGGATTTTTTTGCGTTTAAGCAAAGACCATTTATTAAGGCCCATCTATAAACATTATCAAGATCATGGTTTAACTTTTCGATGCATTCATTGATACTAGATGGCGAACAGCTAATGTAAAGCTGTACATAATCAGCGTACATGTGAATTCCACAATAGCTGACTCTAGACGGTAGGTCGTTGGAATAAATTGAATATAGAAGAGGACCCAGAATTGAGCCTTGCGGTACACCTCTTGTAGTCAAACAAATGTCAGATTTTTCAGAACCTGAGCATACAAATTGAGTTCTGTTATAAAGATATGACGAAATTAATTTAACAGCAGTGTTTGAGAAATGGCACATGTGTTTTAATTTTTGGCAGAGTAAAGTGTGTTCGACAGTATCAAATGCTTTTGAATGATCAAGTAAGATTAGAAATGATATGGGCGATTCTTTTCTGACGGGTGCAACATTTAGACGCTTTAAACGTCTTTTACAAATAGAAAGAAACACATTTGTAATTAAGTTATTTGTAGAAGGGGTTACATTTTGTATATACTATTGTTATCTATTTACAAGAATTTATATGAAACGATCAAATAGCCACGAGAGAGCCTTAAAGCGCATGACGGGTGCAACCAAATTGGCCCACTTTCATAAGATCATACCACAAAAACACAAAACTCTGTTAATTTTTAAAATTTCATTATATTATCCTTTTTTATTTTGAAAGATGAGATATCAGACGATGATTATCAAATCAAACGTCGTAGAGAAATATACTCCAATAATAAGAAATTTGCTCTTTAAGCCATGACGGGTGCAACATGCAATGAATTTTCTGTTCGCGCCAAATCTATGAATCTTATTGATTCGAAGTGCACAACAAATTTATATTTAAGCTTACGTCTAAAAAAATTATATTAGTATAAAATATAGATATTTTACTTTAAATTGGCATCAAAAAAGTGTCAAATAGTGTGATTTGAAAATTGATGTTAAAAGTTGTCTAGAATAGAATCGCCCATATCATGTTATCATCCATCTTTGATCGTAGTTCCTCACAAACGTCGATTAATGTAGATATACAGCTATGTTTGGGTCTGAAACCAGATTGCCTATCAGATAGTATTGAATTATTAAATAAGTGTTTTGTCATTTGCCCATTGACTGGTCTTTCAAAAACTTTTGACAGATACGGAAGTATTGCGATAGATCTATAACTTTTATCGGCCTTTTGAAAAGGTTTAATTTTTGCCTGCTTCCACAATAATGGGAAAGTTGACGTTGTTATTATTGTATTCATCAAGTGTGTTAGTTGTGGGAGTATATATGGAGTTATTAGTTTAATAAATTTAGGATGGATACCATCATGCCCAACCGAATCTGACTTTATATCAAAAATGGACTTCAGGACTTCTTCCTGGGTGGTATTCGTAAACTCAAATCTAACCTGGTGTTCATAATTTGTAGTGTTAGTACAGAAGGCATTAGTAGAGACATAGTATGTAAGATTAGCATCAGGCATTGGTATACTTGATAATTCAGTATTTAGTTGGTTTACGTAAATTTTGCTCCCATCATGTATATAATTTTTACCAATGCCTATTGAGCGGATTTCCTTCCATTTCCTCTTTGAGCTAGTGGCTGATTGAAATTTTTCTTTATAGTATTTACATTTGCAGCTCTGATCTTTATGTTTACATTTCTTTTGCTGATCTTGAAAATATTGTAAAGTTCACTGGTTCTAAATCTTTTCCACCTTTCGTATGCTATATTTCTTTTATCAATCGGGGTTTTAATATCGCTTGAAAACCAGGGGTTTTCAGTCTTTAGCTTCTTAATTTTAACCGGAATATATTTTTTATATAAGTATTGTATGTTATTAGTCAAGAATATAACCTGTTCATCACAAGATGGCATTTGAAATGACTGACTCCAAGGAATTGTTGTCAATTCACTTTCCAGCGATTCAATATCAATATTTTTAAAATCTCTAATGGTGATAGTTTCTTCTTGAGCAGTTGTTTGAAAATCATAAGAAATAAAGATAAGATCATTTTTGGAGAATACAGAAGCAGAAAGCTGATCAAAGAAGAGTATACGAAAAAGATTATCAGTAAAACATAAGTCAAGTAGAGTGCTTTCGGTTGCTGTAAAATGCGTTGGTGTTGTATTATTTATATGTGTTATATGAATCAAAATTCTGTTCGATAATTCTTGACGTAAGTACGGATTTGTCGGCGAAAAGCCAGATTTCCTATCTTTAAGATATTTCAACATACAACATCAAGCTTTTAGGGAAGAATTTATTGGCTTTGTTGTAAACGCATTTGAAGAGGCTTCAAAAGACGTTGTTGTGTCAATTGATGCGAAGGCACTATCATCAAAAGTTCTTAACGCTTTGACAAATTTTGGTCCTGACCTAAAAAATTGTGTAGGAGATGGAACAGATGGGGGTCTTTTGATGTCAGCAGAAAATGGATCAAAATTTCTGGAAAAGCGACAAATGCGAAACAAACGCCTTGCTTTTCCCATTAATCGAACAACTCAATTTCTAAAAGCAGTAAAGTGCCATTAATACAAAAACTTGTATCATTTGTTAAAGAAACGACAAAATTTTTTAAATATAATCATCCCAAGCGAAACACAGTTTTAGCAAAGTATTTGGGAGCCAAACTCTCTTCATCATGCGTCTTTGCAGCAAGTGTACATCATATAGTAGAAGCTTTGGAAACAACATCTGAGTGAAAGGTAGTATCTCTACCTTTATATTAAGGAACTCACTTAGTAATTTTAAATTTATTTGCGGAATATACATATTAAGTGTGATACCTATTGTTACACAGCCACTAAGTATCATTTTACAAAAGCAAGATATAGATCTTCAAAAAGGATCAAGCCTTATCAAAATTTTAATCATGTGCCTTGAAGACAAAAGAAATAAAGCCGAAGAACAATTTAAAGCGATCTTTGAAAAAGTTAAAGTTATTTGCGTTCAAATCGAGGTTGCTATCGAAAAGACAAGATTTAAACGAAATAATCACATCCAAAATGTTGTAGATTGCTACCGAGTTGTAGGTTAGGTTAGGTTAGGTTCCATGGGCAGCCATCAAAAGACAGCTCACTTGGGTCCTTCAGTGGTCCCTTTGTGATACCCGGCGCCAATGCCCATCTCCTAGATCAGTCATCCAGATGGCGTCACTGCAGGTTCCAACCACTTCGTCTTCCTAATGAAGAGAAGGAGCGATTTCAGTTCTGTCATGGACAGATCCCCCAAACAGGAAAACATCGGTTCCCCAAGGTATTTTTCCCTGATGCCCCGCAGTCCAGGGCAATGACAAAGGAAGTGAAGAACAGTCTCCTCTTCCTCCTCGTTCTGACAACTCCTACAGTAGTCATTAAATTCCAGACCCATCCTCGCAGCATGAGTCCCCACCGGCCAGTGTCCAGTTAAAACCGATATCACCGTCCTAATCTGGTTCCTGTTGAAACCAAGTAGAGAGCTAGTTCTCCGTTCATCATATCCAGGCCAAAGGATCCTGGATATCAAGCAGGTGGATTCACAGGTCCACCGCATCTGCGCAACTCTATACGACTCGCGCCTGATGAGTAATTTACAGTGAGCCATTGGAAGACCAACAAATTGATCGATGAATACGTCATCCATGCGACCACCTTGTCTGGCCAGCCCATCTGCCATTAGATTACCCGGGCACTCCGAGTGACCCGGTATCCATATAAGCGTTACCCTTGAATGTTTCGCAATCTCATCCAAAGACATCTGACATTCTACAGTTAGCCTAGATGTCGTGTAGACACCCGCTAGGGAAGCAAGGGCAGCCTTGCTGTCAGTAAATATACGTATATCTCCCGATATGCGATGATACCTCAGCCAGTTTGCCGCCCGCCTTATAGCCGAGATTTCCGCCTGCAGGACACTGCATCCGTCCGGCAGACGAAAGGAAACCTTCACATCCAGTTCCTCTATGAAGAAACCTCCGCCAACTCTCTCACCCTTCCTCGAACCATCAGTATAAACCCCTAGGGTAGGTTCTCGGAAGGAATCAGACAGCACGTCGCCGTGCGCCACTTGTGTCACGAACCCCGCGCCAAAGAACGGCACCGGGGTGCAGTAATCCACACCGTCAGGGACAATCGTACTTTCGATTATTCTGGCATGTCCATAGTCACGGGTCGACCAGCCGTTCGTTGCGTGCAGCCGTGTCGCCGAGCAAAGAGCCAACTGTTTGGCCGTTATGTCCACCGGGAGCCAGTTCAATAACGTAAACAGCGCCTTCGTGGGAGTAGATCGCATTGATCCCGTGATCATCAACGCGACAAGTCTGTATACTTTCTCAAGCATTGCTCGGTGTGTGCTCTTATCCAATGCAGTCCACCATACAACGACTCCATAGTACAGGGTCGGCTTTACTACAGCTTCAAAGATCCAGTTGACACACCTCGGGTTCATACCCCAGTTTCTGCCAATTGCACCCCTACACGCATAAATGGCAACTATTGCCTTTTCCACTCTCATCCGGACATTAAGTCCCCATGACAGCCTGCTGTCCAGAACCACGCCCAGATACTTGGCACTGTGAGATATCTGAAGCTCGGTTCCATTTAACCTTGGAAGTCTAAAGTCCTCGGTCCTATACTTCCTCGTAAAGAGTACCAGTTCCGTCTTAGACGGATTTACACCCAGTCCGCACGATGCACTCCAGATGCTGAGTACCTTCAAGGCAGCCTCCATACACTGGGACATAACTCCCAAATGCCTCCCTGTGATGGCCACTGAGACATCATCAGCATACGCCACTACTTTGATCCTCATGTTGTCCATCTTTGTCAACATGGTGTTCATAGTCAGGTTCCACAATAGTGGGGATAGAACTCCCCCTTGGGGAGTGCCCCTGTTCACCAGCCTCTGAACACTGGTTTCACCTATCGTAGAGCAAATGACCCTATTCCTCAATAGATTGTCCACAAATCTACATATGCCAACATCGATCCCCAGACTCATCAAGGACGTCACGATAGAGTCCGGGTTGACATTGTTGAAGGCTCCCTCAATATCGAGAAAGGCCACTAGTGTGTACTCCTTGAATTCGAGCGATCTCTCAATAGTTCCTACTAGAGAGTGAAGAGCCGTCTCAACAGACTTACCCTTTGTGTAGGCATGTTGGAGGCAGAGAGTAGACCTCTTGGGATAGTCATCCTCAAGTGCACATCGATAACCCTCTCAAGAGTCTTTAGAAAAAAGGATGCAAGACTGATCGGTCTGTAGTCCTTCGGCTCGGTGTGAGAGGCCTTACCCCCTTTGGGTATAAAGACCACTCTACACAGGGTCCATTTCACAGGAAGATACGAAAATCTAGCGCATCCCTTATATATGGCCAACAACCAGGGTATTATCAGGGCCGAATTCCTCTGCAGGTCCGCCGGAATTATACCATCCATACCCGGAGATTTATATGGGCTAAAGCTATCGATAGCCCATTTAATCCTGTCATAGTCCAATGGAATGGACATAGGAATGGGAGCCGCCTCCCACGCTTGATCCCGCATACCCCATTGGGAGTTTCCAGGAAAGTGAGTATCAATTAACACCTCTAGTGTTTCTTGACTATTTGTAGTCCAACTACCATCCGATTTCCGGACGTAGGTCGGAACCATCGGGCTCGAGGCCATTATCTTACGTAACCGGTTCGTCTCAGAGGATCCTTCCACGCCGCTACAGAAGTTCCTCCAAGCAGTCCTTTTCGCTGATCTTACCAAGTTTCTAAACTTATTCAATGATGACTTGTAGTCCGCCCAGTTGCCTTGGCGCTTCGCCACATTGAACAGCCTACGACAGTCAGTTCTCGCCTGCGCAATGTCAGGATCCCACCATGGTGGCCGGTTCCTACCCCTACGCACCCTTGGCTTACACGCCAAGGACGTCGCCAACTGCAGTGAGTTCGAAAGCAGATCCACTGCCGCATCGATCCCCCCGATATCATCAACCCTAGGAGGGTCAGATAGAGACCGGATCAGAGAGGAGTGTTGAATCCCCCAGTTCGTCCGTCTCCTGTTCAATATAGCCATCGATTCCGAAGACCTAAGCCCTAAACTAAATTCCACATATCTGTGATCAGAGAGTGAACAGTCATTCGATACCATCCAACTCTCGATCAAATTGATGTGGTTTGTACTAACTAGCGTGACATCAAGAACCTCACACCTATTTGCAACCACAAACGTAGGCTCACAGCCCCTATTTACCACTCCTAAATTATAATTAATAATAAAGGAGAAAAGCGACTCACCTCTTACATTTGTGTCCGTACTACCCCATATAGTGTGGTGCGCATTAGCATCGGCACAGATTACGATCGGCGTTCCAGTGCCCGCAGCCTTTATTACGGCATCACGGATAAGCCCGTTGGGAGGGTCCTGCCCGTGGTCATGCGCCATATACGCCGAGACCATCCAGACTATGCCGTCCGGTGTCTCAAGAGCAACAGTAGAGGTATCTTCATCACTGTAATCAGAAAGAATGAAGATATTCAAACAGTTTTTAGCTAAGACACAAGATCTTATGTTACCTGTACCTTTCGCAAACAATAGCTTGTAGCCTTTTAGGTTTAGTCCGCAAACCCGATTCTTGTGAATCCAGGGTTCTTGGACCATCACGAGCTCCTCCCCTCTTTCCACCACACGGAGGAGCAGTGCAGCAGATGCTGCTTTAGAGTGGTGGAGGTTTATCTGTAGAACCTTCACCATGATCCATTTTGGCGACCACTGTGATGTTGACGTCCTCCTGGTCAGACTCCAGCAGCACGTCCTCATCAACCATGTCACCCAAGTGATCAAAGAAGTCACCCACCAATCCTGAGACAGACTGGGTATCCTCTTTGTCACTTGAGCCCACGGCATCGTCGCAAGCCATACTTTCCTCAGGTTGCTTGGCCTCACTTACCAACGGAGCCGGATTGCCCTTGTTGTCACTTCGGTAGACACGGAGCAAGATCGTACTAAAACCATAGTAGAGCTTGCCCTGCCTCTCCCTCAGTGGCTCCAAGGATTGCTGGTTAATAACCACAATCGCCGTCCTTGAGGACCCCTCAGCAGCTGAAACCTTCACTACTTTCCAGTCCTGTGTGGGCAGTTGAGGGTTGCAGCACTGAATGATCCTCAAGATCTCCTCAGGTTCAGATGGTTCGGCGGGGATGGTGGCGATCGATCTCGGCCTCCGTGGTATCTCACCAACTAACACCACGTCAAGCCTGGCACCTTCCCAAACCTCTCCTAGTAGTTCAATGGCCCGCTTTAGAAGCAGCGCTGAGCGCTCATCTGCGCAAGCCATCAGCTTCACGTGACCCTGGTACCAGCCAGCGTCATCGCATTGAGGGGGTGGCCCTGGATTTTCCCTGAGGATCGTCCAGAACACACCCATGAGTTTTTGTTTTACCAGATCCCACTTAGTATGAGAAATGGCACCATTATCAACGCTTCTGTCGATGATAGCTCGTACAAGGTGACCTTTGGCCACCTCGCTAAAATATTTGTTCATCGGTTTCGATGAAATTTTGGGACGTTTCGTCCCTGGTTGCTGTTTCACGGCTGCAGCTTCCTCCTCCGAACGTTGCCGTTTAGGCATTGTCACCTTTCCAGGGACTGGAGGAGTAGCACTTGGCAGCTCAGCTATGTGGGCTTTTGCCCATGCCAATGAAGCTTTTTGCTCATTGGTGAGGTCTTCAGCTTTCTTGGAGCCGAGAATATCGATAAAACGCAAGGCAGCACGCCTTGTGTTCGAAGCCCTCTTTGTAGGGTTTTTGTGCCAAGTGACTTTCTGCGGTCGCCGAGTTTGGCGGGGGGAGGTGCAACTTTGGGATTGGATGTTATCATCGCCATCCCTCCTTGCACAATAGACACATGGGAAGCTGCATTGTCAGGCGACTTAGTCATACCCAACTTTGCAGCACCCGAGGCAGGGGTTTTATCCGTTCCAATGACGGAAAGGGCTTGAGCGGTTTTTGAGGTACTTGGAGCGAAGTTCAGGGGTACCTCGCCGCAGTTTTTGGAACAGCCGCCTTCTGGTCGAGCTGCCTTACCACTTCCGATCAGCTTGGGCCGATCTTCATTGGTTGCCTGGGCTGTTACAGCTCCTGGCTTTTTCGTCACGCTGTCAATCGTTGTCCTTTTTCTCGCCTGTCCGTCATCAGTTATCGTTAATTGTTTTTTTTGTGTTTGTTTTTGTTGTTTTTGTTTTTGTTTTTGTTGTGCTTGTTCTTGTTGTGTTTGTTTTTCAGAATTGTTGTTCATTTTTGGTCCCACGAGTGTAGGGGAATTGAAAGGTCCACCACGTCATAGCCCCCATTAACGTGGTAAGGGCGTGGTCTATTTGCTGAGGTGCCCAGGTATCAGCAAAGCTCCGTACTAATACAGTCGGTAACCCCTGACTGCAAACCAACCGATAGGCACGGGTCGCATAACACCTCGGTTTAGGGGATGGATAACTTTTCGTCGCCAAGGCCTTTAAGTTCCTTGCCTTCGCCTCGGGAGTCACCAGTTGCTGGCAAAATGCCCGGGCCAAGACACGAACCACAGCCAAGACTTAAGCAACCACATCGCTTCAAGATTGTTATCCATAATAGTGGTGGTCATCCATAATAGTAACGAGTTGTAGGTTACATTCCTCTGTAACGAGTTGTAGGTTACATTCCTCTTACTGAATTTATTTTAGAAGATCTCATAACAACATTCCCAATAGATATCCCAAATATATTGAACGTACCTAAACTTCTACCTCAAAGTGTAATCAAGTCATATACAGATACAAAACTGGTAAAATCACAACTAGCTGATGAGCTGATTATATTTGATAAAAGAGATAAACACCTACTAAGATCTATACTTGAGCCTGATTTATCAGATACCGTTGTATATGCTTTAATAAACTGTGATGAAGATATCAACCCAAATCTAAGAAAAATATTTCAAATTTTCGTTTCAATGCTCGTGAGTTGAGCTACGTGCAGGAGGTCATTTCCTACCCTTCGTCGAATAAAAACATGGCTCGGATCAACAATGACAGAAGATAGACTGTACTGTCTAAATTTGCCTGATGTATATTGAACTGGTCTTATATTTTATTTAACCTTTTTGTTGAGTTTTTTTAATTAGGGTGATGACTTTTTTTGGACAAAATTTTTTCATACCACCACGCGATGGGCATTTTAGTATTGATAATGAAAATAATGTTTTTAGGCCATTCTGGCACCAAATGCAATTTCTAAAGCTCCTCAAAAAAATTTTTTTTTAATTTCCATGCACATTATACATGGTACATTTATTGTTTATATATGCTATATATTTTAGCCCCCATATTCATAAATGATTATTAAATTTAATAAACGTTTATTAAGGAAAATTTTCATAGAAAATTTGGTTTTCAAGCCTTTATTAAATTTAAAATATTTTTATGAATACAGGCATAAATACATAAAATAAGCAACTGTATAACAAAAATGTAAAGCTTTTTTTTTTGGGTTTAATGAAATAAATTTTAAATTTAAAGTGCGAGTGGATTAACATAATGGAAAAATATCTTGTGCAACTTTAATAGCTCGTTCCGCGCATATTGTGCTACGCTACTGAAAATGATCACTGTTTCATATATCCGCCAAACAACTCATCTATCACAACATCTATCATTTGCCATTAAAATTTAGTTTATTAAAAAAACC
This sequence comes from Pollenia angustigena, assembly GCA_930367215.1. NCBI lineage: Eukaryota > Metazoa > Arthropoda > Insecta > Diptera > Polleniidae > Pollenia > Pollenia angustigena. The sequence continues at coordinate 253,896,105 of OV884057.1, forward strand.
GCGAAATAGAGTCGCGATTTTTTTTGCGCACTTCTTCCGTACAAATGGTAAGATCTTGTTATATTCATGAAATTATTAGAAAATACTTAAAATTTTGTACTTAAATGTTAATTTTGTACAGTAAGGAGAAAAATTGAAATTCAAAACTTTATCGCGTTTGGTGCGGAAACTTTCTTCACGATAGCGAAAAAGTTATACATCTTTTCTTAATATTTTTTCACAGTCTATACGCCTATGTGATGAAGAATTTAAATTTGATATTCGCAAAAATTGAAAAAGTACTTAGCCTAATACACATATTGTTTTTAATAAACTTTTAAAAACTAATTTATTACTTTTTTGTATCATACAATGGCTCAAGCTGGATCCGCGCCTGATGGTGGGGGAGAGGGGGTTTCTAGTAAACAAGTCAAAAAGTTTTTTAAATAAATTTTATCGTCTTTATTAGATTAATATTCGCATTTTTTGTTCAGTATGAATTTTCATTTATAACTGTTGTCGTTGCCCCAAAGTTCCTCTTTTTTTAGGGTAAATAAGACAGTAAATTTCAATTTAAAATTGATATGCAACACAACACATTTTGCTCCCTAAACAAACACACACATATAAGAAAACAACATCCATCCATCCTTGAACTTGAACTTACTCCCCAAGACTACTTGGCATTGCCTTAGAAGAACACATGTGTTTGAGTCAAACCAATCATTCTTCCTACATGCCTAAGGAGCATTCAAAGGACATACTCACATAATCAGCCACTCTCTCAATCGTGTTCTTAAAATTAAACTAATGATAAATTTGTTTGTATGTTAAAAAGGATTCCACGCGACTACTTGTTAATGTATTCCAGCAAAAAAAAAAAAAAAAAAAAACAAGAAAAATAAAAGAAAAATCGGTGACATGTACAGGAGAACATTATAATATTCAAAACATTTTTCATCATCCTCTCGTTCTTATTCCTTAAAACCGCTTACTCGATGTTTGACGCAGAACTCGTAGCATGTGTCATTTCTTTCGATTTTTCCTTCATTTTCTTGTTTTAATCTTATTCATGTCGTGTTGCTAAAATAATAAATCATCGAAGGAATACTGTGTTGGATAGCTGGATGATCCAGTATTACAATATAACGTTTGGATTTAGAGTTGAGAATTTGCATGGAATTTCAAATAAAAAATTAAACTTAAATATACGAAAATTTAAGAGGAATAACGAAAATTTTGCATATATCGCCAAAAATTTTGCATATTTCTATAAATTTAATTTAAATTAAAATTGTTTTAAAGTATAGAATGTTTTAGATCTAAACAATAAAATATATCACTTATAAAATGCAAAAGGGCCCATCATAATTTTTAAAAATTATGTTATGAGCGTTAAGAATCTTAATTAAAATTAAGTAATAATTTGTTAACGATATTAACCAGATGATGATCCCGCAAAAAGCGGCACTAATAAATATAGAAATACACTTGTTGTACACACGTTTGTTATGAATCATAATAAGAATGTAATTGTTAATATTTCAAACGAATAAAAAAAAACAAACTGAAATTTAAGCTCTCTGTTGTATCCTTTTGCAAATCAACTAAAATGCCAACGAAGAAACTTTTAAAAAAGCAATGTGTGAAAAATAGCGACAACATATTGTTGCATGACAATAAACGACGATAAAAGGCCATAATTTGCATGATTATGATTATAAGGACACCCGCGCTATTAACAAATGAGATTGTGTTTGTATTAGTATGTATAAGTGTTACAACAATACACACCTACCAATACTTTTTTCACATATCAAAAAATGAGCATTTTTTTTTTTGTTTTGTATCACTAAATTCGTGCAAAAATTCGTTTCTACAAAAATTTATCAAAAGGATTTTTTGTTTTTATTATTACATATTTTCAAGCTTTTTCACGTTTTTACCTTTTTGGTATTTTGTTTCTTTTGTAAATCACAAAAACCAGTAAACGACGACAAAATAAATGATCGTGTATTAAATTTTTGACTTATGAATTTAACGAATGATACAGTTTTACAAATATGACAATGGCTTTGGATACAGAAAGGCCTTAGCCACCCTCATGAAAACACAAACTTCATGATGAAATATAAACCACCTTGACACTGAGAAGGCAAATTAGGATAGTAGGTAGTTTTAGAAGAAAATGAAAAAAAATAAAGAAATTTTAAGTTAATTGTGGCAAAATTTTGGTATTTCCTAGTTTTTTTCCCCCAGAATAAAAATTTTATTCGGAATAGTTTGCTATATCGTTGGCTTAATATGCAAAATTTCGTACTCCCTTTCGGCTCATTTAATAGGAGAGACATAATACTTTTTATATTTCATATTTGCATCTAGAGAGGAAAACCAGAAATATAGTTGTTTATATACACTTCAAGGTTAAAATTTAAGAAAAACTACATGCTGGTCGACGAGGGGTGTCTTTCTCTAGCACAATTAAAAAGTGGATTTAGCAGGTTTGCATATAAAGCCGACGATATATTGTGTTTAAGTCTGATATAAAAAGCTCGAAGATTAACAATGCAGTAAAGTCCTCCTTAAGATATCCCTCTATAAATCAACATCTTCAAATCGTACATTTTCAATTAACATTTTTTTTTCTGGCGGGAATCGAACCAGCAACCCTGGCGCTGATAGACTAGCTCCCTACCAGCTAGCCTACCGGGGCACATAGATGTACACATTAAAATACTTATTCTTTAATATTTTGAATTTTTTTAAATAGAGTGTAGTTTACAGGCAACAACGAGGGAGAACAAAAGTAAAAAGGAAAACAAAAGTAAAAAAGTTATGAAAAAAAACTTAACATAAAAATGGAACCCATTTCCAGTATGAGTAAATCTAGCATATTTTGGAAAGTTTAGACGAATTGTTCTCCCATTGAGGTCAGTAACCAACTTGATTCTAGTGGACTGCTTTCGGATGCAAGTTTTGCCCAGGTCTTCTATTCGCTTTCACTTGGTTAGCACCTTCTACAAGTTGGCGTGATCGGTAGCTTCTTTTATTTGCATACGCTTTTATAAAGCAACCAAAAGGTAGACATTTTGAGGTCTAAATAGTATTATAAACCGAATAATAAAAATAACACTTTAAGAAAATTGCTTGTGATTATACAAAATAGATTCCTCTTTCGCTAAATGAAGCCCACGAGATACAAACACAAAATTAAAAAGTCAACCTCAATAACAGTGGCAGACAGTTTTTTTTTCAAAACATCTCATTTTTCTACAGGGTAAAGGTAGTACGATTTGACACCGCTCCATTATTTGATGTGGTGTTGTGGACGTTAAGTCACTAAATTATGCTCGATAACGCCTTGGTGGCCAATATTGTTCGAGCCAAAAATGCTCGAAAAAATTGGACGCCCAGGTGCGCTCAGAACAGCCGCTGTGGCAAAATGCTCGAAATAATTTTTAAATTTTAATGTCCCTCGAATAAAATTGTATCTTGAATTAAAATTTGTTTTGTGTAATTTTTTAAAATTTCGGTAGATTCAATCTGCCTTAAAAATACCCGATTAAAGTTAGGAAAAAAAATTTTATTCGACTACACCACTCCCTTTAAATTGTAAAATGTTCTCAAAGCTTTTCCATCTGGATGGGGAGGGTGCTTAAAACTAGCAGATAATACAGTAGTTTTGACTTAACTGCCTTTTGTTTAAGTGCACTTTTGACTTAACTGCACAAAATGAATATTTTTTGGCATTATTGTTTAAAATACCATACAAATTCCATTTTTAAGTGCACTTTCTATACCTGCACATTTAAGATAAATGCACAAAATTTTAGGTATTTTAAAATTATTTTGATACAAAAAATTCAAGTTAGCTGCACTTGGACTTAACTGCCCGAAACACTTCTGTAATTATTCTTTAAAATCCTTGCTTACGTGCCTTTTGTATACCTGCATCAGAGAACGGCTTTGTGCAATTGTAAAAAAAATCGCATTAAATCAACAGCAACAAATACACTCACTTGCGGTCATACAATCAAACTTGCGCAACCGCAAATATTCGCTGCTGGTTTTCAGCCATTCAAATAATGCACATCGTGCTTTGTTATTTATACAATCGGTAGCTTCGTTTTTTAATAAATATGTTTGTGTGTTCGGTGCGACAATGATTGTTTTGGTAAAGAAAAAAAAAAAAAATACAAACAAAAAAGCCAGAAATCAAGCAATCATTACTCATGTATTCATTCAGCAGTAATTATGTATGTAGTACAAGAAAAAAAATTTAAATGAAACTAAACGCACATATATAGGAACATACAAACAATTTCCATAGAAGCAGATTTTTTTTTTACTTTTACAATGTACAGTAGTTCTGTATGTAGGTACAATGTATTCTTGTTATTGTTGTTTTTATTGTTGTTAATTTTAACAAAGCGTCTCTTTTAGTGGTTTATTGTTGTTAATGGTACAAAGCGTCTCATCGAGTGGACAATGACTACTTGAATGCAAAAGTATAAGAATGTGTTCCTTTTGAATTTAAAAAATAAAAAAATCAAATGTGAACGAAACGATGTAAAAATTACCAACGTTGAACTTTGTTTTGCAAGCAAAGATTGAATGCAAATTTTAGCGTATGAATAAATCAAGAAAAATAGTGATTTTCCAGTTCTCTGACCTGCATATTTATCGTTTTTTTTATTTTCATACAAAACATCAATGTTAACTGCACACATAAAAAAATATGGTGACCACTTTTTCACAAAAAGATCCAAGTTAAGCTGTTTATAAAAATAAAAATCGAAAACAAGTCAAATTGGCATCATTATAATTCATTTATTTTGTTTGCATGTACTTACATTTATGCATATGGCTTGTGGTAACAGCAACTTTACCATGATTATATGAAAGGAATAGCAAATCTTAGGCTTGGAACTATTAAAGTAGTTGCAGTAGTATTTGAAACTGACGACTGCTCTGTAGCGCAACAAAGTTTAAAATTTCGAATTTTGCGCTTCAACTGCAACGACGTATTCTACGTATTCTGTTGACACTACTTTGAAACAGCCGTTGTTTAACTTTTGACAGCTTGCAGCGCTTTTATTAACGTTGTACTACAGCGACAATTCTGTTCCCTACTTAATTGTTACTAATTTGGCTATCTCGTTCATAAAAATGCATAACAAATGACTACAGGTTGTTTGAACGTCATTGTTATTAGCAATTTATTAATAAAAACGTTGTTACTCCTCTTTCAAACACTTCACTTAAGCTGCACTTTTGTGCAGGTAACTACAATTGCGTACCTGCACATTTAGGCAGCTAAATACATTTAAGATAGCTGCATTTTTGATTTATCTGCACAAAAAATCGTGCAAAGGAGATTGTGCAGCTAAGTCAAAATTACTGTATCTCAAAATTTTCGTACACTCCATATAATTTTTAATTATTTAAGTCGGCTCTTAAATCCTCCCTCGTTAAAAAAAACATACTCAAATATTATAAGAAATGAAAAATTTCTATAACGCCATAAAATGAAATAATCTTAAGTGGTCGGACGTTTGTTCATACATGCAACACTTTTTCAAACATTTGTGAACTTTTTTGGCGGCCACAAAAATAAAAAAAACCTGAACAAAATATTATTACCAAAAAAAAAAATATGAAAAAATAAGCAAACGAGTAGCTACTGGAAATGGCTTTAAATCACGCTAACAATGTAAATAATCCCAAAAAAAGGATACTTAAATTTCAACTCATACTCCTTTTACAGCCGTTCCACAGAATAATGCAGTCCTTGTGTTGGGTGAATAGTTTGTTTCTTCATATTGTTTGGTAAAACATAAAAAACACATAATTAGTGGCACGATTTTCAGACCGCACACGTAAGTATCACATTCATATAAACCAAACAAGCAAAAAAGAACAAAAACACAAATTTGTAAAATGAGAAAAAATGCAAACCGGGTATAATGAAAATTAAGCGAAAAGTCGCGCCAGATACATTAAATACGACGTATTTGGCTGAATTTTACTCATATTCACGCAGTTATGAAGATACACAAACACTTACTTAACCATAAACAATATTGCATGTATGCTTTTGCTGTTTTCACACAGTTACCAGCAGTAGTATTTTGTCCTTGTCTTTTTTATTTTATATATATTTGCTTTATGTTTAAATCCCTTAACCATCATAAAGTTTTATATTAGCGACACTTAGTTACATTTTTATACGCTTAAAAAAAGAAAAGAGATATTGAATGAAAACAATATCAAAAAAAGAATGAACAAATTAGAACCGAACAATAGTAGTAAAGCAATGTACAAATAACTTAAACAAGCATTTTTGTAGCATAAATAAGCTTATGTTGCTTTGTGTTCTTAAGTGGATTGAAGTTTGTGCGGTAGGGTGGCACTGAAGTGTATGCAAGAAATTTTGTTGCTGAAACTTTAAGAAGCCCAGGTGAAATATTGTGCTAATCGGTCTAGATATCAAATATACAAAGTTTGAGCGAAATCGGAGAACTTTAAGTGCTGCCCCAAAGAGGTCAAAGGTCAAATTTCAGTAAATTCCATATTTCCATTAAGTATTAACATAGAATTTTGGCTGATTCTTCCTGGCTCTGGATGAAATTTGTAAAATTTATTCCTTCGTGTGATAAGAATATTTAGAACAACTTTTGAAAAAATTAATCCTACCTTGTCCTGTGGATCAAACCACGGTTTTATATGTGTTACAAACAGTTTGTTTTAAATAAGCTGATATATCGCACCTGTTCATCAAAAGTAACACAACTCCAAAAATTCTATTTTCCACTTTTTTGAAGGAAACAGTGTATGGTTACCATATCTAAACATTGTAAAATTTTTGGTATTCTATTTGTTATATTTCATGAGAGAAATGCCGTTATGTCTTTCTTTGCGTACTCATATTGTTTGTTTTTATTCAATTAAAGAGTTGTAATTTTAGTTGCGTTGAAGTGTTCAAGGGTTATGGGGCTCAAATGAATCAGCGAAACTGTATTAATTCGAGTTGTGATTGTTTTCATGTTAAAAATCTGTTTATCAATAGCTGTTGATTTTGGGTTGTGATAAGCATAACTTGAAATAATATTGACATGTAGATCAAAAAATTTCATGAAAACTGTATTAAATCAAAAATCCGTAATAATTTCGGAAAAAGGAAGAAGAGAAATAAATTTTGTGATTTTATTGAAATATTAGTGAGTTTCCTTTATAACGGTATATTTGTTTATAACAATAATTCCATCATATTGGCGGAATTAGTTTTTTGCCTCTACTGAAAACTTGTAAATTTTGAGTTGTGTTACTTTTGATGAACAGGTGCGATATGTTAATAAACTTTTTGAGAAAAAAGCATCAACCTTTCACTCTTGTTGAAGACAAAATGACACATATTGCATATTGAACTAAATATGAATTAAAAAATGTTTTCATAAAGCATTGTTTGCTAATGCAAATATTAAAAGCATTATTATATTATAAGCATGTTATTTGCTAAATTAATAAATTATATAATTTTAAGGATACTTTAGTAATCATCGCTTCTTAAATTTCAAAAAACAAGTTTGTGTTAAATCTTAAACTTTAGTTAAAAAAACCAAAAAATTTTTATTACTTTGAATAGATGTTTCCTCTGATCCCCATCTTTGGTAATTTTGCAAAGCCTAATTCCTCTCCTCGTTTTTTATTTTTAAGTTCCCAATTATATATTTTGCTCTTCGATATTCGGTTAAATCATTCAATAAACTTAACTCTATTTTTAAAAAATCTATAGAAATGGTTTTGTTATTCGCGCTTGATTCCCAATTTTTATTCTTGATAAAAACACTGCAATTTATTGTCGATGGGATGCGCATTTCACTGGTTGCTTAGGCCAGATCGTCAGGAAACTTCATCCATAAAGATTTTAGAAAAACTAAAGATATTAAACCAAATAAAACTGTCAAACGTATAAGAATTAAAAGCAACAGTTCCACTTGTAACAATATCAAAGCTTAAACAAAAACAACACTAATAAACAGTGAGTTTATCTCTCCTTACCTTTTAAATTAAAATTTTGTATTCCCAAAAATAATGTTGATCTGTAGAAATTTTAAAAGTTTGCTAGTATTTTTTGAGAACAATTCCTCCAGAATTAATAAGTTTTTTCGGAATTTCTTCATCTTTATCCAGATTATCTTCTGAGACATTAACTTCCATCTTCGTAACAAACTTGGCTTTAGTTCAGTGCACAGAAAAATTTTTTTCACTAATTAACGCATTAATCAAAATAAAAATCCGTTTTAATTAAAAATTTAATCAAGTGAATTAACGTTTAATTAAGTGAATTAAACGTTTGATCAAATGTATTAAAAGTTTAATTAATAATATTAATTTGTACCAGTAAAGAAATTAATAATATCAATTAAACATTTAATTCATTTAAATAAACAGTTAATTCACTTGATTAAACGTTAAATTCAATTGATTAAATTTTTAATTAAAATTGATTTTATTTTTGATTAATGCTTTAATTGGTGAAATATTTTTTTCTGTGTGAAGGGCAGTTTTGCAAATCCTATGTACGTGTGCATAGTAATAAAAATGCTGCTTGTGTGACGTCGACACATGTACACTATAAACTTCTTTGTGTGGTCTGTGACAATGTACGTTCGGCTGTTCCCAGTTGGCCCCGTCTTTAAGACATCCTCGAAGACGGATGCACGACAATGTTAATTTCTGCACGACATGTAAGGGACAGCGGGAACAAATCGTCAACGACATTTTCGAACAAGTGTCGCGAAAATTGTGCACGACACAAAGAAAGACAACACTGAAAGAAAAATGCTTCATATATTTAATGAATCATTTTCATAAAAAAGTTTTCCTTGGGTAAATGAAAATTTTCATTGTCTTAATGGAATTTCATAGGTTTGATGAAGTATTTTCGTTAAAATCGCTTCATTAGATTTCGTAATTACGTTAAAAATTTTCATTGGATGTATGAAAACTTAAGTTTGTCCAAGTAAAACAAAAAATTTTAATTGGGAACACAAAAAAACAATAAACAAACATAACTATATTCATAACTTAATACAAAATTATAGTTTCATTAAAAAAATGTTTAATTTTTATTTAAAAAATGTAAGATTTAATAATTTCATACATCTAATGTTACATGTATGCCATTAAATTTATGAAATCAAACAATTTTTTTATAAAAGCAACATACAGTGCACTCGCGATAATATGAACACCCTAATATATGAACACCCCAAAATATGAACACTTATTTTCTTCCATTGACTACTCTAAAATATGAACTTGTGCAAACGCTTTAAAATATGAACAACTTATAGTTGTATTTTAAACGGTTTTTATCTACCTACACAGTGTTATATAAAAATCAATTTTTATTCAACTGTATAATAAACTGGGGATTTCCCTAACTATAGCTTTACAATTGTCTTCAGTTGTTAATCAAAATGTTTTACATACAAAAAAAAAAAAAAGGCATGCACCGAAGGTTTTTTGAAAATGAGATACAAAAAGATCACTGTTGGCAGATACGGCAAATATCAGGAGATTTTTAATAGAGCGTGGCGTTTTTAAACTGATTGAACGAAAGAAAATCACAGGCTTTTTCGCAAAGCTTTAAGTTTGCTTTTTTTTTAAAAAATCAACAGTTTTTTAAATCCAATGAACAGTAAATAAAAAAAACTTTTACATTAGAAACTTTTACTTTTGCCATTCGCAAATATTAACAATCTTGCAAAAGTGAACTGGCTTTGTTTTAATTAGTTCATAATATCGCGAGTGCACTGTATTTCAATAATTGCCTTCATAAATTTAAATTTTCATTATGACAATAAAAATGTCATTATAGTAATGAAACAAAAACTTTCAATCCACTTTCAATCAACGTTGTTATTGTTATAATGGACAATTTAATCTCATATTTACGCCCTTAATTGAGAAAAAAACATAGTTTTTTTATACAAAAACTACACTGCCCCGGTAGACTAGCTGGTAGTGAGCTAGTCTATCAGCACCGAGGTTGCATGTTCGAATCCCGCCAGAGACAGAAAAAAAAAATAAAAAATAAAATAAAGTAAAATAAAATAAGAAAAAAGAAAAAAAAAATAAGAAAAAAAATATATAAAAAAAAAAAAAAAATTTTACTTTATTGAAAGTATTCATCCAATGGATAATATTCATGGATCTAATGTAATATTTCATTAAGTCCTTTTAATGAAACAGGTTTCATTGATCCAACGAAGCGCTGCATAGGTTCCTTTATAATGCAATTTTTCATGGGATTAATGTCAAAATTCGTTAGTATTGCAAAGAAAATTCTTTCAGTGAATGTCGCCTACTTTATCATTAACGACTACCTGCATGACAATGTCATCTATTTTGGCGTCCACGACAAAAATTATTATATGGTTATCTAATTCAGACAGTTTTTTAGTATAGTTTAATTTTAATTTCTGTTATATGTTTTATATTCAACTCCAATACGCAACTCCATGTAATCCATTTTCCCGCCCGCGAATAATTTCATCATCATTTTTGGTTTTATTGTTTAGAACTAATTTTTAAATTTTTTGTAGGTATTTAAATCAAAGAATGTGAGAATTTGAAGAAAACCAAGCAAGTGATTGAATAGCATTCAAGAAAACTTTGTCGTCAGTAGCTTTTATACAAGACAACTTATAAGACAGTGTAGCTCATACTGTCCCACATAGAGTTTAATAGGCGACAACTTATAAGACAAAGTCGCTCATACTGTCCCACATAAAGCTAAATAGAAGACAACTTACAAGACAACGTCGCTCAAACTGTCGTGCACGACGATTTCCTGTAAATTGTCTTCTAGAAAACCTAATCAACGGGGGACAAGTCGTGCATACATCATTGACGACGATGTCGTCAACGGCAATCTGGCCAACTGGGTTGCTTTGTTGTTATTTCGTCAACACTGCTTTAGTTTAAAGTATTGCCAACTAGCCTCAACAATGCCAACTGGCGCTGAGCCACTATTTCCTTTTGCATACCTTTGTAATTGAATTGAATTAAATAAATAAAAAAAAACCTTGTCCGTTGTAACTCTGTCATTTCTTGACCAATCTTTCCTAGTAATCCATGGTTATTTAAAAAATGTTATAACCTTTCCCTGAAAAGAAAAAAAAAAAACATAATCCGTTTAAAATTTTTGAAGATATTTTCTTTTCAGTCATCTTTTTTAAAAACACTTATAACGGTTATTGGAATATCTAAAAACTGTTCTACTTTTGACAATTCTGCCTTCATATTCGGATGTAGCGGACAATTTAACATAAAAATTAGCTGTCAGATTTGGTCACGACTTTGTTGAAATTTTGTCACGTAGTGCAGTTAGTGAAAAAAAAAAAAATTAATTACGATAAGTTAAAATGCTACTTATTTGCATTTTAACTTATATAAAACAGAAAAGTGAAGAAATTATATTATTATACTAAAATCTATAGTTGCAATTGCGTCGAAGAGAGGAAAAACAAATTTCAATTGGTTTTCGAGAAAAATAGCATGTTTTTCAGAAAAGTTTTAACCAAAATATTCAAGAGGCCATAACATCCGAACTTACAAAACCCATATAGGATTTGCTAGTTTCTGTAAGTAACGGGTGATTTTTTAGCTATTATCTTTTTGGCAACACTGTTTCACTGTCAAACATCTTCAGTTTGGTCTATAATTTAACCATGAACCTTACAAACGAGCAACGCTTGCAAATTATTGAATTTTATTATCAAAATGCGTGCTCTGTTAAAAAAGTTCATTGCGCGCTTCTTGTGTTCAGCGACAAAGCTCATTTCAGCTCAATGGTTAAGTTAATAAGCAGAATTGTCGATTTTGGAGAGAAGATTAGCAAGAAGCATTGAAAGAGCTACCAATGCATCCAGAAAAAGTCACAGTTTGGTGCGGATTATGGGCTGGTGGCATCATTGGACCGTACTTCTTCAAAGATGATGCGAATCGTAACGTAACTGTGAATGGTGAGCGCACCTGTGAGATGATATCCAACTTTTTTTTGGCCAAGATGCAAGAGCTTGACTTGCATGAGATGTGGTTTCAACAAGACGGTGCCACATGCCACACAGCACGCTTAACAATGGACTTATTTTATTTCACGTTCGGGACCGGTCAATTGGCTGCCTAGATCGTGCGGTTTAACGCCTTTAGACTATTTTTTGTGGGGCTATGTTAAAGCTCATGTCTATACACACGTGCCCGCTTCAATTGACGCATCGGAAGACAACATTGAAGCATTTATTCATGAGATACCGGCCGAAATGTTGGAAAGAGTATGCCAAAATTGGACTAAGCGGATGTACCATGTGAGGCGCAGTCACGATCAACATTTGCAAGAAATAATCTTCAAACATTAAATTATATGAACCGTACTATCGATCCAAATATAGATTTCATGGATTTTTCTGAATTTTATGTGTTTTTTTTTTTTTAACTTTCCTATAGCTCTTAAAAAATCACCCATTATTTCGAAAAATTCCAAACGATAAAGAGTTTGCACTCGATGCCTTCAAAAATGTTGCACAGTGTTATTAAACAATCTAATTCAAATTTATTTAAAATATAAAAATAGTTTAATAAATATCCCTTTCAATTTCTATTTTGTCCATTTATATTAAAATCGCATGTACATTGGTAGTTTTGTTAATTTAACCATGTTTTAAGTTTTCTTTTGTCGAGTTTAACAAATAACTTACACAGCAGTTTGCTTATTTCAATTGTTTCTATAAACAAACAAGTTCATATTTTGTTCACAGCAGTTTAAAAAACATGAATATGATATAATTCAAATAAAAATGTTTTTAAGGGTTTCTATGATGGGACTAGGATGTATACTTTGACATATAGTCCTGATTGATTGATATTAAAATTCAGCCAGATCAGTTCACAAATCAAAAAACCTGTTACATGTGTTTCAGTTGTCATAATGACAAGGCCTATTAAAATAGTAAGAATTGGTTCATAGTTCCACATGGCCCTGAAATCATTATGTAAATATAATTCAAACAAGTATGAAAAATGTTCTAATTTTAAAAATCATGGCATCCTATAAAGCATTATACGAGTATGACCGCAATATTCGTAGCATTATTTGGCGCTGTACTCATCTAATTCATACACTGCTATATCTTTATTGGTTAAACTGTTCAAGAATGAGCTGCCAAGGCGTAGTCGGATGCATGCCAGTCAAAGTGAAAAGCTAGACGAGTTAGCTTGAATTGGATCTGATTTAAACCACTCCAATATGGTGTTGTCACGATTACGCTGATCTCTTTCAGGCTGAAAACTTAAAACACAATTTATACAAGCAAAGTAGCCGCGTTTTTCTGCCCTCTTTTGCTCAAAAATGCACTATGCATCCTAATATAGGCAATAGCAAGTATATGTTAAGGCTGTTGATAGTATTTGCAATACATTGGCAAGCATGTAAGTCGACTCGGTCTCCCTCCACTAAGCGATTGTAGTGCCAGGGAAAAAGAAGAAACGGTCTTTCACCTGCTTTGCTAATTCCCAGCCGTAGTTGCCAGGGAAAACAGATTCCTGGGCAACTTAATACTATCCTATCTTTGAGAGAATTCTGTGTCCAGACTAAAGAATCTACTGAGATAACTCATGGGTACAATTTAAATGTAATTGCATCTCACGAGTAGTGTGGCTTGTCATGAAAAGATCTTTTGACTGTTAACAGGAACTACCACGATATCCAATCAACCAATCAGGAAAAAAGCCTAACAAGACAATTTAAATGTAAGGTCGTCTTAATAAAAAAGCCTAAGGGAGAACAATAGAAAGGAACATTTATTTTTTTTTTTTTTTGGGTAAAATATAATTTTTTTTATTCTTTCCATTTATTAATCTATATATATAAAATTGTAACGTTACTGACTCACTGACTGACTGACTCACTGACTCACTGATTCATCATCGCACAGCCTAAACGCCTGAAGCTAGACACTTGAAATTTGGACCAGAGATTGGTCACCCCCCAAATCGATCCACTAAGACGGGATTTTTGGAAATTCGAATGTTAAGGGGGTAAAAAAGGGTAAAAACGGGAAAATTCGGTAACCTTATATCTCCAAAACTAAAAGAGATACAAAAAAAATTTAATACCTATCGTTGTTCTTTAGAAAAATAAGCAGACAGGTGTCTGGTACTTTTTTGAAATTCGGTCCTATTTGGGAGTAAACGGGTAATATCTGAATTTTAGTACTTTTTTGACACCCCATCTATCTTTTGAACCAATTAACATAGAAACAAAGTTAATACCACATTCGAAACCTAACAAAAATATACGAATTTAAATTTGGTACTTTTTCGAAATTCGAACATTTAAGGGGTAAAAATCGTAACTATTTTTGGTACTTTTTTTAAAAAACATTTTTCTCCATTTATTGAAATATTCGTACTAAATTATGGGCTGCCACTATTATACTGAAATTTTTTATACTTTAATGGGGGGAAAATAGTACCAAAAAGGGGAAATACGAGAAATTTGATATTTTACTTAACTTTTTGGTTCTACAACTGGTATTTTTTAAATTATCGTTTATGTTGGACCTAAAAACATAAGATTCATCATGCAATGTCCGGAATGGATAAGAATCCATAAGGGGCAGTTTTTGGTACTTTTCTGTTAATTAACTGGTACTTTTTGAATTTCCGTTAGTATTGGACCTATAAAAATAAAATTAAACATGCAATGTCCCGAATGGATGAGAATCTATAAGAGGGAACTTTTTGGTACTTTTTTGTTCATTAACTGGTACTTTTTGAATTTACGTTAATATTGGACTTAGGAACATAAAATTCAAAATGAAATGTCCTGAGTGGTTAAGAATCCATAAGGGGAAGTTTTTGGTACTTTTCTGTTAATTAACTGGTACTTTTTGAATTTCCGTTAGTATTGGACCTATAAAAATAAAATTAAACATGCAATGTCCCGAATGGATGAGAGTCTATAAGAGGGAACTTTTTGGTACTTTTTTGTTCATTAACTGGTACTTTTTGAATTTCTGTTAGTATTGGACCTAGAAACATACAATTCAATATGCAATGCCCTGGATGGATGAGAATCTATAAGAGTGAACTTTTTGGTACTTTTTTAATCTTGGAATGGTACTTTTTGAATTTCCGTTGGTATTGGACATAGACAGATAAAATTAAACATGCAAGGTCCTGGGTGGATAAGAATCTAAGAGGAAAGTTTTTGGTACTTTTTTGTTCATTTACTGGTACTTTTTGAATTTCCGTCAGTATTGGACCTAGAAACATAAAATTAAACATGCACGATACTGTGTAAATGAGAATCTTTAAGTGGGATCTTATTGGTACTTTTTTATTCGTTAGCTGGTACTTTTTGAATTTCCGTTAGTATTGGACCCAGAAACATGCAATTAAACATGGAAGGTCTTGAGTGAATGACAATCTGTTAGAGAGATCTTTTTGGTGCTTTTTCGTTTTTTAACTGGTCCTTTTTTTTAAATTTTCGCTAATGTTGGTCTAATGAAAATAAAATTAAACGTGCATGGTCCTGAGTGAATGAGAATCTCTAAAAGCGCTTATAGGTACTTTTTAGTTATTAAACTGGTACTTTTTGAATATCCGTTATTATTGGACTTAGAAACATAAAATTCAAGATGCAATGCCCTAAGTGGATAAGAATATATAAGAGGGAAGTTTTTGGTACTTCTTTGTTCTTTAACTGGTACTTTTTGAATTTCCGTTAGTATTGGACCTAGAAACATAAAATTAAACATGCAAGGTCCTGAGTGAATGAAAATCTGTAAGAGGGCTTTTGGTACTATTTTGTTCTTTAACTGGTACCTTTTATATATCCGTATTTATTGGATCTAGAAACATAAAATTAAACATGCAAGCTCCTGAGTGAATGAGAATCTGTAAGAGGGATTTTTTTTTAAATAAACTGGTAATTTTTTTAATTTAATATTTATTTTTGTGCATTAAATAAAAAAACAAATTGGTGTCTGGTACTTTAACGAAATTCGGTCGTTTTAGGTAGTAAATCTAGCTTTTAAGCCAATACGTATAGAAATAAAAATTAAATAACATTTGTTACTTATCTAAAAAATACAAATGCGAATTTGGTACTTTTTCGAAATTCGAACGTTTCAGGGGTGAAAATTGTACCTATGTATATCGATCCCGCGAACCCCATACCTCCTAAACTAAAAGAGATAAAAAACATCAGCAATTCGCTAACCGTATATTTCCTAAACAAAAAGAGATACAAAAAATTTAATACTAATTATTGTTCATTAAAAAAAATAAACGGAGAGGTGTCTGGTACTTTTTTGAAGGAAGACCTTTTTGGGGTGTAAAAGGGTAAATAAATATTGTATCACATTTTTAGCTTATCTAAAAAATACAAAACAGGTTTGCCCCTTTTTTGAAATTCAAACGTTTAAGGTGTGAAAATCGTTCCTAATTTTGTTACTGTTTTCTCAACATTTTTCTCCATCTCTATATAATATAAATTTGTAAAGTAACTGACGGATTCATCATCGCACATCCTAAACTCTTGAAGCTAAAAGGCTGACTTTTGGACCGAAGGTTGTCCTCTCGCCAAATCGATTCCGCTAACCAAAAAAATCCAAAATTAAAGAGATCCAAAAAATTTAACCCTTATTGTTGTTCGTTAAAAAAAATAAGGGGACAGGTGCCTGGTACTTTTTTGAAAATAAACTTTGGCATAAAAATATGTCCACGAAGAAAAAGGAGATGCTAACGAAGTAGCGGGTTAAATGCTAGTAACTAGATAAAAATATAAATAGTAAAAAGGAACAAGACTAGGGAGATCGATTATTCGACTTTTTTCAATAACCGGTTTTCGAATATTCCGAATAGTTGCTATTTTAAAAACACCGGTTTTCGGCTAAGCATTTTAAATATAACCGGTTAGCCGGTTTTAATTCGTATACATAAACATACAAAAATCAATTTAGTTTTTGTAATAAAAAGTTAATTAAAATAAAAACAAAACAATTTACGAACGTAAGGAACCAACAAAATACATAAATATGACTTAAGTTATGTTCAGACCTAACATATATTTGGCGATAGAATCCAAAAAAGCGTGACCAGTAAAAACATCCCAGCAAAAACCTGGTAATGACTTGCCATTACTGAACCACTTACCGCTAGATTGCCATTACTGAACCACTTACTTTTCAATGACTACTTCATACCATCTGCATTACATAGAAGTCGTTTAGTAATGGCTGACATATAATCTGATACCTAAGTACTTGTGTATGAGTTGATTAACGAAATTTATAATTCATTCATAATAAAATGCATCTACGGTTTAATTTTTTTCAAATCTAATACAAATTGGTTTTAAATATTTATTCTTACAATTTTTTTTTTTTTTTGTTTTATTACACTGAAAGAAAAATGCTTCATATATTTAATGAATCATTTTCATAAAAAACATTTCCTTGGGTAAATGAAAATTTTCATTGTCTAAATGGAATTTCATAGTTATAATGAAGTATTTTCGTTAAAATCGCTTCATTGGATTTCGTAATTACGTTAAAAATTTTCATTGGATGTATGAAAACTTAAGTTTGTCCAAGTTAAACAAAAAATTTTAATTGGGAACATAAAAAAACAATAAACAAACATAACTATATTCATAAATTAATACAAAATTATAGTTTCCTTTAAAAAAAATGTTTAATTGTTAATTAAAAAATGTAAGATTTAATAATTGCATACATCTAATGTTAGATCTATGCCATTAATTTTATGAATTAAAATTTTTTTTTTATAAAAGCAACATATTTCAATAATTGCCTTCATAAATTTAAATTTTCATTATGACTATAAAAATGTCATTATAGTAATGAAACAAAAACTTTCAATCCACCTTCAATCAACGTTTTTATTGTTATTATGGACAATTTAATCTCATATTTACGCTCTTAATTGAGTAAAAAACATAGTTTTTTTTATCTTAAAACTATACTGCCCCGGTAGACTAGATGGTAGTAAGCTAGTCTATCAGCACCGAGGTTGAGTGATCGAATCCCACCAGAGACAGAAAAAAAATAAAAAATAAAACAAAATAAAATTATAAAAGAAAAAATAGAAAAAAAATAAAATAAGAAAAATAGAAAAAAAAATAATTAAAAAAAATAATAAAAAAAATTTTTTTAAAGTCATTACATGTGAGTTGTAATTTTGGTGACATCGGAGTAATAAGTTATTTAAGTCCCTATTTGTAAGCGAATGTGGTAAGTACTTGCCTCCAATGACATCACCGTGTTAAAATAATGAGTTAAAATGCCAATGTATAAGTAGTGAAGAGTCGTTATATTAGCTTTTTAACTCATTACTTTGCAATGTAAGTTTTTGCTGGGATAGCTGTAGAATTTGTTAAAACTTTGGTTTTAAAAAATTATAAGAATTTAATTATTTGAGATATTCCCCCAATTTTATTTTAAATGATTTTTTGGTGGTTAAGCATATCTATATGAATCAGTAGACTTCAAACATATTTATGAAAAGTTGCAAACATAACCTCCCAGCAAAAATTTACATTGCAAAGTAATGAGTTAAAAAGCTAATATAACGACTCTTCACTACTTATACATTGGCATTTTAACTCATTATTTTGACACGGAGATGTCATTGGAGGCAAGTACTTACCACCCTCGCTTACAAATAGGGAGTTAAATAAGTCATTACCACATTCGCTTACAAATAGGGACTTAAATAACTTATTACTCCGATTTCACCAAAATTACAACTAACATGTAATGACTTTAATAAAATTTTTTTTTTAATTATTTTTTTTTTCTATTTTTTCTTATTTTATTTTTTTTTCTATTTTTTATTATTTTATTTTACTTTGTTTTATTTTTTATTTTTTTTTCTGACTCTGGTGGGATTCGATCGCGCAACCTCGGTGCTGATAGACTAGCTCACTACCAGCTTGTCTACTGGGGCAGTGTAGTTCTTGCATAAAAAACTATGTTTTTTACTCAATTAAGAGCGTAAATATGAGATTAAATTGTCCATAATAACAATAAAAACGTTGATTGAAAGTTTTTGTTTCATTACTATAATGACATTTTTATTTTTTTTTTTTTTTTATTTATTTATTTTTTTTTTTTTTCGATGTTCCGTACACAAGACTTAAGTCTTATATTGCAGTATGGAACTGAGCATATGTAAATACAATAAATCGGAAATAAGAAAAAATCAGAAATTAAAAAATAACAAAATTGTATAAAATCATATTAAGTAGTTTTAAAAATAAAATAAAATTTAAAATTTAATTACGCTTTATTACATAAAGTTAGCGAAATTATTTAAAACAAGCTAAAAAAAAGGAAAATGAAAAATATGACAAAAAATATAGTTACTGAATTGACGTGCGTTACTTATTTTTTCTGATATATAGGGGATTCCGTTCCATAGACTGATTGCGTGAATAAAGAAATGGTATTTAGAAATCAGTGTTCGATGACGAAATGCTAGAAGTCTTTTACCTCTGTCAAGTGTTGAAAAGTTTAAACGTGTGTAGAGATGCTCAGGCTGATGTGTGTATATAATTTTGTGCAGAAACAGTAAAATACGCACTCTTAAGTAATCATCAAAAGTGATTCCGTAAATCAAGGTAACGTAGGAAGAAATATGGTCATATCTCCTTAAACCATAGACGTACCGAACAATGTTATTAAACGCCACATTAAGTTTCCTTTTACTTCCGCTGTCACAGCTGGCAAATAATTCACAGCCATACAATAAGATGGGTATCAAGTATGTTTTGGCAATGAGTATTCTTATTTTAATTGGAGTACAATACTGGGTTTGCCACAGATTCCTTAACATAGAAAGCGTTCGACCACATGCAAAATTAACGTGGTTAGACCAAGTGAGGGTGTTGTTAAAGTATATACCAAGATTTTTGGCAGAGTTTACAATTTTAATGGGCTGGTTATTTAAAGTTAGATTAGGATTTCCCTCAAGTTTTAACGACCTCTTTTTAATAATCAAACACTTGGATTTGATAGGATTAATTGCTAGACCATTAGCGGTGGCCCACCCGTAAACACGATCTAACTCCTGATTTAAGGTCCTCACACATTCATCAATCACAGTGTTGCTGCAACTAATATAGAGCTGAACATCGTCTGCATACAATCTTACCCTACAATGCTCAAGCTTATTCTGAAGATCATTCACGTATAACGAAAAAAGTAATGGGCCTAAAATTGAACCTTGCGGAACACCACGACTCAATGGCAAAGAGCCCCAAACTGATGTAGTTGTTTCAACATATTGATATCTATCTGTTAGATATGAATATATAAGACTTGTGACAGTTGATGCAAATCTAAACATATGGTTAAGTTTAAGACACAATATATTATGGTCAACCATATCGAACGCTCTGGAATGATCCAAGAGAACTAAAAATGTAACATTATTGCAGTCTACTTGTTGTCTTATATCCTCATTAACATCTATCAGTGCCGTGATACAGCTGTGATTTTTACGAAAACCAGATTGCCGATCAGTGAGCATATTGTTGGTTTCAAGATACTGTGAGACTTGGTTATGAATCAATCTGTCAAAAGCCTTAGATAAAAATGGTAAGATTGCTATCGGCCTATAATCAGCATGAGTTTTCGGTATAGGAATAATCTTAGCAAGTTTCCATATTTTGGGATAGCAGCTAGTTGTGAAAATCTTATTGAAAACAAATGTTATAAATGGAAGCAGTCTTGGAATGAGAATTTTAATAAACCTAGGATCAATTCCATCCACACCAATTGCATTGGATTTTATTGACAACAGGCTGGATAAGACATCATATTGGCTTACGTTTGCAAAATTGAAACCATTGTCTAAAATGTCACTAGAGAAATGGTAGTAGTCAGAAATTGGTTGGACATTTGGAGTATTTAAAAATTGTGCATTTAAAGTATTTGCATCGGCTGTACATTGTTCTTGAACACCAGGCTTGCCAATACCAATTTCGCGTATTGTTTGCCACTTTTTCTTCGAGTCTATGGCAGTCGAGAACTTTGAGGCATAAAAGTCAGATTTGGCATTTTTAATTAGTCTGTTGCTTATCCTACGTGATACTCGGTATTCTTCATACAATTCTGCGGTTTTAAAACGTTTCCACCGAGCATATAGGGAATCTCTGCGACTAATCGCTTGTTCTATTTCGTGAGAAAACCAGGGTTTATTGTTTCGATTTACAATTTTTGTTCTTAAGGGAACCGCAAGATTATATAAATAATCTAGATTGTTCTGTAGAAATGAGAGCTGATCGTCCACAGAAATTAAATTATATGGCACGCTCCAATCAATACTAGAGAATTCTACTTCTAACCTACTATAATCAATGTTTTTAAAGTCCCGATATCTAATAAATCGTTCAGGTGAATTAAGCGGAAAATAATACGTTATGAAAATTAGGTCATGGCGCGAGAAGCACGAGGCGACAATTGGTCATAAAGTAGCACCTTCGCAATATCACTGACAAAGAAAAGATCAAGAAGTGTGTTGTTTGTACTTGTAAAATGTGTAGCATTATTTGTGTTTGGGGAATTAAGCCCAAGTGAAAACATATTGTCAGTTAGATAAGGGTTTACTAAAATATTTGAATTAAAATCGCCTGTAATAATTACATCCTCATAAGAGACTGTGTATGTTTCCAGAGCGTTCATAAAACTCTCCATACAAATATGATTACTGGGCCTATAGACACAACCTAAAAGTAGCTTCCTTCCCTCACAACTAACTTCCAGGAGTAAATATTCTATCAAATTTGCAGGTCTTTCGCTACCAGTGGCCATAACATTATCTGATTTTCCGATAACTTTAATTGCAATTCCTTTTTTCACATAAATTGCCACACCTCCATACCTATTTCGGTCAACCCTTCTGATATTGTATCCTTGCAAAGAAACAGATAAATCAGTGAACTCAGGCTTAAACCATGTCTCAGATACACATATTATATCAACGCCGGAGTTCTCAAAAATAAATCTAAACTCTTCAATCTTAGGTCTCAAGCTTTGGGCATTGATGTGACATACCCTAATACCTCTCCTTTGATTAGCCAAAATTTTTATCATCGTCCCAATCGCGTCTCTAGAACGAACCCTATTATTCACATTGTTCATTGGTGTTTACTGTTAGGTAAGAAAAAGAAAATGTAACGCACGAGGAGTATATTAAATTCATATTTCCCGATAATATATTAAGATCGTTAATAGAATAAATAAAGTATAAAGAATAACATATAACTAACATAATTGACAATGTAAAAATTTTAGAAAAATTGGAAAATATGGCAAAAAGTTCAATCAAGAACAAATAATAAAGAAGCAATGAAATAATTCTTATATTAGGATTGCCTGTCATCAGCAACATCATGGTCACCAGCATTTGAAAACGATCCGTCTGGAACACGAAATAAGTTGTTGAGATGTTCCAACTCATCAATATGTATTGGTTGGTCATTTGCAGACAACTTGACATAAACCAAGCCACGCATAGTAAAAGCACTATGTATGCGCTTATCCTTTTTAAGGCGAGTAGCAGCGCGTAGAATTTTAAAATTGGTAGAAGTAAGGTTTTCATTAACATAAAATTTGTTATCAGAATTTACACCAATATGTCTCAGTGTGAAGAAAAATCGCGGATTAACTTTACGCCAGTTAGCAAGTGTTTTTAGAAAATAGTTTTTATCATAAGGTGACCAAAACTTAACAATTATTACCGCATCTCTCGAGTCCGATGCATGTTTATTATTATGATTTTGTAGCCGATAAATCGTTTTAATTGCAGGAACCGAAGTATTGATTGTTTCACAGATTTTATCAAAAATTTCTGATAAATTTTCATTTTTTTTTTCATTTAAGTTTTCTTGTTGTTTAACTTTAAACTTTAATGCTTTTATTTCGTCCTGCATACTTTTTATGTTAACCGCAACTGTTTCCAATTTATCAACTCTTTCAGTAACACTATGCAGTTCATTTATAATGCTGTTAAAGCTTTTGTTTATCTTACTTATCAAACGATTTTCACACTCACGAAACATAGTTTGTATGGAAGTATGAAATTGTTCAGTTAATTTTTCAAAACGTTTATCCATAATTTGCATGAGCTTGAGCGGAGAATTTCCATTATTCAAGTAAAGAGATTCCGAGTTTGTACGAGAATTCGGTGTATTTTCAAAAAAAGTTGCTTGCATAACTTCTCTTAAACGTCTTGGCGTGGGAGCATCTGCAGAATTATCCATAATATTGGATGTTCGTTGTTGCTTACTCTGCTTCTGTTGTTTATTAATTTTTTTGTTGATGTTTTGACTTCTCAGCTTAGAAGTATACATTGAAGTAAAGTTTGGCGCAATTATAATTGTTATATTTTTTTTGTTTGTTTTTTTTTTTTCTGCTTTGTTCAGTTTTTCTCGACAGTAGAGAGATAATAAACAAAAATAAAAACAGTAGTTTTGTTGTATTTATTGATCTTAATTTTTATTGTTATTGTTAGAGTTTTGGATATTTAATTTACACAAGAGTAAGAGAGTTTTATTAAATGTAAGAGATTTATATTTGTGTTGCATTTACTTAGCAGACAATGTACATATGTGTGTATAGTGTGGATTTGATTTTGTTATTAATTTTTGTTTAGTTTCGTTATTAAAACATTTAAATAATAAATAACATAAGTAATGTGTATATTGTTTTGTGAAATCACTATTCATCAAACTTTTCTATTGCAATGATAAAATTGTTAAATATTTATTTTAATTATTATTTTTATTTTAATCACAGAAGTGAAACAATTGTTATTGCGGAGAGCTACTTAATTAACACGTCCGAACAGTTTGTCATAATGAAAATTTAAATTTATGAAGGCAATTATTGAAATATGTTGCTTTTGTAAAAAAAATTTTTTAATTCATAAAATTAATGGCATACATGTAACATTAGATGTATGAAATTATTAAATCTTACATTTTTTAATTAACAATTAAACATTTTTTTTAAGGAAACTATGATTTTGTATTAATTTATGAATATAGTTATGTTTGTATATTGTTTTTTTATGTTCCCAATTAACATTTTTTGTTTAACTTGGACAAACTTAAGTTTTCATATATCCAATGAAAATTTTTAACGTAATTACGAAATCCAATGAAGCGATTTTAACGAAAATACTTTATTATAACTATGAAATTCCATTTAGACAATGAAAATTTTCATTTACCCAAATATAAATATATGAAGCATTTTTCTTTCAGTGTAATAAAAAAAAAAACAAATTGTAAGAATAAATATATAAAACCCATTTGTATTAGATTTGAAAAAAATTAGACCGTAGATGCATTTTATTATGAATGAATTATAAATTTCGTTAATCAACTCATACACAAGTACTTAGGTATCAGCTTATATGTCAGCCATTACTAAACTACTTCTATGTAATGCAGATGGTATGAAGTAGTCATTGAAAAGTTAGTTGTTCAGTAATGGCAAGTCATTACCAAGTTTTTGCTGGGCTCTTATCCAGGATTATATATTTCAAATTATTTGGTTTCAGTATTATAGAAACGAATAGTTATATGAACATGCTTTTTGCATGAAATATCTGTCAATTCTTCGATCAAAATTTAAAGGGGGGGAGGGGCTTTAAAACAATGTAAGATAAGGCCATGATGGCTTTATTGCTCAATTAAATGGGAGATAAAGCCATAATGGCCTTATTGCCCAATCACTGAGAGGTAAGGTCATATTTAAAATTTTGCGAAATGAGAGATATACCCATATTTTTTTTTATTTACAAATGAGAGATAAAGCCATATTTTTTCAGAATATTGTTATGCATGACGTAAACATTCTGTACAAGGAAAAATCCTAAGTTATCGTTGAAAAAATTTTTTTTATTCTTGTGACGCACGCAGGAAAACTTTATTCAGCGAAGCTACCTGACGCGTCCTACTGGA
This sequence comes from Pollenia angustigena, assembly GCA_930367215.1. Taxonomy (NCBI): domain Eukaryota; kingdom Metazoa; phylum Arthropoda; class Insecta; order Diptera; family Polleniidae; genus Pollenia; species Pollenia angustigena. The sequence goes on from OV884057.1 coordinate 253,921,153, forward strand.
GGAAAAAACCCCTAAGCAGAAAAACTTTAGTATGCCAAGCCAGATTTGTATTCTTAACTTTAGTGTCTCCGGAACTGAAATGAGAGATAAAGCCGTTTTCTAACATTGCTAATGTCAACTAAAGCCATGATGGCTTTATCTCCCATTCAAATGGGAAAAAGGCTTTATCTCCCTATTGAATGAGAGATAAAGCCATCATGGCCTTATCTCATATGGTATTAAAGCACCCCCCAAATTTAAATCCTTCCAAGACATTGTTTGATTTCTTCAATTTTGTTTTAAGTTCCTGGTGTTTTAATAAATAAAACTGAAGAATTTTTCCACATCGTTGATTCCGTTGGTGTAGTTTTAAGCATGAAGATATGCTGGAACTACTTAACAGCCGTACCTAAACAAGAGCGGAAGGCGGAACGTTTTCTTCCGCTTAGCTTTTACGCTGATATGCCATACCTAAGCTAGAGCATGAACGTTGTGCCACAAACAAAATTGTTAACTTTCTTGTTCAATAAAACCCACATAATAGAACAAAAAGAAGAGAAAAAACCGCTAGATTGTCAAAAAAAAGCTAAATTGACATTATTTATTAACAAAGCGGCCAACTTCTATATTAATCGCTCTGTCAAAATCGGGGTTTTCAATTGTAAAGCGTTGACGCCGCGCTATTTAGGGATGCTTCATACAAATTGTATGGGCATCAGAATTTTTGACAGCTAGAAGACGCTTTTCGCTCTTGTTTAGGTATGGCTATAAGAGTTTTCATTTATTATTGGCAGCATATTTTAGTAAAGTATTATTGGCAGTCTCTTAAAAACTACTTAGACCAGAGTCAAGTTTTACTTGGCGTATATTTATGTCAAGCTTGTGGACTAATTAAAGGTGATTAATAAGTCGTGACATTAAAGACCCTTTGAAACTCATCATTTTATTTCCCTTTAAGCACCATTGTCTTTTAAATCAGTTCGAATATTAAGAATACTGTCAAATTGCAAATTAAATAGTTTTAAGTTGAAAAAAATTTTTTTTTTGTATTTTTGTTTGTTTTTTGTTACTAGACCACATGTTTATATAAACGATTTTTATTTACATTGATCATTATGTTTTTGTTTGACTTTTGTTACATTTTGTTTTGACATTCTTTTTAAGTTTAAGTATGCCAAATATTCAATTAGAAAAATACTTAAATTACGGGTACATTTTTAACAAAAGTAAGGAAAATGTATATAAATTACACATTACTAAAATAACCGGTTTATTTTACCAAAATAACCGGTTTATTCGATATTCGAGAAATGGACATTTTAAAATATTCGATTTGGGTAAAACTAAAATTATTCGATCGATCACCCTAAACAAGACTAAGAACTTTAAATATACAAAAGTTGGTTGAATCATGTTTTAGTTTAAATATTTCTTCACTGGGACAAATTGAATTTAACCGCTTAGAGAAATTTTAACAAACCATTTAAGATGTTGAATCTTTTTTAAGGAAGTAGTATTTATTTAAGTATAGTTAATTGCTATTGAACAATATCAATTTAAAATTGTTTTAATATAATTGATGGTATCATTAAAACAACCCGAAATCAATATTGGTGTTTTTTTACTAACAAGAAAAAATGAATTCCTTAATAAACCCTGTTTCTAACAAAAATGTTTTAAATTTAAAAAGAAAAAACTTAAAAAACGAATAAATTTTATTGCAAAACTGCTCTAACGACCATCAGAAAATGAAAGTGAAATGTATTTAAACTTGAGCACGTATTTCATTAGCATTTTTACTATTTATTTACAAACGTATTTTACCTTATTTTTTTATTATGTTCATTTTAAAAATTTAACAATTGATGAAAATTTTTATGGCTCTGTCTCTCTCTCTCTCTCTCTCACTCTCACTGAAACTTTTATCTGTTTACCTTTTATATGCAGGTATTAAATCAAATACCGTAAAATTATTTTGTTTGCTTTAAACTGATTTTTTCCTTAAATGAATCCCAGTTTTTTTTCCTTTAAATATTTTTTATCCTGTTTAAAAATCATAAAAATTTTCTGCTTTAGAAAAAACCCACAAAACTAGGTCCCTCACTTAAAAGAGAGATTTAATTTAGGTGATAAGCAAACGCATACATAAAATTAAGATTTAACAGGAAAATCGTTTCCATCATTTTTATGTGGTTCATTGAATAAATTTGCTCTGCTCCAGATAACTCCAACCAAACATTTTCATTCGTTTTGTTGTCTATTTCTTGTTTTTTTTTCTCGTTTATTTATTTTATAGTTCAACAATCAGGTAAAAATACTTTTTGGCAAAAGGAAGAAAATTAAAGGAGAGACATCTTTTAAATAAATCCTTAAAAGAATTTTTATATAAACAAAAGAAGAAGTGACTGTTTAGAAATCCTTTCGTTAATACTTTTACATGCCAAAAGAGAGTTTTTGCTAGGAAAAGGGATTTTAATCAAATAGGAAATATAAAGTTCTTTTAGCAAAAAGTTTTTTTGGGAAACAAAACGTACTTTTGGAAACAAAAGTAATATATTTTCTTGACAAAAAGTAGTTGTCAACAACGAGTAAATTTTAACCAAAAGTCCGTTTGTAACAAAAAGTACTTTTTAACAAAAATTCCTTTTTTTATTTTACAAAAAATATCTTTTTACTAAAAATAAAATGTGTTTAACAAAAAGTATACTTTGCAAAAAAGTTCTCTTCAAAACATAAGCTTTTGTAATAGAAAATTATTATTGTTTTTTTATATTAGAGTTTTTCTTTTTCTGGGATTTCGGGAGTTCTCACTCAGTACAAATCGATGCAAAATATTAGTTAATTTAATTTATTTCAACAAATATAATTCCCTGAGATCAATTCTGTGGCATTTTTACAAAACAAAGTCGAGATAAGATAGCAAAAAAGTTTTTAAGAAAATCTCGGTGAAAAATGAGTTTAATCTTATAATAAAATAAAATCAAAATTAAAGAAAAATTTCGTTAATAATAAAAAATGTTTCGTGAATGAAAATTCGCATCATTAACAAAAATTTTTTCCAACTTTTTAAATTTGTCTTAAGATGTTTTGTCAAAATGTCACAGAATTAAATAAGTTTATAAATGCATTCAAATTCAAAACGACTTTTTGGTTATCTTTTTTCAATGTGCAATTACATATGGCATAATAAAAACCGATCTGTGACATTAGAAAAGAACTGATGATTATATTAAATTCGGAGTACATTTCCCAAAGCCACCTTTAAGTTTTAAATTGTTTTCCTATAGAACTTAACAAATACACTTAAGCACTTATTGCCACAGAATAAATTAAAAGCCAACAGCATTTTTATAAAACCCAAAAGTAAAATTATTCAAACAAATTATTACAAAATATTTCTGTTAAAAACAGAATCGTTTGAAAGCCTATTTCTAGTTTTTATCAAGAAGATTTCAATGAGCAAATACGTTTCCTTTCTACGGATGTTTGTCTTTATGGCCAAAGAAACATTTAAATCTCTAGACACTTTCGGTTTTCTTAGTACTTCTTTCAAAACTTGTCATTCTTTTGAAATCCTTTATGCCAAACACTAATTGTGATCCAAAAATTGCATTTTTTTTTTAGTCTCTGAACTTTTGGATTTGCCAGAAAATAATATTTTTTAAAATTTTTTTTTACAAAAAGTTCCGTTTTTTAGCAAAATATTCTATGTTTATAAAAGTGAAATCTTAAGAGTCGTTTTGTAGCAAAAAGTACTATTTTTTATAAAATTATACCATTTGTCTTCAAAATTAATGTTATTTAATTTAAAAGTACTTTTAGAAATATTCTAAAGCAGAAAGACCAAAAAGTGTTTACCAAAAACAAATATATAAAAGGTTTAAACATTCTTTGAAATGAATTTTATATTATTTACTCTTTTAGAACAATACTATTCTAAAGCAAGTACATTTTTATAACAAAAACTATTGTGCTTAATTAAAAGTTTAAGTTGAAGAAATTGCTAATTTAAATAGAAAATCTATGTTTTGCAAATCAAGTTAAATTATTACAAAAAAGTACCTTTTTAGAAAAATAATACTAACTCAGAACATCGTTTTCTATAAATCACAACATAAGATTCGTATACCTACTAAAAATTTTAACATAAAAGTACTTTTGTACTAGGACCTTTCGCTAAGTTTGCTTTGCAAAGTCCGGAGTTTGTTGGAGAGTCGGGATAGAAGAATGAATTTTAGTTTGTACTTTGATGTACTTGCAATTTTGCTTCTAATGCATGTTTAGTATGACAAACAACAACGGAAGACACAAAATAACACACATTTTGCCACAGTAAATTTGGTACGAAAGTTTAATAGGCTTTCTCAAAGTCAAAGGAAGCGTTCTAAAATATATTTAAACTAACATTATACTCAAAAGTCGTTAAAACTTTTTTAATAAAATGCTTAGGCTTAAATCTCGTTTACCGACGCAGCTCCAAATAAAAAAAAAGTGCCCAGAGTGATAGAAAATTGGAAAAAATAAGAAAAAATTAAATAAAACAAGTTATAGTACTATATTCGGCAATGCCGATTCATTGATACCCTCCACCGTCAGTTCGAATGTTTTAGGAGTAATATCTATATGATGTCTATTTATTATTTATTTATCTGTATAAAAACAGACATCTGCGTTAAAATTGGTTGCGGGTTAGACATATATTAAATTATTGACCGTCAATCAGAAAGTTGTACGATTTTTTTTAATAATTTTAAATAGCTTGAGTAAAATATCATGATTCGTAACAGTTTAAGCCGAACTTAAATGATTTTCAGGAGGGCAATTTATATTGGAGCCATAGTAAGCTATGAATCAATCATCCCAAAATTGTGCAGAGTGATTTCTGGTATTAAAAAAAATTAACTTCAATACAGTGCACTATAAGAAATTTAAACCCTTTTTTGACCAAAATTAATTACAGCCAAACGGGTGCACCGATTTGAACCATTTTTTTTATTTGACTTTAGGTGATCTTTTAAGAGAGAGTGACTGAAAAAATATGTCATACACTCAGAAAGAAACATAAGTAAATTTAACTAAAAAATTAACAAATAATTAGTTCTAAGAAGGGGTTACGGGTTATAGCTTCTCGCATTCAAAATTTTTTTCGATCTTTGATAGATAACCTGATTTTCTAAACTGTTTTTTTTCTAAAAATTTGTTCGAGTGTACACTTACCTTTCGAATATAACAGTAGAAATTAATTTGACCAATTTACTAAAGTAACAAACAAAGTCATGTTTAAAAAGGATTTTATTCAACAATATGTTTTTCGAGGACCAAACCGTCAACTAAATTATTAAAATACATGGGTTCAAAATGCCACCACTCTCCATTTCTTCATATCCGCTTTCTGAATTTATTTTCATATCTTATATTGCAATATTGCTCTTTTAATAGGTTGTTCTCTAAAAGAAAGGCTAGCCTTTCATCAGCAGGTAGCTTTGTTAGCGTTGCTTTTGAAATTAGTTTGCGTATTTTCAAAGCTCTAGTTGGAGTACTGACAGCTTCGTTTAAAAGCACTGCTAAATATAATTGGTTACATTTACGAGCAGACGCAGTTGCAGCAATAATTAGGGATTCCACTTCATTATTATGATATTTATAGATTTCTATTGCAACTCGTCGTTTTATTCTCTCAGATGTACTTCCGGTCGTCCAGGTTTCGTTTAAATTGAGACACACTGCGTTTCACGTTTTCTGATTGAAGCCATACAGCATGATGTTTTCCAAAAACTTTCAAGTTTCTGGAAATAATCGTGAATGCTCTTTTAATACTGTTTAAAGTTTTCGGAACAATCACTCTCAGAAATGTATGGCAGAAATGGGCGTAAATAGCGGATCTTTTGTCAATTTCGTTGTGTTTCTCTAGCCATATATTGAATAATTCTATATTAAATAATTTGAAAAAATTTATTTTTTTTAATCTCGCAAAAAATTCGCAGATGAAAAATATTGAATTTGACAGATAATTGTTCTATAGAGCAATTATGATATTATGTCTAACATGTGTTATCGTTTTTTCGTAAGTCTATATAAAATACTAATTCCTAATTCTATTAGTTCATTTTAAGGTCACTTTAATTTTTCCAATTTAACCCTTGTGCTAATACCCAACTTTATCCACATTGTTTAGCACCCGGGGTACCCATATACTATAATGTATTAATAATCCATATTTTTATGAAATAAAATTAATTTTTTAAGCTTTTTAAAAGCGTATTAAATTATATTTATGTTAACATATGATTCTTTAACTTTGTATTGCATAACTGCTAAAATTTCCAATTTTTTATACAGGACAGTATTTTTTATTATAACAGTTGAACATTTTTGGTCATACATGATATGTAAGTGAGACTTCCCTGTATTACAATACTAACGCTTTGGAAACTAAACTTATGTAATTGTATGATACAGAATTTAGTTTATTGAATTTTTTGAGCAGGTCAAACGTGTTTTGTTATCCCATAAAGTGTATTGTATTGAATTGGGTACCGGGGTAGTCGGGTGCGCATATTGCTATAATCAAAATAATCATATATGATTAAAGTTTAAGCAAATTTTTTTAACATTTAAGGAGCAAAAAGATAAATCTTGAATCTGAATTCGCTTTCTTTTAAGTTAAATAACGACGATCCAGAAGCTTGTATAAATATTTTAATTCTTAATACATTTTTTCATGTTAATATACGTAGGTAGGTACCATGGTACCCGGGTATTAACACAAGGGTTAATCGATTTTATAGATGAGTTTACCAACATTTTACTATCGACATTATTTCCCATTTTTTAATTTTTTTTTTAAATATAAATTTTTGATACGAAAACTTTACAAAAAGATATCTCAAAATTCACTGAACTTAAAGGTTTTCTGACAACTGGCTTAGAAAACGTAATCAAAACACAAACAAATTAAATTTCTGTTATTTTAAAGAAAAAAAAAAATAAATTTCGCAAAAATTAAAATTTTTACTTTTGGGCAAAAAAAGGGGAAAATTTCCTATAGTGCAATGGTGCAATTAGTTTTAGCGTTTGCAGTGAATTTCAGAAGGCTGCTAAAATGGGATCTAAGGTAAATCATGGACCGTTTATTACAAAATTACTTAACATTTTTTCTGGCCATATAAACCGAAGCTGGAAGAAAGTTCACCGCAATATCTATATCTGCTACGGTTTTAGGCGTATTTAATTATTTTACCAAAGTGGGCTTTGTATAGGTAAATTATGGACCGATCTATAAAAAATTTCACAATGTCATTTCTAGTCCTATCAAACTGTGGCGTTCGAATTTCAATTATGATAGCATTGTTAATTCCAGTTTTAGGCGTATTAAACTATATTCAGGTAGTAAAGTTTATATGGAGCCTATGGTAAATTATGGACCGATGTTCTCGAAATTTCACCGTGTCATTTCTAGTCCTAAAAAACTGTGACGAAATTTGTTATGATAGCATTGTTAGTTGGGGTTTTAGGCGTACTATACTATAATCCGGAAGTAGGGCTTATATGAGGCCTAGGGTAAATTATAGACGGATCTTCACGAAATTTTACAGCGTGATTTCCAGTCGAATAGGACAAATTTTTGCAAAATCATATATATTATTCTGTGCATTATTCCACCACTTATGTGGTGGTTCCACATTTTGATTCATAGCTCTCATCCTACTGAAGCAATTTTGCTGAATTGCAATCCCAAGCTGCTTAGGATAACTACAAGCAATTTGACTCCAAGTTTGGTAATTTCGTTTGGGTTTTTCGAAAGTGAGCGTGTTTTCAACAGACGAACAGACAGACTCAAGGCCCCAGCATATCTTTACTTTATGGGGTCTGAGATGAATAATAAAAAAGTTTCACACGGAATGACAAACTTACACACACACACAACTTTTTTTATTGTATTCGCATATTATTTTTCTCTTTAGGTTAATTTAAGTATATTTTTAGGTGCAGAAAAGTTTTAGTTAGCGAAACGGTTGTTTGTTATACTATAGAGGAGAAAATCCCTGCTCCCGACCGAAGGCCGTCTGCGCAGAGAAGCTTTAGTTAGCGAAGCCGGTATTTGTTATACCATAGAGGAGAAATTGCTTGCGCCCGGCCGAAGACCGGCTAAACATGAAGTTTTTGTTTGCGACATTGGTGTTTGTTATTTTGTACAATTTTGTATTACGCTTTTATTTAAATAAATTATACACTTACCCAGTAAAAACTTCGCCTACTTTTTCAAAATCTTCTTTAACGCATTATTTTGTAGCTTTGTTCTATAACAACTTCTATAACTACTATTTTTTGGATGCATACAGGTAAAAAAATAATGACTAACTTTTGGATGCGTTCATTTTGCGACATACCTTGTAAAATTCATTGGTTCTTTCAGTAGAATTGTAAGTAGTGCTCTTATGTTTTTCTGATTACTCAACACATTATTTTGTAGGCGAACTTTTTACTGGGTAGTGCACAAAAGTTGTAATGTGAGCTTAAGAGTTAAACGTTTTTAAATTAATTCTCTATATCCAGAAAGATCTATTCAAAACCTTAAAAATTATAGCAATATTGGTCATGTACTTTTAGAAATGTAGTGGAAAAATTGCATATTTCTATAAATACTTCAAAGGTCCATAACTTGAAAACTAAGCGTTTGCGCCAATATTTGTTCTTCTTATTTTTCAATTTTGTATCACTCTAGGTACTTTTTTTTATTTGGAGCAGCTTCGGTAAACTCGATTTGTTCAATGCGTATTTCTACTAAAAGTGCTTCTTTACTTAAAACTAAAGTTTTAATTAAAATGAGAGTACTTTTTTACTAAAAATGTACTTTGTTTTTAAAAAATAGTTGCGTTTTAAATAATAAAATAATAATAAAAAATATATAAAAGTATTACATTCCTTTAAGTCTCTAGTTTAATTCAACTAATTTATTTTTACATCTCTTGTTTCGTTAAAGATTTTTGTGGGTGTCTGCGTTTGTTTGTGTTTTCTTTCTAAGCGCATCCATAAATTCTACTTCCACTTAAATGTGGCAAGCCAATGGAAAATTCAAAAATATCAGTTTTCATCTCATTTTTTCCACTTTTGTTATTTTTTTATGTAGTTTTCTCTTATTACACTTGCACAAGTCTTTTGCCCCTCAACTAGTAATTGAAGCTATTCCGTTCACAATAGTGTTTGTAACATGGTTGGATAGTGATTATTCTCCATTATCATTTCGATGGTGAAGAATAATGGAATTAGTTCATGGTATTTGAAAAATATTAAATGGAAAAAGCAGCAACAGTTTTTTTTTCTGTTCTTCTGTCAATTTTTGTGTATGTTTTCTTTTTTTTCAATTTGTTTGTATGAATAAGAGTAAATATTAGTTTGACTTTCATTCTTATTAGCATAATTTTATATACAGTGCTAAGCATGAAATACCATTTTCTAAAAAAAATTGATTGTTTAGGATTAGAGGGACAATAATATTAAACGATTTTATGGTTAAAATTCAAACCAATTTTGCAGGTGCTTAGGTTTATTTTTTTCCGAGAAAAATGTTCAACTGGGCGTATGATTAATCAAAATTCTAATGTAAACATTGCATATGGGCACATCCCCAGAATGGTCTACCAGGATGAAAAAATAAAATGTTGATTATCATCGTCTTTTATTGTTAATTATTATAAAAAAGTTTTTGTTCTTATAAAATAATGGTTTCATAGCATATCACAGCTGTTTAACTTAAGGAAATTGGGCTGGAAACTGGAAAATTTTATATTTTTCTGTATTTTCTACTTCTAAAGACATTTTTATATACTTATTTTACATGCAAGAAATATGTTATCTTTACACTCTTTCTTCATAATCTCTCCATTACAATCAATTGCAAAAGGAGTATTAAGTTTTTTTGTTAAGGAAATTTTAAGACATTTATAGAAAAATGCGTGGTGATAATAGTAAAAAACATATGGAAAAATAGTACGTTCGCGATCCGTGCGTTCGCGACCGGTAAAAAATCCAATTAAACAAAAGCAAAGAGGGATATTTTACTTTGTAAATACTGGATGGAGACCACCATTAATAGACTTTTAAAATAAATTAATCATTAAATCAATAAATCAATATTCCGTTCCATTGTGAAGATTTTTACATTTCACTACTGTCAGCCAAAGTTGACTTCTATTTTGCGTACGATGAAATTCATCCTTTGCACTTAACATAGAACTACCCAAATGCTATCGAATCGAAAAAAATGTTTTGTTTTGTTTTGTTTTCTATATTATTCGTACATCAAAAGCGTACGAACGTACGTTCGTGACCCCAGGAAATGCCCATATATTAAAATCGAAAATTAAGTTTAACTAAAATTGTCATTTTGCCCTTAAGGCCGCTTTAGCCGACCGTAAATGTAATTAAATGCAATGTAAAGTACCGTAACGTACTGTAAGCTCGTTTGTGGGCTGTAGGAAATATCGCCCAAAGAAAAATGGCCCAAAAAAAAATGAAAAATCGCCCAAATGAAGAATCGCCCAAGCGAACATGAAAAATGACCCAAAAAGGTAAATATGAAATTTTGCCCAAAAAAAACGAAAAAGGGCCCAAAAAGAAAATGAAAAATGACCCAAAAAGCATAAACGAATTTTTTCCCAAAAAAATAAAAAAAAAATTACTAAATTTGCAAAAAAAGTGTTTATTATTCATATAAATTTAGGTGACATGTCATAACGTCCAGTGTCGTAGTGTCCTTGGACACTTTTAAAGTGTCATAATGTCCATCGAAGACGAGGGCGAGGACGTTATGACACTTTGCAACGTCCGCAACTTAACTTATAATCAAAAATGTGTAAATTTTTTTTTTAAATACCGTTAAAATTTCAAGTGATTTTTTTAAAGATACTTATTTAACCATAATATGGTTGTCGGTGACAATGATTTGGTTAAATTAAACATAATATGGATAAAATATTTTTATAGCTTTTACTCCGGGTGTATATATTAAATATATATATCCAAAATAAGGATTTCATCTTCCATGGTATGACAAATACTGGCTTCGCTATCTAAAGCTTCTCTGTATAGCCGGCCTTCGGCCGGGCGCAAGGATTTTCTCCTCTATGGTATAACAAAGACCGGCTTCGCTAACTAAAGCTTCTCTGTATAGCCGGCCTTCGGCCGGGCGCAAGGATTTTCTCCTTTATGGTCTAACAAAAACCGGTTTCGCTAAGTAAAGCATCGAAAAACTGCCTTGTTTCCGAACAAGGCCGACTACGCAGAGAAGCTTTAGTTAGCGAAGCCGGTGTTTGTTATATCATAGAGGAGAAAATCCTTGCGCCCGGCCGAAGGCCGGCTATACAGAGAAGCTTTAGTTAGCGAAGCCGGTCTTTGTTATACCACAGAGGAGAAAATCCTTGCACCCGGCCGAAGGCCGGCGATACAGAGAAGCTTTAGTTAGCGAAGCCAGTATTTGTTATACCATAGAAGAGAAAATCCTTATTTTCGATATATATGTATATATTTAATATATACACCCAGAGAAAAAAGCTACAAAACCATTTTTAAAAAAATTCTACCGATATTATGTTTAATTTAACCAAATCATTGTCGCCGACAACCATATAATGGTTAAATTAGTTTCTTGAAAAATAGTTTTGTTGTTTGCAACCATAATAAAACATGGTTTTCTCTGCTATGTAAGATTATGGTAGAATTTTAAAAATAGCCCATTTTTTTTGGGCCATTTTTCATACAACATTTTTGGGTGATTTTTCATTATGAAAAATCACCCAAATTTAAAAAACGAAAAATCACCCAACAATGACGATAAATAGCCCAAAAATTTTGGGCAATTTTTCATATGAAATCAGGCCCAATTTTACATGCAATTTTTTTGGGCGATTTTTCATTTTTTTTTTTTTGGGCGATTTTTCTTTGGGCGATATTTCCTACAGCCTCGTTTGTGCACTTATAGAACATGTAAGAACGTGTCAGCTGTTTTTCACAACCAAAAAATCATTAAGGCTAAGTTAGGCGAACGTTGCTGTACCGTATCTGTACTGTATCCATCAGCTGTTCGCTTTTTGTTATATGAAAACCAATACAAAAGCTTACTGAAATGCAATGTACCGTAGTTGCAACGTACCAATCTGTATAAAATAGAATTTCATGCCGTTGTTACGTGACATTTGTAAGACAGTGATGGGCGGCTTGTATGTTACATTGAATGCGGGTAATTTTGTTCTTTTTTGTGTGTACTTTTTTCAGTATATCTATGGAATTGCGACAAAACAACTTACAATACAACATACATATTTCCAAATATACATATGTTTAGATGTTTAAATTAAACAAATGCATATACACATACAATGGAAATGTGAAACATATAAAAGACTTTAAATGGTACCAAAACCTTGTTTGATGTATGTACATTTACAATATATGTATGCTAAAAATTTATATATGCTAAAATACAAATTTATTTATTGTGAATCTATAATAAAAATATTAAGTTATTAAAATTTTTTACATACACAAAATACTGTTTTAATACCATTTAAATCACGTGGTACCTTTTCTGCACAACGGTCACCATTTTAACATTTTTGATTCCCATCACTGTGTGTTTTGTTTTATGTATACTCGTGCTTTTTGTTTATGTATGGGAAAACATATGACACGTTTTTAAGCGTTCTATAAGTGCACCAACGTGCTTACAGTACGGTGCGGTACATTACGGGTACAGCAACGTTCGCCTAACTGAGCCTTTAGTATACATAAAACAACACACACAGTGATGAGAATTAAATATGTTAAAATAGTGACCGCTTTGCAGAAAAAGTAGCAAGTGATTTAAATAGTATTAAAACTGTATTTTTTGCATGTATAAATAAATAAATCATTTAATATTTGATATTATTATTACAGATTTACAAAAAAACAAATATGTATTATATCATATTCGTACACATGTTCTTACATTAATTGCAAAATGTGCATACACCTAAACAAGGTTTTGATACCATTACAACCCAGACTTTGTTTGTTTGTGGATATGTATACCTTTGTTAATTTTATACATCTAAGCATATATTTGTATAAATGAAAATATGTATGGATTGTTACTTATTTTGTCGAAGTCCACAGATATTATAACTGAAAAAGTACAAAACAAAAAGAGTGATTTTACCCGCATTGCATTTAAAATATAAGCAGCCCATCACTATCTACAACTGTCACGTAACCTCGTAATGAAATTCTATTTTCTACAGGTTGGCACGTTGCGGTTAAGTGACATTACAGTCAGTTAAGCATTTGCATTGCTTTCCATATAACAGAAACGATCAGCTGTTTACATTACATTTACATTTCTACATTTACGGTCGGCTAATGGGACCTTTAAAAGCTTTTTATAAGTTTTTATTTAAGAACAGTTTTCATCCTGGCGTATGACTAATTAAAATTCTAAGATAAATATTTCGTATACGCAATTGCAAATTAAGTTGAACTAGTCTTTTTACTCTACAACTTTTTTTTAAATTTTTCAAATGTTTTAAAAGTTTTGTTTTAAATATAGTCAAAAAAATAAATTTCTCCTTGGTGTAACATAAAAATAGTTTTTCATTATTTATGATCTCACACATATTTTATATAATTTTCAGACAAATATTAAGAAAGACATAAAAAAACTCATGCGGTTTGTTATAAAATCCGCAGTAATAATATTTTACACAATGCAAAATGCTTTTTATACTCGAACTCTAATGGAAACTGTTGTATTAAAAAACGTTAGCCGAGCTACGGACTGCAAATAATGTAAATTTTGTTAACACACGTACCAACAGACAGACTACATCTAGTGTGTAGTAGCAGTAAAAGTAGTTTATACGTACAGAAGATGTCTGACAAATTTTTTAGTATTTATGATGAAAAAAAAAATCGTTAGATTTAGTTTTTTGTAAAAGTTTTCGGCCGCTTTTTACAAATTCTTTAAAACTATATTAAGACCTAGCCCGATCTAACACATATATATTTTCTTTAATAATAATTTCTAAATTTGTGAAGTTGAAATTGCAAAAACAATATATATTTTTGATATTTTTTTTCGTTAAAAAAATTATAATATTTTTTAACTCAGAGATCTATTAAGTATTATGAAATTTTTCAAACAGATTCTGCGGAGATTTATAGAAAAGAGACTTTTTGTTTCCAGTTTTCCTATTTTTATATCACTTTTCTTAAAAATAATCTTAATATTACTGTATACTGTGGACAACTCGATTCATTTAAGTATGGTGCACACTATCGAACGTGAGTGACAGTCAAAATATCATTTAGTCCACAGCCACCCACAAAATAAATTGTGGTTGACTTATAGCGGCCACACTATTGAGCAAGCGAAAATATGAGCAAAGCTATCATTCATATTCTCTATTAAGTCCGATTTTGATGTTTGCAGATAGCACGTGAGCTGATGTGAATAATGATAACACGGTTTTTCGTATTAAAATACCAATACAAAAATTAATTTTCAGTAAAATATTATATAAATATATCTATATTATTATAAATACGAACAAAAAAAGTAGTTTGTGGGCCTAAAGAGTACATTTTGGAATGTAACTAGTATTAAAATATTGTCAAATTATAGACCGATTTTAACCATCTACAAAAGGGTTGTCAATTGTTGTAAATTGTTTGTTAATTTTGTTCGGCATAAGGTCCTGAGTTAAAACTAATTTTTAAATAAACAAGTAAGAGTGCTATATTCGGCTGTGCCGAATCTTATATACCCTTCACCATTTTGCGAGCAGAATACAGAGCAACTAGACAAAAACTAAATAAAACTGGTAAATATTTTTTTTTAAATAAGAGACAACCGGTTTTGAACTTCGCTTTTCATAAGGGCCCAGAATATAAATACTTTATACGGTGTAGGATCAATATTGTAGAAATTACAGTTTTTTACCTTCGGTGAATGGTATAAAAAGAGTAATTTTCGGGAATTCAGGGGTCTAATCACAGCATTCGATACTATCGTATCGAATAAACTATTGAATTTTTTGCATACGATAGACACTGGCGTATCGAATAAAAAATCGATAAATGTAATGTCAAGTTACTCGATGTCGAATGCTATTATTTCAAATTCAATACATTTCATTCGATATCGAGTTTCAAGTTACCAAAATAACTAATTTCGATGAATTTTGCTCGATATCGTATGCGGTGATTAGACCCCAGTATTTCGGTTATAACGCATACAAATTTCTGACATTTTGGTATATAAGTCATATACATAGGACATATGGCAGCCCTAAAATTTAGGTTTTTATAAAAATTTTGATGTTTTTTAGCCCATTTTTTGAGTATTTTGCTCATAAATTACCCATTGTCTAACCGATTTGATAGTTTTATATACCGACGTGTTAAGGAAGAATTTTACCATTTACTTAAATTAAATTTATATATAAACATTTATATAAACTTGTAAATATATATTTAAACAAAGTTAATTATAAAAAAGAGTAATTTTTGGGGATTCAGTATTTCGGTTATAACTCAGCCATTATTTAACCGATTTTGCAAATTTATATACCGACGTGTTGAAGAAGAAATTTACCATTTACTTTAGTTATAAAGCTTGGACTCGGGGAGATCTATGGTTCCCGAAAGAGGGTATTTAAAAAAAATAATTTAATTTTGGTCATAACTTTTTTGTTTCTGAACCGATTTTCCCGAGTTTTTTATAAAATATGTTCTACTACTAATTTCCGATATTTTGATATACAAGTCATATCCATAGGATATATGGCAGCCCTAAAATTTAAACAATTTACGGGAGGTACCACGCCCACTTCTCCAAATCCACATTTTGTAGGATGGTGTGTATTGGCAACTTAAATGTGTGTACCTAATTTGGAAACTTTGGCTTTTGTCGTTCTCAAGATATACGGAAATAAAAAAATGCAACAACAACAAGGGATTTTTGGAAATATTTAGAGGTAGTCGTGGTTTTTTGCTCATATCTCCGTCATTTTTGGACCGATCTGGCTGAATTTCAATAGGAAACTTAAACGGAGTATATGTGACATATACACATATACAACATACACACGGACAGACGGACAGACGGACAACCGGATTTGAACTTCGCTTTTCATAAGGACCCAGAATATATATACTTTATAGGGTGTAGGATCAATATTGTGGAACATACAAACGGAATGACAAAGTTATATATACCCTCTTACCTTCGGTGAAGGGTATAAAAAAATAAAAACATATTTCGTTTTAAAAATTCTATTTTATTTTATTTCCCAATATTTCGGTCAACTTTGTTGACCATCTTCAGGGGTTCTATATAAAAATACAAAAATATATGTATTTCAAAAATTACACAAATCATTTCAAAACAAATACAATATAATTACATTTAAAAATAAATAAACGAAAACAAAAAATGGCAACAATAAATAATTTCACTCGAGCTGTTGACCAACCGTAAGCTTTTGTCAACTAATGTTTTCCACATTCTATTTTGGTTTTTTTCTGTTTTTGTGTATCGTGTGTTTGTGTGTGTGAGCTGAGATGTTTTCTGTATCAATTTTGATTTAATTTTGCTGAATAATTTATTAACAGTATTGTTACATTTAAAGGCCAACTGGAACTTGTCCTTATTATATACATTAGAATTTTTCATTCTTTCAGAAAATTTCGGTATATAACTGATTGATTTAAAGACTTTATCGTCCGATTCTCTAGTATTAGCCATGGGACGCATATTTCTTACACGTTTTATCAAATCGTTAATCGTCTTTTTAGGGAAGTCATTCATTCTTAAAGTTTCCTTGATTTTATAAAAATTTTTCTTGTGAAACTGATATCTATAACCCTGTTGATGAAATTGGTTGCCGTATTTATAATAATTCGTTTTGGATGTTTCGAATAGAAATTTATTAATCTACCCGACGACGATGTTTTCTGGTACCAATCCAGTTTTAGTAGAGTAAGTAAGGTAGTTTACTGTCACATTCTTTCTCCATGGTAAATTGAATTTGTCGGTTATATGAGTTTAAGATTTTTAGTGTTTCATCAACTTTGTCCTTTTTTATGATTCCAAATAAATCGTCAACATATTTGGTAAGACATTTGGGCTTTACATCCATTAGCTCCATAGTAGTGTCCAATAGCTCCTCCATAACTATGTTTGCAGTATTATTTTCTCTCTTTGGTTTAATTTTGTTTTGTTCAAGTGATCGTCTATTAATGTTATAAGTTTTGTTCTTGATGCTTCCTGTTGTTTCTTGTTCTCGAATGTTTGTATACAGTCCTCTCCCTCCGCTACACAATTAAAAAGTGGGAATGCAGTTCTTGTGATAGGCAGAGCATATTTGGGACCCAATGATAAAAGCCGTCATACGTCATACGAAGATCGTATTAATAATAAACTTTGTATTCCCGAAAAAAGCTTTGATAATATAATTGCATGTGCCAGTGCATAAAACTGAATTGGCAAATTGGTTTAGTTCGTTGTTTTCTTACGAAGACAATAGAATGAAGCGGTTTGTTTTTTAATTTTGTTTTTTCTTTTAACCCACTTACAACTACAATTCGAGTCGGAAAGAACCCAACCAATTGTAGGGGGATGTAAGAAAAGATAAACTCACTGTTTATTGTTGGTGTTTTGTTTAAGCTTTGATATTGTTACAGGTAAGACTTAGAGTGTTTATAACTCTTATTCGCTTAAGGTTTTATTTGTTTAATATTTTTGGCTTTTCTAAAATCTTTGGAAAAGGTTTCCTGATGAGCTGGTGTAAGCAACCGGCGAAATGCGCATAGAGGCTTGCTTTCCCTCAACAATAAATTTCAGTGTATTTATCAAATATGAAAAACTGGGAATTAGCACGTCATACGAAGATCGTATTAATAATAAGCCACTGTGAGTTTATTGGAATGTTTTTGTTGGTTTTATTCACAAACCACTCGTTGTCATTATTTATGTTTATTTCGTTACTTTGTTTTGTTTTAAGTGTTTGCAGTTTCTTAATATGTTTATTGTTGTTCTTGCTTAAATGTTGTTATTACTTTGGCTTACAATTGAATAGTAAAAATAAAAACTTGATGGCGTAACAGAAGCCAATGTTTAACTAGAATACAATTTTTTTTAATGCCTTCTCTGCGAAAGAATCAAAACAGTTGAAATATGTGCTTGAACTTAATAATGCTGCAACAATGCTCTTTCAACTAAAAAATGCTACAAAGGGTAAAATATGCAAAAATATGCATTTATAAATCTATACCAAAATTCATAAAAATCTCTAAAACGGAAAAATATATTGTTTCTGCCTTCATTGGTCGCACAAGCAAAAACATGCAATTGCATATTTACTGTTTTCCTGTTTCTAACTCACTAAAATCAAGCAGATACATGCACAAAAAAAATACTCGCCAATTTTTTTTTTTTTTAATTAAATTGAGCGAATTCAACGTATGCTTATATCATCAAGATTACTGCAGAAAATGTTGTTAATATCAACAAATATTAAATTAATGCTATTAATTTGTTAACTGGTGCAAATTTAATTAATTTTTTAATTAGCATAACAAATTTTTTAATTGAAATCCATTTTTATTTTTTTCCAGTGTGAGCCTGGTTTTGAAAAGAGACCTGCCAAAGCTAAGCTAAGAAAAAATCGTGGGCATTTTTGATTGCCTAAAAGCTTTTGCTACAACCCCCGTAATATATTTACTATATGCACCAACTCGAATGATAAATGTTTAAAACCACACACCATTTAACGCGGGGATAAAATATGAGAAAACATACATATTGGACCAAGAATAAACGAGAAAATGTATTAAGTTTTTCCTTTTAATTTTTTTACCTGTGGTACATTTTTTTTCAAATAAAGGTGTGACAATTTAACAATTTTCTGTTTGCACATATTTTTTTTTTTTTTTTTTTTTTTGCAAAAAATATGAAATAAAAACAATGAAATTGTGAATTATATATATTTTATGCGAATATTACCACTGAGTACAGTGTTGGTGTAAAACATTTATATGAAATATGGTTAATTTTTATATCTGCCAATAACGATTTATGTGCTGATATTTAAAAATAGTACTAAAAAATTTCCCTCCTTGAACAAAGTTGACATTGTGGTTAAAGTGGTATGCCAGGGAAAAATATAAAAAAAAGATTCAAATTTAAATACTTTAAATTTAAATTGTTTAAAAAGTTAAAAAAAAGAAAAGAAAGGGAAAAAACTTTTTCAGGAATTATTGTCTATTATAATGATAAAAAAAGTTAAAAAAAAAAAATAGAAATGAATGTGTAAATAATTGTGTGTTTAATTCAAAATCCTTTTTCATTGTGAATTTCGATTACGTTTGACATGTAAATGATGGGGAAAAATATAAAACTAAAATCTAGACCACAACACGTCATTGTGAGGTGAACCACAAAAATCAAAATCTCTTCTCTCCTTCCAGGACAAGTTATCATTTTATAGTTCCCAAATTACTTTTTTTCAACCCTTTAGCTTTTTCAGATGTATGTGTGTATATTTGTGTATATACACTGTCATGCCAGTGACTGACTTAATGACATGTATGTTGATGCATAACACACAGCTTGTTGTCACTGCAAAAATTCCGTTCTTTCATATGTGCATTTGTATCTCGCATTCGTTTGCGAATATCAATTTTAATTTATTATTATGATATGTCCACTTTTCACAGAATTGCGGTGAGGACATCTCCCCCATATTAAATAAAGGCGGAAACACTGTTGAATTTTGGCTTGCAATTTTATTTGTAAAAATACCCTAGTGATAGTAATGACGTGCTGATGATGTGTTGCATGTTTATTTTTGTTTTAAAGTTCAAGGAAAAAAACTTTATTAAATAAACAAAATTTTGACTGACTGACTTATGAGTTTTGTGGTGTGTCATGCAGTTAAATTTAATTGAAACCAATAAAGTTGGTTTTATTTGAAAATAAAACTATCATACAATATTAAATCGAAAACTACAAATAAACTAATGTCAAACAAAACAAATGTTAATGTTAACCATGTATTAATTACACCTAAGTAAGCAGACATATGGACAGACTGTAAGCAACGGCAGGGATGGATTGCGAATTTTAGTGACTGGGTTTTTGAAACTAAAATTCATAAACCAGGAATTAAAAGGCCTTTAAAAGATATTTGGTTTTTCTACAGCAATTTATTTCAGATTTCCTTGGAAATATGTTATCGATAATGTAATTTAAATTGATTTTTTTTTTAAATTCTATAGGAATTTGTGGCGATATGTGGAAAATTTAATTGAAATGTGTTATCGATAATATGATTTCCATGGCAATTCTGTTATCGATAACATGAACACCATAGAAAGTTGCTATCGATAATTTGTTACGAAGTTTTCTATCGATAACATGACCTCTACAGAATTTCATTATTGTTATCGATAGTATAATTTTTTTAAACATTTATTTTCGATAATATGACTTCTACAGAAATTTTTTATAGATAATACGATTTCTATAAAAAAGTATTATCGATTACATCATTTCTTTTTTTATTTGCTATAGATAATAAGAATTTAATAAAACTATCTCTACAAATTAATGAAATAAATCTCTTCTATTAATATATGCTATCGACAAAATGTTTTTTAAAAAATTTGGTATTGAGAAAATGTTTATTTAAATTTGTTATCGAAAGCTGGGTGCCCCGGTAGGCTAGCTAGTAGTGAGCTAGTCTATTAACCCCGGGGTTGCGGGTTCGATTCCCGCCAGAGACTCTGGTTTCTTTCCTGCATACAAGCGTCAAGCTTCGCGGGGATTAGCATAAAGAATTTAAAAAAAAAAAAGCTATAGATATTTGTTATCAATGCCCCAATTTTTAAAGATATTTGTTATCTAATCCAAATTTTTAATATTTTTAATTAGGCTTAAGTTCATTAAATTTAATTTTCATTAAATTATTTTTATGAAGAAAGGAATTTTACAACATGAAAATTTGGATTAAAAACCATAAATAGTTCAATAAAATAACCACAATACTAATAATTGTTAAAGCTAAGGCACGAGCTCTATGTTTGCATTTGTCCTTCAAGTTGTGCTGAAAAAGTCAACAAGAAAAAGAAAGACAAAAAAATGAAAAAACAAAAAATATGTACTTTGAACTTCAAGAAGAATTCTTGACAAAAGTACGAAAAAACGGAAGTAAAGGAACAACATGTTAAAATAAATTAAAATAGATAATCATTCAAAAGCAAATTTCGATCTACCAAAGGTTAAATACAATTTGGTTTAAGGATTGATGTTTGACTAATGACGTCAGCAGTCGTCGATGGCTGCGAGTGTTAAACGGCAAGCCCTCTGAGGAGATTGAGTGGTTGCAATCGGAACATGTCAGGGTAACCTGTCCGTAAACACCTGGGTTCGAGCCCAGATTGAGTCAAGAATGAAAAATTATCAGTAAATTTTAATTGATTTTCATGTTGTAAAATTCCTTTCTTCATAAAAATAATTTAATGAAAATTAAATTTAATGAACTTAAGCCTAATTAAAAATATTAACAATTTGGATTAAAAACCATAAATAGTTCAATAAAATAACCACAATACTAATAGATATTTGTTATCGATAACATAATTTTTTTTATAATTCTATTATCGATACTTTAGAAATTTCTTAATCATATTAAATTTAAAGTCGAATTTATGGCATTTTTTCATTAACAACACACTTTCTGAAGAAATATTTTAATCGATAACATTATTTCTATGAACATCCGTATTAGCATTCCTTCTTCTAATTATATGTTTTACTAGTAAAATAAAAAAAAATTACTATCATTACTGAATTTGTTTCTTAACCTGATTATTAAAATGCATTTGTGTTTGTCTGTCAATTTATATTGAAAAGACAAACACATTTACATAAACACGTACAAAGTACTTAATACTTTAGTTAAAATGTAATTGTAACTTAATATCTTGTGTAATTTTTTTCCCCCCTTAAATTCCTTTGAAAAAATAATATTTTAATGTTTAAGCGTGAAAACACATGTCAAATCAATGATACGATTAACCTTTAAACAACATTTTTTAGGTTTCCCCTCCGCAAGTTAATTGTTAACGATGACGGTATTGTTTATTATTATTTTTTTTTTTTTATTGAAAATGTTACAGAATTTAAGGTTTCTAATCAACTTGAGAAATTAAGAATTTGGCTTGCTGCTAAGTGTTTTTTATTTTTAATAAGGTTTTAATTTCTTTTGTATATTTTGGAATCATTTCTACCCACTGTCTTAGAAACTTCTTAAGAAAATTGTTTATTTGCGGTAAATGCAAAGTTTAGTAAGTTGTTCCGGAAAAAACTTTTTTGTTTTGAAGTAATTAAAGCAGATAAAAAAGGAAGCTATTTGTACGAAAAGTTGTTATTTTATGTGGCTTTGTATAAATGAAGAATACTCTCATATACAATCGAGTGCATTTGAGTTTAAAAATAGAAATTTGTAAACAATATATGGGCATTTCCTTCTAAAGGTTCACCATGACCGAAAATTTAAAAATAAATAAATTCTTCCATAAAATCGTTCACTAAGACGAACAAGCAGTCTGCAAAGTTGTGCAAACGTAATTTCTTATTTGTGAGAATGTTTTATTGTATGTTTTCTTTAACATTATCTTCTTTAAAAGAGGTGATATTTGATAAAAATTATTCCAAAAAAATTGTCTTGAATGGTCTGTTATATAAGGAAAAATTCGAAGATAATATGTTTTTCGGATTAACGGTAAATTATTATTTTCATTCAGTTAAATTATTATGGAAAAATTTTCACGTTCGTTATGCCAAGTATCGACGCAGATTTTGGCTTAAAAAAAAATAAAGAAGATTTCGGGATTAATGTTGCATTACTACGTAAAATTCTGAAAGTAGTTTGATTGAAAAATTGTGCCAGTTTTCGCTGAATTAAAAACACCTTTTTTATATGGCAACAGAAACTACTTCTATTTTGTCACGTTCGAGCCGCTACTTTTATTGCCATAATCTTTGACCTAGAATCGCGCCCTCCATAAACATTAGCATAGATAACAGCGCTTTACTAGTGTTTTAATTTAAGGGTTAAAAGAAGGTAAAAATATTAGTTGCTTAAAATGTTATTGCGTTTTTGATGCGTACGACTGTCACGTTCAACACTATGGAATTACCCATATGTATTCAGTTGTATTTCATATTATATAAATTGACTTTTATTCGACCTTTACTAAATTTATTAGTAATATTATTTAATTAAGCTTTAGAAAAATCTAATATTTATGATACGGAGAAGTATAAAATTGCGCATAAATCTTATAATACAAAAGGTGGATTATTCACTAAAATGAAAGACAAAATGAATAAGTTGGAAATGTCGAATGTAGTATATAAAATACCTAGTGGGGGAAATGTTAATGGACAATGCGGTAAAGTGTATGTTGGTACAACAAAAAATAAACTGAAAATTAGGTTAGCAGGACATAAGTCAGATCAAAAATATAGAAATATTTCATCACAAAAAACAGCTTTATCAACTCATTGTGCTAATCTAAACCATTATCCGGATTTTGAAAATACAACAGTTTTAAATACGGAATATAATTATCAACGTAGATTTATGTTAGAAATGTTGCAGATTATAAATGTACCGACAGTATCGAGAATTCATTTTAAGTCAGATACTGAAAGTTTAGCACAAATTTATAGGCATTTAATTTCTAAAAATAGAAACGGAAGTTAAAAATTTATTTAAACTGTAATAGATTAGGTTTGAATTGGAAAACCTTTTTTGTAGTTATTTGAATTGGGAAACCTTTTTTGTACTTAAATGAAAACATCTGGAAAAATCTGTGAACATTATATATTCGTGATCTTCCCGTTACAAAATCTGATATCTAGCATTGCATATACTTTGGTGGAAATAAGGCTATTTTGGTCAAATTTAATTGATCGCAAATACAAGGATGTAACAAGGATCGTAGTATTAAATTTTGTGGGACTGTAAAAACACTGGATTATGTTCAATATTCAAATATTCTTAAGGAACCATCTAACTCTGTTTAGAGTCATATGACTGATAGTTAAATTGAAGTAATTTGTTTGATATTTTGTTTTTTATTTTTATTATTTCAGTTTATATTATAAATTTTTGAGAAAACCGGTCCATAATTTACCATTTAAAGCCCCATTCTCGGTAAGCACTTTAGTACGTCTCAAGCCGTAACGAATCCTGCTACTGCAGTTAAATTTGTACGGTAACAGCTTCATGAAGCATAAAATTCTAAAAAAAAAATTGTATTACTGTATTGAAATTTGGTCTGATTAAGGTCTATTTTAAAAGCTTTTATTTAACTTACAATGTATGTACCCTCCAAGCAATTGGTAGGGTGATTTTCGATTATCTGCGAAATTTAAACTACTTCGTCACATTTGGTAGTTAACCAGTAGATTTTGCGGAGTTTAACAACAACAAAATACGTTAGATTCGAATATTGAGTTTTAAAATTATACTTTTTCGTCACTTAAAGAGTTGTTTAGATAATTGTAACAGTTATACAATTACAACAATAGCACAAATGAACATTGCCTAACATGTGTCTCATTGAGCATTAATTAAGAAAAACAGCGATTTTTCACTAAAATTCGTATATTTTTATCTTTATAACCGAAACCATTCATTCTAGGAACCTGAGTCGAGACTAGTTTTATAGGAAATTTTATTCATATTAATTTTAATAGTTTTGTTCCTTATACCAATAGATAAAGAGATATTTAGCATTAAATAAGTACAAAGAAATACGATTTTCCACTAAAATTTGTATTTCTTTGTCCTTAATTAATGCTAAATATATCTTTATCTATTGGTATAAGGAACAAAACTATTAAAATCAAAATTAATAAGAATAAAATTTCCTATAAAACCAGACTCGACTCAGGTTCCTAGAATGAATGGTTTCGGTTATAATGATAAAAAATACGAATTTTAGTGAAAAATCGCTATTTTTCATAATTAATGCTCAATGAGACACATGTTAGCGCTATCCGATTGGGCTGAAGCTTCATCAATCGCATTTTATATCCTATTGGCAGATATTAGGGGTGTGCCCCGACGGAAAATCCAGCATTGATTTCTGGTAACCACCCTATTAGGGCCGTTACAAGATATGGTAAATTTTTTTTGGGGGCTATCTTTTGGTGCTTCCCTCTTAAATGTGCCAAAAGCCTAGAAAATCCGATTGACAAAGTTAAAGCTTAATCAGATAACGCCAACACGTGCCTCATTGAGCATAGCTTAGGGAAAACAGTGATTTTTCATTAAAATTCGTATTTATTTGTCCTTAATTAATGCTAAATATAACTTTATCTGTTGGTCTAAGGAACAAAACTATCAATATCAAAATTAATAAGAATAAAATTTCCTATAAAACAAGACTCTACTTAGGTTCCTAGAATGAATGGTTTCAGTTATAAAGGCAAAGAAATACGAATTTTAATGAAAAATCCCTGTTTTTCCTTAATTTATTCTCAATGAGGCACATGTTAACGTTATCCGATTAAGCTGAAACTTTGTAATTCGTATTTTTTATGCTATTGGGACATATTAGGGGGTTGCGCTGATGGAAAATATAACACTGATTTCTTGTAACCACCCCATTGCCCATATATTATTGACTTCTTCGCAACGATTTGTAGTTAAAAAGTGAATACCAAGTACAAAAGAAATTTGCTAAAGTTATGACAGTTTTTATTAAAATTGCAATGTGATCGGTGGTGCGTGAGTGGAAAATAGTACAATAAATATTTAAAAATAAAATAGTTATATTGTACTCAAAGTTAGGACCCCACTGGAACCACACGTTACCGAAGTGCGTTCTAGTACACGAAAGTTTTAAAAATGAGTAATTTTTTGGGTAATTTTTTATTAATTTCTTATACAATTATTTTTTAGAGCCAATAAAATTTTCGGATTAACGGTAAATTTTTATCTTGTTTTAATCATTATTCAGTTGAATTATTACGGAAAAAAATTAACGTTCGAAATGTCCCTTATCGACCCAGATTTTGGCTTAAATAAAAGAAAATTCAGACGATTTTGAAATCAAACCAAAGACATTTAAATGTTACATTGCTACGTAAAATTCTGAAAGTAGTTTGACTAAAAAATTGTGCCAGGTTTCGTTGAATTGCGATCGAACCGCTACTTCTTTTGTCATTATCTTTGACCTAGAATCGCCCCCTTCATAAGCTTTTGAATAGATAACAGTGCTTTCTTAGTGCTATAATTTAAGGGTTAAGAAAACATAAAAATATTTTTTGTTTAAAATGTTATTGCATTTTTTAAGGCGTACGACTGTCACGTTCAACACTTTGAAATTACCCATATTAGTTTTTTTAAGTATTAAACATTAACAATTATTTGGATTAAATGTACTGTAGATATTTGATTATTTGTAAAACTTTCAGCAAAGTTATTTTTTATTTAACTCAGACTTGCCTTACAAAAATAAACAAAGGTAAATCGTGAAATGACCGACTTTTTATTATAATGAACACAGTGTTACTACCAGCAAAATTCAAAATTACACTTGAGATCAAGCAAAATTACCCGATTTAAATTAAATTACAGCTGATATAAAATTGAAGTTTTTTTTAATAAAAGACATTTACAAAGAATCAAAAACTCTACAAACTCATTGAAAGAAGATCAATATTAGTTAAACTGTTTGCAATCTTATTCTTATTTAAAATAAATTAACATTAAAGACTTAAAAACAATTAATAAACAACATACAATAAAACTCCTAATATAATGAGTTTAAATTCCAAATTTGGTTGCGTTTTCTAAGACCGAAAGAGCTAACGAAAGGTTAGCTGTCAAATTAACTTTCATACTGCTGTCACTTTTTGCTCAGGTACATCATCATGCTTGAACGCCACCGAATTATCCAAATTAACTATGAAAATCAGCAATCGATTTTCGCAACGTATAGGCAACTTCATGATTTAAATGACGCAACTTAATTTTTCACAATTGAAGGCAATGTGTTGATTTAGAGAAAATAAACTGTCAATTAGACTTCAAGGCCTGAGAAGTCACTGGTTTATGCTGATACGCCAGCAAGTCTGAGTTTCGATAAGCGAACACTTGGGAAAAAAACATCTAGAATTCTCTTTTGTTTTTTCATTCGCGGTCACACATACGAAGATGGTGCCGGAAACATTCTGTTATATTGTTGTTTTTTTTTCTCAAAAAGCAAAGTAAATGTCAACAAGAAAAATGAGAACAAAGCGTGTCGCCGAGTACCGAACACAAAAACCATTTTCTCTTACCCACCCGTAATTTGCTTCCAAACAAAATGTTTCCCTTCCAAATGTTTCCCTTCCAAATGTTTCCCTGTCTAAATTGCACCAACAATTGACGCCTTGGAAGTCAACATTGCTTATTTTATTCGTGATATGCAGCCAGCAATGCTCGAAGGGATTGATCGTCTGCGATGCGTTCAAATGGTAATGCCGTGTACTAATCATTGATTAAAATTCATTTGTTTTGTGTTTTCTACCATTTTAAGTTTGTTTGGTCTTAAAAAATCTCTTTATATCATATTTAGTAAACAAAATTCCTGCAGGGTTTTATACAACTGTCCCTTTCGTTATTCAGTTTTACAACTGTTAGGAGCGTTAAATATTTTTCAAACTAAAGCATATAAAAGCTTCCAGACACAAGCAAAACTAATTATATGTTGGAGTATTGGAAACATTTGTACCCCCAGGCTAGTTTGTAGTTTAAACTTCAGGTTCTAAATAATTCGATGTATCCAAATCTAAAAAAAAGAGTCCATCTTGCGACACTTATTACCAAACTTTTAAAGTCTTTTCCTAAAAAGAAGAAACCGAGGCTTTGGTTCAGAAGACTGTGTATTTTTTATCAACAATTTTTATTAATCAACAATTTTTATTTGGGTATCTTCAGTAAGAATTTCAAATAACACCTGAATAACACCTAAGAGAAATTACCCACGCTCTACCCACGACAGTTAAAATTATACCAAATTCGGGTAATTACCCACAAAGTGGCAACACTGAAAGAACAATAAGAAAAAATTAAACTTCAAAAGAGTACTTTTAGATCCAAGTGATACTACTTAATTGAATTCATATTCAACTACCAAAACGCTCTAATTCTTCATAAAATATAGACAGTAAGTAGATTCTTAATGTAAATATTACCAAAGTGGGACACTTCTTCCCGAATGGAATAGCAAAAGCAATAGGTTTTTTGCTAAATGAAGACACTATTTAGATTATTTTTCGATCGAAATTGTTTGCTGTGTATGTATGTATGTTTGTTCGGGTGAAATTTTGTATACACATTCAGTTTGGATGTCAATGCATGGTAAACTGTGTGACGTCATTCTAAATCCAATATGGCGGCCACGCACAACATGGCGGACTAGTTATTTTTACTGCACTTCTACAAAATGGGTATTAAATGAAATGGGTTGCTAAGAACAACTCGAAAAATAAAGTGCCGTCACTCTAGATTCAATATGGCTGACTAAGTTTTTAATTCTTGCTGAGAATACGAATGCGAATTTTTAAAAAATTAAAAGTAAAAATTCTTTTCTAAAAAGTAGCTATTGTTTAAATGCGCTAAAAAGTAAAAAATAAATCAAAAGTAAAAAAAAAACTATTTAAAAAACAAGCTTTTATTTGAATGCGCTAAAAAGAAAAAAATAATTTTCTGCTTTGAAACTTTTACTATCAACTTATAACTTCATTACACATTTAATATGACATAAAATCTTGTCGCGAGAGTAATTTAACTATTATTTAATTTGTTTTCCTTGTATACAACTTAATATTATTATTTTGCATTCATGTTTGCCTCATTATTGGTTTAGTATGTATTTTAATATGAAATTATAGATTTTGACTCAAAACTGGTTTTTACTGGTCGCTAGCCGAAACTTCCTACATATTAATTTGGCCCACCATGTATTTATAGCTAAATATACAATAGACTACACAACCTTTTTGTTGAGTGTAGGGAAAATTTAAAAAAAAGCACTGGTGCGATTTATAATTTGTTGCCTTTTATTTTCGGCAATACCATGCCATTGTACTTTGTGTTTTTATTCAATTATTTATACTTTTACTATTTTATTTATTAGCAATTGTTGCTCGATTTAATGCCTTCCCACTTTTTTAAGTTTCGCAAAAGTTTTTAAAACTTTATGTTGCTACTGAGTTGTTTTGAAAACAATAAGCGGTTCTTTTAAATGGGCTTTACAACCGAATAAATTTTAACCATTCATCATCCACTCAAACATAAACCACCAAATTAAGACTAGAAACTTTGCGAAGAAATAAAATGCGTTAAATATTTACAACGAACTTAAAAATATGTCTTAGTTAAAATCCATGGAAATTACTTCTCGCCTAAACTGTACAGCTTACACAAAAGTAATTGAAAACTTTTTCTAGTAGTTTTAAATGCTGCTGGTTTCTTGCAGTTTTGTGGAAAACTACTTCAATTAAGAAATTTCATTTTATTTTAAGTGATGAGATTTCAAGTGCGAAATATAAATTTTTGTATTGTTTGATGCTCGTAGCAGTGCCTCAGACAAAAGATTGCTGTGGTGAATGTGATTAACGTAAAAATAGAAATCTGTTTGAAAGTTCACAAGAATGGTCGAATTAAAAGGGCTATAAATTTAATATCAATTTTAGTTGGTTTTAAGCTATGTTTTTTATACCATAGAGGAAAAAATCCTTGCGCCCGTCCGGCAATACAGAAAGGCATTACTAAGCAAAGCCGGTGTTTGTTATCAATCGAGAACAAAATTCTTGATCACCTCTGAACGCAACACCAAGCTATCTATCGCGTGATTTTTACGGCCAAAACTGTGCAATTATGTGTATTATTTTTTGGTCTTTTTTATTTAAGAAGTTGGGGGATTCATTTTATATTAAATAAGTCCCTAAAAATGGTAATTATTTAATTTTTTTTGGCGTTATTTTATTTTGTTGAGGGCTAATTGAATTTCTTAAATTGAAGATTTATTTTATATGAAATATGACCCTTTAAACTGGGGACTTACATAATTTGGGTTTTAGAACTTATTTCGTGGGGACTTTCATGGAGCCGTTTTTCTTAGTGGCTGTTTAAATTGAATTCCAGGTGTTACTCTAGCCTCTACATTGTAGGTTATTAAAAAGTATAACAAAAAAAAAACGAAACCTTAAATAGTCAAATAAGTTTGTTAAACTGATCCTACTCAGGCAACAATAGTAGCAACAATAACAATTTAGACATACACAATAGGAGCAACCACTACTCTCGTCCTTTTAAAACACTACAAACAATAAGTCTAGGCTCTGGGTACTTGAACATGTTTCATGCATATTCTCTCAATTAAGCATGGCATATAATTGCAATGAAATAGTGTCATTGTTGTAGACGAGTAAAGGCAGAGAAAAGAGGAATTACATTTATCATTGAAATAAGCACTCAGCCAAACAACAAAATCTACATGAACAGCCAGCCCTTTTGGGCGTATAAACAAACTTTGAAATAAAACTATGCAGACTCTTTTCGATAGTTGTTTTTCTTGTGTTTTCGTTTTAAATTTTTTGTTCGTTTTGTTTTTCTCTAAAAGTCTGCCACGTGTTGGTAAAGAGCAAATTGTCTACGAAATGCTACACTTTAAAATGTTAGTACAACATGGTAGACAAAATTAACAGGTCCAAAGAGAACAGTGGGAACACAGAACAAATTAAAAACCAACTTCAATTAACGTATTTGTTAGAAACTTGTACTATTAACTAAATTCTGTACTGATTTTCCGCCAGCAAACGAATTGATCATATCAATTAACACTTTTGTAAGTTTGAGCTTTTCTTGCTGTTCAGTTTCAATCAATAGGTTTAATTAAAATGTGACCACCAGAAAAAAAGGCTAAATAAAACGTTAACACAAATTAAAATATTTTTTTTTAAATCAACACAGTTAATTGAAACAATTAAAAAATTGTTTGAAAATTTTAAATATATTAAAGTTTGTGTGTATGTTTTCATATTTGCACATATACACGCAAACATTATAATTTTTATTTTCAATTAAGGGAAATTAATTGGAACAATTAAAAAAATTGTTTGAAACAGCATTATTGAATTAATTGAAAAATTTTGGTGAAAATTTTTTCTGTGAACATAAGCTTTTGAATAAAGCAAACACTAAATTACACTGGGCCCGTAAAATAAAGCCATAGGAAATAAAGCCATATGGCCTTATTTCTCAATGAATTGAGAAATAAATTGGGAAATAAAGCAATATGGCCTTTTTACCACCATCCAAGTGCAATAACACCATAATCGCTTAGTAACCAAAGTGGAAATAACGCCATAACAGTGTAATTGTTATGGCTACAAATTGCCAAAAGAATCAGTTGCCATTGTCAAGTGTTGAAAAAATATGGTACAGCAGCTGGAAGGGGGGTGGGTACTCCAAACTCCAAACCTTAGCCGGCCTTTGGCCGTGCGCTTCTCTGCGTAGTCGGCTTTCGCTTGGAAACAAGGCAGTTGTTAGAGGGTTAACTTAGCAAAACCAGTACTTGTTATACCATAGAGGAGAAAATCCTTGCGGCCGGCCAAAGGCCGGCTATGCTGGGAAGCTGTAGTTAGCAAAGCCGGTTTTCGTTATACCCAATGGATTGAGAAAAAAGCCCTTATGGCTTTATTGCACGGCGTCAATTACACTACGTGACAGTTTTTTGACCAAATGAATTTGACACCTAATCTTTACGTAAAATTTACCGCTGAATACGAATATGAAGTCAGAATTTTAGAACAGTTTTTTGAGATATTCGTTATTTGTGTTTTTAAAAAAGATGATATAACTGAAATGCAAATATCTTCAAAAATGTTTAACGGACTATGTATTTCTCTCTTTTTAGTGAAAGGTTGTAAAATTTCTAAAATAACCATGGGTCGTTTGCAAAGATGAGTCAATAAATGTCATATCTATATTCGGATTCAGCGGAAAATTTTACATAAAGATTAGCTGTCAGATTCATTTGTTCTCGACTTTGTTGGAATTTTTTCACGTAGTGTTATTTAAGTCACATTTAGAATTTCTAAAAACAAGCAATTAAGAATAGCTAGTTTAACCCAAAACCTTAGTAGTTGACATTTCTGAGGAGCTTCTAAAATATGTTTTGTTGACAATAAAGATTATATTTATAAGGTTAATTCGAACAATTGCGAATTCTGATTTGGGAACATAGATTTTTGAAGCTAAGGCTAAACAACTTGGACTAACTTTACATTATATGGTGCCACAGTAAAGCTGTTATGATACTTGCTATTTTTTGTATTTTTTTCTATATTGGAGAACAGTGCAAATATATTTGCCTAGAAAAACTGACTAAGTGTAAAGAGTATGATTATATCATAAAAAATCTTGAAAAGTCAAACAAATATAAATGTGTTATCGATAAATAATCTAAGACTGTCAAAAAAAATATAAAATTTTTTAACTTAAAATTGACATTTCCAGATTAATTGTTAGCACTGTTGCCAATTTTTTTTGAGTTTTTGATCGAAAGAAACGGTTTTTAACTTTTGTTTTGCGATTTTTAGCTTTCATGACGGTTTTTTGTGGGGAAAAAACGTGGGCAGTATTGTTTGTTTTGTTTACATTTTATGAAATTGTATTTCTTGTTCTTTCTCGCATTTGTTGTTTCATTCAGTCAATCCTAAAAAAATCCAATACAAAACATAGCAAGTATCATAACACCTTTAAGATTTTTAAAGAGATATATGAAATAAATTTTTGTTTTTCGAATTGTTTATAACATTGGTGCTACGAATTTTTTCTTGAACAAATTTCAGCTCTTAAGTAATTTCTAGGCAGGATTTTTTCAAAAATGCAGCAATGCTTAAGAAGCAAGATAACCTATAGTTTTAACAGGACTAAATGATATAAGGAAACAAGGAAGTGAAATAATGCATTAATGTTAAACTATTTTTTCTACAACAAACTTTGTATTGGTGAGCTTTTTTAGGTACTTTTTAAAAAAGAAAATACTGCGGTACCCCCGCGACGAAAAAAGCACTTTTTCCAAGTGCCCTTAATAAAATATTTTAAATCAAATTCAACGAATTTCTTCATTCTTTTTAATCTTTAAACTGCCCTGAAAGAAATGGATTTAAGAAGCGGAATAATAAACGGTATACTATGAATTACAATGAATTCAATCTGGAAGTGGACAGATGGATGGATTTTGGACCAGTCAGTTTGCAGGGTAAGGGCAAGATATTAATATGTAATTCGGGATTTACTGTCAGAAGAATACTATTTCAATCGTGTCATCGCCACCAGCCTCAACACTTGTAACGCGAAATGAGAGTAGAGAACTGGTAAAGCAAATCTGCCAAAGACGCTTGGAAAGTTAGCTCGGGTTTCCGAAATATGGCCCCTAAAATATTTGAAATATTTGAAAAGGTGTTCGGATAAGTCAAAAAAATATACTAAATGAACTTCAGAGCTAAGAAATAA
This sequence comes from Pollenia angustigena, assembly GCA_930367215.1. Classification (NCBI taxonomy): domain Eukaryota; kingdom Metazoa; phylum Arthropoda; class Insecta; order Diptera; family Polleniidae; genus Pollenia; species Pollenia angustigena. The sequence continues at coordinate 253,954,761 of OV884057.1, forward strand.
TTTCAAATGTCCTTAGTAGAATCGTATGGCAATTCTTTTCTTAGTATTTATTAACACTCTACCACTCATTTTAAGGAATAATTTTCGTCCTTATTTTAAACTTCCCCACAAAGGTTAGTATACGGCACTTTAGAGGCTTAAAATGTTTCACGAATATTTTCTGCATCAAAATTCACTAGGGTCTCTTAAGACCAAAAGTTCCTGTTATGTATGTAAAACGGATTTTCGAAATTTCGGGCAATGAAATTTCTTGAAAAGGCATTTGGTACAAGTAAAGAAATATACTAAATGTACTTCTGAGCATTAAGACTATTTCAGATGTCTTCAGTAGATTTGTATTGCGATTCTTTTCTTAGAATATATTAACCATCTAACATTAATTTTAAAGGGTAATTTTTGTCATTTTTTAAACCTCCACACTAAGACGACTCTTTAGAGGGTTAAAATATTCTACGATTTTTTTCTGCATCAAATTTCACTAGGGGTCTTGAAGGACCAAAAGTTCGTGCAATGTATGTGAAACGAGTTTTCAAGAAATTTTAAGGCCCGGAATTTCGAAAATCCGTTTTACACACATTGCACGAAGTTTTGGTCTTAAAAGACCCATAATAAAATTTTATGCAGAATATATTCGTAGAATATTTTAACCCTCTTATGGTGTTTTCTTTTCTGACAACAATGTTCCATATATGCTACCATTGGTGCGGGTTTTTGTTCCATTCTAAAAATATATATACAAATATGTGAGAAGTTGTCGTTTTCCTTTCTAAACATGTTGCATCAATAAATGGCAAATTTGTTCCATTTCTTACCCGCAGTTATAACTGAGTGTGAGATAATACCCTTTTTTGCATCTACGTAAAGTACTGTTTTATGCAAGCAAGTATTTTTTTTTTTTTGTGTTTGCGGACAATTTGCGTTATATTGTGATGTTTAGTTATGTTGTGATGGATATAAAAACTTTTTGTTTTTCGTTTGTTTTACTTTTATTATATTTTTTTGTCGCAAAATTTTTAACAACAACTGACATTTATTATTGAAAATCAGTGCTGTTAACGCTTATTGGAATTGTAAGAAAATTTAATGTTGAAAATTGCTACAAGCGTGTTGAATATCGCTTTTAGTACAAACTTTGCATTCAATAATTAACACGCTAAATACACATTAGTTTTGAGTGTAAAACGTAGCTATTATTTTGTTCCATTGTAATTTAGAAAAATGTATCACTTTGTAAGGGTTCTTGTAACCTAATAAATATATTACACAACAATAATGCATCATTATTTTTTAGAAAAGAAAACACCATTAGTGTGGAGGTAAAAAAATGACAAAAATTACCCTTTAAAATTAGTGTTAGAGGGTTAATATATTTTAAGAAAAGAATCGCAATACAATTCTACTGAAGATATTTGAAATAGTCTTTAAGCTCAGAAGTACCTTTAATATATTTTTTTTTTACTTGTACCAAATGCCTTTTCAAGAAATTCAAAAATGTCAAGGCCCGAAATTTCGAAAATCCGTTTTACACACATTGAACGAACTTTTGATCTTAGGAGACCCCTAGTTAAATTTGATACAGAAAATATTCGTGGAACATTTTAATCCTCTAAAGTGCCGTTTTGGTATACTTTTGTGGGAAGTAACAAAATAAGGACAAAAATGATCCCTTAAGTTGAGTGTTAGAGAGTTAATATATTCTAAGAAAAGAATAACCATACGATTCTACTCAAGACATCTGAAATTATTTTTTGCTCCGAAGTACATTAAGTTTATTGTTTTTGACTTATACCGAACGCCATTTCAAAAAATTGAAAAACTTTAGGGGCCCATATTTTGGGAACCAGAGCTATCTTTTCAAACCATCTTAGCAAATTAGCTCTACCAATATGCTTGTTTCATTTCGCGTTGCAAGTATTGGGTTTTTTTTTTGTTGCACTTCTTATAAGAAGTGATTTATCATCCATTAGCTTCTGGGGTGACAGCTGAGCTGCGAAATCATTTTAGATAGCCCATCTACCCCTATAACTAATTTAGTCTTAAACTTAAACTAAACGAACCAGCTAACGCAATTGGTCACTGTCCAAGTTATATGTTAAGGATCCCATAAAATTACCGAATATTTTGAGGGCGAGACTGGACGAAAAAGGCAATCTTAAATTTGTTTTTATGCGAACAGTTCTTTTTTCTGGGAAGCTGTAGTTAGCAAAGCCGGTTTTCGTTATACCCAATGGATTGAGAAAAAAGCCCTTATGGCTTTATTGCACGGCGTCAATTACACTACGTGACAGTTTTTTGACCAAATGAATTTGACACCTAATCTTTACGTAAAATTTACCGCTGAATACGAATATGAAGTCAGAATTTTAGAACAGTTTTTTGAGATATTCGTTATTTGTGTTTTTAAAAAAGATGATATAACTGAAGTGCAAATATCTTCAAAAATGTTTAACGGACTATGTATTTCTCTCTTTTTAGTGAAAGGTTGTAAAATTTCTAAAATAACCATGGGTCGTTTGCAAAGATGAGTCAATAAATGTCATATCTATATTCGGATTCAGCGGAAAATTTTACATAAAGATTAGCTGTCAGATTCATTTGTTCTCGACTTTGTTGGAATTTTTTCACGTAGTGTTATTTAAGTCACATTTAGAATTTCTAAAAACAAGCAATTAAGAATAGCTAGTTTAACCCAAAACCTTAGTAGTTGACATTTCTGAGGAGCTTCTAAAATATGTTTTGTTGACAATAAAGATTATATTTATAAGGTTAATTCGAACAATTGCGAATTCTGATTTGGGAACATAGATTTTTGAAGCTAAGGCTAAACAACTTGGACTAACTTTACATTATATGGTGCCACAGTAAAGCTGTTATGATACTTGCTATTTTTTGTATTTTTTTCTATATTGGAGAACAGTGCAAATATATTTGCCTAGAAAAACTGACTAAGTGTAAAGAGTATGATTATATCATAAAAAATCTTGAAAAGTCAAACAAATATAAATGTGTTATCGATAAATAATCTAAGACTGTCAAAAAAAATATAAAATTTTTTAACTTAAAATTGACATTTCCAGATTAATTGTTAGCACTGTTGCCAATTTTTTTTGAGTTTTTGATCGAAAGAAACGGTTTTTAACTTTTGTTTTGCGATTTTTAGCTTTCATGACGGTTTTTTGTGGGGAAAAAACGTGGGCAGTATTGTTTGTTTTGTTTACATTTTATGAAATTGTATTTCTTGTTCTTTCTCGCATTTGTTGTTTCATTCAGTCAATCCTAAAAAAATCCAATACAAAACATAGCAAGTATCATAACACCTTTAAGATTTTTAAAGAGATATATGAAATAAATTTTTGTTTTTCGAATTGTTTATAACATTGGTGCTACGAATTTTTTCTTGAACAAATTTCAGCTCTTAAGTAATTTCTAGGCAGGATTTTTTCAAAAATGCAGCAATGCTTAAGAAGCAAGATAACCTATAGTTTTAACAGGACTAAATGATATAAGGAAACAAGGAAGTGAAATAATGCATTAATGTTAAACTATTTTTTCTACAACAAACTTTGTATTGGTGAGCTTTTTTAGGTACTTTTTAAAAAAGAAAATACTGCGGTACCCCCGCGACGAAAAAAGCACTTTTTCCAAGTGCCCTTAATAAAATATTTTAAATCAAATTCAACGAATTTCTTCATTCTTTTTAATCTTTAAACTGCCCTGAAAGAAATGGATTTAAGAAGCGGAATAATAAACGGTATACTATGAATTACAATGAATTCAATCTGGAAGTGGACAGATGGATGGATTTTGGACCAGTCAGTTTGCAGGGTAAGGGCAAGATATTAATATGTAATTCGGGATTTACTGTCAGAAGAATACTATTTCAATCGTGTCATCGCCACCAGCCTCAACACTTGTAACGCGAAATGAGAGTAGAGAACTGGTAAAGCAAATCTGCCAAAGACGCTTGGAAAGTTAGCTCGGGTTTCCGAAATATGGCCCCTAAAATATTTGAAATATTTGAAAAGGTGTTCGGATAAGTCAAAAAAATATACTAAATGAACTTCAGAGCTAAGAAATAATTTCAAATGTCCTTAGTAGAATCGTATGGCAATTCTTTTCTTAGTATTTATTAACACTCTACCACTCATTTTAAGGAATAATTTTCGTCCTTATTTTAAACTTCCCCACAAAGGTTAGTATACGGCACTTTAGAGGCTTAAAATGTTTCACGAATATTTTCTGCATCAAAATTCACTAGGGTCTCTTAAGACCAAAAGTTCCTGTTATGTATGTAAAACGGATTTTCGAAATTTCGGGCAATGAAATTTCTTGAAAAGGCATTTGGTACAAGTAAAGAAATATACTAAATGTACTTCTGAGCATTAAGACTATTTCAGATGTCTTCAGTAGATTTGTATTGCGATTCTTTTCTTAGAATATATTAACCATCTAACATTAATTTTAAAGGGTAATTTTTGTCATTTTTTAAACCTCCACACTAAGACGACTCTTTAGAGGGTTAAAATATTCTACGATTTTTTTCTGCATCAAATTTCACTAGGGGTCTTGAAGGACCAAAAGTTCGTGCAATGTATGTGAAACGAGTTTTCAAGAAATTTTAAGGCCCGGAATTTCGAAAATCCGTTTTACACACATTGCACGAAGTTTTGGTCTTAAAAGACCCATAATAAAATTTTATGCAGAATATATTCGTAGAATATTTTAACCCTCTTATGGTGTTTTCTTTTCTGACAACAATGTTCCATATATGCTACCATTGGTGCGGGTTTTTGTTCCATTCTAAAAATATATATACAAATATGTGAGAAGTTGTCGTTTTCCTTTCTAAACATGTTGCATCAATAAATGGCAAATTTGTTCCATTTCTTACCCGCAGTTATAACTGAGTGTGAGATAATACCCTTTTTTGCATCTACGTAAAGTACTGTTTTATGCAAGCAAGTATTTTTTTTTTTTTTTTGTGTTTGCGGACAATTTGCGTTATATTGTGATGTTTAGTTATGTTGTGATGGATATAAAAACTTTTTGTTTTTCGTTTGTTTTACTTTTATTATATTTTTTTGTCGCAAAATTTTTAACAACAACTGACATTTATTATTGAAAATCAGTGCTGTTAACGCTTATTGGAATTGTAAGAAAATTTAATGTTGAAAATTGCTACAAGCGTGTTGAATATCGCTTTTAGTACAAACTTTGCATTCAATAATTAACACGCTAAATACACATTAGTTTTGAGTGTAAAACGTAGCTATTATTTTGTTCCATTGTAATTTAGAAAAATGTATCACTTTGTAAGGGTTCTTGTAACCTAATAAATATATTACACAACAATAATGCATCATTATTTTTTAGAAAAGAAAACACCATTAGTGTGGAGGTAAAAAAATGACAAAAATTACCCTTTAAAATTAGTGTTAGAGGGTTAATATATTTTAAGAAAAGAATCGCAATACAATTCTACTGAAGATATTTGAAATAGTCTTTAAGCTCAGAAGTACCTTTAGTATATTTTTTTTTTACTTGTACCAAATGCCTTTTCAAGAAATTCAAAAATGTCAAGGCCCGAAATTTCGAAAATCCGTTTTACACACATTGAACGAACTTTTGATCTTAGGAGACCCCTAGTTAAATTTGATACAGAAAATATTCGTGGAACATTTTAATCCTCTAAAGTGCCGTTTTGGTATACTTTTGTGGGAAGTAACAAAATAAGGACAAAAATGATCCCTTAAGTTGAGTGTTAGAGAGTTAATATATTCTAAGAAAAGAATAACCATACGATTCTACTCAAGACATCTGAAATTATTTTTTGCTCCGAAGTACATTAAGTTTATTGTTTTTGACTTATACCGAACGCCATTTCAAAAAATTGAAAAACTTTAGGGGCCCATATTTTGGGAACCAGAGCTATCTTTTCAAACCATCTTAGCAAATTAGCTCTACCAATATGCTTGTTTCATTTCGCGTTGCAAGTATTGGGTTTTTTTTTTGTTGCACTTCTTATAAGAAGTGATTTATCATCCATTAGCTTCTGGGGTGACAGCTGAGCTGCGAAATCATTTTAGATAGCCCATCTACCCCTATAACTAATTTAGTCTTAAACTTAAACTAAACGAACCAGCTAACGCAATTGGTCACTGTCCAAGTTATATGTTAAGGATCCCATAAAATTACCGAATATTTTGAGGGCGAGACTGGACGAAAAAGGCAATCTTAAATTTGTTTTTATGCGAACAGTTCTTTTTTCTTTCATCTACTTGAAATGAGAAATCGGCAAAACTTCTCGTTTGAGCTTTCTCACAGGAGGCTTGTTGCTTGGATTCAATGTTGCCATTTTGTAATGTCTTTATATTTGTTTATTTAACACATAGCCTGTCACGGAACCCAAGAAGTTTCCGAACCCCATATAAGAAGCTTTAGCTTAAAACATTTTATTTTAACAGGTTTTAGAAAATTTTCTTCTTCAGGCAACACTGCTCATATTAATCTCTTTTCTCACGTACAGCCTTACGTAAACAAGAGCGGAAAGCGGAACGTTTTCTTCCGCTTAGCATTTACGCTGCTATACGATATATCTAAACAAAAGCGTCAACCGCTGGATTGCCCAAAAAATAGATAAATTGCCGTTATTTATTAACAATAGTGGCCAACTTCACTATTAAACGCGCTGTTGATATTAAATTTATAGTTCTATGCGCATTCCACTGGTTGCTTTGGCCAGATCCTCATTAAATCTTTTTCCAAAGATTTTCTTTACGTACGGCTATTATGCTACCTAAATATGTGTATTAAAATGTATTTGTGTGCCGATTTCTGCTTTAAATTCTTCATCCATTTTCCAATTTTAGTTTCACTGTATGTTTCTGTTCTGTCTAGTGATGATTACAACTAAAACACGTTTGTTTTGTCTGCAGTAAAATTGAAGAGGCATAAAAAGAACTAGAAGAAGAAACAACAAAATAACCTTAAAAGTCTAGAACAAGGACAACATTGTCTTTCATGTAAATGTCATAACAAGTTACCTTTCACTTTTTTTGTTGGTTTTTCAAAATGTAGTTTCTCTTAGTTTGTTTTGCCTTGGCATCCTTAAAAGTCCTTTTCATCGAAAAAAAAAAACATTTTTTTGTGCACATATTTAAATTTTGCCATTTAGTAGTTCTTTTTTACAGGCGACACCCATGAACCAAACAGATTAATATTTAAATAAAATGATTTAAATAGTTTGATTAAAAGTAAAAAGTAAATAAAAAACAACTGGCATAAAATTGCAAAAGACCTTTTTCTTTTATGTTTTAAATTTGCAAAAAGGTTTTGCTTAATTGCGTTCGCTCTCTTTCTCTCTACTAATGTTACTAATTAAAATTATTGCAGACATAAAATTCTTTAAATAAACATAAAATTCTTTGAATTGCGAAACAAAACTGACTAGTCGTCTTTTAAGTTTTCGTTGTACAGTAGACAAAACATGTATAATTGAAAACAACATTTAGGTATATATTTTAAAACAACATACACACTCTCAAACACACACTTTGTAAAACATTGACTGAACACAAAGTTAAAAGAAAATATTTTGGTATAGGGTATACTTTTAGAGATTTCATAAGGGCGTATGAGCCTAAAATTAGTTGTTTGTTATATTAAGACCGTAGTTTGGCTTTGCTCTGTTCTTGGTGTTTTGCTTTGTTCTTCTGAGTTTTATTTATTTTTAAAAATTTTTTTTCTCTCCCATTTGGAGGTTGGCGTATTATTATTTTTCCCTTCTTCTGAAGCAAGTATATATGTGTTTGTATGCTTTTTGTGGTTATATCATGACTTTTCGTATAATTTCCGCATCATAAAGCTGTGAAAGTAATTTTCCACTTGAAGTACTGTTTTTATTTTATTTTTTTCCTACGGCCACGGCTTGTTGGTTAGTGTTGTAAGTAGAAAAGAAACGAATTGAAATGCGCATTGATTTTTCTTTTCAGTTTTTTTTTTGCTACTTTTTTTTATTAAAATAACAGCTGGATTTGAAAAACCATCAATAAGAAAGTTGACATTCTAGGAAATATTTTAGTCATTTTTGGTGGAATTTTATAACAGTTACCATGATTTGTGCAGAATAATTGTATTTCAGAAATTAAAGGCAAAAATTAAATTTGTTTAACTGTATCGGGTGATTTTTTTAGCTATTATCTTTTTGGCAACACTGGTTTAAACAGCTGACGCACGTTTCGTGTTTTGTTTCACTGTCAAACATCTTCAGTTTGGTCTATAATTTAACCATGAATCGTCTTACAAACGAACAACGCTTGCAAATTATTGAATTTTATTATCAAAATGCGTGCTCTGTTAAGAAAGTTCATCGCGCGCTTCTTCCATTTTATGGTCAGTTTAATCGACCAACTGAAGCGGCAACTCGGGCTATTGTGACTAAATTTCGCACCAAAATTTACATTGTTGAACATTAAACCACAAACACGTTTACGTAGACTGCGAAGTGAAGAAAATATCACAGCTGTATCGGCCAGAGTTAATGATGACCATCAATTATCGATTCGTCGCCGTTCGCAGCAATTGGGCCTCTGTTACTCAACAACGTGATATGATATCCAACTTTTTTTTGCCCAAAATGCAAGAGCTTGACTTGCATGACATGTGGTTTCAACAAGACTATGCCCCATGCCACACAGCACGCTTAACAATGGACTTATTGACATTTTATTTCACGTTCGGGACCGGTCAATTGGCCGCCTGGATCGTGCGATTTAACGCCCTTAGGCTATTTTTTGTGGGGCTATGTTAAAGCTCATGTCTATACACACATGCCCGCTTTAATTGACGCATTGAAAGACAGCATTGAAGCATTTATTCATGAGATACCGGTCAAAATGTTAGAAAGAGTATGCCAATTGGACTAAGCGGATGGACCATTTGAGGCGCAGTCACGGTCAGCATTTGCATGAAATAATCTTCAAACATTAAATTATATGGACCGTACTATCGATTCAAATAAAGATTTCATGCATTATTCTAAACTTTATGTGTTTTTTTTAACATTCCTATAGCTCTTAAAAAATCACCCGATAGTTTTTTCCAGAAAATATTTCAGCTGTTAAGTATTAAACCGTTTTTAGTCCTAGTTAAAATATTTAAAAAGCCTCCTTAGATTTAAGAATAGTAACAAAAAGCTTCCTTTTTTGAAAAGCTACAATGTTGACATCGGCATCGATGTCTTAATTTTTCCAGCATTAATTACAGGAGCTTCACGCATTAAAGACCGACCACCGATTTCGTGATACGATTTTGATGAAATTTCAGACGTTTAATATTATGGGTATTTATATTGACATTGGATTTTTACCTGTCAAACCTTGGCTCTAGACTATGGGTATTTTTCTACCTACTTCTCTATTAAAGAGTTCTGTAAGACAAGATTTTTTGAAAACAAAAAAATTAGAAAACGCATCAAAAAAAAATATGCAAAAACAAGCAAAACAAAAAATTTTACTCCTCCTCTTCTCCCTTCTCATAGAAGAGAATGTGGAATGCGTATCTTATCTTTTATCAGAAAGAGCCGAGGCCTACTATGAGGCATTCTTTAGCAGTTACATAATGGAAATATAATCAAACAATTTTTAAACAGGACTTTAATAAGGCCTGAAGTAAGAAGGTCTTCTGAGCTTTCCCGCTGGTGTTTTATTAAAAATAAATTGGGACTGTAGCTGGGTGATTGTTTATTTACTGCTCTGTTTTACTCTATACGGTGATTTTTGTTTTTTAAAAAAAATTTTGTGCTCTACCGGTTTTTATTACGAGTAGAGTAACAACATATAATCAGTGAATTGAAAAGAACTAAAGTAATGCTTTGGATGCTGGTATGGTGAATGCTACGAAAATTTGAAGAATCTGAAAGTTGAAGTATTTGATTTAAGTGTGAGTGTTGTTGAAGCTTTTGTAACAATTCCTGATTCTCGTGTAGGTATAAAAGAAAAAGTTGTCACAAATGCACAAGAAATGTCAAAGCGCATGGATATGATAAGCAAAATTGATAAGAGTGGCCGTTGTGGATTTAAAACTGAAATTGGTTGTACAAAATGCAAATTTAATATACACCCAAAGGCTTGTTTTGCACAGTTTTATACTGTTGTCCCAAGAAACATTAAAAAATAAAATTATCTCAATAATCAACCACAGTTGTGATATTTCTTTCTTTATTTTTTTACTAATAAAAAGTTCATTTTACATTAAACAACGCGTTTTTACTTACCAAAAAATTAAAAAAAAATGTGTGTTTGGAACCCTCTAACAGCGAAGTTGGTATTTAAATACCCATGTCATTAAATCAATCCTGTAGTCTTCCTGATTGGCCCAATTTACTGAATATTTTTTTTTAACGCAGACCACATCTAAGGCTATAAGTCACCAAAAGGGTTTTTCGATTTTCTACTCTCCGATTTTTCCAGAGCCGTTGTGGCTCACTTTTCGCAACAGAAGTGGGTTAAATTTAACTTCAAAATTTGTTTTTAAGTAGTCCTTTACTTTCTTTATCTTTCTGTAAAAACAAATGTCCCTCTTTCCTGCAGTTATCCAGAATTTTTTACGATGGCTCTGTTTTGGGTATTTAAATACCCATCCGTCCTTAATGGGTTAAAGTCGACCTGCGTAGGAACTTCTTCAAAACGAAACTAATGAGGATAAGCTCCACCAATACTTTAAGTCTTAATCTCAACCACAACACCATAGAAGATGTGAAAACATTATGCTACCTTTGTGACACAATAACTAAAAAAGTAGGTTAACGCTTTAGCAAGGCCCGTCACGCCCCGAACACTTTGAGGAATGTGTGGAAGTCTTCTGACTTATCGATACAACTAAAAATACAAGTCTTCAACCTGGGGCTAAGCCAAACCCAATGACCGACGTCTTCCGGTTTTTACCAACCGATTTCTGAGACGCATAATAAGATCCCAATAAAAAATTTTATCATTTTGCGAAGCACTAAAGGTACATTTAAAAAAATAAGCGCACAATTATGCGCTACGCAACAGGACATACAGAAATGCAGTAAAGTAAGTGAAAGAACTCTCAACAACTTTTATAAAAAAAATAACATTTCAAGTGCCACGGTATTCCCTTACTACGAAGCAGGTTTGTAAGGGAGAATACTAAAAAATAACTGTATCAACACATTCAGTGTGTAAAGATGATCGTAACATCCAACAATATTTATGTGCGCTGAATAATGCGCTTTATGTGTCAAAAATGTATTGCTTCAAAGTGGGAAATCGCCATATAAAATTCATGTCTTCCGTAAGCGCAATGGTAAGCGAAACTTTTATGTTTCAGTAGGAGATGTGAAAACACCAGAGCATGCTTGTACAGTTCGTACTGCAGAAAATATTGCTGCTGTTCGCGATAGTATGACTGAAGAGCCGTCCACCTCAAATCGTCGTCGTGCCCAACAATTACACCTCTCACGCTTGACGTTGATGAACTTTATGTATAAAGACTTGCATTTACACGCTTACAAGGTGCAATTGACTCAAGAACTAAAGCCTCTTGACCATACCAAATGTTGTCAATGGTCAGAATGGTGGCAAGAAATGGCAGCAGTGGATGATCAATGTTTGAAGGAAATCATCTTTAATGATTTTGGATTCGTCAGTGGATTCGTCAATAAGCAGAATTGCCGCATTTGGGCGAAGATAATCCAAGAGTGGTTGTCGAAAAACCAATGCACCACAAGCAGTGACTGTTTGGTGCGGTTTATGGGCTGGCGGCATTATCGGGCCGTATATTTTTCCAAAATGAGGCCGGTCAGGCAGTTACTGTGAACGGTGTTCACTATCGTGAGATGATAACGAACTTTTTATGGCCCGAATTGGAAGATATGAATATGTGGTTTAATCAGGACGGTGCCACTTTCCACAGAGCTAACGAAACAATGGCTCTATTGCGTTATCTCACGTGGTGGCGATGTCAATTGGCCGCCAAGATTATGTGATTTGTCACCGTTGGACTTCTTTCTTTGGGGTTATTTGAAAGAAAAGGTGTGCGTCGATAAACCAGCAAAAATTCAAGAGCTAAAAGATTAGTTATTCGGCACATTAACGGCAAAGAACCTCAATTGTGCCTCAGCGTCATCGAAAATTTGGACCATCGGATGTTCCATGCATAATTGAACCATACCAATATTATCATAATATAAAGAAATGACAATAATTTCCTAAATAATTTGTGTTTTATTCACAATTTATAAAAAATTAACTCTATTGTTATGTACTTAGGGGGTGTGTGAAACGGTAGTTAAATTCCGTCTATGGTGAATTAAAATTGTCAAGAATTTCTACGATAATGTCGCAACAGTGTCAAAATTTTACTTCCATGAGTACTTTGCTACCGTTTCACACACCCACCAAGTATTGTATTTTTTTATAGAACAAGACAAAAACTAAAAAAATTTTATGTAATACATTTTTTTTTTTTTTTTTTTTTTTTGTCGACCCTTTTTTATGTTCTGTGGAGAGGGTCTTACGTCTGTTGAAAACAATATAAGATTTTCTGCTGGAAAATGGAAATTTTGTATTTTTACACACTCACAAATTAGATTAATTACACAGGTCTGCGAAATTAGTTTTTTTTTTACAAGTTTTTCTGGCTCCGTGCAATAACTCCCAGGTGCAATAAGTCCCAATGAATTAAATCCCAAAATAAATGAAATAAGTCCTAAACTGGAAAAAAGAAATAAATCCCAAAACAAATGAAATAATTTCCAAGTCTTAAATGAAACAAACCCCAACTTTTGGGAGTTATGTCATAATGAAATAACTCCTAAAGACATTAATGAAATAACTTCCAAAAACAGTCCATCGAAAAGAAATGAAATAAGACCCAAACAGAATAAAACAACTTCCAAAGAAATTTATTATGTATGTATTCGTTTTACTTGAATATTTACATATTAGGTTACCAAAAAACTAACATTGAGTCCTCGACATTTTGACAACAAATGGGGCATTTTATTATATCCTGACCTCCTGCAATGGCAACTGCTTGCAGTTTAAGCATTCCGGGTACAAGGATTACCTCCTCTATGGTATAACAATCATCGGCTTCGCTAACTAAAACAAACACCGGCTTCGCTAACTAAAGCTTCTCTGCATAGCCGGCCTTCGGCCGGGCGCAAAGATTTTGTACTCTCTGGTATAACAAACACCGGCTTCGCTAACTAAAGCTTTTCTGCATAGCCGGCCTTTGGCCGGGCGCAAGGATTTTATACTCTATGGTATAACAAACACCGGCTTCGCTAACTAAATCTTCTCTGCATAGCCGGCCTTCGGCCGGTCGCAAGGACTTTCTCCTCTATGGTATAACAAATATCGGCTTCGCTAACTAAAGCTTCACTGCATAGCCGGTAACCATAAGACACTGCAATTGCAATTAGAAAAATTTTCTTCTTTGATAAACTTAAGTCATTGTATTCAAATAGTTTGAAATATCCCGTTATAAATACCGTTTAAAATTTTAAACAATTTTAAGAAATTGCACACAATTGAAAATGAAAAAACTCTCACAAAAAATGAAATAACTCCCACAGCAAATGAAATAACACCGAAAACCAAAATAAAATGAAATAACTTCCACGTTAATTTTTTCAGGGACTTATTTGATTTGGATTTTAATTCATTATAAAATAACTCCCAGGCAAAAAATTAAATAACTTCCAAAAAAATGAAATAAAACCGAGAGGGCTCGAAGCTATTTCATAATGAAATTACTCCCACATTTGTATGAAACATTTTTGGGTCTAATTTCATTTTTTTCTTGGGACTTATTGCACCTGGGAGTTATTGCACGGAGCCGTTTTTCTTATTAACATATATTTATTAGTACATAGTTATTGTCGTAAAAGTGGCAGGAACAATATCGATATGATTCATGTCACGTCGCATTTACCAGATAACGGTACATATGTGTTTTTTTATGTATACTTCTCTTAAAAGTACCTGTTGGAAAGACTGCCTAATTTCGGGTCGAATAGTTATACACTGGCTTAGTTCACTGGCTTGAGAAAAACGACACATAAAGGGTAGTTATGTTCTCAGACTGAATAAAACAAAAATTTACAATCGAGCTAAGACGCATTAATTAAGACAAAGTTAATAAGCATTAGTGCATTCTAATTATAAAAATCTGAAATTTAATTAAAAAAAGGATATGTGGACTACACGCAGAGAAAAAATATGTTTGGGCATGGTTACGGCAACAACACTATGTTTATTGTAACAATATATAAAGTCATTTCTGAAAAATTGAAGGAATAGAAAGAACTATTACAAAAAAGCTTTATAAAATACATAACTGAAATTTAGCTCATAGAATAAATTCGAAAAATGAAAAAATTTTGAATATAATATATTGTTGTCGTACACAAATAATTGTTATTTTTATTTACTATCAACAATATTATAGTTACTGTAAACATATCAATGTTTATCGCAATTATAAATTTGAGTATTGATGACCGAAAAATAATTATTTTTCTAACAACTAAATTATGATAACTTTCAAAACATATTATTTTACTCACAGCCATATCATGGTATCTAATAGCCATAACATGATAACTTTTTATACATTTATCATATTATGTTTAAGATGCAATCATACTATTTTTACTCTAATAATATTATGTTAGCGCCATTTGCAAAATAATTTTGAATCAGTTGTGTCGTTTATTTTATATGTGAGCGGTTAAACAGTTTAAAGATAAATTCCCATAAAAAAATAAGTTTATAGCAATTAAAAAAATTAAAATATTAGCGGAGTTCATTCAGTATTAGTGATTTAATAGTGCAAATGCAAAATATCGTAGTTTTTGTGTGAAATCCAACAACAAAACACACAGAGATCTCGTTATTTATTATAAAAGTGTTAGGATATTTCTGTGGTTTTCATGAGCAACTGCGTATGTCTTAAAACAAATTTTTCAGGGGAGCCGAAAAACCATTATAAGTCAAACTTTGGGCTAGGTATTGCACTTTTTAAACTTCGTCACTACGTTAAAAAATCGGAGTTGCTCCACTTTTTTTCAAAAATTTTTAGAAACATGTAAAGAGCGTTTAAAATTAGGTAATATGGCATCAAAATCTCAAAATCGGAAAAATGGACATACGCGGTTGCCCATGAAAAACACAGATTTTGCATTTGCTCTTTTGCAAGCCTTATATTGAACTCCGCTATTTGATTAACATTAAGAAAATTTTTAAAAAGCCACAAAATAAAAATTCGATGAAAAAAATTATAATTTATTTTATATTTTTTGACAGTTATGAAATGTATCATAATATGATTGCTTCTAAATTTTTTATGATTAACATGGTGATTGTATGATTACTTCTTAGTTTGTTATGATTAACATGACAATAATATGATTGGATCTTTAACAGAATAATAATATGATTAAGGGAAAAATATGATAAAGTAATAAAGTGATTTACACCGAAAAGCCGAAATACCTTTTTGAAGAAATATGATTTGCTAGATCACCAAGGGGTAAAAGCATAATACTTCCGAAATTTCGATGCCTAGTTTCCGAATGGCAATTTTTCATCAACGCAATTTCTTTGGAATTCTCTTCCTTTTCACCAACAAATAAACAGCAACGCGATTTCTTTTAGGATATTCCTTTTTAAATATTTTGTCTAAATTTTTAATCTTATAATTTTTTTATGTTAAAATTTTATTTTATGTAATTTGGAAACTAATTTGTACACATACCAATTCCTGCACTGTAATTACCCTGAAGGAAACCTGGGTGCAAGTGTCTCCAAGTCACCAGTTTTGTCGTCTATATTGGTGACATTGCCAACGAAGTGTTTGCCACTATATTTGGCTTTAATACGAAAAAGATTTTATCAATAACAACTGAGAAGTACAACTCCTATAAAATTTGAAGAAATAATAAAAAAAGATTGTAATAATTTCTTATTCTTACAAAAAGTGTAGACTACGTTTACTAAAATGTAATAGCGATTCTCTGGTTTCAATGTCAACATATGCTCCCAAAGGAACTACCTAGTCAGTACCTAGTCAGTAGAACCAACGTCAGTAGTAGATTTCCAATGACACGCACATGTTAAATGTCTATTGTAAATAACATTGCCTGGGGTATAATAAGTCACTAGTACTGGTGACTGTGTCAATAGTGAATCAGTACAGATTCACTAGTGACATTTCCTGCAGGGTATAAGACTTAGTTCTGTTGTGCAGGAAATCATTAATAAATAAATAAATAAATAAAATAAATAAATAATATTACGAGTATATTTAGTCATAATATCATTCAATAATAATCTTAATATGGTCACTTCAATCATGAATCTTATCATAATATGTGGCTCTTAGAATATGTTTACCACAACTATGTTTTTTCTTTGCGTGTATGAACTGAATACAACAAGTTTTAAAGAGCGCTTGAATGTTAAATTTTACAGAGACGTAACAACTGTAGCTTCCCAGCAAAAACTTGGTAATGACTTGCCATTACTGAACAACTTACTTTGCAATGACTACTTCATACCATCCGCATCACAAAGAAGTAGTTTAGTAATGGCTGGCATATAATCTGATACCTAAGTACTTGTGTATGTGTTGATTAACGAAATTTATAATTCATTCATAATAAAATGCATCTACGGTTTAATTTTTTTCAAATCTAAAACAAATTGGTTGTAAATATTTATTCTTTCAATTTGTTTTTTTTTTATTACATTGAAAGAAAAATTCTTCATATATTTAATGAATCATTTTCATAAAAAAAATTTTCCTTGGGAAAATGAAAATTTTCATTGTCTAAATGGAACTTCATAGTTATAATAAAGTATTTTCGTTGAAATCGCTTCATTGGATTTCGTAATAACGTTCAAAATTTTCATTGGATATATGAAAACTTAAGTTTGTCCAAGTTAAACAAAAAATTTTAATTGGGAACATAAAAAAACAATATACAAACATAACTATATTCATAAATTAATACAAAATTATAGTTTCCTTAAAAAAAATGTTTAATTGTTAATTAAAAAATGTAAGATTTAATAATTTCATACATCTAATGTTAGATCTATCCATTAATTTTATGAATAAAAAAAATTTTTTTATAAAAGAAACATTTCAATAATTGCCTTCATAAATTTAAATTTTCATTATGACAATAAAAATGTCATTATAGTAATGAAACAAAAACTTTCAATCCACTTTCAATAAATGCTGTTATTGTTATTATGGACAATTTAATCTCATATTTACGCTCTTAATTGAGTAAAAAACATAGTTTTTTTATGCAAAAACTACACTGCCCCAGTATACAAGCTGGTAGTGAGCTAGTCTATCAGCGCCGAGGTTTCGCGATCGAATCCCACCAGAGACAGAAAAAAATTAAATAAGAAAAAATAGAAAAAAAAATAAAATAAGAAAAAATAGAAAAAAAACATTAAAAAAAATAATAAAAAACAAATTTTTTTTTTAAGTCATTACATGTTAGTTGTAATTTTGGTGACATCGGAGTAATAAGTTATTTAAGTCCCTATTTGTAAGCGAATGTGGTAATGACTTATTTAACTCCCTGGGCGATTCTATTCTAGACAACTTTTAACATCAATTTTCAAATCACACTATTTGACACTTTTTGATGCCAATTTAAAGTAAAATATCTATATTTTATAATAATATAATTTTTTTAGACGTAAGCTTAAATATAAATTTGTTGTGCACTTCGAATCATTAAGATTCATAGATTTGGCGCGAACAGAAAATTCATTGCATGTTGCACCCGTCATGGCTTAAAGAGAAAATATCTTATTATTGGATTATATTTCTCTACTATGTTTGATTTGATAATCATCGTCTCATATCTCATCTTTCACAATAAAAAAGAATAATACAATAAAAGTTTAAAAATTAACAGAGTTTTGTGTTTTTGTGGTATGATCTTATGAAAGTGGGCCGATTTGGTTGCACCCGTGTGTTTCCCAAATGTGTTTCTTTCTATTAGTCAAAGGCGTTTAAAGCGTCTAAATGTTGCACCCGTCAGAATAGAATCGCCCCCCTATTTGTAAGCGAGGGTGGTAATGACTTATTTAACTCCCTATTTGTAAGCGAGCGTGGTAAGTACTTGCCTCCAATGACATCACCGTGTTAAAATAATGAGTAAAAATGCCAATGTATAAGTAGTGAAGAGTCGTTATATTAGCTTTTTAACTCATTACTTTGCAATGTAAGTTTTTGCTGGGTTAATATTGAATTTTATATTTAAGGATGTATGGATGGAAAGCATATCCGATTTTTCTACAAATTTTTCTTATCTAAATTAAATGTCTTAGATATTAGATGCCAGTATGCGCAATTTTATCTTTCTGCTATCGTTTTGGCCTATTCACTATATGGGGGCAAAGCAATGTGAGTCGCCTTGCAAAATAAATAAACCCTTGTTTCTTTAAACAAAATCTATACAAGTTTTCTTTAACTCGTAGCTACTTTTAAAAATACGAATATTAGAAATACACTGTGTAATTTAAAATTTATCAAATTTAATGCCGACAGAAAAAAATCGACGCAAGCAGCCGTTCAGAGAGAAAAACTTTCTTTCCTTTTCGCTTAAGAAGCCCGGGGAAAAAACTCCTTAAAAAGTCAACAAAGTTGACAAAAATACCAAACAAAACCCGACAACAACTTTATAATCTACGTGCACGTATTTTTTTTTTGTAAGGCACTACAAATTGGGATAAGTTCTAGTTGGTTTTTACAGCCAGGGTACTGTAGCCTAAAATCCACTGTTAATAGAAAAAAAATTGCAAAGACAAGGAAAATTTTGAAATTTTACCAACCCGACTGGGATGAATGCTCCTCTTACGTTTTTAAAACTTTGGTGGAACCTAATCAACACACACGAACGAAAAAGTTTTTGTAAAACTTATTTGGAATATTTTTTTTTCATCTCTTTTTTGTTGTTGTAACTTTGTTGTTCCTGGCTTTTTGTGTTTGTATTTTTGTACTTGATGAATGTTTTTTTTATGCACAGCACGTACGAGACAAGCAAATTTAGTTTTAAAAAAGAAAAATGAAAGCAAAAAAAATTTACAAAAAAAAAAAAAAAAAATCTTAATAGAAAAATTAAAGCACCAATAAAGGTCATTTTGCCAGTAAACTAAAAAATGGAGACCGGCCAAATAAGAATTGAAATTCATTAACAAGTTGCTATATTTCCTTAAAAAAAAAAACATTTTTTAGTTTGTATGCCGGGTTTTAAGTTTGTTAAAGCAATTTTTTTATTTCTATTTAACATATTTTTCGCCATTTTGGTAAAATCTGCAGCGATTTACATTTTCTAACACCGGCAAATCCATTGATACTTTGCTTTATTTAGATTTAGTTCCCTCACACACAATCGATATTTTGCTTCCGGCTTTTGTTTGGCTACAACTGTATGTATGGGTGTGTGCTTGAATAATCCTATGGGTGTGTTAAAGTGAATGTCATGTTATGCGCGAAATTAAAATGTCATTTTCTGGTAAAATCTAGCTTATGCCAGCAAAAAAAAAGTAAATCTCGCTTTAAGGCAATGTCTTTTTAATTTTTGTACTTTTTACATTTACAAGTGTAAGTGAACGTTTCCCAGCGGTAAATATTGAAAGGACTGCAAGTGGCAGGCCTTTTTGAAGGCCTCTATACTACTTTCTAAAAGATTCGCTTCGCATGATATCCTGCCTTCAGAAGTATGCCTTCTAGAAGGTATAAACTTCTTTTTAAAAGACCTTCTAGAATATTCAGTACACATTGGCTACTCCCTTCTTTGAGAAGGGAGAAAGGAAGGTGTTCAGTTTTATTTACTTTTTATTTTTAGTGACCTTCCTTACTCCCTTCTTTGGGAAGGGATCGAAGTTGTAATTAAAGGAAGTGTGGAAGGCCTTGGGCCCAATGACAACCTGTGTAAAAAATAAATAAGTTTGGAATGCGGCGAGAAGGGCTTCTGACTGCTTGTTACTGCTAAATAAGGCCTTCTATTAGGCCTTTTTACTCATTCTAGTTACCGCTGGGTTCTAGTGAGAATCGGAAGGAAGGCCTTTAAAAATGCCGTTAAACGAAGAAGTCCTGGGCATTAACCTTTAACTGTGAAGGTGGTGGAAAATTCTACCCTCTCTTTATATTTTTTTTAAAATACTCTCTTCCGTTGCGCTCAATCAAATTAATTCTCTTAGTATCTTCTAATATCGTGACCGTTGTTATTCACTTGTGTTTTGGCTGAGCTCGACTTAGCACGAGCGCAGCTACGCACATGCTGGTGTAAAAATTACCAATCGTCATCATTTACATAATTTTTTCTTTGAAAATATTATACCACCTCATCAGCGTTAGCGTAAGTATTTAGTAGAAAAAAATTTACCTCACATCAAAATTAGCGTGACATTTTTATGGAATTATTTGTACCACTTCTCCGTTTTCTTGTTGGTAAAACATGTTTTATTTCAAAAACGTTATTTTATTTAATACAATCTCAATTAAGTGTCTCATTAAAATAAGTACATTTTACTTAATCTCGTTCGTTGCTAAGGAAGCTGTTTGTACCAAGTTTGAATACTGTTACTGTTACCATTCTGCAGATATACAGAAATCTATGTGGTAGTTGTATTGAAGGTCTACTCTTTGAAGGATGTTCTCCTCCAATTCCGACCATTTTTGACAGATGATGGGTATTGTTAACCATTTTATTTGTACCAAATTTCGGATATTTTTCACTTATCGTTATTAAGAAAATTGATTTTGTGCCACGCCCAATTCTCTAATCCCACCCACATTTTGTCGGAAGTTGTGTATTGCTAACCAAGATGCTTGTTTTGAAACTTTGACTCTTTGCATTCTTAAGATATACAAAAATCTACAAGGTAATTGTTTGGGAGGTGCCACGCCCACTTCTACAGTCCCACCCAGATGTTGTTTATTGTTAACCAAAATATTTCTTCCAAAGTTGGAAACTTGTTCTTGCCGATTTGTCTGCAATGAAGTAAGCCAATGTGCATGGGATGCAGATTTTGATGACAAAAACACCTCCAAAAAGGTTGAACTGTGGTTTCTACACCTTAATATTTCTTTCATGATCTCTTTTTTATCTTTAAATATATACCTTCGGCAGTGAAAAAATGCTCTTTAAGTTTTTGTCTTTTTTTAAATTAATATTTTTTTTTTGGATAAGTTTTTGATATATCGTTTTTTTATATAAAAAAAAGGTTTGCGAAGTAAAGTACCTGTTTTGTTAAAACAAATAATAATTATTAGTATTGTGGTTATTTTGTTGAACTATTTATGGTTTTTAATCCAAATTTTTAATATTTTTAATTAGGCTTAAGTTCATGAAGTTGAATTTTCATTAAATTATTTTTATGAAGAAAGGAATTTTACAACATGAAAATTAATTAAAATTGTTATTGATAATCTTTCATTCTTGACGTGGCTGGGGCTCGAACCCCGGCCGGCAGGTTACCATGACATGTTTCGATCGCAACCACTCGATCTCCTCAAATGGATTTGCCGTCTTACACTCGCAGCCATCGACGACTGCTGACGTTAATAGTCAAACATCAGTCCTTAAACCAAATTGTATTTTAACATTTGGTAGATCGAAATTTGCTTTCCT
Source organism: Pollenia angustigena (assembly GCA_930367215.1). NCBI lineage: Eukaryota > Metazoa > Arthropoda > Insecta > Diptera > Polleniidae > Pollenia > Pollenia angustigena. The sequence goes on from OV884057.1 coordinate 253,976,455, forward strand.
GAATGATTATCCATTTTAATTGATTCTACATGTTTTTCCTTACTTCTGTTTTTTCGTACTTTTGTCAAGAATTTTTCTTGAAGTCCAAGTACATTTTTTGGTTTTTTCATTTTGTCTTTTTCTTTTCTGTTGACCTTTTTCAGCACAACTTGAAGGACAAATGTACACATAGAGCTCCTGCCTTAGCTTTAACAATAATTAGTATTGTGGTTATTTTGTTGAACTTTTTATGGTTTTTAATCCAAATTTTTAATATTTTTAATTAGGCTTAAGTTCATGAAATTTAATTTTCATTAAATTATTTTTATGAAGAAAGGAATTTTACAACATGAAAATAATAATAATTTTTGGTTTCTTTTTTTTTGTAATTAAAATGTAGTAGCTTATTGTCAAAAACAAATTAAAATAAAAAAATATTTTTTACTAAATGTTTTTTTAGTAAAACTTAGAGGGGTAAAATTTACTACCACGTCATAAGGTATGTCCCAAAATTTCACCTCGACCTTGATTTATAACAAGTTTGTTATACAAATTCCCTATGAAAATATGAGGGTTGAATTTTAAAGTTCCGTTCGTTATAGACAATGCCAATTTTGTTTCGTCTTTACAACCGCTGGATCAAGGAATTATTGCAGCTTTTAAGAGCTTCTATGTTAAGAAAATATTCAGGTACATTTTAGATAATTTAATGAATTATAAAAATTTTAAGGTTACAGACGAGAGGAAGAAAGTTTTTTGTTATGACAAACTTTAATTTATTCATTAATTTCTAGGTCTATTTCCACTACAATTGAAAAACTATGGTATTCCGCGAGAGCCAATGCGGATATGTCAATTATTATATACTAGAAACTGTGCAACAGGATTTGTATGAGTTGACAGTTTTTGTACATATTTGGAGCAGAAGATTAAAATTTCGTCGCGAAGAAATGGAATATTAAGGAACTAATATTTCATTTCATTTTCATTTTCATTTTTATTTTTCCAAAATTCATATACATGTTTGATCTTAACATAGAACTTAAAATTAACATTTTTCCTTACATACTACAGTATTTTTCATGGACTTTCCAATACAGCCTATATTTACATAGCAATTTCCTTTATCACATATGTTTTCCTCATATATTCCTAACATTAAACATACAATTTCCAAAAAAAGGGAAAAAAGGGAAATCAAATTAAACTAATACTAATCTTAAAACTAATATACAAATAAGAAAAGAAAAATATATACAAAAGAAAGAAAAGAAAAGGAAAAATATTTACAAAAAGAGGTCTGTGACCTATTGTACAGTGCTGTACACCGTGTTAAATATATCAAACGTGTTTACACGCCTGTGGTAGAATAAGAGATCTGCACCCTGATAGAGGAGCCCAGCTTCATTCAGTGCTAGAAGGTCCGATGGGGACATATATCTCGACGACTGGACCGACTGCATATTTTCCGATCTCTCAAAGCATGCCTGTACGAGACTGTTTTCAAGAAAAACTGCCTTGTCCAGAAATGCAATGCCTGACCTAGTCAAATATGCGTCAATCCTCTCAAAATCGATAGCCCTATAAATCGATCCATTAGGGGGTCTACGGTAAGTCCCATCAGGCATCCGCCTGCCCCTTAAGCCAAGACACGCGGTCAAAATCCGCCTTTCCCATACCCTAAGCCTTTCCATCTGTGCAGAGGATATTCTGAACCAAACAGGAAAAGCATAGGACATAAGAGGACGGATTATCTGCCGATACAGCAAAAGCCCAGTCCTCTTGTTAAGACGACGAACCCCAAGAATACCCCGATAAATGGCAAACACACGCTTCGTACGCTCCAACACAAGATCGATGTGACGATAGAATTCAAAATTCTCATGAAACATCACACCTAGATACTTCATCCTATCCGAAAAGCCGATCAGTTCACCCTCAACCCTAAGGGATGGTATAAAGGACCTGCTGTTCGGATAGAGATACTTACGCCTACCCTTGACGATAATGGCGTCCGTCTTCCTAACATTCAAGCGCATTTTCCACTTATGGAAGAAATCCACCAGTACCTCAAGATAACTATTAACCCGTTGATTAATGGTCCTAGCCCGTGGTCCAGATGAAGCCACAAGGACGTCATCTGCGTATACGAGAAGAAGATCACCCGTCGGAGGAGCGGGGATATCATACATCAGTATGTTGTATAGAACCGGACCAAGCAATGAGCCCTGAGGCACCCCTGCCGCAACAACCCTTCCATCAGACTGATGATCCCCTACCCTTACAGTAAACGAACGTTCACTCAGAAAACTTGCCACAAGCCTGCATGTGCCCGGCCCGAATCCTATCTGCATCATTTTGAAGATGATGCCTTCCCTCCAGGCAGTGTCGAAAGCCTTAGCAAAGTCAAGGCTGACAGCAATGGTCGGGTGTCTTCTATTCAAGCCCCTGGCCACATAATCCGCGAAGACCATTAGGGCATGCGAAGTCGAATGTCCTCGCCTAAAACCAAACTGGGCATCAGACAGGACATTGTCATCAGCCACCAACCTATCAATCCTACGCAAAACAAAAGACTCAAGAAGCTTCCCAAAAGGAGACAACAACGATATTGGCCTATAATTCCCAGGCTATTTAGGATCAGACCTAGGTTTCAAGATCGGTATCACGATGGCATTTTTCCACGCCCTGGGAAAATATCCAATATTAATGCAATGATTGAAAAGGACTGCCATAAAGCGCCATGTGCAACCACGGGTCCTTTTAAGCACGATATCAGGTATCCCATCAATCCCATTCGACCTCTTGTTCGGCCTACGCCCAATGGCACTCCCAATCAACCCCGCAGAAACAAATTCCATTGCCCCAGAATCATCCCCATCAGCAGTCATATCAACCCCAAACGTATAATACATATAAGCGTTACTTATATACCAGCAGCTATTAGTCGCAATATTTTATTTTGTCATCTTTGTAATTTCTCTATATCAGAAGAAGAAGATGTTCTTCATAGTTGGATATCATAGGTCCATATTGGCTTAGTAATAGATTTGTAGAGCAGAACCTTGTAGTTAAGATTGAAAGCAAAAGGGAGACAAAGGAGCCACTGTAACTGCGATGATCTAAGTTTTAGTTGCGTGCACTTGGATTCGATATGGTGAGACCAGGTAAGGTAACGATCAAGGAATTTTATATGATTTTGGGATATCGATGTTATTTATATTTAATTTGGTTTCCCTTTCTCAAGGTGAAAGTAACATGCTCGCACTTTGTTGGATTTTCGAGATCTATAAAATGAGGTTTTAGACAAGTAGAAGCAATTATTGTATTTTTATTAACGCCTATAAATGTTGTGTCGCCTGCAAAAGTCAACGTGCGGTTAAGGTTATTTGGGTGCATATCTGAAGTGTAAAATAAATAAATAGAAGGACGAAGTATGCTGCTTGCTCTATGGTGCCATGATCCATGCCAGGGAATTTATTCGTTTTCAGCTTCTTAGTTTGATGATGTTAAAGGACGAGAATTGAATCTTCATTGGGAAAACTACTAGATTTTCAAAAGTTGGCAAAGTTATGTCTGAGCTAGAAGTATTAGGCACGAGCACTCTTACGAGGTGATGGGCAAAAACTTCGGCCTTATCTTTATATGACGAAGCCCAATTACCATCGCTATAACGAATATCAGATTCGTATCAAGTTGAGTTTTAAATATTTTTGATGGCTTTCCAAAATCTAAAGCCCATGGATTTTGTTGGAAATAGACCTTCTAAATATGCTATTAGAGCTGAATATATGTGCTCCAAAAGTGCAATGTAAAGGGTTCTGTGACAGTGATTTTGTTAATTTTTCTTGGTAGAAGAGTGGTATATTTGCCATTTTCTTTTCTTTTCCTTTTTAGAAAAAAGCGTAGATATTTAGGTCGCAGTTGTTGTTTATGTTTCAGAGAACACGTTTGTAGCTACTTCTTCAGATTTCAGTGAAATAATATGAGATAATTGGGAGCATACATACATTCTGTGTTTCAACCAGTAAGTCTTTTCGGGAAACAAAAAGTTTTTTCGATTGTTTGACCATTTTACCATAAATTGATATAATAGTGGGAGAGTGGTCAAAAGACAGATCGAACCAGACACTGTAGAAAGCTGATCGCGTATGGTGCTCTTGACGACTGCAACAACTATTAATTGAAATGCTTATGAACAACTTTTTTTTTAAGAGAAGCAATAAAGAATGTAAAAGAATCTCTTGCATTGCGAAGTAATGACATTTATAAAGGCCTAAATACTCAAGACCACACATTATTCCCCTCTATTTTAATTTTAGTTCAGTGTTTGTCTAACAACGTATGAGTCTGCATTGTATATGTGACTGCCGCTGGTTTTTGGTTTGCTTTTATATTACGTTCGAGCTTAAGTTGCATATGCATTAATAACCCATTTGAAGTTTAATTCAAAATTGTCAGAATTTATTTTATGCCTATAGATCTTTTCATCTTTAGACTTTCAATAACATTTTGTGTTTAATAAATTTTTACTGATGCGAATCAGTAGCAAATGTGTTTAAAGTTTCTAGCGCTTAAAAACGTAAATTGTGACGTTATAAATAAAATAAAGTTGTAAAGTTTGAACCTTTACATACATATTTATTCTACATTTAAGGAAATTATTAAACAATTTAATAAATTTAAAGACCCCGCTGACCAGCTCTGCAATATCTTTTCTCTAGACCTTTTCCGCTTACCAATCAAATACACAATAATTTATACAAGAAAGTCTATTAACACAGATCAGCTTATTGTTATTAAGAGCTTTTTTATTATTTCATATTTTGTTAGTCCTTGTTTGACTGGCCTAACTGACTGGTCGTAGTCGATATATGAATTAAATGATGCTGCGTTGTTTAAGAAAGGCCTTTTGACTGATGTCATTTGCTTTTGGATGTTTATAATATTCTTTTTGCTCTATTATATAGAGCACATTTGGGAATCCTTGACTGTTTTGCAGTTCCAACATTAGTTAAAGAAAACTTGTTGGTAGTTTCTCTGTCTAAAAAAGGCTCAAACTTACTTGTACAGACTTTCAATTTTTGTTGCTTAAATTTTTCAAAATTCTGCTTTAGTGTCCATATTATAAAATCCTAGTCTTGCAATTTTCGTATTGGTATGTCGACTTTCCTCTACATCTTTTGATATGATATAATTTAATACAAATACACCTACATCCAACTTCAAGTTGCAAAGTGAGAATTACGAAACAATACAGAATTGCAAAGAACATAAAACTGTCCCCCCTCCGCAATATTCTTACTTTTCTCACCAGTAAACTCAAGATTTACTGCACAAAATATTCCAAGTCTGGACAGGGACCTTCTCTCCGAATCCAGATCACACCGCACTTCGATATCCACATACCAAAATAAACTTAATTTAACACCGATATCAAAAATGTATTTATTAATTTATTATCATTAACATTATGGCTTTCTGAGTTTTAATAAAGCAGGAGTATTTATTAAAATTATAAATAAAAACTCATTTGCAATGAAAACTCAAATATATTCCCATATAATGTAAATACTTACTATTAATGATTCCTTAAAAATATATTTAAGTGTTTGAGTGAGAGAATACGACTTGCTGTGTACAATTTGGTTGATTTATACTTAAAACACGTGCCAACATTTAACAACAAAATAAAATTGCAACATTATTTTTTATAACGACAACAAAAAGCAGCAACAAAATAACACACATACTTAAAACATATGTTGTATTAAATATTGTATATAACCCAATAGATTCATTTCTCTACAACACACACGTACACAATCAAGTTTAATTCTAGCATGTGTGTTAAGAGAAATGGTTCGAGGAATGGCAAAAAAAAAAAAAAAGAGAAAAGAAAACACGTCAATAAAAGAAGCCTCCTATTTTTATTATTAATAATAAATACCAACACGTCAAAAGTGTTAAACAATTTTTATGATCATATTAATAAAGCAACAAAGTCACGTTTATAGCGGAAAAAAACTGCAACAACAACACAATACAACAAAATATTAACAGGCAGTAACTGTAGAAGTAACACGTCAGATACAGCCATTGGTATCTTCTATAAATACATACTAACTTCTTTGTCTGCTTAAATGTTTGGACCTGCTTCTTGTGTACAGACCACAGTATTGACTACAAAATACTGGAATAAATATTTCAACGTTAAATTCTTTTTTTCTTTCGTACCTCCTTGTCGTCCTTGTTTTAAGGTTTCATTTTGTTCATTACATTCTGCTCAGCTCAGTGGAAAAATCGAACGGTTTTGTTGTTGGATTTTATTATTAAGATACTTACACCTTCATGTTGCAGGAATAATGTTTATTTTTATTATTATGTATGAGTTTAATGCTCAAGTATAAACAAAATAAGAAAAAATATTTAATATAGCAAGAATGACGATTATGGTCATGATGACACGGAAAGATACACATTCGCAAACTTTTAAATATAAAATACAGATTGTAACTAAGAAATAATACTTAATACAAAAAGACAGACCAATTTTTAAATAATTAAAAATTGGATGAAAAAATCGATTTTTACAATACGCTTTTTCTAATGCAGCAAACCGCAGTTTTCTAACTTCATTACTTTTGTTATAACTAATGGTGTTTTCTTTTCTGACAATAATGTTCCAAATATGCTGCCATTCGTGCGGGTTTTCGTTCCATTCTAAAAATATATGCAAAAAGGTGAGAAGCTGTCGTTTTCCTTTCTAAACATGTTGCAACAATAAATGGCAAATTTGTTCCATTTCTTACCCGCAGTTATAACTGAGTGTGAGATAATACCCTTTTTGCATCTGCGTAAAGTACTTTTTTATGCAAGCAAGTATTTTTTTTTCTTGTGCTTGCGGACAATTTGCGTTATATTGTGATTTTAAGTTATATTGTGATGGATATAAAAACTTTTTGTTTTTCGTTTGTTTAACTTTTATTTAATAATTATATTTTTATTGTCGCAAAATTTTTAACAACGGCTGACATTAATTATTGAAAACCAGTGCTGTTAACGCTTATTGGAATTGTAAGAAAATTTAATGTTGAAAATTGCTACAAGCGTGGTGAATATCGCTTTTAGTACAAACTTTGCATTCAATATTTATCACGCTAAATACACATTAAATAGTTTTGAGTGTAAAACGTAGCTATTATTTTGTTCCATTGTAATTTAGAAAAATGTATCACTTTGTAAGGGTTCGTGTAACCTAATAAATATATTACACAACTATAATGCATCATTATTTTTTAGAAAAGAAAACACCATAAGCTTTACAATCAGGGACCGAAAATAACAGTTATATTGGAATTTTAAAACAAAAAAAGCATATAGAATTAAATGTCGAAAAACTGATTCAAGTTAGTGCTGGGAAACTATCGATAGACTATCGATATTATCGATAGTCTTAAAATTTCGAAAATATCGATAGGAAAAATATCCATATCGATATTGTTCTTATTTAAAATACAGCTATGAAGACATGTTACAGCAGCTATATACACACATTTTTTTGCCGCAAATTTTTGCTTGCTATTATTAATTCGCGCTGAATTACAGCAATGAATACAAACAACAAGAATGGCAGGTGGAATGGATTGCTTAGCTGTGCTTTTTACTGCTTATTAAAGGCCTTTAAGTCGAAATTTGTATCTGTTTATATAGGGACTGAAATGTCAAATATTTTTGTAATGTTGTGAAAAAAAATGCAAATCCAAATGCAATTGCAAGCGTAGGAAAAAACAATGAACGAACATTAGAGGATAAATCCGCTAGATTGATTTCCTTTTTGGGTTTAGAATTTAGAAAATTTTTTAAAGTTGCAATGGAATAAATTATAGTTCCGGTTACTTCGGTTCTTTCAAAAAGGTACTTATCAATTTTTAAAAAACTGCCACCTAAAATAACGTGCGTATATACAAACTTCTCATACATTCAATAAAGTGATAAAAACAACGGACTGTAGCCTTATAAAAAAATAATTAAAGTTTTCCTGCACAAGTACAAACATTCAGTCGATAGTAATATCGATAGATCGATAGTGAAATCAGAACTATCGATAAATATCGATAGCAGAAAATATCGATAGTATCCCAGCACTAATTCAAGTATACCGTATTGTTCCTCATGCACTTGTCAATGATAAAATATATTGATTTTTATAATTTTGATTTTTATATTTTAGATCAAACTTAACAGTTATTTTTTGATTTTTATTTTTTTGAACAAAAATAACAGTTATTTTTTGATTTTTATTTTTTCGATCAAAAATAACAGTTATTTTTTGATTTTTATTTTTTTTTAACAAAAATAACAGTTATTTTTTGATTTTTATTTTTTCGAGCAAAAATAAAAGTTATTCTCTAAATAAATGTACGTGATTTAATAATTTAGTTGACTCTAAATTTTAATTTTAGTGTGAATTTATTATTGGAATTCCTTATGCACATTAAAATAATTATTAAAGTCATCTAAATTATTAAAACACGTAAATTTATTTCGAGAATAACTTTTATTTTTGCTCGAAAAAATAAAAATCAAATAATAGCTGTTATTTTTGTTCAAAAAAATAAAAATCCAAAAAATAACTGTTATTTTTTATCGAAAAAATAAAAATCAAAAAATAACAGTTATTTTTGTTCAAAAAAATAAAAATCAAAAAATAACTGTTATTTTTGCTCAAAAAAATAAAAATCAAAAAATAACAGTTATTATCTGACTTTTATGAAAAAAGGCATAACTGTTACAGTCCCTATTTAAAATACACATTTGATACACAGAGAAACCCGATTCTTGATCACAACCGAATTTGGCGCCAATCGAATTTCGTCGGTTGCATGTACTATCACACAATTCGGTTACAACTACTGAAAATTTCGTTGCTTAGCATAATATTTTGATAGCTACATTTGAATTTTAGTACACTATCAGTCATAACAACAGGTATTGTTAGTTGTTAGCATGATTATTAGAAGCAAAATTGTGCTTATACCCGAAAATATGATAGCTGCAACTGAATTAACACATAATTGGTGTTCATAACAAAAAATTTGATTGTCGTTATCAACATATATTTTTTTTTTTAACCGGTTGCATAAACCTTTTTCCCGATATATTAGATAGAAAACCAAAATAATTCCCATAAACTCCATTTTTAAAGTATATTTATTTTTTAGTATTTTAATTTATAGCTTTTACATTAGCATAGGATGTTTGTTAGACGATAGTGTTTAATATTCAACTCCTAAAAGAATCTTCATATTTGTTTGACCAATGTACACGCGGAGCAAAATATAAACAACTAGCTTAACCCGGTGCGCTTCGCAACACTGCTTTAACCACTTTATCGATTGAGAGATATTTAATATATGCATCCTATGGAAGGTATTTCTCCCCTGCGCCTACCCGCTTTATTTTTATATTTAAAAGTGTAGTATACCATAAGAGTGACTTCTACAAAGTTTGAACATTATCACTTTAACAGTTTTTAGGATATCCGATATTAAACATTGGCGTCCTATGGAGTGTAACACTTCCCCCGCTGCTATTTAAATTTTGGGACTCAGAGGATCCTACTACCAAAAGTTCAACAAAATGCTTGCAGCGGCTCTTATTAATATTTCTATCTATGAGGGGAACTGCTCCTCCTCTTTCTACCCCGCCCATTACTATATTGAAATTTAAAGTTTGCCATAATAGTAGTTTTAACTACGTTTGAAGACTCGCCCTTTAATAGTTCTTCAGTTGAGCGATATTTAATATATACATCCTATGAGAGGTATTCCCCCCTGCGCCTACCCGCTTTATTTTTATTTTCAATAGTGTAGTATACCATATTAGTGACTTCTACAAAGTTTGAACATTCTCCCTATAACAGTTCTTAAGATATGCGATATTAAACATTGGCGTCCTATGGGGAAAACCACTTCCCCCACTGCTACTTTATTTCAATTTTGGGACTCAGAAGATCCTACTACCAAAATTTCAACAAAATGCGTGCAGTGGCTCGCTCTTATTAATATTTCTATCTATGAGGGGTACTGCTCCTCCCCTGTCTCTCCCGCCCATTTTTATATTGAAATTTATAGTTTACTATAATAGTAGCTTTAACCACGTTTGAAGACTCTCCCTTTAAAAGTTCTTCAGTTGATCGATATTTAATGTATGCATCCTATGGGAGGGATTTCCCCCCCTGCGCCTACCCGCTTTATTTTTATTTTCAAAAGTGTAGTATACCATAAGAGTGACTTCTAGAAAGTTTGAACATTCTCGCTATTACAGTTCTTAAGATATGCGATGTTAAACATTGGCGTCCTATGGGGGATTCCAATACCCCCGCTGCTATTTTATTTCAATTTCGGGGCTCAAAAGATCCTACTACAAAAAGTTCAGCAAAATGCGTCCAGCGGCTCTTAAGATATTCGATAATTAATATTGGCATTCTATGGGGGGTACCAATTCCCCTGCCCCTATCGAAAAAATAAGTAGCCTATTTTATTTTTAGGGCTGACGTGAAGTTACTGTAAAAATTTCAGGAAAATCGGTTCAGTAGTTTCGGAGTCTATAAGCCAACAAACAAACAAACAAACACACAAACAAACATACAAACATTTTTCATTTTTATATATATAGATAATGGCTAGACCGATTTTGGATTTCAAAATCAACTAACCATCATCACTCCTCCCTGTACCTTCCCTAAAAATTTTATGGCAATCGTTCGAGCCGTTCTCGAGTTATGGAGTGACAATCAAAATGTACACTTCTTTTTATATATATAGATATGTGCATACAGTATTGTACGATTGTGTTAAATATTCAACTCCTAAAAGAATCTTCTAATGATTATCTGACGAGTAACAATAATAAAAACATTAAAATTGTTTATTTATTAGTTTTTTATACATTTTCTGACACGCTTTTCTTTTAATCTTAAATGAACCTTTTGTGATTCTCCTTATGAGTCATGTAACACTTACTTAGCTACCTAAAAATGAGCGCTTTTAAAACATGAAAATTTATTTATAGTCAATACAATTTTATTTAAAAAAAACCCGACGTAAGGATCTTCCAAATAAGATTTTCCAACAGGATGGTGTTTAATTCCTGATCTTAAGGTTTCTTTCTTATAAATTGTATGAAAGTCAAAAGTTTCTTCATTAAAAAGAAGCTTGATGCTCTTGTTTAGGTGGTTCAGTTATTCTAAGCATTCCACGAGTGGTAAGGGCATTCCTACATGAGTCTCATAAGATTCTTGATGTGATTTCTTAAAGACTCATTAGATAATCTTTACACAAATCTCAAACGAATCCGTCTACGATTAATATAAGCGTCTTTCGCTGTGTTGTAGAAGTAACTCACAGAGGAGTCAGCTTGTGTAACAAATTTTCCCGTGCGAGGAATTTTCTACGATTAAAACTTGCGCTCTTCGACGCACAGTGGCGCTATTTGAGTTTTTTCGTTTCAAAAATCATATCTTTTGAACCGAATAAGATAATTGAACAGTTTAAACAGCATATGATAGATAAGGTTCAGCCTATGAAATGACTGTTTGGAAAGGGTGCTACGCTTTGTAGGGGCCTACTTATGGGTTATCAAAGTTAAAATTAGTAGACAAATCAATTTTATGGTAACTAAAAAAGTTATTTTAACAATTTTAGATTGTTTTTATTTTTTTTCTTTGCCAACAAATTAAAAAAAAAAAATAATTTTTTTTTTTTAAATTTATTTTTTCAATTTTCTGTAAAATATTCATCACAATTCGTAAGAGAAGGTATATCTAAAAGACTAACCATTTCTAAACTATAATTATTTTCTAACTCTATTCGTGACTTCACATGCGTGACTTGATGCTTTGAATGTGTTCTGCAATCTATATTTTTTTTAAATTTTGTTAAGAGACTCCTGTGCTTCTTCAGAAAGCTCTCCAATGGGCAAAGACTGGTACTCAATTATATCTTTGCCATGCGCCAATATTTTATGGATGGTCGGGGTCAACTTCTTCTGTGGATACATATCTCCTAAAAGAGATGTAGTTTTCAACGCATATTCTCCATATTTTGTAGAATTGACATTTTCTTTGCATTTTAAAACATCCAAGATCGTTCCCAATCTTTTCACGATTTGATTGTCAATTCCAGTGATTCTAGTTACTGCCTCATCATTTTCAAAAAATCTCCTAGAAGTGTTTCCATCGTTTGAGTTACCGTATCCGTGCTTGGGACAGTCTTCTTTTAGTCCAACTTGTATCTGATATTTTCCTTATCCTTTATTGATGTATTTTCATCGAAGTTTTCCTCCTCTTGTGGTAGGGTATACGCCAGTTTTAGCAAGAATTCCATACTCCTTATCCTTGCGTGCAATGGTGACATTCCATATTCGTAATTTTCCTCATTTGTAGAATCGTTTAAATTACCAAAGTTCTTCTGACTCTTTTTGCAAATCAGGCATGACATTGTTGAGGTTGTTCCTGTCAGTTCGTTTACGACTTTTCCGTCAACCATGGTCAGGTCGAACTCGTAATTGCATTCAATATATTTTCCTTCTTCAATTTGCAGCTTTGTTTGGCTTATTCATTCTTCAATGTCCTTCACCGTGGTCCTTATGAGTTCTGCCAATTCCCTTGCAAACTGAAACATTATTGGTCGGCAATAATGCACTGATGACGGACGTGGATTTTTCCAGTGTAGGGAAACATCAGATTTTAGCCGCAAAGTAACAACAGATGCCATAAACATATTTCCGTCCGATATTGTAGCGTCATCGGAAGATATCCTTTGCTTATAAACGCTTTGTCCGGATGATCCATCGCAGCTCCATTTGCTGATCAATGTCAACTTCTCAGGAAGAATTATTACCTCATTTTCAGGAACACTCTCCAACAACTGTTTTGCTGTATGGCCCATGAGATCCTTCAGATTGGCTTTCGCAGAGACTTCCGTAAACCCCGTATGCAGTGGTCGTGAATTTATTTTGGATTGTATTCGGGTTACACGTCAGCGCCGTGTCGCGTTAAAGATGCCCGTAGTTTCTCAAATTTCTCTTTGGAAAGTTCTAAGTCCATAAACAAGGCCTAGGCTTCTTCGGAACCATACTTTTTAATGTGTGCGTTTGTGGGCGTGGGAATGCTTTCCTTAATCCTTTTTAGTCGCAGTGGGCTTGCATCAGCAACAGATTTGGTTATCTGCGACCTAACTCTTTCACTATCCTTTGTATATTTAGTAGACAGCGCGTCCGATAAATGCTTCGTGGTCAAGTCATTGGTGGCATCGGCAAGTTTCCCCTTTCTTATGAAAATTGAACACTCCTCAATACTTTTGTTTAGCCTTCCTTTTGCTCTTTTGGTTGATGCGGTGGGTTTATCTACTGCCGATATATCCAGGATGGTGTCTTCATTAAGCCAGTCCTCGTATTTGGAGTTGAAGTTCTGAATGGTTCGATTAGATTGCACCCATTTTGCCTTAATATTTGCATATATCAGATAAAAATTATTTTTTTATAATTTCGCTTCTCTCAATATTTCCGTATAAGCTATCAAGTTCTTCTTAAGCGTGGACTTTCTAAACAGTTCAAATAATTTTAAATTGTTCAACGCCATGTTTTCAGTACTTAAATTGTTTAATGGTTTCAGTAATTGTTGCGCCAACTTTCAGTCGTAGACTAATCCAGGCTTAAAATGCCTAAAAATTTACCTGTTCCCTGCATACATATGGATTTAGGCTGAATAATGCAATTTTGATATTATGCAAGTGTCCAAATAAGATTTGTGCTAACCTGTAGGGACCATAAGTCAATATTGTTCTTGACCATTTGTACGCCAAAGTATTTTTAAGTGAGGTACGTACCTGCTAATTTCAATTGTAGTAGTTTTTTTCAAACTATTAGATCAAACTACTGTCAATCAAAACACATAAGGGATGGACGCCATACAATTTCTGCAACCATGTCTTTTTAACCTTTTTTTACCTCTAGAAGCCAAACGGGCACGTACGGGCAGATAAAACCTTTTGAATTATGTAAAGAAATAATCAAAGAACAGGTTTTGCAAATATGGCAAATATAGAAAAATATAGATTTTTTTATTTTCCGTCAACGTTGAAAAATAGTAAAAAAACGGATAGTTTTTAAATAGTGATTTACCAGGAGAAACACAAAGCAAACAGTTAATTTTTTTTATCATTATACAACTAATAAATACATCCATCAATACAAACAAAAACTAAGGCGATTCGTTACCTTTTTTTTCGTGCTATTACACCTGAAATCGCAACAAATTGACTAAAAATTGTTTGTTTTTTTGAAAACCGAAAGTCGGTCAACTTTGAATGGTTATATCTTCTAAACTGAAAATGGGATATTATTAAGAGTCGCATATTTTAAATCGGTGAAAAGTTTCCTATAACATGGGTTTATTCAAAACTTCGTCGGCGCTCATGAAAATTTTGATTTTTGCAACCTCGTTTGCTCTACGGGCGCCACTGTGCGACGATCAAAAACGCCCTTCGTGAGATTTCCAGTAGATTCTTTCGATTAAAAATGCTAGCTGGGCACATACGTATGCATGTTTAATATGTGACTAGTCCATACACACATGTCCAATGTAGCCCATAAGGGGCAAGGACTTGTCCAAAGGTAATCCCAATTAATACAAAAAACATGGCTTATTAAACATTACGATGTCCTAGGGCAGAACCATATAACCCAGCTTACATTACAAAGCTTTGAAATCGTTTCAAAACCAAAACATTTCGTTTAAAACCAAAGACATGTCGTTTCACTGCAAACTCTTTTTAATAATGGCATGCTCCATACTTGCATTACATTGGATCAGCCCAGGATCAAAATGGATCAAGTAGTCCAATATAATTTGCAGGGTATAATGAAAATAATACATACATACGTACATATGTACGTGTATATGTGCATACTTAAATTACTTACCCCTATTTGTTAAGTTTTTGCACATTTTCCGTTATTGTCCTCAAAGATATTTTTTAAATATAAAATTAAAATTTTTAATTAGGATCGAGCCTAATAAATTTTAATTAATTTCATGTTGTAAAATTCCTTTCTTCATAAAAATAATTTAATGAAAATTAAATTTGATGAACTTTAGCCTAATTAAAAACATTAAAAAATTTGGATTAAAAAACCAGAAATAGTTCGACAAAAATAACCACAATACCAATTATTTAAACAGTTTTTGTACAAAAATATTTTTTTTTTTTTTTTGAGTTTTAACAAACGATTTAAGATTCAAAATTTCTACAAACTCCTAAAAATCAACTAAAAAATCACATTTTTAACCAAATCTCGTCCAAGCCAAAGAAAAATCTCATCAAAAATTAGACACACGTAAAAATCATAAAAATCAAAGTATTTCATTTAAACAAAAAACAACAACAGCAACCAAAAATGTTTGTACGAAAGTCATGCTTACCTCTATATGCGTTTGTGTATGTAAGTGCATGAGTTACTGTTAGAATTGTGATATTTTTCAATACTTTCTTACGTCCTTGCGTAACTCTTCTTCAGTTTGTTGGCAAAAAAGTATGCTCCGTAAAGTATGCTACTTATTTTATGTATAAATAAATTTGTTTTTGTACAAAAGGAAATGTCTTTGAGCGTCTGAGTGTGTGTGTCTTTGAAAATATGTATGTATAATATCCCTTGAACAACGTCTACTAGATGACTTTTTGATGACACTTGGCGTAGATTTTTATGGCACCAAAGTTATAAAAAATTTTTCAAATGGGAAGAAGAAAGGAATCATTTTGTAACTTTTACGTGGGAACAAAACAGCAGCTGGGTTGATGTCTGTATAATGTTCGGTTAATGTCTGTAAGGAAGTGTTTTTTTCTTTTTTTTTTTTGCTTTCCTAATATTTATGACAATTTTATTTTTAAGTTTTTTGCTCTACTTCTTTTTTGTTTGTGTGCAATAAAAGTTGGACAATCTTTTATTTTTGACGTGTCAAATGGAAATAATGGACCATTTTTTGGTAGTTGTTTTTAATACATAAATTTATATTAATTTTTTTTTAGTTTAAAATTAATTATTTTAAAAAACAATATCTTAAAAGTCATAATACAAATTTTAACTCTGTGACAAAAAGAAAAAGTGATTAAATTGATTTTGAATTCATGGCACCTTTGTAGTCTCCATGTTTAATAGTATCCATGTTCTAATTTTCAATTATTTTTTTACGATTTTTTTGGAGCCAAAATTGACGATGTTTTTGTCATAGATAAAAAACTTTAAGGTTTTTACTACAAATCATCTTCTTAACTAAAGTTTAAAGCAAAATACACTTTCTAATAAATAACACAAACAAAAAAAAAAAAAAACGAAGTTTCTATTAATCCGTCTGCAGTTTTATTTCTCACATATTCTTGTTCACTTGCGACAGACTCTACTAACAAAATTAAACTTTCAATTTCTTTTGTTAAACTAACCGAATCATTTTTGTTTTCACTATTTCCCAGAAATATTTTTATTTCCTTAACTCGTCTGCTTTTTTCAATGATCAATTGAAAACGCATTATCGATAGCAGCTTTCGTTATAAATCTAAAAAAGGCAGCCCGAAGAATATGTCAAAGACTTTTCTTAAAACAAAATGAAAAGAAAAATAATAGAATTCTAATGGTCGTCAGACGAAAACAATTTAATAAAAGACAACCATAGCAACAACTTTTATTTAAACTGCAGCTCTTTTTCTCTAAAAGTGACAAATTTATCGAGACGTCTTTCACACAGTTTCAAAAGTAAATTTCTGTATTTCCATTCCATTCAGCAAAATCTATTCAATACTTAACATGAATCTAGTATATCTTTTTTTTATTTGGTGCCAGTCATTTAAACAAAAGTTAAAAAAAAAAAAAAAAAAAGGAAAACTTAAAACAAAAAAATTACAAATTCGAAAGGAAATCTTGCTACAACACCGAGAAACAAGTTCACAGGGAACCCACTGAATGGAAGGAAAATTAGCGTAATAAAAGTCAAAAAGCATAAAATCATAAAGTTTGCAACATTAATTTTATTACCTGCAATTATTTAAAATTATTTACTTTTGAATACAAATATTTTCATCCTTTTTCTTTTTGCAAACTTATAATAAATTAAATGAAACAGTCCAACCGCTGGAGCAGTAGGAAAATTAAGTTGTTAAAGAAACTCATATTTATTTGTCATTTATAACAATTAATTTATGAATGAAGTTAAAACCACTGACATATTCATACACATATACATATTCATATACGATAATAAAACCATGTATAGAAATGGATAAATGAAGATGTAATTTTTTTCACTTCCGTATATCCCTATCAATGTTTTTAGAAGTGTGAGCAAGTTAGTGAATGACTGACTGACTCTTTATAAACATGTATATTGTATATGTGCCTGCATTTTGTTGTAAATATTGTTCGAATTGAGAGCGAACAGTACGATGTAAATTTATCAAATGATTGATTAGGCCACAACATGCCAAGATATTTACAACATACTTACGTATTTGTTATTTCTCCTAATATTTTTTGGCTTAATGGTTTTAGGCGGCAAAAGTCATTTCTTATCAGCTACTTTAAAGGTTATTTCCCCAATGATTTTTGAATGAAAATAAAGAAAAGAAAATAAAATGATTTATACAAATAACAGGTAATATAATTCTTCGAAAAATATTGAAAGAGTCCCTTTTTTCATTCAGACTCTTAAAGAAACTAAGTCGTAAGTATCTGCAACAACGCAAAGAAAATACATGGTTGTGGTAAACATATTCTTAGAGCAACATATTATGATAAGGTTCATGATTGTAGTCACCATATTACGATTATTATTGAATCATATAATGGCAGAATATAACATAATAATATTTTTCCCTTAATCATATTCTTATCATGTTAATCATAACAAGTTAAGTTGTCATGTTAGTCACAATTAGATAAGAAGTAATCATACTATAATACAGCACCACTTTCACAACAATAAAAAAATAAATTTAAATTTTTTTACATGGATTTTTTATTTTGTGGAACCCCTGCAGGAAATGTTACTATTGAATCTTAACTCATTCACTATTGACACAGTCACCAGTACTATTGACTTATTTTAAACCAGATATTGGGCTATTCACAAAGTGTGCTATCAAGTCATATCGTCAAAATGTCCTAAATAATATTTAACAATTTTTTAAAAAAATGTTTGTTGTGTTTGAAACAAAATAAAAACTTTAATGCTGTGTTCATTATTTCGTCGCAACTGTGCATTAGAAATTAAAATTATAAGCGCTTGCCCACAGCAGTCATATATATTTCTTGCACTTTATGACTTCCTTGTGAATTGCCCAAATGTTATTTACTATAGAACCAAACCAATTGTAGGGGGACGTAAGAAAAGATAAACTCACTGTTTATTGTTATTGTTTTGTTTAAGCTTTGATATGGTTACAAGAAAGACTTTAAGTGTTTAAAATTCTTATTCGCTTTAGGGTTCTATTTGTATAATATTTTTAGTTTTTCTAAAATCTTTGGAAAAGGTTTCCTGATGATCTGGCCTAAGCAACCAGTGAAATGCACATAGAAGCTAGCTTTCCCTCAACAATAAATTTTAGTGTATTTATCAAATATGAAAAATTGGGAATTTAGCACGTCATACAAAAATCTTAATAATTTACTAAAGACATTTAACGTGTGCGTGTCATTGAAAATCTACTACTGACGTTGTTACTATTGACTAGGTAGTTCTTTTGGGAACATATGAAGACATTGGAACCATAGAATCAGTAGTACATTTAAGTAAATCTAGTCTAAACTTTTGCTACGAACACGAATTCATAACAATCTTTTTTTATTATTGCTTTTATAAGAGTTTTTCTTCTCAGTTGCTATTTATATTATTTTTTTCGTATTAAAGGCAAAAATGACAATGTTACTAAAATAGACGACAAAACTGGTGGCTTGGACTTTAGGACTTAGGGATTTTTTTTTTTTAAATTAATTTCAAAAGATTTTGTTATTCGTGCTTAATTCCCAGTTTTTATTCTTGACAAAAACACTTGAAATTTATTGTTGATGGGATAAGCTATTCCAATGCATTTCACTGGTTGCTTAGGCCAGATCATTAGGAAACTTCATCCATAAAGATTTTAGAAAAACTAAAGATATTAAACCAAATAAAACTGTTAAACGTATAAGAATTATAGCAACAGTTCTACTTGCAACAATATCAAAGCTTAAACAAAACACATCAACAATAAACAACAGTGGTTTTATCTCATCTTACATTCCCCACTACAATTAGTAAAAACTGGGAATTAAGCACGAATAACAAAATCTTTTGAAATTAAAATTTTGTATTCCCAAAAATTTAAATTACTTTTTGTAAATAAAAATTTTAATTTTTTTTTTTTTATTTTTTACACTTGGTTTTTTTAATAAGTATTTATTTCTAATTGTTTAACCACTCACTCAAAATAATTCATATAATTCGAAAGGCATACTTATGTGTAGTTTATAGAACACGAGCGCTTTACTCGTCCGTTCAACTTGCATTTAAAACAAAAACAAATTTCGAAATTTTGTTTTAAATGTAAGTTGAACGGACTAGTAAGGCGCTCGTGTTCTATAAACACCACATTAAAATAATCGACACAACTGATTCAAAATTTTTTCATAAATGGCGCTAACGCTGGGTCTCCACGTAGCAATTTTTATTGATAAGTACAAGCAATAACGTCGGCAGAAAAATGAAGCAATAATTGCTGACTATATTGCTGGAGAACACGAAAAATTGCTTTGCCATAAACAAACGTACAGAGAAATGAAATGCCAGATAAATGACAACATTTTACAGCAGATTGCTAAGCAATAAGAAGAGCAATCATTGCGCAATGGATTGCCACTCATGGCAATATGCGGTCTATGCGTCGCAAATTTTATGGAGCAATCAAATTTGACGTTTGCCTTAATAAATATTGCTACGTGGAGACCCGGGTTAATACCATGTTCACACGGACAGCAATATTCCTGTTTCGTGTCCCAAACATGATTGAAATAACATGTTTGGCCACACAAAATTTTGAGAGCGAAACAGGTCTTTTCATATTGAAACATGCTGCGAAACAGGAAAAATGTACTATCATCTCCAATTTTGATAACAATTATCCACAGTGTATCTGAACTAGCTCTCAAAATAAAATCAAAACGAAATTAAAATTTATGTTAAATAAAATTAAGTGGGTAATTCCATGTCAAAACGACCAAGAGTGGGGCACGACCCTTTCCGATTTTAATGAAATTTGGTGAGAAGGTTCCTTTTATCTTATAAGGAACATATATGAAAGAAAAAAAATTTTAAAATTTGTTTTTCGAAAGTTATGTCATATTAAAAATGTCATAATTTCGCAGAATTAGCCGAATGTGTTGAGCTTATTTCTTAGCTCTTGTTTTCAAGATATACCGCTATTTCGAAAATGTAAGAGGCTGCACAGCATATATTCGCGTAACTCAAAAACGGTTTAGTTTATTGAAATAACTAAAAAAACGAAATTCGGCAATAAATAATAAAGTGTAGCTGGTCATACATTTGACCCATCTAGGAGCATCCTACGCGCTGTACCATACAAATATTGCGGCTTAATAAAGTTCTTTAATTTGGCCCCTGCAGCGCGTAGGATGCTCCTAGATGGGTCAAATGTATGTCCAACGCCACTTTGTTATTTATTGCCGAATTTCGGTTTTTTTTAGTTATTTCAATAAACTAAACCGTTTTTGAGTTACGCGAATATATGCTGTGCAGCCTCTTACACTTTCGAAATAGCGGTATATCTTGAAAACAAGAGTTAACCTAAAAAAACGGTAAGCACCACTGGATTCAGCGTCCCCAATTAGGGTAAAACGCCAGGTGCGCGGCTGGTCTGTTTTTTGCAACTTGCA
Source organism: Pollenia angustigena (assembly GCA_930367215.1). Taxonomy (NCBI): domain Eukaryota; kingdom Metazoa; phylum Arthropoda; class Insecta; order Diptera; family Polleniidae; genus Pollenia; species Pollenia angustigena. The sequence goes on from OV884057.1 coordinate 253,997,416, forward strand.
CAGTGTACTTATTGCTCAAAATTACAATATTAAAATTCTATTTTAATATTATTTTTTTAAAGGTTGCGAAAGGAAAAAAATCATATCTTAAAAAAGAAAAAAAAACACCTCCTTCAAATTTTCAGAATTTTTAAAGAACAGTTTGAGGTATTATACAAAAAAAATCAGCCAATTAAAAAAATATGTTTTTGACTTAGTCCGTTTTTAAAATTTAACATTTTGCAGATATTAGATTTTTCAAAAAAAAAATTTTTTTTTTCAATATATGGTTTGCAGCCCCAAGTATTCTCTTTAAAATGACATTAAAATCATCTTCGTATGTCAAGTAGTTTTCGAGATATTGAAGAAATAAGCTCAACACATTCGGCTAATGCTGCGAAATTATGACATTTTGAATATGACATAACTTTCGAAAAACAAATTTTAAAATTTTTTCGTTCATATATGTTCCTTATAAGATAAAAGGAACCTTCTTACCAAATTTCATTAAAATCGGAAGGGGTCGTGTCCCACTCCTGGTCGTTTTGACATGGAATTACCCAAGTGATAATTAAAAAATAATAATATTAATACAAGTATTAAATAACATATTTTAAATTTTTACTTAGTTTTGTGTCTATTTTAAATAAAATCACACTAACAACAACAAAAAAATTTCATAATAAAACAAGAATGAATCGTATAAACAGCATGTTTGACAATCTAGTTTCAGAGAACGAAACGAGAGGTTTATATCTTCGTATGAACATAGCATAATATAATATTGATAGAGCTAACATATTTTGTTTGCTTCTTAAGCATACGTATAGAAGGTAATCATAAAATGGTTGTGAGTAATATAATATGTTTTCAAAGTTATCATTATTAAGTTGTTAGAAATATAATTATTTTTCAGTCAACAATACTGAAATTTATAATTGCGATAAACATTGAAATGTTAACAGTAACTATAATTTTGCTTATATATAATAAAAATAAAAAATTTTTGTGTACGACAACAATATATTTGGGCTATTCACAAGGTAGTCATAAAGTTGTAAAGTCATATATGTGCGGAAGCGCTTATAATTTAGTATTCTAATGAACAGTTTCGACGAAATAATGAACACAGCATTAAAATTTGTATTTTGTTTCAAACAGCACCATATTTTTTTTGAACAATTGTAAAATATTATTTAGGACATTATGACGATATGACTTGATAGCACACCTTGTGAATAGCCCAATTGTTACAATAAACATAGCGTAGTTGCCGTAACCATGCCCAACCACATTTGTAGTGGTGTATACGACATGAAATACTACAGTCATATTAAGTTATCACGTCCGGTTATGTTTTGCGTTTTTTTTAATTGGGTTTTTATTTTAAGTCTTTGTTTTTCGAAGATTTTTTTGTTTATCAAGATTAGCTTTTTCTCTTACCTTCTTTGCACATTGTAACCTTCTTAACATTTATAATTTGTCTCATTTACTAAGTTTCATTACCTAATTGATTACACTAGTCGGCAAACAAATTGTTTCAACAAAAATATATATGGAATATAACGATTTGAAGACGCAAAATTCGAATTTGTTTTTAGTTGTTGCTATCACTTCTAGCTTTTTTTATGGGCCGAAAGGCGGTCGCGCTCATATATTTTACTAGTTATAACTTGAGAACGGTACGTAAAATTTCAATCAATATACTTGCTCCCGATTTATCTTTTTTTTTTTGTTTTCCGATCAATGCTATCCAAATTCAATAACCACATAGATAACACCTTACTTCAACATTAGCTATAACATATTTTTTCTGTCGAACTAATACAGATAATAAGAGCAAAACTCACATCTGCATTGATAGACAATAAAATTAAACAATTGGATAAGGACATAAATAACCACAACACAACTGCAAACTAGTGCTGGGAAACTATCGATATTATCGATAGTCTGAAAATATCGAAAATATCGATAGGAAAAATATAAATATCGATATTTTAAGTATTTAAAATACAGATATGAAGACATCTAACAGCAGCTATACACACACAGTTTTTTGCCGAAAATTTTTATTTGCTATTATTAATTCGCGCTGAATTACAGCAATGAATACAAACAACAAGAAAAGCTGCATGATGAAGCGAAGATTATGACGGTCAAGGAACAAAACATAATGCTGACAAAGCAGTTCCTTCTGGGCTGTCATCGGAGGGGACATCCGAACCACTGTCTGATGGAGTCAGACCCCCCCCCCCCCCGATACATATCAGAAAAGATCTTCGCTGGTATGAGAGTGAAGTCCAACAACACCTGGACTCTATGACAGACCACACCTCATACAGGGCAGCTCTGAATGCAGTTCACAGGGAGTCGGTGGAGAGTGCAATGAACAGCCACCGGGACAACATCATATTAGGGGGTCGTCCACCACCGGTTGCAAACAAAGAGCGGGACTTACCACGACGGACGAGGGTGACATTGGCACAATTAAGATCAGGATGGTGTGCACGTCTTAACTCGTACTGGTCGAGAATAAATAGCACCATCCCTGACCTATGCCCTGTATATGGAATAGGTCCACACGACGTACGACACCTATTGAACTGCAGTGCAAACCCAACCCAGCTAGAAGCAGTGTCCTTATGGATCCGCCCACGTAAGGTAGCACAGCTACTGGGCCTTGATTTAGCTGAGTTGGAAGGACAGAGTGAAGAAGAAGAAGGAGAAGAATAGAAAAGTAAATTTTATACATGCTTGTTTTTCAGGTCGATCTGTTACAACAACAACAAGAATGGCAAGTGGTATGGATTGCTTAGCAGTGCTTTTTACTGCTAATTAAAGGCCTTTAAGTCGAAATTTGTACATGTTTATGTAGGGACTGAAATGTCAAATATTTTTGTAATGTTGTAAAAAAAATGCAAATCCAAATGCAATTGCAAGCATAGGACAAAACAATAAACGACCATTAGAGGAGAAGTCCGCTAGATTGATTACCTTTTTGGGTTTAGAATTAAAAAAATTTTTTTAAAGTTGCAATGGAATATCTTATAGTCCCTGTTACTTCGGGTCCTTTAGAAAGGTACTTATCAATTTTTAAAAAACTGCCATCTAAAATAACGTGCGTATATACATACATACGTCTCATACATTCAATAAAGTGATGATAACAACGGACTGCAGCCTTATAAAAAAATAATTAAAGTATTTCTGCACAAGTACAAACATTCAGTCGATAGTAATATCGATATATCGATAGTGAAATCTGAACTATCGATAAATATCGATAGTGGAAAATATGGATAGTATCCCAGCACTACTGCAAACACAGGAAAAGAAGTAAAAAAAATGTACAGTGTAAAATACATACCTGAGTTAACCGATAACAATAACATACGGTCGTCAATAAAAACAAAAAACATCAGTTTTGCATATAAACGTAATTTGACATTAAGCACGATTTTTTCTAGAGTTAAGTCGCCAATTAATAAACAACAACAAAGTAACATTGTATACGAATTATAATGTGAAGGAAATGATACGCAGAAAGGCGAGCTAATTTATATAGGAACAACAGAACTTACACTGGCGCAAGAATGGGAGAAAACAAGTTGGACATAGTGCGGAGCAAAGAGACAACAGCACTAGCACAACATATCCTACATACTGGTCACACAATTAAGTTCGATGATGTTAAAATTCTAAACATAGAAAACAAATAACGGAAGAGATACACAATTCAAAGACTTAAAATACAACAACAAATTAAGAAAACAATAAATTTGAAGGAAGGCAAGAACAGCTTAAATGCGAGTTATATTGTTGCCATCACTTAAGCTGTGATATAGTTATTTAAAGTTTAAATAAATATGTGTTTAAATTTTAAAATTATGTTTCACATTTCTATGCTCCTTGGTACATGTAAATAGTTAGTAGCTTTTATTAACCATAAAAGGCCCTAAGGGCTCGGTTATGTAATTGAAGAAAATAATAAAAAAAAAAAAAAAAATCCATATTGTAAATCTGTATTGTTTATGTGTAACATTATTGTACTTGTTTTATTGTTTTTTAATTTTTAAATAGACAATCCCTTGAAAAAGTCGACAAACAATCGACAAAACGTCGTGAACAAAATATTGTTATTAAAAATTTAATTTTATTTACATTGAAGAAATTAAGGCCCTACAAGCTTGACAAAAATAATATTCATAAGTTCATCACTCTGGCCAAAGTAACAACTACAACAGTAAAAATTTTTATTCGAATATATTCACTCTCTTGAGAAACAAAGCAGATTGATAATTTGCTTCAATTGAACTAAGACTGAACTAGAACTGAACCAGATCTGAACTAGATCTTAACTAGAGCTAAACTGAAAATGAACTAGAACTGAACTAGAACTGAACTAGAACTGAACTAGAACTGAACCAGATCTGTACTAGAACTAAACTAAAAATGAACTAGAACTGAACTAGAACTGAACTAGAACTGAACTAGAACTGAACTAGAACTGAACTAGAACTGAACTAGAACTGAACTAGAACTGAACAAGAACTGAACTAGAACTGAACTAGAACTGAACTAGAACTGAACTAGAACTGAACTAGAACTGAACTAGAACTGAACTAGAACTGAACTGAACTAGAACTGAACTAGAACTGAACTAGAACTGAACTAGAACTGAACTAGAACTGAACTAGAACTGAACTAGAACTGAACTACAACTGAACTAGAAATAAACTACAACTGAGCTAGAACTGAACAAGAACTAAACTAGAACAAGAAGAATGCTTTTACCTAATTCGTCAGTGCACTGAAAGAATTTTCTTCGCAATACCAATGAATTTTGACATTAATCCCATGAAAAATTGCATTAAAAAGGAACCTATGCAGCGCTTCGTTGGATCAATGAAACCTGTTTCATTAAAAGGATTTAATGAAGCATTACATCAGATCTATGAATATTATTCATTGGATGAATACTTTCAATAAAGAAAAAATTTTTTTTTTTTTTAAGTATTTTTTCTTATTTTATTTTACTTTATTTAATTTTTTATTTTTTTTCTGTCTCTGGCGGGAATCGATCGCGTAACCTCGGTGCTGATAGACTAGCTCACTAACAGCTAGCCTACCGGGGCAGTGTAGTTTTTAGATAAAAAAAAATATGTTTTTTACTCAATTAAGAGCGTAAATATGAGATTTAATTGTCCATAATAACAATAACAACGTTGATTGAAAGTGGATTGAAAGTTTTTGTTTCATTACTATAATAACATTTTTATTGTCACAATGAAAATTTAAATTTATGAAGGCAATTATTGAAATATGTTGCTTTTATAAAAAAAAATTTTGATTTCATAAATTTAATGGCATACATGTAACATTATATGTATGAAAGTATTAAATCTTACATTTTTGAATTAACAATTAAACATTTTTTTTAATGAAACTATAATTTTGTATTAATTTATGAATATAGTTATGTTTGTATATTGTTTTTTATGTTCCCAATTAAAATTTTTTGTTTAAATTGGACAAACTTAAGTTTTCATATATCCAATGAAAATTTTTAACGTAATTACGAAATCCAATGAAGCGATTTTAACGAAAATACTTCATTATAACTATGAAGTTCCATTTAGTCAATGAAAATTTTCATTTACCCAAGGAAAATTTTTTTATGAAAATGATTCATTAAATATATGAAGCATTTTTCTTTCAGTGTGGTACGTACAACCCTAAATCTTCCTTGGGCTCGGCTTCTAGTATTGTGGGCTTGATTAATAAGGCGTAAGCATTTGGCATTGTTTCGAAATTCTTCCGTAAATATCTGGCGTTAAAAAAATGTTAATACCCAGTAAAAACTTCGCTTACTTTTTCAAAATCAATAGCTTCTTTAACTCATTATTAAGTAGCTTTCTTCTATAACTACATCTATAACAACTTCTACAACTACTTTTTTCTGGATGTATTTAAAGTAAACAAATAATGACTTACTTTTGAATGCGTTCATTTTGGGACATCCCATGTAAAATTCATTGGTTCTTTCAGGAGAATTGTAAGTAGTGCTCGTATGTTTTTCTGATTACTCAACACATTATTTTGTAGGCGAAATTTTTACTGGGTACTTTTTAAATCTTTTTGATGTCACATAACTATACTCTGGATTTGTTTTCTATTGAGAATTCTCAATAGAATGGGGAAAACGTCGACTGCCTTTAATTTTTTGTATCGCGAAGTTGATTTAATGATGTCCGCTGTTCAAAGTAGTCATTTTGCCCGAAGCGTTTTCAAAAAAAAAAAAGGCCCGATGACGCCTCCATCGCTTAACACTACACCGTACAGTTACTTTGAGCGGCTGTAATAGCTCGCGGATTTTCGGATCCACAGGCTCGAAAATGACCCTCATTTTCGATGAAAACAATTAATCCTCATTTTTGAGGGGTATAGCGATCCATGTCTTGTTGACATGTATTTTGTATGTAAACTTTAAAAATATTAAAGCAGAAATGATATTTATCGCCAATTGCAAAAATAATTGCACCTTCCGATAGGTGGACGACTTTTACGCCACCTTGTGGAAAAATATTTTGCATAATTTAAATCGAACTTTTATTAAATACATTTTTAGAAATGTCTCTTTTACATTTATTTCCTTATATTATCATCTCTCATTTAATTCAATTATTCTGTTTTATTCAATACATGACCAGCATTTATAATTATCTAGATTAATATATCTTTGGTCATACGGAAGAGTAGCTTAAGTCGACATAAAGCAAAATCTAGTTTTAACAATTTTTTTAACATTTATTTTCAAAGTTGTTTCGAATATGGTTTAATACAGACTAAAAGCAAAAACCTAAAACTTCAACAAAACTGGGAATATCTGCAAACTTCATTTTCCTACATAAGCTACTTTCCCTATTAACATAGATATGCAATATATTTTACTATACTTAATGGATTTTTTTTTCATTTTTTTACTTTCCCTTAAACGTCCTTTTGCAATTTTTCCTGCAATTTCATACAACTTTATTATAAAATAGAAATAAAGAGAAGTTTTTTTTAGACATTTTTAATACAGAAATATCCTTAATATTATTTATTTATGTAGGAGAAGAGCCTGCTTTTACAAACAAGTGTATGTGTGTATTTGGGTGTGTTATATATATACTTTTGTTCTAAATTAAGAAAACCTCATGCCTACCTTTTCTCTTTATTCCCTAGAATTTTAACTCTGTGTTTTTTTATATTCGTGTTGTTTTTTTTTCTTTTCTTTTCTATTTCATCTAAAATTTTATAAGAGGAATTAAACTTGCCAGGCACGTTGCAAGACAAAAATTGTTTATTCGTGATGGTATTGGTTAGTGTTGGAGTTGTTGGGTCCCACTGATACTGATACTTCTGCCAACGGAATTAGTGCCAGAGCTGGAGAACTGGTGTTAGTTTGTTGAACATGCAACACATACTCTTTAACACAGTATGATGGAGTTTTGTAGAGAAAAGTAAAGTAACTAATTATTATTAAGGATTAAAATGTTATATAATATACTGCATACAGACAAAAACAAACACATCCACAAACTCACACACTCACACTTAGCAAAAAAAATCCTTATTGAGAACATGATAAGTGAAAACATATGGCAGAAAATTTAATTTATTTTTGTGGTTTATAAACAGCAGCTAAAGAAAAAGAAGCAAAAATAATATAAGAATGTATATTTATTACTCTTAATACATAATAAAAAATTTAATCTATATTTTTTTTTTTCATTTAAAAAAGTCGGTATTTTATTTTCTCTTGCATTTCAAATAGACAGATAGTTTTACGAGTGGTATTTTTTGAGTTACAATGTCCGTTTATTTGTTTGTGGGCTTATTTTATCTGGATTTAAGCAAAAAAAAAAAAATTTATTTAATTTCTTGTGTTCAACTGGACGTATGATTGTTGTAATAAAGTTTTTGAATTTCGTAATAGTTTTGTAATTTTTGTAGTTTATTTTTCTCTCTCGTAAAACATTTAATTTATTTATTTTTTAAGTTATAAAATAGCAATTAAATCGGAATATTTTGAAATTATAACAGAGCCGAAAAGTTGTTTGTTTTACAGGAGCAAAGAATTAATATTTCTAAATATCAGCTTATGGCAATGATTTGTTTTTCAATTAGTTTAAAATTTATTTTATTTAAAAAAAAACACTAAACATAAAAACCTAAATGAAGTGTGATAATGGAAAATTGAAAAAAAGTGGTGTAAAATTATAAATATAACCTCTCAACAGGGTTTCCAGTTTTATTTTATACCTTAGCGAATTTGTATGCCCAAAAATCCCAAAATAGCTATTTATCCAATTTGTTCGCCACTAACAAATAAAATAAGATTATGTCAATTATTTTATTAAAACTCATTTTATTTGTACTTTGAGTAACTTAAAAAGGCGCACAAGAAAAATAATTATGCATCAATTTTTATTATTTCAAAAACTTTTGGTTCTTCAGCCAGTGCAATTTTGTTTAACATGTTGTTATACCCTCCACTACAATTAGTTGTGAAAAGGGTATACTAAGTTTGTCATTCCGTGTGAAACTTTTTTATTATTCATCTCAGACCCCATAAAGTCCTTGAGCAATTCTAAGTCGATTTAGCCATGTACGTCTGTCTGTCCGTCTGTCCGTCTGTTGAAAACACGCTCACTTTCGAACAACTCAAAAGAAATAAACAAACTTGGCGCCAAATTGCTTGTAGTTAGCCTAAGCAGTTTGCTATTGAAATCCAGCAAAATCGGTTCAGTAGGACCAGAGCTATGAATCAAAATGTGGAACCACCACCTAAAAAATTTATAATTTTGTTACAAAAAATAACATAAATGCTGGAACAAGGCACGGAATGAGATAAGATTTTGCAGAAATTTGTTTTATTTGACTGGCAATCGCGCTGTTAAATTTCGTGAAGATCCGTCCATAATTTACCCTAAGCCCCATATAAACAATACCCCCGGAAAACAGTTTAGTACGCCTAAAACGTAAAAAGTAACGCTAGCGTAACAAGATTTGGCTTGTCACAGTTTTATAGGACTAGAAATGATACTGTGAAATTTCGTGAAGATCGGTAGATAATTTACCTTAGGCCCCATAGAAACCCTACTAACGGAAAACAGTTTAGTACACCTTAAACCGTAAAAAATAACGCTAGCGTAACAAAATTTGGTACGTCACAGTTTTTTAGGACTAGAAATAACACTGAGAAATTTCGTGACGATCGGTCTATAATTTACCTTAGGCCCCATATAAACCCTACTACCGGAAAACAGTTTAGTACGCCTAAAACCGTAAAAAAATGCAATCATAACAAATTTTGGCTCGTCACAGTTTTATAGGACTATAAATGACGCTGTGAAATTTCGAAATGATCGGTCCATAATTTACCCTAGACCCCATATAAACCCTACTGCCGGAAAACAGTTTAGTCGCCTAAAACCATAATTAATAACAAATCGTCACAGTTTAAGATAATAATAACATCATACAGATATTACTCCTTAAACATTCGAACTGTCGGTGGAGGGTTTCAAAGATTCGGCACAGCCGAATATAGCACTCTAACTTGTTTGTATTTAAAATTGTTAGTTAGCGTTTGAGAGGACGGAAAAAATTCTCCACAGTAAACTGAATTATTTTTAAACTGTGTATTTATGCTAGGAGGAGCCTCTAATAACTCATACTGCATATGTTTCAAATTTTGGTGTTTATTATATTTACTATAGAAACAAGCGTTACATATTGGTACAGAAAACATAATTAAAATTATTTCAGTAAGCTCTTGAAAAGGTGCCGCCAGCGTCTTGGTATGACAAAAAAAAAACTTTGGACCAAAAAAGACTTTAATTTGTACCAACGTCTGGACCAAACCGATCTTGCCATTGTACAAATGGCGTATATAAACAATATAATAGTGTGTTTTCCGAAGACCACAGATATCATAAGAACTAGATTGTTATATATTTCTGTCATATCTGCTCCTGTATTTTTCTACATTGAAATTCAGTCAGATCAGTCTTTTTACAGAATATAACTGAAGGAATGGAAGGAGCTTTAGGCTTGAAATTTTTTTTTGTTTTCTAATTTGAAGTGGGCGTGGCACCTCCCGTATAAAGAAAATATATCTATATATCTATGTATGGTGAACGGTAAGAGCTAAAGTTGGAAGTTTGGTACAAATATCTTGGTAATTAATACACATCAGCCAAAATCTGAGTGGGATTGCAGCAGTGGGCGTTGTAGTACGGTAAGAGAAAAAAATGGGCGGGATTGGAGAGCTGGGCGTGGCTCACAATAAAACTCTGTGTATCTGGAATGAATGGAAATGCCTAAAGTTTTCAAATTTGGTACAAATAGCTTGGTTGTCAATACGTATAAATATGTGCTAATCGTAACGATATGAGTAAAAAGTAACCTTGTTAGTCTTTTAATGTAAAAGAGACGTTTTAAGAGTTAATTGTGACTTATTTTTTAGTAATCCCAAAAACCTCCAGTGAAAAATGTGCTTTTTCCCAAAAAATACCCTGGGGATTTTCTCGAAATTTATATCACCATTTACAAAAAAAAAATATACCCAATTTGGTGATAAATCCCCAAAACTGAGAACCCTGCCGCTAAAGTCCTTGAAGATTATTTAGCAGTCGATTTTGTATACCAGCGTTACCATTGAAGGTTATTTCCTGCCAGTGACTGATCTATTTTGGTTGGTTGCAAATATTCATTATTCGGCGTGGCTGAAAAGTTGGTTTTTTCCGCCTTAAATATATATGATAACATTTATATCCAAAGTGTCATATTTGCGATATTAGAAAGAAGTTTTTAAACATTTAAACATTGAAGAATAAAGAATAAAGATATTATTAAGTACTTAATATTTTTTGAGTAGATAAAAATCAAATAAAGAAATAAAGAATGATTACATGAGTGTATATAGTTTATATGAACCTAAGCATCTTTGAGCTTCCTCAGATGTTGAATATTTTTTAGGACAAGCCAGTTTTAAAAACGCCAAACTATATGTACTATAGATAAAAGAGAGTAATAGAAAAGGAAGCAGCAAAAGTTATTTGTGACTATTTAATACAAAAAAATATTAACAAAAATATTACATATTTATAAAGATTTGGAAGTTTATATTGAATCGGCGTGTAATTAAATTTTGCATAAAATTGAAAAAACAAACTTCGCAAAATGCGGACGAATACGGGATAGACTCCAGCAAAACAATTTACATTCATTTATTAATAATTTAACCAATAAATTAAAATTTATTTAAATTTAAGCTCAAAAGCACACATTATGTAGTACTGGACTATTCCCTGACAAATCGGAACGCGGTCAGCGAAATGAGGCAGAGCAATTGTGATCATCGGCAAGTAGTGACTACTGCTTCTGGCATATGTTTTAAAGAAAAATGAAAATTTTAGTTTATTTAAAATACGCTTTTTGTGCTGCATACGTATACTTACTGCTGTGTATTAAACTGTTTACCTTTTATTTTGCTTTTGCTTTTAATACTTGTTTTTTTTACGGCAATGAAGCAAAGCAAGAGTGAAATTTATTTTTTATGTTTTTGTATGAGGAATTTGCAGCATTCGCCAAACAGTGGCGTTAAGAGCTAACCAATACCCCTATTCAGCAAAATTCTCAGAAACTATAAAAAATTTCGTGAAACAGGGTTTAAGCAAACAATTTGTTGATTACTAATATGATTATATTTACAAAAAAAAAATGTTTGCAGAAGTTTCGAGAAAGTACAATTAAAGAATAGAAATTTATACAGCGCTATGAAAAAAAATTTCATTGGAATAGAACTATTGAGCAATTCCATATGAAAGCGATCACCTTTTGGACGACCCCTCTCCGATTTTAAAATAAATAGTCTCAATCGATTGCCCAGCAAAAAATAATGTACCTACATATTTTTTTTTTTTTTATAGTGACTGGTTTAGTGGTGGTGTACACCACTGTCATGTGAAAAATTGAAGAATTCTTCATAAGGGACCTCATTGAAAGTGATAGCTCGTTGGAAAGGTATTGAATCAGACTTTAATTGAAAAATAAAATTTTCCTAATTTTTCTTAGAAATTTACCTTTAAATTTTCCCATGAAAATTAAATTTTCCGATTTTCCTAATTTTTTTTTTTTTGGATTCCTCATAATTTTTGCTTTAAGAATCAGCAATAAAAAAATGGGCCCCGACTCCTTGTTTGGACAGGAGAAGAGCATTTAAGAGACCACCTTGTTTAAAATACATTTTAAAAATTATTTTACAGTTAAAAATACATGAAGAAAAAATCTTTCTTATTTTGCTGCTTATACTTAATTACAATATTTATTAAAAATTTCAATTGTCTTGGCATCATTATAAAATTAAAGTAACTTTAAATTTAGCACGTCGGCAGACGAAGAGTACCGCTTTACATTAATTGACATATCAGAAATATTTGGTATGAAGCAATGAAACTTTTGCGTTCCAGTTATAGTTTTGACATTATTATATCTGTTTTGAATTCGTCGCTCCATGGCATCGTGTTCTTTTTGAGTGCATAAAACTGTGTTAATGGCAATTTCCTTGCTTTGAATCCACGAAAACAAATGTTGTACATTTAAGATCTGGTCAGTATATGGCCTTTGCAAACTTGCCTTAGTCGCCATGCGTTTTAGGGTTCCCCCTAACGCATCGCATGGGCCCTTACCGTGGGACGTCGCGCGTGGGACTCGACCTTGCAGTTTTGTTCTTCTTCAATTATGCAAAGATTGTAAAAATTTTTTTTATTCTTGTACTGAGAAGCCGCGCCGTGTGAGAAAAACGTTACTTTGTCGATTGCATCGAATTTTGATCTTAAGAATTCAAACAGTTTCATTTGAAATAAATAAACGGACACATAATTATGAGCTAAACTATCCGCGACAACAACAAGGCTTACGGTCTGTAGTTCGTTATCTTCGTTTTTGAAATAAATGCAAAAAGGATGCACCGTGCACAGGTCGTTTGCCCAGTGATAAGCCTGAATTTCATCCTGAACGAGAAAAGTGTAATTTTCGGCAAAGTCGCTTATCACAATGAATTCATTTTGGGCTAATTTCTCCTTACTTTCCTTTAGAAATTTCGATTACATCTCGGATATGAAATGGTGCGCCTTCAGTTCATTCAACTTGAATCCGAATTCCTCGATGAATTCCGGAATCTGCTTTACCACGGTCTCAAGGGAACATCTGCCGCTGCTAATTATCCACTGTTTGAAATGCACCTCCTGAATTAACAGCTGTTCAAACTTTTCCGCCAAATATTGCTCTAGCTCGTCAATCTTCGGACACTTGTCGCATTTGGACAGATGATAATTTTCCGTGGGGTATGCGCACAACGACTTCGACAGGAGGTCCCTATATGTTTCAATTTCACCGTGAAATACTTTCAATTTCTTGCATGGAAAGAAAATTAATTTCATGTTTTGATGAAACATGCAAACGCAGACTGAATGCGTTCCGTGCCTGTCTAATGCCAGCACGCATTCTTTTGGTCGTAGGATGCCAAACTTAGAAAATCCCACTTTTTCTGCTGGGTATTTCTCATTGAACTGATGGTATGCTTCGGATAGATTACATAATAATAATCTGCGCTGCTTGTGTACTTTTCTCCATCTTCACGTGTGATAACATAGTCACGTGTACCTGGGCAGGCGCGGCTGTTGTCATCATTGCAGTAAAAATCTTGAATCAATTTCACCGTTGCTTCGCTGAGGGTCCTTGAGCCAAATTTCTTGGTGGGAGTCGCCAATATGCCCTTCTGTCGAACTAATTCTTTGCTTCTTCTCGCGATGTAAAAAGATGTTTGAAACTGTTCAGAAATCTTGCGTATAGACCATGATTGAGGCAGCACAGATAAAATGAGATATTTCTCCGGAAAAGTGGTCGCTAAATTGAATTTTCTTTTCAACTGCTCAATCATTTGTTTGCCGTCATCAACGTCATCTGCTTGACTGCATTCGTTATCAGAGCCTTCATCAAATATTGTCGCGATTGCACTCATAACCTTGCCTTTTTTCTCTTTCCTGTATGTTTCACTTCGCAACTTTCTTTTTCTAATAGGCGTTTCACCTAAAGTGGTAATAGCCTCATTCAAAGGACTCAAAGACATATTGACCATCGGAATGTCTGCCTCACTATCAGATGAAACATTTTGTTCACTTGTCATTTCGCTCTCGGATTGTGGCTGCATTTGTTTCAATGCATTTGCTTGTTGAGACAAATCGATTTTACACTTGGGGCAAATGAATTCTGCTTCTTCACCGTATTGTATATTTAATTCATTCATGTATCGCTTCGAAACACCAGTTAATTTTAATACTTTTATCTTTTTCGAACGATGTCCACTCTTGTTAAACGGATTGCAGCAAAATTTATTCATTTTACTTTAAATTGTCTTTACAGCTTCACTCTTTACTTTACACAAAAAAAAACACTTTAACACTTTCACGTTTAGTATTCAACTGAAATTTGACTCAGAGTGTGTGAAGTATTTATATTTATTTTTTGGTAAAAAATAGGTAAAAAAAAATAAGCGATATTTGCTTTTCTTTAATAGGAAAATTTGCGTGAACTACTGGTCATAAAATGTTTTTTAAAGAGGGACTTAATTGGTTACTGCCAATAAGCCGACCACAGGTCATAAAATGTTTTGCAAATTTTTTAAATTACCAGGTAATAAATATTTCGCCATATTTATGGAAAATCCGTGTTTTATGACTTGTTTCTGCACGTGTCATTTTAGGCGAAATATTTATTACCTGGTAATTTAAAAAATTTACAAAACATTTTATGACCTGTAGCCTCAGTCGGGTTTGGTGTGCCATTTCATGCCACTGCTGCTATTATCCATGGATTTATGGCCGATCTTGTGAAGGCAGGCAGACCATATTCACTACACACTCAACTTGGGGCTCTTAAAAAAAAATTGATTTTTTCTTCATAAATGTATTTTTAACTGTAAAATAATTTTTAAAATGTATTTTTAACAAGGTGGTCTCTTAAATGCTCTTCTCCTGTCCAAACAAGGAGTCGGGGCCCATTTTTTTATTGCTGATTCTTAAAGCAAAAATTATGAGGAATCCAAAAAAAATTCAATACCTTTCCAACGAGCTATCACTCGTTGCGATCGCTTTAGTAGTTTTTTTTTAAAACAACTTTCAATGAGGTCCCTTATGAAGAATTCTTCAATTTTTCACATGACAGTGGTGTACACCACCACTAAACCAGTCACTATAAAAAAAAAAAAAAATATGTAGGTACATTATTTTTTGCTGGGCAATCGATTGAGACTATTTATTTTAAAATCGGAGAGGGGTCGTCCAAAAATTTGCCAATTTTGATCGTTTTCATATGGAATTGCAAAAAAATTTATTACAAAAAAGCTTTATAAAATACATAACTGAAATTTAGCTCATAGAATAAATTCGAAAAATGAAAAATGTTGAATATAATATAAAGTAACCTTCGGATGGAAATAATTCCCAGTTTTTAACTTATTTTCTTAAAAAAAATTAAAATACAATACTTTTATCGAAGTCCATTTTCTTTGATTTGCCCTAAAAATTGCAATATCTTTTTTGGTTTTGGTTTTTATTCGAAACTCTGTATGTGTGTATTATATATTTTTAATTTTGAAATTATCAGATGTGTATGAAGAAGGATCCTAATATAGTTCCATGTATGCACATGTAGTATAAGTCAAAGAAAAAAATCTAAGTTCCCAAAAAAAGTTTACAACTTTTTTTTATTACTTTAATGATAAATAACCGCACAATAATATCCTTTTTTTATTGTCTATACTATTTGTGTGTTTTTTAGTGTTTTTATTTTATTTGTCAAATATGTTGCCCTGAAATCCCAAAAGAGACATATAAACCCAGTAGTTCTGAACAAAAGCCATAACTGACACTTGAGTTTAGGACAATACCCTAATAAAATAAGTAAGAGTGCTATATCGGCTATGCCGAGTCTTATATACTAAAGTCCTGCACGAATGCATTTGTTTCTTTTTCATAGTTCTCCATACCAAGTTATTTTTGTGTCAAATACTGTATTTTGTTTAAATCAGTTCGAAAGATACATTATGAAAAACCAAATCAATGTTAAAACAGTAGTTGGTTTCAAACCACTCGGTGTTAACCCTACGTTTCCACATCCAAGTAATTACTTGCAAGAAGTGTATACGTATTATCAATTACAAATCGAGGAAACAGCCGATTGGCTGAAAGGAAAAAAATTGTGTTAATGTTAGTGAAAAAGTTTAAGTGTATTGAGTTTTTCGAACTTGTACCTGTTTGATTTAAACACATTAACGCAATGTATAATTATATGTGAACGAAAACACAACACACAACAATTGTAAGTCTATAACACAGTTTGTCTACGGTCAACTTTTCAATACACACCGTGTGATCTTGATGACCGTATGTTTATTTGGGAGTTTTTTTTTTTTGGCAATAACTATAATAGTAAATAAAAAATTTTGATAAAAAAAAAAATTGGAAAAAAATTTGGGTAATTGGTGTAATTGGAGGTCATAAGTGGAGGGTATAAAAAGTTATATCATGGAAGCTGGAGAGCTGATAGAGACAAACTGATTACAGTTTTGAATTCAGCGCACCCAAATTAACTAGAATCTGTTCATTATTCAAAGAAGCAAAAATCTTTTTTAATTTTGTCGGGCTGTGTAATTTAATGAAAGTAAAATTTGATGAACTTGAGCCTAATTAAAAAATATTAAAATTGGCTTAAATCCATAAAGGTTCAATAAAATAACCACAATACTTATTATCATTAGCTAATTTTTATTGCTTTTTTTCTCATGAAGGTTAGTCTTGAGATTTAAATTAGTGCACAAAAATAAATACAAGTCAATTTATACCTAAAATTTAATGCAAAATTTTAAGTTGCACTCAAATAAGTGAAGAACAAAAATGTTGCAAAAGTTTTTTACATTACTATTTCACATGATTAGTGAGGTTGCAAATTTTCAAATCATCAGTCAACATCAAGAAAATGATTGCAATATTTTTGCACTATCAATAACTGTAAGTTGAAACTGCAAAATGAGTGCACTACCCCCATCTATGCCCTTTACCATGGTGCGATAAGTATCGGAGCTATTTAATACAAATTTGTTTTGATTTAACTATTACTTATATTTATTTAAGATATAAAAAAAGTATTTTGTGCCGCACCCACTCCTCCAATCCCGCCCACTTTTTGCCAGATGTCATGCATTGACATCGACATGTACTGAATTTATACAGAAATAAATTGTTTATTTGAATGAAAGGTGCCATTTCCACTTCTCCAATCCCACTTATTTTTTTTAAAGATGTTGTGTATTGATAACCCAGCTTTGTCTACCATATTGGAGAAATTTTTCTCCTTCTGCTCTCTAGATATAAAAAATACATTTTTGCCACGCGAACTTCTAAAACCACGCCCATATTTTGTCGGATATTGTGTTTTGATAACCAAGATGAGTGTACCTAATTTGCAAATTTTGGCTATTGCCGTTATCCAGATATTCAGAAAAAACAAAAACAACTAGGAATTTTATCGATAAAAATTAGAGGCAGTCGTGGATTTTTGCGCATTCCTCAGCCATTTATGGCCTAATGTGGCTGGATTTCAATAGAAAACTAACTAGTCCCCACACAGAAAAAATACTCGGGAGAAATAAAGTTTATTATTCTAATGTGACGTTTCCAGATGACAGGCAATTGATTGTGCAGAAAAATTTATATGAAAATCACTCAGTTTCTTGAGTACTTTTCATAAAAATTTTACTACACAATCAATTGCATGTTAACTGGAAACTTGAAACAATCCTAAATAGGCTAATTTTCAAAAAACAATCCCGAAAATCTTAAAATAAGTACAAAATTCTTAAATCAAGTAAAAAAAGATTAAACTTTTCGTTGGTAGTGCTACTCTGAGAGCAATATTTCAAAGTGAGCGTCTCAATCTCATTTAACTTATCAAAGTTTGTTACAGACACTACAACAACACCCCACAAGTAGTTAAAACGATTTGCTTTCCGTTTTTTTTAAAGTAAACTCTTGCTTCTCATTTAGTTTAAATTTTCAGTTATATATTAACATTTAGTTTTTAAAGTAAAAACCTTATCGGGAATGAAGCTGGTATTTTATAATTGAAATTCTTTAAGGTGTGAAACGGGTAAGAAAATCTATCATAATAAAATTCTCCTTCTAATTTCACTTTATTTTAAGTATGAATTCGCGATTTTGAGATTGGTTCAATTTTAGTTTTACTTAAATAAATCTCATTTTCGGATAATTTCAAGTACGAATTCGGCATTAAATTTGGATAAGTTAAGCATTTCGCGATTGCAAATCCGTACTTGAATAAATTTGTCTTTACTTTATTCAAGAAAATTCATACTCACCGCACTTTAAAACTGCTTCGCATTAATTTATGTACGGATTTCAACATACATACACATGGACAGACATATAGACATCGTTAAATCAGATTCGCTAATGATAAGGACCCAGAATACTGGGTCAAAGATCAATATTTGTAGATATAACAATCGGAATGACAAAATAATATTGTATAACTAGCATATACCCGCTACTTCGTTAGCGTCTCCTATGTCTTCGTGGACATATTTTTATGCTAAATTTTATTTTTCTAGGTTTAAACTTGCTTAAATTCTAGCATTTAACCCGCTGCTTTAGAAGAACCAAAAAGCTAAAGAAAAGTATCCAATTTCCCGTATTTCCTTTTTTTGGGTACTATATTTTCCCCCATTAAAGTATCAACAATTTCAGTATTGTAGTGGCAGCCCATGATTAAGTGCGAATATGTCAATGAATGGAGGAAAATGTTTTGTAACAAAAAGTACCAAAAATAGGTATGATTTTCACCCCTTAAATGTTCGAATTTCGAAAAAGTACCAATTACATATACGTATTGTTTTGATAAATTTCGAATGTGGTATTAACTTTGTTTCTATGTTTTATGGTTCAAAAGATTGATGGGGTGGCAAAAAAGTACTTTAATTCAGATTTTAACCGCTTACTCCCTAATAGGGCTAAATTTCAAAAAAGTACCAGACACATATCCGCTTTTTTTTAAAGAACAGCGATAAGTATTACATTAATTTTGCATTTCTTTTAGTTTTGGAGAAATAAGGTTACCGAATTTTCCCGTTTTTTACCATTTTTTACCCCCTAAACATGCGAATTTCGAAAAATCCCGTCTTTGTGGATCGATTTGAGCAGTGACCAATCACTGGTCCAAATTGCAAGTTTCTAGGGTCAGCGGTTTGGGCTGAGCGATGATGAATGAGTCAGTCACTCACGCAACTCTTTTAAATATTTAGATAGTGTAAAGAGTCTATTAAATTTGCAATACTAGCGTGTTGTCTAGATAGTGCACCAGCTACAGCATGTGTGAACTGTTGGGCATGTGTAACTTTATAAGAGTGCGAGTACTTGTCCTTTCAAAAAATTACTTAGCAAAAGCAATCAAAATCTGAAAAAAGTCAAGGGAAATGGAATAATATAAACATCATTAAGGAAATAGTTTTACTTTTGCCAATAACTTTTGTTTTATTATCACGCAAATGCACACAAAACTCGCACACACAGACACAGTTTGTTATTGCCATTAAGTACATACTAAGTCGTAGATTGTCAACATCCTTTAAAAGTAATAAAATACTCTTGGGTTTATTGTATTAGAACTGTTCAATTATATATTTGGTTATTTGTTTTTTCTCTCCTGTTGTTTTCATTTTTATTTTATTTGTTTTAAGAACTTTTCATGGTATTTTAGCCATGTCCGTCTGTCTGTCCATCTGTCTGTCTGTCCGTCTGTTGAAAACACGCTCACTTTCGAACAACTCAAAAGAAATGAACACACTTGGTGCCAAATTGCTTGTAGTTATCCTAAGCAGTTTGGGATTGAAATTCAGCAAAATGGGTTTAGTAGGACCAGAGCTATGAATCAAAATGTGGAACCACCACCTAAAAAATTTGATAATTTTGTTACAAAAAATAACATAAATGGTGGAACAAGGCACGGAATGAGATAAGATTTTGCAAAAATTGGTTTTATTCGACTGTTAAATTTCGTGAAGATCCGTCCATAATTTACCCTAAGCCCCATATAAACACTACTCCCGGAAAACAGTTTAGTACGCCTAAAACCGTAAACAATAACGCTATCGTAACAAAATTTGTTACGTCACAGTTTTTTAGGACTAAAAATTACGCTGTTAAATTTCGTGATGATCGGTCCATAATTTACCTTAGGCCCCACATAAACCCTACTACCGGAAAAACGTTAAGTACGCCTAAAACCGTAAAAAATAATGACATCATAACAAAATTCGGTTAGTCACAGTTCTATAGGACTAGAAATTACACTGTAAAATTTCGTGAAGATCGGTCCATAATTTACCCTAGGCCCCATATAAACCCTACTCCCGGAAAACAGTTTAATACGCCTAAAACCAATTTTAATGCTGTTGTCTGTTTTTAAAAAGATAATAATAATAAATAGACATCATTCAATATTACTCCTTAAAGATTCGAACTGTCGGTGGAGGGTACCAAAGATTCTGCCAAGCCGAATATAGCACTCTAACTTGTTTTATTTTCAGTTTGATTTTTAACTGGTAAAATTTGAACATGATGAAGTAATATTTATTAAAAAGCATTAAAAGTTTTAAAGCTAAAAAAAGTAAATATTTTTTAAGTTTTTTTAAGTTATTTATTAAAAATATTGTTAAATAATAATGAAAATATATGGCCCGTTATATACTGGGTACCAATTAATGAGTCTTCTACGTTTTAATTTTGAGTAGAAAAACACCCATAGCTTTATTTATAAAATGCGTTATAGTGATGTTTTTCGGACGCGTATTTTAGTAGGACGTTTACTGTTTTATCATTGCAAACAGATCAGGGGAGGATACAAGCCTTCAGTTCACGTGTGGGGTCACATAGTGGAAATCCAGTGCGTCAACCTGCATCCCAATTAATGATTTAAAAAACTAGTACTAGACTAGCCCAGAGGGGTCATAATGCCCACTTATTTTCTGAATATTTGGAGGCCCTTAAAACAGTTGGTCACGTAAATCAACAAACGGAATATAGAGTTTAACTAATCTTTGGTAATAAATTCGAGTCTATAAACAAGCAAAAAATAAAAATAGATTTCAATAAAATATTTGTGATATTGATTAAAAAATTAATTAAATTTGCACCAGTAAGCAAATTAATAGTATCAAATTAATTCACTTGATAAAACTTTTGATTAAATTTTAATTAAAACTAGGGTCTAACAGCATTCGATATCGAGTAAACTATCGCATCGGGTAAACTATCATATTTTTCTGCATACGATAGACACTGACGTATCGAATTAAAACTTGAGAGATGTTAAGTTTTTAGTTACTTGATATCGAATGCTTACATCTCAAATTACGATGAACTTCATTCGATATCGAGTGTCATATTAAAACAAAAATTTCGATAAATTTTGGTCGATATCTTTTGCGTTGATTATTTAATGCTTTAATTGAAAAAAAAAATAACGAGAATTTATTTTGTCGCAGAGTGTTATTGTATTGTTGTTAAATAACAATAACCCAATCCTCTTGTCCAAGAGCAACATGTTATGGTTGAAAAACAACCGTACTTTTATTATTGAAAAATAAATTATTGCTTTTATTATCTGTAGCATAATCAGAGGCAGCCAAAATATGGTTGTGACTTCTTGCTGGAGGACTAATTTAACCAGAATATGTTTGGAGGTGACAGTAATAGGGTTAGTATAACCATAAAATGTTTACAAAACTGCCATTAAAAATAATTTTGTTGGAGGTCGCAATCTCAAAGAATGTGTTTTCTCTGAGTGTATAAACACAAGTTAAAAAATATGCATTAGTTAGCAATGATGCTTTCTAACTCTTTCATAATCTAGATTGCTAAAAAAACGCAAACGAATGAAAATTAATATAAGAATCGTTAAAAAAAAATTTAAATTTAATAAAGAAAAAAATGCAGAATAATGATATATAAACTAAGACAACGCAATAAACTTGCTGTTAGTAAATAGAGCAGGAAGTTTTATTGGGGAACAACTTTGTTGGTTTAAAATTTAAAGTTGGTCTAAACCACCCTGTAGTAAATAAAATAGTCAGTTGCAAAAAACACTAACTATAAATTAACTTTTTTTTAAATGACTACAAATTGGTTTAAATCTCACGCAGATATCAACCAAAAAGGCACACGTAAAACACAAATAAAATCAAAATAAGTAAAACAAGCATGCCATGAAGTCAAATGAAAAAATATATACAAACATTTTAAAATAATTAAAAAATTAATCAATACAAATCTGTTTATGTACTAGCAATTATGTGGCGTATTTATTTCAGGACTATTATACACCATCATTTAGGGCAGTTTAATGCAAAATTTTCATAAATAATTATTTCTATAACAAAATATATAAAGATATACATACATACATATGTATGCATGTTCATATGTACATATATTTTTTTGACAAAAATTATTTAAAATTTAAATAATTTATTATTAACTGACAATACTTTTAATAAATTACAAATAGGTTGAAAAATAAGTAGTTAGTAGTCAGTTAAAAAGTCATGCAAAGATGGCCAATTGACTACTGCCTATGACATGCCCATGTTAAAATAATGAGTCGTCGACAAGGAAAAAAGTTACTTAATCAACTAGATGTGGTTATAAAAAAACCAGTTTGAAGTTAGTTATAAATGTGTTTGACTTCCTACAGGGCAGTGATGTCAAAAATGAAAATTGTGGTTGTAGTGCTTTATATTAGTATTAGTGAATAAAGAGACAAGTTTTCTTAATAAAAATAACAAAAATACGTAAGCATCCGACACATGTGTACTCGTCGCTTGATAATCGACGACTGAATTGTGTACTCTCGTGGACTAAATGAAAGAGCGTAAGAATGTGTGTGAATCTTGAGCTAGCACAATTGTGCTATGAAATTGAATGAATTTGACATCAATGGTCTAAACAATAGAATCATTCGACTGTCATCAAATTTAATTATCCCAGAATCTAAGTCTTTCTAAATCCTTTGTATAAGGCTATAAATTGTTTTTAAAATTTATTTTATAAAATCGATTGTTAAACACTTACCAAGAAATCTTTCTATTAAAAATTACTTTAAAATAGGCCTCTTGGAAATATATTTTTTCGCAAAATTACCCCAATTATTAAATTTAAAGATTAAAATGTACTAAAATATAAAAAAAGCAATCACCGTAAATTATCGTCTGCTCAATTTTATTTGTCACTTTGCTATTCCTTTGAGATGTTTAATAATTTTCAACTTAAATAGATGATGGAAATTGTAAGTTACTTGGTGGATAAGGGCGAGTAGAGTGAGAAGAGGAAGGCAAAACACTACCTGCAGTAGATGGAGACAAAAGACATTTAAGCAATGTTTTCGGGCAGTGAGCAAAAGACGTTGAAGAAAAAGTCATAAAACTCACTTTGGGGAGCCACAAATCAACTTGAAAAACTTTTTCCAACTATTTAAGGGCAAACAAAAAATTAAAAAAATACAAAATCGCATTAACAAATTTTTTTTTAACAATTTAATGCCAACAAAATTTGTAGGAGACAGAAGTTAAAGTCGTGAAATAAATTAAAAATTCTTGAAAATAATTTTAGATTTATGAAAAATTAAGTGATGTGTAAATAAAATATTTTGATTAAAAACAGAGTGACTTAAACCGTTAAAAAAGTGAAAAGTGGGTTAGATTATTTCGAAATGTTTGCTTTTCGTATTTGAGAATATGTCAAATACCTTAAGCAGACCCACAGTCAAATTTAAGCTTTGATTCTAACGCATTCTAACAGATGACTGTAAAATAGGACAGTTTATTTTAAAGCATAATTTTTGGCTAATAATTAATTTCCATTTTGATTTGAATCATTCTTCTGGTATGTATTGCAATTTTGATATTCAAAATAAATAAAATAAACTATTTTAAGTTTTCAAGGCTAAACGATCATTGATTTCAGTAAGTCTTGCGCAGTTTTTAAATTTGACTCGTATCCATTTAAATTGAAATAGAAGAATAATTTGTTTTTTTACTTTTCTGGTAAGATTTGGCAATAAGAGATCTGTAGATTTCTTGTTTTTGTAATCATAACAAAAAAATTGTTTTGGGAAGTTACATTTAAACAACAATAAAAACGCTAAAATTGTGTGAAATGAACCACTTGATTTAAAAGCACGAGCGCAAAACTCGTTCGTTTAACTTATGGCGATTTTTTTTCCGAGAAATATGTTGCATTAGTGTAACATCTCAATAAAAACTTCGCCTACAAAATAATGTGTTGAGTAATCAGAAAAACATAAGAGCACTACTCACAATTCTACTGAAAGAACCAATGAATTTTACAAGGGATGTGCCAAAATGAACGCATTCAAAAGTAAGTCATTATTTTTTTACCTTCGTACATCCAAAAAAAGGAATTATAGAAGTTGTTATAGATGTGGCTATAGAACAAAACTACTAAATAATAAGTTAAAGAACCTATTCGTTTTGAAAAAGTAAGCGAAGTTTTTACTGGGATGTTCTACATGTTTGTGTTCGTTTGTAAAAAAAAATACAACTGTAGGAAAACTTTGCAAGTTCTTTAATGTTTCATATTGTTTGTCATAATTCATACCGCTTATAATTTTGTAAAAAAAATGTTTTAAAACGAAATATAAAAATATTTACACAGTTTTAATTTTTCTGTGCCATTAGTGATGTAAATTTTTGTTTCCAAACCGTAATAGCGTGCAGAAACCGCTGAAATGTTACATGTATATACTGTAAAATATTTTTCTCAGAGAAGAAATCGCCATTATATTTAAGGCAAAAACAAAATTTCAAAATTTGCTTTTGTTTTGTAAGGACCAGGTGGCAAATTATAGCAGTCGTAATCGAATTCTTTTTCGATTCCAACGCAATTTTATTTCATTCGTTCAGTAATCTTAATTATTTTTTTCAGTGTTGTGAAAACTCATATAAATGCTTTACAACACTAAAAAAAATAATTTCGATCCTCTCAGTATGGACAGAAAGAATTTGATATAAAATTGCTTTTGAATCGAAAAAGTATTCGATCACGACTGCCATGATTTGCCACCAGCTCTCAGACGATAACCTCCATTTACATATTGCATAGCGTCCGGCCACGACGAGATTTCCATGTAATGCGTTGTACTATGGACCGACCGATAGACCCCAAAAGGATGGGCTCTTAAGGTAAAACGTATATTGCAAACAAACGTACATGATTCGGGAACAAGTTCCTTAATTTGATCAGAACACATTCCATTGTAGTAAAAATTAAACAGGCAAAAACAACTTACATTGCAACAATGTTAAAGAAAAACAATAGTATTGGATACCCCACTGTCACCAATGAGAACTTTCACCCTCTCCTGCAGGCCGTGAAGCTCCAAAATAAACTTTGAAGCACTGGCCCACAAGAGGGTTGAATTTTATTTGCGGTCGGATAAAGATGGTATCAATAGTAAGGAGATCAGATGGAGTAAAGTATCGCTTACATCGGTTTGCGTGTTCTCATGTTCTAAAAAGCGGAAGTAAATCAATAAAATTCTCTTAGTACGATTTTATTTATTCGATAGATGAATGCTTGACAATTTACCTAATATACCCGAAGAAAAAGATTGGGCTTTTTTGTGTAAGATGAATAGGAAACTGTTTTCTCAAAACTGCGCTCATCTACATTAGTTTCGAGTATGGCAACGTTTTTCTTAAATATTGGGATCCAGCGAGATACCAATTTTTAATACGGGAACAAACCTAATGTCTTTTATAAAAATCGAAAAACCCGTTTAAAACTAAACACTTATTTCCTCTTTTTCAAAAATATGCCTTCTGAACGAAGATTGTTTGCATCACATGTCTGCTCTTTCTTTTACAAGAAAAAACCATGTGTGTGAAGTTAAATTTAAAAATTTATAACCCAAAACAGATTCTGTCGTGCTAACAGAATAATGTGAACTTGTCCCCAGAACATGTTAACACTTTTATGAGCGATGAGTTCAGATTTTTGACATTGAAGTAAACGTGAACAAAATAAAAATGAATAGGATTTGTAAACAAAGAGTTCTTCAATAATTTTCCATTATCAGAATTCCTAACCGAGCGATTTGAAGCAACTTGTTGATTTTTTACCATCCACAACTCTCTAGGGGATGAGTTCAGATTTCTGGAATAGGAGTAAAAGTGAGCGAAAAAAAATTAAAGGGATTTGTAAACAAAGAGTTCCAGGGTTTTTCATTATCAGAAGTCCTAACACACCCACTCAAAATATTATGCAGTTAAATTCAAACGAAAATTCATTTTAAACAACTTAAAATTCACTTAAAAAACGGATCATTTACATTTTATTTAAAACAAATGATTTTTACATTCATTTTGAAATTTTTTATTTTTTGAACATCATATTCTTTAAAATTGAATGATTTTTACTATTAAAAAATATATTTTGAACGACAAAAATCAACCTACAGAACAAAAAAAATACGATAAAACATTTTTTTCTGGTAGTTTGTTTTTTGAACAACAAATAAAATTATTCGAAAAAAAACTATATTTTTATTCAATTTTAACAGAACAGAAAACGAATTTAATAACCCACAATCAGTTACTGTAATAATTTTATAAGTGCCGAGTTGAAGCGACTTATCGATAGTTGACTATTTTAAAATACCTATAGGGATGACTGCTCTTTCAAAAATCTGGACTCATTTTGTTAAATCATCATTTATCAAGAGTCTTTGCTTTCTCTGTTTTTTTTTTATTTTTTTTTTGCAAATCATTAGCTACTGTGTTAAAAAAAATATACCTTTTTAGATCTGAGCAAAGAGTGTCTACGTGTATAACTTTATTGGGTTCTCTCTTTTAAAACTTTGCCTTAAAGAGTTAAATTCCACTGCATGTTTATCTGCTATAAATCATTGTTGTTTGGTGCTTTCCGGCTTTAATTTGTTCTCGCTCGTTGTTTTTTGCCTGATGGTTTATGTAACAAGATATTCAAGGCTAAAGTAAGAACACACAAACCAGCCAACAGCCCACTCATAATTTGTTAAGAAAAATCGCCTGTTTGATGTTCATTTCTTTTCTCTACAAAAAAAAGGAAACAAAATGTTTTGGCAATTTACAAAAATTCATTGTTTCTTTCTGCGCTTAAAATTGAAAACAACAATTTCCAGAAAAAATTTTGCATATTCTTAAAGCAAAAATGTCAGTATAAAAAATAAAAACTTTCAGCATTTGGCCATGTTTCTTTATTTAAAATGCATTTAAAGGGCTGCATTTCCACATTAAACATAAAAAAGTTGTTGTGCAATGATATTGTTGCTGTTGTTTTTAACATTATTATAGCAATTGTTGGTTGTTTTGACTTTTAGTGTTGCTGGTGGTTTTTGTTGCTGTTGTTATTTATGGAGTGCGCATTTTCTTGTTAATGTCTTTATTTTTTGTAACTCTGTGTATATTTAAGTTTCAAGATATTGTTTCATTCGATTGCTTAGCTGTTTGTATGTTGTTGGCGATGTTTGTTTTTCGCTGCAAAAAGGAAGTTTTGGTTAAAAACACAGTATTGAGTGCTGTGTGGCGGCTGGTGTGCCTTTATGTGTAGCAGTTGCAAGTTTATTATTTGCAAAAGTGTCTATGGTTTTGTGGCAATGTTTAATAGATTATAACTTGTAGATGGATATACATTATTTTCTTATTCATTTTGATAAACTTTTTGCTTGAGGTTTGTTTTTTTAACTATGACCGTTTATCTGGCTGAGTAGTGTTTTTTGGTAAACATGTAATTTTGGTAAAAAGATACTTAGGAATTTTGGTATAAAGGTACTTTTTTGTAAAACGGTTCTACTATTTTGAAAGAAATTATTTTTATGCAAAAAGGTATTTCTTCTTAAAAAACATTTTTCGTTTAAAAAACTTTTAAATCTTTTTATTTTTCAGTTCTCGTTTTAAAATAAGGTTTCTATTTTTAAGGCAATTTTCTAAAAATAAACTAAGTTTAAATGTGGCAGCTTAAAATGTTACCAAATGGTTTTCCTTAAAACGCTAAAAGTTTTTCTTTTTTGATTTCAAATTAAATAAGTTGTGTCTCTTCGTTAAATTTAAATTTCTTTTTTAAAAGAATTGATTTCTTGCATCTTTGAAAAAGTAAAATCTACGATGACATCCTCCGCTCGACAATTTCCCAATATTAATAGTATGAGAGAAAAATAACAGGTAAAATAAACTATGAAATCACGTGAGTACTAGAGTATCCACTCGTGTCATCATTATTCGATTAATCGAGGAATTTGTTCGCCATTATTTGATCGAATAATTGAAATAGCCAATTTCATATAACGAATAACACGAATAATTTATCGTCAGCTCAGAATTGGTTTGGCGCATATGCCAAAAAGTCGGAGTGGAGAAAAACGAAAAAGAAGATTTCATGAAGATTTCTCAAACTGTATCCGATAGAATTTTTTTTATATTTTACCAGTACTATCGATAATTTCTACTATCGATAAATATCGATATTACTATCGACTGAATATTTGCACTTGTGCAGGAAAGCTTTAATTATTTTTTCATATGGCTACAGTTCGTTGTTTTTATCACTTTATTGCATGTATGAGAAGTATGTATATACGCACGTTATTTTTGAAGATAGTTTTTTAAAAATTGATAAGTACCTTTCTGAAGGAACCGAAGTAACAGGGACTATAAGATATTCCATTGCAACTTTAAAAAATTTTCTAAATTCTAAACCCAAAAAGGTAATCAATCTAGGGGACGTATCCTCTAATGGTCGTTCATTGTTTTGTCTTACGCCTGGATTTGCATATTTTTTACAACATTACAAAAATATTTGACATTTCAGTCCCTATAAAAACATGTAAAAGTTTCGACTTAAAGGCCTTAAATTAGCAGGAAAAAGCACTGCTAAGCAATCCATACCACTTGCTACTCTTGTTGTTTGTATTCATTGCTGTAATTCAGCGCGAATTAATAATAGCAAATAAAAACTTGCGGCAAAAATCTGTGTGTGTATAGCTGCTGTTACATATCTTCATAGCTGTATTTTAAATAATAAAAATATCGATATTTATATTTTTTCTATCGATTTTTGCGATATTTTAAGACTATCGATAATATCGACAGTCTATCGATAGTTTCCCAGCACTAATTTTTACCACTGCTTCCGGTATATTTTGAAGAAAAATTTAAATTTTTGCGCACTTTCATGAATGAAGTAAGAATTTATTACTTTTTTTTTTAAATAAAAAATATTGTTTTGTGCCGCATACGCCACTTTAATAAAAAAAAATTAAAAAAGTGGCTTTTTGTGCTGCATACGTATACTTATTGCGTGAGTGACTGACTTATTCATCATCGTACAGCCTAAACGCTTGAAGCTAAAGACTTGAAATTTGGACCGGAGGTGGATCTCTACCCAAATCGATCCAACAAGACGGGATTTTTGAAAATTCGAATGTTTAGGGGGTAAAAAAGGGTAAATTCTAAAACCTTTTATCTCCAAAACTAAAAGAGATACAAAAAAACTGTCATACACATCGTTGTTCTTTTGAAAAATAAGTGGACAGGTGTGTCGTATTTTTTGGAAATTCGGCTCTTTTAGGGTGAAAACGGGTAAAACCTGACTTTTGGTACGTTTTTGTCAGCCCATCTATCTTTTGATCCAATTAACCTAGAAATAAAGTTTATGCCACATTCGAAACTTATCAAAAAAATACGAATACAAGGTTGGTACTTTTTCGAAATTCGAACGTTTAAGGGGTGAAAATCTTAGCTATTTTTGGTACTTTTTTACAAAACATTTTGCCTTTTGGAATTTTTGATACTATAATGGGGGGAAAACAGTACTAAAATGGGAAATACGGGAAATTTAATATCTTTCTTCAGCTTTTTGGTTCTACAACTGATATTTTTTAATTATCGTTAATATTTGACCTCAAAACATAAAATTCAACATGCTATGTCCTCAATGAATGCTTTATATCTCTTCTTCTTCTGTATTTGCCAATTCGTTTTCCGAATGTAAGCGACCATTTCAATTAAATTTTACATTATTTTAAATGATACATACATAAGTTTTTTACTATCTCTGAAAAAGTTTCTCGATTTCTCGCCTCGCTAAACAGGTTGCCTGCATCCCGGATACCAGTTCACGCTTGTATGTTACTAAGCCAAGTTATTTATTTACTTCCTCTACTAGGCCGTCCTTCAACATTTGTTCAAGTGATAATTTGTAATAATTTGTATTTTGGGTTCCTCATAATGTGGCCCAGGTATGCTGTTTTTCGCTTCTTTATGGTGACTATTAGCTCTCTACTTCGGTGCATTTGACTGAGTACTTCTCGGTTCGATACAAAGTGGGTCCATGGAATTCTAAGAATTCTTCGATAGATCCATATTTCAAAGGCTTCAAGCTTCTTTACGTCTACAGCTTTTATGGTCCATACCTCCATTGCATATAGAAGAACAGACCATATATAGGTCTTAACGAATCGTATTTTAGTTTCAAGATTAATATCATGGCTGATAAAAACTTTTTTATATTTAAAAAATGCATCTCTTGCCATTTCAATACGGCATCTAATTTCCTTTGAACTATCCCACTGGTCATTGATTGTAATCCCGAGATATTTAAAACTATGTACTCTGTCAACGTAGGAGTTTTTTATCTTCAAAGAAGCCATTAATCTTTAGGCCATATGTTTCACTATATTCCTTTAGTTTGTCTAGTAGATGTTGGAGTCCAGACATACTATCGGCCAGTATGGTGGTGTCATCAGCATATCTAATATTGTTGAGAAATATACCGTTTATATATATACCTTTTCGAACCTTGTTAATTGATTCTTGGAATATTCTTTCTTTATATCTCAGAAACCACAAAAAAAATTCGCGAAACAGATACCTAACTCATTTTTTTTTTAAATGCCCGGTATGTCAAACCAATTCTGAGCTGACGTTATGTCAATTAAAATTTAACTCTTAGAAAATTCCAATTTGTTTAAAAATTTTTTTTTTTTTTTTTTTTGTTAGATTTCCAGCTGATAAAATAACTGCATTTATTTCATTACAGATGTATATTTCAAGCGCCCCATTCATTATACAATATTATTGTATATGTTATATTATATTATTTTCATTTTACCCTTTATTATGCAACAAGTGGCACAATGGTTTCAATTAAAATATGGCGTAACTTTAATTAAAAAAGAAAAACATGACGTTTAAGCAAAACAACATTATACAATGTTGCCACCAAATTTCACGCTATATTAACAAACAAAAGTCTTTTGATTGCTGCCAATATATTGTGCCACCTTTGAATATCACCTACACATTGACGGTATATTTGTACAATACGATACATTTAACAATTATATTGCAAGTGTATGGACCGCTTTATTCCATTTTAAGATGTAGAAGTGCGCGTGTGGGACAAATCAGTAATAAATGATAAACGTCTAATTCCATACGAAAGAAATTTCGTACTAAAATAGCACATTTTTCGTATTTACTTACCTTCCTACACCATACCCCGTCTACCTTTCAGTGTGAAAGAAAGAGTTCGCCAATGTAGTCTGTC
The DNA here is from genome assembly GCA_930367215.1 of Pollenia angustigena. NCBI lineage: Eukaryota > Metazoa > Arthropoda > Insecta > Diptera > Polleniidae > Pollenia > Pollenia angustigena. The sequence goes on from OV884057.1 coordinate 254,029,185, forward strand.
AGCTGCTACTGTTTTAGCGCTGTGTTGGCTGATGTCCGGTCTGTGAAATGCCGGATGCATCAAACATTTTTCTTGGAAGATGTTCTGCTGGCATTCGCGCAATGTGACCAAATCATCTTATTTTCTGTTGGTCTATTAACTCGCTTATTGGTGTTACTTGGAGATAAGTTATGTTCTGTTCATTTCAGCTCCTGTCCCTTCTAGTTTTATTCGTCACACCACTTAGGAATTTCATTTAGGATGTTTGTATTCGCCTCTGTTTGCTGTCAGTAAGCGCCCAGGTTTCGCAGCCATCGTGAAAGTGGGGATGTACGTTGATCTATATACTGCAAGTTTTTTTTTGCAGTAACCTCTTTTTTTTTGATGACCTGCTATTTAGAGCATTATATAGTGTTCTTGTAACGAAAACTTGATTGCTTAGATTCTTGTCAGGTTTGCCATCATCACGTAAGAATTGAATTCACGAACTTGTTTTAGTGGTGCTTCATCTATCTATATTTCGTGTTGTTTAAAGTCTCTTCATTCTACGATTGTCTTTAACTTGCTTATCCGGAGTCGTCTCTATTCAAATTCTTCTTGAAGAATTTTGAGGCTTGTCTGAAGATTTTAGGCCTAGTTTGCCATGAGCGCTATATCGACCGCATATGCAAGAGCAGACAGCTTGACTTGTTGCATTCTCCAGTTTCCAATATTTGTCATCTCAAATTTGCTTTAACATATTTTTAAAATGTCACCCATTAGTATTCATATTAAGTTTGACGTTTATTGTACTGGCTGGCACTCTAAAACACGCAAATGCAAATTATAAACCAAAATAAAATAAATGGGTAACAACTGATACTAAGCTTTGGCTTGCAGATCATTTTATACTCTGTGGAGTAAAATTAGCTGTGAAAAATATTAACATGAAAACCTCTCATATGGCCTAATCTCATGGTGGATCTTAACGCCTGGTTGACAAACATTGCGGTTGGTAAATGTGTTGCTTGTAGCCCCTGAGCGTGAGAGAAAAAAGCACACCCAGGTTGTAAATTAAAAGCATAATTCGGAAAGGTTATAAAATCGCTCCTTGTTTCGGAGCTGAAACCGCTGCTGCTTTTGGACATATGATCCAAAAAATGTCCTGAGACCTGTTAATTTTTTTCAAATACAAGGTATTTGATACAAAAAATTTAGAAATGTATTCATATGTACTAGAAATGAATTATTATATAATTGTTAAAATTAACTACATTTATGTTTCGTTGTTTATTATTATAATTAAAGTATCAAATCAAATAGACATGAATATTTTTCCAATTGGATAAAATTATTTGATATATTCGAGTTATTCGAAAAGTTGAAAATCAATTATTTCCTTACCAAAACTAAACCAAAAGTCAAATAATTGGATACCCTAGTAAGTACTGAGATACTCGTATGTATATGAACTCGTACAAATGCATTTTCCTATACGTTCATTAATTTAAAGCATTTTGTTTCTTTGGGGAATTCATTTAAAAACTAAAAGACATTTTCATGACTTTTGAAGAGAATATTTAATCTAGAAAACATGCAAAATCCATTATCACAGACTTTTTAATTTTTTCTTCTCTTTTCCAAAAGATTTGCAAATCATCAACATGCATTTAAAAGATATGCAAAGTTATTTAAAGTTCTTGGATGTCTAGTGATAAATTATTATTTTAAGAAATGTTAGATAAATTGTATCCAAATTCAGTAAAAAAAAAATAAAAATGCAGAAATAATTTAAGAATAAGATATTCACGGAAGGCTGATTATCAGGTTATATGGTTGTGTAGTTATATAAGCAGCAACAAAATACGTTAAAAAAATTAATAAATGTATTTTGTTGCTGTAAATGTAACTACATAACTACATAAACTGATAATTAGTCTTTAGTGTATCTTCTTTTTCCCCATATATCACGGCGGGCAGGAAGCAACTTATTATTCCTTAAAAATGGCGACAAAAACCAAAAGCGGGGATTTTTTTGTGATGAAAAGTTTATTCAAAAGCCGTTTGAATTGAAATCCTAGCTGCTACTTTTCTTGAGATATTCACTTGTTCGATTTTTGCGCAGGAAGAATTTTTTAAATATTCAAAAGGCCAGAACCACAATTTCTTAATCATTTTTCGCATCTGTATTTTTCAGTAAATCATACAAGTATGTACATAGTTGTTTCTCTTTCTCTTTCGTTTTTTTTTTTATACATTCAAGCAAATTTACTTGTCAGAGCATTTCAAATGTGTTAATTTGTTGTGAACTATCAATGCAATCAGACGTGTTTGTTGAAGAAATTTTAATATTATATTTTTCCTATAATAGTAATTATCAATTGGAAATAAAATGTATCTTCATACTCATTTGAATCGCAAATGTGACCACGAAGAGAATCGTCGAAAAGTGTGTGCCCCTTGCGGAAAAAAATTTTCTTTCAAAATAAGCCACCAAAATACTTTATATTGAGTGTAGAACATATTTAGTTCATTTTACAAAATTAAATGAAATACCTTTTAAGTTTGCGTCTGTTTTCAAACTTATTTTAATGTTTAATGGACAGCAGACAGCGAATACCACATACCCATGCCCTTATTGCTTTATAACATTCGTGAATTAGTAGGCTTTAATCAAATATATGAAGAAAATGATTCAAAAACCGACGGTGACCAATATTTTAATTGAAAAACGTACAACAATTTGAAAGAAGATTATTTGCACTTTCAGCGTTTAGGTTGTGATAAAAAGAAGCAAAGAACGTCACAGTACAGTTAATTTTCCAATATTCGCGGAAGAGAATAATGATGATTTCGACAATACATATGTAAAAGAGAAAAGTGTTCCTCCAGAGCTCCATCTTTTCCTTGGATTTGTGAACCATCTTTTTTGGAATGGGATTGTTAAAGTAGTAGGTCGTGATAAAGCTTTATTGTGGCCCAAAAAGCTAAGTATAATTCATAAGAATTGCCAAGGCGATGCCTTTGAAGGAAATCAATGTCGTAAACTTCTAAAATAAGCGGATGCCCTACAAGATCCTATTATTTATGAGAATGTTGGGCCATATCGATTGCTGCCTTGTATCGCTTAATTAAAAGCAATAAATAAAATTGTAGAATCTTGTTTCTCTACAAAAAAAGTAGATTTAAGTGATTTCGATAAAAATATTAGCGAGCTCCGCAATGCTTTAAAGAGTACAGATGTCACTGAAACCATTAAAATCCATGTGATTTTAGATCATTTAAAACAGGCTATAATGCTCATAAATAACGATGGCTTAGGAGTCTGCTCTGAGCAAGCTGGGGAATCAATTCATAGAGAATTTGGTAAGTTTTGGGATAAATTCAAAATAAATAGGATAGAAGATTCATCTTACCAGAATCGATTTAAAAAAAGCAGTAGTTTCTTTTTCATGCCTTCATATATAAAAGTTAATTTAACAAAAAAAAAATTTAAAAAAAAACAAAAAAAAATTAAAATAATAAAAAACTTTAAAAAAGAGGTGCAATGTAAGAAACCTCCACGCGGTGCACCTTGGAAACGTGTAAAATCGGCTAAAACACTACTTCATGTTCTTTTAGAAAATTCTTCCTGCACAAAAATCGAAAAAAGTGAATATCTCAAAAAAGGAGCAGCTAGGATTTCAATTCAAACGGCTTTTGAATAAATTTTTCATCACAAACAAATCCCCGCTTTTGGTTTTTGACGCCATTTCTATGGCGCCCGTCGTGATACGTTGTTGTTTGAGTATCCCACAGTGTCATATTTTCAGTTGTTTTAAATCATTTTCATTTATTGAACTAATTTTAGTTATTAACATGTTTATTCTTAATGTTTGCTGTAAATTATAATTAAAATTTTTGCGCCCCAGGACGTATGAGTGTTAATAAAGCACTCATACGTCGCAATAACAAAATTGGAAAAAATAAATTGGATAAAGCAAATTACTGGCTGCAGTAAAAATACAGGATGATGATCATCATAATGCCTTCATATCAAACAGAAATAAAACAAAAACCATTCAAAGAAATAACATGCCAACCACCAAAATATTTAATTTTAACTTTACTGTACTATACACAAACATACATATTTACCCTCCTGCAAATAGGCAGAAATAAATTTTTGAATTACAACAGACAACAACCGCCGCTATTGCCACCAATATTAAGTTTAAATTGCTTTTAATAATCACTACCAATTTTTAAAGTAATTTGCAATTTGTTTTTGGCTCTTTGGTTTTAATAAAAACAAAAACACATTTACGCATTTATTTATTTAGTTGTTGGTGTTGGTTTTAAATTTGTTAAATACATTTCAACTTAATTTAGCCTGAGGAACTTTAAATAACTTCTAGGAATTCACAATGTACCAGATATTAATTATAAATTTTGGCAAATTTAATATTTATTATCAAAAATACTTGTGTTTTTTTATTGCCAGTAATTGCAAAATTATTGAAACAGGTTTTAATTGAATATGTGGAGGATAATAAAGTAATTAAATATATTTAATATTTAAGTGGGAGTATAATAACTGAAAGACTTTTTAGCATAATTTTAGGCAGACACAAAATTTTTACTGTATAAATCATGAAGCAATATAAAAAATTTAATAAAACTATTTTTTCCATTGAAAAAGCTTCAACTCAACAGACAATGATGCCAACATAGCCCTTTTTAAAGTACATTCGGCCCTTAATTCAAATTTTTAATATTTTTAATTAGGCTAAAGTTCATCAAATTTAATTTTCATTAAGTTATTTTTATGAAGAAAGGAATTTTACAACAAAATACGTTGACGATAAATTTGGAATAATTAAAAAAGATGATGTTGAAAGCACGTTGAAAATGTTAAACGAGTTTTAAAGACAAATTCAATTTACGATAGAAATGGAAAAAGACAATAAATTAGCATATTTAGACACTTTAGTACACAAAAAAGAAAATATCATCAAGGTAGATTGGTACCAAAAACCAATGGCCTCGGGGAGGTTACTTAATTTCCGTTCTAAGCACCCAAGAAGAATTATAATGAATACGGCGACAAACTTTATCCAAAGAGTTTTGGAAGTGAGTGACAAGGTTTTTCATAGACAAAACTTTATTACAATTAACAATATATTAGTTATGAATGACTTTCAGAAAAACTATTAAGAATTTGATTAAACACATAAGAAGCAAAAACATGTTAGAATCACTGGAAAAACCACAAAAAGTTTACAAATCAATTACATACGTTCCTGGTTTTTCCGAAAGATTAAAAAATTCCGATATTTACGACAAGGATAATTATGAATTAGCTCTATGAACAAATGACACAATTTACAAACTTTTTAGCACAGCAAAATCAAAATTAAAAACTAGGATGGCATCACACAAATCGGATTTAAAGGCAGTAAATAAACCACTGGAACAAAAAACAGCACTTGCAGCCCACTGTACATTGAGCGGACATCAACCAGATTTTGAAAATGTACAAATATTAGTACAAGAGAATAAGTACAACAGCAGATATACACTTGAAATGCTGCAGATTATAAACGAACCAGAAGAGAAGAAATTAAACTATAAGAGAGACACTGAGAACGTAACGCAGATATTTAAACACACGATAAACAAATATAAAAATAATGGACTATCAAAATGACAGTTGCAATCAAAACCTTACAGTGCAAGTGACAACAAAACTTTTAACTTAGTTTTTTATTAAAAACTTATGTTTTTATTGTTATTTGTAATTTATTGTTATTTATAACTTTAAAAGTTTTTTGTGTTTTCTATACGATAAAAATTTGTTTATATATATTTTTGAATGGATCCCCTGAAGATGAGTTGCCTCGAAATATTGGGTATATAAAAATAAAAATATTGATGATTAAAATTAAAAAAAGTTTTTTAATTTACAATAAATGACCTCAAGCCAAACAAAATAACAACCACAACAACAAAAAAGGTCAACAATACATACTGGTAACATGAAATTAATTAAAATTTATTGATAATTTTTCATTATTGACTGAAGCTGGGCTCGAACCCAGGCGTTTTTACGGACAGTTTACCCTTACATGTTTCGATTGCAACCGCTCAATCTCTTCAGAGGGGTTAGCCCTTTTGTTATCTTAATTAAGCTTCTTTAGCCTTTTGATTTTAAATACATTTTTAGTTTTTCTAGCTTTATCGAGCTGTGAAACTATTTTAAACATTTAAAAACCTGCGGCTGAGAGCGGCTAAGATTTAAAGATTTTATATGGTAACAATTCATTTTTTAAACTTAATAGTTTTGCTATAAATATATTATCATATCTTTAATCAAACGCTAAAGTTCATCAAATTTAATTTTCATTAAAATTTTTTTATGAAGAAAGGAATTTAACAAAATTAAATTAACTAAAATTCATTGATGATTTTTTATTTTTGACTGCCGCGGGGCTCGAACCCAGGCTATCACGGACAGGCTACCCTTACATGTTTAAATTTTAACCACTCAATCTCTTTAGAGGGTTTTGCTGTTTAACAATTTTTTTTTAATATATTTTGTTGCTGTTAATATAACTGCATAAAAAGATGCCCTGGTAATCCGGCTTCTGTGAATAAGAAGATGGATGACTAAGAACCGCAAATATAGTTTTACAACAACCAATGAAGATTAAGATTGTAACTGCTTCTTAAAGCTTCATTTGTACGAGTACCTTAATTGAACTGAATGTAAAATGATCCCATACTCAGTACAAGATTAAAATAAATTGTTTGGTGTTTACTTAAAAAAATATATTTTAGACCTTTTTGCGTGGCATGAAGATGTACTAAACCCTTTTTTCAATTTAGCTCTTTTTAACCCGGTTTCATATGTCTTTATGCGTTTAGTGTCCCAAAAGATGGCATCACTGGCAACAGATGGCTTATCTTCTGCACGGGGTTTATGTCCTCAATAACTTAAATGGAATGTTGCTGTGAAAACACCTGTAACTTATTATCACAAACAAGACAACATTTTACGTTTGTACAAACATTTTGCATAATTAATTGGAGTGCTTGCTTGTTCGGACAAAAGTTTGAAGAAATTTTTGATTTTTACTACAAAAGTGTTAAATATGTGCGGTGACAAGTGCTAAATTTTAACATTTTAATGCAAATTTTGACTAGTGAAAAAGGCGAAGCATAACGAAAAGACGAGACGACACGTTTCTGAATAAAATTTATTGAAAATTTAATAATTATGTTTGTGTCATTTCCCAGTAAAAACTTCGCCTACAAAAAATGTGTTGACTCATCAGAAAAACATAACAGCACTACCTACAAGTGTTGCCAATTTAGCAATTTTTCACCCTCTTTAGCCATTTTTGTTTAGCCATAAAATTTTTTTGCCGTTTTTCTATAAAAAGAATAATTTTTATTTTGTTATAAAAATTTATATAAGTAAAATAAACATTTTGAACAATTAAAACGCCTTTAATTTAAATCACAACTTTTACAAATGTTGAAAATCGCTATAAACTATGACGCTGAAACATCTTTCAAAATAAAGGAACAGTATTCCACTATTAAATTTATAAAATGGATTAACACAAACATCGCTTTTCTTTCTGGTTGCAAGTATTTCAATAAATTGATGCAGGCGGTAACAAAATTGTTTTAGAAATTTCAGAATTGACTATAAAGTTGCTCTCACTTCCATGGTCTAATGCTGAAGTAGAAAGGGTGTTTAGCCAAGTAAACATCCTTAAAAGTAATTTGAGAAATAGGTAACATTAAGCAACCCTTAATTCGATTTTATCAATTATGTAAATATTTTTACCATAAAAATACAATATTTATACCACCACCACAATAGTGGAGAGGGTACTATGCGTTTGTGCTGATGTCTGTAACACCTTAAAATATTGGTCCTTAGCCGACCTTTACGTATACCAATTAACTCAGAATCACTTTCTGAGTCGAATTAACGATGTTTGTCCGGCTGGCTGGCTGTCCATGTAAACGTTGTGCGCAAAGTACAGGTCGCAATTTAGAGATTATTTGATAAAGTTTGGTACAAAGGTTCTAATGTGGTATAGGGTATCATAAATTCGGGTTTAACCGACTATACTTTCTTACTTGTTTTTGATTGTAGATCTGGACTCAAAAGGGTGGGTAAATGTTGTCGTGATTATGATTATTTGAGACTAATGAGTGATTCCTATGAGATGAACAATAACGACATCTAATTTTTTAATATTAATTTACATTTATTCTTATTTAACAAATTGATCTTAACTCACAATTTCATCGTTAACAACTTTAAATGAATTATTTTTGTTTTGTTATTGAATTTTAATGTGTTTTTATTTAAAGCTTTTGGTCACCAAGTTTTGGCAACACTGCTACTGACAATTCTACTGAAAAAACCAATGAATTTTACAAGGAATGTCCCAAAATGAACGCATTCAGCAGTAAGCCATTATTTGTTTTACCTAAATGCATCCAGAAAAAAGTAGTTGTAGAAGTTGTTATAGATGTAGTTATAGAAGAAAGCTACAAAATAATGAGTTATAGAAGTTATTCATTTTGAAAAAGTAAGCGAAGTTTTTACTGGGTTATTCACAAACGGAAAGTTAGAGTTTTTAAAATTTCATTATCAAAATTTCTTCAATATAAAAAAGAGCAGCGAAGGAACTTTGAGCACCGAAGTTTGTTCTAAATACGTATAATGGATTTCCAGAGAAGGCTTGAGTGTTTCAACAATGGTGATTTTTATTTGGAAAAAAACGACCGTCCAAGTTAACGAAAAAAATTGTAAAATTATGAAATAAAAGTACTTGCCAAATTCTTCGAACTCAAGCAGTAATTTTTAAACGTTTGCAAAGACCAGAATTCACCTAAAACCAAGGCAGTTGGCCAACACACGAATTGAAGCTAAGAGGCATTAAAAATGATTTTGAGTGTCTTAAAAGCAACTTGAACGCTTTAAAAGCAAAAAGTAATTTTTAAGTTACTTCCTAGTAAAAACTTCGCCTACTTTTTCAAAATTAATAGCTTCTTTCACTCATTATTTAGTAGCTTTCTTCTATAACTACTTTTTTCTGGTTGTATGTAGGTAAAAAAAATAATGAATACCTTTTAAATGCGTTTATTTTGGGACATCCCGTGTAAAATTCATTGGTTCTTTCAGTAGAATTGTAAGTAGTGCTTTTATGTTTTTCTGATTACTCAACACATTATTTTGTAGGTGAAGTTTTTACTGGGTTACGATTAAAAATGGATCCGTTGCGTATGTAAAAAATAGCCAAAACAACGTCAAAGCTGCATGTCTATGGCGCCAAGGTAATACTTTGTTTTTGATAAGACCAAAATGGACTCATCTATTAAAAGCCACTTAATCGAGCCATACCATAGATTCGATTAAAACTAGCATTGGTGGAAATACGCCTAGTGCATGTGACCAGACAAGTCGAAGATCGATCATTCGCTATGGCCCGCAGTTAGAGGGCTTAAATTAAACTTTGACTCAAACATATCTACCCATAACATATTTATAGGCAACCATAAGAGGTTGTGGCTACTTGGTGAAGGACTAAAGCAAAATATGATTGCTGGTGACAATATTATGGTTAAATTTACAATAATATGTTTACAAATTTTCGTTAAAAATAGTTTTGTTTGAGATGACCATATAGGAAAATGCAGGGTTTAAAAAACTGCAGTCGAAACCAAAAAGTGTCGAACAAAAAACGAAAATTTGTGAACAACTGTTTTCATTTAATTAATTAGAAGTAAAAGAAAAATTTTTTTTTTTTTTTTTTGCCAATGACAAATAAAGAAGTGGAAGAAATAGCAGTTTTTCTACTTTGAGTGCAGTTTTTTAAACGCTGGGAAAATGTTTTTTCTCTGGGTGTAGGCTAGTTGGTAGAAAGCTAGTCTGTCAATGCGATAGTTGCGGGTTCGCTTACCGCCAGAGGCTATTGGCTATATTGCTACAACTAGCTGAAGGGTTGAGTTAATATTGCTCGATTAGTTAAGTTATTTATAACTCATAAAAAATTAAATAAATAAAAAAAATATTCCAAAAGTATTGGCTGAATTTCGGTTGAATATAAAATACCCATTCCACCAAAGGTGGACGGGTTCCCAGCTGCAAGCTTTTGGAGGCCTTCATTTATAAGGAATTCTGTAAGACCTTCCTAGACCTTTTTTTTAATATCCATCTTTTCAGCAAGGTCTTATGAAAGGCCTAGCTGATCCTTCTACATATATAGGCCTACAATGAGACCTGCTGATGACGGCCTGCTGAAGAAGGAAAAGCAGAAGGCATTGATTGGCCAGAACATCGTGTGTAAAAAATGTGTGTTTATGGAATGGGGTAGTAACACAACGGGAAAACTCAGAAGACCTTCTTACTTCAGGCCTTTTTAAAGACTTGCTTAAAAATTTTTTGATTTAATAACTTTCTAACAGCCAAAGAATGCCTCATTGATGGCCTTGGCTCATTGGTATAAAAGATAGGATACACCTTCCACACTAGCTTCTATGAGAAGAGAGTAGAGAAGGAGTAACATTTTTTATATTGTTTTTTTTTTTTTGCACAAGCATTATTATATACCTGCTAAGGAATCGAGAGCGGAAGGCCTACTCCGCAATGACAACATGTGTAAAAAAGATATGAGTATGGAATGGAGCGAGCAGGTTTTGTATATCTAAAGTAGGAGTACAGAGACTTTCTGGAAGGCATTTGTACTCCTTCTTTTTTTTCCGCTAGGAAGGCCTGTGTCTCAGAAATAAGGGCTTCCAGAAGGTTTGTTTACTACTTCGTTTTCCGCTGGGTTATTGTGGATTTGTACTGATGTATGAAAAAATAAAAGTATTGTTTCTAGACCCGTGATGTCCAAAATGTAAACTGTGCTTGTATTGCTTCATATTAGTATTAGGAAATCGAGAGATAAGTTTTCTTAATAAAAATATACGCACTTTTCGCTTGATAAGTGACGACTGAATTTTGTACTGTCGTGGACTAAATGAAAAATCATAAGAATGCGTGTGAGGAATGTTTTGTATGGGCGTCAATGTTTAAGACCGAAATTTTAGTGTACTGGCCGACCTAATCCATTTCTCTGGCTAGTAAACACTAAGCAAAGTCTTCATTTCTAGATTACAGTCGATTGGGTCGACTGCTGGACATGCTAGTTTTGCAATTAAAACAACTGAACGGTTTATCACAAAGGGAATGAACTGAAACGCGTTTATAAAGTAAAACGTAAAAATGAAATATCGCTTAAGATATAATCGCATTAAAATTGCTTTATTTCAGTGTTGATTACAGCGTGTTTTTTACGGTTCGGATCGAAACACAGTTTTCTAAATTTGTTTTCTACATATCGTCAGCTCATTACTGGTTAGGCGCATATCATGGTAATTTCACCATGATATAATATCTCACTCACTTTAGATAGTTTTCAGAGGAATCTGAAAACCCAGTGCCCGGGAAAAACTTGTAAGTTGTAAGCTGCCTAAACAGTCAAACAGAGGAATCGTTACTGGTCATTCCCAAGTGAATGAAAGTCAGATAACTTTTCGAACTACGTGCACCTGTGTTGAACCGTTGAACCAAGCCCCAAAAATTAACTGTTTGCGTATCATAACCTTTTTGGCACTAAGTTATTTTTCTTTTTTCCAAGTTAATATATCAAATAAAAAAACAAAAAAATGTTGGTTAATTTATTATTAAAACATTTAAAATACATTTTATTTGCATGATAATAAAAAAGGTCACTTCAAACTTTTTAACAGACACAAACACATACAAGCCGACTTTAAATATTGAAAACATTTATCTTAAAAACTGTCATGTTGTACTTTGTTATTGTTACTAAATAAATAAAAGTCTCTTGATAACAAGAATTAAATAAAATAGAAATGATGGCCGTAGAATGATAAAGGCAAAATAATGATGTCTGCATAACAATTTTCTTGTATAAAATACTCCAACTCATGCATACCTTTTCAGGAGAAAATATGTGTCAGGGAACGACAAATACATACAGACAATCAAATAAAAATAAAAAATTAAATATTCTTTTTTGGATCTTAAATAAAATTTATTCCAAGCAGAACCACTGACCCAGATAATATTGTTTCTTTTACTGGATTTTCTATTTTCCTTTCATTTTTCTTGAGAGTCCATTTGTTAATTTTAATGATATAGAATTTATATTTTTTGACACTTGTCTGTCATTTTGACACTTTTGCACCCAGAGGATTTAAACAAATTTAAGGTTAATTTTCAAATGGAAACTAAAATGGAGAAAAGAGCTTTAAAGTTAATTTTTGTGTAATAGAGCAGACAGGGTATCATCTGCGCGGGTGTTAAGGTTGAGCAAAAAGAATAAAGTGTCCACATGTGTTTACGATTTTACACCATTTCTAGACGTGTTTTATAATAGATAAATTTGCAGAGAAACAATAAGTCATGATCCCAGACTAATCAATCAATTTGATTGCAAAAAATTTAAGGACATTTTAATCAATTTACTAGTAATTATTGTTAGCGCAACAATACTATGATTAAATTAGTCTCTTAGATGTAGACCGCAATCATATTAAGGTTGCCAACATTATTGTTAATTTTAACACCTTATATGCTTAAAACTTAACAATTACATGTTATGGTCATTTAAGCAACCATATAATTATTTGTGGTAAGCATATAAATAATTGCGCAACATAAAAACCATGTGCATTCATAACATACTTGCGGTCCCCATAAAGACCACCGATTGCACTTTACATGACTGCAGTAACAATAATTTATGTACAAATATAAAAAAATATTTGTGTAATTCATGACTATTTAAAAACAAACAATAAGGACTTGACAACAGAGACCTGCGCCGTCAAGTTTTGTCAATTATTGCCGGCGGCGGCTCAAAGCCGGCGTAAGCCCACTTAAACTTAGGCCAATTTAAAAACTATTTTTTTTACCAACTTTCATATTTTAGTTTGAATAATAAAATTAATTTGCATATATACTTATTTTAATGCTTGTGGACTATTATCTATTCCTTAATGAGATTTTAAATTTTTACCGCAAAACCTTTGAAAATATACAAGGACTATATCTTAATCATTAGCATTTTTATTTATTAAAAAAAACTGTTTTTATTAAAAATAAAAAGAATGGAAAAACATTTTTTCAAGTTTTGGTTATGCATTTCTTGTAGGGAATATTCGATTAAATGACTGTGACCGGCGGCTGATTTTAAGCCGACTTTAGTCGATAAATTTTCGGCGGCGGCGGCTGTTAAAATAATCGGCGGCGAGGCTCAGCCGACTTAAGCCGTCAAGGAGCAGGTCTCTGCTTGACAATCGGAGAACGTATGTCGTGGACTATTTGACTTCAATTCTTAAGTTAGCTTGATCTTGCATGGGTGTAAACCAAGATCTTAACTCAAAACGCAATAAAGTGGCCTTGGCGCTACCAAGGCTCTTAAGCACGCCGCGGAATCGACTGACTTGGATCGTTTGCAACGGACGCCTGAACGGCTATTATCGTCACTTCCACGAATCCGTTGTCAGGCTTAATTGTTTACACTAAACTTGTTATTGCTAGGGCGAGAATAACTAGCGAACATTGGAGTTACCGCTCTTAAAGTTGAGGTCACCAACTCTGAATTTCGGTAGTACATTTTTGCATACTTTGTTCATTCGTGTACTTAACCATGATGAAAATTTTGAGTTTACTGAAAAAAAGGAAAGTAACAGTTAGCTGATCAGTGAAATAGTGCGTTTACAAATTGAATTCGAAGTTGTCAAGTACCTATGGCAAAACCCTTTATTTATTTTTTTATATTTAATTTTACGCAGCAGGAATAACTGAACACCTGTGTTTATCATTTGCCTAAAATTGAAATTATATTTATCTTAATTCAATGGAATTGCTTAAAGACGAAGGCCAAAAGAAGATATTTAATTTTCCTCTTTTTCTAAAAAAAAATTCTTTTATGACTTTTTAGAAATGGTGTAAAAAGTTCCATGTTGTTTACCTTGCAACTTTTGTAACTCTCTAAAGTATTATTTATATAAACAAACATATAAACTAAAAAATTTTTTGGACCATCCAAAAAAATAGTTGTAGCACTTTGCCACAGTCACTTGTCGAAGTGTTAGTGGCAGTTGCATGTATGTAGATAGAAATGTTTGTATGATGGCATAAGCATTCTGCTTGAACTGTGTCATAAATTGGCACTACCAACAAACAAAACAAAGCAAAATAGAAAACAAAAGTTTTTCTTGTTTTGTCCCTGCCACTTAAATCTCTTGTTGTTGAGTGACAGAAGGTACAAAAGTCCTTGTTTGCCATTCAAAGTTACTTAGATATTTAAATGCATATGTCTGTTTGAAGGTCCGTCTGTTTGTTTTGTTTAGTAATGTTTGAGATAATTCGTCACTTTTTTGTTTTAGACAAGGAAAAGAAAGTTTTACTCTCTAGTTTTTAATTTTTTTCATTAGACATGAAGTTGACATTTTAAGTTTTTAATATTAATATTTCACAAACATTTATAAGTGAATTAGGTTTTACTTTAATATAAATATCATCATATACATATATACTAAGCATATTTCTTCTTTTTTTCGGCAGCTAAGGTGGTTTTACACGATATGTAATTAGGGGGGTACTTGTCAAATGTCCCACTGTAAAACGCATACGTGTCTTGTAAACCAAAAAAAAAGTTGATGCTCATAAATTACATGTAAATAGACAAAGTTCCTTCATGTTACGTGTCGTCTAAGAAAATGTCTTTCTTAAATAACAGATCGAATTAGCAGTGTAAAATTTTCAATTAGAGCGTGTTCTATTTTGATCTGACAAACAATCTGACATCAGCAGTTTTGCAAGTCGTTTACTGTGGCGGCATATATCATTATTTGTTTAATTATTTTCACATATTCTTTAAAAGGCTGTAGGAAAAATCGCCCAAAGAAAAATGGCCAAAAAAGAAAATGAAAAATCGCCCAAAAACTTCCATGTAAAATTGGGCCTGAATTCATATGAAAAGTGACCCGAAATTTTTGGGCAATTTTTCGTAATTATTGGGTGATTTTTCGTGTTTTAAATTTGGTGATTTTTCATTATGAAAAATCACCCAAAAATATTGTATGAAAAATAGCCCATTTTTTCGGGCTATCTTTCATTTTTAAAATTTCGTCCAAATCTTACATACTATTTGGCTAAATCATTCATTATCATTATACTTCGAATTCCTAAATGTTATTTGTAAAAATAACGGGGCATATTGCAAAAAGGTGGCATGTCATAACGTCCAGTGTCAAAGTGTCCATGGACTTTATGACACTTTTAAAAGTGTCAGAATGTTCATCACAGCAGTGTCATAAAGTCCGTGGACGTTATGTCACTTTGTAGAGTGTCATAATGTCCACAACATACTTACAAACTCGAAAGCATAGCCAACCTTCGGCCGTGCGCATCCTCTTTGATAAAACAAGTACCGGCTTCGATAACTAAAGCTTCTCTGCACAGCAGGCCTTCGGCCGGGAGCTAGGATTTTCTCCTCTATGGTATAACAACTACTGGCTTCGCTAACTAAGGCTTCTCTGCGAAGTCGGCCTTCGTTCGGAAACAAGGCAGATTTTAGAAGCATTACATAGCGAAACCGGTACTTGTTGTATCATAAAGGCAAAAATCCTTGCGCCCGCCCAAAGGCCGTCCGCGCAGAGAAGCTTAAGTAAGCGAAGCCGATCTTTGTTATACCATAGAGGAGAAAATCCTTGCGCCCGGTCGAAGGCCTGCTATGCAGAGAAGCTTTAGTTAGCGAAGCCGGTTTTTGTTATACCATAGAGTAGAAAATCCTTGCGCCCGGCCGAAGCCCAGCTATGTTTTGAGTAATTAATTATAACTATGCAGTGATTAATTAATTTATATTTAACTATTGAAGAGTGCACAAAGTTTGGCGGAGGGCTCAAATAAGTATTACTGTCCATACTGCCGAGCAGCTGTTGAAGATACAATGCAATTTTTTACATAAAACTTACATTTGTATGTAACTAAATTTATATGAATAATAAACACTTTTTTGCAAATGGGGTAATTTTTCATGTTTTTTTCTTTTGGAAACAATTCTTTTTTGCTTTTTGGGTCATTTTAAATTTTTTTTTTTTTGACCTTTTTCGTTTTTCTTGGGCAAAATTTCATATTTAACTTTTTGGGTCATTTTTCATGTTATTTTCGGCGATTCTTCATTTGGACGATTTTTAATTTTTTTTTTGTTGGGCCATTTTTCTTTGGGCGATTTTTCCTACAGCCTCTTTAAAAATACAATTAAAAGTGAATGAAAACATAAATATGTAAATAGTTTGCTGTAATGAAACATTTAAGGTTATGTCAAGTAACACTAAAAACGAACGTGTGAAAGCAAAAATTATAAACCTTCTGTATTTGTTAATTCCAACAGAAATGTGCAATTAGATATGGACTTTACATCTGACAAGCCCACGGCAAAAAAAAATATCGTGTAAACCCACCTTTATTAATGTGAAATTTCTTTTAGTAATTTTGGGATTTTTTTGTTGATTTTTGTTACATGCAAAAAGTTTTAATTTCATGAGTAGTACAAATATTTCTATTATTTAGAATTGTCTTTAAGTTCTTTCAGCAAACTGTTTATATTCTTTTTATTTAAAATGATAATTATGTCTACACTAGGGTGGAGCGTCAGCATATTTTTGTGAATTTCAATTGCACTTTAATTTTACATTAAAATATTGGGACCTACTGCGGCATCAAGATTTTTAAAATAAGATAAAATCGATTTGTGAAATATCATATCGCACATTTACTTCAACATGGTAACAAATCTTAAAAATTAAGTTTTTGGAGTAATTGATGCAGTATTGTTCGGTATGTTTCAGTCTCTATTTGAGTTGTTTCTACACCCGGAAAAAAAATACCAATGTTTAGGGATGAAACGATACGAGTAAATGCAAGTACATATTCGATACTTTTATATCAGTACCAAGTATTTTTGTAATCGATACTTAGCAACCGAATACCAAGTAGTATCGGTAAAAAAATACTCGGTAGCGGTCAAAAGTAATCGTTACACTTTGGTATTGAAATTAATCTTAAATGTTTGATTATTTACCAAAGTTGGAGCAGCAGTAACGGTATCAAGATACCGTTTGACCAGTAAACACCTATAAACCACATAAAGTCTAGGTCCATTTCCTCAATTTCTGGCTACAGGAAGTTCGTTATCATCTCGCGATAGCGAACACCATTCACGGTATTTGCTCGATAACGCCGCCAGCTGCAGAACTAACTGGGCGAGCATGCACATATGTTTCTTACAGACCCGGTTTGCTGAAATCTGGGAACAATTCTCCCGATTGTGGAAATGTTTGATCGATTATACTGACAAAAAAAATCATGATGTGCACGAAATGCATTTTTATTGAACGCCCATTTTCGTAAAAGGCTTTAACAATTTTAACGCGTTGCACAATTGTTTACCTTTCCTATATGTGCAACACTTTCGAAGTTAAAAATGAATGTATGAAGAAAAAAAATATTTTTTGCCCAAAAAATTTAAATTTTTTATTTTTAATTCATAAAAAATCCAAAACAGTAAAAAAAAAGTTTCAAGTCCTATTACTTTCACGTGAAGTCGCATAACCTATGAAATAAATGAGACTTAAATCATGAAAATCGATGAACGCGTTTCGCTTTTATTAACAATTAAGTGAAGGTATGCATTTCAAAAATTTGCTCGAGATATGCACAAAATTCTTTGCAAAAACATTTATGACTTTTTTTTATATACGAAAGCTGATTAAAAGTGACGCATTCAACAATATTTTAATTGACGCTGAATTGAATGCATGGCAGGCAATCAAAGAAGTAATAGAAGGCTTGTTGGGAAAGCATCGTTCTACAAACTACGATGTTTCTGTCGCAAGGATGTTAAGAGCATTCTCGGAAATTGGTGTCCACATGTCCTTGAAAATCCATTATTTACATCATCATCTGGACTACTTCAGCAAACAATTGGATACTGAATCTGATGAACAAGCTATGCCATTTGAAATGAGGTAATACTGATTTTTTATTTTTTCAAACTCATTTTAATAAAACAAAAACTTACAGATATAGAGGCAAAAAGTCGCCGAGTGCAATAATTGCGGAAATTTGCTGGTGGAGTAAGCGTGTGTGGCAAGACAAGGATGATCTTGATGATAAAGAATTTTCAGGAGATGCAGAAGGGCCAACAGTGGAGTCACACATTGACATTATGTGTGGTTCAGAAACTGATGATAGCGATGAATGCGATGCCACTAGTCCCGAACAACCACCATCGAAAAAGTCTAGGCAATATTTATTAAAATAAATAAAAATAAATAAATAAAATAAAAATAAAAAGTTATAAAAATGTTTACTTAATTTTTTTAGTAGTTTATGGCCAGAAGTCTGGAGTTATTGGGGAAAATTTATAAAAAAGGCGATAAATGACACTTTTTTGAATAAAAACAAATATTAATATTCTTGTCAAAATGGAATACCTTCACTTAATTGTAAATAAAAGCAGAACGCGTTAATCGATTTCTATGATCTATGTCGCATTTTGTTTATAGGTTATGTGGCTTTACATGAAATTAATAACACTTGATTCTTTTTTCCGTTCTGGATTTTTTATGAATTTAAAAAAAAAAATTTTAATTTTTAGGCAAAAAAATATTTTTGTTTCTCCACAAACTTATTTTTACCGGCAAAACTGTTGATTATAAAGAAAAACGTTATATAAACGGATTAAAGAAATTGTAATTCTAAATTTTTTTGAGTTTGTTTTAGCAAAATCGGACAAGTGGTTCTCGAGTTATGTTAAACTACGTTTTTGCCAAAATGTTGCAACTAAGCGAAAAAACATCAAGATAAGGAAAAAATTTAAAATGTCATAAAAAAAACTGACACATACGAACGCCAAACCCTTTGAGGGTTTCACTATACTGACCTAGTACCATCACCCTGACTTGGAATTTCTCACCCCCCAAACAATAATCCCAAAAATGTTCCATAGTGTTATCAGTTTATATTAACAGCAACGAAATAAAGGGTCGTTAAATTTATAAGAGACGATGTTGAATGTGAACCACGCCTAAATGTCTAGTTTTTTTCTACATTTCATTAGATAATTCTCAATTTCAGACTAACTCAATTTGAACCATTGAAAGATACACAATCAAGCAACGCGTTAAAGCTATTCAGGTTTATTATGAAAATGGGCGTTCAAATCAAAATGAATATCGTGCACTTTGTGATTTTTTTCGGTCAATATAATCGTCCAAGTGTGCGTACAATCTGAAAAATCACGTAAAGTTTTGAGCAAACCGGGTCTCTAGGAGATGTAAAAACACCAGTGCATGCTGCTGTTCGCGATAGTGTGGCTGAAGAGCCGTCCACCTCAACTCGTCGTCGTGTCCAACAATTGCGCCTCTCACGTTCGTCGTTGATGAACATTATGCACAGAGACTTGCATTTATACGCTAACAAGGTGCAACTCTGGACCATTCCAAGCGTCGGCAATGGTCAGAATGGTGGCAAGAAAAGGCAACAGTGGATGATCAATTTTCGAAGAAAATCATCTTCAGTGATGAGGCACATTTTCACCTCAGTGGATTCGTCAAAAGGCAGAATTGCCGCATTTAGGCGAACTATAATTCAAGAGTGATTGTCCAAAAAACCAATGCACCCACAAAAAGTGACTGTTTAGTGGGATTTATGGGCTGGCGGCATCATCGAGCCGTATTTTTTTTCCAAAATGAGGCCGGTTAGGCAGTAAATGTAAATGGTGTTCGCTATAGTGAGATGATAACGAAATTTTTATGCCCCGAATTGGAAGATACGGTTGTGGACGATATGTGGTTTGCCACACAGATTACGAAACCATGGCTTTTTTGAGCGACAAATTCAATGACCGTGTTATCTCACGTGGTGGCGATGTCAGTTTACTGCCAAAATCATGTGATTCGACACCGTTGGACTTCTTTTTTTGAGGTTATTTGAAAGAAAAAGTGTACGTCGTTAAGCCAGCAACAATTCAAGAGCTAAAGGATGAGATAATTCGGCATATTGACAGTAAAGAACCTCAATTATGCCTCAGCGTCATCGTAACACCATAACAATATTAGCATAATAAAAAGAAATGACAACAATTTCTTAAATAATTTGTGTTTAATTCAAAATCAATATCGGCCCTTAACCACCCTTTATATTTATTTATTTTTTTAATGTATTTTATTGCTGCAAAGACAACTACATAAATAAATGATAATCAGACTTCCGGAATCACCCCTTTGGAATTTTTACAAGACAAAAAACAAACATTTAAAAATCAAATAAATGTTTAAAAACAATTAAAAGATTAATTAAAATTAACTTAAAAACGGTTCAGTAAATTTTTTTTAATGATTTAAAATATTTTAGTTAAAATCTTTCATGAATCTCTCAAATTAACGCTTAATTCAGTTTAATTAAAATTTTTGTTGGGCAGTTTTAGTTTTTCTAATTAAAAACTCTCTTCTGAAAAAAATGTAAATTACTGTTCTTTTTTTTACTCTACACAGAAAAAATTATTTTTTCAATTCAAACAAAAAATTTGTAGAATCAAACAATTTTTTGTCTGAAATCGGTCCTATAAGCAAATTTGCATATTCAATTTATTTACATTTTGTTTATTGAAAAAAAAAAATTTGATTTTTTCAAACAAATAATTTAACTGAATCAAACAAAAAGTTTACTGAAATTCATATAAATTTCAAACAAATAATTTTGCTGAATCAAACAAAAAAGTGTTTGCACAAGCAATGACGCGCACACAAGCAAGTACTGTAGGAGAAGATGAAGGCAGAGCAGAGCGGCCGGCTGGCATGGAGACTAATTTTTTTGTTTGAATAATTTTTGAACGAAGTCTTATTGATATACACAATAGGGGTATTTACACCGAACTTGTTAATTTGTTACTCGGTAGTTTGTTAATTTGTTAAAGTTACCAACTCTGAACGACCCCCTTTTTAAGACTTTGTTAGTCTGGTATCTTTCGTAGTAAAACAGCTGATTTATTGTTCTGACACAATTTATTATTCTGGAAAAAATAAAACATGCCACGAGAAAGTGTAAAAAAAACAATTGTAAACCACAAATAAAGTTTTCTGACGGTAAGTGTTGGTTCACACACGTCAAGTTTGACTCGTCAAGTCTTGAGTTTTTAGGAGAGAGGGGAAAAGAAATGGCCTTCTCTTTTCCCTTCTCTCCTAAAAGATCAAGACTTGACGAGTCAATCTTGACGTGTGTGAACCGGCACTAAGTAGACAAGATTTATCTTTTTTATTAGTTACCAACTAACAGTTGTTTTATCAGGGGTGCCGTATCGTTAATTTGTTAATTGTTATTCCGGTAGCGCGTTAAATATACAAAAACAAAATGCGTGTAAAAAAGTAACGATTAACGACTAACAAACAAACAAGCTCGGTGTGAATACCACTAATGTTTTTCTTCATCACATACTGTTGCTGTATCCTTTCATTTGCTAAAGAAGAAGAAATCTAACCAAAAACGGCGGCTATGTTTTTCGTCATCATTCTATTTTTCTATTTGATGTATTTAACTAAACAGTTTGAAAAAAAAAAACAAAAAATTAATTTTGTTTCTTATAATGTTGTTGTTGTTTCTGTTGTTTAAAAAGACTGAAACGTTGTTTTACCTGTTATTTGTTTGTGTTTTTACTACAAATCTCGTCACGCTATTTTATCATCTTTCTTATTGTTGTAATTTTTTAAAGTGTTCAAATATAGACTGTATGTGTTTTTTGTTGTAGTTCTTATATTTCACATAAAGAAGTGTTGCTTACGATCAAATAAAAAATGCAAAAAGACAACAACATTAAAAAGCGTTAAAATTTTCATACAAAATTATGAACGCGTATATTAAATTTTTGGATAGTTGTCCACATTTTTGTTGGTTAAATAAAAATCAAACAAAAATATTAATTGAATCAGTAAAAAAATTTGTAGAAATAATCGGCAATAATTTTTTCTGTGTATCATTTGCTTCATTAATTACAAGGTTATTTCAGGGTGGTTTGAGTTTTGTCAAAATTGTTTTAATATTTTTTAATTTATTTGAAAACATATTTCAAATGTGGTTTAAATATTTCCAAAAAATGTTCATTTATATTAAGTGGGAACAGAAAAAACATTAAATAATTTCGACAAGATTTTCTTTTGTTAAACAAAACCCAAACATGCTTTCAAAATAATTTTGTTGATAAATTATACTCGTACCACGTAACGTATGAGTATTATGAAATATTTTAATAATATAAACCAACATACTTACATACATACTTATTTATACATGTAGTTAGTATGTAGTAAAGCCCTGCACGAATGCATTTGAAAGCCGTTTCGAATCATTCGTTTGTTTTTCAACTCGTGATTGTCGATTGCATTTTGCTAACGAATCAAACTCTGTATTGTGAAAAACACATAAAGCACGAAAAGAATATAAACACACAAATGCAAATGAATTTAAATTTGTGTGTTATAAACGACCAAATACGAAGTGTAAAGAGCACGAAATTTACTCCATGAAACAACGAATCAAACGAATAACACAAACTACACCAACTCAAACGAATCGCACGAATCAAACGAATCAAACGATTCAAACCAAACAACAGTTACAAAATAGATGATAAGAATTATCTTTTTTTTATTATTAGGTATGACTAGTAAATTTGTATTGAGCAAAAAAAAACAAATGAAGATGCAAGATATTTTTATACAATGTTTAAGTTTTTATTTTAAATTATTTTATTCAAAAGTTACAAAAATATATTTTGAAATATTTTATTAAAAGTAAAAAAGAAATGAAAAGCTAAATTCAATTAATTGCAAAATTAAGATAAAAATAATATAATGAGCAAAATGGTTTAAAATATATATTAATTTGTACAGTTTAAAAGTTCATTTTGTATTTCAGTTGCTTCTATATTTGAATGAAGAAACATTATGGCATTTATAGAAGCACCGTTTGAAGCAATGCTGCATCTTTTTTCAGAAATCAAATTCCGAGCTACTGAAAAAACTCTCTCTGAAGCTGCACTACTAGCAGGTGTTGCTAATATTTTACAGCTCACTTTGTAGAGAAGTGGAAATTCATTTTGATGTAAGTTCCACCATTGCAAAATGTTGAAATCTTCATTAATACTAACATTTAAGCTTTCATACATTAGCAATTCATTGGATACTGCATCAAGTTGTGTAGTATTTTCAGTCGGTGGTAAAAAATCAGAATATAATTCTATGAGATGGCTAGATATTGCTGTTTCACTTTCAAATCGATTTTCTGATTCATGTTGCTCTTGAAAGTGTTTTCTCATAATGTGCATGCATTTGTCTTTAATCGTGAATTTTTCTTCTTCACTAAATTGAACTAATTTGTTTAATGGAGGGAAAAGAAAAACAGCAATTTTATGGTAAATAGTTAGATTCCGAATTACTATGGAATCTATCAAAATTGCTAATTTTTCTTTAAACTCTTTAGTAATTTCTAAGTCGTTGATATCAGCATTGCATTTTTTCTTTAAGCGATGGATATAAATATAAACAAGGTGTATTGTCGGATACTTTTCCCCTTCTAACTTTTTTAAAGTTTCTTCGAAAGGTTCCAAAACTTTAATCAAAGCTGTTATATGGTTCAAATGAATATTATTCATTCTATTGAGCTCGTTTTTTTGTTGCAAAAGTTTAACTATTTCGGACCAATTTTTTTCAACAGAAACAAATAAATAGTAAATTGAATTCCAGCGGGTGGGTGAAAAGCTTTTAAGGGTTGTTTGTAAATTTACATTAAGACCAGAAATTTTAAAATATTTTACGAGTTTAGTACATAAACTACATAATTCTGAAACAGCAGCTACTTCTTTCATAGCTTTTTGAATAGTATTGTGCAGTAAATGGTCAATGCAAAATATGTGGTTATTGTTCCGAAAGGCAGCGACCATGTTTGCTCCTCGATCTGTGACAATAATGGCTTTGTCATCCAGATCTAAATCGAACTCATTAAGTATTTTTATTACCTTTCGACTGATATTATCATCTAAACATATATATATATCAAAGTTTATAATAAACCTATTTATAAATATATATTATCAAATAAATAAATATTACTTGTACATTGTTCACCATCCATAGAATTAATGCCAAGAAGTCTACTAAACATATGTCCATCTTTTATGTAGTGAATGGTCACAGCTATATATGTTCTTCTAATAAAGTTATCGGTCCAAAGGTCTGATGTAAGACCAAAACCAACACTCTTCACAGAATTAATGTCAGTCTTTATTTTTTCAAAATGTTTATTGTAAACATTCATTATATTTCGGGAAATTGTTGTTGAATGTGGCAAAAGACTTCGAACATCTACATGTTCGCCGAAATTTGCGCCAACCGATAGAAGAAACTTTGCAACTTTGTGAAAGCCAGTATCTTCTACTAGTTGGAATGGTCTGCAGTTCTCCACAATCCATTCTGTAAATATCAGAGTTCCATTTTGTTTTGTCCCTGCATTTACTTCTACTTTTTTGATGTTCTTATTATTAGATGTCAAATAACATTTATGTCGAACTAAATTAGATGTAGTTGCTCCATTATATTTATAAACATTTAAACATTTTCTGCAAGCAACAACGTCCTTTATTTCTTCCTCTGACATATTTTCAACTTTTCCGAATACTTCCCACACCTTACTTCTTCCTCTTTTTGAGCTTATTTTTAACTCGCCTCTTACAATTGAATTTCTAATAACAGGCGTACTTAATGAAGTATTTGAGATACTTGGGGAAGGATTTGAATTAAATGAATCGTTTGCTGACATCTATTTTAAATATGTTTGTATACATATGTATGTATGTACATAAATATAAAGAAAAATAAACGAATTAATAAAACTAGGTAGATAAATGTAGACAAAAAATTTAAAAAAATTAAATTTAAATAAGCCAAATATTTTTAACACTAAAAAAGTATTACGTATGGAGGTATGGATGTATATTAAATTACCTTTTCCTAATTTCTTTTTCCACTTTTGTGCATAGAAATGCATTTCCCTGGTCTATTTATTCAAAAAAAAAATAATCTAAATGAGAATTATAACGTGAAAAAGTTATTTTAGTAAACAGTTAGGATATTCATAGTGATAAGTAAAATAGTAATGGTATTCACGGTGTTGGGTTACTTATACTTCAAACATCTATGCATACATTTTAATTATATCATAACATTTTACAAAATACCAAATGCGCACCTGAGTTTGCCTGCAAAAATGTATAAAGTCATTATAACAGGTCAAAGTTTCGTTAAATAGTTACCATAAATAGGTAAGGTTAACTCTTTGGGCTCGGTCATATAATTGTAGCATAAAAAGTATGCAGTAAAAATAGTGCGAAACAATAAAGTTTCATTAATACATCAATGAAACACATCTTTCTACCCAAACATGTTACCTACTGTCACATTTGCTATTATGTATATAGGTTATTTACACTTAAATTGTAGCAAAACAATCCTTTTTTTAACTTGTTTTTTTTTACTTACTTAAGAAAAGTGTTTTCTAAGAAAAAATAGCCGAACCGACGCGATTGGTACAGAAACCAAAATATTTTTACAAGCACAAAATACCAACAAATTCTTGTGGCTATTTTTTTCTTAATAATTTCTGTATTTAGGTACGTCTTTTTATCGTAGGAAAAAGGAACCCTTTTACAGGTATCAAAGAATTTTTTTTTTGTCATCATAAAGTTTTTTTCTGTCAAGATGAAGCAAAATAACATAGCATCCGCTAGACATGTAACTTGTCGAAGTCACATCGACGACTGAATTGATGATCATAAAAATATGTGTTAGTAGTGGTACGCACAACTGGGCAAAGAAATGGAATTCCCTGTTATAGAGTCTATAGACTCACAATTGTTGTGTGTTATGTTTTGTTTCACATCGAATCATACATTGAGTTGATTTGTTTTTTAAAATCAAACTACTGCTTAACAACGAGTTGTTTGAAACGAGCTACTGTTAAAAGTTGATTCGGTTTTTCATTGTGTATCATTCGAATTGATTTTAAAAAAAGAACTCAGTATTTGACACAACAATGAGTTGGTGTGGAGAAATGTGAAAAAGAAACGAATGCATTCGTGCAGGGCTTTAGTATGTAGTACACATAATTTTCTACCATTTGAAAAAATCATAAAATTCAAAAAACTGAATGAAATAACACACAATGATGATGAAAGAACATATTTCACTAAAAGTATACAAAACAAAAATTTAAAGAGGAGTTTCATTGCAAAGGAGCTAAAGTCAGCAACCAATTTGCTTTAAAATTTTTTTATTTTGGGTCTCTTGCTTCCATATGAAATACCACATCTACACATGTGTATACAAATATAAATATGTAACCACCCAGCGGTAAATATTGAAAGGACCGCAAGTGGCAGGCCTTTCTAAAAGATTCACTCCGCATGATATCCTGCCTTCAGAAATATGCCTTCTAGAAGGTATAAACTTCTTTTTAAAAGACCTTCTAAAATATTCAGTACACATTCGCTACTCCCTTCTTTGAGAAGGGAGAAAGGAAGGTGTTCAGTTTTATTTACTTTTTATTTTTAGTGACCTTCCTTACTCCCTTCTTTGGGAAGGGATCGAAGTTGTTTTTAAAGGAAGTGTGGAAGGCCTTGCGCCCAATGATAACCTGTGTAAAAAATTAATAAGTATGGAATGCAGCGAGAAGGGCTTCCGACTGCTGGTGACTGCTAAATAAGGCCTTCTGTTAGGCCTCTTTACTCATTCTAGTTACCGCTGGGCATGATCATGTGCATGTATTTGCTTTTGTATTCATATGAGCAAAATTAAGGGTTACATGGTAAATTTTTGAGGTTTAATTAAAGTGCGAGAGTGAGGGTGCGGTTAGATGTTTGTGTATGTGGTTGATGAACTATTTTTTAAATCTTTTCTTAGTGAAATAAATAAAAAAGTGCACACACACACACTTCAATACAAACACACTAGAATCTGGTTAGTGTAAAATTTGAGGTTTCCTTGTCTTGTTAATACTTAAAACTTTTGAAGGAAAGAAAACTGTAAAGAAAAAAGGAAAATCTTTTTAAAGTATATAAATTTCTTTCATTTAGTAAACTCTGTTCAAGGTTTTGAGTTAAATTAATGATATAGAATTCATCAAAAGAAAACTTCAAACTTTACATGAAAGTAAAAGATTTTTTTCCTAAAAAGTTATAAAGTTTAAATTAAAAAAAAAAAGTATTTATTAAAAAAATATTAAAGATGACTTTTTAGTTGAATTGTTACTTAAATGTCAATGAGTTTTTTTTTAATAGAACTTTTAAAATGTCTGCACCCGGAGTTACTATAAGTTACAGTCACCTTGTTATCGAAATTATTTTCTGCAAATGCATACACACAAACCTATACAGAAAAAATTTAAAATTTTCTCTAATCACCAATTTTATACCAAATTCATAGAATCAAGCAACCCATTTGTTGGTTTTGCACCTATTACCAAAATGATTATATTGATTACCAAAAATTGTAAAAATTTTATATTTTGAAGATTTTTTTTTTTCAATAATTAAAAAAATTATCAAAAAACTTTGCCATTTCAAACAATGTGTTGATTGATTTTGACAATTTCCAACAACAATTACACAAGTTAAAGTTTTTTTATTTTAAATGAAATAATTTTTTGTTATTTGATTATTATTTTAATTCAAAATTAATTTCAAAACAACTAAAATGTTAATTAAATCAAAATTATATTTTTAATATTCGTTCAACAAAGAATAATAATTGATTCAATTATTACATTAATTAAGTTTAAATACTTTTTAAATAATTTTTTTAATTGATAAAAAATTTCTTATAATTTTTTCTGTGTACATAAATATGTTTAAGCATAATCATTCATATATGCACAATCACTCACTTATTCATATTAAAAGACATTTACATGCAAACAGAGAATAAAACTGGTTAAACTGCACATAAACGCCATAAAAGGACAACAAAGAATAGAGTAATTTATGCTTGTTTAATACTTTTGTTGTTGCTTTTTAAATATTGTGTATATTAACAGAAGGGTTGTTAAATTTTACAATATATTATAGAAAAGTTAGCTGTGAGTTTCGGAAGATTTCTTTCTGTAATCGAGGGTAATAATTACTTAAGTACACAGGCCTGCAAAATTTGGAAAAATCGAAACCCTGCATTAAGGTTTTAGTTGTGTTTAATCTGAATCCGTACTCAGAATTTTTCTATCACACCGTTAAAGAAAAATTTAGAAACATACGAAATTTAAATCAAAATTATAATTGGAAGGACTTTCAGAAAATATATTAGATTTTATAGATAAAGAGTAATTCACACAGTTATAACGTCTCGAATGTAGTGATAACCTAATATGATGGACAAATTCTGAATACAGATTTGGATTCAACGTAACTTAAACCTTTAAAAAAGTATACCCTGGTCTATGGGTTAAAAATTTGTTGCTCTGTGTTATTATTAAGGTGCCCAAATTATTTGCATATTTATCCCCTTTTTTCTTTTTACTTTGAGTCCTCTACTAAATTGCATTATACATTAACGTACTAATATTTTACCGTATTTTGTTCGGCTGGTATCGTAATTTCTGCAAAGAAAACAACAAAAATGCATAAAAACATAAAAGACTTTAAAACACACAAGTACCTCTATATAAAAACTAATATTATTTGAAAACAATATAAATGTTGAATAAAAATCCGCTTCGAAAGCTGATTACTAATGACCAATGGAGCCGTTTTCTTATTTTAGGTAAATCGGAAAAAGTGGGCGTACAATTCGGCGGGGCAATATTTTTTTCCGTAAAAAAATCGTCCAAATCGGTCAAGCCTTTCTCAAGTTATGCGATCAGCTACACACAACATTAAATTTTTATTATATAAAAGAAGATAGCAAGTTTAGTTTTGATCGAATTTCAGTATTTGGTCATAACTCGGCCATTTTTTAACCGATTTGAAAGATTTTTATACCGACATCTTTAAGAATAAATTTTTTTCTACTATTTCTACTAATTTCTACTAAAGATTTCCGATTTTGATATATTAGGCGTATCTATCGGACTTATCGTGCCCTATTTGCGAATTTATCGTAAGCGACAATTTGTCGAAGTTTTGCTTTTTCTTGCAAATAGTTACAATGACGAACAAATTCATAGACTTTGAATTTGTGCCGTTGCGGAGGAAAAGCCTATCTAAATCCGAATAAGAATAAAGCATTGCATTGCTTAAGAAAAAAAATAATAATAAAAACTCATCTCCTGCAAAATTTGTCTTTTGTCGCTTACAATATTATCGTTAATAGGGCTCGATAAGGTAGCCCTAAAATTTAAGTTTTAATAAAATGTTTGATGTTTTCTGTTCGGGAGGTACCACGCCCACTTTTTTAATCCCGCCTTTTTTGAAGAGAGGTTGTATATTGATAACCAAGATGATGGGATCTTATTTGGAAACTTTGGCTCTTGCCGTTCTCCAGAAATACAGAAAAAACAATTAAAACAAGTAAGAAAGTATAGTCGGTCAAGCCCGACCATATGATACCCTACACCACAGTATTTAAAAACACATCATGCTTATGTGTCCATATAAATATAGATTTATCTATGTTTATAAACTTCATGAAAATCGGTTTGAAAGTTTGTGAGAGGCAGAAATTCCCCCTACCTCCCCTTGTGGTCCTATTTTTGAAAAACTGTATAGCTAATGTGTCCATATTGATATGGATCTATCTATGGTTTAAATTTCATTAAAATCGGTTTGAGAGGCAGAAATTGCCTTTATCTCCCCTCGTGGTCCTATTTTTTAAAAAATGCATACATTTTGTGTCCATATAGATATGGTTCTATCTATGTTTTAAATTTTATTGAAATCGGTTTGATAGTTTCTGAGAGGAAGAAATTTCCCCTTATCTTCCCTCGCGGTCCTACGATTTGGCCCATTTTCAATAGGCTTGGTCCTTGTGCCAATAAGAACCTATGACCCAAATTTCATCGAGTTATCTCGAAAATTGCGCACAAGGTTACATGGACAGCCAGCCCGCCAGCCAGCCGGACGGACATCATTAGTTCGAAAGTGATTTAAAGACGACCGGTATACTTTAAGGTGGGTCTAGGACCAATATTTTAAGGCGTTACATACATCAGCACAAATGCATAATACCCTCTCCACTATTGTGGTGTGGGTATAAAAATAACAACAAGGCATTTTTGGGTAAAATTAGAGGCAGTCTTGGTTTTTTGCTCATATCTCCGTCATGTTTAGACTGACCTGGCTGAATTTCAATAGCAAACTTAAACGGAGTATATGTGATATAAACATAGGACAACCGAGTCCCGATCGTTTCTGGCGTCTTCGGAAACCCAATTTCAAGATACACACGGAGAGACGGACAACCAGATTTTAACTTTTCTTCTCAAAACGAAACAGAATATACTATATACGTTATAGGGTGTAGGATCAAAATTGTGAAACTTACAAACGAAACGACAAAGTTATATATGGAGGGCTCAGAGCTGAAGCGAACCAAGTCAAAAATTAAAATTCGATAATATTTTGAGTTTGAGTAAGTGAATTTCCATTAATTTCTGGAACCATTGACATGGGTTTATTACCGTTACCTTTGGAACGAAAAACTTTTTGATTTAGTCCGTTACAGAACTCGATAGAGTTAAACTTTGCGAATAATTTCACAACAGTTTTGAAATGCATATATGCATTTTATTTTAGGACTTGGTTCGGTTCAGCTTTGAACCCTCTATATACCCTCTTACCTTCGGTGAAAGGTATAAAAATAAACAGCTTCTGTTTAATACCAGCAGCATAAAGAGACATGAAAGCTAAAACCCAGCATTTTTTGGAGCTCACTTCCCGAGATGTAGGTTAAAACCACGATTACCAAGTAAAACCCAAAAGTCGCCTATGATTCCCCATAGGATTCTGGTTAGCCGAAATTTTAAGGAAATCAAACATTTTTAAACTCAGCTAAGATTGATGTCTAGTGTACAACTATTTTACTGTAAATGTGCACAATCTCCTTGGAGTCAAAGTTCTCTTGAAATTTACTTAATAGTCTCAGATAACCTGCACCCCTCAAAATTCCCACCAACTGATCACAATTCCTGCATCTTACAATTTTAATGAACAATTAAAAAATAAGAGTGACTTGAAGATAGTACGCTCCTTTTTTATGTTAATGTAAAAATGTTGATACTAATGACTTAAGATATTTAAATTCCTTTTATTAAAATTATTTTAACGTAATTTAACACACGTCTTTTATACCCTCTATCTCAAGGGATAAATGGGGGTATACTTAGTTTGTCATTCCATGTGAAATACTTTTTATTAATTATCTCAGACCCATATAAATCAAATGTTCTGGGTACTTGAGTAATTCTAAGTCGATTGAGCCATGGTCATCTGTCTGTCCGTGTGTTGACTTCACGCTCACTTCCGAACGATTCAGCAGAAAGAATCTTTTTTCAAGCAAGATTGCTTCTAGGTCTTTTTAGTAGTTTGGGATTGAAATCCATCTCAATTTGGTAAGTAGAAAAAGAGCTATGGACCCAAATGTGTAACCACCTGTTTTTATATTTCTATTACAAAAATTAACATAAAATGGAAGCGAAATGCACCGATTGCCTTTGAATTTTTCAGAAACAGTTAATGATACTGTAAAATTTTGCAATGATCGGTCCCTATTATACCACGGAATCTAAATCCGTAACGAATAACGATATTATAGTAAGACTAGAAATCACACCACCAAATTTAATGGAGATTTGTCCACAATTTACCAAAGGACTAATGTAAAGCACATAGATGGGAGACACTTAAATGTGCTTAAAGTCTGACAAATAGTGATGCAGTTTATTAAAATTTTACTTTCTGTGAATAAAAATCACACTTAAAGAATTTTGTAAAGATCGGTCCTGAATAAAGCATAAGTCCCATAAAAAACCTCATACTCAAAAACCAATTTAAGAACCCTAAAACCGAAACGAATCATGATTTATATTAAAATAAATGCAATCAAGTTTTATGTAACTTAAAATAAAATCATCACTTTAAGTTGTGATGATCCGGCCCCCCCATAATTTAAAATAGATCTAAAGCCCACTTTCGGAATATACTTTAATACCCCTAAAACCATAACCAATTATGAAACTTTGACGTCAGCTGATATATAAAGATTTTTACCTTATTTATCATCGATCTTATTAAAAGCCAACTCCTAAAATGGGTCTATGAAATAACTCCCACGAAATAAGTCCCACTTTTAAAAACGATATAAGTCCCACAAAAAATTGCTGTTTTGAAAGTGGAAGTTATTTCGTTTTTAAAAGTGGGACTTATTTCGTCAATTGATGGGACTTATTTCGTTACGCGTTTTTCTTTTAAGTGGGACTTATTTCGTTTTGAGTGGGAATAAATTCGTTTTGTAAAGTGGGAGTTATTTCATACCCCTAAATTTATATTTGTAAGCACTTGAAAATTTGCAGTGAATGCTGTCTTACAATGCAAACTCACAAAATTGATCAAACCAGTAAACTAGTATGTCCATTCTGTCGTGCAGAAGTTCATGAAACCCTTCAAATATTTATCTGATAAATAAATTATTTTTTTATGGAGGAGTGCGATAGAGCCATGAAATATAAGGCCATTATGGCTTTATTTCTCATTTTTTTCTTATGCAAAAAGTTATATATTGGACATTTCGTAAAAGGGACAACTATAATTTGTTGTCCTTATCTCTCATGGCTCTCCTTTTTTTGTTATTAATTACTTTATACTTACTATAATAAAAAAACTTTAAAGAAATGTGTACAAATAGGTACCAAACTTAACTACTGGAAAAACAATATTAAAAAAAATTGTTGACGTAATTACGTATGTATGTGTTTTATTATATTTTTAGTAGGAAATTGGAATTCGTGTTCCATGTTTTATAATATCACCATTACAAAATACAACTAATCCCAATGCCACGTTAAAACTATAATACCGTCTACCATGCACTGGATCTTCAAGCCATTTATAAAGGTCCATAATTTTAATCTGATGGTCCTTCCGAAACGGTTTCCATCTTAATAATAACAACAATTGATCTGTACTTAATCCATTTACGAATCCAAACGTTGTTACTAGTAGGCGTTCTCTATACGTTCCTTGACCGAAAAAATAATTAATAATAAATTCTGGAACTCTATCAAAATTCGTAATATCCATTCCATTAAGAAGCCTTCTGCAAGCTTGCATACGATTTTTCTTTATTATTCCTCTGCTTTGATTATTCATATTATTCGACGTGTTTTTTTTCGAAGAGCCAAACACTTCTTATTTGAAATCGCATTAAACAGTGAAAAAGTGGGACTTATTTCGTTTATGAAAGTGGTACTTAATTCATTTAAGAAATATATTATACAAGGGGGAGTTTTTTTCATTTTGAGTGGGAGTTATTTCATTTCAAGTAAATTTTTAAATCATTTCATTTTGGTGGGACTTATTTCGCTTTCAAAAATGGGACTTATTTCGTGGGAGTTATTTCATAGACCCCCTAAAATATCTTAACTCTGAGTGAAATATGTTACTTTCAATAGCTTTACTAAATTAGCATTCTTATTCTCCGACTTTTGCAAGGTTGTCGAAGGATTTGTGAGAATTACAAATATAATGATACATTTTTGAATATCATTTCCATTTATCGGGAAAGGATAAAAGCACTCGCTGGTCAAATAACTGCGCTCAAAAACTTAAGCGATATATTAATATATAAAAATATTTATATAAAATGTCTAAACCAAAGCACTGTGAATTTATAAATAAGAACAATAAATAAATCATTATTGTGCAGTACAAACCGATAAATTTGGTTGGCTCTCTCCCCTTCTCTCCCTCTTAAAGTACACTGGTTTAAATGATATAGACTTTATATTATAGACACAACTACAACAACAGTTATGGCAATAATACTGCACTGCGAATAAAATGTGTTTGTCGTCATCATTTAAAAAGCAGGTATGAAGAGAAAGGTAACTTTTTAAGGTGAACATCTTAATAATCCCTTTAAAGACTTTGGCCGTAATCAAGGTCAAAAACAAAGTATACATTAAAAGTTCTAAGGTAAACTTTTATCAAATATATGCTTCTAGTTTACTGTAGACGAGCAAGAACATACATTTTACGGTACGCTTATAACCAACTTAACACCACTTCACATTTGCTGTTTATGTAAAGAAATAAAATTGTCAAAGTATACTGCAAGAATTTAGCGCAAAATGAAAATCAAACAAAATACATAATATATATATATATTAGTTCCCGTGGTTCCTATAAGGCGCATAGGGCCATAACAAATTGGTTCCATTGTGATTTGTCCGATGCTAAGGTTTTTATTTCATTCCAGCTTTTATCTTGTGTGACAGCTTCAAGTTCGATTTGGCGACGCCAGGTGTGGGGTGGTCTACCTCTTCTTCGGCTACCTTGGGGGTTCCATTCTATAGCGTTTCTTGTAACGTCGTCATTGGGCTTTCGCAAAGTATGACCTATCCAGCGCCATTTTCTTCTTAATATTTCACTTTTTATGGGCTTTTGACCGGTTTCGTTCCATAATCTTGTATTAGTTATAGTAACAGGCCAAAATATTTTCAGAATCCGCAAGCATCGATTTATAAATACTTGCAATGAGTTAAGGTCTTTGGGGGCTGCATTCCAAGATTCGCAGCCATAGAGAAGAGTAGATTTAATGCAGGAGTTGAATATGTTCAACTTGGTTCTCCTTGAGATATGCGCCGATCGCCATATTGGTTTAAGTTGACCGAATGCTTGTTTGCCGCATTTAATTCGGTTTCGAACGTCATCACCAGAGCCTCCTTTTGTAGTCAACAAGCTGCCGAGATAGCAAAACGTTGAGACATCTTCAAGTTCCTGTTGGTTTATTGTAAA
Organism: Pollenia angustigena; assembly: GCA_930367215.1. Taxonomy (NCBI): domain Eukaryota; kingdom Metazoa; phylum Arthropoda; class Insecta; order Diptera; family Polleniidae; genus Pollenia; species Pollenia angustigena. The sequence goes on from OV884057.1 coordinate 254,064,281, forward strand.
AGCTCTGTTGTTGGAGGCATTTATTCTCATTACCTTAGTTTTGGTAATATTTATTTTAAGACCAGTTTTTGCTGCTTCAGCCTGAACTGCGTTAAGTTAAGCTTGCATGTCGTTGTAATTATGCGATAAAAGACAGATGTCATCTGCATAATCGAGGTCTTCTAGTCTACTATTAAGTCCCCATGTTATTCCCCTTTGCGTGCGTGAGGCTTTTTGCATTATGTTGTCCAGTACAATGTTAAAGAGGAGTGGTGACAGTACGCAACCTTGTCGTACTCCGGCTCTAATTTGAAATTTGTCACTAACACAGCCTTCATGAAGAATACGACAGCTTGCATTATGATACAAAGCCTTAATGACGTCGACAATCTTGTCTGGGGTGCCCTTGCATTTTAGTGCACTCCATATAGCTAAATGGGACAGCGTATCAAAGGCTTTTTCAAAATCAATGAAAACCAAGTAAAGCGGAGATCTCCATTCAACAGATTGCTCAATGATGATGCGAATACTGTTTACATGATCTATGCATGATTTTCGTGGACGAAAGCCGGCCTGCTCATTACGGAGTAGGGGATCGAAAGCGGTTGATAGTCTTTTATTAACAATTTGGGAGATTATTTTGTTTGCCATATTGATGAGGGTGATTCCCCGCCAGTTTTTACACTGTGACAAGTCCCTCTTTTTTGGTATGTTGATAATAAGACCTTCTTTTATCTCATCACAGAGTGTATTAGTTTGCCAGAAGTGTTCGATAATATGGTACATAATTTTAGCACTAACTACGGGAGATGCTTTGAGCAATTCGGGCGGTATATTGTCCGGACCTGGTGCCTTGTTATTTTTTAAGCAGGTTATGGCTTCAATAATTTCGGTTTCTTCAGGGGGCTCCGTGGAAATGTCGTCTCTTACGTTGTGGTAGTCACAGTCACAAGGGCTGGCGCCAATGTGTGACGTGCTAACTAACATAGATGAATAGTGCTCCACCCATGCATTCATTTGATCTTTCTTTGAAGTAATAAGATCCCCAGTAGATGATTTAAGAGGTCTGCCAGTGATAAACGTTTTTTGGGTAAGTTTCTTTGTAATTCTGTAAAGATCTTTGGTTCTATATGTGGCGGCGGCTGATTCTGCTTGATTTGCAAGATCATCGACCCATTTGCGCTTATCTTGTCTTGCACTTTTTTTGATTTTTTTGTCAAGGCTTTTATAAATTGAGCGAATTCTTGATTTCACGTTGAGAGTCTTTGCTCCGTTTAAGAGTCCTTTTACATTTTTTCTTTCCGTTATAAGATCCCATGTATCGTCTGAAATCCATTGCTTTCTACTTGTTTCTTTATGCCCTATGTGTTCATCGGCAGCGTCTATGAAACAATTTTTAACGAGTGGCCAGCTATTTGCTGTGCCGTTTGGTAGCCTATGTAAGGAAGCGTTGAGCGATTCGATGAATTTTGCCTTAATTGGAGGATTTAGCAATTTTTCAACATAATATTTACGTTGAACTTTATTGTCCTTTCTGATGGCCGCTACTTTTAAACGAATGGTGCCAATGACTAAGTGGTGATCACTGGCACAATCAGCGCCACGCTTATTACGTACATCCAATAATGATCCCCTCCATTTTCTGCTAATAGCAATGTGGTCAATCTGATGTTCCGTTACATTATCAGGAGAGATCCAGGTCACCTTATGAATTTCCTTGTGAGGGAATAGAGTTCCTCCAATGACCAGATTGTTGTTCAGACATGTGTCGACGAACAGCTCACCATTTTCGGTCATTCTCCCTATACCATGTCGGCCCATTGCTCTTTCCAGACCACTATTCGTGGGACCAACCTGAGCGTTGAAGTCACTAGTCAACAGCATTATGTTACCGCGGTTAACCGATGCGGTAACCCTGGTCAATAGACTATAGAAGTCTTCTTTCACAGAAGGATCCGAGACTTCAGTTGGTGCATAACAATGCACGCATGTTATGTGTCTGGCACGTGTTCTAAAACGTGCTGTGATTATCCTGTCTGAATGAGGTTTCCAGTCTAAAAGGGCATCCTTAGCTTCCGTTGATAAAAGCATTCCAACCCCGTTCATCTTAGGCTGATCTATTGGTCTACCGGAGTATATAAATGTTAGGCCATCAGATGTTATAAACTCTCCAGATTCTGGCCATCTGGTTTCACATAGACCCAGGAATAGCAGGTTATATATTTTAAATTCTTTACATACTTGTGCAAGACGTGTATGTTCTAATAGCGTACGGACATTCCAAGTTCCAAATCGTGTCAATTTCTTTAAGCTAAAGGTCGTCATCGGGTTAATCGGTTGGTTATTATTCTTCGTTGTGGTTTCTGTAATCTGATTATTTAAGATGATTAGCTGATTGGGCTAAAGCATCCGATCCTAGAGTTGGGGCGGTGTTAGCATGCACTCTGGATACTCAATACTGTACGCCTTCTCACTTTGGAACACTTGGTCTAAAACCGGAAGTCGTGAGATGCTTGGGAATTTCGAACAAAGGAATCGCTTCTTGCTACCACCAAGTGGATAGCAGATATAGAGCTTTCAGCCTCTGCGAAAAAAACCCCGTCCCCCAAAAAATACATAATATACAAAACAAAAAAAATCTGATAGTGCATAGAAAATATTCTTGGAAAATATTGAAGGAATAATACTATTACAGTATGAAAGCTTTATAAATTGTAATTTGACTTATAGCCAATTTACACTACAACGAAATCGAGTACTTACGAGATTTCGAGCCAAATCTAGTTATTTTTGACTAGATTTCCCATACAAAACAAAATCTACTCAGTGACTAGATTTCGACGAAATCTACTCAAAATCTAGTAGTACTTAGTGATGCAACTATGGTTTTTTCCATACATCACAAAAAAATACTCCCCTGAACAAGAAAAAAATGACATTTTAATAAAATCAAAACACAAACTGTTAAAAAAAAATTAAAAATTTTGAGAAAATTGTAGAAAAATAAAAAAGACAAATAATATTAATAAAATAAATGTTGTTGATTATAAATAAAAGGTAACGCAATTTTTTTAATGTCTATTTCTTTTTGTCAATTGTTTTCTTATAAAAACAAAATCTCGCTAATGTCAAAAAGGAATAATGTAAACGCACTAGATTTTGTGGAGGATTTCAAATGAAATCTACTAGATTTCGTTCTAATGTAAATGGCCTATTAGAATACACATTCGAAATAATATGAAAATTAATATAATAATTGTTACTCCACATCATGTGAATTAAATTCCCAGATTCTACACTGAAAGAATTTTCTTCACAGGTCCAATGGATTTTGACATTAATCCAATGAAAAATTACATTAAAAGTCAACCTATGTAACCCTTCATTGGATTAATGAAGAATGTTACATTAGCCCCCCGTTAATGAACTGTTTCATAAGATCAATGAAAATTTTGCATAAAATCAATGTCAAACGTTTAAAGATTTTTTTTTTATTATTTTAATAAAAATTTTTTTATATTTGAATGAAATTTTTAATTTATTTTGTCCATTTTTTAATGTGCGTTTTGAGTTGATGTAATTTTTATTTTTGTATTCTTTTTTTAAATCCTCAAGTTTTATTAATTTTATTTCGTTTTCATATTTCGTTTACATCATGTTATGTTCTACTTTCATAAGCTTACCTTCAAGTTAATTGTAGTAAATTCATTTTCCAGCCATCGATCTGCCATATTTCCTTTTTGTCTGTCTTGTACTAATGCGTAAATTTTGTGTATTTAAATTAAAAATTAAAGAATGTGAGAATTTTGAGCCCTTGTTTTTTCTTTCGGGTTGTTTGTTTTTGAACGTAAATATTTCTTACATTTAGCTAAAATCAGTAATTCGTTATCGTTATGAATTTTTTTTATTAATGTTATGCAACTTTACTATTTTTTCATATATTTTCATGTCTACCGCTAAAAATTTTATTAAAAAATACGTTTTTACAACCGTTATAGGAAGAACATTTTTTAGTTATTAGTATTTTGAAGTTAAAGAACTTTATCTTGTTTTCATTGATTTAGTGGCATTTATCATGGAAAATATGAAGTTACAAAAGATTCCTTCTTTTCATTAACTTAAAAATATTAAAATATTTTAATTAATAATTAATTTAAAAAAAAACCTATTAAAATTATGTATAACAATAAGTTGAATTTTTCTTGTGAAAGAGATATTAAGTTGTCATTAATTTAATAAAAATTTTAACGAAAATACGAAACTCAATTTCGTAGTGTTAATGAAATTGTTTCATTATATTTGTAAAATTTCAATCCCGTAATGAAATTTTTCATTGGATTAATGAAAAAAACTTAATGAAATTGATTCATTAGATTTATGAAGCATAATTCTTTCAGTGTATTTGTTTTAATAATTAGGTTACACTTACACTTAGCGGTATCCAGTTATAAGATACACAGAATGCTGATAAATATTAAAAAAATTAAAACAAAAATTTTAGCCTCTTTTTAATTGCACTTTTTTTCTGTATAATTTTTTTTATTATACCCTCTTACAATAGTGAAAAACGTATTATGCATTTGTGCTTATGTTAGAAACACCTTAAAATATTGGTCCTACCCCCCACCTTTAATTATACCAAGGCTGGCTGGCGCAAAGTACAGGTAACAATTTTGGATATAATTTGAGGAAATTTGGTACATAGGCCCTAATTGGCGAAATCTCCAAGGCTATTGAAAATTGGGTGAATCGGTCCGTTATTTCTCATAGAACATACAAGCTTCTTTCTGAAATATGGTTTTTGTGCCCATTCATTAACCATCTTATTAGGCTGGTATTTAGATTAAATTTGTTCCAAACTTATTTTATTGTATTCAAAATCATCTAAACATATTAATTGGAATCGATCCTAGCTCCTATTCAAATACTTCTCCCTAAAGTAGCTTTTAATTCCATTATTTCCTTATACATTTTAGTATTAACATAAAAATTGTCGACAGTAACTTTTACGATAACTTCTAAGTCATGAGAAAATCTTGTCCTGTTAGGTCGAAAATTAACCAAAGGTCCCATATAAACTCAAATCCTAAAATCTCATATATACATATGAAGATATTGAAATAATATTCGGCACATGGAACTTTTACATGAATCTTAGCCTCATTACATAATTTTGTTCAGGTGGGTTCATGTTTGACCATGAGTCGCAATTAGGGTACACTCGCAAGAATTGTTTTTATACTTTGTGGTGTAGGGTATCATGTGGTCGCGCATAACCGACTGCCTTTGTTAATTGTTTTTAATGAAAAAAGTCAGCTGATTACAGATGACACTTTCTTTTGTTTTGATATAGATTGTATTTTCTACATTTGAGGAGGCAGAAATTGAAAGCGACAAAAACAAAATTTTACAAGAAAATTCTTTTTGCTCTAAAATCGTAACGGTTCTTTATGTGACCACGACATTTAAGGAGATGATGCAAGTGTTGCCAAGCCATTAATTAAAAAAAAAAAAATTAAAAAAGTTGACTATAGTGGATAACAAGTTTATTGCTAGACTAAGGTTAGGAGCTTTTATGTTTTTATTTTAATTCTTCAGATAACGCAACTACTACTGTAAAGTTAATTACATTTAATTGCTTAAGTCATTTCTTCTTTTTATAACTTTTAAGTTTAATAAAATTTTATTGATTTTCTATTCTAAAAGTTCGTTGTTTTATTTTAAGCTTCTGAAAAATGTATTGCATTTCAGGCCCCTTAACCTTAAAATATCCCCTATATCGGTTAATTTATTTCATTTTGTTTCTTCATTGGTATGTCAAAAAAGTTTTCTGTGTAAAATTTTTACATGTTTTTTTTTTTTTGGATTGTGCGGCTTATTTTGTCGTCTGAATTACAAACAGACACTTTCAGTCATACATGCGCTTTTAATTTTCATAAATATATTTTTTGCCCATTTAAATGCATTATAAAATGTTTTCATAGATTTCGTTGAGTATTAAATGTATAAATGCCAAAAATATGCAAATTATTACTGTTTGTTACTGCAAACATTTCAATGCTTTCATGGCAGAAACGACAGACGGGCAGGCAAGTAAATTTATGAACGTATATACCTTGCGAATTAAAAGTACAATTAGTGACAGGAAAAAAGTTGCATGGGATTTTCGATTTAAAATTACTACAGTTGGCTAAAGATTAACGGCTTATTCAAAAAAAATTATTTAAACTTGAAGTGGTCGTTAAACAAAATATTTGTATGGAAACCCGGTTTTTGCGAACTTTTAAATTTCACATTAATTTAATTGCATAAAGCCGAAAGTCATCAAATAACAAAATATTTTCCTGTACCAGAAATACCTGCTTAAGCTAATTTCTAGTATTTAGAAATTTTCAATAACAATTGCTGTCAATTACTTTTACACTTAAAGTAAAAGCAGTGTTTAAAAGCAACCATCAACTAGATGCTTTTCATTTTTGCTTTTGCCACTGCCATTGAAATTGTTATTTTTTTTTATCAACAGCCAATGTTCTGTTTTTCGTTTGTGCAAAAAAGCGTGGCATGTCATAACGTCCAGTGTCATAGACACTTTGCAAATGGACATTATGTAATTTTAAAAAATTTCATAAGGTCCATAATTGCTAAAAACGTTAAATACAAAAAAAGAACTACATACACGCAGAGAAAAACATGTTTTATTATGGTCACAAGTGTCTATGGACACTATGACACTGGACGTTATGTCATGCCACCCAAAAAAGCAAATCCCTTATTTTGTATATTTTTATTTTTTGACAATTGCTTTTTTACCAGCTAGCGACAAGAAGTGCCAGCCACCTAAAAAGCATAACGTTACCTTAATATAAAAAGGCCCCAACTCATTTTTTTTGGAAATCCGTTTTTTTATTGATTCTTGTAGAATGGTTGCTAATACACATTCTATTAAAATTTCAAGCAAATTAGATTAAAAATAAAGAAGTTATAAGCAGAACACAAAAAGCCCTAACTGATACACACAATTTTTCTAAAGAAAAAAAGCCCTAACTCATACACACAATTTTTCGAAAGAAAAAAACACTGACTCATACATATGTATTTCAATCTGAATTCCTCGTTTTATTTTAATAAAGATGTTTTTTGACAATGTTTGTGTAGCTATATTATTTCAGCTTTTATTAAGTTTTTTCCTTCTCCTGTAAAAAGTGTTTTTGATGAGTTGGGGCCTTTTTATATTAAGGTAACGATAAGCTCAAAATGATTATTTCGCCTTTTCCTTTTTACCTTTTCCTAAAAGAAGAGCTAATTTAAAAAGACAAACAAATTGTTGTTGGTTTTAATATAAAATGTAACAAGGCAATACACAACATTTTTGGAGTGGTTTTATTATTTAATTGTATAGAAAACAAAAACAAATTCTTGTTGTGTTTGTTTTGTATGACAAATATCACTTGTCGTCGTCGACTGTCTCTTCGCAATCATGTGTCTTTTAGCATCCTTTTATGCTGCTATTATCTCCTGTTTTGCGGCTTTTAGCATTCATTGGTTTTTGATTTGGCGGCTGTTTGTTTCATTCTTTTTCCTACATATTTTTTCCTACAACATTAAAGTGACTGTCGCTGCTTTTTGAGTTCCATCAAATAAGAAATTTTTGCTATTGTTAGGTAAGGTAGGCTAGGTTTAATCGGCAGCCGTCACGACGACGGCTCACTTGGGTCCTTATAGCGGCCCCCTTGTAATACCCTTAGCCAGTGACAAGAGTCAGTCAGTGTCAACGAGGCTATTCCGCAGAGGACACTACAGCGTCGAACCACCCCGACTCCCTGCAGAACAGAGAGATCGACTTCAGTCCCACATTAGACACATCGTCCAGACATGGCAATTCCGGTCTCCCAAAATGCCTAAACCTAATGTCCCCCAGACCGGGGCATTGGCAGAGAAAGTGAAACATCGTTTCCTCCTCCTCCTTATCATGAAAACTTCTGCAGTAACATGAGTCCACATAACCCAATGACCCGTAATAACCGATATCACTGTCCTCGTCTGGTCCCTATCGAGACCAAGTAGAACGCTCCTTCTCGCCGCGTCCTAGCCAGGCCATAGAGCCCTGGCCATCAAGCAGATATGCTCCCCCTTCCATCTTCCCTGAGCCCTTCTGTACGACCTTCGTCTGATGAGAGTCTTGCAGCGGCCTACTGTTAAAAAAGTAAAAGTTGGAAAAAGCCAGTGCCCATTAAAAAGTTACTTTTTAAAAACCGTGTGTTTATTTTGCTGCTGCTTTTCAAAAGTTTTGGCTTTTTTAGCAGTGGAACTTGTCGGCTTTTTAATTTTGATTTTTTTTTTTTTTAATTAGGAAAAATGCAAAATTTGGCTGCTTTTGCTAATATATCAATAGCATTTTAAAACCTGAGTAAAAGTACTTTGGATTTTAAATATAACAAAAGTTTAAATTGCAATTGAACATTTTTCATTGTTATGTAATTGTGTAACCCCAGATCTGATGTTTATTCTGTGAAGCGTTTTCTTATTAAATTTATGTAACAACTATTCATATTATTATATACAAATAGATATTATATTCTCTTTTAACTTATAGAGTAATAGCAGACCTTTCGCGGAAATCGATCCCGCAACCCTCACACTTGCTCAATGCCAACTTGCTTGCCGGGAATACGTTTGCGGGATCGTCAAAATTAATTTTTTTTATTATTATTTCCAGCCAAATGAGTCATACTAAATCTGTTCACCCTTTTTCCTCTAACCGACTATATAAAGGTAAATGTAATATCAGCATTTAAAAATTATAATCAATATGCTGAACCCCATTTACGTGCATTTATTGAATTTACCAAACAGACTCTCGCACACTCATTTCATTGTACATTTAATATTCCACCTTAATCTATCTTCCTCTCTGCCTTTCCCCCATTCAGCATCAAGTGTTAATTTGCAGCATTGACAGTGGCAATAATTCAGTGTGTGCTACCACACGGCACCACTATAGTGTCTACACATCCTCCCACTTGCTCATAAATCTAGAGCCTATTGAATGCATTGTATCTGCTTATATCCACTATGTTCATCTTTGGAGCCAGCTGAGGAGAATTTAAATTCATTTAATGATTGCAACTATTTTTGGCTGGCGGTTGTATGTAAACTACAAATCGGATTCAAAATTCAAATTCATGGTCATGTTGTAATTGGATAAGAGTGTTTGATATGAGATTAAGTAGGGAATGTGTATATGTGAGTCTAGATTCGTTGATACACAGAAAAAATTATTTTTCCAATTCAAACAAAAAATTTGTAGAATCAAACAATTTTTTGTCTAAAATCGGTCCTACAAACAAATTCGCATATTCAAACAATTTATTTGCATTTTGTTTATTGAAAAAAAACGCCGATTTTTTCAAACAAATAATTTTACAGAATCAAACAAAAAGTTTACTGAAATTCATATAAATTTCAAACAAATAATTTTGCTGAATCAAACAAAAAAGTTTTGGCACAAGCAATGACGCGCACACAAGCAAGCACTGTTGGCGAAGATGAAGCAGAGCAGAGCGGCCGGCTGGCTTTGAGACACATTTTTTTGTTGGAATAATTTTTGAACGAAGTCATATTTATACTCACAGTGTTTTTCTTCATCACTCACTGTTGCTTTATCCTTTCCTTTGCTAATGAAGAAGAAATGTAACCAAAAACGGCGGCAGACCGACTCGATATGTTTGCCGCCATCATTCTATTTTTGTATTTGATGTATTTAAGCAAACTATTTGAAAAAATTGAATACGGGATTTTGTTTTTTTTTTACCAACTTTGAAACCAACCAAAAATTTATTTTGTTTCTTATAATGTGTTTTTTCTGCTGTTAAAAAAAAAATGAAACGTATTTTTTACCTGCTATTGTTTTTGTTGTTTTTTTACTACAAACCTCGTCTATTTTATCATTTTTCTTATTGCTGTACTTTTTTAAAGCGTCCAAAAAAAACTGCATGTGTTTTTTGTTGTAGTTCTTATATTTTACATAAAGAAGTGTTGCTTACAATCCATAAAAAAATGCAAAAAGACGACATTATTACAGAGCGTTAAATATTTCATACAAAATTATGAAAACTTCAAACCAATAGCGCGCTTATTAAATTTTTGAAGAGTTGTCCACATTTTTGTTGGTTAAATAAAAATCAAACAAAAATATTGATTGAATCAGTAAAAAAATTTGTAGAAATCAAAAAAATTTTCAAACAAGCGTTTGTTTGAAAATAATTCGGCAATAATTTTTTCTGTGTAGGGGTAACATTTTAATAATTTCAATTGAAATGTTTATTTGGTTTGTTTTTGTATAATTAATATTTTATTTGCAAAATTGTTGTTTTACGGGCGACGTATTTAAACAAAACGCGAAAATATTTAAATTAATACTGCTCAAACGAAATGGGAATTAACAATCCGCTTGCACTTGCCAGTACTGGCAAGAAAGTAGCAATACATGCCAACTTTTTCAATAATAGATGACCTCTTTTTTTAACTGTCTTGCAAATTTCTAAGACAGTTAACTTGGACAATGATTTGACTTTTGGTGTCAGTAATTCAAAGTTTTGTTCGTAAAAGAAAAAAAAAAGTGAAAAAATAAATTCTGCTATGATTATTTATGTTATAGTTTAGTGTTATCGATGTTCACTAGTATGTACCAAAAAAAAAATTTGGGGCTCAAGCATAATCTGAGAGTTTTTTCAGATTTTTCGGAAGGGGTTTAGAGGTCGCTAAGGTCGAATTTTTGCCAAAAGTCGGATGTAGCGTCCTGTTTTTAGGTTTTCTTCATAACTTTGTCAAATAACACGCTTTACTTTACTTTTAAGGAAATAATTTAAAAGAAAAATGTCCATGTTTTATTTGGGACTATAAGTTTTTGCAATACATTTGCTCATTTATGCACCCAACATTTAAATTTTTCGTAATTTTTCCCTAAATTTTGTAAATAACGCTTTATAACTTTTAAAATTTGTATGCAAATGAAACAAACCAACAATGCAGTTTGAAAGATCAAATAATTCTCAATAATTAAAAAGAAAATAGTTTTGAATTCGCTCTTACAGTTCCTGAGCAATGCTGATTTTCAGCTTTGTACCCAGTTTATGATATTATTACGATGTAGTTCTATGCCCTTCAATGAATTCTTATAATCAGTTTCAGAAGTAGTGACATTGATGTAAGTTTTATCCCTTGTCCCTTGGCTTGAAGACACGATTTTTGGCAAAAATTCGACTTGAGCGACCTCTAAACCTCTTCCGAAAAATCTGAAAAAAATCTCAAAAATACTGTACCCTATAAGCTCTTAAATTATGCTTAAGCACCCATGAAAATCCAAACAGATTATTTTTGGGACACACTAATATTCACACTATATTGTTGTTTTATACTACTTTTCTTCTTTTTCTATTTATTTTTTAATTTTTTTAGTTGATATAAATCACGTTTAGCTACAACTAGCACTTCAAAGTTTACGTTTGACATTTTTTTAAAAGTTTTATATGTCTTAATTACTGTCTAGACGCCTACGGCACGAGCACAGCTAGTAGTGTTTTTGACAGTTAATATGTATTGTCTTACTGTCTTGCTAATACTGTCAATCAGTTATCAATCGACTTGTCTCCACATATGCCAAGGAACATTTACACAAGGTAGACTCATTAGCGGACAGACATAAGCCCCAGTTGTCAAATTAGTATGTATGAGCCAAAATATGTGCATTTGTGCTTTAAATTGTTTTTGTTTTATATGGTGACAATATTGAAATGTCGGGTATTTTTGTAATGCTCTTCGAAATGAGTCTACCTTATGTAAATGTACCTTGGCACATGCAACTCTCAAAATTGAGATGATGAATAGAACAGAAGTAGAGAAAAACACTTACTCAGCTGTAGGGTTCACAGTCTTATTTCATACCTCATCCCCAAATTGCGTGTTTTCATCCCTCAAAATTCCCAAAATAGCTATTTTCTTATCCCTAAAAAGCCACCACAGATCCTTTAAAATAAAATTATGTTATGTCAATTGAAAATTAAGCATACGTGTATTTATCTGCTGCTTCATCAGCCAATGCGTTCGTTGTACATGTTGTTTGCATTATACACCCAGAGAAAAAACATGTTTAAATATGGTCACCTCCAACAAAACTATTTTTAAAGAAATCTTTAAACATATTATAATTCATTTAACGATAATATTGCTACCGACAACCATATTATGTTTGAATTAGTCGTCATCAAAAAGCCAGAACCATATTATGGTTGCCTCCGAACATGTTATGGTCAGAAATAACTAAAACATGCTTAAAACTTATAATAGCATGGTTGGTTTTCAACCATAGTATGTTGCTCTTGGAAAAGAGGAAAATACTATTGTTAATTTTAAAAAAAATTATTGTCATATTTAACCATAGCATGTTAAGTGGCAACCATAGTATGGATGTGGCTTCTTGATAGATTACTAATTCAACCATAATATGGTTGCAGGTGACAATAATATGGTTATATTAATCATATTATGTTAAAAATTTTCTTTTAAAATAGTTTTGTTTGAGGAGACCATATTTAAACATGTTTTTTTCTCTGCGTGTAAGTGTCAGCATTTAAGAAGGTGGTATAAATTTGTCACAGCAAACTGAATTATTTTTAAACCGTGTACATATTTATTCTAAGAAGAGCTTCTCATTACTTATACTGAATTCTGTTGCGAATTTTGGTTTTTGTGGTATTCATTACCCAGTAGAAACATCGCTTACTTTTCCAAAATTAATAGCTTCTCTGACTCATTATTTATTAGCTTTCTTCAATAAAAACTCCTATAACTACATTTTTCTGGATGTATGTGGGTAAAAAATAATGACTTTCTTTTGAATACGTTCATTTTGGGACATCCCTTGTAAAATTCATTGGTTCTTTCAGTGGAATTGCAAGGAGTGCCTTCATGTTTTTCTGATTACTCAACACATTATTTTGTAGGCGAAGTTTTTACTGGGTACAGAAAAAACTGGTTCAACATAAGCGTCACTTGTTGATACAGAAAACAATTTTATAAACTATTTCAGCAAGCTCTTGAAAAGGTTTCGAAAAACCTTGTCCCAAAAAGATTAAAATTTTTACCCACATGTTTATTTAATCGGTCTTGCCATTGCGAAAAAAATGATTTTTCATAAAAAAAAAATCGCTATTTGCTCTTAAAAAAAAGCTTACTCTATGATTTTTTTGGTTCTCTTTTCATTTCCTTTGTCAACACAAAGTATAAACACAACTGGGACGAACGACGAACCTCGCATAGTAAGACGAATTCGTCGGCAAGAATTCGTTACGTAAGTTCGTCATATGAGACACAATAAGCGCGTAAACTCCAAGTATTAATGTGAATTCCTTATAGTTTTAGAGACTTATTCAATTTTATGGCTTGTTTAAAATATTAAAAATTTTCGCAATTTTTGGAAATTTTTTTATTTTTTTTTTTTTGTTATTTACGATTTCAAATAAATTTTAGTGTTTGTTTAAGAGTTTGCAAATTTTCGCGAATTTTAGGCAAGTTCGCAATATAAGTAATTTGTCTCCGTAATTCTTTACAGCTTTCAGGATTTATAATAAATAGTAGATTTTGCTATCATGCCGCTGTTAGCAAATTTTTACGAATTTCCGCAAACTAAGTAATTTTTACCGAATTTTTGCCATTCCTAAGGTTTTTGATATTTTTATTCAATTTTATGGCTAGTTTGAAATATTAAAAATGTTCGCGAATTTTTGCTGTTTTTGCATTAATTCTTTTTTTAGTTATTTTCCGCATTTTAGCCAAGTTCGCAATAGAATCGACTTGTACCTATGATGTACAGTTTCCACGATTTTTTAACAAATATTAGACTTTTATATCATGCTGCACTGTCCCTTTCCCAATTTATTCGCCGTTCGTCTGCGTAAGAAATAGAAATAAACCTATCGCAGAGTTCGTTACGCACGACGAATTTCGGTCTACGCAATGATTGTGTGTTTTTTCATACACACCAAAGTGTTATATTTCTAATAACGAATATTCGTTGCGAATAATTCGTCGTTCGTCCCAGTTGTGTTTTTAGCATTAACTGTAAATTTTATTGAACAACACAGATTTAACTTAGCACTCGACCCCTAATTTCTTTTGCAGCCGTTCTCTGCTTTAAAGCTTTTGCCATCTGTCTGTTTTTCATAACTTTCAGGATTAAGATTTTAATTATCATGGCCCCATAAATATACATTTTATTTATTTTTGTATCTGGTTATTTATTATACACTACAGGTACAACAGAATCGTATGTAAATATTTGCCATATTTTGCAACTGATTTCAATTTAATTGTTTAGTAATATTTCTAAAGTGAGGTAAAGAATATTAAAATATATGCAAAATTAAATGTATTTCATATGGGTTATTTAGCTGTAGCGAAAAAATAAAATACAGCAGAATCGCTCATTACCGGACACCGGAGTGACCATTGAAATGTATCCGTCCGTACAAGGGGAATGTTCTCTCAAAAGAACTTTATGTTTTCCTTTATAAAGTTTATGGGACCAGGGTACAGTGTCCATCGAAAAGGAGTTGTCGCTTTATAAAAGTGCTTTTTAAAGGAGATTGCACTGTATTGAGTGTTAATCATGATGTGTGTAGTTTTAATTGTATTGTTCGTTTAGGACCAGGTAATTAGTATTGCAAAAGCGAATGAATATCGTATCTTGTTCATTTATGATGGTGTCATAGACTTTATAAGTATGTATATCAAGTGGCGTCAAAATTAAAGATCCCTGTCAATTCGTTAAGACATACAATCAAATGTGTCACAAAACCGCTCCAGCAAAGACTGAAAGATTTTTGCAACTTTTTTTAACAAAAAATATGTACAAAAGTTTTGAGGAATATTGGCATTTTATTTAGCTGAAAGTGTAAATGTAAGATTTAATTTTTTAATACGTTTGTACATATGTAGCTGTTAAAATTGTTTGAGAATTCTCTATTTTCTTAAAGTTTAAACTTTTTTAACAAGGTTTAATTTCGGAAGATAATTTTTAACACATTTAACAACAAAATCCGAAGTTTTATAACTTTATTGTATAGCGCATTTGATTACAAAAAATTTGAAGCCATAATGTAGTTTTCAACGCGTAATTTAGTTGTCTTTGAAACAACCCTAGAGGGAAGCGAACTGACACCAAAGTAGTCCTGTGATAGGTCTTTGGTGGTAGAGACCGGTTCTAGCTTTAACACTTTCTATGAATAAGACCTATCACTTTTACATGGAGTTGTTATTGGAGGCGGTCAATTGACACCATTTGACCAGTTACAAATCTATTCTCAATGGACGTTTTTAGTGACAGTTACTAAAATGTAGTATTATTTCAATACGATGTAGTATTATTTCAATAAAACTAGTCCTAGTATTAAATTCAAGAGCCAAATTTTAGAAAGTCCCAAAAAAATGTATCACACCACTGGTGAAGACTGCAATTCATTACTTTTTCTACCTTTTTGTTCTCCATAAACCAGTTACTTGATTGGTTCTCCTTTTACTGGTCATGAGTTCTTTCTTTTTGTACCTGTTCTATTTTCACAACTCCCAGGACCAGTCTGTGGGACCAATTTACATAAATTTCTGTGATAGCGAGGCTTTGGGAAGGAAAATTGTTTTTCTAATTTTTCCTAACAATTTTCTATGGCTCTAAGGATATTTGCACGGTTTAAAAATTGTTGAATTTTTAATCACCATAGCCTTGACTTTTGGTTCTTATAATTTCTAATAAAATTGAAAAAAAATATTTTTTTGTTCGAGTCGGTTGTGTATCGGGAAAAAAAAACAAAAAAAATTTTTGAAAGAAATTTAATTCATATTGAAAAAAGTGTGGCTATACATACATATATTGCTGTTAGTGTGGAAATTATTGAATGTGGATTGCGGTTTAGACCAAAATTGGTGGTGGGTATTTGTTTTGATTTTCCCCTGTTTATTTTGTCCGGGATTGAAAATTAAGGAAAATGTGGTTTTCTTTTTGGTTTCTTTAGGATTGGAAGTTATATAGTTGCCGTGAATAGACCACTGAAAGTAGACAGTATTTGCCTTAGAGGTTCATTCTTTGGTAATCGTACGCACATCTAATTTAACTTATATTTAAATCATTGGAGGGAATCATTCCTGCAACCATCAAAGAATTGTATTTATATTGTGATTATTATTAATTGGTCATCCATTTCACGCAGACTCAGCACATACACGCACCTTGGTTTGATAGAGAGAACATTTTCTAATCTTCCTTCTTGTTTAAATTGAGACGATTTGAATGTAACTCATTAAATCGGTTTATAAACGTATTCTCGTCACCCAAAGTAGGGTGACCCATACAAGCCCTAGTTGGTTAATATACAAATTACTTTCATTAATTCTTACTACCTACTGTTAATAACTTAATTTACGTGTTAAATCCATATATCATTTTAAATTTTCCCTTATTTAATATATACTTAATTTAAAATCTAATTTTTTTTTTTTTTTTTTTTTGTATAAGTTAACTTTTCAATGCATATTTAAATTTCAATTTATTTCATTTTGTTTCCCTTAATATGGTCACTTTATTTAGAATTTTCATATAAAATCAAAACGTTTTCAATTTCACAACATATGATACAAATAAACACCCTCTTTATTTACCTAATCCACAGATAAACACTTTTCACTCACTCCAATTCTTTATTCAAATGCATTTTCACTCATAAATACAGACATATTACCCCCACAGACATACATATACTCTTCCATGTGGATTGTTTAGCTAATATAACACCACGTGAATACAATCCACACATACCTTTCTTGTTATTCACACATTTTCGTAACGATTAGTTGTCATAAGCAGTTCACTCATTCAGTCTTCCGGCGCCTGTGGACAACGAAGGATTTTGAAATGTAAGTGAATTATAAATGTCATCATTTTTATTCTTTTTTTTTAGCCATATCGAGTCATATTCTCTTACACTCAATTACAATTTTGTTTATTTTAGGTGCGTAACTTAGTAAATTAAACATACCTACATACATCCATATATGTAATTATCTTTTAAAACCTACACCGAGGTTTTGTTTATACTCTTATAATATAAATTTAAACTTTTAGTCGTAGTAAACGTAGCAATACTCCGCGTATTTTATTAAACGATTAAGCTACGTACTTATTAATAACCCGTCTTACGTTCTTGATAACACATTCATCATTTCATTTGAACTCTTAGGTAACTATTTGTGGGTTTAGTTTGTATTTTGCTCAAAAACTCAATCTTCTTTTGAGTAAAAGAGAATAACTCAATTTTATTTAATTCAGAATTTCAAATAAAACTGGCCAAATATATATGTTTTAAAAATTAAACTTCTTAATAAAGTTTATTGTAAAGTATATTAGATATAATTTTATAAGACATTCTATGTTTATATTCGTTTAAATTAAACTTAATTTTCATTAAATCTTTACGTTTATAATGTTATTTATAATGGACTAAATTTTGAGTTTTTATATTATCGAAAGGTGAAGTTGGAAGTATGGGTTAGGTGAATTCTTGTAGATATTTTGATTTGTTTATTATTGGGCTGTCAACTAATAGTTCACTTTGACAGCATGGTGGGAGGGTAAAGACCGGTGTAGCAAATAAGAACTTCAGCTACCCCTACACTCATCCGAGACATTTTTCCTTTCTTCTCTCTATGGTATCGTTTATGTCTTAAAGCTACCTAAATTTAAAATTTTCTGCTGGCGATTCAAAATTGTGTTTTCAAAACTACATTTCGGGAACTGAACACACCCCATCCGACGAGCACGGCCGAACTACTAGGTTGCATGTTCCCATAACAATACCCGTAATCCCAAAGAATCGTTACATTTCCCGCAGGGAAGATATAATTCATTTCAATCGTGCCAGCGCCTGAAAGAGAAATAGACATCGAAAAGCACAAATGTTTCGATATCTCTCAAATGTGACGTGCTATGAATCATATAAATATCGTTTCCCGTTTATTTTGCGACAATAACTAACTACAAACCATAATAGTTTGAGAAAAAGGCGGTTTCATTAAATGCATCCTATCACTAAATTTATATAAAACAACGTTTGTATGAGACATCATCTACATTTTTTGTTGGTTTTCAAACTACACAAAATTGCTGGAACGCAAAAAACCATTTTTGCACTTCTTCAAATACTAATGCTGCTTACTTTTCAAATTAAGATCTATTTAAGTGATTTTATAGGCTTTTTACACTTGCTCACATCTTACATCTTTCATCTTATCGCAAAGATGATTACATCTTCCCATAAGAATTGTACAGGGCTTAAAATCATCATCTTTCTTCATCTTTAAAAGATGTTCCTATCTCATGTTGTTTCATTCAACATCTTTCGATTATTTTAGTGTCATCACAAGAAAAAACAAATAATATGTTAAAAAGTATATACCATCACTAGAAAAAAATACAAAAGAGCAGGACAGCAATATCATTTAATTTGTTTTTATTCGCTCTTACACGTGAAAATAAATATTTTTATGATGAAAGATGAAAGATGTTACAAATGTAAAAAAGTTTTTTTCATTTTTAACATCTTCCACGCATTCCTCTAAGATGTGCTCAAGTGTAAAAAGGCTATTAGACGTTTAAAAGTCATAACATAATAAAACCAAAACATTTGCATCATTGTAATTTTTTATATTTTGTTTTTTTTTTATTAAAGATAAAGGAAAATATGTATGCAATAACGTTTTTAAAACTTTAATTTTTTCACAAAAACCTAACATTTTGCTTTTTAATATGTTTTTTAATTAAAACTAAACATTTTCTTTTGCTTGTAAATTTCCTGAATTATTTATCAGTTTCATATGTAAACAAAAACAGCTGATTGCTTTTTCTTGTCCGAACTTACCCAAAGAAAAAGTTCGTGCAAATTTGTACAGGAAATGAAAAAAAATTTCTCTCTCAATTACTCTCTGAATTGCACAAAAATTGTTATGTGGAACGCTTTTGGGTAACTTTGTGCAAGTTCGGACTGTTTCGTTATGCATGTGGAACAGAGTTAATGTTAGGCGACACTTTAATATTTGTTGTTTGCAAACGAGCTTTGAAAACATTCGTATATTTTATAAAATAGGTAAAAGTAAAATAATTGAACAATGAAAAACTGTGCCAAGAACAAAATATTATTATTATTATTCTATGCATTTTGCATTTTTAATAGTTTTTAGTGTTACAATTTTTTCTCACCGCATTTTTATTCGTGAGTTTATTTGACAGTTCAAAGCAGGAACTTTTCTCACAAAAATGTAACAGACACACTTTTTCAGTAAATTGGCGAGTAATTTCCTTACTAGAAATCGCAAAAAAAAAGTTACAGACACAGTTTAGTGAGAAAAAATAGATGTTTTTTTTTCAATATATGAAATCTTTGTTTCATTTCACACATTTCAATCGAAAAGTTTCTCGACGCGAGAGTAACAGAACATGGGCACAGATATCTGTATACTCTCGCAGAATTCTCATCAACATCGGCTTCAAAATTCATTCTAGTTAATGTTTTAATTATATGCAACATTTCCAATGTGAAACGTCTTTTGTAATTATTTTCACTCTGTAATATTTCGACGCCTCCATTCTATAACATTCTAAGTCGAAAATGTGAGTTTTGAGTTACGAGCTCTCAAAGTTTTCACGCGATATCTCATAAACTATATAAGATACGCTTTTTGTTCTTTCACTGTTTTTAGTAGAATTTGAGTAGAATTTTTAAAGTATTTTCTGAATTTACAAATTTTAATTGGATCATAGCTAAAAATTATATAAAATGTTTTAGCACGGTGAAAATATTGGCTATTGGTCGTCTAAGTGTACTTAGCATGTTTTTGATAGATCTATTGTTTTTAAGTTAATCACCTAAGTATACATATAATATTTTAGTTTGGACTAAAATTTTAGAAAATTATATTTTCCAACATAGACGAATTTGTAATTAAAATGTTATACAAAAAAACTATTATTTTCTTTTTAAATTAATTTTATTCGTAAAACAAAAAAGAAAATTAAATATGTATAATAATTCAGTTCAAACAAAAAGTAGTTATAACATAAATTCAAGGTTACTTAAAAATAATTATAAGAATAAAGATAACAGAAACGGTATTAATTCAGTATAACATTAAATAAGTAGAAACTATATTGTATTATTCAGTCGTCATTATCTGACACGACTGCATATTCTTTTCCATTAAAACCATTAAGTTGTCTGTAGAAATTTTGGAATTAAATTTTGACCACACAGATATAAAAGATCTTTTCGTTTTTCTTCCCTTATAGGAAATCCGGATATGTATGCCTTTGGTATTTCTTCAATAACAATTTTATTTTCTTTTCTTCTCTTCTCTTCCTAGTTTCATCATATATCTTTATTTCTTTAAAATTCTCATCAAATTCATATTTATAAAATAATTTATAATTTTGTTCTTTATAAACTCTTATTTCTCGGATTTTTGATAGACATAATTTTTCATTTTGTATATTTTTTGTCCAATTTGTTACAGAAGCAAATTGCTTGAAATCCAAAAAATCATCATGGTCAATTTCAATAACATTGTATAATGAAGGTGTTTTCTTAGCATTTCTTATCACGGAGTACCATTCTATCGGCGTGTATATTCTTTTATTTTTCTTGCACTTCTCTATAAGTGCATGAACACCATCGCCTTCATTTTGAGTATGATCCTTTTCTAAAAATCTGTGACTAATATCGATTTGTAGTTTTCGTGCAATCCATACATACATAGAGATTACAATTTTATTTTTGTTTTGACCTCCACAATTGTCAGACCATAAATTAAACTTAGTTATGCCGAATTCTTTATGTTTATAAATAAATAAATAAATAAATAAATGGTGATTGAATTGAAATTCAATGAGCTTTTTTCCTTCTTCATCAGAGCTCTTGAACTTTTCGTATAAGTCGCATAAATCCTTTTTTGGAATAAAGAATGAAATATTGAAAGAATCTTTAAAAACATCGCGATATTGTCTTAATGTTGCTTTTAAGCTGATATCAATTGACTTTTCGTAGAACCAAATTTCATATAAACGATACATTTCAGTAACCGACGATATTTCACTATCCAAGTACTTTTTTTGTACTCGTTGGCGACAGTAGTGTGATTCTACTAAAGGAAACTCGTTAGCATGCTCTATAACTATGTCTCTTATTTTACTTAAAGTTTTATTTGCCATAGAATGCTTTCCTCTTTTGTCGGGTGATATAAATCCCGCATTAGAATGCTTTTTGCGTATCACGGTTTCGATTGTCTGTTGAGATATTGACAATGTATTTATAAACATGGGTTTGCAGACTTGTTCTCTTATTTCATTCCCATTTTCTTCATAACTTAGAAAATACTTTCTTGACAAATTTTTTCGCGAATTTTCTATATTTGTACAATTTTTTTTCTTGTGCAGTGTTATTAAATTTGCTATAAAAGCCCATTGAAGTTCCATGCTGCCATTTTTATAAAAATTTTGAAAAATTTGTGTTCTTGTATCTTTAGACAGCTTTTGTGAACATCTCATTCTACAAGATTCTTTGCAACCTTCTTTTAACTCTTTCTTTGGTACAAACTGACCTTTTTTATTATAATGATCCTTTCCATGGTTTTTAAAATATTTTGCTATATTTTTGTTTCACTTGGATGGACGTCTATGTCTTTTGCAAAAGTTTTCGAGTGGTGTATCAAAAATTCCGGATTTAATTTTTTCTTTTTTAATTTAGGAGTTTTTGGACTAAACTCTGGATTTGCTTCTATGAAATCAATTACTTAATATAAAAAAATTTTAATATATTAATATAAATATATCACATACCTAGTGAATCAGAATTTTCGCAAATTTCATTATCAAATTTAGACGATTTTTCGTTTGCTGGACTAGTTTTCTCTTTATTTCCTGTCAAAAAAATCCAATATAAATAAGCACAACATTTAACTTAAGTCGTGAATTTCTTACCAACACTTTCCTCACGATTATAAGACATTGAACTTATACTTTTTGATTCACCTTTTCCTAATAAAAAACTTATTAATTATTTTAGATAATATGGAAATCTAATAAATAATACCTCTCACGTTATTTTGTGCTAAATTTATCATTTTTCTTGCACGCGAAATTATTTTATATCCGAAAATACAAAACTTAGGCCTCCGATTTGGTTGACTACTTTTTCCAAACTAAAACATCTTATGTACACTTACACGCACAAAATTCTTTTTTTAATTCAGGAAAAAACCTTTTAACTACACTTACAGACACTAAAAAAAGGACACTGAACATACCAAATACACATAGAAAACACAACGTTAAGAAATGTCCCTTCCATAACATACTAAGTCAACTTAGTTTTCAAGTCAATTTAAAATTGTCCAAGCAAAAGTATTCTAAGCGTACTTACTACATTTTAGAATGGAACATTTTTACGACTAAGTGTGTAGTCTAAGTATATTTATGCCTATAACTTTGGAACGGATCGGCACATCTTAACCAAATTTTGACAGTATTTAAATTAGAGAACGTAGGATTCAAAAATTCAAAAACATTAAAAACGTTCTAAGTACACTTAGAACGTTATAGAATGGAGGCGTCGATTTGTATATTGTCAAACTCAGGAGAGTGCTTTGTTTGTGCACAGTGGGTTAACAGAGCGGTTTTTTGTGTTGGAATTTTATTTCGTAATTTAATATCTGATGTGTGTGCTGAAATTCTAGTTTTAAGTTTCTTTTTAGTGGTACCTATATAAACTTTGTCACATATTCCAAATTCGCCGCCATTGCAAGGTATTTCATAAATTACGTTTGATTTATCTAATTTATCTATTTTATCTTTGCTTTTGCTATATAATTTTGCCAATGTGTTATTAGATTTATGGGCCATTGTGTACATTTCATTATTAAATAATTTAGATTTTACAAATCTCTCAGATAACACTGAAATAAATATAAGGGATTTATATATTTTTGGTTGTTGTTCACCATCCAGATTCTTTGTTTTGTATTTTTCATTATCAAAAAGTAATTTATTAATTAGATTAGCCGGAAAATTGTTGTCGCTAAGTAGCTTTCTGATCTTCTTAAAGTTGTTTTTGTGGAACTCTGTATAACTTATGGATAACACCCTTTTTATTAAATTGTTGGCTGTATTGATAATTATTCTTTTAGGGTGTTTGGAGTAGAAATTAAATTTTCGACTTGAGGCAGATGGTTTTTGGTACCAGTCAATTTTGAGTTAACCATTTTCCCTTACCACAATTGTGTCTAGATATGGTAACGTTTTATTATACTCTTCTTCCATAGTAAACTTAATACTAGGGTGAAAATCGTTCAAACTCGTCATAATTTCTTTTATTGCACTCTCCCTCACTATTCCTAAAAGATCATCTACATATTTGGACAGAAGCTTTGGTTCTAATTTTAATTTTCCAATAGATGCGTCAAGTAGTTTTTCATAACAATATCCGCCAAAATTGGGGATGCAGGTGAACCCATTTAAAGTCCTCTTTTCTCTGTATATATTTTGTCTCTGAATTTCAAATAGCGGTTGTCATTAATGCAGAATCTTAAAATTCTCAAAAATAAGTCCTTTGTCATGTTGGTGTGTACTGCAATGTCTTCACATCTATCCGCTATAATTCTTAATGCTAAGTCAACAGGTACGCTCGGAAACAAAGACACTACATCAAACGAGATTAATCATTCATCGTCGCTTATAGTCAAGACTTTTTGGCATACGCAGATGATATTGTTATCTTATCTGACTCGCCATGCGGTTTACAAGCTATGATCAATAAACTACATAAATACTGTCTGGCATGGTGCATAAAAGTTAACCTTGAGAAGTCAAAAATACTGGTACTCCGCTCTGGCACCAGGATCTCTTCAAATCTGTCTTGGAAATATGGTGAAGAATAAATTGAGATAGTGAACTACTACAAATATTTGTAGAAATCACATATAACATGTCTTTTAAAAAACATCTCTATAACATGGTCCAAATATATATATATATATATAACCCAGTCATTTCTAATAGCAATAAATTAAAAATATTTCATGCTGCATACAGGTCAATAATGTTATATGCTGCACAGGTTTGGGGCTTTAAGAAATACGAATATGTTGAAAAACTACTCCGATTTTTCGTAAAGAAAATGCTGCACTTGCCAAACTCTACTCCAAATTATATGTTGCACTTAGAAACTTGTTTAAATTCTCTGTTTATCCCCTTCTTAAAGTTACACTTCTGTTATGTTAACATAATTTTAAAAATGAATCCACAAAGATTACCACGCATACTGGCTGAATATGTAATAAATAATAAACTGTACTGGTTCAACGATTGAGAATCATTAAAAGAACGCATCAACTTCATGCCTGACGACACGACCTCAGCCAGGATTGGAAAGGTATACTCCAGCAACTTATGGTAAAACAGAGGGAAGGGTTTTTGTCTGATGCATCTAACTCACAGTTCCACGACCTCTATCCACAACTAAATTTTAATCGTATTCCAATTCAACTAGAAGGTTTTAACGCCCAGATGACTGGCATTATAATAAAAGCCAGAGGTGGTTTACTAGACCTAAATGCAAGAGCATTTAGAAACAATACGGGTGGTATATGTACAATATGTAACTCGGATGAATCTGAAAACATACAACACTTTATCAGTGTATGCCCTATAGGCTGGAATATTTTGTTAAAAGACAGCTTAATGTAAATGTGGTCATCAGCATACTAAACGGCTTGAACTATTGCAAACTATATAAATACCTTTAAGTTTGTTTAACGTATAGCAAATTGTTGTTAAATGAATTTAATTACTAGAAATATCTTTATATTCCAAATAAATAGAAATGTACCCTAATCATATATTACAGTCAATATAATAGTAATGTGCTAATCTGGCTAACAACATTTTGTTGCGCCATATATAGATAAAATAATTTTTATACTATTAAGAACTTTAATGTCCAAATAATTTCATATCTATTAATAAATAATAATGGGCAATTCCATGTCAAAACGACCAAGAGTGGGACACGACCCCTTCCGATTTTAATAAAATTTGGTGAGAAGGTTCCTTTTATCTCATTAGGAACATATATGAACGAAAAAAATTTTTTAAATTTGTTTTTCGAAAGTTATGTCATATTCAAAATGTCATAATTTCGCAGAATTAGCCGAATGTGTTGAGCGTATTTCTTCAATATCTCGAAAACTACTTGACATGCGAAGATGATTTTGATGTCATTTTAAAGAGAATACTTGGGGCTACAAACCATAAATTGAAAAAAAAAATTTTTTTGGAAAAATGTAATATCTGCAAAATGTTAAATTTAAAAAACGGACTAAGTCAAAAACCCTTTTTTTTTATTTGGCTGATTTTTTTTTGTATAATACCTCCAACTGTTCTTTAAAAATCCTGAAACTTTGAAGGAGGTGTTTTTTTCTTTTTTAAGATATGATTTTTTTCCTTTCGCAACCCTTAAAAAAATAATATTAAAATAGAATTTTAATATTGTAATTTTGAGAAATAAGTACACTGTGCTAGTTGGAAACAAAAGACCAGCCGCGCACCTGGCATTTTACCCTAATTGGGGACGCTGAATCCAGTGGTGCTAACCGTTTTTTTAGGTTAGCTCTTGTTTTCAAGAGGTATCGTTATTTCAAAAATAAGCTGAACACATACGGCTAATTCTGCGAAATTATGACATTTTGAATATGACATAACTTTCTAAAAACAAATTTAAAATTTTTTTTTCGTTCATATATGTTCCTAATAAGATAAAAGGAAACTTCTCACCAAATTTCATTCAAATCGGAAGGGGTCGTGTCCCACTCTTGGTCGTTTTGACATGGAATTACGCAATAATAAATAATAATCAAGTCTTTTATCCTTTTTCTTAATTGCACTGAATCTTTAACATTGTAAACTGAGTTCTGCGTAATTTATTCCCATATAGTTTCAACAAGACGGCAAAATTGTTCTATACGAATTCAAAGCCAAAAAATTCAATTTCTATATTAAGATTTTCCAAATAGGGCAATTTTAAATTAAAATATTGTTCCATATTGAAATAAAACATTTCAACAAGTTTTTATTGATTTAAGTTGTTTTTTTTCGCCGGCTGTATATTAGCACGTTGTCACATTAAGCTCCTTTCTTAATTAAGATCTTTTAAATATAAATTTCAACAACACCTCAAAAAAAAAAAGGTACAAATACGTAAAGAAAGTACATTTTTTAATTAGTAATTAGTCCTTCACCTGAAACTCCAAGAATAATATATTTGCCTCCGAACACGTTATGATTAATATTCTTAATAATATATTTGACAACAATAATAGTATGCTTGTTTTCAACCACGACATGTTTTATTTGTTATTTAAAACCAAATAAATAACTATACGTGGTGAACAAATTATTGTCATTATTACATTTAAGATGTTTGCACGCAACCATAGTATGGTTGTGCCGTTTTAATAAAATCATAATATGGCTGCCAGTGTAAATTATATGACTGAAGTAACCATCATAATTTAAAAAAAAATCTTGATTAAAACAGCTTTGTCGAAAGTGACCATTTAGAAAAATGTGTTTTCTCCGCATGAAAACCTTAAATCAATTTATTTATTTTTAATGCTTCTTATAAATAATGTTTCAATTAAACACATTTTAAATTTGCATTTATAAGTTAAAAGCAATGCATTAACAATTTAACTTATTGCAATCTGTTTCTCTAATTTTTTGCATGTTATGAAGCACTAAATTTTATTTCCCATCTAATATGCTTTCTTCTCTTTTGTTTTTTAGTATATTTTTATAACGAACATTTCCTTTAAACTATATTTTTAAGGTGATAAAAGAAAAAGTCTCGTGTTAACGACTTGCTGTGACATGTCTATGTGCAAAATGCCACCAAAATAATGCGAATATTAATAAAAGAAAATCAACGAGTGAAAGGCTGACTTATGTACCTGCCCTTCTTCATATTCAACGTGAAGTGGAATGATTTGAACGAGTAAAATTTATGGATTGAATTAGTTTTTCCTTCATTCCTCTATTTTTTTTTTTTTGACATTTGCGACACGCAAGTTTAATTGCATTAATTTAAAAAAAAAACAGTTTGTGTCCATTATGGTTTAAGGCGATTAGATTTAAAAGATTAACTGCCTGTTTTTGACAACGAGCGCAAAAGTCACTCATAAAACTTACATATAAAACAAAAACAAATTTTAAAATTTTGTTTTAAATGTAAATTAAATGAGTGGAATGTGGTAAATTATGGACCTTTTTTCACGACATTTTCTACAGTGAGTCTAATGAAACTACGAAAGACCAAATTCGGCCACAAAAAAATTATTCGTTTCGGTTTTAGGCGTACCAAACTGTTTTCCGATAGAAGGCTTTAAATGGGGTCTATGGTAAATCATAAAACGATCTTCACGAATTTTAACAATATGAATTCAAGTCGTATAGAGCTCAAAATCGTATATCAAACCGTGCATTAAACTATATTTTCTGTTAGTTTTTGTGACAAAACTATAAATTTTTAAATTCATAACTCTCATCCTATTTAATAAATTTTGCTAGATTTCAATCCCAAACTGCTTAAGCTGTTATGATACTTGCTATTTTTTGTATTTTTTCTATATTGGAGAACAGTGCAAATATATTTGCATAGGAAAACTGGCTAAGTGTAAAGAGTATGATTATATCATAAAAAATCTTGAAGTGTCAAACAAATATACATGTGTTATCGATAAATAATCCAAGACTGTTAAAAAAAATATAAACATTTTTAACTTAAAATTGACATTTCCAGATCAATTGTTAGCAATGTTGCCAATTTTATAGTTTTTGATCGAAAGTAGCGGTTTTTAACTTTTTTTTTTTTGCGATTTTTAGCTTTTTTGTGGGAAAAAACGCGGGCAATATTGTTTGTTTTGTTTACATTTTATTTTGGAATCACAAACTATTTTTTTTTTTTTTATATACAAACAAATTTAATGCAAATAATGTAAAATATTACGAATTACATCGGGGAATATTCTTTAATGGAATATTTATAATTTGAAATCCCATATGAAGGGCATCTGCTTCATTTCACTTATCAAAAACAAAATAGTTTCAACTGCCCAAGCTTTCACAATTTTTTTTTTTTTAGTGAAAGAAAAAAATAAACATGAGAAATGTCAATCAGAAAAAAGGGATTGTTTATCAAATTGTATTTCTTGTTCTTTCTCGCATTTGTTGTTTCATTCAGTCAATCCTAAAAAAATCCAATACTAAAAATAGCAAGTATCATAACACCTTTAGGATAACTAGAAGCAATTTGATACCAAGTTTGTTTATTTCTTTTGAGTTTTTCGAAAATGAGCGTGTTTTAAACAGACGGGCATGACTAAATTTGCTCAAAGAGCCAATAGGTTAATATATATATACTTTTTGTGGTCTGAGATGAAACATAAAAAAGTTTCACACGGAATGACAAACTAAGTATACCATCAGTGGTGGTGGTGGACAATATAAAGAAATTTATTTTACTTTATTGTGAATAAAATTATTATTTTTCCATAGATTTTCATGAAACAAACTTTGTTTGATTTAGCATATACGTGGTTCTAAGAAACTGTTATAATAAAAGTAAGTTTGTATACCCTCCACCACAATTAGTTGTGAAGAGGGTAAACTAAGTTTGCCATTCCGTGTGAATGACAAAGTGAAGTATATATATTCTGTGTCCTTGAGTAATTCTAAGTCGATTTAGCCATGTCCATCTGTCTGTCCCTTTGTTGAAAACACGCTCACTTTCGAAAAACTCAAAAGAAATAAACAAACTTAGTGTCAGATTGCTTGTAATTATCCTTAGCAGTTTGGCATCAAAATCCAGCATAATTGTTATGTCCACAAGAATTAATATCATATAAAACAATGTATTTTGCATGTACATACACACAAACACAGGTAATAATAATTGCATTTAAACATAAATGAATTTATTATTACCAACAATGAGAAAAGAATAAGTACAATAAATTCCAACTAATTATGTCTGGATTAATTCCGGCAGTTGACATAAATTAATTTCACACATTGCTTAATTTTCTTAAAGACAGGAAATTGCTAAACAACGTGCCAATATTTCTGTCTTAAATTTCTCAAGAATTATTTGTGCACTAAATTAAATTTAACTTTAATTTGAACTTTTTAATTTTTTCGCTTGCTTAATTTCCTGCCCACATTTATCATTTTCTCACGCGTGTTTTAATTACTCCAGATTGTTATCTGAAAACCCGCAAATATAATTTTTTTTTTGGATCTCAAAAAGCCAAAGGACGTTTCTCATAATCGGTTTAGTAGGATCAGAGCTATGAATCAAAATGTGCAACCACCACCTAAAAAAAATTTATATTTTTGTTACATAAACTAACATAAATTGTGGCACAATGCACAGAATGATATCAGATTTTGCAAAAATTCGTTTTATTTGACTGGAAATCACGCTGTAAAATTTCGTGAACGGATCCATAATTTACCCTAGGCCCCATATAAGCCCTACTCCCGGAAAACAGTTAAGTACGCCTAAAACCCTAATTAATAATGCTATCATAACAAATTTAAGTACATCAAAGTTCTATAGTTTTATAAGACTGTGAAATTTCGTGAATATCGGTCCATAATTTACCATAGGCCCCATATAAACCCTACTCCCGAAAAACAGTTTAGTGCGCCTAAAACCGTAAAAAAATATGCTATCATAACATCATTTGGTACATCAAAGCATTATAGGACTAGAAATAAGACTCTAAATGTTTGTGATGATCGGTCCATAATTAACCCTAGGCCCCATATAAACCCTACTCCCGGAAAACAGTTTAGTATGCATAACACCTTAAAAAAAATTTATTATAAGAAAAATTGGTACATCATAGTTTTATAGAACTACAAACGACGCCGTGAAATTCCGTGAAGATCGGTCCATAATTAACCTAGGCCCCATATAAACCCTACTCCCGGAAAACAGTTTGGCACGCCTAAAGCCGTAAAAAATTATGCTATCATAACACAATTTGGTACATCAGAGTTTTATAGGACTAGAAATGACACTGTGAAATTTCGTGAAGATCGGTCCACAATTAACCCTAGGCCCCATATAAACCCTACTCCCGTAAAACAGTTTAGTACGCATAACACCGTAAAAAATAATGCTATCATAAGAAAACTTGGTACATCATAGTTTTATAGAACTACAAACGACGCTGTGGAATTTTGTGAATATCGGTCCTAAAAGCGTAGCAGATATAGATATTTCGGTAAACTTTCTTCCAGCTTAGCTTCATATTGCCAGAAAAATGTTATGCAATTTTGTGATATACTGTCCAAAATTTACCTTAAATCCCATTTTAGCAGCCTTCTGAAACTGTAAATAAACCGCTGCATTAAAATTTACGTTTTTTAATACCAGAAATCACTTTGCAGAATTTTGGGATGGTTGGTTTATAGCTTACCATGGCTCCAATATAAATTGCCCTTCAGAAATTCATTTAAGTTCGGCTTAAACTGCTACGAATCATGATATTTTACTCAAGCTACACTCACAATATTCTGTTCGTAAAATTAATTGAAATTGTAATATAAAATTAATGAAAATTCAGTTAAAACCCGGTCTACTTATTTTTCATTTATTGTTAACGAAAAGTTCTTTTAATTTTTAGTGTCAAAAATTCAACTCCATGTTCCGTAAAAACAAATGAATTTAACGTAATTTTATATAAATTAACTATCAAAAAATCGTTAATTTTTTGACAATTAATTTATATAAAATAACTGAATATTCATTTGTTTTTACGGAATTCGCAGTTGAATTTTTGACATTAAAAATTAAATTAACTTTTCTTTACTTAAAATTACATTTTCATTTAATTTACGTAAAGGTTGAATTTAACTCAATCAACGGACAATATTAACTGCAACTGAAAATCCGTATTAATATACACTTAGTTTTTCAAATAACTGTTAGAATCAGTTAAAAATAAATTTGCTTGGAATTTTAAATGTTTATTTATTTAAAAATTAGTGAACGGAATATTTCTTAAATAAACTAAAGTCCCTTACTGTAATTATATTGTGAGTGTATTTAAACTTGCTTAAAAAAAAGCATTACATTTCCTGATTGTCAGTCAATAATTTTATATAGGTCTTAATCACAATTATGTTTAATGCAGATGTCTGCTTTTATAAAGATAATAATAATAATAAAAATATCGAAATAACCGAAAAAGAATATTTAAAAGATTATCAATTTATTTTAGACATGGCGTTTTTAACAGACATTTGTAACATTTTGAATGCGTTGAATTTGAAGCTGCAGGGAAAAGATAATAATATTTCTGATATGTTTAAAATTCTTTGCGATTTTAAAACTCGGCTATTTTTACTTGCAGCTCAAAGTGATTCTAAAGACTTTTCGGACTTTCCGAAAACTTCTGTTTTTTACGACAAGGAGAAAATCTTGAAATAATTTGAACTTTTGGAAATATTAGAAACGCTTTTTAATAACATTAATGACAGGTTTAAGGATTTGGAAAATATTCAGCATTTACTGGATATTTTTCAAAACCCTTTAAATGCGATATATTAAAGTACGAATTTCCAATCCAAACAGAACTTATTATACTTCGTGAATTAGATTTCACGGATAATTTTATCAATATAGAATTCTGGAAAAATCTGGATGGTACAATATATTCTTAAATAAAGAAGATTTCATTAAAGTGTTTATCTTTATTTCCCTCAACGTATCTTTGCGAACAAATATTTTCAGATTTGAATTATATTTGCTCAAAAGCACGCAATAAGCTGAATTCTTCTAGTTTGAGAAATATACTTTTTTTGCGTAACTGCAATAAGAGTATCAACATAGAAGATTTCATTACTTTTTAATTGCAAATTGAACAATGATTAATTGAGGGAAAATTTATAAACACTTCGAAGAATTTATTTCGAAATATATCATACTATCCAGATGTCCGCATAAATAAATTATATATGTATGTATTATAGATATATATATATATATATATATATATATACCTATCAATACATTCATCAAGAGTATTACTAAAATATGCACATTCATTAATTTTACATTTCCCTTTTGTTAAACAAAGAAACAGAAAAAGAATGACAACACCCGCCATACACAGGGCTGTCAGATATGCCGATTTCTCGCCAAACGTGGCGAATTTGAAACGTGTATGGCGATGGGATTTCCCATTTGGCGACTGGCGACTTTTGTGGCGATTTCTGATATAACTGGCGATTAACTTGGCTATTTTTACCATGTATTTTATTTCGGCGATTTTGTTTAACAACTTGTCATTTTTTGTTATCATTACTAATATAAAAAACATATTAAGTAAATTTTATATTCAGTCACTATTTAATTCTAATAGTATGTTTGTAATTCTAATAGTATGTAGGTCAAAACTCCAGTATTGAAATCGGTGAGGCTGAAGTGTACGGTCTTATAGACTTGTGTACTTCATTTAATAGTGTTTTCTTTTCTAAAAAATAATGATGCATTATGGTTGTGTAATATATTTATTAGGTTACACGAACCCTTACAAAGTGATACATTTTTCTAAATTACAATGGAACAAAATAATTGCTACGTTTTACACTCAACACTAATGTGTATTTAGCGTGTTAAATATTGAATGCAAAGTTTGTACTAAAAGCGATATTCACCACGCTTGTAGCAATTTTCAACATTAATTTTTTTTACAATTCCAATAAGCGTTAACAGCACTGATTTTCAATAATTAATGTCAGCTGTTGTTAAAAATTTTGCGACAAAAAAAAATATAATTATTAAATAAAAGTAAAACAAACGAAAAACAAAAAGTTTTTATATCCATCTTAATATAACTAAAAATCACAATATAACGTAAATTGTCCGCAAACACAAGAAAAAAATTCTTGCTTGCATAAAAAAGTACTTTACGCAGATGCAAAAAAGGGTATTATCTCACACTCAGTTATAACTGCGGGTAAGAAATGGAACACATTTGCCATTTATTGTTGCAACATGTTTAGATAGGAAAACGACAACTTCTCACATTTTTGCATATATTTTTAGAATGGAACAAAAACCCGCACGAATGGTAGCATATATGGAACATTATTGTCAGAAAAGAAAACACCATAAGTTTTTAACTGAATACATATATGATCTCCATTTTATGTTATTTAAAAAAAAAATACAGAAACAAAACAAAATTTACTTCGGCGACATTTTTGTATTTTTTCTCAGTTTTTGGCGATTTTTGACTGAAAAATTATACTAGCGTTTTTTGCATGCAAAATTTAATTTAAAAAAAAAGAAAATTTACAAAAACTGAACAAAATCGACGTTTGGCGATTTTTGGCGATTTCTGACATCCGGTTTGGCGATGGAGCTCAAAAAAATCTGACAACCCTGGCTTTCGTCGCAATCTCGTTGAAACAAAGCATACAGAGATGAAAAAAGTGACGTATGAAAAATGTCCAAATCATTTGCGAGGGCAGCTTTCGAAAAAAGAGGAAGAAAATGTTTTTTGATAGTGAAGTGGCAATTTGTGAAAACAGGCCGCTATTATCAACACGAACTGCGTAATCAAAACAAAAAATGCAAAAAGGGCAGCTTTTGAAGAAAAAGACAGAAAAAACACAATATTTTCTGTCTCGTGGCGCCTCTGTGTGCTCTGTGCTCGTTGACGACTAAATAAAATGAATAGCAAATTGATTTCTTCCAGTGTTATTTCGTCACTCTCACCACTACTACTACCTTGGGCATCGATGGTTTAAAGCAGGGATTTCCAAAAATTTGTTGATTGTGTAGTAGTGAGTACCAGCCCTGCAAATAATAGGACCAGTCCAAACACGCGTGTAAACCACAAGGGACCAGGACTAGTCCAAAAGTAACCCAAACGTATGGAAAAAACCTGATCTATTTAACATTACGATGGCCTAGGAGAGGACCATATAACCCACATTTGGACCACTAAGGAGTCGTTTTAAAACTACTCAATGGTATACTCAAGAGGATTAGTTTTGAAGTCGCTTAAAAATGAAAGCATCGTTAAAAAACGAAGACATGTCGTTTCACTACAAACACTTTTAAACAATGACATGGTCCATGCTTGCATTACATCGGACCAGTCCATGGAGTAGTCCATTTTAACAAAATGGATCAGGTGGTCCAATTTTATTTGCAGGGAGAGAGTAAAAAAAATTGAGAGAATGGATTCATTTACAGCTGAAATAAAATGTTAGTAATATATTTTATAAGTTGTATAACACAAAGGTACAAAATTAAAAATTTTTTGTGTTGATAAAAAATTTGTAGCAATTCTTTATCAATTCAATGTCGCTGATTTTAAAACTGCACTTTTTTTATTCGGAAGATTTTTGACTCTAAATCAGTTTCAAATATCTTACCATACAATTGTAAACAAATTAAAGATTTGTATGTTTTAAAAATGCATAAAAAATAAATATTGCACGCAAATCACAGCTGATAGAAAAAGAGTGCAGTTTTAAAATCAGCGACATTGAATTGGTCTTTACCAACTGCTACAAATTTTCTATCAACACAAAAAATGTTTAATTTTGTTCCCTCGTGTTATACAACTTATAAAATAAAATCTTCTAATTTTGTACTTTTATGGCAGTTTCGTAATAGCAGAATGCTTTTCAAATGGGATGAACTTAATTTAATTTACGTTGCTTGGAACAAATAAATTTTAAATCCGAAAAAATTTGTTCGCATAGGTAAGTAGTGCCGAATAAAGAGAGGCACTTAAATGAATTTCTTTTTAGTTCAGGATAGAACTCGCCATCCAAATCTTTCCAGAACTCTACAATATTATTTTCGTCTGGAGCATTTCCTTCGCTTCGTAGTATGATTAGTTCTGATTGAATATCAAATTCGTAGTTGCATACATCGCAACGAAAACGGTTTTCGAAAAGATCTAATAGCGGTTGTAAAATTACAAAATCTTGAAACCTGTGTTGAAAGTGTTTCAAATATTTCGGCATATTCATATCTTTTGTCGATTTCGAGATTTCTATACACAAGTGAAGTTTTTGGAAAATTGGAAAAATCACCAGTCTTAATTTGGCAAACCTAATGATGCTACATATTAATCGTGTGATTATCATAACATATGATGGCTGAGAAAGAACACTGCATATGCTAAAAATTTAAAATTACTTTTTTTATATATGTTTTTTTTATGAGCTAAATTTCAGTTATGTATTTCATTAAGCTTTTTTGTAATAGTTCTATTCCTTCAATTTTTCAGAAATGACTTTATACACTACCAGACTATTATATTGTACATAAAATATACCTCATTGCGTTCCAAAGGAAAGCTAAGGTAAAATGTAACAAGAAAATACAATATAATAGTCTGGTAGTGTATAAAGTCATTTCTGAAAAATTGAAGGAATAGAACTATTACAAAAAAGCTTTATAAAATACATAACTGAAATTTAGCTCATAGAATAAATTCGAAAAATGAAAAATGTTTTTTTTTAATTAATAAAATTTTTTTTTTTAATTTAAAACTTTTTTTTTATCCGGAGTTTTTTTTTTTTGTTTGGTTTTTAAATTTAAATTAAATTAAAAAAAAAATTTTTTAAACTTTTTGTAAAAAAACAAAAATATTTTTTTTTAAAAGATTGATCAAATAGCTATCGAAGCTACTTGGGACAAATTTTGCTAACACCAATAGGTAATAAATAACATGGCTGAGAAAGAACACTGCATATGCTAAAAATTAAAAATTATTTTTTTTATACATAACCTCGTATCCCAAAAAGCGACCAAAACTACCTTAAAGGAAAAGACACAAGCTTTCTTTTGAGCAAAAAAAAAAAAAAACATTCCCGCTCAAAAAAAGTTTTAAATTAAAAAAAATATTTAAAAAAATATAAAAATATTTTTTTTTTTAAAAGATTGATCAAATAGCTATCTAAGCTACTAGGGACAAAGTTGTCTAACACCAATAGGTAATAAGTTACATGGATGAGAAAGAACACCTGTATGGAAAATGTCAAACGTTGACCCCCTTTATCTCAGAAACTTGTTGACCCATCTTGTTGAAAATTTCTGTCTAAACTACTAGCTTGGTGCTAATTACACCCAAATCGGAAGACATCGATTTAAAAGTTGGGTCACTTGACATTAAATCCCCCATATACATATATTATATTTTTCCGGTAATTTAAAACCAATATTTAATTATTTAATATTTTAAATGTTTGTTTCACTTAATACTAATATACTTTCGTTGATGATAGAGCGGTTTCTGCACGCTATTATGGCTTGGAAACAAATATTGTCATCACTAATGGCTAAGCAAAATAAAAACGATTATAAAATAAATAGAATTTTTTGATTTTAATGTGTAAATATATTTATATTTTGTTTTAAAGCAATATTTTTTTCAAAATTATGAGCGGTATGAATTATGACAAACCAAATAAAACATTGGTTATACAAGTAAAGAATTAAGTACCAAAGTTGTAAAACAGGGCAGTTTGAACACCTTAAGTTCAAATAAGGGTAAAATATGCAACATGTCTTGCATTTTTTTCTTCAACATATTCACAAAAGAACTTGAAAATTTTTCCCACAGTTGTATTTTTTGTACAAACGAACACGAAATTGTAGAACATGTAACATTAATGCAACATATTTCTCAGAAAAGAAATCGCCATTAGAATACAATATTTTTTCCTTAATAATTTATCGGTTAACGCATTTTTATCTGAAATATTAAAAATTGCTTTTCAATCTCAAATAATAACCATTTTACAGAGTTCTTTGCTTTGCATGTAAACTTATGAAATGTTACATTTAAGTCTTAAAATTTAAGCTCTAAATAAAAATTGCATGCAAGTCATTGGATTTTACCAAAAGCATTTTTGACCGCACAATATTTTTTGAGTGTAAGCTGAAACAAAATAATATAGCATCCCAGCAAATAAAATTGGACCACCTGATCCATATTGATAAAATGGACTACTCCATGCCTTGGTCCGATGTAATGCAAGCATGGACCATGTCATTGTTAAAAAGTGTTTGTAGTGAGACGACATGTCTTCGTTTTAAACGACTTCAAAACTAACCCTCTTGAGTATACCATGGAGTAGTTTTAAAACTACTCCTTAGTGGTCCAAAGGTGGGCTACATGGTCATCTCCTAGGACATCGTAATGTTAAATAGACCAGGTTTTTTTCATACGTTTTGGTTACTTTTGGACTAGTCCTGGTTCCTTGTGGACTACTCTTTACACGCGTGTTTGGACTGGTCCTATTATTTGCAGGGATCCGCTACACATGTACAATTGTCGAAGTCACATCGGCGACTGAATTGAAGAGCATAAAAATATGTGTTAGTACACGCAAAGAAAAAACATGGTTGTGGTAAACATATTCTAAGAGTAACATATTATGATAAGATTCATGATTGTAGTCACCATATTAAGATTATTATTGAATCATATAATGGCTTAATATATACGTAATATTACATCATATTATTTTTCCCTTAATCATATTATTGTTCTGTTAATCATCATAAGTTAAGAAGGAATCATATTATTATCATGTTAATCATAATAAGCTAAGAAACTAATCATATTATTATCATGTTAATCATAATAAATTTAGAAGCAATCATATTATGATACAACTCCTTTAATTACTGCCATAACAATACAAAATAAATTAAAATTTTTATGTATCGATTTTTTTATTTTGTTACATTTTACAATTTTTCTTGATGTAAATAAAATAGCGGAGTTCAATATTTGTTGTTGGATTTTACTACGATATTTTGCACTATTAATTATTTCAATTTCTTTAAATTTATTATTTTTATGGTTATTTATCTTGTTTAACCGCTCACATATAAAACAAACGACACAACTGATTCAAAATTATTTTACACATGGCGCTAGCATAATATTATTAGAGTAAAAAAAGTTTGATTGCATCTTAAACATGATATGATAAATGTATAGAAAGTTATCATGTTATGGCTATTAAATATCATGATATGGTTGTGTGTAATATAATATGTATTAAAGGTTACCATAATTTAGTTGTTAGAAAAATAATTATTTTTCGGTCAACAATACTCAAATTTATAATTGCGATAAATATTGATATGTTTACAGTAACTATAATATTGTTGATATTTAATAAAAATAACAATTATTTGTGTACGACAACAATATATTGTTGCAATAAACATAGTGTTGTTGCCGTAACCATGCCCAACCATATTTTTTCTCTGCGTGTAGTGGTGTACACAATTGTGCAAAGAAATGGAAATCCCTGGTTTAAAGCATCAGTCTATCAAACCAAACACTTCCGAACATGTCGACTGTCGATGTTCTTTGTTGTGTACAACTTTTCGTTTTTTGCTTTTGCCTTGAATGCGACTGTTTTCATTTAATGGAGCAGAAGTAAAGGCAACAGTTTATTTTTGTCTAGGGTAGGGATGGGCAGATTTAATATGTATATTTATATCAAATCTTTTTTTTTATATATCGATATATTGATATATCGATATTTTTTGCCCATTCCTAGTCTAATGACAAATAAAGAAGTCGAAGTTAGAAAAAACATCATGACTAAATCGGTCTTGTCATTACACAAATGGCATTTATATACAGAGAGCACACAAAGGCGTCACGAGACAGAAAAAATTGCGCTTTTCTGTCTTTTTCTTCAAAAGCTGCCCTTTTTGCATGTTTGTTTTGATCACGCAATTTGTGTTGATTGTGACGGCCTGTTTTTACCCATTGCCAATTTACAACCAAAAAACGCTTTCTTTCTCTTTCTTCGAAAGCTGCCCTCACACATGATTTGTGCATTTTTCTAACGTCACTTTTTTATCTCTGTTTGTTTTGTGTTTAATTAACAAAAATTTTACCTCTATGACAAAAAAATCGCCAAAACTTAAAACACTTTCAATAACTGCCAGGCAGAACGAGACCTTAAACGATATGTTATGGCCCTATCCTGCTTATTTCTCTGTTGTCTCCTGGACGACATGTTCGTTGACGGCCTGAGCGGAATTTCGATGGCTCGCAGTAAGACTCTCATTAAACGTGAGTCGTACAAAACGCTCAGGCGTGATGGCAAAATGGGAATACCTGCTTAATGGCCAGGGCTCTGTGGCCTGGCTATAATGCTGGAAAAACGAGAGTGCAACTTGGTTTCGGTAGGGACCAGGTTAGGACGGTGATATCGGTTATACCGATAGGATGGGTCTGGGTTATAATGGCTACTATAGATGTTTTCATGATGAAGAGGAGGAGCAAACAGTGTTTCAGTTTTTCTGCCTATGTCCCTATCTCGGAGCTATACGGATGAGGTATTTTGAATGACCAGAATTGCCATGTTTGGACGCTGTGTCTAGTGTAGGACTGAGGTCGATCTCTATGTTGTTCAGATAGTCGACGTGTTTCGAGGCTGAAGTGATGTCTGGTGAATAATCTACTAGATACTCGTTGTCTCCGGTCACTGGCTCAGGTATCACAAATTAGACGCTACAAGGATTCAAGTGTGCCGTCTTCGTGTCAGCCACCTATTTAACTTAACCTAGCCTATGCCTCGACGACGGAAATTTATATCATATTGTTACAGTATATCAGTACGAGGATTGCGATATTGATTCCCGCCAGAGTCTCTTGTCTGTTCCATTACAACCGGCTTACGGTCTAAGCAAATTTTTCTCGATTAGATAAGTTCGAAAATAATTTGTAATTGTGTTTGCAGCTCTTAAAAAATAAAGAAAAAATAACTCAATGTATTATGGTGTTTTCTTTTCTACAAAAAAATGTGACATTTTATTTAAAAAAATGCAATTTGGTGTCTGTTTCTTAAAAATTTTGCTCCCGTAAAGGGTGCGTTCTTTCAGAATAAAACAAGCTGCCCTTTTCAGAATTGCATTTTTTTAAATAAAATGTCACATTTTTTTGTGGAAAAGAAAACACCATAATACATTGAGTTATTTTTCTTTATTTTGCAAGAGCTGCAAACACTGCAATATGCGTAAGGGATTATAAATGCCACTCACCACTTACCATTTCTTTGCCATTTACGGTTTAAAAAATTAAAACATGTCTTTGCTTTTTTTTAATATAATTTGTTGTTTTATTATAATTTATATAAAATTGTTTCATTTATTATTTTATAATAGTTAGTAGTACATACTATTTAATATTTATTTTAGGTATTAAATTTTTATATTTCTTGTATTTACAATTATTTATATTAACTTGAAGGAGGGTAATAAAAAAGATAAAATGAAAAATAAAAGTTAAATTACAAAAAAAAACATTCAGAATTAATTCTACAAAATTAAAAAACATGAGAAAAGAAAAATTCAACACAAATTAAAGACAACTGCTGAAACATAAGTTTAATTATTAAAATCTTTTAAGTTAATTTAGTTTATTTCATTTCCAGTATTTTGTTAATTATTTTATAATTTTAATATTAAGTGATTATTTTTATGAAATAATAGAATAAAATTAATTGCATGATTTTGCCAATACTTTTGGTACAAATGCATACAATTAATGTTTTCTTGTCGGTTTTTATTTTGTAATAAATTTAATTTATTATAATATTGTGTTTTGTTATTAAGATAATAATAAATTTTAAGTTTGATTTTTATATAAATATTCTTTTTTAAATTATAATATTATTTTTTCTTTAAATTTATAGTTTATTGGTTTGTTTTTGCTAATTAATTATAATTATACTTTTAATAAACCTTTAACATAGTTTAAATAGGCAAAACTGGCAACAAAATTTTATATATTTCTTTAATACGATTGATTTTTTTTTAAATATTTTAATATTCTTAAGATTTTTTCACAATATCATACTTAAATTAATAGTTTGTAGCTTTTTCTATGTGTCAATCAATACTTTTCAACATTTCTTAGCTAAAATTTAAATAACAATAGAAAAAAAAAAGATTTTCAAAAAAAATTCATCAAACAATGAGGTTTCCAAGTAACATTAACTAAATTTATTACACGTAAAAAGCTTTCTCTTTTATTCTCCCCTTTGCTATTAACAGAGCTTTACAGAGAAAGCTTTTTTTGAGGGGTTTAAGGCTGTTTATTTAGAAACTTAGAAAATCATATTTCGTTTTTAGTAGAGAAGCCTGGCAACTCAAATTGAATTAAAAAATAATTCGAATTGTTTATCTTCGTTTCGTTTTTCGCTTTTTAAGAAAAAGGTTTATTAATTATAATAGCTGCCTTAAAGCTTGAGCATTAGCTTTAAGCTTTAAATATGTTTATATAAAAGCTTTTCTTTCATTTTCTTTGCAAATTTAAAGCACAACAAGTTTTTCTCAATCATTTATTTACTTATACTTTTTTTTTCTTTAATCATATTTATCTAATACAAAAAATAAAAACTAAAAAAATGTCAGTCATATTTCATCAAATTCTTTAAAATTTAAAAATTTGGCCTTGTTGGGATTACATAATTTTCAATTGTCGTTTGTTATTTTTTTTTTTTAAATAAATTTATTTAAATGCTTAAAAGTTTCCTTAATTTGTTTTAGTTTGTTCTGGTGGGTTTTGGTTTTCTGTTTCTGTTGCGTTTTCTTAAACTTTAAACACAAATTTTAAAAATCGCTTATTTCTCCCTCAGTCTCTGGATAAGTACAAGTGAATGGATTGATTAGCCAAGTACACAAACCTTTATCTTGCCGTTTCTTTTTCACCGTTATACGATTGTGATGCTCTTTTGAGAGGCCAGAGGTAAAACTGCTCTCATCACTATCTCGGGCTGTGGCCACACTGTGGTAACCGCTTTCGGCTCGTCTCGATATGCCCGAGTGTTTTGAAGTTCGAGGAGTGGAAGAATCATGACCACTGTCATAGGCTTCCGATGAGGTATTTAGGGGTAATAGAGGTAATTGGGATTGATTGGTAATGGGTAGAGAGGTGTTTAGCTGTAAGTGAGCAACATCATCGTTTTCTTCTTCGTTTTCGATAGAGGAACGTTTTGAGGGTGAAAGCAGTGCTGACTTTTCGTCTACCTCACAAATGTCTTCATGTTCTAAAACAAATGGTTTCTCCACTTTAGGTAAATTGGGATCTGAGGCACCATCTGGATGTCGTAAAGAGGCATATTGTTCCATGCCCGCTATTTGCATAATGCCATTTAAGCTGGGTAGACTGCCTTGACTAGGACTTCGAGAGGGCTGTCTGAAAGACAAGGAAAATAGAAAGTCATGGAAATAAATATTTATTGTAAATAAAATAGAAGATCTTTCTAATATGTAAATAAAAGTTAATGATTAGTTGCTTACCTTGGGCTTGGTGATCTGTAGGGGGGTTCACTACACACACTACCAGGACCAGTGTTAAACCTATAGGCTGGCTCACTGTAAACGCTGCCCACATCACAACCTCTTCTAAAAACTGGAGTTACTTCTGCCATGGCCAGCTGTGAGGTAAAAATCTCACGAAGACGCGCTAATTGGTCAAATTGGTTCCTTAAAGAGAAAAGTTACAAGAAAAAAAAAAACAAATTAGTCACATTAGAAATAAACTAACAACCTCAATCATATTTTGTATTTTAACGGTAAACATATTGACTAACTTAAAGTAACAGATCTCTAACTTACCTTGTTCTATCACCCATGGCGCAATCACTAAACGCATCGCCAGCCATATTGAAACTTGAAACTACGGACATGTTCTCCACATGGCTCAAAGCAGCCAATGGATGTTCCCTAGAAAGAAAAAATAAGCACAAAAAGCAATTTTTATTAAGTCCCTCCCAAAACTAGAAAACATAAAAACACGGTTATTATTTTTGAATCCTACCCAACTCCCATAGTACGAGCAATCTCCTCTTCCGTCACCTGCAAGCCACAATCTGACATTTGCATGCTATGCTGAGAATAATGGTGCGAAGATTGTCTCGAGAGTTGACGATGCACCAGCTGTTCTTCTTGCCGTCTAATCTCATGCTGTTGCTGCTGGTACAGAGATTCTCGAGAAACATGTCGTGATAAAATACGATGTAAGCTCTCGTGCGAAATTTCGCGTGATCCCAAAGGTTCAATTAAAGGTAAAGCAGGTGGAACTTCCGAAGGACCACTATCTTGATCTTCATCGCAGTCACCTTGGCGATCGTTTGGAAGATTGGTGTCAGATGCCGATGCAGTGGGTATATGAGGGGCTTGATGATGGCCTATCGAGCCATATAAATTATTGGCGTGCGAGTGTATTGAATGTAAATCAGTCTCTTCATTGATATAGGTCTCATGATGTGTTAAATGTGAGCTTATGGGTAGTTGTGAATGGCCGGAGTTTTGACGATAATGATGAGCTTCTCTTATTTCCGCTGGAGCTGAAGCATTTGTGGTATCCATATTGTTAATAAGACCTGGTCCTATTGGGTTAACCAATTCAAGTTGACTGCTACGCAAAGAATGTTGATCGCCAGTTTGGTGCTGTTGCTGCTGCTGTCTAGTGCTGGTGGCGTATAAGTCTTCCGGATTATCCAAAGATTTTTGCTTAAGTTGTGACATGTGGTAGGTTATATTGCGCAAATGCTGCGCTTGTTGCTCTCGGTGCGTATGAGTGGGTGAAGAACCTGCGGAAGCGGTTTGGAAGACTTGTGAAGTTTGATACTCCACCCATTGTCGAATCATGGATTTTTTATGGGAATCCATAAAACCATAACCCTGAACCTGGGAAGCCGCTATAGGAAGGTTGCCAGCTGTAAGTGAACGACTGGATTGAGACTTGGGACCATCTATCCAGGTTTCACAT
Source organism: Pollenia angustigena (assembly GCA_930367215.1). Classification (NCBI taxonomy): domain Eukaryota; kingdom Metazoa; phylum Arthropoda; class Insecta; order Diptera; family Polleniidae; genus Pollenia; species Pollenia angustigena. The sequence goes on from OV884057.1 coordinate 254,108,258, forward strand.
TGTTTTACGTGATTGACCTCTCGCAGTAAATGGCGAGCTTCAGCCACCTTAGCTCTGGAGACACGAGGCCCATCTATCCATTGTTCCTCGGTGATTTTACGCATAGGACTACCGGGACATTCGTTAACTTCATTAGTAACAGCTGCGGCTCCTCCAACCCCAGGTCTTCTTAAAGGAGATCCTTTAGGTGTAGGAACGTTGGAGGCTTTAGAACACATCATGGTCATACCAGGATGTCTTAAAGCACCTGCTACTATTTTAGGTGACGAGGCAGAATTTGGTAAAGTTTTCACACTGTGAACTGGAGAGTAAAATTGAGGTTGTTCAAAAATAGGCTGTGCTGTATTTGCCGCATTATTTTGTGGCGTAGGACTATTGGTATGAGCTGAACGTTTTAAACTGCCTGAGCGGCCAGAAGCCACAACAGGACTTTGTGGTGTCTTCTGAGCCACCACCTTTTTGGCTGAACCAGGTATTTTAGAAGGACTTGGTTGTTGTTTTTCCACACCGCTGCCTTTTAAAGCTTTACTCATCACACCACGTTGGTCGCCACAGCTTAAGGACGGCAAATATACAGGAGGATGTTCACCATCTGTAGCATCATCACTGGGTCCCATATAAATGACTGTGTCTGCTGACAGCTCTGAACTAGAAGGGTCGGCACCTGAACCAGCAGATGAGCCAGTAGATTGATGACCTTAATGAGAAACAAAGGGAAATGGAAGAAATAAAAGGGAAACGTTTAACATTCTTGATAGAGCAAATGAAAACAACATTTATCGTTTTTATTTGGAAATTAATCTCGAACAAAACAACTATTCCACTTACCAGCATTCATGCCATTTGTCAGGCCACCCACCCCTGATTTATCACCACCCATAGGAAAGCGATGCTTTCGCCTTCGCATACGATGAATACGTGAGGCCAATTGTATGGTCGTTAAGGCATCCGTATGCGACTGCAATTTAAATTGGAAAAGGACATACAAAAATACATTAGAGTTATTTGATTTAAAAACATTAGTCATAAGTGTCAGCTGTTTAAATTTAAACATGCATTTGCATCTGTTCAGATGAAGTTGAAGACAATTTATCAGTTTATTGTCTATTTGTTTTGCGTAGCACTGAGATGTTGACAATGACTTCACTTTACATTATAGATTAGGAATTCATTAGCACGTATTCCGTACATTCCTGCCTGTCTCATTTGTATCTGGTTTAAAGTTTCACTAAGTGCTTTTTGCTAAGAACTTACCTGGGTGTGCATAACGTGAGCCATTATGGCGACATGACATGTCAATGGTGCTAGACAGTCTTTTAGAAGTGGCGTCAATGGATGGTCTTTATTGGGTGGATGACGTTGACCGCTTAATATGGCCAACAATATGTTACCAATGCCGGATAAAGGAAGACCACCACTACGATTCGCACAGCCACCTAAATCGATAAGATGCAAACGACTTCTGCCACCAGCCACTACAACAATAGAAGGAAGAATAAAATAAATAAAATAAAGACAATAAAAATGCAATATAAAAAATGTTTATCAAATTTTATAAGATTAAAATTCACATTCAGTTTCTCGTTAGCAGTGCTACCACATTTTAATTTTTAAGTTGTATGAGTTTTATTTAGTTTTTGTACTTACCTCCTCCCTTGCGTGATAAACTGTATTGATAGACATGCAGCGTAAATATCATAGCAGGCTCAAGACCACCTTGTGGTCTTCCAGCTAAAGCAGCATCTAGGAACAAGGCAGCACGTTCAGCAGTAGGGGCACGCAACTCCGTGGGGCCACCCAGAAAATCGTCACGCAAATAAACCCCTGGAGAGTCATCAGAGTCTGTTTGTGTGTTAACAAGGAATGTATAGCAGAAGCAAACAAAAGGGAAAAGAAAAGGAATATAGCATTTTAACAATGCGAAATTAAACAACTCTCTTATTGAGTTGGTAATGCAAATGATGGGAATACCGAATAATATTGTTGAAGGGAATGTTTAAGTGTGCGTTCTTATCCCTTCTTGGTTGGTTTACTGGAAGTTGTAAATGTATGCTGAGTACACCCATACTTATGCAATTACAAACACTCATTTACCCTGCTGTTGTGTAACGTACGCTAAGGGAGTCATTTTAAATTTAAGTGCATATTTGAATTCCTTTACTTGCTCTTTGTAAATTCACATTATGGCAGCATTATCGTGAAAGTGGCTTTGTGCTTGCTTTTAAAGTAGTTAAAGTTTGTTTATTTTAAAGTATTTGAAGAAAGTTAAAAGCTCAATGATCCCTTAATTATTGTTATGTTAGTGTACTTTAAATGTAATTGAAAGAAACTTTAAAGTAACAATTGAATGGCAATCAAAATTACCAACAAAGGCGTTGATGCTCTATAGAGGTGCTAAATATTGCATAGGTTCTTAACAGGGTGAAATATAACAACGCAAAACGTGACACAATTATTATAGAGATAAAAAGATTTCCAAACGACTGTTGCTAAGGAAAAGTAGGATAGAATATCAAAGAGGTTCTCTATTTAAGGAGAATTATAAAAAACTTATTACTGTTGATTGAAGGTTCGAAGGACCACTATTTAAAAAGTGATTGCAAATCTTATTAAAATTTTTTTGTAGAAAATGTCGTAATTGTAAAAACACATACATTTTAAAAAGATTTCTGTTCCGTATAACTTTTCGTTTTAAGATATTTTATATAGTGTTTTAATAATCACATTATTAATTATTCCGGAATAATTTGTCAAGTTTTTAATGTGTTTTTATAAAAAAATCTAGTTCTATACTATTCCTAAAGAGTAGAAACATATTAGATATCTTATTTGGAGTTTTCGATCTCTACTGAGAATAATCTTAAGAACTAAATGCTGTCCGTTATTGTCCCACTGTGTTTGTTTTACTTTTAATACTTTCTACTGTTTAAAAAATATCTCACATTTTTATTATCCATCATTTTCATTACCTTTGTAAATACCAGGACATTGCAATTAACTTACCGGTTGCATGAGCTGCTAACAAATCCTTTGACGTGGAATCTGGTTTTATCGCACTTACGCCCAAAGCACTAACACGCACCGAAAAACGTGCGCCACTCTTCTGGCGTCGCTCGTTAATGCCCTTATACAACCAAGATATGGCACATGGAATGGCACCCAATTCAGTGGGTGGATTAACACCGCCCAGCATTGTCTTTGACTGACCTGTTAATAAAAGAAAAATACGGCAAAAAGAAAAATAACATGAATTAAATGAAATGAATGTATATTGTGTGTATTTAGGAAGACCCAAATGAACAGGACAGAAGGATAAGAATTTAACCCCTTCATGCACCAAACGTCTTTAAACTGACTTGTGTTTTTTTACTTATGCAAGTTGAAAACGAAGCTGAAGTAAAAAACTTCAAAATTCCTTTTGTAATATTTTGTTTGGATAAAGATTGCCATTTTTAATGATAAATTCGCTTAAAAAAGTCTTGTGGGTTGTAAACATACAACAAGTGCATAAAAGGGTTAAGAAAATTTATTGCCATTTCCTAGTGACCAGGAAATGAATACAAATGATTGCGAGAAACTAAAGGACGACAACTTACCGGAACTAGGATAACCAATAGTAAGCAGACAGCCATCGGAACCTTCTAAAACGGCAGGGATAACTTCAGACAAGGCAGATGCACAAACATCAGACTAGAGACGAAGAAATTTAAAATTTATTTAGTGAGGAAATAGAAATAAATAAGAAAACTTAGGGTGTTACTTTAAAATAATAAAATAATTGATTTTTTAATATTTTTAATTAGGCTTAAGTTCATGAAATTTAATTTTCATTAAATTATTTTTATGAAGAAAGGAATTTTTACAACATGAAAATTAATTAAAATTGTTATTGATAATCTTTCATTCTTGACGTGGCTCGGGCTCGAACCCTGGCCGGCAGGTTACCATGACATGTTTCGATCGCAACCACTCGATCTCCTCAGATGGATTTGCCGTCTTACACTCGCAGCCATCGACGACTGCTGACGTCAATAGTCAAACATCAATCTTTAAACCAAATTGTATTTTAACATTTGGTAGATCGAAATTTGCTTTCCTGAATGATTATCCATTTTAATTGATTTTACATGTTTTTTCCTTACTTCTGTTTTTTCGTACTTTTGTCAAGAATTTTTCTTGAAGTCCAAGTACATTTTTTGTTGTTTCATTTTGTCTTTCTCTTTTTTTGTTGACCTTTTTCAGCACAACTTGAAGGACAAATGTACACATAGAGCTCGTGCCTTAGCTTTAACAATAATTAGTATTGTGGTTATTTTGTTGAACTATTTATGGTTTTTAATCCAAATTTTTAATATTTTTAATTAGGCTTAAGTTCATGAAATTTAATTTTCATTAAATTATTTTTATGAAGAAAGGAATTTTTACAACATGAAAATTAATTAAAATTGTTATTGATAATCTTTCATTCTTGACGTGGCTCGGGCTCGAACCCTGGCCGGCAGGTTACCATGACATGTTTCGATCGCAACCACTCGATCTCCTCAGATGGATTTGCCGTCTTACACTCGCAGCCATCGACGACTGCTGACGTCAATAGTCAAACATCAATCTTTAAACCAAATTGTATTTTAACATTTGGTAGATCGAAATTTGCTTTCCTGAATGATTATCCATTTTAATTGATTTTACATGTTTTTTCCTTACTTCTGTTTTTTCGTACTTTTGTCAAAATGAAACAACAAAAAAAAATGTACTTGGACTTCAAGAAAAATTCTTGACAAAAGTACGAAAAAACAGAAGTAAGGAAAAAACATGTAAAATCAATTAAAATGGATAATCATTCAGGAAAGCAAATTTCGATCTACCAAATGTTAAAATACAATTTGGTTTAAAGATTGATGTTTGACTATTGACGTCAGCAGTCGTCGATGGCTGCGAGTGTAAGACGGCAAATCCATCTGAGGAGATCGAGTGGTTGCGATCGAAACATGTCATGGTAACCTGCCGGCCAGGGTTCGAGCCCGAGCCACGTCAAGAATGAAAGATTATCAATAACAATTTTAATTAATTTTCATGTTGTAAAAATTCCTTTCTTCATAAAAATAATTTAATGAAAATTAAATTTCATGAACTTAAGCCTAATTAAAAATATTAAAAATTTGGATTAAAAACCATAAATAGTTCAACAAAATAACCACAATACTAATTATTGTTAAAGCTAAGGCACGAGCTCTATGTGTACATTTGTCCTTCAAGTTGTGCTGAAAAAGGTCAACAAAAAAAAAAGAGAAAGACAAAATGAAACAACAAAAAATGTACTTGGACTTCAAGAAAAATTCTTGACAAAAGTACGAAAAAACAGAAGTAAGGAAAAAACATGTAAAATCAATTAAAATGGATAATCATTCAGGAAAGCAAATTTCGATCTACCAAATGTTAAAATACAATTTGGTTTAAAGATTGATGTTTGACTATTGACGTCAGCAGTCGTCGATGGCTGCGAGTGTAAGACGGCAAATCCATCTGAGGAGATCGAGTGGTTGCGATCGAAACATGTCATGGTAACCTGCCGGCCAGGGTTCGAGCCCGAGCCACGTCAAGAATGAAAGATTATCAATAACAATTTTAATTAATTTTCATGTTGTAAAAATTCCTTTCTTCATAAAAATAATTTAATGAAAATTAAATTTCATGAACTTAAGCCTAATTAAAAATATTAAAAATTTGGATTAAAAACCATAAATAGTTCAACAAAATAACCACAATACTAATTATTGTTAAAGCTAAGGCACGAGCTCTATGTGTACATTTGTCCTTCAAGTTGTGCTGAAAAAGGTCAACAAAAAAAGAGAAAGACAAAATGAAACAACAAAAAATGTACTTGGACTTCAAGAAAAATTCTTGACAAAAGTACGAAAAAACAGAAGTAAGGAAAAAACATGTAAAATCAATTAAAATGGATAATCATTCAGGAAAGCAAATTTCGATCTACCAAATGTTAAAATACAATTTGGTTTAAAGATTGATGTTTGACTATTGACGTCAGCAGTCGTCGATGGCTGCGAGTGTAAGACGGCAAATCCATCTGAGGAGATCGAGTGGTTGCGATCGAAACATGTCATGGTAACCTGCCGGCCAGGGTTCGAGCCCGAGCCACGTCAAGAATGAAAGATTATCAATAACAATTTTAATTAATTTTCATGTTGTAAAAATTCCTTTCTTCATAAAAATAATTTAATGAAAATTAAATTTCATGAACTTAAGCCTAATTAAAAATATTAAAAATTTGGATTAAAAACCATAAATAGTTCAACAAAATAACCACAATACTAATAATTGATTTTAACTCAGAAGAGGTAACAAGGGATTCTACATACCTGTTGATCTTCTGCCGTAAATAAACTGTCAAAGGCAAACATTTTCGGAGCGGCTACCATGGGTCCTCTTTCCTGGGAAGAAGAAGCTGCCACATTGGAAGCAGCCGTTGGATCTGTTAAAGTCACTTGTCTCTTTTTCTTATCGACAGTCATAAAATGAGATTGTTCTGGATCCGTATGGGTATCGGCCACTCTCAACATAACTTTAACCTAAAATTTTGATTTGAAAAAGTATTTTTCGACAAAAATTCTCTCATAATAGTTATTTTAATTTAAGGTTTCTTTGCTAAACATAGACGTGCTAGCCATTAACCTTCTATGCTTTTATCACAGTTTGAGTTGTTATTTATCTAGTTGCTCTTAATGGTCTACTTTTAAAGAAACAAGCTATAATTTTTGCACGATTCTTTTACACATGCAATTGCCATTAGACATAAAAAAAGCTTTTCATAATATTGCATTTGAAATTTATACGCCAACAATAACAACAATTTAGAACTTACCTTGCCGATACCGTAATTTTCTTTGTTGGCTAAACGTCGCGCTAGACCGGGCGGCATGGGCGGTGGCGCCCTCTGTAAGGCACCACAAAAGCCCCCATTGCGTGCGGAAGTATTTGTCATATCGCTGGTGCGTGTTGATGATTTTGTCGATGTACTTTGTGCAAGTTTTTGTGCCGCTCTGCAGGAGAAAAAGAAAATAAAAGAAACAGGTTAACAACCATTAAACACAATTTTAACTTAAAGAGTTACAAATCTAATTGATTTGAAAACTGTTAGGAAAAACACAACATGTTCATGTTTGTTTTTAGTTAAAAAGGGGGGAGGGGAAAGAAAAATGTGGTGAAACTTTGTTGATTTTAGAAGTATTCAAAATGGTAATTACGCTTTTAAAACGTCGTTAGACATGTGATTTATATTTATTATTACTTTTATTGCTGGATTTATTTAATTCGTAGTTGGAATAAGCAGTTTTTATGCATGTAAGAAAAATAAATTTTTAACGCATTAAGTTTTTCTAAATGTTTAATAGTTTTTATAATAAAAATTCCACAATCTTTTTAGAAAGCTTTTGCAGTAAACCTCATTTAACAGAAATTTAAAAAAAATATCTTAAAGAGCTTTTTTTATTTAAGTCAAAAATAACATAAAGCTTTTCTAACAAATACTTTTACTGGCAGTTTTCTGTTTTCGTTAAAGCAATAATAATAAAATATTAAGCTTCCTTGATATTCTGCTTTTTAACTATCAGACCAATCACGAATAAAAATTTCCGCGGGAAATTTTCTTTTTCCCCAATTCCTCCTATAACAAAACAAAATTCTGTAAGACACTTCTAATTAAAAAAAAAAAAAAAAATTCCAAAAGGGAGTCCATAAAAACTGTAAGTAGAATTTTTTAAGGGATTCTGAAAACTAGCTTGACTACATGGGCGTCCAAATAATTGTGTTACTGAGTGGAAAATACAATACAGTGTCATCACTTCAATACAGTGTACGAAAATAAACACTAAATATCGTTCTTTAATGTTCGGTTCGGTAGATTTGTGGAAAACAGAAACGCTAATGGTGTTTGTGTAGAAAATCATAAAAAAAATAACGTTTTCCTGTTAGTCATCTTTTGGACACAAAAATATTACTGTTTTTATCAAACTCAACAAAAGATGTGAACATTTAATTCCGTTCGGTTTTTTTTTGAAAATCCACAAACTTAAATGTGTTCGGTTCGGCTCGTTAATGTTCGTCCCTTTTGACTGGTAAAAAAACAATTTTACAAAAACAAACTACACACACGAAAAAAACATTATAGAACATTAAAATATAATATTTGTCTACAGTATCACTACAATTGTTCTGTTTTTTAACGAAGAACCGAACATTATATAATGTTCGGTTCTTTCTTGAAAATAGTTACAAACGGTATTAAGGTTTGTGTATTTTTACACAATCACTAAAAAAGAAAAGAAATCTTAGATGAAAAATTATCAAGGCTAAGATATTATGTTTTTTAATGAAATTATTTTAACTTTAAGTTGTTGCTCTGCCACAACAAAACAAAATTCAATGTCAATGAGCCAATTTAGACTAGACTTATTTTTAGTCGGATTAACTTTTGTTCTTTCCAAACTACACTGGATCAATTATTCTGGCATAAAATTGTATACGTACACGCAGCTTTGTATGTGTTAGTATTTTTTTATTTTCATGTTTACACGACGGCGAACAACTAACGATTAAAATCGCTCTGCAAAAAAGAAAACACTGAACCTGTTTTTTTCATAAATGTGTATGTATTGGTTTTGTTCTGCTAATGCAGGGTTAAAGCTGGATTAAAAATTATGCCAACCAAAAACGACTCTCTTCACCTCTTTCGCCTACAAACTGTCGTTTTCTGCCAGAACAATTAGTCTAGTGTAAATTGGCTCAATAAGCAAAACAACTTTGGTGATCTCGCCTACTAATTTTTTTTTTGCTCCTGCGGAATTTATAATCGGAGGGAGTTTTTCTCTAGAAAAGTATTTTCCGTGAGAAAAAATCCTTAAGAATATTTGCCATTTGACTGTATATGTGTCAGTTTCAGTTTAAACGGACCTATAGATGAAAAAAGACAATATGCTCTTTCTAATGCAGCAAACCACAGTTTTCTACCTGTATTACTTCTGTCATAAGTAAGCTTTAAAATATATCTTTGATAAGAAAAAAATTAACTTGTTAACTTTAAAATCGTTTTTCTCCAAAACTCATTTTTGAACATAGGGCCCTTTTAACTGAAACTGACACATATGTAGATCGTTACCTAAAACGCCCTTACAGCCAAAAATTTAAAATCGACTTTTTTGTTGATTCTGATGTAATGCATCAACACAAATATCCACATCTTTGGGATCTGTGCGATCTTTCGAATAAAACTAGCGACCTTATTAACAAAAAACAAACGGCCCAACTAACTGTTTGCTTAATATGCACCATTGCCAATTGTCAAAACAACTGGTAGGTTCTACACACGCAAAGAAAAAATACGGTTGTGGTAAACATATTCTAAGAGCAACCTATTATGATAAGATTCATAATTGTAGTCACCATATTATTGAATCATAATATTTCCAAATATATTCGTAATAATACATCATTCAATTTTTCCCTTAATTATATTCTTATCATATTAATCATAATAAGATAAGAAGTAATTATATTATTGTCATGTTCCCAGCAAAAACTTTGCTTACAAAATAAGCAGAAAAATAATGAGAATTTGACGAGCCGACTACTTACTTTTCTACTAGAAAAAGTACTTATTTTTGTTCGAGATGTCCCAAAAGTAATCCTCTATAATTTAGCCTATTATAATCTAAAAAATATGTTTTTTTATACTTGAAATTTTTATAAAAATATATAGTTATACAAAGTCAATAAAGTAAAATTTTTTTTTTTATTTTTTTAATTTTATTTTATTTTTTTTTCTTATTTTATTTTTTTTTTTTCTGTCTCTGGCGGGATTCGATCGCGCAACCTCGGTGCTGATAGACTAGCTCGCTACCAGCTAGTCTACCGGGGCAGTGTAGTTTTTGTATTAAAAAACTATGTTTTTTGACTATAATGACTATAATGACATTTTTATTGTCTTAATGAAAATTTAAATTTTTCTGTATATTTAAGATATAATAATAAAGTTATTATTTAATATATAAATAATAATCCAAAAAGTGGCGAATAAAGCTACAAGGTAATGAATTCTTGAAGTCATTAAAAGTAGGATTGTAAGTAAAGTTTTTGCTGGGTTAATCAAAACAAATTTAGAAGTAGTCATATTATGATACAGTGGTGCTGTCACAACAATAAAACAAACTAAATTTTTTTGCATCGATTTTTTATTTTGTGGCACTACAACTTTTTTTGAATGTTAATACAATTTCTTTATTTTTTTATTATTTTTAAATTGTTTTTTTAATTTTTAATTTTTTTTTTTTTTTTTTCTAATTGTTGTACCATTCACCAACAAATAATGCGATAGGCATATGTAAATAAAACGACACAAATGATGAAAAATTATTTTTTTATTAGAGTAAAAATATTTTGATTGCATCTTAAACATATTTTGATAAATTTATAGAAAGTTATCATGTTATGGCTATTAAATATCATGATATGGTTGTGAGTAATATGATATGTTTTTAAAGTTATCATTATTTAGTTGTTAGAAAAATAATTATTTTTCGGTCTACAACACTCGAATTTTTAATTGCGATAATCGTTGATATGCTTTCAGTAACTATAATATTGCTGATATTAAATAAAACTTTCAATTATTTGTGTATGACAACAATACATTGTTACAATAAACATAGTTTAGTTGCCGTTACTATGCCCAATAGGGTGGCAGCTAAATGTAAGTTAAGTTAAGTTAATTTTATTGAGTCTTCTTTAAAACAATTATAAAATATAAAAGTAATATAACAAATTTGAAACATTTAAGATTGTAATGTAATGTCTTAAAAATTATATCATGAAAATTACAGTACCAAACTTAACAGAAAATGTATAAATTGTATAATGAATGAAAATTGTTAACGCATTTGCTCCCGATGCTAACAGTTTCGTGAATATACATTATTAAAAAACAAAGTTTACAAATTCAAAATCAAAACTTAAATACTAAAAATAAAAAGTTTAAAATAAAAACAAAAAATAAAAAATATAAAATAAAAAAAAAAAAAATATAAAAATACAAGAATATCTTTTTTCAATTATCCTCTGTGAGTGCAAGGAAAAGTTTTCTTAAAGAAATCCGAAGACGAATTAGCCAAAACACACAATTCATTCTGCAAACCAAGGGGGGATAAATAATGGGTATTAGTCCAGCTAAAGCCCCTTTGAGTTAAAATTATACTTTTAAGGACATCATTTTCATGAAAATGTAACCTGGCAATATAATTTTCAATTATTTTGATGACATAACAGCTCAAAGGAGATACTGAAGACTCTCCATAAATTACAGCGTTTGTAAATCGTTTCGTTCTAGAAACAAAATTTTTTCCAATGCATGAACGTAAAATCTTTCTCTCAAAGATTTCAAATTTATTCATCAATGTAGGAGAAATAAAAAACCAAATTGGAAATCCATATAAAAGCACTGGTCTTAAACATGTTTTATAAATTAATAATTTTGTTTTAAAAGGTAGAGACTTATGGGTTAAAATTCTTCCTAAACAATGTTTCACTTTGTAGACTTTATTTAATATAAATTTACCATGGCCATTAAATTTAAAAAGTTTATTGAAATAAATACCAAGGTATTTAAATTTATCTTTAAAAGGAATTTCAGTTTCATTCAAAAAAAGTTTTAATCTTTTATTTTGAGGGACAACAAAATATGGACATTTTCCAGATGCATTTCTCAAACAAATGGCTTCACTTTTTGAGGCGTTTATTTTTATTCCCCAAAAATTATAGAAATAGTTAACTTCATTTAAATGAGCAAACACGATTTCAAGTGCATTAAAAGGTGATTCATGGTGAGCATAAAGTAATGAGTCATCGGCATAAAGTATACCAGTTGAGTTTAAAAAATTGTGTGGGAAATCATACATTAGAATATTGTATAAATGAGGTGAAAGAATAGAGCCTTGAGGAACACCACAAGAAACTGAACCAAACTCAGATAAGGAATTATTTAACTGTATACAAAAACGCCTATTATCGAAAAAACTTTTAAAAAGTTTAATTACGTGATGATCAAACCCAATTATGTGCATTTTGAAAAGAATTGCATTATGAATTGCTCTATCAAAAGCCTTTTCTACGTCAAGCGAAACTGCAACCGTACAGAAGCGCTGTCTCAAATTACAAATAACATCATTCTGAAATTTAGATAAAGCGTCAACAGTAGAATTCCCTTTTTTGAAACCAAATTGTAAATTTGAAATATAATTATCGTCTAAATTTAGATTCATTTTCTCACGAATGACTTTTTCAAATAATTTGCCTAAATTTGACAATAAAGAAATAGGCCTTAGATTATTGATATCTGTTGAACTAGGATTCTTTTTAATTGGATACATTTTGGATATTTTCCAACTATTTGGAAAATACGCATTAAATTATAACTAAAAATTCAAACGCTTTAATCGAAAATTTTTTAATTACAAAATTGGAAATGTTATCAATACCTGCGGATTTCTTACTTCTTAATTCTTTACTAAAAGAAAGTATATTATCTAAATTTATAAATCGAACACAATTTTGATTGTTTAAAGCAGGAAAAGAATCATTAAAAGTAGATAAGCTATTATTATCTAAAGAAGACAAAAAGTTATCTATATCAGAAGAATCTCTATCTAAAGAATTCCCTGAATAGACCTCTGCAAAATGATTTCTAAATATATTTAATTTATTGGTATCATTTTCAATAATTAAGCCATTAACTGGCAAATCTACAATATTCGTCCTTCTTTTATATCCTAAAAAATTATACATTTGTTTATGTGCTCGAGGACCCGGTTTAATTTTTTCTAGAATTTCACAAAAATTTTTAGTATTCTCCTTACTAACTTGTTCTTTAATCAATATGTTCAAAGGCAGAATTTGCTTGGAAAGTAGTTTGTAATTATTATTATGTCTATTTAATGTTCTGTGGTAAATCCTTTTCAATTCTTTTTGCCAATTATATTTAATTTTAAATAATCTTTTAACGAAATCAGAAGGAACAAATTTTTTTGAATCAAGTACAACTTTCTTAGAATGAATATCACAGCAAGAATTCACAGCTAATGTAAACTTATTAATATAAAAATCGATTTCAGAATCCATTAAATTTCTTACAGAAGAAGGAAAATTTTCTAAGATTAAAGTAGTCAAATCGTTCTTAAAACAATCCCAATTAGTATCTTTATATGATGAATATGAAACCGGAGGAATATATAAAAACTCAAAAGCAAAAAATTTCAAGTTTAAATTTAGAGGAAAATGATCAGAGAAGGAAGGAAGACTAGTTATATTGTAATTTGGACTTATAATATCAACAATATTTGAGCTTAAAACAAAATGATCCAAAAAAGAGGAACCGTTAGGATAGGAAGGCTTTAAGTCACAAAGTCTAACAAAGGAGTGTGAATAGAGATTTAACCAGTTAGAAAATGAATTACCATTTAAATTATTCAAGTTATCCCCCCAAGAGATGTTTTTAGCATTAAAGTCACCACCAATTATTAGAGCATCAAAATCATTTGAAAAGTTGGCAATGTTTGTTAGCCCATTTTCAAATTGAGCAGAGTTGAAGTTGCAAGGAATATAAACGGAGCCAACTAAAATTTTTTTAATGACATTATTGATAGAAATACGTACCTCAATAAAAATATGGGGAAAAAGTAAGTTAGAGATTTCTACTCTGGAAAAGTAATAATTTTTCTTAATGGCAATGCCAACACCTTGTGAAGTGAAGTCTCTAACAAAGAAGTAGTTATCTAAATAAACTTTATGATTTGATCCAAGATGCGTTTCTTGAATAAAAGCAAAATCAATGTTATTTGAATTGAGAACATTTGCTAAATCCAATCTTCTACTAGGCTCCACAAGAGATCTAACATTAAATGTTAACATATTGAATGCATTACGGACCATAAATTGAAATAACTTCTTTAAAAAGACTTTTACATTTGGAGATTGCCTCAGATTTCGACAAAGATTTAAAATTTTTCATAAAATTCATAATTCTAACTTCCAAAGAATCAGGTTCACATAAAACCTTAGCTAATTTAAAAATTCATTAATAATTTTAGGTTTGTTTGAAGTTTGATTGCTAAAAAGACTTGCAAAAGAACGATTAGAATCAACATTGTTTGAATTAAAAGTCGTTGAAACATTTTTAAAAGCCAGATCCTTCTTATCTTTAGTTTTATCAGAAATGTTCTTAATCGTTTCTAAATACTTTTTAAATGAAGGACAACCACGCCAACTAGCTGGATGACCATAAGATTGGCAATTAAAGCAAAATGGTTGACTATTATCATCAGAATTAAAAGTACATTTACCAGGTTCATGATCTGAGGTGCATTTAACACAAACATAGGATCTGTTACAATTCTTAGCCATGTGACCCCAATTTTGGCAACGTAACATTGTACTACTTTCTGATTTTTCTTTGGTTTTTCCCAAGTAACTACCTGATTTAAAATAAAACGAATACAAGTTAAGTCATTTAAACACTTACCCTCTTTAAGAGTTATTATGAAAAGACCAGTTTCTAAATTATTTTTTTTTGAAAAAGGGGTTTTAAACTTTGTGATAGAATGAACTGTATCAGGAGCAAGTTTATTTAAATCAGATTCAATATCCAAAATATTGGAATCAAAATAAAGACCACGTAACACTACCGATTGTCGTCTCAATTCCATAGGTGTAAAAGAATATGAATCAATATTTCTAAGTGCGCTGAAACATCTTTTAAATAAAGTTTACTTTTATAATTACTTTTATTTACTATTTTAAAATCAAGTCCTTTTACTTTTAGTTGATCAACAAGAGATTTAATGTTTACATGATAAAGAAAAATAGGTGGGCAAAACTTTTTTATGTGTTTATGCTTTTTCGTGATCGGATTAATTTGTACATTATTATTTGTGTTTGATTCTACATTTAAATCTTCAAAAATCGCAAATCTATTTTGACTACAACTAGGTCTAACGCCAATTTCTGTGGATCTTAGATTAGAAAGATCAACTTTTAAATTGCCTTGGGAGTTTCTTTTAAATTTTTTATAATTTTAAAATCACCTGAGGAATTCGCCATACTACAATTATCATCCTGAGAAATGAAACCTGAAAAATCCTCATCATTGGAATGTTGAAAACAATCTTCTTGTAAACTTTGGTCCAATTGGGAATCCATTTGAAAAGAAACTTCACGCACATTATTAAAGGAAACACCAGAATCATTGACTGAATGTTGAACAGAATTTGATGATAACCCAGAAACATTAATATTTGGCTTAAGGATATTTGCACCATCATTTTTTTGACTAACAAGTTGAGTTTTAGGATTGTCCCAATATTTATCTGGAGGCTTCTTGGTTTGCTTAACGGCCGGAATTAGAGGTTAATCCATTTTGCCAATTAATAATAAAAATATATGTATGTATAAAAAAATAAAAAGTTTGACTTTTTTTTTCTTTTTTGAAAAAATTCATATATAATTTTTTTAAATTTTTATTTTTAATAAAGAAAAACACGTCTGCTTTCTATGAATATTAAAATAAAAATCCTTGGGAGCTAAATGTATGGAGCAATTTTTTTGTATTAATATTGATGTCTCCCGGGCGGAATATTGTGCCACATGGTCTAAAACTGATGTGGAAAAAATTTCAGCCAAATCGAAAACTTTTACCACTGCCCCTTTGAGGTCAAAGTTCAAATGATAAAAAAAAAAAAATTTCCATTTAAGCAAAAAATTTTTTTTCGATTTTTTTTTTTTTTTTTTTTTAATATTAGAAAGCTTTATAAGCTTATTAACAACAAAAAATTTCATTTCGATCGGACAAGATTTTCAGTTTCAAAAGTGACTCTGAAAAAAAAATTTGAGGCTTGTTAGGGGCTTACTCTAAAAAATGTTCAAAAAAATTTTTTTTTTAGTTTTGATATGCACACATTAAAGATTTTTTGTTGCTCTTAATACCAGGTTTTTTAAATTTTTTTTAAAAAATTTTTTTCGACATCGCATTTTTGTCCTAAATTGGGGTAAAAAACTGGAAAAATGCAGTTTTTGGCCCTATTTAAGATCATGATTACTAGGGTGCCAGCTAAATTTCAACTTTGGATTTGCAACATCTCCCGGGCGGAATATTGTGCCACATGGTCTCAAACTGATGTGGAAAAAATTTCAGCCAAATCGGATAACTTTTACCCCTGCCCCTTTGAGGTCAAAGTTCAAATGATAAAAAAAAAATCCATACAAGCAAAAAATTTTTTTTTTGAATTTTTTTTTTATCTTTAATGTGTGCTTATCAAAACTAAAAAAAAATTTTTTTTGAAAATTTTTTAGAGTAAGCCCCTAACAAGCCTCAAATTTTTTTTTCAGAGTCACTTTTGAAACTGAAAATCTTGTCCGATCGAAATGAAATTTTTTGTTGTTAATAAGCTTATAAAGCTTTCTAATATTAAAAAAAAAAAAAAAAAAAAAAATCGAAAAAAAATATTTTGCTTAAATGGAAATTTTTTTTTTTATCATTTGAACTTTGACCTCAAAGGGGCAGTGGTAAAAGTTTTCGATTTGGCTGAAATTTTTTCCACATCAGTTTTAGACCATGTGGCACAATATTCCGCCCGGGAGATGTTGAAAATCCAAAGTTGAAATTTAGCTGCCACCCTAATGCCCAACCATATTTTTTCTCTGCGTGCAAGAAACAGCTTAGGCAATTTATCAATTAACCATTTTAAATACTTTTTTTGCTTCTCCTGTAAAATTTTCAAAATATTAGATAGGGCCTTTTGCATTTTAGGTAACAATATATTTTTCATAAAAACTTCCTTAAGTAAATTTTTTACAAACAGTTGTTTAAGTATCCAGCATTTAAAGCTAAAAATTCTTTTACAAAAGCCAATTTTAAAATAAAGTTTTGTAAACTTAAGAACAAACTGAAACGCTTACTGAAAAGCTTTTTCAAAGAAAATTTTTTTATAGCATTTACAAAACAAATTTTCAGTGTAAGTTACTTGATAGCTATTTTGATACATTTTTACTTAAAGGTAGACAATGGTTTTTGATCAAAAAAAAAAAAAAACTTTGACATAGATACTTTACTTCTAAAACACTAACATGGCCAAATAATCCGTAAGTGCCAACAATATTTAAAATATGGCTACGCAAAACCTACATCCATTTTTTTACTAAACAGCAAAAGCTTTTATTTATATTAAAAACCATGACAGACAAGAGTCACAAAAAACTGACAGCTGTCTTTTATTTCACACGTCAAAACAACAGCAACTTGGCACATAATGAAATCATGAACAAAACAGCAACAAAAACACAAAGCGAAATAAAACCTAGACAAACTAAAACAGTCAGAAAAGGGAAGAAGGGGAAAAATAATGTAAAGGTATTTGTTTTAACCGAAATTGCCTTTTAAACTTTGGAAATGATTTTGCACTTTTCCACTTTATAAATATTTAATGAAAACTGAAATTTGGCTTTGTTAAACATTTAAACGTAACAGGAAAAAAATAATAAACAAAATGAAGAAGGAACGTAGAAAAAACATGTATAACAAACAACAAGAAGCCCCTTGTCACTGTCATTTGTACAAAAAAAATATACAAGAATTTGCTGTTAGAATTTGTACTTAAAAATACTAGTTGTTATATGATTTGGTTTTACTTTTTACAACAATTTCATAAAACAGATTTAATTCATAAACTATTTTCTCAATTTCAAATGCTTTTTTTAACTGTATTGAATTTTGTATATTTAATGTTTCAGCAAAATTGTAATAACAATTTTATATTGCAAAATCTTCAGCTTTTACACAGTCATCAGAAAATGTCGTAAAATTATTTATGTTCATAAGAAAATATTCAAGCATTAAATTATATGTCATATAAAAAAAATGCTTTATCATCAATAGTGATTACTTGAGATCTTAACAACTAAAGAGAAACAAAATAAATATATTGACACTGAAAACTGTGTTCTCCATTTATACAGGCATATTCTGAAAATTACTTTTTCGTAAAGTGCTTCGAAATCGAGCACACAAATTTTTAAAATCTCGTGAGTTAAAACTGGTTAGCAGCATGACGATTTCAAATTAGTGCTGGGATACTATCGATATTTTCTACTATCGATATTTATCGATAGTTCAGATTTGACTATCGATATATCGATATTACTATCGACTGAATGTTTGTACTTGTGCAGGAAAACTTTAATTATTTTTTTATAAGGCTACAGTCCGTTGTTTTTATCGGCAGCATGAAATAGCCTCCACGAAATAAGTCCCCAACAAAATTATGAAATAATTCCCGAATTTTTGGGGTCTTATTTCATATGAAATAAACCCTCAATTTTAAAATGAAATGAAACCCCAACGAAATGAAATAACTCCCCAAATCAAAATGAAATAAATTCCCAAAAATTGGGGAGTTATTTCATTGGAAATAAGTCCCCATTTCCTGAAATGAAATAAATCCCCAAAAAGTATTCAAAACATCCAATCAATTCAAAATATACATTTATTTGGATGCAGTGTTATAAAGCCATAGACAATAAAGCCATATGTACTTATTTCCCAATGGAATGAGCAATGAAAATAAAGCCATATGGACTTATTTTTCAATGGAATGAGAAATGAAATCATATTGCTTTATTGCCTAGACCATAGTGCAATATCACCATAATCGTTTAGTAACCAAAGTTAAAATAACGCCATAACAGTGTAATTGTTATGGTTACAAATTGCCAAAAGAATGAGTTGCCATTGTCAAGTGTTGAAAAATATGGTATAGGAGGTGAAGGGCGACATACGCGGCAGGTGCGCTCTATATTGCATTTTATCCGCCGTTCTTCAATATATTGAAAGCGTATGTATATACGCACATTATTTTAGATGGCAGTTTTTAAAAAATTGATAAGTACCTTTCTGAAGGAACCGAAGTAACAGGGACTATAAGATATTCCATTGCAACTTTAAAAAATTTTCTAAATTCTAAACCCAACAAGGTAATCAATCTAGCGGAATTATCCTCTAATGGTCGTTCATTGTTTTGTCCTATGCTTGCAATTGCATTTGGATTTGGATTTTTTTACAACATTACAAAAATATTTGACATTTAAGTCCCTATATAAACATGTACAAATTTCGACTTATAGGCCTTTAATAAGCAGTAAAAAGCACTGCTAAGCAATCCATACCACTTGCCATTTTTGTTGTTTGTGTTTATTACCGTTATTCAGCGCGAATTAATAATAGCATGTAAAAATTTGCGGCAAAAAACTGTGTGTGTATAGCTGCTGTTAGATGTCTTCATAGCTGTATTTTAAATAATAAAAATATATTTTTCCTATCGATATTTTAAGACTATCGATATTATCGATAGTCTATCGATAGTTTCCCAGAACTCTTTCAAATCACTTGAAGTTTTTATAAGCTTTTTTTTTTTAATCTATCATAAGATTAAATCATCTTAATTTTTTTTTTTTTTGCAATAAATTTAATTATTTTAATTAAAGAACATTAAAATTTAGAAAAACCATGTATTTTTGCAGACTTTGTTTTAGTTTTCTTTAAATTTTTTGACTTCTCCTTGTTATTAGTCGGCTGATATTGTTCATCAAGAAGACTTCTGCGGTTGCCAATCATTAACTGCCGTATTCATAAAAATAAACAAACTTTTGTTAAATTAAAAAATCATTTATGGTAAAAATAAAAATTGAATTAATTTGTTTCCGAAACTTTAACTAAAAAAATAAATTAAAATGGCAACATCAATTAATTAATGAATGTGTCAGTAATGTAAAAAGAAGCGCACAGTTGTTTGCTTGTAATTTAAAACAATGAAAAAAAAATCAAAATATTCCTCCCGTAATTTTAAATTTGTTTGTGATTTCAGAACATGCCTGATGTTATCGCGGCTCTTCGATATTTAAAAACAGTGTTCGAAAATATACAGAACATTACTTAGTGTTCGGCTTACACACCCGGGAACGATATCTATTTTTTTAGTGTTTGTGTAGACGAACACAATCCTTAATACCGTTTGTAACTGTTTTCAAAAAAGAGCCGAACATTATGTAGTGTTCTGTTCTTCGTTAAAAAAAAAAAACAGAGCAATTGTAGTGGTACCAGGGATGATAATGGAGAAAAGTAATATCGTACCAATTAACTTTTAAAATCGTACTTTTTCGGCCCCAATAGTACTAAATATTTTTTTTTTTGAAAACAAAAGTTTAAACCAACAAAAACAAAAGGTACTTAAAATTCATTTGTTCATGTAAAGTATAGAAAGCAAAAAATGCATGATCATTAATTATACAAAATAATAGAGTGGGTAAAATTTTTTCGCGTCTAAAGAACATGACGATTCTTGTTCTATAAGTCATTCCAAGAAACTTTTCCAAACAAATCATAGGTCAAAAATAAATTTCGGGCCCCAGGTTTTTCAAAATAGTAAGTTTTCCAAAATATTTAAGAATAGAGGCAAACAAATTGAATTTGGTCTAGCCAGACCTGTATCATGCGGGTTTTAGGGTCGAGAAATTCATTTTCATACACTTTTAAGAATTTCAAAATTTATTGTGTTTACAATTTTCAATATGTACTGCAGAAACAGGAAAGTAGTAGAAAGTCTGAATATAATAAAATTTTTTTAATTAGCACTTGTAAAATCTCCTTTAAACTAATTCGGAGTAAAATAATAATGGAGAATGGGTTCCCACTTCTCCAAAATTCTGTTGATTACTTTTTGACGTGACAACATCATGTTGACGAATATTTGTAAATATTATGAATTCGTTCCAAAATAATCTTGAATTGAGAGGAAGTCGTCTTTTCTACTATGTAGAACGCTTGCAGAAGTGGTTTCCTATATTTTTTAAAAACTTGTCACTATCATCAGAAAATGCACAGTACATTGGACAGTAAATAGGAGTTGCCATTTAATCAATTATAAATATGTAGGTTTCAAACATTTTGAAATAGTACCAAATGAGTCACGGGGGTACCAGCGTACTTTTTAGTTTTGAATTGTACCAAAAAAAGTACAATTGTACCAACTTTATCAACCCTGAGTGGTACTGTATACAAACATTATATTCTTATGTTCTAAAATGTTTGTTTTTTTACATTGATAAAGAAATGAACAAACAAAAATTTTTAGCAACAACCGCAGCACGAACAGCTTGTGTGTGTATTATGTGTGTTTTGTTTGTGTAAAATAATTTTTTGGCTTTTTGTTTTTTTTTCGTAAGTGTATTTTGTTTTTGTCAAAAATTTTAGGTTTTTGTTTACCAGCCAAAAGGTCGCTAAGCACAACAGAAACGAACTAACAATAATGAGCTGAACCGAACACAATAAAGTTTGTGGTTTTTAAAAAAACCCGAACAAAATTAAATGTTCTTCTCTTTTTGTTGAGTTGTTTAAGAACATTATTATTTTTGTTTTCGAAAGATGACAAACAGGGAACATTATTTTTTTAATGATTTGCTACACAAACACTATTAGCGTTTGTGTTTTTCACAAATCTACCAAACCGAATACTTAAGAGCGATATTTAGTGTTTATTTTCGAAAAAGTTAATAATATATTATAAAATATTAATATTAGTAAGTTTATACCAAGTTTAAAAGGGGGGTTCCCATTATTTAACATTTTTTCAGAAAAAACAAAAGATGGCAAAAATGTCGGTGATTTCTGTCTTTTTTTTGCGATTGCAGAATTAAATTTGATTTTAATTTTTCGTATAATCATGATTATTTTTATAAAATTGTATTAGAAATACCTTTTAATTTTTAAAAACAAATTCATAATGCACATGAATTAAGTTTGAAAAAAGAATCTATGTTCAACTCTTAAGCTATGTTCACACCTATTAAATATTTGACGTCATACACGTAAGCACTAGTTTTATTAAAAACATATTTGCTTTTGTAAAACATTTGGCTAGATCAAACATCATTTAACAGTTAATTCTTTACTTCATACAATTATCTTCTTATAAATTAAGTTTAGTAAATCAATGGAAATTGTTAAAAATAAAGCTAAAGTTCGATCAATTTACTGGTCACGCTTTTTTGAATTTTTCGTCAAATATTTGTTAGGTCTGAACATTCCTTTATTACAAAAAAACACAAATTATTTACAAAAAATTTTTTGTTCAGTGTACACAGTAAATGTGTGGCATGTTTTGCATTTGCATTTGCGAACTATTCACTTATTTTTGCTTTTTGCATTCACACACGCGTTAGCAAAAATGTATGCGAATATTTAAAATTAATATCTAATACTGCCAATATCAATAAAATCGGGAAACTTTTTGAAAAAATATATGTATATAAGGAAGCATCAAAAAGCTTATTAAAACTAATTTAATTTAGGATTCTTAACACACTACTCTTAAAAGTAATAGAGCATCAAAACTTATGCTTATAAAATGTAACTTGGCTTATTAACCTTTAAGTGTCAGAGATGCGATGCACAAAATTTATAATTGGCTTATAATATGAGGACCTCCATAACAAAACGCAACAATTCCACTTTTTAAGTTTACTGTTTTTTTACTGAATAATATTGTACATGCTTAAATCTTTATTGTAATTGTTTTAATGTATTTTTTTTTTTTTTTTTTTTTTTTGTTATCTTTGCAGCGGGTCAAAACGCAACTTTTTCACATACATACATACATACATACAAACATACATGGCACTTGCTTAAATTCATCTTTTTTTGTTCATTTTTCCAAAACTTGCAAAAGTGGAATCGTTCCGTTTTGAATGGCAATTTTTTCTATAAAAACTTTTATGGAACCACCGTAAACGAATCGTGAACAGTTTTTTTCCTCGAAATTTTGCTTTTAGCCATACATTTTTAAGGGAAAATGGAACAAATTCCGAGGGAAATTTAATTCTTGATATAGGTGAATACATATATATTTTTGTTCCTTTTAACTCCTATAAATAGGCGATTGATACTATTTAATTTATATTTATTTACGGCATAAAGTTTTTTTCAAGCTATTTTATACCAAGAAACAAACTGAAGTTTTTAAAACTATTTATATAAATAGAAACTTATTTGCACGCAGAGAAAAAACATGTTTAAATATGGTCACCTCCAATAATACTATGTTTAAAGAAAATTTTAACCATATTATGTTTAATTTAACCATATTTTTGCCACCGACAACCATGTTATGGCCAAATTAGTCCCCTATCAAGAAGCCACAACCATATTATGGTTGCCTCTAAACATGTAAGGGTTAAATATGACCATAATTTGTTCTTAAATTGACAATAGTATTTTCCTCTTTTTCAAGAGCAACATGTTATGGTTGAAAACCAACCATGCTATTATAACTGTTAAACATTTTAGTTATTATTAACCATAATGTGTTCGGAGGCAACCATATTATGGTTGTGCCTTCTTGACGAAGGACTATTTTTACCATAATATGGTTGTCGTTGGCAATAATATGGTTAAATTAAACATAATATGGTTAAAATTTTCTTTAAACATAGTATTATTGGAGGTGACCATATTTAAACATGTTTTTTCTCTGGGTGTGCATACAGAATTTTAACATACATTTAGTATTCGCATTCGCTTTCGAAAATTTTTATTAGATTATTCGCTAAACGTACATTCGCTGCACCCCAGTACACAGTGTTGTTTACTTTACTTAAGCTATGGTCACACTTAACAAGAACTTGATGCTCAACACTTGACCACTATTTTTATTAAATATCTGCTTAAATTAAAATAGTGTTTGTGGTCACGCTTTATTCGGATTTTTCTTATCAAATATTTGTTATGTGTGAACATACCCTTATTGTACCTATTTTTTCGCTTGAGAGCTAACAAATTGCTTATTAAAAGTTCTGATACAGCGTTGCCACTTTCATATTAAAAAGTAAACTTTTTGAAAACATTAAGGGCCATTATTACAACTAAGAGTTTGTTAAAGGTTGGTTTCATAGGATTAAGGCCCGTTTTCACAACTTACCGATAGCTAAAGGTAGGATTTTATTGGCCGTATTTAAAGTGTTCCATTATTACAACATTACTTTAACCTACCAGCTAGCATTAACCTTAATTTACTTTATCGCTCACTTTAGATTATAGTTAAGTTGTAGTAACGGAACACTTTTTATAAGGTCGGTTACAGTCTACCCCAAGTTGTAATAATGGCCCTAAATAATTTTTGAATTCTTATAATTTTGTAGAACTTTTGCGTAGTCACAATTTCTATTGTAGTTTCTCAAATTCCTATATTTTCATGATGAAAACAAGATTTTGTAAGACAATTACCGATTAAATGTCAATTTATGCAGAAAAAGTCTTTTTGCAGGAAAAGTTTCATAAAAATCACTTCACTTTTGGCTCAAAATAATATTATGTGCTACTATTCTTATCATGGCCATAATGAATCGAATCAGAAATTGATTTTTAATTATCTCGTGAACACCATTCTATATAAAAAAAAAGTCCTATACATAAGTTTAAAAGCGGGGTATAACAACGTGTCTTTGCTTAAGAACATTCTTATAGATTGCCAACTTGGCGACAGCTACAGCAATTGGATTTTTTTTAATGACAGAGGAATTTTTCGCAGCTAGCAATAAAAATTAGGGATCCTATTGAGTAACTTGCCTGTCCATGTGAATCTTAAAATGGATTTTCCTAAGACCCCAGTTGGACCCCGATAGGAACTAGGTTGCAATATACTTACATTGCATATATTTCGGATAAGTTTGCTATGGACATTCAATTAAATCGGTCTGCAAATAGCTGAGATATGAGAAAAAACCTTCACGACCGCCTCTAATTTGAATCTAAAAGCCTTTACCTTAAGAAGTCTTATTATAATCTATGAATTTTATTTTTTTACTTCCACCTGAAATAAACTAACTAGAACACCAGCAAAGAAAATTTTAATGTTTTCCCGAAATAATGGTTTTAGTACATTAGCGGCCATGCCTTCTGAGCTAGAAGGACTAAGCTTGATTTATATATTATCTTCTATATATAAGAAGCGTACTTCTGAACTTAATGCTTTGGTACGATTTTTATTACTATTGTAAAGTGTATGTAAGATTTGGCACAGTAAAATATAGCGCTCTTACTTCTTCCGTTTTTGCTCTATTTAAATTTGTTCTAAGCTCTTTGGCACAAACAAAATGTAAACACCTTATAAAAAAATAAATTCTGACATGCAACTTCCTTGAGAAATGTCCACATTTATAAAAGATAAATTCCAACATTAACTTTCATCCCCTTCCCCTTAAAAAAAAAGACAAAAACCCAACAGAAAAAATAAACAATAAGAATAAGTGGAGTTGCTGCTTATAACGACCCACCAGTGAGGTCCGGCTCCTCTAATGGAATAACAGACAATGTTTTTGAGCAAATGCTTGTGCGTGCATTGGTCTGGAGTGTCGTAAAAACAGCATTTTCTTAATGAAATTTTACTTTTTAATAAATGTCATTAAACGTCAAGTTTTGTAGTGCAAGTGAATTTTAATTTCACTAGAAATGAATAACAAATACAAACAAGTAACGATATTCAAGTTGGACGTTGTAAAAGCAATAAAAGTATAATAAAGACTAGATAAAAATATAAAACCATTAAAAAAATTGTAGGTTAAATGTTTTCTTTTAGCTTGAATGGCTTTTTCGTTATTTAATTCCTTTTTTTAATAATTACAGTGATGATGGTGGTGGTTGTAAAAATTAGAAATAAAAATAATGTAAATGCTGTAAATACTTAAAATATCTAAGAAATTATTGATTAGTTTTGTAGTTCTAAAAGCATCTGTGATGAAAGTTGTGTGGAAGATTATATATTAATGCGATAAATGTTTTAAATTTTTAGCCACCCCAGCCGTTCTTATTTATTTATATTACCCTAGTTACGAAAATGTTATCTATATTACATTAACAACCGTAATGTCAACAATATTTTCTAAAAAAAAATTGCATATTAGAGATAAAAACCTTATTCAGTAGCTTATTAGCTTTCAAACGATAAGCTACTGTTTTTTTTTAAATATGTACACTCTCACAGTGCAACATATAAAATGCAATCTTCTTCTCTTGTGAAAATTCTCAAACTATTTTATTTTCGAAACATGTAAATTTCAATGAAAATTCTATTTGATGAACTTAAGCATAAATTAAAAATATTAAAAATTTCAATTAAAAACTAACAATTCAATAAACAACAATTCGTCAGCTCTCTATTGGTTTTACCTACCGACCATTTTTAAACAAATTGAGTTACCCCCCGTTTCCACATGCAAGTACAAGTTCGAAAAACTCAATACACTCACACTTTTTCACTAACATTCACACAATTTTTGTACATTTAGCCAATCGGCTGTTCCCTCGATTTTTCGTTGATAATGTGGAAACGTAGGGTTAGGTATGGGGTATATATATTTTGAATACCTCTTTCTGAATCCAAAACCCGTTAGCGGATTTTAAGCATTAATTTCGCTCCATATCAACTTTTTTTAACCTTATTTTATATTGTTTTGCTCAGCAAATGACAACAAGAAAATAAATTTCACTCTTGCTTTGCTTCATTGCCTAAAGAAAAAAAGAAGTTAAAGCAAAATAAAATGAAAACAACTCAATAAACAACAGTAAGTATACGTATGCATGATGCATCACTAAAAGCTTTTTTAAATACATTTATAATAGTGGCGAATGCGGCACAAAGCAGTTATTTTCACTTTAATAAAAAACAATTAACTTCTAAGCTCGTTTATGAACTTTCACAAACAATTAATTTTTCTTGAAAACATATGCCAGAAGCAGTGGTGAAAAAACAACAAAATTCCATCGGGTATATTTTCAGAAAACTTCATGTAAACCAACATTGTCGTTTTTTTCATTTCGACTTTTTGGCATATGCGGCAAACGAATAATGAGCTGACGAATTGTTTTTTTTTTAATTTTTTTGAAAATCTGATCTGTGCCCATGTTCTGTAACTCTCGCGTCGAGAAAGTTTTTGATTGAAATGTGTGAAATGAAACAAAAATGCCATAAATTGAAACAAACAGCTGTT
This sequence comes from Pollenia angustigena, assembly GCA_930367215.1. Classification (NCBI taxonomy): domain Eukaryota; kingdom Metazoa; phylum Arthropoda; class Insecta; order Diptera; family Polleniidae; genus Pollenia; species Pollenia angustigena. Next base: position 254,135,405 of record OV884057.1, read on the forward strand.
TTTCTCACTTAACTGTGTCTGTAACTTTTTTTTGGCGAGTACAAGCTGTCGCGTAAGGAAATTACAAGCCAATGTACAGAAAAAGTGTGTCTGTAACATTTTGGTGAGAAAAGTTCCCGCTTTGAACTGTCAAATAAACTCACGAATAAAAATGGGGCGAGAAAAAATTTTAACACTAACATGATTTTTTATTGCAACTATTAAAAATGTATAGTTCTAACTGATTTTTAATTATCTTGATTATAAAAATGATGTTCCAACTGAAATATGAATCCTTCAATTCTTTTATTAGTTATGATAACTAATTTAATTAAGTTCTAAAAATTAGTACAAATGGTTAGAATCACAACCGAATTCAATATAGGGCAATACTGAATATTGGTCATTGCAATCAATAATTTGCTTTCGTCAATAAATTTTGTAATATAAATGTTTATTCATTTATTGCAGCTAATTATTGATTGTTGGAATAGATTCAATTCGAGTACAACAAATGAAAATATAATTATTCGGAATTCACAACCAAAAAATAGTTAAAAGCCCCAATTGCTTACTAACTGAACAACCTAAACAAAAGCGGCAAGCGTTTTTTTAAAGATGAAAATTTTATCTAAATACAATTTCAATAAAACAAACCGACAAAGAAATCTGTCAAATAAGATTTATCAGCCGGGTGGTTTCTAATTCGCATTCTAATGATTTGTTTCGTATAAATTGTATGCGAATGAGAAGTTTTGACATACAGAAAACGCTTCCGCTCTTATTTAGGTAGCTCAGTAAATTTTCTGTCAAAACATTTGATAGATTAAATTAATTTTTAATATTTTATTTAAAAAATATCTTCGCGGTAAAAAATGGAAAATGTGAAAAACTTAATAAATAGGGGTAAGTAATTTACGTATTCTTATAGGTATGAACATATACACGTACATATGTATGAATGTATGTATTATTTTTTATACCCTGCAAATTATATTGGACTTCTTGATCCATTTTTATCCTGGACTGGTCCAATGTAGTGCAAGTATGGACCATGTCATTATTAAAAAGAGTTTACAGTGAAACGACATGCCTTCGTTTTTTAACGACATGTTTTAGTTTTGAAACGATTTCAAAGCTAATCCTCTGGTGTATACCATGGAGTAGTTTTAAGACTTCTCCTTTGTAATTCAAGCTGGGTTATATGGTCCTGCCCTAGGACATCGTACTGTAAAATAAGCCATTTTTTCCATTCATTGGACAAGTCCTTGCCCTTTATGGGCTACATTTGACCGGTTAAAAAAAATATGTTGATAACGACAATCGAATCTCTTGTTATGAACACCAATTATGTGTTAATTCAGTTGCAGCTATCATTTATTCGGCTATAAGCACAATTTTGTTTCTAATAATCATACTAACAACTAACAATCTCTGCTGTTATGACTGAAAGTGTACTAAAATTCAAATGTTGCTATCAAAACTATTATGCTAAGCAACGAAATTTTCAGTAATTGGAACCGAATTGTGTGATAGTACATGCAACCGACGAAATTCGATTGGCGCCAAATTCGGTTGTGATCACGAATTTGTTTTCTCTGTGTAATAGTAATATTTTTATTCTTGGCACATTTTTCATTGTTTTATTATTTTGCTTTTAACATTTTTATAAAATATACGAATGTCTTCAAAGCTCGTTTGCACACAACAAACATTAAAGTCGCTCTTTACACATAGCCGACGGTTGTGTTTTCGCCGCCGTCATTGAAAAATTATCAATTTAAGTAAATTTTGGTCGCCGTCAACGATTTGTGTTACTGGCGTTCTGAACGTCTGCAATGTCACATCGGCTTCGAGTGCAATATTATGACATTAATAACGTAACGACGTAATCTCTTTTGATAGTTTTCGACATAAGTTACAGACACACATTTTTCTCATTTTTCGAGAAACGATGAAATATTTTGTTTCACATCTTTTCGATGCAAGAAGTTCTCATTAAAGTTACAGAACATGGGTACTTTTATTATCTTTTATTTATTTATTTTTTTTTTTTTTTGTTTTATTTATTTCCAGTTTGAAACGGTAAATTAAAAAAAACTATTTTACAAAAACGGCAACACTTTACCATCACAAAACTCGACAGATAAGCATCATAAAAAAAATGTTTATTTATAAAAACAAAACATTTTTGCTTGCGAAATATTGTTGGATCAAAACGCAACATTTCCGAAAAATTGAGATTTAAAAAATCCTTAAAATCTTTGTAAAGATTTACTTTTACACAAATAAGTTACGAAAATTGGATAAATAAAAATTAATATAGTCTTTTGTAAAAAATATAAAAAAATTTCCAATACCTCGATTGAATTGAAATTAAAATTATGGATGGTCGAATAATTTCCGGTCAGGAACGAAAATACAACTTTAACTTCACTTAAAAACTTATGAAATCTACTTTAAGATTATTGATTTTTAACCCCAACCACTCGTTATTTTAACGCACCATACCATCTTCATTATCCTTTAGAAAGCGCCATTCGAGTATTCCATTCATTCTGCAGAAATTACAAACATACAAATGCAAATTAGGTCTGTTGTATAATAAATGAATAAATATGTATAACTGACTAACTGCACTCACACATGTAGAGCCAATTGTACATGAATGAATATACCCTGCAGGAAATGTCACTAGTGAATCTGTATTGATTCACTATTGACATGTGACCAGTACTAGTGACTTATTATACCCCAGGCAATGTTATTTACAATAGACATTTAACATGTGCGTGTCATTGGAAATCTACTACTGACGTTGGTACTACTGACTAGGTACCGACTAGATAGTTCCTTTGGGAACATATGTAGACATTGGAACCAAAGAATCGCTAGTATATTTTAGTAAAAGTACACTTTATGTAAGAATACGAAATCATAACAATCTTTGTTTATTATTTCTTCAACTTTTATAGGAATTGTACTTCTCAGTTGTTATTGATAAAATCTTTTTCGTATTAAAGCCAAATATAGTGGCAAATGTAGTGTAGTGTAGACACTTCGTTGACAATATCACCAATATAGTCGACAAAACTAGTGACTTGGAGTCACTTGCACCCAGGTTTCCTTCAGGGGGTATATACATATACAACCATATAAAACAAGACTAACTAAGTGAGTTTGTATATATTTGTGTAATCTTTTTAAATGAATTAAAATTTTCTACACTGCGGTCATGTTTTTTGTTTTCCTGGTGCAGACAGTCTCATACCAATCCGCAACATATAAATTCTAATATTTACTAACGCAAAAAACAGAAACAAAAGGAATGAAAGCAGTGAGAAACATATAAAGAACAAAAACAATATGACTTGCTGGTATTTTAAATACAAATACAAACATACATTTGAACATATTTTTGTCAAATGTACATGTGTTTGTTTAAGTGTTCTAACTCTTTAAATGTTTAAATATTTGGTATGAGTTGATATTACGGGTTATTATACCAATCTAATGGTATTTTGTTGTATTTTACTTTAAAGTTTTAACAAGGATAAAAATATCCTTAGCAATGCCAAACAAACATTTATTTAAATAAACACATTCACAATGTGTATGTTTATTACACATGTACGAAAGTATTTTTGTGTCGTTGTTAATTAACGTTATTAACAACATGTCTGATACTGTTATTATAAATGTTTATTTGTTTTATCTTTTTAACTCCCTTTCATTCCATTTTCTCTGCTTAGTTTTGTTTTTACGTTTTTTTTAGATACGTTTACGTTTGTGTTAAGAACTCTTTTCTTTGGTACAAATTATTTTAAAGGATTTGGTTTGTTTTATTTTTTTCGTCTTATTTAGTACGCAGTTTGTTTAGTCTTTAGATTAATGGCTTTATAGTGGCGTTTCTGCCAAATTAAAAAAGAAGAACACGGTGTAATAGACCTTTTTAAAAACAAAAAATTTAAATATATTTTTTAATAAAAAAAAAATCAATAAAAATTTCTAACTTCAAGTAACTTCTTTAAATTAAATTTAAAACAAGCCTGCCGAAACAAGTCTGGGCAAAGATTGAGGACTACAGGCAACGGTGCAAATCCATATCCTAAGTTAAAAAAATCCGTTCCATTTAGGGTCACCACAGGTAACTTGCAGGCCTAATAAGTCGAAGCATTAAAAAACATTATTAACGAAACGATGTAACAAATAAGAAATGGACCCAATAATACGGCACGAACAAGGACAAGAATTGGATCATGAACGTAAGGTGGCTATTAGACACATCGCGCTTAGCGCAAGTATGCAACGAAATGGACAGATACCACCACGCCTTCTTAGGACTATAAAAAAAATCACTAGAAGCTCCCTCTCTGTAGTAGCAATTCCCGATATGTACTAACTTAATAAAATAAAAATAACTTCCTTTGTTAAAATAATATTCTCTTCTCTATTATGGCCAGCTTTTGACTTCATGCTTAAATAATAGTTAAGTGAGTTTTTATATACTTTTAAGTCTTGTATTTAAGTAAGGTTTCACTTTTTAAGTGTTACTTTGTTAATCTTATTTAAATATGAAAATATATGGTAGCACTACTAAATACCAAAAAAAAAAATATCATAAACAGCTGCTTGTCCAAAATAAAGGAATTTGTAAAGTTTATTTACTCAAAGAAACAGCTGACTGTTTTTCGCCTTGCCTGTTGTTGTTTATATTGTTGTTATTCAGTAAACAAACCATTGAAACTTAAATAGACTCTAAATAAACAACGACGGCTTTTAAAGTATAATTGAAAAATTACATATTTGAAAACTCAATTTCGTATTAGAATAAAACTTAAAGATAAATAATAATTAAATATAATGCCAGAAACTGGTCCTTTTTGAAAAAATTTTATTTGTTCACAAAAATAGTAATTTTTCATAAAAATTAAATTTTTTCACAAAAATAGTATGTTGTCATTAAATTAATATTTTTTCACAAAAAAAATATTTTTTCATAAAAATTATATTTTTTCATAAAAATAATCAGCCCTATCGTGAATAATTTTTCCGTCGTAAGTTTTCCCCTTTTCACATATTTGCGATCATGAAAAACTCCAATAAAAAAAGGTCATTCAAACATGAAAAAATGTTCACCGGGAAAAATTCCCCTTATCGTGAAAAGTTTTTTCCCTTGTAATTTGTTCACGTTTCCCTTAGATTTGCTAACTTTATTTTTGCTAGGGAACAGAACATGTACCGAAGTAGTTCCTCCTTTAAATCAAATATTAAGGGCTTGATCCGTTAATAAAGCACAAACCGATATATTGGTAAACAAAATGCAATACAAAAGGTCGATTGCCTGCTGATTTGTGAAGCTTTCGACAGACAGAATTTTGGAAAATATTTTACTACATAAGATGTAAGAAAAAAACTAACGTTGTAATCAAACTATCCCTCCAATAATAAATATTTTGCTTAATTATTTTAACTTTTCTTTAAAATATATACATACGTGTATATTTTTGAACAAAAATTTCATTGATTTTTAATTTTTTTAATCTTTCTTCTTTTTTACATTCACTGGAACTGATAGCGTGAAAAATTTTTGACATGAGATTCACGATTGTTTTTTCCCCTTCGTGGGGAATGAAAATTTCATGGGAACAAAAACTCCACTTGTTATTCACGATAGGGGTAAATATTTTTTCATAAAAATAATATTTTCCAAAATAAATTCGGCTTTGCGAATCTTAAATAACTTTTTTGACGTATTCTAACATAACGAAACAGATTTTAAACAAATACTGCTATTTATTATATAAAAAGATTCTCATGATTTATTTTCTAAAATCTTTTGTGATGCGATGCGAAGTATTATAGCTGATGCCAAAAATTTACGAGCAAAAAACAGTCTAAGCGACTTCTTCTAGACGCTGATGTTTGAAAGACATTAAAAAAAATATAAACGATTTAGTTTTTACTGACAAACAGCCTGGCCCAAGATGCCGACAGCAATCGCTCGCTTGCACTTTCATAGACAAACAACTGATTTTCGCCCGACTTATAATTTTAAGCACGACAAGCAGATCGACAATGTCAGCGTAAGATAACGGAATATTTTCATTAAATTTGCGCCCCACTAAAAAATATAATGCGGACATAAATGCTAAATTCAGTCACTTGTGTTGTGGCTGTCGACAGAGGTATTTTGTTAGAGTATTAAACGAAATAGTTTCTTTACACACCAACACTAAGTTTTTTTATAATTACCCTGCAGGAAATGTCACTAGTGAATCTGTGTACTGATTCACTATTGACACAGTCACCAGTACTAGTGACTTATTATAGCCCACGCAATGTTATTTACAATAGACATTTAACATGTGCGTGTCATTGGAAATCTAGTACTGACGTTGGTACTACTGACTAGGTACTGACTAAGTAGTTCCTTTGGGAACATATGTATGTAGACATTGAAACCAGAGAATCGCTAGTACATTTTAGTAAAAGTAGTCTACACTTTTTGTAAGAATACGAAATCATAACAATCTTTTTTTATTATTTCTTCAGCTTTTGTAGGAATTGTACTTCTCAGTTGTTATTGATAAAATTTTTTTCGTATTAAAGCCAACATATACAGTGGCAAATATAATGTAGTGTAGACACTTCGGTGACAATGTCACCAATATAGTCGACAAAACTGGTGACTTGGAGACACTTGCACCCAGGTTTCCTTCAGGGTATATTTTTTAAAACAACACCACTTATAAATCAATATATTTTTTAAAATATTTTTCACAAATTTCTCCTACATATTTATTGTTTACCGCTTTGATTGTAGCACAGAGTAATTTTATGGCTTAATTTACATATTTGTGGAATTGTTGATTTCGCAATACACGCCAAAAAAAAAATTAATGTAAAATCCTCGAAAACAAGGTTAATTTTACTTTTTTCGGTAGTGATTTTGCTTCATACTTAATTCATGTTAATTTAACATGATTTTACGATAACTTGCGAACAACATTATTCTCTTTCTATAATTCATTTAAATTTAACTTTCCTTTATAGTGAGAGCAAAATGACATTCATATTGAAATAACACTCCAAATAACGTTTAATAAAAATAATTTCAGTGTGTTTATCAAATATGAAGAATTGGGAATTTGGCACGTCATACAGAAATCTTATTAATAATAAATTTTGTTTTCCCAAAAATAACTTTGATAAAGTTATTTCGAGTTGAAACAACTTGAATTTCATGTAGAAATGAGTTGGTTTAAGTTAAAAATAACAGTGGCAAGAAGCTTCAGAAACAATATAAACAGTTACTCTAAAAACCATAGAGAGAGAGAGAGAGATAGAATATAATTATTTATTTTCCTGTAACACATGTTTCACTTTTCTGTTTTCCCCATTGTTCAGAGAAGAACTCACAATTAAGAGACCCCAGCAGAATGACCCGATATGGGTATCGTCATTATTTGACTTTAAAAATTTGATGTACTATTTAACTAAATAATTTGAACAAAAAGAATACGGGAATTTTTTCTGTTTATAAGTAATTTTAAACATGGAAATAAAAAATTCATGTTTTTCTTTTTATAGTGTTGTTATAGTTTCTATAAAAAACAATTATAACAGGATTTTTTGGATTCAATATTGAACAATGTTATTTTAACATTTTTTAACCAACATTGCGCCATGTTAATTAAACATTGATATTTTTTCTGTGTGTATAGTTATTTGACAATAAATAAATGATTTACGTAAGAAACGTAGAAAATGTCGACTGGCAAATCGATTGTTAGGGGGGCCCTTTTGGGAACGATAATAACATTATTGTTGTCGCTTAAGTTATAAAACTACATCGTAGTTCAGCCTGTGTGTATATTTTATTGCTTTAAGTTACCATTTATTTTTAAAAGTCGATTACTTCTTCAAAAATTTATTGGTTAATTACATACAAAAAAATTGGGAAACAAATCCTTCCGCTCTATATAAAAAGAGCTTGATTAGAAAAGGTTCCTACGCAAAAAAATATATGCTTTAAAAAAAGTTAGAATAAAAATTTATTTTTTTTATTTTACAATTTGTTTCTTAAAAATTACACTCTTTATAAAAAAAACTTTCCTATTTACACAAAAGGATCTTTTACAAAAGCAATCACTTAACCAAAACGCACTTTTTGCACTTTTGAAACAGTTTCTTAAAAAAATTACTTTAAAGAAAAGATTTAGCTGACACAAAAATATTTAAATGAAGCATTAAAAAACTTAAAAATGCTTTTTTTTAAACGTACCTTCTAATTTATTTAAAAAGAGTCTTTAGTATTCATAACTTATGTTTGGGAAAAATGGGGTTTTTTTTTTATCTGCAAAAACAATAATAATATTTGAAGTCCTTTGACTAGATATCCCTTAACATAAATGTTAAAAAAAAAAACAAAAATTCTTTCAAACGATTCCTTTTTTTCCTTAAATTCTATATTCAAATAGTGTCACCTCAAGATCCAAAGAATTTAATGTTTTGGGGTTCTTTGTCCCTAAAATATGAGGTTTTGCTTAAAAAAAGATATGTTCCCTTTTGCAGGAATTTCTCTCAAAAATATTTTATATCAACCTTTAGGCTTTCTTCGTTTTTTTTTTTTTGTTTTAATTTCTTATTTTGAGGATTATTTACTTTTGTTTAACTAACTTAAAAACCAAAAAAGGACATTTTCTCGAAATTTTTGTTGTGGTGGCCCTTTTGCTTGTGGAAAAGAAAAAATAAATTGAATTTTTTTTTCCATTGACATTCAAAACACAAACGTTTCAAAAGAAAAATGTGTGTTTTATTTACTTTCTGTTCTTATTACTTTTTTTAAAAAAAATAGAAGGAAAAGGAAGAAAATTTACAAATAAAATTTGATTTATTATTTATGTTTTAAATTTAAAAAAGTAAGAAAGTAATAAAAAACCTCTTAAAAAATTTTAGGGATTTTAAAAGTTTTTCTCTTTTTTGTCATTGAAATAATCTGCCATTTGTAAGCAGAACTTTATTTACCTCTAACTTAATTTCCTTTTTTTTATTGAGGGAATATAATAACAATTTAATTGCTAATAAATGCAGTAAATTAAGAGACAAGATCACTAAATACGCCACTAATTCCTTTTTTAAATTCTTTGTTGTTGTAAAATGGCAGAATAAATACATTTTAAATGGTTTAATTACCGACCATCACATGTTGACACGAATCGAAGGGATTTAAAATACATAAAAAACTGTCTGCAAAACTTTCAAACACTATTGAACTGCAATACAGAAATTGCAAAATTAATTAAAATATAAAAAAAATGTTGCTAAAATCAAGTTCGTTTAAATTTCTATTATTTTTTCTACTATGAACAAAAAAAAATTTGATATAAAAAAAGGTTTTCAGTAAATTATAAATAAAACAAGTAAAAGTGCTATAATCGGTTTTGCCGAATCTGAAATGCCCTTTACCAGGGTGCAATAGGAATAAAAAGTTGTATAAATAATAAATAAAACATTCCCTAATTAACCCTGCAAGGTTACTCTTCATTTTAGTACATTAAGGTTGCTTGCTCTTCGTCGAATCGACGAACCTTTTAAAAAATAATTTCTAGCGGAACGATTTTTAAAGTTCAAAATAAACAAAAATCTTTTTTAGTTAAGTGTTTTATTAAAAAACAAAAAAAAATATAATATAAAAAATAAAAATTCGTTTTTCCTATAAAATTCGATGTGAATTCCAACTCTTTTTTGTTTGTTTTTTAAATTAACTACCTTTTTAAAACAACAAAATCTAAAAATGAAAAAAATAACTTTTTTCTTACCCAGCCTTTAAGGATAATCAATCAAATAATACAAAAGAAAAAAAATATTTAGTTATTAGCCTTATTTTACGCATGAGGCATAAAGTTCAACTTTATGTTCGTAACATATGCTTTTCTTGCATATATTACATGTACTTTTCGTCATTCTGCGTTTGCTATAGGGACAGAGGTGACAAATTTTATTGTCTTTTGGTCCTTTGACAACATTTTCGACGGATTCTTGTCGATTAGGTATTTAATTTTTAATTTTTCACATAATTAAGGTATGCAAGGCAGGTGTCTCGAATCTGCCATTAAATAGGGAACCACGAGAGGGAAATTAAGATTTTTCAGGTACTGTCGTATAATTTTGGGTTTTCGATATTTATGTAACATATTGTGAGTATACTTATATGACGTAGTTGTTGACAAATGTAATATTTAAAAGTCCAAAAAATAGACACAAAAACTTACACTAAAGTTACTCTTCGTCGATGACAATTTCAACTTTAAAAAATCAGGATCCAGCGTACGTCTGCTTACTACAAGCTTTTGGCATCAGCTAACGTTGTTGACAAAATGGGCGTTATTAGAATACTCATAAAAAAGTTATATGATAAAAAGTAAATCAGCTTCGTCGATTCGACGGAGAGTAACCGTGCAGGGTTAAGCGACAAATCATGCATGAGTTTGTTGTGGGTAAAAAAGGGGGAAAAACATTCAACACTTAACATAAATATATAGAAAACAACAACAAAGTGTTTTATGGTTAAAAATTTAAGGTAGCTCAGTTATTTTTGGATCGATCTGTCTGTATTTCAATGCGAAAAAATGTCGGACCATATGTGATCGTCTATCGTCTTCGGGAAATCCATTTCAACAGACACACTGAGAGACTGACTTCGTTAAATCAACTTCGCTGTTTAAAGGGTTCCAAAAAATATATAAATTATTTAATATGATTAATTTAAAATTTGCATTAAACTGTTTATAATGAACAATTGGTAATATTGCATATTATACAAACTGTCTTTTAGCGTTTTTCGTATAATCTTCTTTCGATAGGGCCGTTTTTTTTTTTTTTTTTTTGTCAATAAAATCGCTAATGGTGGTCGAAAGATTCCAAACTATTTCGTGGACATTTGTGTTGATGCAATACATCAGTACCTCAATTCTGTAACTTTTTTAATTTAACTACCGAAATCGTTAATTAACGAGGAATCTCGGTTACTTTAACGAATTTGTTATTCTGTATTTTAAATAAACAAATATTTTTGTTTAGAAATATTGACGACAAATATCGGTAAAAATATAAGAACGTCAAAGTGAAAATTTTTTAAAATTAATAAAAAAAATACAAAATAAATTCGCTTTATTGCATTTATTTTAACAAAACATGAATGAAAACGCGTAAATATTGATTATATTTCTAACAAATATGTTGGTTTTAAATCTTTCTATGCATAGGGAAAAATTTCCAGGTGACTGAGCCACTCTAGCACAACATTTCTGCTCTTACTTTTTATACCTACACTACTGTATGTGAAGAGGATATTATGTGTTTGTACGAATGTGTGTAAAACATTTAAATAAAGGTTCTGGTCCTGCCTTTTAGTGTACCGATTGACTCGGAATCAATGTCAGAATCCATTTAACGAAGCCCGTCCTTCTATCAGGATGGCTGGTAGTCTGTCCAAGATAACCTTGTGCGCATATTACAGGTCGCAATTTTAAAAATAATTTTATAAACTTTGGCACATATGCGTTTATTGTCACAAGGTCGAAGCCTTTTTGTAATGGTGAAAAGCAGTTATTTAATTTTAATATCCCACATGAAAACTTCTTTCCGGAATAGGGTTTTGTGCCTATTAATAGCTATTTTGTTTTATAGACATTTGAGATGAATAAGATCCAAAAATATTTTGCCGCAACCTATATAAATTACCAGAACAAATTTTTTTAGAATCGGTCCATATTTGACCCAGCTCCCATACGAATACACTAATAATGGTAGTAGAAACTTAGATAATATTGGCACAAAAATGTCTTATGTGAATATTAACCTCACAACATACTCTTTTTGGCGAAAACATGATCGCCCATATACTGCAATGTAGAGTCGGACTTGATCGACTATACTTTCTTAATTTTTTTGTGTTAAAAATTGGCTACTTTACTCTATATTTTTAATCTGTTAACAGTACATTTGTTGTCGTTATTATTTAACAAGAACTTTTTTTGTGTCGTTAGCTACCGGCATTTTTGGCCGATAAAAATTGTTAAAATTTCATTACAGAATAGCTCTTAACGACAATTTTCGTTAGCTAACGAATTTTGACTACTTAACGACAATTTGTTGTCGTTAAAAAGTTACAGAATTTCAGTACTGACCTAATGAAAAAGCCGATTTTTAGTTTTTTGTTAGTTAGGGCGTTTTGCGTTTTGGGTAACGATATTTAATCTCGTGTAACGAGGAACGTATTGTGTGAACCGGCGATCAATCGTAAAACTGCTTCGGACTAGGAATAAGCTTTCGCGACATTGTGATTATTTTTCAAAGGCAAACAAGCAGTCCTTGTTTGTCTGCCCGTTCTTCCTTTTGCGTTTCACATAGTTGAGGGTGTGCACTAAATATTAATAATATTAATTTAAATCAGCAGTGCACTATCACTAAATAAAACTGCAAAAAAAAATAGTTTGCACTCTTTTTTACCAGCTTTAGTGATGGCATTTATTTTTTTAACTACTTTTTCACTATCACAAAACGAAGATTGAATGCAAAAATCTGCACTCAATTCAAATAGTGCAAAATTTGGGCATGCAATCAAAAAAGTCTCACAAAAATTAAAAAAATGTAACTTTGTATGTGCATGGTTTTTGAGTTCTTTTGAGGATATGCATAAGTAAAGAACATTAAACAAAATGAAATTTTGTAAAAAAGGTACAATTATTGGCTTAAGTCATGTAAAAACAAGTTTTAATTTTAAAATAAGTGCAACAATTTTAGTCGCACTCAAATGAGTGAAGAAAAAACGTTGCAATAAGCTGATGATTGCTTTTTTGGAAATCAAACTAGTTTTTTTGAGAGCAAAGTTTTTTAACATCACTATCACTCATGTTTAGTGAGACTGCAAATTTTCAATTCATCACACAACAGCAACAAAATGATTGCAATATTTTTGCACTTACACTAAGTGTGAGTTGAAACTGTAAAATGAGTGCACTACCCCTTTCTATGGCGTTTCATTTCGTATTGGTTATTCTTGGCTTCTTATAACTGTACTGAGTATCAGTTTTTGCGGGTTTTCACACTCGCCATATGCAATCGTTTAAGCCCTACTTTTTTTATTTTTTATATGGAGGAGAACCAAATAAAACTTAGATTTTACTTGTGGAGTACCGTAAATTTATCATGTTTCCGAAGTGTAAAGTCGACCGATGAGTTTGCGGCAATCTCCTAATTTTTCTGATGCCCAACCAGAGCCATTCATTTAAGAAAAAAATACTTAAAGTGAATTGAAAGAAGATAAAGTGATATTTAGCATTAATTAAGGACAAAGAAATACGAATTTTAGTGAAAAAGCCACTGTTTTTCCCTAATTTATGCTCAATGAGGCACGTGTTGGTGTTATCCGATTGGGCTTAAACTTTGTCAATCGGATTTTCTAGGCTATTGGCATATTTTAGAGGAGAGCACCAAAAGATAGCCCCCAAAAAAAATTTACCATATCTTGTAACGACCCTAATAGGGTGGTTACGAGAAATCAATGCTGGATTTCGCGTCGGGGCAATCCCCTAATATGTGCCAATAGGATAGAAAATGCGATTGATGAAGTTTTAGCCTAATCGGATAACGCTAACATGTGTCTCATTGAGCATTAATTAAGAAAAACAGCGATTTTTCACTAAAATCCGCATTTCTTTGCCTTTATAACCGAAACCATTCATTCTAGGAACCTGAGTCGAGTCTTTTTTGTTAGGAAATTTTATTCTTATTACTTTTGACTTTGATAGTTTTGTTCCTTTTACCAATAAATAAAGAGATATTTAGCATTAAATAAGGACAAAGAAATACGATATTCCACTAAAATGTGTATTTCTTTGTCCTTAATTAATGCTAAATATCTCTTTATCTATTGGTATAAGATACAAAACTATCAAAATCAAAATTAATAAGAATAAAATTTCCTATCAAACAAGACTCGACTCAGGTTCCTAGAATGAATGATTTCGGTTATAAAGGCAAACAAATACGAATTTTAGTGAAAAATCGGTGTTTTTCCTTATATTATTCTCAATGAGGCACATGTTAGCGTTATCCGATTGGACCGAAACTTTGTCAATCGCATTTTCTATGCTATTGGCACATATTAGAGAGTTGTTCCGACGGAAAAATTAACAAAAATTTCTTGTAACCACCCTAATGTACGTGCATCGAATTTTTTTTAAGTTGGGGCTAAAACTTTTATGACTTGTCAGAAATTGACAATTTAGCTGTCTAAAATGCTGATGTAAACGGTATAGTTTATGAAAGAAGCTAACGATCATAAACAAGTTTTCAAATTACAAGTGAAGATGCAGATATCTGCTGTTTGCTCTTAAACTCAGAGACGGTTGATAAACGCATTATTTGTCACCCAGTGGGTAAGATCCATCACGTGATAAGTTCATGTATTTCTTTCCCACATCGCACTATATGTAAATACATTTTTTTGTAAATTGCTTTCCAAACATTCTCACATAAACATAGTTTGATATTTAAGCTTTTATTTTGGAAAAAATTTCAAACCCGATCTTCAACAGCCAAGATGTTTAGAGTCGCCCCTCGTATTTAACTTGAGGAAAAACTTTTTACTTGTTACTTTTTTAAATTATATTCAGCATTTCACAGATTTTTTCCGTAGTGAACCAATTTTTTGTAATAGTATTAAATGTAAACACACACTTACACACATTCCCACAGTAAGCTAGTAATAAAAATAACAAAGGATTTTAATTTTAATATTATTGTTTGTTTTTTTTTGTGTATATTGTTGTTTTTGCTATTTTAATGTGCGGTTTGTATGTGCGTTGGTCAGTGAAAGTCCGTCGTACAATGTAATTTTTTTTATTATTTTGTTTTTTAATATGAAACCAATAAAAATAATTAAAAAACTACATGAAATTCAGAAACAAAAGCTTTTGCCTTCAACCATTAAATAAAAAATAATAATTTTTAATTTTCCAACAGAAAATCCATAAATGTTTAAATCATTTAAAGGTTCTTTTATTGTTTTAATTTTTGTTTTTTTTTTTACAAAAAATACCGCATAAAAATGTTGGGGGCATAAATGTTTGAATGCATTTCAACATTTTTTTTTATTTTGGAAAATCTACAAATGCATGTTTTCCGCGAATAAATTTGTTGGGATTTTCATGTCGAATTGTATTAAATGGAGATGTTATTTTAATTGTTATGACTTTTATTTTTAATTTATGCTGCAGTAATTTTCCCACTGCTTTTTAACAATAAATTTGTACTTTATTATCACATAACAAATCAATATTGTGAAGCGTTATACTGTGCGCGCTATTTTACTACGAATGCACACATACGAAAGAGTTTTTTTATGCATTCAAAAACAGTACATTTTTATAGTAAAAGACTAATTCATCATTAAAAAAATTTTAATATTTTAAAAATTTTTTTAAAAATTTGTCTATGATTATTATCTTTCAAAGCGGCCGTTAACAAAGGTTTAAGTGTTTGTCAATTCCACTAGTTAAATAGTTTATTTATTCCTTTAACATCGCATTAATGCATTTTAAAAGTGCTTAATTAAAGTTTATTAACAACTTCATTATTTACATGTGAATTCTTTTTTTTTATATAAATTTTTATTGTTTTTGTGATTTTTTATTTTTATATTATTTTTTAATTAAATTCATTAAAAAAGTTTTATGAGTATTTGATGGTTTAAACTTTTTCGTGTTTAAATTTAAATTTATTTTAAATGCATTAGTGTGGCCATTTATGCGTGTTTTTATAGATGTTCAAAAGAGATAAAACTATTTTCTAACAAAAACGTGTTAAGAATATTAATTACTGTTAAATAGATTTGTAAGAAGCTAATAGAGTAATAAAGAAATCATTTTGGAAAAATTACAAGTTTGTTAGTAAATACAGGCACCTTTTTTGAAATTCTTTTTGCTTCTATGAAACTTTCATCACAAAACTGCTTAAAACTTTGGAATTTAATTGACTTGAATAGAGCAATTGTGATATTTAGTTTTTTTTTTTTTTTTTTTTAATTTTTGATATTTTTAGTTAGGCTTGAGTTCATAAAATTAGATTTTCATTAAATTATTTTCATTGAAAGAAGGAATTTTTGTAACATGAAATTTTTTTTTAAATTTATTGATAATTTGCTTGGCTGAGCTGGGGCTCGAACTTGGGTTGAATTTACATGTTTCAAGAATCACCACATTCTTTCAACAGAATTCTCTGCACCACTGCGGTGCCTGCCAGCCAACAGTCAAACATCAATCTTTAACCAGTGGTACTCGTTATTCGAATTTAGCTCTACTTATCATTTTTCAATTTATTTACATGTTGCCTCCTTTTCTTCTGTTTTTAGAGCCAAACATTTGTATGCAACCTTTTTCAGGTATCTTTATTTGTTCATAAGTTAGTGTTCAAAAAGATTTTTATGTCAAATTATATTGATAATGTGGTCATGACGCAGTTCTGTTTGAGCACTTACTTCTCGTCCATATTAAGGGACATCTTCTGCAAAAACTTTCTTCAGTACTCTTTTGAAACTGCATTCGTGTCCATACTATAAAACTTTTGTTAAAGTTATTTTCGGGAATACAAAATTTGTTATTAAGATTTTTGTATGACGTTCTAAATTCCCAATTTTTTCATATTTGATAAATACACTGAAATGTATTGTTGAGGGAAAGCTAGCTTCTATTCGCATTTCACTGGTTGCTTAGGCCAGATCATCAGGAAACCTTTTCCAAAGATTTTAGACACTCAAAGTCTTACTTGTAACAATATCAAAGCTTAAACAAAACACCAACAATAAACAGTGAGTTTATCTTTTCGTACATCCCCCTACAATTGGTTGGGTTCATTCCGACTCGAATTGTAGTTGTAAGTGGGTAAAAAGAAAAAAAAATCTTTTGTTTCGCAGCCTTCTCTCTTTCTTCTTCTTCCTTTCAATAACAAAAACAAAACAAAGTACAGTTTTCTATACGTCTTTCACTTTTCACTTTCAACCTGAAATGTTTCGCAGCAAATATTTCATAATATGGACGGAGACTTACGAAAACATTCTTACATGCAAAGAGATCAATTTCCGATCCTCTTTAGAAAGAAAATCTTGCATTTGAGTTGGCATATCTGTAAGCTTTTATCCCGCGAATCCGTTAAAGTTAAAATTTCATAGTTATAGAAATAGCTTTTATAAAAGCTATATCGCAAATCACCGAAAAAATCCTTAAAGGACAAACGTCAATGGTGGTACATTATTAATTTCTCGGCTCTAGTAGTTGGGCAATAAAATATTTGTCCAATTCACAAGCTCGCATTATCGTCGTATTCGTTGTATAATCGTCTAATTGTACAATATTGTATTTTTGTTGCTAGTAATTTTCATACAAAACTGTTGTCTTATTATGCGATTGATTTTTATGTGTTTTAAAAACTGTTTTAAAAATCTTTTTAAAGGGTGGTACAACCAAAACATAAGATGTTAATTGTAAACAAATCAAAAAGTTTTCAAAGAACTATCTTAATATTTTTACTATGATAGAAGCAATTATGACAAGTATGTGTAAAACAAAATATCGCCTTAGTAAACCTTTCTTAATGGGACAAAATGTTCACGACCTTATAATCTTTAACAATATGCCTGTAAATATATTTGGTGGCAATACGGGAAAGGTGGTTTACTCGATTTGTTTAGTCCCAGTAGGACATATCTTCAAGACAACGTCGACGACGCGTGCAAGACCCATAGTAAATCCCTGACGACATGTTTTGCGACAGCCCATGCAAATCGTTGACGACTTTTTCGAACAAAGGGCACTTATGTGAGAGACATTATCATGCACATTTTCTCATAAAGTCGTTAATGCCCGATTAGCAACATTTCCTTAATAGGGTGTCGTTGATTACTGTATTGTGGACACCATCTACAATTTAGTCTCCGATAGGTAAGTGATTAGGAATGTAACGAATACCGTTACCGATATATAGGCGATACATCGGATTTGCCGATATATCCAATATAAGGGGAACGGGTAAAGGATATAGATACTAAAAGGTGAAATAGGCTTCTTGACATCATCAGTATATTTTTGGCGGAGACTCTTAGGATTTGAAGGCCGTAGAATTGGTCGAGCTGGGGCTCGACGTGCAGTATATATGTGGACAGATCTTAGGGCCTTGATGGACTGTGAACTCCAAACTAGAAAATGATTAAAGAAGGGCTTTAAGGGAAATATTAGAAGAGTATGAAGTGAGTGTATGCTGGGTACATGGTCACTGCAATATCACCGCTTATGAAATTGCCGATATGTTTGCGTGACCGGGCTCGAAAATAGTCTTTTGGTTATTTACGAAATTGGTTCTAAACTTAACATACATATGGCAATGTAGTTTCAGGAACACTTAATTTGTCCAATTTTACAATTGAAGTACAGACGCAAAAAAAGAGCAAAAAAATGTTTTTAACAGGCAGGATTATATATTTTTTAATTTGTTTTTTATTTTCTTTTAAAAATAATGATAAAAAAGCAAAATATCAAAAAATTTTAATTTTAAATTACACACAAATTTACAGTTTGTACCCAGTAAAAAACGTGCTCCAAAAGCAGCAGGTTTTTTGTATGAATTCATACCTCAAATCGCATCAAACCTGCTGATGGGATGCCTGATTTTTGTATGGGGTGTTCCCGGTTTGGAGGACTATTTTCTGCTGACAATAAGCGCTTCTTTTAACATGCAAACAAAGCGCTCCGAGAGTGCTTTTTTAAGGGCTAACTATGTTAACATATTCATTAATGTTTTGCTTTTACTTGTTTAAATGCCTTTTTTCAATCATCTTCGTAAACCATAATATATTTCTTTTTTCGCTTAAAACCCCTCTTCGATGTCAGCACTAAAATAGCAGCTTTTCTGTATGTTTTATTCGTTATCATTTACTGCTTTATAAGAGCTCTCTAATTGAAGCGCTTGAGTATGCGCTTTTTCTCTGTAGTGCTTCAAAAAACACAAATTTTTTTTACTGGGTAATTATTTTTTAGTAGAGTACAAGTAAGCGACCATTGCCTGCATTTTGTCGTCCAGTGGTTTGAAACACGACAAAATGCATGTAATGGTCAATTACGTTGTCCTCAATAAAGTGTTATTTAAGAAAGATTTAATAAATGTCTCCAAAAAAGACGAAAATACGATTATAAACACGATAAAAGACAAGATTTGTTACTTAAATTGTCGTCATTCATTTCATATTGGCGACAATTTCAAAAATGTCCTGAAGACATCGTTAATGACATTTGCGTATATGACTATGTTGCAAACTGTATTCCTAAAGTCACAAATCGAAAGTAAACTTAAGTTTTTATTCCAAATGTTATTGCACCCTTTGGCTGATATCAGAGGCGCCGCTAGAAGCTATAACATAGGAAGGCGCTACATGGCCCTAGAAACCACTGCTTACGAGTTCTAATGTATTTGTTCAAAAGATGCTGAGAGCGATACTGAATGTGAGCTTGTTCTACAAAGCAGGTTATGTAATGGTTTCTAGCACGTTGTTGTTTCTTCTCTTTTGTTTTTGTTTTCCTGCCATGGCTTTTTTCTGTTTTTTGGTATTTATTTTTTTAATGAATTGAGATCATTTGGTGAAGTTTTGTGTGTTAAAGTTTTTTAATTAGGCTCAAGTTCATTAAATTAAATTCTCATTGAATTATTTTTAGTGTGGGAAGGAATTTACAGCATGAAATGAATTTAAAATTTATGATAATTTTTTTCTTGACGGAACACGGAATTAAACTCGAACCGAATTAACTAGTTTCAATGACAACCACACACTCATCATCAGAATTCTTTGCCTTTCTACCGCTTGCGCCACTGCGGCACCTGGCAGTCTATAGTGAGTTTTTCATAAAATAAAAAAAATAAATTAAACAATATAAAAGAGACTTGTCTGTTAAATAAAAAAGTTTTGTAATAATTGAAATCGATACGTACACTTCTTTTTTTTTTATAAAAAATTTATTGGAAGTATTGATCCATCTTCATTAAAAAAAACTTATAAAACACCGAAAAACTAATATAAGCCAATAAATCGCTTTTCAATATAGCGATTACTTTGACACCTTCTTTCATTGATTTAGCACACATTATTGTCGCATCTAGCGGCCGGCCATTCTGACATCAGCCTTAAAAGAATAAACAAGAAGTCATTTTGCTAGAAAGTCCTGAACAATCTTACAAAGTTGAAAATTTAAACTTTTCCCGTGTGTAATTTTGAACAAGAAGATCTTAAAGGAGCCATTAACTCAAATTTAGCTTAAATGAACTTAAAAGAAATTTTCCTTTTTGCTGCAGAGTTTCTCAGTGGGGAAGAGCAAAAAACTATGAAAAATCTCTATCAGTACTAATTGTTCTGCGCTACAGAAGTAAAATTTCTTATATCCAAGACTTTAATACCTCTAAAAACTTCGCTTGGCCTTCTGTAGAAAATTTCATTCTATAACTTTTCAATAACTGTTGGTCTAATTCAAATTTACCGGTCGTCAAAATAAATTATATAATCAACAATTCGACAAGTATTGGAAAAATTTTAAAAATCCAATCGAATATTTTTTTAAAATTTGTAATCGACTTAATATAATCAACTAAACTTTATTTAAATAGTTCAATAACTCCATAAACTTTGTTATAACTTCCAATCACACAAAACTAACAAGATTAAATTTTTACTTCCCAGACAAGCTATTTTCATTTGCAATACTTCTTTTGTTAAGGTTTAATCAATTTTAAAAGTATATTGTTACTTAAATACTTTATTTTCTTTTTTATTTCTGGCCTCGCCCTTAACGAAGGAAAGAAATTTATTTTCTTTTTCATTATTTAACTTTAAATAACATTTACCTTTAGAACTTAATAACACAACAGAGAATAAGAAAAAGTAGATCAAATTTGGAAAAAAAACAAAATTTGAAAGCAAAATCGATTTATTTATTGACACAATTGCCAATTCCAGGCAACGAAACAACCACTCCTTGACACATCAAAACCTCTAAGGAAAATAAAAACTTTGTATCAAAATTAGGAAACAGAAGTTTGAGAGCAATTTTACGCATGGCCAAGAAACAAAAAATGCTTGAAATACAATTTCAATGACCATAAAAAACTACAAACTTAAGAATGCAAAAGAAAAAATATAAATCTGGTTGGAAAAATTGTATAAAGAAAACACTGATTTGACCCTTTTCTTTTTTTTTTTTTAAGAAAAGACATAGAAATACATAAAAGAATTCTTTTTTTAAAAAAAGTATACATATAATATAAAACTTTAACCTAGATTTAAATGTTTGATTTGTATTTATAAATAAATTGTAAAAAAACTGCACGAAAAAACGAAAAAGGTTTGAATTTGATTTTGATTTTTGTGAGAAAGTATTTAAAAAAACATAAAAGTAGTCAATAAAATCCATAAATACTACTTAAAATCTTTATTTCCTATTTTCTTTTTGTCCTTTTGTTATCATAAAAAGGAGAAAAAACAGGGGCACTTAAGACAATCTGTTTTTTTCAACTCTTAAATAAAAGCTTTAAAAAATATTGTCGAAATATTTAAACAAAAAAGTACGGGGAAGCCTTAAAATGGCTGTAGGAAAAATCGCCCAAAGAAAAATGGCCCAAAAGAATAAATGAAAAATCGCCCAAAAAAATTCCATGTAAAATTGGGCCTGAATTTATATGAAAAGTGGCCCAAAATTGTTGGGCTATTTTTCGTTATTATTGGGTGATTTTTCGTTTTTTAAATTGGGTGATTTTTCATTATGAAAATGATTTTCTCCTCTATGGTAAAACAAAAACCAGCTTTGCTAACTAAAACTTCTCTGCATAGCCGGACTTCGGCCGGGCGAAAGGATTTTCTCCTCTATGGTATAACAAAAACTGGCTTAGCTAACTAAAGCTTATCTCCGAAGTCGGCCTTCGTTCGGCAACAAGGCAGATTTTAGAAGCTTTACTAAGCGAAACCGGTACTTGTTATACCATTAAGGAAAAAATCTTTGAACCCGGCCGAAGGCCGGCTATGCAGAGAAGCTTCAGTTAGCGAAGCCGGCTTTTGTTATACCAAAGAGTAGAAAATCCTTGAGCCCGGCCGAAGGCCGTCTATGCCGAGAAGCTTAAAGTGCTACTGGTGTTTGTTACACCATAGGGGAGAAAATCCATGCGCCTAAAAGTGTTTTCGTTATATGTTTAATATATGCACCCAGAGAAAAAACAACAAAACCATTTTTAAAAAAATGTTGACCATATTATGTTTAATTTAACCAAATCACCCATATTATGGTAAAATAAGTTTCTTTAGAAATAGTTTTGTTGGTTGTGTTCATAATACACATGTTTTTCTCTGCGAGTATGTAGATCTTTTTTTGTATTTAACATCTTTAGTAATTATGGACCTTATGACATTTTTAAAAAGACATAATGTTAATTTGCAAAGTGTCTTAATGCCCACGGACGTTATGACATTTGCAAAAGTGTCACATGGACACTACGATACCGGACTTTATGACATGCCACCTTGCAAAAAGCTATATTCTGTTTTGAGTAATTGATTATAACTATGCAGTGATTAATTAACATTTAACCATTGAAGAGTGCACAAAGTTTGGCGCAGGGCTCAAATAAGTATTACTGTCCATACTGCCGAGCAGCTGTTGAAGATACAATGCAATTTTTTACATATAACTTAAATTTGTATGTAACTAAATGAACACTTTTTGCAAATTGAATAATTTTTGATTTTTTTTTTTTTTTTTTTTGTGGGAAAACAATTCGGTTTTGCTTTCTGGGTCATTTTTCCTTTTTTTTTTTTTTTTTTTTTTGGGGGGGCAAAATTTCATATTTAACTTTTTGGGTAAATTTTCATGTTCTTTTGGGCGATTCTTCATTTGGGCGATTTTTCATTTTTTTTTTTGTGCCATTTTTCTTTGGGCGATTATTCCTACAGCCCTTAAAATATCTTAACAAAACTTCCGGTAAAGTGATTTTTAAATTGTAGTTAACCCATTTTTGTAGTTTTTAGTTCTTTTTTAAAAAATAGAAATTTAAATTGATCTCAATTGTATGAAGTTTCTAAAATCTTCATATTTGTAATTGGTTCTCGATCATAAATATTGCTCTGTGGGGGGTCCCAAAAATTTAATAATTGTGAACTTTCTTAAAATGTTTGAAAAAAATTTAGAAGCATAGGCAGACTTAGAATTTTAAATGTAAAATATATAAAAACAAGTAAAAAAAATTCGGTCAACCCGATTATTTGACACTCTAAATTAAAGTATTAACCGACGAATTTTCGAGAGTGTACCCTATTTAAGACCTATTGGTAATCATGGACACAGAAAAACAAAATTACGTTATTAGTGTAGGATTTATATAAAAGTTATTTGTGCCAAATGTTTTCGTGATAACAACTTCTTTATGAGACTTATAACTCTAAACAAGTTAGAGTGCTATACTCGGCTGTGCCGCCGACACACAGACGAGTATTTGGCCTGAAAAGCTGGCCAAAATTATTAAACGTGTTTTTTGAATTAAAAGTTTTAGTTTTTTGATAGTTTTAGGTGTAGTATGATATAAAAAGTCTAGTGGCAGATTTTGAAAAAATTACACTGCGCAACAAAAGTACACTGCGCAACAAAAAAATTTTTTTCTACCCTAGAAATAAAAGTATGTGGACGTTTTTCTCTAGTACGTAAGGATTTTCTTCTAAAAGCGTGGCATACTTCACCCCCTAAATCGTTGGGTTGCCTTATATATTTTGCCATAACTTGAAAACGTGTTCTCCGATTTTAATAGCAGGAGGATCAGAAGATGCACCGGATGCACACATTTATTTTGTATCTGTTACTATTTTGGAGTTATTAAAAATTTAATGGCGAAAAAAAAAATTACATGCAAAATGCGTCAAATTTTTTGTTTTCAAAATGCAATAAAAAAATTTAAGAACCAAAAAGTTTAAATTTTTAAGATTTTTCTAAAAGCCACATTCCTAAGGAATAAAAGTTGTTATAAATCGCAAAACTCAATTAACAAATGTTGATTTTAAAGGTTTAAACTCATTCTTGACAGACTGTATGTACATTAGGGTGGCAGCTAAATTTCAACTTTGGATTTTCAACATCTCCCGGGCGGAATATTGTGCCACATGGTCTAAAACTGATGTGGAAAAAATTTCAGCCAAATCAGATAACTTTTACCCCTGCCCCTTTGAGGTCAAAGTTCAAATGATAAAAAAAAAAATTCCATACAAGCAAACAATTTTTTTTTCGATTTTTTTTTTTTTTTTTTTTAATATTAGTAAGCTTTATAAGCTTATTAACAACAAAAAATTTCATTTCGATCGGACAAGATTTTCAGTTTCAAAAGTGACTCTGAAAAAAATATTTGAGGCTTGTTAGGGGCTTACTCTAAAAAATTTTCAAAAAAATTTTTTTTTTAGTTTTGATAAGCACACATTAAAGTTTTTTTGTTGCTCTTAATACCAGGTTTGTTAAATTTTTTTTTAAAAATTTTTTTTCGACATCGCATTTTGCATTTTTTATCATTTGAACTTTGACCTCAAAGGGGCAGGGGTAAAAGTTATCTGATTTGGCTGAAATTTTTTCCACATCAGTTTTAGACCATGTGGCACAATATTCCGCCCGGGAGACATCAATATTAATACAAAAAAATTGCTCCATACATTTAGCTGCCACCCTAATGTGCATACACACATATGATTTACAGTCTAATTAAAAAAAAAAATTTGAAAATTGTAAGGCTCTTATAATCTTTGTTATGAAAAAAGCCTTTATTATATTTATTTTATATTATTTTATACTTTATAAACGAAAAGTTAAACTAATAAAAATTCCTTACAAATTATTATGTGGTATGTGTATCCTCATTAGCTGCATCATCGGTGTCAGGAAGAAGAAGTGTGATGGTTTCTGATGAAAAATCTTTTTTATTATTCCGTTCTCTTTGCGTACTGCAGCTTATAAAAGGGTCACTGCTCAGAAATAACCTATTCAAGACATCTCGATTTGTATCGCTTCTGCTGAATTTCCTCGAATAATTCGTACGATATAATCGTAAGTGCTTATTTCTGGACTCGGCAGCTTCTTTAAAATATCTTTTATGGGGATGTGTGGGACATTCCCTTAAAACTATTAAGGATAATTAAGAATTTTTGCAATTTATAATTACATATAGGTATTAATATTGTGAAGTGTTAAAAGTGATGTGAATAACAGTTGAAATCAATAATTCAAAATACATAAAAGTTTTTGACGATATAAAGGTATAAGAAAAAGTGCCCGATGAGCAAAAATAGCAAAAATGTGAAAATTTAAAAAAACGATGAAATTCTCATATCTTTTGACGTAATTTCGCTGTTTCCCAGCATACCAGTTAACTTAGCTTTAAGGACGATTGAAAGAAAATGGGACATACTGGAGAAACATACAACAATACCTAAAGATTTATTTATTCAAATACTTAGTTTTTGTATAAAGGACACCAGATATTTTAAATTTGAAGAACAATTTTATGAACAATTAAAAGGAATTCCAATGGGATCTCCGGCATCACCTGTGATTGCAGACATAGTTATGGAGGAGCTATTGGACACGACTATGGAGCTAATGGATGCAAAGCCCAGATGTCTTACCAAATATGTTGACGATTTATTTGGAATCATAAAAAAGGACAAAGTTGATGAAACACTAAAAATCTTAAACTCATATAACCGACAAATTCAATTTACCATGGAGAAAGAATGTGACAGTAAACTACCGTACTTGGACTCAATAATAATAAGACAAGGAAATCTGCTAAGACTGGATTGGTACCAGAAACCATCGTCGTCGGGTAGATTAATAAATTTCTATTCGAAACATCCAAAACGAATTATTATAAATACGGCAACCAATTTCATCAACAGGGTTATAGATATAAGTGACAATCAGTTTCACAGGAAAAATTTTTATAAAATCAAGAAAACTTTAAGAATGAATGACTTCCCCAAAAAGACGATTAACGATTTGATAAAACGCGTAAGAAATAAGCGTCCCATGGTCAATACTAGAGAATCAGATGACAAAATCTTTAAATCAATCAGTTATATACCGAACTTTTCTGAAAGAATGAAAAATTCAAATATATATAATAAGGACAAGTTCCAGTTGGCCTTTAAATGTAACAATACTGTTAATAAATTATTCAGTAAAACCAAATCAAAATTGAAAACTGAGGAAAAACCAAACGTAGTATACAAAATCAATTGTAAGGGTGACAATACCAACATATGTCAGAAGGCATACGTAGGTACAACTAAAACGAAACTAAAAACCAGACTCTCATCACATAAATCGGATTTAAAAGCAATTTACAAACCATTGGAATAATGGCGCAAACTTGCGCACACTTTTTTTTTTTTTGGTTTCTAAAATTAGAGATTCCAAATTTTATTGTGTTATCAAACATAATTCGTAGACATGCTAACCTCACTTTTAAAAACCTCTTCTTTTCCTTTTTTTTGCAAAAAAAAAGTGTATAATTTGTTTTTTTTAGTTTTTGAACGAATTGTTTCAACATGAATATTCAACATATTTTAAATTTTTTCAGCGAAAAAAATAATCTTTGTTAAACCTTTATTCGTTTAGCCGCAAAAAAATATCATATAAACATCCAGAAACCGAAAAAAACATTTAAATCTCATATAATTTTCTTCACTTTCCTGACTTTAGCAGGGTCTCAGAGCTACAAATCGCAACTAAATATCTTCAAAATTTACAATATAATGTAAAATATTGTTGTCTGTCGAGCTGCGTACTTAGTTCTTAAGATTTCTTAAAATTCAGTTTTGCCTTTTTGGCCAGCTTTTCAGGCCAAATACTCCTCTGTGCAACAGTTCGAATGTTTTAGAAGTAATATCTGTATGATGTCTCTTTATTATTTAGTTAATCAGAAAGTTTAATGCTTTTATTTAGCAATTTTAACTAGCTTGAGTAAAATATTAAGATTCGTAACAGTTTAAGCCGAACCTAAATGATTTTCGGGAGGGCAATTTATATTGAAGCCATGGTAAGCTATGAACCAATCATCCCAAAATTCTGCAGAGTGATTTCTGGTACTAAAAAAAATAAATTTCAATACAGCGGAGAAATTAGTTTTAGCGTTTGCAGTGAATTTTAGAAGGCTGCTAAAATGGGATCTAAGGTAAATTATGGACTGTATATTACAAAATTGCATAATATTTTTTCTGGCCATATGAAGCTAAGCTGGAAGAAAGTTTACCGCAATATCTATATCTGCTACGGTTTTAGGCTAATTTAATTATTTTACCAGAGTGGGCTTTATATGGGGCCTATGGTAAATTATAGAACTGTGATGTACTAAACTGTTTTCCGGGAGTAGGGCTTATATTGGGCCTAGGGTAAATTATTAACCGATCTTTACGAAATTTAACAGTAGGTTTCCAGTCATATAAAATGAAATTGTGCAAAATGTTACATCATTCTGTTAATTTTTCCACCATTTATGTTAGTTTTTGTAACAAAATTATCAATTTTTTTTAGGTGGTGATTACACATTTCGATTCATAGCTCTGATCCCACTGAACCGATTTTAATGCATTTTAATCCCAAACTGCTTAGGATAACTGCATGCAATTTGACACTAAGTTTGTTTATTGCTTTTGCGTTTTTCAAAAGTGAGCGTGTTTTCAACAGACGGACAGACAGACAGACAGACATGGCTAAATCGACTTAGAATTACTCAAGGACCCAGAATATATGTACTTTATGGGGTCTGAGATGAATAATAAAAAAGTTTCACACGGAATGACAAACTTAGTATACCCTATTCACAACTAATTGTGGTGTAGGGTATAAAAAGACTTTAGGGAGGGGGTTTAAATACAATCTATGTTCAGTTTTGGACCTACCATCTCATTTATTTAGATAGTAATGTTTAGATTAGTAATGTTAGTGATGGAAAATATTTCATTTAAAAATAATAATTTTATTTTAAATATTAATATAAAAAAACTTTTAACTTTTATTTAAAAACCAATATTTCGGCACTTCCTTTTTTTTAAGTTAAAATAACCTAGTTGTATTGTCCAATTTGTTTTTGTGTTTACCCTGCAAATAATATTGGACCACAAGCATGAACCATGTCATTGTTAAAAAGTGTTTGTAGTGGGACGACAAGTCATCGCTTTTTTAACGAAATGTATTCGTTTTTAAACGACTTCAGAACTGATCCTCTTGAGAATGCCATGGATAGTTTTAATACTACTCCTTTGTAACCCAAAGCTAGGTTATATGGTCCTGCCCTAGGACATCGTAATGTTAAATAGACCATGTTTTTCCCATACGTTTTGGTTACTTTTGGACTAGTCCTAGTCCCTTGTGGCTACATTTTACACGCGTGTTTGGACTAGTCCTATTATTTGCAGGGTATTTTTTTAAAAGCATAACAAGCAACATTAGCAACAATAACAACAATATATCGTACATTGTTTATACAGAACTACTGTACTTTTTAAGAAATGATAAATAAAAACGTCTTCTGTTTCTATGGAAATTGTTTCAGCTGTTAATAGTCATCAGAGCAATCATTTTTGTGTATTTTTCTTTGTATATGTTTTTTACCAAAGCAATAATTGACGAACGAAGCTAAGCATGGTATGAATGGCAAAGCCAATACGCTGTGCATGACTTGAATGAATTTTAAAACAACACCGATGCGTGCGGCTGAGAAAGTTTGATTGCATGAACACAAATGAGCGTATTTGATGTTGTTGATTAAATGCGAATTTTCTGCAATCGCACAAAGCCGTTCTCTGGTGCGGAATAACGAGTTCTTTTGTATTGCAGTTGATGATTTTTTCCCCCTAAATTTGGTAATTTTAAAAATTTTAAGTATACATTTTAAATTAAAAGATTTCATGTCAATCAAGTAAATTGTGTCTGCGATCGACTTGTTGAACGGTTCGCGATCTACATGTCTGTTTGCCCACTCCTGTTATAGGCCGAATCTCAAAATTGTATATAGACCCGAGACAAACTAATTTTGGATTTGAGTCTTTGTGCTCAAAAACTATTTTATGATGTTGGTATTTCGGTTAAATATGGTTTAAAAATATTTTATTGCATCCAAATTATTTGAATAACTTTAATCGAAATCGGTTCCTATTTAACCATATCTCCCATACAATTATCGTCCCGAAAACAGCTTTTAATTCTATAACTTCCTTATAAATGTCTGTATTAATATAATTGATTTGGCCACGATGAATTCTATACTTGCTACTATATCATGTTAAATATTTGTGCCGGTAGGTCCCATATAAATCCACTCACTTAAATCACTTAAAGATGATATAATCTTATCTATACCTAGATAATACTCAGAACAAACAACTATCGTATGTGTCATAAAATCACAATATTATTTTCTTTTGGCAGGTCCCTGATTGCCCATGGGTTCCAAAAAGGGTACACCTTCGAAAATCTGTCGTCAAATACTGTCGTGTTGCGAGTCATATGATCTGATTTGAATGACTATATTTTCATAGTGGTTTTTTTTGCAGAAAATCAGAGTTTTTTTCCTTATTTATGTGAATTTTGCACAATTTAAAGAACATTTCAAACATTTTCCAACGACATTTTGATAATTTAAAATACGCCCTGAAATATTTTGAAAACAAATTTGTATTAACAAAAATGTTATCAAATATTTTGCCATCTGTAATACGAAACGAATCAAAGCAAAAGCCTACATTTCCTCCCACTACATTTGCTCCCACTAGATTTCCTCCCACTACAAACCCTCCCCCATTAAACACCATCATCGTTTACACACTGTCAACACTTGTTTAACCAACAGACAAATTGCAATTGCACACACACACAAACAAATCCACTATAGGCAGACATGCTGCCAGAAAAAAATGCAAAAAATATTTAAAATTTCATTTATTTGGAAAAGAATTAAAAGTGAATTTATAAGTGCGTGAGTTTATGGCTGAGAGAGTAACTGTGTACTTTTAATCCTGCGTCACGTTAAAAAGAACATCGACAAGGACATTTTGTGTGTGGAATGGAAAATTATTTTTAAGGTCTGCAAAACGTATCAAAAAACCAACAGTAGTCGAAGCCAAAGCCGACAGCAACAGACCCACAGAAAATAATTGTAAGTGGAAAAAAAAAATTAATAAAATAAGCAAATGTCACAATGCTTGTCAATTAAATAATTGTTACATGAAAATTTCATTTTACAGAGAAGAAATATTTCAATAGAAATTACAATCAATTTCCATTACATCAATATTTTTTACTTTCAAATAATTTGTATAAAATTTTATTTTAAAGACGGATTGAAAAACCACAGTCTGTTAAAAATTAATGTTTTGACAGTTTCCTTTAATTTGTTTTATTAAATTCTAAAGAAATGTTTTTTTTCAAATTTTTGGAATTTATTGGAAAAGTTTGAATTTTATTTTCAATCATGCAAATTTCAAATTGTTTTATAATTAAACGTTAATGACTGGCAAAAAATGTTAGAACATGTTTTTTAAGCTATTGACTCTTTGTAAAAGTAAAAGCTAAATTTTTTGCAATTAATTATAGAATTTTTTCTAGCAGTACAATGGCGTCAGGTTTCTGTCTGAGTGTCTGGTTTTATAAAAAATAAAACACAACATTTAGTTTCCACAAATCATCAGACATTAAAAGTGAAATTTATTTTCGTTAGTTGGTTAATGGACGAACATCCTGAACAAAACACTTTCCGTTTCTCTACAAGACAATTTTACCAAAAAGTTTAAATAGAAAAAAGGGACATTGCCATATTAAGTGCTGCCATAACACCATCGGAATTGGTAGAAGTTTTGTTTTTTTTTCCTTTAAAAAAAAACGTCAACACTGGTCGTTGTAAAGAATAAATTTTTTTTACTAAATGCATTAAGACCAGTGTTTGAAACAAACAGTATATTATTTAGCGTTCGGCTCACACTCCCAAAACGAAATCTATTTTTTTAGTGATTGTGTATTAGACTGGTCGCAATTTTTTTTTTAAATTTAATTATTTGCGCTGCTTAAAATATGAGGTTTGGTGTAAGAAATTATCTTATTTTTCAGGTCAATACGACGGTGCCTAGCTGTGCCGAGTGGGGCCCAAAATTCCCCATATTATAAAAAAACACATCTTTTCTATCGGATCTTTTTAGTTATACTAGTTGAAAAGCCGAAAATTAAAAATATGGCTTCGTTACGATCTTCCGCAGAGAAAGTACTTCAAGTGTGCCAAATTTCAGCTTCCTATGTCATGAGATGGCTTCAGAAAGTTGCGGAAAGAATAGGACATACATGCAAACATCCTGACATACTAAGAAATTATATATTGTAAAGATAGATTAAACGCTTTAGCTTATTGAAAAACTAAAAAATACCGAAATTCCGCAATAATGAATGATTAAATGATTAAAATCTGTAAACAACTTTTGATTTTATGTATTCACAAAAGACGAAAAGTTCTAATTAATTTAAGAATTTTATTAAACCGCCATATTGGTATGAGAGCCCCCCTAAAAAAAATCCCATACAAGATGCGACCAGAGTATTGTGTATATATACGAACACAACCCTTAATACCGTTCGTAACTGTTTCCAAAAAAGAGCCTAATGTTCGGCTCTTTATTTTTCTGTTCTTCTTTAAAAGACAGAACAGTTCTTCTTTAAAAAACAGAACAATTGTAGTGATACTTAAGACAAACATTTGGGGGATTCACAAGGTGTCATAAAGTCATATGTCTTAAAATAATAACATGAAAAAATACGACAGTTTTGAACAACCCCTCATAATTAACTGTGCTATTTTGAATTTAAATCGGCTGATTGAAAACAAATATCATATATATTATTTCTAAAGCACATTTTTTTGTCGGTTGCAAATATCTCCCATACCACCGCATCAAATTTAATGAATGATATCTCATTTTAAAGCTTATTTCTAACACTAATGACGAAAAATAATTAGAAATTGAAAAATTAATATTTTCATTGATAAAAATGACGGTGCGAAATATTCGCACGGGTCATCTAGTAAAAAATAAATATTAACCTAAAATCAAAATATTTTTTAAATTCCTATTCATGAATTAATAAATTAAATTAGATCTTTCCTGACTATTTTCCATTTTTCAGACGCAAACCACAAACAATTTTTTTTTTTGTTTGCTTACCAAACATCGAGTCCTGAGCCGATCTAATTTGACGCCGCAAGTGTTTTGTTACAAAAATTGCTAGCCGCAGGTTAAATTCGGATTTTAGCCGGATAAAACTATAACATCAACGGCGAGGGCTACAAAATTATAGCCGCTCGGCTCAACCGCTCAGCGCAGGTCTTTTCTGATTAATTACGACAGCACAATAAACATAGCAAGCAAAGTTTTATTAATTTAATACACTTTTTGTAAACAAAGCAACAACAATATTTTTAAATCATTGTAAAATGTTAGAACATTATGACAATACAACACGGTAGCACACCTTGTGAATACCCCAATTGTATTTTAATGTTCCATAATTTTTTTTTTACATTGGTAAAGGAATGAACAAAAAAAATTTTTGTAACGATCGCAGCACGAACAACTTGTGTGTGTTTTGTTTGCGTAAAATTATTTTGCTGGCATTTTGTTTTTTTTCGTATGTGTATTTTGTTTTTCTAAAAAATGTTTGGTTTTTTACCAGCCAAAAGCGACGGAAGAACTTATGGAACGGTGATATCGAATTTAGCTGTAAAACCGAAGAAATACGTGGATGATTTATTTATTATACTTAGGGACAGTGCAATTGAAGAGGTTTTGACGAAGTTTAATATTTTTCATCAGAATAATAATTTCACAGTATAGAAAGAAACTAATTCAAGATAACCATATTTGGATATTATGATAATAAGAGGGTATAACGGCCTCAAAACAGACTGGTACAGCTTCTGGCCGAATAGTGAATTTCTTCTCCAAATACTCGAAAAGAATCATAATTAACACGGCGAAGAATCTTATAAACAGAATCTTGAACTTAAGTGGCATTAAAGTTCACAAAAATAACTTAAGAAAAATAAGAAATATATTATCTGACAACAATTTTCCAATCAAACTAAAATTTAAGCTTATCCGTGACTGCCAAAACAACAAAGAAATATGTATTGGAATATCTGAGACGCCACTTATGTACAAAACCTTAACATATGTTCCAGGGATATCGGAGAGATTTGAAAGCTTAGAGTTATTTAAAGGTCGATATATAAAAATTGCACACAAAACGGATAATAATCGGACGAATATATATATATATATATATATATATATATATATGCTATATAGCAAAATCAAAGACAAAATACCTAAAATGGAAAAATCCAATGTTATATACAGGATACCTTGTACTGGACGAAAAAACGAAAACTGTGATCGAATGTATGTTGGAACGACGAGGAATAAATTAAAGACGAGAATTTCCGCACATAAATCTGACCAAAAATTAAAATTTTGATAACGTACAAATATTGCAAACGGAGAACAATTACAAACGCCGTTACATGCTCGAAATGCCCCATATTATTAATTTAGCACCAGACAAGAGGATGCAGGGATGATAAATGAGAAAACCAATATCGTACCAACGAACTTTTAAAATCGTACTTTTTCGGCCCCAATAGTACTAGTCATTTTTTTATAAATTTTTTTTTATTTTATTATTAAAAACAAAAATTTAATACAACAAAAACAAAAGGTAATTAAAATTCATTTGTACATTTCTACATAGCAAAAAAATCCAGGATTATTAATTATACATATGTAATAATAGGGTGGGTAAAATTTGTTCGCGTCAAAAGCACATCGCGATTCTTGTTATATAAGTCATTCCAAGAAACTTTGCCAAAGATACCATATGTCAAAAAGGAATTTCAAGCCCCGGATTTTTCAAAATAGTTAGTCCAAAATATTTAAGAATACAAACAAATTGTATTTGGTCCAGCCAGACTTGTATAATGCGGTTTTTAGAGTCGAGAAGTACATTAGTTTGTATTTTTGATTGCCGCCAGAGAGCGTTTTCATACCCTTTTTAGAATTTATATTATTTTTTGTGGAAAACTGACGAATATTTCTCAAAATGCAATCTCGAATTTTAAACGAAAATAAAATTTTTAAGCTTTGTAAAAAATATGTGCATACGAGCATCTTCGTCTTGCATTTCCAAATTTATTGTGTTTACAATTTTCAATATCTACTCTAGCAACATGAAAGACATTTTATAAGGTGGAGTAGAAAGTTCGGATATAAAAAAATTTAATTTAGCGCTTGTAAAATCTGCTTCAAAATAATTCGGAGTAAAATAATAATGAAGTGGGCTCCCACTGTTCCAAAATTTTGTTGATTACTTCTTGACGTGACAACCATCTTGTTGACGAATATTTGAAAATATTATGAGTTCGTTCCAAAATAATCTTGAATTGAGAGTGCAGAACTTTTGCAATAGTGGTTTCCTATATCTTTTAAAAACTTGTCAATATCATCCAGAAATGCACGCTTACATCCTGCCGCTGATACTAAGCTTAGAATGTGGCATATGCAATCGTTCAATGAACAAGTTCAAAAATCTATTCACAATAGCGGAGTTCAGTGTTTAGAGCAAATGCAAAATATCATAGCTGTTTTGTTAAATCCAACAACAACAAAATAGTTTCCCTTAAGGCCCAAATACACTTGTCAAATGCTTGACATCAAGCTCGTGTACGTGTGCTTGACATTGAACATACATTTGCTGGATGAGCTGTCAAGCATTCATTTTGCATTTTATTTTGAAGTGACAACAGCAGGAGCAAAAAATATTAAAATATAGATAAAAAGTGTTTAATTGTGATTACATACTTTTAACTGTGTTGCTTTTTAATAAATAAAAAAAGAATTGAAGAAAAGAAGGAGAAAATTATTAAATAACATTGTTTTTCCTCCAAAGCATTTTTTTGTTTTTCATCCGAAATTTTTAGTGTTTGAAATCACGTTTAAAGTGTGTGGGTGCTTGAAGAGTAACGCCAATACATTCATCAAAATCACTCGTCAAGCATGCTAAATATCTAAATTTTTTGATTTTCCATCAAGCATCGTCAGTGTCACACATACAAACTCATTTTCACTAATACTACCTTAATGCTGGATTGGAATTTGACCAGTGTATTTTGGACTTTAGATTTCATAAAAAAGCTACGACTGCACCAAACACTAAACTCCGCTTATTTTCATTGGGCAATAAATTCAATTATAAACATGTATGTAGGTTTAAAAAATTTGGAAATAGTACCAAATGAGTCACGGGAGTACCAGCGTACTTTTTAGTGTTGAATTGTACCAAAAAAAGTACAATTGTACCAACTTTATCAACCCTGGGAGGATGAATTTTAAAGTTGATTCTCTCAATTGTGCTCTTAGCTAAAGACAGCGTTGCCAGAATTAAGATTTTATCTTATTTTTAAAGATTTTTTGAACAAAATAAGATTTGAAAATTTTTTTCTCATATTAAGATTTTTATTTTTAGAAATAAAGATTTTTAACTTTAAGTTTGTACAGCATACATAATTTTTTTGCCCTTTTTTTAAACAGAAAATTTTTAAAACAATGAGGTTTTATATCAGTTTGTTGTCTATTGTCTAGCATCCACAAAATTGCATCATTATTTCTGGGCATACAAAATATTAAAAAAGGCTAGATAAGCGGTTCTTCATTTTTGGAATATTGATGAAAAAAAAATTTGTGAAAAGAAAAAACGTATTTTTTTAAAGATTGATTTATTAAAGAACAAAAGTTCATGTATTTAGTACCAAAAGGTAAAACTAATGGAACTTAATCCTAGGATTACCGTCTTGGTCTGGCCAGACAAAATTTGTATTTTCCTTGCAATATTTTTCAAATATAACAAAAAAACAGGGGCGTGATATCATTTATAGAATAGAGTAACTTCGGGTAATATGGACTATGCGTCTAATGTGGACCACCGGCTTATTTTAGAAAATGAGTGAAATATGACAACAATGCTTTGATGTGTGTTCTGCCAATTAATAAAAACAACCGTTATATATGATTTTGTGTACATAATTGCAATGTTAACATTTTAGTCAAGTGCCGATTGTTGATGCGTGTGGTCAACATTTTTTTAGTGCAAAAGTCGAATAGTGTTTATTTAACATATATTGGGGATTCAACTGGTCCGTTATTTTCTATAACAACAATATACATTCAGTCGCAATTTCAATTGGTAAGTTTGTATATTCAGTTAGTTTTAAGAATTAAAATAATATTTTCAATAAAAAACTGAAAGGCGCCTAATGTGGACCACAAAAGGACGTATATTGTGGACCACTAGTCCACATTACCAGACAGAAAATTAAAAGAACTTTATCCATTTCAGGATTTTTTTAAACAATGTATAAGAAAGGAGAAATTCGTAAATATAGTCAAGAAGACATGAAAAAAGCTGTAGAAGCCGTCCAAGCCAAAACAATGGGATTTTTATTGGCATCCAAGACTTTTTGTGTTCCAAAAACAACTCTTATTAGAATGTGCAAGAGTAAAGCCAAAACTTCACATCTTCTCACTGAGCCTTTGGGACGAAAGCCTGCCCTGAGTAAGGAGATGGAAAAAGATTTGGTTAAGTATGCCAAAGAAATGGAGGCACGATATTGGGGACTTACTGGAAGGGATATTAGATCTCTTGCTTTTCAACTGGCAAAATCAAACAACATCAAAAATAGATTTTCTATTCTGAAAGAATGTGCTGGTAAAGATTGGTTGTATGGTTTTATGCGACGGCATAAACATGAATTAAGTTTGAGGCAGCCAACCGGAACTTCCTTTGACAGAGCAAAAGGCTTTACAAAAGAAAATGTAGAATTGTTTTTTAATATTTTGGAAAACGAATACAAAGAGAAACATTTTCAAGCAACATCAATATGGAATGTTGATGAAACTGGACTTTCTATTGTTCCATCCAAAATTCCAAGAGTTGTCGCCGCTAAAGGAAAACGTCAAATTGGATCAATGACTTCTGCTGAACGCGGGTCATTAATAACGGTCATAACATGTATGAGTGCTGCTGGATCTTTTATTCCTCCATTCTTCATATTTCCGAGAAAAAACATGAATGCCCAGTTGATGAAGCATGCCCCACCTGGCTCCGAGAGTGCTTGTCATTTATCTGGATGGGTTCAAACCGATATATTCACTAACTGGTTTCGTCACTTTTTAAAAATAACAAAAGCTTCAGCTGAAGAGCCAAGTTTATTAATTTTAGATGGACATTACAGTCACACTCGAAATATAGATCTACTGAATCTCGCACGAGAAAATGGGGTAACTATAATTTCTTTACCCCCCCATTCAAGCCACAAGATGCAGCCTTTGGATAGAACATTTATGGGTCCGCTTAAAACTTATTACAGTGAAGAAATAAGAAGATTTGTACGTGAGAACGCAAGAAAAATAACCCATTTTGACATTGCAGAACTTTTCTCAAAAGCTTACCTTAAAGTCCAGCAAGGCCAAATTGCTGTAAATGGATTTAAGTGCACGGGCATTTATCCATTCGATAGATATATTTTTGACGCCGCAGATTTTATTGCCGGAGAACAAACTGCAAATGAAATAAACGAAAATTGTGCTACTCCACAAAGTGCTAGCCAATTAGTTGAACAGGAAGTAAAAGATTGCGCAGACATATCCCAAAACAAGGACACCGTTACAATAAGTGAATGTCAACACTCAACAGATATCACTAGAACCGATTTTTCATTAGATTTACAGCCAAGCACAAGTAAATATGTTACACCCTGGCAATTATCCCCAGTTCCTAAAATTAAAGCTAATTTGGCCACTCATAATCGAAAGAAAACAAAACCAACTGTTCTGACAAAGTCCCCATATAAAAACAATTTAGATGAGTTTCAGTCAAGAAAAATTAAGAAGGAACCAAAAGTGATGAAAAAGCATAAACAACAGGAGAGAAAGAAAAATGATGCAAGAAATAAAACTCATGTTAATACAGAAAATTTAAAAAAAAAGAAACGAACAAAATTATATAATACAAGTCATTCTTGTTCAAGCGAGTCCGATTCTTCTCTGGTCTTGACAGACTCTGATGATGACTCCATTATTCAAAATATTCCGCACAACAAAGAAACACAGTGTGAATTTTGTAATATTTCATATAATGAAGACATTCAACCCAAAACGTGGTCTCAATGTTTGCAATGCGATTTAATTTGGGCTCACGACAAATGTCTTCCTAAAAACAATGCCATTTTTATTTGTAAGTCATGTGCTATCTAATAATCTTTAAGACAATATTTAACTTTATTTTTTATGTGTTTTTTTTAATAATTTTAGCCAAGGAGGCAATTTTTAAGTTATTTTATGTTTTGTGTTATTTAGTTTTTTATTTGCTTTTATTATTAGACATCCAAAATTAAAATTAATAAAAATTTACCGCAGTTGATTCTTAACTTTTTTTTTAATAATTTGCTTGCGGGTAATGTGAACCAGTGTTCCACATTACCCGAACATACCGGTCCACAATACCCGCACAGTTCTTTTATCATGTCATTTTGGGTTTTCTTAAATCTATGACATCCAAAATTTTGTAGATAAATATATATAAGTTTTAATTTGGAAAATATGTCCGCAACACATATACCATTTTATGGAAAAAATTTCTTTAATTTTCTACCGGTATTGTAGCGATAATAAAAAAAATATAAAATGGTAGTCCACATTACCCGAAGTTACTCTAATGATATGTGCGAAATCGAATGAAACTAATTTGGATTCGATTGGAGCAAAAATGTGGGATGAAGCTCTATTTATATGTAAAAGTCTATGAAATTATCCTCTTGGCGAGACCAAATTCTTGTCCAGACCAAGAGGAGTACTTGGTGGGGAAAAGTAGCCGATAATCCTAGGGTTAAGAAGCTTTTGGTTGAAAAATTCCACATTCAATGTTTATGATCATTTTTAAGCAAAGTATATTTACAAAAGTGCTAAAGAATATCATTTAAAAGTGAACCAACGTTATGTTAATAACAATTCCATTAGGAATATATTAAGGAAAATCTATATTTTTTCAATTAGCTTTTTTTAAATCCAACCTTCTTAAAATGCCTTCGATATAACAACGGTATCAAAAAATATAATATTTAATTGAGCGCTTCGTAACTAAAATTGTTTTTGTCCAAAGTTTATACATCTCTAATATTAGAATTTAATTACTTTCGATGAACCTTCTTTATTTCGATGGACTTTTTACGTTCTTATTTATTAGAAATTAAGTGCATTTAAAATTTTTTTTTTTTTTTTTTTATAACTAAAAACATAATTTTAAACCTACAATCTAAAATTGTATAAATACGGCAATTACGTATTTCAATTTAAATAGTTTCCATAATAAGAAGAATTTTTCTTTTAATAAATTAATAATTGTTACTTTTTTGCCCTTGTTATAAAAGTTTTAAGATTTTTCTCTTTAAAATAAGATTTTTTTGAAGATTTTCCTTCCAATTCTTTTGGCAACGCTGGCTACAGACATTTGATAACCAAAGCAAAGAGAAGACCATAATAATAATTTGTTGACATAATCAGTGAAGTTTCTGATGCTGAAACGTAAAGAGCTATTACTCCTTTATTGTGGTTAATATAAATTTTAATGAGAGTGATAATGTTTTTTGTCGATCTAAATTACATTGTTTTTATTTTTTTTTTTTTTTTTGTATGCTTAGTATTTTTTAATATTTAATCTGTTTAATACTGAGTATTAACATATCGCTCATTTGCTGCAAGACAGGCATAACTCAAAAAAATCCATTTCGAGATAAACGCATTTAAAGTTTTTGATTTGCACAAAATACTTAGAAAAAAAAGAAGACACATTCTCATTAAAACTGGGAAAGTATAAAAGATATAAAGATAAATTTAATACACAATATAAAGAAAAACAAAGCGAAAAATTCTGCATCTCTAACTCCAAAATTTAATTTTTTGAGTTATGCCGGTATTGCAGCAAATGAGCGATATGTATTGTTTTTTTATTGTTAAGTTTTAGTAAACATTCCCTGATGATGATATTCAAAGAATATCGAAATATCGGAAACAAATGAAGGAAAATTTTACATACAACTGACCTCGAGCTTAAGCATTTTAACTTAATATTTGTGAACATTTTTCATAGGAAAATTTTACTGGCGAAAGTTTTTAATAGCAAAAATTTATTTATCTGTGCATTAGGGCCATAACTTTTTCACACTTTTTGCAAATATCAAAAACGGCATAGTATAGTCGTGTAGAACACTAAAAGTTATTAATAAAAAATATAATAATTTTTTCGGATTGTTAAAAAAGTTCACGCAGGGATCGGGTTGAAGTTTGAAAACAACCATTTTTATCTCACGGTAATTTAAAAAAAATATACACCTGATATTTGTATATCGATACTTTCCCGTAAGAATGTATTAAGCGACACTTTTTTCGAAAATGACTTTTTGATGTGGAACTATACTAGAAGTTAAGCGCCACATTCTGGCCTGGGTTTCGCTGCCCTATCATGGATGCAAAGGAAACTAAAGTGAAAATAAAATTGTATCAACCGTCAAGTTTTCTCACTGGAATAATGTTGCACCCTGTAATTTTTATTATCCGCCAAAGAAACTATGCTAAGCCACTTTTTTAAATATGATTTGTATTCTGAAAATCGCTTTCCAAATATGTTTCTTTCAATAAAATCCGAAAAATAAATAACTAAATGAAACGTTTTTTTCGTTTCCTACACAATTTTAGAAATGTCGCTTAATACATTCTTACGGGAAGGTATCGATATATTCCTATACGTATCACATAAAAGCTATTTTGTAATTTATCCACTGCTTTAGATTTAAAAATTTTCCTACGGTTTACAATTCATCGCGGTTCAAAATTTCTTAGAAGGTTTTAGCGTAAGGTTTTTTTCGCAAAACGACGGGAGAGAGGTGTTTTATCGAGCCCTAATAGCAAAAATGATGTAACCAACAAAAATAAAATTTTACAGGAGAGTGTTTTTTTATTTTATTTCATATAAATTTTGTATGAAATTTGTCGGTTACCTCAAAATTGTTCTTGCTATAAAATCGTAACGGTGCCCTTTGTGACCACCACATTTTAGGAGATGATGCAAGTGTTGCCAATAAAGTCATTTATTAAAAAAAACTAAAATTTAAAATGATATCGGTTACATCATTTTTGCTATTAGGGCTCGATATATAAAATATTATTATTTTATTATGGTAAAAATGCTTTAAAAAAAATATTTGATTGGTAAACATTTTTTATAGACTAAATTTTATTAATGAAGTTTTATTGTTTAAAGGGTTCTTTTTGAAAAATATTTATTTTTAAAAGTTTCCCTAAAAAAGTGAAAGTTTTCTCTTAGAAAAAAGGAGACAGTAGAAATTTTTTAAGGTATCTTTTTTGCAAATATTTGAAATAAATTGATTTATAAAACTCATTTTAGAAACAAACAGAATTCATATTTTTAAACAAATCAAAAGTTTTCGAATAGATAAAAGTCCTGACCTACGTATACGAAAGTTTTTTTCTACGCCAATTTTTTTATAAAAAAAATCCTTAATTAAAAAAAAACATGTTTGTTATTCAACTCTAAAACAAATATCAAGAGCCCACAAAGACAAAATAATAATAAATTAAAGAAAAAAATCTTTGAACACAAAACAAAGGCCGCAAATAATACTCGCCAAAAAAATGTGCTTTAACTTCCCTTTAATAAACGGATATTCTGCTTTGAATACCAGCAGAAATAAATAAAAACAAAAGAAAAAGAGTATGAGCGGACAACCTTTACGTTTAAGAACGTCCCTCTTTATTTCCCGATTCATTAAGTATGTATGTACGTGTGTAAGTGTAACTGTGAGTGTAAGTATTGGCTACGAAATTCTCTCAAATACAATTTCAATTATTGTGGGCTGTTTTAGTGTGCGTGAGTTTGTGTCGAAATTGGTTTTGCATGGTAGACGCAATTAAATCAAAATATTTTTCCCATCAAGTTCATTGAAACTTTGTTTTTGTTTCTAAATTTTTTTCTTTCTGAATTTCCATTTTTCATGAAAATGAAAAAGAACAAGAAAAAAGGTCTAATTTAGAAAAAGACTAAATAACACTACATTTTAAGTTCTTTTTCAGTATTTTGTGGGTTGTATAAATAAGGGAAATGTACTATTAAGTTGAAAAGGAAATTGGGTCAACAAAATCCTTAAGGATTTTCATATCAACCTACAAAAGAAAAAAAAAAAGCTAAACGGAAACCGAAATTAAAAAGCCTATAATTTTACTTACTTATTTTAGCTACCAAGAATGTGTTTATTTTGTCATGACGACAATTTTATGGTCGATAAGGACTTTGAAAAGGAACGAAAACAACCAGTTACCACAGAAAAATAATAATAAATGTGGTTTTAATTAAAAATGGCATCTGTTTCTTATTTATGCATAATTTTTTTTTTTTGGGCATAAAAACCACAAAATTTTTAAAGATTCAAATATAATTTTGGGTAAAAAAGTGTTAATTTCATTAACAAATATTTTGTTTTATTTCACCAGTTAAATGTCAAACAATAAAATGCAAAATACTTACACAATTACACATGGTGTAAATTTATTTACATAATTATAACATGAAAGTGTAATTATGTATTTATTTACATACGTGCATGTGTAAAAATGTATGCAAAACTGGCGCTGTGTTAAAATGGCCAGTCTGCTTGATTAATAATTCAACAATATTTAAGTGCTTTTCATTTTATTTTCAACAGCCCTTGACAAAAACCACGAAAAACACTTGTTTGATACTCCCACTCATACAACAATAACTCACTTACACACACACTCTCACTCACCCACACTAACCCAGTGCTTTTTTGTTGATGTTGTTTGTTGCTGCTGCAGAAATAAATTGTGCTTTCAACAAAACTCAGCATGCAACAACATTCTTCTTCTTGCTTTAATACTGGTAGGTACATAATACGTATATTTAAAAAAAGGTGCAATGAGGAGTGATAAACATGCATTCATTCATTCATTCAAATGCAATTGAACACAAACAACCCAAACAATCCTTTAGACTTATTAAATTAAACTCTCTTGTATTCCTGTGACACTTACACATACTCTTTACAAATTGGTGTGGGACCAAAAAAGCATTTCAACAATATCCTTTACAATTTTCAGTTCTTTTTTAAAAATCATGTTAAACAAAAAAAATTGTTTTATGTAATGAGTCATTGTTTTTCACTCGTTAAATGACTAATTGCTTGGCAATGTTGTGTTTCAGATCTTAAATTAACCCATTAAACGTTTCCATAATAAAACAAGCTGAATCTTTAAAATCACCACCAAGAAATTTATTCAGCCATTTTTTGAAAATTAAAATCGGGTTGAATTGAAATCGATGAAGACTTCCAGTTAAATTCTTTTTAAACTACCAAAGTTTTTCCTAATTATAAGAATAATTCTAATACAGATAACACTGCGAAACAGTCATTTTGCGGCCTGGAATTTGATTGCAAATTTTTACAAATTTGAGGACGCTGATTTCAAATCTAATTTCCATTTTTCTCTATCAGCTCTAGTTTTCGAGATATACCGTTATGTCCAAAATTAAGGCACCTTCACTACATACATTGGAATAACAAGAAAACGGTTGACCATATTCAGT
This sequence comes from Pollenia angustigena, assembly GCA_930367215.1. Classification (NCBI taxonomy): domain Eukaryota; kingdom Metazoa; phylum Arthropoda; class Insecta; order Diptera; family Polleniidae; genus Pollenia; species Pollenia angustigena. The sequence continues at coordinate 254,179,276 of OV884057.1, forward strand.
TAACAAAAAAAAAATCCGAATCTCGGCAACAGTATTATTTTTAAGCCGTGCTTACATTTGCTCTAAGGTTTCAAAGATATGGTTGAATTTTTGAAACAAAGGAAAATTTTGAAAAAAAAAAAAATTTTTTGTTCTTTAAAAATTCATAAAAATTAAAAAGCAGCAAAAATTTAAGTTTTGGTCTAAAAACATTTATCTTAACATAATTGCGAATAAAATGAAGTTTATTTCATTATAATCGGTGCACAACTTTTGATTTTATTCACAATTTACTGAGAAAACTGAATATTGATTTTCATACAAAAATTCCAGACCGTACAAAAAAGTTCAAATTTGTTCCCTTGTGTAATCAGGAGGCTTATTCTGAATTGCGATGCGAAAGTCAATGCGATGCGAAAATGCATAAATGCGAACAATTGCTATTCTGTATTGCGATATTCGCAAAGTTTTTTTTTAATCGCATTTCAAATGCGAAAAGGTGGCAAGGCGGTTTTCTACATTGCAAAAACAAATGTCAAATTCGCCAAATTTATTCGACAACAAAATTGCATTCGCAAAGTACAAACATGTTAGTGAAAGATAATATTTCATTTATTTATTCATCATATATTTATTATTTAATTCAGAGAAGCAAGCAATAAGACCACCAAACCGCGTCAATTTGAAATAATGATAGAAAATAGGAAAAGCACATCCAATTGGCAAGAGGCCATTTGAAAACACCAAATGCACGTCAGTCGGCAAATACTTTGTGGCAAACGTTAACTGAAGAACTAAATATCAATGGCCCACCTATTAGAGAAGCTGCAGAATGAAAAATGTATGAAATATATAAACCAGTTCAATATTTGACTTTAACTTAAATTTTAATAGGTTTGGGCCGATTTTAAAGAACACGCCAAACATTTTCATTTTCTGCGTCGTCGAACCACAGTGCCACAAAATCCATTTTTATTATTTTTTTTTATTACAGAATGTCCTAAGTAAATTGTTTAAACAATTTTCACAGCCAAACACAAACAATTTATTAATTTTTAATTTTACTTTTATTGACACTGACGTACATTTGAGCAGCGTTGCCACGGTTTGAAATAAATTGCGAATGCGATTGCGAAAGTCTAACAGAATACCAATTTTCTTTCGCATCGCATTTCATTTGCGCATCGCATATATTTTCGTATCGCAATTCAGAATAAGCCACCAGTACTCATAGTATAAAGTACATAAAACGGAATATTTTAATGAATTGTGTAGACTAGATCAAGGTTTTTCGATTTTAATTTCATTCCATAACATGCCTGATTATGTTTTCGGCATTAAAACAATTTCTAGTCATATGAAACTAATACCCTGCAAATAATAGGACCAGTCCAAACACGCGTGTAAAGAGTAGTCCACAAGGGACCAGGACTAGTCCAAAAGTAACCCAAACGCATGTAAAAAACCTGGTCTATTTAACATTACGATGTCCTAGGAGAGGACCATATAACCCACCTTTGGACCACTTAGGAGTAGTTTTAAAACTACTCCATGGTATACTCAAGAGGATTAGTTTTGAAGTCGTTTAAAAACGAAAGCATGTCGTTAAAAAACGAAGACATGTCGTCTCACTACAAACACTTTTTAACATTGACATGGTCCATGCTTGCATTACATCGGACCAGTCCATGGAGTAGTCCATTTTATCAAAATGGATCAGGTGGTCCAATTTTATTTGCAGGGTATTTGCCCAACTTTATGTATGTGTGTTTAAAAAAGTATACACTCAGGTCTCGTTTTATGCGATAGATGCGTTCCAAAAAAAAATCGCATAAATTAAATTCGCATAAGCTGCATATAAAAACTAATACAGTCAAATCCCGATAATTCGTACCCCGATAAATCGTAATTCCCCATAATTCGTAATTAACTTTCGGTCCCTTGAAAAAATCTCGTTAATTCGTAAAATTTCTATACATTTTGGTCCCCTCGCTAATTCGTAATTTTTTTTTCAAATAAAATCTTCTTTACCTCTTATAAATCGTAATTGTTTGCTAACTACCACTTATAATTGTAATAAAAACAACAGAAACATGGAATGATTTTTTGTTTACCGCTATTTTTTGCGTGGGTTCTGCTTTTACTTGTGTGTGGATTTATTTTCTTAAGATCAGTGTGAATAATTTTTATATATTTTATTTTTAACAATTGTCTTTTATGTTTTTTAGTATATAATTTTAAAAATCCCGTTAATTCGTATTTATTTTATTTTAACACCGTTAAATCGAAACCCCGCTAAATCGAAAACCCCTATAATTCGTAAGAAATGGCCGGTCCCTTGCGATTACGAATTATCGCGATTATACTGTAGTTCGTTCCAAAATTCTGAAAAACCGCATAAATTCAAATTTTAATTAAAAAAATCAAAACAAAATCGCATAAAAAAATCAACAAAAATATATCTGGGGCATTTGTATTTGTACTAAAAAATTTTGTTGGAATTCCTTTATATTTGGCACAACTAAAGTTCTATTATGCTGGGTACACACAGTGCAACCTACATGGAAACTGTTTCAATGCAACCTCAAAATATCAAAGCGTTTTGATGTGTATGCAATCTGAAATGAATGAAAATGAATTTAATTCACTGGATTGCGTAAACGTGTTGCATAGTGTGTACCCAGCATTATATATAAATATGTGTGCGAAATAATTATTTTCTTTGATGTTTATTTATCGAGTTACGGGGTGGTAAAGTGTTGCCGTTTTCAAAAAAATGTTTTTTTAAATTATTTTTTCAGTACAAGTTCGAAAAACTCAATACACTCACACTTTTTCACTAACATTCTAACAATTTTTGTACTTTCAGCCAATCGGCTTTTACCTCGATTTTTCGTTGATAATACGTATACGCTACTTGCAAGCAAATACTTGCATGTGGAAACGTAGGGCAAGTAAGAAAAACATAATTCTAAAGAAATCGTAATCCTGTAATCCTGTATTTCGACATAAACCTTTTCTTAAACTTTTCAACAAATTTTTTTTTGCTGAAATCTTTAATATTTTCCTTAATACTGTCAATTTAGTCTTAGCTTTCTTTTATAGAAAGCCCTTTTGTTTGTAATTTCAAGAGACTTGAGCAGATGCATTAAAAGTGCTCTTTTATGTACACTTACTCACTTCTTATGTCCAATTTTTGCAACATTTATTTAGCATTTCGAATAGATTCTGCCTCATATTCGCTAAGCTTAATTAAAAATTACTTTTAGGTTGTAAAAAAGGTAATTTTTTGGCAAGCTGGACCAAAAAAGGCTTTTTAACGAAATAATTGAAGAAATGGCAAAAATGGCATATACCATAAAAAAAACTTGCCCTGTTAATAAGCAATTTAGGTGCACTTTAGTGTTTTCCGGGAAAGAGTTTTGAAGACATGGGACTTATGGGTAATAATGGAGCGATCATCACATTATTGTATGGTGTTATATCAAGTCTTACCCCCATATTCATAAAAAATATTTTTATTTTATTGGAGGTTTATTGAACGAATTTCCTATGAAAATGTGTTCAATAAACCTCCAATAAAATAAAAATATATTTTATGAATATGTGGGTTAGTCTATATTAAAACTTAGTTTTGACTACTAGTAGTGACCATTATATTCAGGGAATGAATTCTGGAAGTTTTTGCCTTTCTATGCGATAGTCCTTTGGAAGTGGCACCTATTTGACATGGCGTGAACTTGGAATTAACACCTTGGCAATTTGAGATCCAACAATCCGAAAGGCATTTTATTTGTCTATTAAAGAAATTTGTAATGCCCATGTAAAAATGTTTATTAATATTTATACACTACCCTCACTACCAGTTAACAATTTAAAATTTAACCATTTTAAAGGGTTAATAAGCAATTTGAATGCAGTTTTTTTTTTTTGCTTTCATTAACATTTTATAACTTCTTTTACTTTATGATATTTTATTCTTTAATTTTCACAGTTTTTATTTTCATTATATTTTAATTTATTTTGAATGTTTCTCTTGATGGTTTTTTCTTTTATTTCATTTATAGTTTTTTCCCCGCATTTTATTTTCATTCTCTTTCTTTGTAAATGTGATAATGTTGGCTTGATTGTGATAATAGTTTGTGGACAAATAAGTGAAGAGAATACAACCACCACACAAACAAATGTAACTGTTTGTGTGTTTGAAAAAGAAGGAAGGGGAGGGAATGAGAAAAATATTATCACAAGTCGTCATCATTATTGTTTTATTGTTTTTATAGGAGTTTTATTTTTACATTTTTATAAGTTTTCGTTAAAACAAATTTCTGTTGACGTCTACTGTCGTTGTAGTTGTCGTTGTAGTTATCTTTATTGTTGTTTTTATTGTATTAATGTATGAATTAATTAATATAAAATATGAATGTCTGTATGTTTAAATGTTTCTTGTGTTTGGTTGTTTTAACTATGATTATTATTGTTATTAATAATAAAAATGTTCTCTTAACATGTTAATAGGATTATGTGAAGCATTCAACACACACACATAAATTACAATAATTCACAATAACAATGTGTTTGTGTTTTTAAATATCGTAATGAATTGTTTATGTATTTTATATCACTTTTAGTACTTCTAAGTATTTCTACTGGCACTAGACATGAATGAATTAAAAGTTTTACTGAATTATTCACGGACGGACTAACTGACTGATTGTCTGAATTGCACTTGTTATGTCTTTAATTTCCTACCACATTAGTGTGTTATATTACAAATGTTTGTATTATTGAGTGTTTCTGTTCGAGAGGCTTTTATTTTCTTCTTTATTATATGCCGGCTTTTTTCTAGGTATCTATAGATTTTTTTTTAATAATTGTGGGAATTTGTAATTAAGCTATTTTCGTTAATTTTTCTATACGAATTTCTCAAGTGCTTTCAAGTGTTTGTTGGTAATTTGTATTCAATTAGTATTGTCTGTGTTTAATTGATTTTAATAAACAAAATATGATTCGTAAAAATGTTTATCATCAAGTAGTTTACAATTTAATAAAGACATTAAAAAAAGCCTGGGAAACTTATTTTTTTAGGCCCGTTTTCACAACTTACCGATAGCTAAAGGTATGATTTTATCGACAGTATAAAGAGTGTACCATTATTACAACTTAACTTTAACCTACCAGGTTGGATGAACCTTAATTTACTTTATCGCTCACTGTAGGTTGAAGTTAAGTTTTAATAATGGAACACTTTTTATAAGGCCGTTTAAAGTCTACTTTCAGTTATCGGTAAGTTGTGAAAACGGGCCTTAATAAATTAAATGACTTTAGTTTATAAGTTTGGAAAAATTTTAGAATATTTTCGAGATTTGTCAACTAAAAAAACAAGAAGCAGTGCCTTAGTATTAATAGTTAAATTATACCAAAACCCTCAATTGGCGTTTAGGTGATATCATTGGCGGATGCATTTCTCATAGTGGCAATTTATTCAGGACAGCATTTAAGCCCAATTTAGAAATCTAGTGCCGATAGACCGATTTATCTCATTTTCAAAACTAATTATGCACACGAAGAGAAAAAATATGTTTTAATATGGTCACCTCCATCGAAAAACTTTTAAAGAAAATTTTAAACATATTATGTTTAACAATTAGAAACTGGGAATTATTTCCTTGTGAAGGTTACTTTTTTTTATATTATATTAAACATTTTTTAATTTTTCGAATTTATTCTATGAGTTAAATTTCAGGTCTGTATTTTATAAAGCTTTTTTGTAATAGTTCTATTCTTTTAATTTTTCAGAAATGACTGGCCGTAGCGGGCCAGAAAATGCATTACATTCTGCTGGTGTCTAATAATGGTAAATTTTTCTGTACATTTAATATACTTCATTGCTTTCCAAAGGAAGGCTAAGGTAAAATGTAAAAAGAAAATACAATATAATAGTCTGATAGTGTATAAAGTCATTTCTAAAAAATTAAAAGAATAGAACTATTACAAAAAAGCTTTATAAAATACAGACCTGAAATTTAACTCATAGAATAAATTCGAAAAATGAAAAAATGTTTAATATAACATATTATGTCAAAAAGTAATTTCAATTTTTGGGAATACAAAATTTTAATTTCAAAAGATTTTGTTATTCGTGCTTAATTCCCAGTTTTTATTCTTGATAAAAACACTTGAAATTTATTGTTGATGGGATAAGCTATTCCTATGCATTTCACTGGTTGCTTAGGCCAGATCATCAGGAAACTTCATCCATAAAGATTTTAGACAAACTAAAGATATTAAACCAAATAAAACTGTTAAACGTATAAGACTTATAGCAACAGTTTTACTTGTAACAATATCAAAGCTTGAACAAAATACATCAACAATAAAAAAGTGGGTTTATCTCATCTTACACTCCCCACTACAATTAGTTGAAATTCTCTCAACATTAATTGTAGTTGTAAGTAGGTTAAGAAAAACAAAATAAAAAACAAACAACAACTTACAAAAGATGTTGTCAATTAAGTGTTTTTTTAGGCCGTGCACTTGCCTGTTTATTATCAAAAAGTAATTTCAATTTTTGGGAATACAAAATTTTAATTTCAAAAGATTTTGTTATTCGTGCTTAATTCCCAGTTTTTATTCTTGATAAAAACACTTGAAATTTATTGTTGATGGGATAAGCTATTCCTATGCATTTCACTGGTTGCTTAGGCCAGATCATCAGGAAACTTCATCCATAAAGATTTTAGACAAACTAAAGATATTAAACCAAATAAAACTGTTAAACGTATAAGACTTATAGCAACAGTTTTACTTGTAACAATATCAAAGCTTGAACAAAATACATCAACAATAAAAAAGTGGGTTTATCTCATCTTACACTCCCCACTACAATTAGTTGAAATTCTCTCAACATTAATTGTAGTTGTAAGTAGGTTAAGAAAAACAAAATAAAAAACAAACAACAACTTACAAAAGATGTTGTCAATTAAGTGTTTTTTTTAGGCCGTGCACTTGCCTGTTTATTATCAAAAAGTAATTTCAATTTTTGGGAATACAAAATTTTAATTTCAAAAGATTTTGTTATTCGTGCTTAATTCCCAGTTTTTATTCTTGATAAAAACACTTGAAATTTATTGTTGATGGGATAAGCTATTCCTATGCATTTCACTGGTTGCTTAGGCCAGATCATCAGGAAACTTCATCCATAAAGATTTTAGACAAACTAAAGATATTAAACCAAATAAAACTGTTAAACGTATAAGACTTATAGCAACAGTTTTACTTGTAACAATATCAAAGCTTGAACAAAATACATCAACAATAAAAAAGTGGGTTTATCTCATCTTACACTCCCCACTACAATTAGTTGAAATTCTCTCAACATTAATTGTAGTTGTAAGTAGGTTAAGAAAAACAAAATAAAAAACAAACAACAACTTACAAAAGATGTTGTCAATTAAGTGTTTTTTTAGGCCGTGCACTTGCCTGTTTATTATCAAAAAGTAATTTCAATCAACAATAAATTTCAAGTGTTTTTATCAAGAATAAAAACTGGGAATTAAGCACGAATAACAAAATCTTTTGAAATTAAAATTTTGTATTCCCAAAAATTGAAATTACTTTTTGATAATAAACAGGCAAGTGCACGGCCTAAAAAAAACACTTAATTGACAACATCTTTTGTAAGTTGTTGTTTGTTTTTTATTTTGTTTTTCTTAACCTACTTACAACTACAATTAATGTTGAGAGAATTTCAACTAATTGTAGTGGGGAGTGTAAGATGAGATAAACCCACTTTTTTATTGTTGATGTATTTTGTTCAAGCTTTGATATTGTTACAAGTAAAACTGTTGCTATAAGTCTTATACGTTTAACAGTTTTATTTGGTTTAATATCTTTAGTTTGTCTAAAATCTTTATGGATGAAGTTTCCTGATGATCTGGCCTAAGCAACCAGTGAAATGCATAGGAATAGCTTATCCCATCAACAATAAATTTCAAGTGTTTTTATCAAGAATAAAAACTGGGAATTAAGCACGAATAACAAAATCTTTTGAAATTAAAATTTTGTATTCAAAAAAATTGAAATTACTTTTTGATAATAAACAGGCAAGTGCACGGCCTAAAAAAACACTTAATTGACAACATCTTTTGTAAGTTGTTGTTTGTTTTTTATTTTGTTTTTCTTAACCTACTTACAACTACAATTAATGTTGAGAGAATTTCAACTAATTGTAGTGGGGAGTGTAAGATGAGATAAACCCACTTTTTTATTGTTGATGTATTTTGTTCAAGCTTTGATATTGTTACAAGTAAAACTGTTGCTATAAGTCTTATACGTTTAACAGTTTTATTTGGTTTAATATCTTTAGTTTGTCTAAAATCTTTATGGATGAAGTTTCCTGATGATCTGGCCTAAGCAACCAGTGAAATGCATAGGAATAGCTTATCCCATCAACAATAAATTTCAAGTGTTTTTATCAAGAATAAAAACTGGGAATTAAGCACGAATAACAAAATCTTTTGAAATTAAAATTTTGTATTCCCAAAAATTGAAATTACTTTTTGATAATAAACAGGCAAGTGCACGGCCTAAAAAAACACTTAATTGACAACATCTTTTGTAAGTTGTTGTTTGTTTTTTATTTTGTTTTTCTTAACCTACTTACAACTACAATTAATGTTGAGAGATGAGATAAACCCACTTTTTTATTGTTGATGTATTTTGTTCAAGCTTTGATATTGTTACAAGTAAAACTGTTGCTATAAGTCTTATACGTTTAACAGTTTTATTTGGTTTAATATCTTTAGTTTGTCTAAAATCTTTATGGATGAAGTTTCCTGATGATCTGGCCTAAGCAACCAGTGAAATGCATAGGAATAGCTTATCCCATCAACAATAAATTTCAAGTGTTTTTATCAAGAATAAAAACTGGGAATTAAGCACGAATAACAAAATCTTTTGAAATTAAAATTTTGTATTCCCAAAAATTGAAATTACTTTTTGATAATAAACAGGCAAGTGCACGGCCTAAAAAAACACTTAATTGACAACATCTTTTGTAAGTTGTTGTTTGTTTTTTATTTTGTTTTTCTTAACCTACTTACAACTACAATTAATGTTGAGAGAATTTCAACTAATTGTAGTGGGGAGTGTAAGATGAGATAAACCCACTTTTTTATTGTTGATGTATTTTGTTCAAGCTTTGATATTGTTACAAGTAAAACTGTTGCTATAAGTCTTATACGTTTAACAGTTTTATTTGGTTTAATATCTTTAGTTTGTCTAAAATCTTTATGGATGAAGTTTCCTGATGATCTGGCCTAAGCAACCAGTGAAATGCATAGGAATAGCTTATCCCATCAACAATAAATTTCAAGTGTTTTTATCAAGAATAAAAACTGGGAATTAAGCACGAATAACAAAATCTTTTGAAATTATAACATATTATGTTTAACAAAACCATATTATTGTCACCGATAACCATATTATTGTTAAATTAGTCATCCATAAAGAAGCCACAACCATATTATGGTTGCCTCTAAACATGTTATGGTTAAATATGACCATAATATGTTTTTAATTTTACAATAGTATTTTCCTCTTTTCCAAGAGCAACATGCTATGGTTGAAAACCAACCATGTTATTGTAAGTGTTAAGCAAATTTTAGTTATTTATGACCATAAAATGTTTGGAGGCTTCATAATGGAGGACTAATTTAACCATAATATGGTTGTCGGTGATAATTATATGGTTAAATTAAACATATTATGCTTAAAATTTTCCTTAAAAATAGTTGGAGGTGACCATATTAAAACATGGCTTTTCTCGGGGTGCAGGTATGCGAAATGATTTTATCACATTATTGTCGTAACAGCAACGGAAACCGATATTGATATGATCCATTTATGATCACAATTACCAAATAACAGAACATCTGTGTTTCCGATGCACATTTCACTTTCAGCCTCCGTCCAGAGACAACGTCTGGATCAATTAAAATTAATTATTAATTTATCAGTCGTTAGTACAGAGTCATCTGAATTACTTAACTCTCGTATATGGTTTTCGAAAAAATAGTTTAAGGACGTTACAAGTACTTCAAAACAAATCATTGAAAGTTGTTTACAATCTCCCCATTATGTATTCTACATTGTTGCTATACAAAGATGTTGTAAAAAATATATTACCAATATATGGATTATTTAAAATGCAATTGCTGACTTATGTTTACAAAGTAACACATGGAATAGGTCACCACACAATAAATTTTACAAGAAATCAAACTGTCTTTAATACCAGAAGTAGCCATCATTTACGAACCTTAAGATGTCGTTTGGAAATAACAAAACAAAAGATTGAATATTCGGGTAGTTTAGAATACAATAGCTTGCCGTTACAAATTAAAGACTGTTGTACAATATTATCCTCCAAAAAAAAGTTAAAGGATTGTTTGTTGCAAAATATCGATATGCTTCTTCTTTAATTCTAAAATCTAATAAATGTTTTATTTTTTAAGTTGGTATACTTTGGAATATGTATATTTAATTAATTTGTATGTACGTATTTTAACTACTAGTTTTAAATATTGCCAGTATGTCTCTTTAATGCCCTAGAGGCGCTGAGACTTTGAATATTGTATGAATTTAGAACAATTTTGTTTAAATAAAATCTTAAATTAGAAAAAAAAAATATCTTGTTTTAAAAACTAATAGGTTACGCGTCGAACAGTGGCTAATTGGCTTAGATTAAAAATGGCTTGAAGTTAAAAAAATGCCTGAGTTATTTTGGATTAAAGCCGTAATTGATGAAAAACGTAAAACTTATCATAAAGACTTAGACTTTGATCCACGCAGGCCTTTTTATCCGAACAAAGCCAATATGCGTAATTTAATAATCTTTTAAACAAGATATTCAGTTGAGCTTCGATTACACTGGATGGTCGGAGATGAAAACGTTCTAGATAATCGATTTGATCGGTTAATTTAGGTAAAATTTTGAACACGTTTTTACATAAATATTTATTTTATTTAATCAAACTGCAGCAGATTAAGAAATATTGACAAGTATGCCACTAGTACAATTACTAGAGCAAGAGGTACTAGTACCAACGGGGATGGTTTTAGTATTAGTACTTGATGTAGTACAATGGCACCACTTGTAGACTGATAGAATTGTTTGTAGCAAAACTAAAATTCGAGCACTTATTTGTATTGAAACTAGGGATGCCAATCGGGACTGGTTTTCGCAAATCCCGGGATTCGGGATTTCAAAAAATCAAATCCCGGGATCCCGGGATTTTCCGGGATATCGGGATTTTTCGGGATTCGGGGTTTTTGAAAATTAGAAGATAAATGCTTTTTATAGATATTTATTAAAAAAAAAAGTCATTAAAAGCGGTTTACAAGCAAAAGTTTTATATTAATTTGTTATTTTAAAGTTAAAGATAATGTTATATTTATTACTTACATTAAAAATTGTGATTTTTTTCTTAATTAATGATTGATTTAATTAAAAATATGATAATAAAAAACAGCGTACGATTTCTAACAATTTGTTAATTGATTCAACTAAAAAATAATTACCATAAAATTTATATTTTATTCAATTACCTCAGTTGATCCAAATTAATTTAAAACAATATTATATATATTGTAATTGAATAGAGCAAACTTGTATTTAATTGATTTATTTGTAAGATTCTATTCAAATTTTTATTAAGTAATTAATTAATTCGAAATTAATTATCAAAATCAATTTATTTAGTTAACCACAAAAATCTAATTAAAAAAAAAAACATTTTTATACCCAACATAAAGTGGTAGGAATTGTGTAGTGTTTAATTATGTATAATCGCTCCATAACTTGCCGTAGTTCCTATGCCTACTCTCGTGCAACACTTTTATATTTCTAGCCCTGTGAAGAGTAAAGTTTTAATGTAGAATTTGGTGCACCATTGGAATGTTTTGTTCATTTGAAAAGACATTTTTTTCCTTTATTCATTTTCTTCTTTAATTATTTTCTTCACTACTCGTTAAAATTTCTTTATAATTGTTGGACATGCTTAAAACAAACAAAGTTTAACTTTTTTGTTTCGTTTTTAATGACAGTATTAACAGAAATAATCAAGTAAATATTAAAGATCAGTATTTTGTTCCCTATGCTCTCAAGGGGGAATGTAAAGATGAATTTCTTTTTATAATAAAAGGTAAAGCAAGAAAATTTTGTTAACAATTTCGGGATTAACTAAATCCCGAAAATCCCGGGATTACAAAATTTAAATCCCGGGATTCGGGATTTGCTGAATCCCGAAAATCCCGGGATTTTCGGGATCGGGATTTCGGGATTGGCATCCCTAATTGAAACTGCTTCTTAAATATTATTTCAGTAATTTATTTTATTTTTTCTATACACAATATCTAATAACAAACCGGTTCTTAAGCACCCAATGTGGTCCAAGTGAACTAGAATACGTCTAGAACCAATAGTACTAAAAATTTTTCAAGCATATTCAATGTTAATTTGAGAATTAAGATGATATAAAAAAGTTTACAGTTGAGAACTAGTACTGGATTTTTTTGTGCTACCTTGGTGCTAGATAGGTACTAGTTGAATCTCGGGCAGGGCAATTATAACAAGATATAATACTTATACAATTTAATTTTTTTTTTTACTTATTTTATGTGGCTTGTTTCTTCTTTTTAAACTGTATATTTTCAACAAAACGGTTTTCTTGGACACGTTAGATTTGAATTTTATGTTTTACACTTCCGTATATTTGAGGTTAATCGCGGTTAATCGGTTGAAATAAAAAATCTTCCTTTCGTTATCGATAATGGATAATGGATATTTCCGGTTAATTAGATTACGGATAATCGATGATAAACTGTTGTTATTTTCAATTGAACCACACTTTGACTCTTGAAGGCGGCTGAAAGACGTGTACTGCATCTGATAAATGTGACATGGCACATTTAAACTAAGCTTATATTTGCAGTATATTGATTAACATTTGTTTGATTTAAGTGTATTATGTTTTTAATCCTGTGTTATTATTTATATACTTTATAAGAAATATCTGAGCGAAATTTAGTTTTCCTGGCTCATTTGCTTTGGGCGCTATTGTGTCCAAATTATTATATAATTTAGAAAAAGAGAGTAATTTTTTTGTGTTTTACTACGCTTATTTAGAGTAAAACAAAACAAGAATGAGAGAGAGACTGCAAAAAGTGAAGGTTTAGGGTGAAAGTTAGATAGTTTTGTGAAAAATAAGAGGCCGTCGTAGTTTGTCGCTCATATCTCAGCCATTTGTGTACAGATCTGACTGAATTTCAAAAGCGACCTTTTTCCGTTTACATAGCTTGTCCCCATCATATCTGCAGTCATTGGAAAATCAACTTCGCCATTAATAAGGCCCCAAAATATACGAGTAATTACTCTATAAGGTCTTATTTTAATATTGTATTGTACAAATGAAATGGCAAACTTTAACCCCATCCACCCGTGGTAAAGGGGGTATAAAAAGTTACAATTTTTAAAGATATGGAAATATAAAAATATGTTTATTTATAAAAACTAAAATTCTAAACAAATTCCTAGTAACTTTAAACAAAATTTCAGTATACTTTATATATTGCACCTGATCACAAAGGGTTATTAATTCAAAATTTAAAAAATTTCCAATAGATGCAAAACAATTATTAATTTAATATTAAAGGCATACTTATAAAAAAGAATTTTTAAACAAAAAAGTAGATGAAATAGCACGTTATTTTTACAGCAAATAGATATGAATATGATTTTTTCAAAATACCTTAGTAACATCGAACAAATTTTACAGGAGAAGCAAGAAACTCTCTACATTGAAAAATAACCTTAATTAATTTTGTTTTTTAAGAAAAAAAGCAGATAGTTAATCTCTTATTAAAACACAACAAAGAAATACTAACTAATAAACAAAAATAAAAGTACAAAACTTTTAGTGTTTGTTCTTTATTATTTATTGAAATGATTTAGAAATTTGTGGATAAGAATGTTATTTTTAATTGTTGGAGTGTGAAGGTTTCAATATATTTTGACACAGTCAAAATCAATCGAAAAGACGATATTGAATATTTCGTATCTTAGGGCTTTTCTGAAATCATATGACGGTATGTATTTCTAATAGTTTTTTAAAAATTCTTAAAACTTTTTTTTGGCCAAAAAAAACTTTATGCTGAAAAGAACTAGTACGGGTGAAACGTGACAATAAAAACCTATGTACCAAAATTTTTCAACGTTTGGTTAGACAAGGTCTACATGGACAGCCAGCCAGCCGGACGGATGGACGGACATTGTAAGATCAACTCAAAAAGTGAAGGTGTTACAAAAATCATTACAAACGCATAATACCGTCTACATTATTGTTGTGTGTGTATAAAAACAAATGCATCATTCGCGAAACTAAAAATGTTAATTTTAAGTTCTTTGAAAATAAATAGGACAATTAAAATAATCAATAGCAACATTTTAATTTTAATAATTTACTTCCTGGCCCACGATATCGACAAGAACATTTCTTTCTTTTATTTATGTATATTGAAAACAATAATATCGGGTGATTCCTTAGCTATTATCTTTTTGGCAACACTGGTTTAAACAGCTGACTCACGTTTCGTGTTTTGTTTCACTGGCAAACATCTTCAGTTTGGTCTATAATTTAACCATGAATCGTCTTACAAACGAGCAACGCTTGTAAATTATTGAATTTTATTATCAAAATGCGTGCTCTGTTAAGAAAGTTCAGCGAGCGCTTCTTGTGTTCAGCGTCGAAGCTCATTTTTGGATCAATGGGTACGTTAATAAGCAGAATTGTCGATTTTGGAGTGAAGATCAGCCAGAAGCATTGCAAGAGCTATTAATGCATCCAGAAAAAGTCACAGTTTGGTGCGGTTTATGGGCTGGTGGCATCATTGGACCGTACTTCTTCAAAGATGATGCGAATCGTAACTTGACTGTGAATGGTGAGCGCTACCGTAAGATGATATCCAACTTGTTTTTGCCCAAACTGCAAGAGCTTGACTTGCATGACATGTGGTTTCAACAAGACGGTGCCACATGCGTCACAGCACGCTTAACAATGGACTTATTGAGAGGCGAGTTCGGTGAACATTTTATTTCACGTTCGGGACCGGTAAATTAGCCGCCTAGATCGTGCGATTTAACGCCTTTAGACTATTTTTTGTGGGGCTATGTTAAAGCTCATGTCTATACACACATGCCCGCTTCAATTGACGCATTGGAAGACAACATTGAAGCATTTATTCATGAGATACCGGCCGAAAAGTTGGAAAGAGTATGCCAAAATTGGACTAAGCGGATGGACCATTTGAGGTGCAGTCACGGTCAACATTTGCGTGAAATAATCTTCAAACATTAAATTATATGGACCGTACTATCGATTCAAATAAAGATTTCATGAATTTTTCTGAATTTTATGTGTTTTTTTTTTAAACTTTCCGATAGCACTTAAAAAATCACCCGATACAAATCAATTTGTTTCGATATTGTGGGCCTGGCTGTTAATTTAACAAATTGGCAATTTTTACTAATGCAAAGAATACTAGTTAAATGACAAGACTTAAGCTGGGATCACACGATTGCCGCAATACACCAATTTTCACACTTTTAAATACACCAATCGTGTGACTGCACAACCAATTGGCTCATGTACCAATCGAGGACAATATTGTGCTTACTTTTACCAATCAAATGCAACCCTGGTGCGGCAATCGTGTGACTGTTTGCTATGCAACCGCGCGTCAATAAAAATAACAAAAATGCACCAATATTTATTGTCTTCTTGTGCGGCAATCAAACAACACAATACGCACCAATTTTTGGCTTTTTTTTGATAAATTTTACGTTTTTGTGTTTCCTTTAGCAAGTAATGAAGATAAATATGTATTTATTTATTATGCATTTTAATAAATAAAACTAATTATTATTTATTTTACAGATATTTGTCGTTGATATTTCTTAAAGAAAATGTTTGTTAACTTGAAAACGAGAATAAAAAATTTGTTAAAGTATCCGAGATTTTTCTTTACTAATCGATATCGGTAGTTAATTTAATAAAGTTGCAGAATTTAGTTACCGATATTTAAATAATATTATTTAAATTTTATTATTTCATACAAATTTTCTATTACGTTAACATTCGAAATTGTTGAACAGACTGTTCATTTTTGGAATTTCATACATTTTTCTTAAAATATTTCAAATAAAACTATTCAACAAAAAATTGTATAAAAGGTACCACAACCAGGGACCCGAAATAACTGTTAATATTTTTTAAATAGCCAATAGGTTATGGAAAAAATAACTGAAAAAATTGGTCTTGTAATAATAATTATAAATTACCCAGAAAATTATAGGTCTGCCATTAACATTATAAAAGATTATTATTTTTTTTGGTCTTTGATAACCGTTATGATAGATTATTATTTTTTTTGGTCTTTGATAACCGTTATGAAAGATTATTAACTTTTTTGGTCTTTGGTAACCATTATGAAAGATTTTTATTCTTATGGGTCTTCTATAACCATTATAAAAAAATTTTTATTTTTTCTGTCTTCTATAACCATGCTACAGTTCGCAAACTCCAAATAATATTTTCATAAAACTAGTGTGAAATTCGATATGGAAGACCGAAAAAAATAAAAATCTTTTGTAATGGTTACGGAAGACCAAAAAAAAAATTAAAATCTTTTATAATGGTTATAGAAGACCAAAAAAAATAAAAGTATTTTGTAATGGTTACGGAAGACCAAAAAAAAATTAAAATCTTTTGTAATGGTTATGGAAGCCCAAAAAAAAACAAAAACAAACTATAACGGTTATCAAAGACCAAAAAAATATTGGTTTTTTGTAATAATTATTCAGAGAGCAAGTTTTAAAAATTCGTGATAAATTATTATTTCAGGATTTTTTCAAATATTGGTTATAACTGTTATGTCCCTGACCACAACAGCTGTTTTCATAGTTGTCAAGTAAGAACAATCGTGTGACTGTGCTGCGGTAATTATTGTACCCATTTCGCTTTGTACCAACTAGCGGCAATTTCATTTGTATAAAACAGGGCAATCGTGTGATTTCAGAATATTTGATTGGTGCAATTTCTTTATTGTGCGTCAATAAAGCACAATCAAAATTGTCCCATATTGGCGCATTTGCGGCAATCGTGTGATCCCAGCTTTAAACGATTTGAATAGAGAACACGACACACAATTCACATTCAAATTAAACATATGACATATGATTTTATAAGGTTACATTAAAATTCGTCTGGTATCTAGTAAGTAGTTGAGTCTGATATAATGACTCCAACTAATACCCGTGAGATGCGACTGCTGCACCTAATTGGGTTTTCTGGCTGCCTGTCTATTCGCCAGGATATCAACTGGATAAAAGTCTAAGAAAAGCCACAAATAATAATAAAAATACATGTGGGCTTATGAGTTTTAATGTGTGTAAAGTATGAAAAGCTTCAAATAAGTTTAGCAGAAAATTGAAAAACAAAAACAGGAAATAGCAAAAAGAAAAAATAAAGAAAAAGAATAATAATAATAAAGGAAGCAAATAATACAACAATACCAGTTTACTTAGTATTTTATATGTGAAGCATAAAATCAACGCAGCGGGAAAAAGGAGTACGGGTGCCTTCTAGAAGGCCTCTGCACTCCTTCTTTTGGATATACAATGCCTGCTCGCTCCATTCCATTCTCATATCTTTTTTGCACACGTTGTCATTGCGGAGTAGGCCTTCCGCTCTCGCTTCTTTAGCAAGTACATAAGAATGGTAACGGTATCAAAAAAATGTAATTTATTTTCTTTTGCTTGTGCAAAAAACCAGTACAAAAAATGTTACTCCTTCTCTACTATCGTCTCATAGAAGCGAAAAGCTAGTATATTGTATATTATACTAAAGAGCCGAGGCTTTATATGAGGCCCTTCTTTAACAGTTAGAAAAGAATAGTAATTGAATCAAAAATTTTTTTAGCAGGCCTTTAAAAAGGCCTAAATTAAGAGGGTCTTCCAAGTTTTCCCGCTGGGAATAAAAACATACGCATACAAATACACTTGTTCGAGTATTAGTACCCATCCTTAGAGATCCTTTAAGCAAGGGTGTGTTGCTTGTTCCCTGGGTTCTTTTAGTTGTTGTTGCTGTCAATGTATCTATGACATGTTCCTTCACATGCACACTTTCATACATTGTACTCGTTATACTTTTTGATACTTAATGCATTTAGACAGGATTTCTTTTATACAGCCAGTGTGTTTGCTGTTTTGAAAGGCAACAAATACAAAAAAAACTTGTTGTGTTATTATTTACTTACTGGTTGTTTGTTTTTGTTGTTTCTCATGTCGTCTGCAACAAAGAACGGGCGTCAAAAGTGGGTGTTAAAGAATTTTTTTACATATTTTTTTTGTTTGCTCTTCAACCACTGTTGATTACGAGTATTTATACCCTTCCACAAGAGTATAAGTTTTTAAACTCATACTCTTTTTGTCTTTAACAGAAAGCCAGTTGACTGACTGCCTGACTGAGTTACTAACAAACTTTAAGAGCCAGGCATATGATTTAAATGTTACGAACAATAATAACAACAACACAAAGAAAAACATCAGAAACATAAATGCCAGCAACTACAACATTACAGTGACAAAATTAATTATTTTTAACAGCTTTTTATTACACATTTTATTACAACTTTTGTTTGTAGTTGTTTTGTTTGTACTCTGCCTCAGCATGTTGCTAAATAAAATCTTTTTTTTTGTATTTAAAATACTCCCCTCATTCATTTAATTGCAACTTGCCAACCCTTAGGTGATTTTCGTGGAATTTTGTTTAAAAATTTTTTTTGTTTAAAGGCTTAAAATTAAATGTTCAGTTTCACTTTCATGCAGATATTGTTTTACAGAAAAACTAGTTTATTTAAATTTGGAGTAATTTTTTTTTTTTTTTTTTGAAGACTTAATTTACTTAGTTTTTTAATTAATTTTCATTGTTAGTTTTGATAATGAAGGATCAAAAATAAAATTTGGTAAAAATATTACCATGAAGTTAACTAATAGTCGTTTCAATTTGTAAAATAAGATTTTTTTTTTTTTTTTTTGGGTATATATCAATTCTATAAAATGTATAAAACTTATGAAAAAACAAACTAATATGCAATATTCGGCTCTGCCTAATCTTTGATTTCCTCGACCGACAGCTAGAATATTTCAGGAGTGGGCTTTATATGGGGCCTAGGGTAAATTATGGACGAAAGTGACAGTGTTAACAGTGTGATTTCTTGCCTTATAAAGCAATGACTGAACAAAATTTATTATTAAAGCATTATTCATTATACACTTGCGCCTATGTCTGTTGCCTGCAAGCAATTTGGTAGTCGACTACAAAGATAACGCATTTATAATTAAATTTTTAACAACTAACTACCAGCTAACTATAAATAAATGCAGAAATTCCCCGAAATCAATGCGAGTGAATTCTGTGCGGCAATTTTTTTATATTTTCGTTTGTTTCTTGTCTTTGTTTTCTTTTGATATTTCGAATTTGGATTTTTATAACTGTTTATTGTTTTGTATATTCAAAATTTTAGTGTCGCAGTGCCGCCTGCCGATCAATTGTCTCAAACGAGGGAGATACGGACATTAGAAATGCCTTTAAGTTTATAAAAAAAAAACGAAAAGTTCATGCAGAATGCATGAAAAATAGAAGATGAATAGAATTCAAAATAAAAAGAAATATGTTAAAATAAAATAGTTTTTAATACAGTAGAATCCCGATAATTCGTAATCGCAAGGGACCGGCCATTTCTTACGAATTATAGGGGTTTTCGATTTAGCGGGGTTTCGATTTAACGGGGTTAAAATAAAATAAATACGAATAAACGGGGTTTTTCAATTAATTTACTAAAACGATAAAAAAAACATAAAAAACAATTGTTAAAAATAATATATATAAAAATTATAAATAAAAATTATGCATGTAACAAACTGATATTAAACAAATTAATTCACACACAAGCAAAAACCCACGCAAAAATAAAAAAATGGTAAGCAAAAAAGCATTCTTTCTATGTTTTTGTTGTTTTTATTACGAATTATAAGTGGTAGTTAGCAAACAATGACGATTTATAAGAGGTAAAGAAGTTTTTATTTGAAAAAAAATTACGAACTATCGAGGGGACCAAAATGTATGGAAATTTTACGAATTAACGAGATTTTTTCAAGGGACCGACAGTTTATTACGAATTATCGGGAATTACGATTTATCGGGGTACGAATTATCGGGATTTGACTGTAATTAAAAATAAAATCATTTCCTTATTAAGCTTATGGTGTATTAACATAAAGTTATCTAAAAGCTAACTACTACCTCTAACATTTAACTAACTACTACCTAACTCACTTTAAGCTAACTACTAAGTAGCTAACTTTTAGTTAGTTGAAAAGTCATGCAGAGTCGGACAATTGACTACTTCCTATGACATGCCAATGTTAAAATAGTCAGTTGGCTCCATTAAAAATAATCCAGGCATCAACCACAACTAGCTTAAAAAAAGTTAACTTAAAGTTAACTGAGTTGCTTGCAGGGTTGATTCTTTTATTTTTCTTTGTAACGTGTTTCGTTGCTAAGTAAGATCCCTTTCAAAGTCAGCAATATACTTGCGCAAGTCTCTTGCGCTACTCTTGGTTTGCTGACGTCAGCGGTAGGGTCGAGGTAAGGACAAAAAATTTAATACAAACTTTGTTGTACACGGCAATTAACTGGCGCAGTTGCCGAGTCTGAAAGTGTAAAACTATGTAAGAAGCATCATCAAATTGTCAATTGTATGCAGAATTTAATGCAATTAGCTTTGATGGTGTTCAATTGCGAACTGTTTGTTTGATTGTTTACATGTGCTAAGAACTATTTGTTGGTCCGCCCAAAAAATCCGTGGCTGAAAGGGTAAACATTTTCGCACGGAATGACAAACATAGTAAACCCTCTGCACAACTAGTTATGAAGGTTATAAAAAGTTCAATACAATTTGTGGAGGAGCCATTCACAGGAATGCAACATTTTAACATGTTTAACATGTCTAAAGTTTTTTCTCTCCATATGAATAATGAATTTCTTTCAACACTTTAGTATTCTTTGACCAACCATACCGTCCGTTCTCAGACCAACGACCTGTTGTACAAATAATATCAGATATTAAAAAGGAAAATATTTCTTTAAGCGCTCTTATTTTGGTTCTTCATTGTCGGGAACATTCATTTTGGCGATTTATTAAACATTTTTTTTTTTTTTTTATAGAAAAAATGTTGTCCCAGAAAAAAGTGTTTTGGTGGAACGAATTTAAAATTAGATATTCGAAATGATAAAAGTTTCTCTATTACTGTTAAAAGGTACTTTACACTTTAACACAACTCTTGCATATTTTGAGGAAAATACAACTCTTTCGTAATAAGTTGTTATTGTATTTGGAAAATTTTCATAGAATAATTTGATCAGGGAGGCATTTTTGTCAAAATACTTAAGACTTGTGTGATAATGTAAAATGAACTTTAGAAGTATCTTTAAAGGCAACAACTTTAACTAAAGATCATTGATAAAACTCCAAACCGTTCTAAATAAAGTCACTTTAAAAAATGTATTAAAGTTTAACCAAATTGAACTCATTTATTTCAATTTGCCCCACTATTGTAAAATACTTTGAATCCCGTTTAAGCCCATACCAATCTTAAAATTTTAGAGTTAATTTTTCTTACAAAATTTTTTATCCAACATCCAAGTTTTATAACAAAAGAAATAGCAGAGTTATGACCAAAATACTGAAATCCCAAAAATTACTCATTTTTTTATACCCTCCACCACAATTAGTTGTGAAGAGGGTATATTCAGTTTTTCATTCCGTGTGAAACTTTTTTACTATTCATCTCAGACCCTATAAAGTATATATATTCTGGGTCCTTGAATAATTTTAAGTCGATTTAGCCATGTCCGTCTGTCTGTCCGTCTGTCCGTCTGTTGAAAACACGCTCACTTTCGAAAAACTCAAAAGAAATCAACAAACTTGGTGTCAAATTGCTTGTAGTTATCCTTAGCAGTTCGGGATTGAAATTCAGCAAAATCGGTTTAATAGGATCTGAGCTATGAATCAAAATGTGGAACCACCACCTAAAAAAAATTGATAATTTTGTTACAAAAACTAACATAAATGGTGGAAAAATGCACAGAATGATATAAGATTTCGCAACAATTCGTTTTATTCAACTGGAAATCACGCTGTGAAATTTCGTGAAGATCCGTCAATAATTTACCCTAGGCCCCATATAAGCCCTACTCCCGGAAAACAGTATATTAAGCCTAAAACCCTAACTAACAATGCTATCATTACAAATTTTGGCAAGTCACAGTTACATAGGACTAGAAATTAAACTGTTAAGTTTCGTGAAGATCGGTCCATAATTTACCATAGGCCCCATATAAAACCTACTTCCGGAAAACAACTTAGTACGCCTAAAAACGTAAAAAATAGTGCTATCATAACAAAATTTGGTACATCAAAGTTTTATAGAACTAAAAATAAATCTTTGAAATTTCGTGAAGATCGGTTCATAATTTACCATAGGCCCCATATAAACTTAACTCCCGGAAAACAACTTAGTACGCCTAAAAACGTAAAAAATAATGCTATCATAACAAAATTTGGTACATCAAAGTTTTATTGGACAAGAAATAAAATTGTGTTATTTCGTGAAGATCGGTCCATAACTTACCCTGGGCCCCATATAAACCTTACTCCCGGAAAACAGTTTAGTACGCCTAAATCCGTAAAAAATAATGCTATCATAACAAAATTTTGTACATCAAAGTTTTATAGAACTGGGAAAAAGACTGTGAAATTTCGTGAAGATCGGTCCATAATTTACCCTAGTCCCTATATAAACCCTACTACCGGAAAACAGTTTAGTCGCCTAAATCCATAATTAATAACAAATCGTCACAGTTTAAGATAATAATAACATCATACAGATGTTACTCCTTAAACATTCGAACTGTCGGTGGAGGGTATCAAAGATTCTGCATAGCCGAATATAGCACTCTAACTTGTTATAATTAAGTTTGTTTTTATACCCTTCACCGAAGGTCCTACACCCTATAAAGTTTATATATTCTGGGTCCTTATGAAAAGCGAAGTTCAAATCTGGTTGTCATCTGTATGTATATGTAAAAATTATTTAGTTGCTCTGTATTCTGCTACAGCCGAATATAGCACTCTTACTTGTTTTTTTTAATATCGTCGCAGGAATTAGAGAAGACAAAAAGTCGAAAATACGTTTTTTCCATCAATTTTATCAGAAAAAAATACTGCGTCGATTGGTCTCCCATATCTGTATGACGAAAAATAAATTCACTTACGCAAAAAAATAAAAAAAAATCGTTTGCTGTAAGCCGCAGAATCACCGGGAATAAAAGCCCTGAGAGGAAATGCTTACAGCCAATATATAAAGCGAGAAAAAATAAAAATACGTTTTTAAATTCATGTTATAGTTTTTGTGATATGAGTTTGTTTCTACTTTCTTTCATACAGGTTTTTTGGCTCTGGTGAACATTTTATGTTTTGTCAGTTACAGCGTTCTTTAATTCGAGCGGCGATATATTTTCGATAATTTGATTTGAACAGGTCGTCGCAATTTTAATGCGCTCAATATTGTACTTATACTTTTAGTACAAAAAGTTTATAAAAATAAAAGTCATTAATCTTTTAATATCAAGAATTCTATAAGAATTTTTACTACAAAATTTTAATAATTATTTCAGTAAACATTTTTAAAAAAATATTTAAAATATTATCTTAATTAAATTTTTTTTAGTACAAATTTTTTCTAAAAATTTTTGATACAAATGCTTTCAAAGGTATTGTTGATACAAAATTTTATTAATATGTTTTGAAAAAAAAAAATTAGAACCAACGTTTTAGATAAAACTTAAAGAACAAATTTTGTATAAAACTTTTTGTACAAAATATCAGCAAGCTATTTTTTCACAAAATTTTAGTATAGTTTTAGCATTAATTTAAGACAAATTTTTATTTCAAATTTAAAAAGTTTCTATTTAAAATTTTTTATAACAATTTCAGTTAATTGTTATTCAAAACTTTTGTTAGGATTTATAATTTTAGAACAAAAATCAAATAAGATCTTTAGAAAAAACTTATATTCAAACTTTTTATAGGAAAATCTTAAAAAAATTTTTGCAGGAAAATTATCTAAAATTTTTAGTACAAAACCGCTTTATAATTTAGTACTATAAACTGCCCTCTCATCGACATTGACCAAAAATTTCTTCATTTAAATTACATTTTTTTTTTTCTGTTTCTGTTTAAAATGTAAGTTAAACGAACGAAATCTTTGTTGGATATTAATGAGCAGCCAGATAAAGTACAAAGCCCAGTAAAATTTGAAGAAATCCCAGCTTTAAAAACGATGATTTAAAAAAATTTTAAACAAATTTTAGAACAGATTCTTAGTAAATTTTTCAAACAAATTTGAAAAATCTTTTTTTGCGAAATTTTAATTAAAGACCGAATTGTAATGATTTCGAGCAGTGTTCGAAAATAAACACTAAATATCGTTTCTTAATGTTCGGTTCGGAAGATTTGTGGAAAACACAAACGCTAATAGTGTTTGTGTAGAAAATCATTAAAAAAAATTACGTTTCCCTGTTAGTCATCTTTCGAACACAAAAACATTGCTGTTTTTATCAAACTCAATAAAAGATGTGAACATTTAATTCCGTTCGGTTTTTTTTTTTTGAAAATCCACAAACTTCACTGTGTTCGTTCGGCTCGTTAATGTTCGTCCATTTTGGCTGGTGAAAAAAAATTTTTTACAAAAACAAAATACGCACGCGAAAAGAAAATTATAGAACATTAAAATATAATGTTTGTCTACAGTATCACTACAATTGTTCTGTTTTTTAACGAAGAACCGAACATTATATAATGTTCGGTTCTTTCTTGAAAATAGCTACGAACGGTATTCAGGGTTGTGTATGTCTACACAATCAATAAAAAAATAGATATCGTTCCTGGGTATGTGAGCCGAACGTTAAATAATGTACTGTTTATTTTCGAACACTGATTTCGAGTGTATGTTTAAATAAATACATTTCTTTAAACTTTTGCTTAAAATTTTAGCTGTTAGTCATGCTCTAGAAATCGTATCTGAGTAGAATCGAAAACGAGATTTTTAAGTGAATTATAAAATAATCGTATTTTTTCCTGGTAAAAAGAGAAGTTCCAGTAAAGATATTGAAATTCAAAGTTGTATTAACTTTTAAGACAGGGTCGTTATCACTTGAATTCGATTTCCAGAAGATGGCAATATGTTTAGTGATTTTGAGTCCAGT
The DNA here is from genome assembly GCA_930367215.1 of Pollenia angustigena. Taxonomy (NCBI): domain Eukaryota; kingdom Metazoa; phylum Arthropoda; class Insecta; order Diptera; family Polleniidae; genus Pollenia; species Pollenia angustigena. Next base: position 254,204,700 of record OV884057.1, read on the forward strand.
AATCTCTAAAAAAAAATACCATACGCAGAACTTTCGAAAAACTACTTTTGAAATTAATTTTTAAAGCCTTTTTCTTCTGCAATGAACTTATACTAATTTTTTCAAAGAGAGCAAAGTTGAAGATTTATGTGCAAAGTTTAAAATTGAAATCGTTTTCCCAAAACTATTTAAAATCAAAGTACTCAACCTCCTGTTCAGCAATTTTGAACGTAACTGTTCGTATAGAATTAAATATGGAAAATATTTAAATAACTGTCTGCCTGTTCAACGTTTTCGAACGTTACGTTCGTATAAAATTTTGTATGGAAATTTTTATTTTTTTTTAACTGTTCGAAATTGTTAAACAGGCAGTGAGTACGTTTTATAGAAACTTTCTATGCGAACGTTAACGTTCGAAATTGTTAACAAGGAAGTAAAAGTTTTGTTTTACATATTCGTATTGAAGGGATCATTAGAAAAGAATGACTAAGTGACCAAAAACTATCTTAATATTATGATTACACTAAAAATTATCAATGAAAAAGAACTCTACCGCATTATCCTTTTTTATTCGCATAATTTTGCAGCAAGAATATTATAAAATTCTCACGTTCGTTTAAAACTAATCCTTCAGAAATTCCAAAAAATATTTGTATTAAATTCTTTAACGAAACATTAAAATTAAATAATTTTTTAATAATTTCCACCTTTTATCCATGTTGGGCAATTAAAATCCTTAAAATTATCCAGTTGTTAAGATATTTTCTATGAACCAATGCTGATGATAAAACAATTTTGTTGTTGTTTTTTATAACGACTTTTATAAGATTTCACTAAATACTTCATTAAATTTATGAATAGCCACACATTTCTAACGCTACTGAATTAAGCTTCTCTTTTTTTTTTTTTTTTTGTATAAACTATTTTTAAATGGAATTTATATTATTCTTTATTTCATTTATTTTAACTAAAACACTTTTATATGTAGATGAGATATAAATTTTTTTCAATAAATTTAATTTTTTTTTTTAATATTTTCCACCCAAACACCCTTTTCTTTTTTACACTTAATTTCAATCTTGTGTTGAGAAATAACACACGTTCGTTTTATTCCCGTTATTCGAGTTCCGCTTCCGTCAACGTTTCATTTATTACTGAACATTTTCATTTGGGGGCTGTGTTCTGCTACTGCAGTAATACGAACAAACTCGTATATGAAAACGATGAAGTTGTTGTTGCTTCGATTTAGTTTTCTGGTGCAGAAACTCACACTCGCACGAACTTTAAAATGTTTTTCGTATCGAATCCCCCAATTTTTTGTTAGGCTGTAAGTGCAACATGTCTCAGCAACATACTTTGTGTGTTTTGGACATGGCAATGATATTGAGTTAATTTTCTCTCGGATTCTGGTTTGCTCAGAAAACGAGTTTATCGTAATATTACCTTCTACTGTTTGTGGTTGTCTTGTAATATTTTATTTACAACTGCATGTTTTTTTTTATTTTTTATTGAGAGTGTCTCGTAACACATACGTGTTTTGTGGACAATAACCACAACAGGAAGCAATTGCTTGGAATTAAGCGTTGTGATGGAAAATGTTTGTTTTAAACAGGCTGCTTGTTTACTAATGCAGAAACCCACACCTGAACGAACTTTTATGAGTTTTACGTATTGTATCTTCCAATTATTTGTAAGTCTTTCTGTGCAATATGTTTCAGCAACCTTGTTCGTTGGAGTATGGCAATGCTATTGAGAAAACTTAGTTATTTTCTCCTGATTTAGGTTTTCTCAGGAAACGAGTTTATCGTAATTTTACCTTATAGCGTTTGTTTTATGTTGCAATGTTTTGTTTACAACTGTGTGCGTGTTTTATATCTTGTTGAGAGTGTGTCTCGTAACACGTGGGTGTTTTGTGGACAATAACAACAGGAACCAATTGGCTTGAATTGAACGTTTTGATAAGAAAATGTTTGTTTTAAACAAACGTTGCCAAACTCAACAACATCATCAAGTTGATGTTTATTGTTAATAAAAGACAATTTATTTACCTTGTATTACAAATTTTCATCGCTTGGCATAAGGAGCAATAAAATAAATAATAAAAAGAGAAATATTAAAAAAATTTACATTTAAAGTCGTTTTTTAAGATTTCCGATACCTCCTGAATCCATCTACATATTTTTTTTTTTTTTTTTAATTATCTGACTTCAAAAATCACAATGGCGCTTTTCTTTGAATTTTAACACAAACAATTTCAACAAGTATGAACAAAAAAAATATTTATTTAATTATAGCACCGGTAAATGAACAACAATATGTCTTCTGCAAAAAATTTCAAAATATTAAGTCGATGTCTAGTCTGTAATATTTCATTCCACATACAATTTTCAGTTGCGATACCGAAAAAACCCCATCCAAATTGATAGACATTTTGGCACGGTTTTGTCTGGCACAACGATTCTTTTGCAATTTTTTTTTATAAAAGTTTAGAAGTATGTATGTGTTTAAGTATTTAAATGTGTGATTTTAAGAAATGTAGGTGTGAGTAGCTGTTGTTGTCTATCAATAATGAATACTTTTGTTTGTATTTAATTAAATATAAATAATTGTATGTGTAAATATTTGTGAGTGTTTTGTTGTTACAAAAAGGATTTTAGTGATTCCCAGCGGCAACTAGAATGAGTAAAGAGGCCTAATATAAGGCCTTATTTAGCAGACATAAGCCCTCCTCGCCGCATTTCATACTTATTTTTTTTACGCAGGTTGTCATTTGCGCAAGCCCATCCACACTGCCTTTAATAACAACTTAGATCCCTTTGCAAGGACGGGAGTAAGGAAGGTCACAAAAAATAAGGTCACGATAAAATTAAGGAACGGGGTAGCGAATTTAAAGTGAATATGTTTGAAGCACTTTCAAAAAGAAATGTATACCATCTAGAAGGCATACTTCTGAAGGCAGGATATCATACGAAGCAAATCTTTTAGAAAGGAGTATAGAAGCCTTCAAAAAGGCCTGCTACTTGCGGTCCTTTCAATATTTATCGCTGGGTTACTATCCTTGTTTTAAATTTGTTTGCTTTAATGTGAGAATGTTTGTGTGTATGTGTGAATTAGTGTAATAAAGAGCATATCATTATACATAATTATAAGGTTATGTTTATTACATAACATTACAATTATTTCTAACTGCTCATCGATTTTATGTTTATGGAATTCCAAAAATCACTCATACTATAGACTTTAGAAACAGAAGTGAATTACAGTTTGATGTGCACAACTTAGAAGGCCCAATTGGAAAATTATCAAAACCAGTAATAGTCTTTTGTCATCCAAGAAATCTAAAAATCTATATTTAATTGTTCTTTATTATACTAAAATGTTGTACTATGAGGCAAATTTATCACCAGATAAGAATTTTACTTGTAGTATAAAAAATGCACCCCCGGTGTTCGATCATTGCAATTTTCAACTTCCTCAGTTCCAATAATTAGAACCATTTAAAGGCCTGCAAAACAAAATCTTAAGTAAAAAGGACAAAGCTGGAGGTCCAGACCATGCGTTCTATGCGTTTGATACTTTTTTGACATCTTTTCAAGACGCATGCAACATTAGAAAGTAATCCTTCTTTATGCTGTGCAACTTGTCAATGAAATTTAACACTGATTCTAATATTTCGACAGATGCAGAAACTCATTTAACGCTTGGTATGGAAATCCAGCTTAACATACATACTATACACTTTAGAATTGCCTTTCTTTGTTCTCCTTTAAAAACACTGAACAAAAAACATCAACTTCTTTGCGCTCTACAACACATCTAATGCTGTTTGCCACCTACTTTAACGAATCAGCAGACATTAAGCTAAAATCGGTTTTTAATTAAACTTCATTATGTTTGGAAATTCCCAACCGACCTCTTACTTAAATGTCTACTATTGGAATGTGTTTGTGATTCAAATGAAATAATGTTAATTAAAATTGTTGAAATAATTTTCTATATTATAATTTTAAGTTAAAATTAATCAAATAAATTTAATTGTAAAAGAATTTAATTGCAAACGAATAAATGTAGCAACACAACACCAATTTCATTATAATTTGCTTAACATTTTAGCTGTCAGAAAAACAACATGAAACAATGACAACAACACGTGATTACTTACAACAGCCAAAGACTGTTTTTTCTTTCTTCATTTACGTCAGACTGTCGAAAATTTAGAGGGGAGAAAGAAGAAGGGAGATTTGATTATGTATTAAAAATTATTAAAATTGCTAAAAACTTAAAGATTTCATATATAAAATTTTGTGAAAAATTACTTTAAAATAATAGAGTGGCGCCCACTATTTTTGTTTTGTCTTTCCCGATTTCTAGTAAATAGTCAAGTGTTAAGTGATTGACCCTTATTTTTGTAACAAAAATAATCTAAAATAGGGAGGGAGTCTACGAAAAACAACAACAACTAATGAAGCAGGCATTAATATTGGGCTGCATAATTTTTCATAAATATGTACTCAACTCACTCCAAATTCATATTTAAGCAAATTTTTTTGATTTTTAAACATGTGGTTAAACAGTGTTGCCGGAAATCAAATTCACTTTTAGACAAACAAAGCTTCAAAATTACTCAAAATTGTATAAACTACACGAAATAGATTAACAAGTTACAATTTGAAATTGCATAAGTGTCAAGATTATAAAATTCTAGTCTTGCAATTTTTGTTTTTTTATCTTATAAATACAAATACACCTGCAGCCATTTTCAAGTTGAAAAGTGTGAGAATAACAAAACAGAATTTCAGAGTACTTGTAACTGAGTACTCATGAATTTCTGCAACAAAACTTGTAAGTCAGGACCATGACTTATAAAAATAAAGGGTGTTGTTTAAGCCTGATTGAAATTACGAAAAGGTTGGCTGTCAAGCCAACTGTCATTCTGCACTCACTTTTTGACATTTGTGATCAGTATACTCTGGGAAATCATTTAATGAATAGATTAACGCTTGAACAACGCTACCATATTCACTTAAAATCAGCCATCGCAACCAATAGACGGCAAAGTTGTGTTAAGTGATAGGGCTAATTTTTGGCTTTATGGGTTTGTTGATAAACAAATTCGGCCCAAAAGGAGTGAGACAACACACAACCGACCCTAAAGACTCCATAACATCTGGAAAAAGATACCTACCAGCGTGTAGGTGACATCATCGGACCTTATATGTTGGGTATGAGCAATAATATCATAAACTTGCTACAAATCTGAAAACCAGTATAACTCAAGAACGGTAAGAGCGAATTTAAAAATATTTGTTTCTAAGTTATTAAGAATTAATTGATATTCGAAACTGCATTGTGGGGTATTAATTTTCATTAAAAACATTTTTAAAGTTATAATGCGTTATTTACAAAATGAGCAAATGCATTGCAAAAACTTATAGTCCTTGTTCACCGAAATAAAGCTTGGACATTTTTCCTTAAAAGTGAAGAAAATCGTTGTTTTGACAAAGTTATGAAGAAAACTTAAAAAAGGCCGGAAGACACGGTTTTTGGCAAAAATTTGACTTGAGCGACCTCTTAACCTCTTTCGAAAAATCTAAAAATATCTCAAAATATCTTTACCCTTTAAGCTCTTAAATTATGCTTGGGCACCCATGAAAATACAAAAAAAAAATTTTTTTGGGACACACTACTTTTCATTATGACCGTTCGCAAAACTTGAGAGGTCTATACAAGAGTAATAATAGTCAGTTTTAAACATTTCGCCGATTTGCTGCAAGACCGACATAACTCAAAACAATTACATTTTGGAGTTAGAGATGCAGAATTGTTCGCTTTGTTTTTCTTTATATTGTGTATTAAATTCATCTTTATATATTTTATACTTTCCCAGTTTGAAGAGAATGCGTCTCATCTTTTTCTAAGTAGTTAGTGCATTTGTCTCGAAAAGGATTTTTTGAGTTATGCCGGTCTTGCAGCAAATGAGCGATTTGTACTTTTCGGTTCAAAATTTAATATACTGGGTCTATGTGAGTTTGTTTGTTTGTTGGTTAAATTGTTTTTTTATTCTGAAATGTTGGCAGTTATGCCTGATTACCCGCCGCTTAATGTAGGCTTTAAATATTTGTTCATTTTAAAGTGAGCGTGGCATCTCTCATTCAAAAACAGCAAAAGAACAAAGTGGTGCAGAAAACACACAAAAACCCAGAAAACTGCTTTCCAAACATTCAAATTGTCCTATTATAAAAACAATATGCACATGTTTGATTGTAAGTTTCCAAAGTGTTTGATCAAAACATTGACTTGTTGTATATAAATACTGAGGCGAAATTACAGAATAATTTAAAAAAAAAATTATCAAAGTTATTTTTGGGAATACAAATTTTTATTAATAAGATTTCCGTATGACGTGCTAAGTTCCCAATTTTTCATATTTGATAAATACACTGAGATTTATTGTTGAGGGAAAGCTAGTTGCTATGCGCATTTCACTGGTTGCTTAGGCCAGCTCATCAGGAAGCCTTTTCCAAAGATTTAAGAAAAGCCAAAAATATTATACAAATAAAACTTTAAAAGCGAATAAGTCTTACTTGTACCAATATTAAAGCTTAAACAAAACACCAACAATAAACAGTGAGTTTATCTTTTCTTACATTCCCCTTCAATTTGTTGGTTTTTTTCCGACTCGAATTGTAGTTGTAAGTGGGTAAAAAGAAAAAACAAAATTAAAAAACATATTTCTTCATTTTATTGTCTTTATTGCTGTCCCATTTTTTTGTTTATTACGCAGAAATCGGCAACGCTGATTAAGAGAAATACTCATGCCACTTAGCTCTCCCTCTCTTTTTATAAATTTTTCTCCTCATTTATAATTGCCTTGCATCCTTTATGTTCGGGGTGTCAAATGATTTATGTCAATTCTAATGACAGATTGATCGTAATTTTCGAAAAAATTTATATATTTTAAAAATTATTGTCTTTATTAGTGATAAACAACATTTTTATCTCTTTTTCAAAAAATTCTTAAAACTCATAAACATTAATAATTTGGACATGTTGCCATACGCCTCTTCGAAAGTAAAAATTTCAAAATTATCTTTTCTATTATAAATGAAACATCATAAAATCGTTGTTTGAGTTTCAATATTCATTCATGTTAATGATCTTTTATTGGAAGCAGTTCTTTGTTGAAATAGTTTCAAATTTTACATAAAACTAATTGATTTTTAATTTTGTTGCTGTCGCCTCTTTGACCCGTGGGTTTTTTATTTTATTTTCAAGTTTTCAGAATTTCTTGCAACTTTTTCTAAATGTGTGAAAATTTTAATTACATTTTTTTTATTTTTTTTATTTTTATTTTGAAAAATGTTATTTTCATAGTCTGTGTTTTGCTTTTGCCGAATGATTAATTGTTCACAAATTTAGGGCGTTGATAATGTTTTTTAACAAATATATTTGAAACTCTTAGTGAAGCCAACTTATTTTGAATTTCAATTTTAAATAAATATGAGAAGATTAATAATTGTTTTTATTGTTAAATGAAAGAGATTTATGTATGAAATGGCAACAAATTATATACTTTACTTTCGTAATTAATAAATTAAATAAATTTAAGAAAATTCTTTATTGATAACAAAAATACATTTCCACTAGATTAGGTTGGGTCCTTCAATAGTCTATTTGTGAAACAAAGAGCCAATGGCAATACTATAGAGCAGTTACTCAATAGGCGCCACTACAGAACTCAATGAATTCATCTTCCTATTGAAGAGAAGAACCTACCTTAGCTCTAACTTAGTTTGATCATCCAACAACGAACATGGATTTTCCCCAGGTATCTCTCCTTTGTGTCCTGAAAACAAGACACAAAATGATATAGAGTTTCACCTTTCTCATGAGAACTTCTGCAGAAGTCATTGAATTGCAAGCCATTTATCTTCGCTTGAGTCTCCAACGGCCAGTGTTCAGTTACCACTGAGCCTAGTGTTCTAATCTGGTTCTATTGAACACAAATAGAGAGCTAGAACTCATTTCGACTTACTCCGACCTGATCTGACTAGATTAATCTTAGGCGTTTTTAGCATTTAAGGGCTTAGGTGACTATAGATCCCAGTGAGGGATTTTGAATACAATATAGAATATATCGGACATCCAGGCCTCACCTACAACACTATCTTCATTAAAGGTAAAGTCCAGGCTAGTTTTGGACTGCATAACATCTCTGAGCAATCTTAGGAAACACAATGATTTAGATTAGTGTTGGATACCCGGCTATGAGGCCCATGTGGGCAATGAAAGGATTGACAGTTTGGCACTCAAGTGTGCTCGCCGTCCTTTTATAGGTCTTGGGCCTTTCTTCGGCGTTAATATCTGTCAGATTAAAAGAACGATACAATCATGATCCGAACGTGAATTTTTAAGACATGGTTATCTATTTCAAGGCTGTGACAGTCTAATAGATATGTAACCCTGTCCCGTGGAAAATCATGAAAGATACTTTTGCTTGAAAAGGAAGGGAGAACTTAGGTTACTTACCGGTCTATTTACAGGGCAGTGTCATCGCAGGTACCACCACTTTATAATGGGTAATGCTAATCCCAGGCTGTGCTGGTTTTCTGAGATTGATGGCGAAGTGTCAGAACATCTGTTCTAGTGCTGTCCCGTTTTGGTGCAGTCCCCGGACATTTTTCGGTTGGAAACTGATGAGGCCAAAGATATACTGACAGCACAAAATACACCGAGGCCCAGGGTGGCCATTGCCTTCTACATATCTATCTAAAATAATATGGAACTAAAAACACTTTTGTGGGTACTTGATAAACAATGTTGCCAAAACTTGGTGACCAAAAATGGCTAAATTTACGGAAAAATGGCTAAAAAATGGCTAAAAATGGGCTAAAAATGGCTAAAAGCTTTTTTAAATAGAAACACATTAAAATTCAATAACAAAACAGAAATAATTAATTTAAAGTTGTTTACGAAGAAATTGTGAGTTAAGATTAATTTGTTAAATAAGAATAAAAGTAAATTAATATTAAAAAATTAAATCATTAAAAAATTCGATGTCGTTATTGTTCATCTCATAGGAATCACTCATTAGTTTCAAATAATCATAAGCTTTAAATAATTTGAAGGTAAATCATAATCACGACAACATTTACCCAACCTTTTGAGTCCAGATCTACAATAAAAAACAAGTAAGAAAGAATAGTCGGTTAAACCCGACTTTATGATACCCTACACCACATTAGAACCTTTGTACCAAATCTTATCAAATAATCTCTAAATTGCGACCTGTACTTTGCGCACAAGGTTTATATGGACAGCCAGCCAGCCGGACAAACATCGTTAATTCGACTCAGAAAGTGATTCTGAATTAATCGGTATACGTAAAGGTGGGCTAAGGACCAATATTTTAAGGTGTTACAGACATCAGCACAAACGCATAGTACCCTCTCCACTATTGTGGTGGTGGTATAAATATTGTATTGTTATGGTAAAAATATTTACATAATTGATAAAATCGAATTAACGGTTGCTTAATGTAACCTATTTCTCAAATTACTTTTAACGATGTTTACTTGGCTAAACGCCCTCTCTACTTCAGCATTAAACCATGGAAGTGAGAGCAACTTTATAGTTCATTCTGAAATTTCTAAAACAATTTTGTTACCGCCTGCATCCCGTTATTGAAATACTTGCAACCAGAAACAAACCGCGATGTTTGTTTTGATCGATTTGATAAATTTAATAGTGGAATACTATTCCTTTATTTTGAAAGCGTCATAGCTTATAGTGATTTTTAACATTTGTAAAAGTTGCGATTTAAATTAAAGGCATTTTAATTGTTCAAAATGTTTATTTTACTTTTATATAATAAAATAAAATTATTCTTTTAAAAGAAAAACGGCAAAAAAATTTTATGGCTAAACAAGTTGAAAAATTGCTAATGGCTAAACTCCTTGTTTAATGGCTAAACTGGGTGAAAAATGGCTAAATCTATCCACTAAATGGCTAAATTGGCAACACTGTTGATAAAGGACAAGTTTCACCATGGTTGCCGATGACAAAAATTTCGCTAAAGTTACCACAGTATGTTTTAAAGTTTGTAGTTAAAAAAATTTTGTTGAACGTCACCATATAGAAAAATCTATTTTCTCTGTGTGGGTAGCTCAATGTTTGCAATTAACCTTTACCTTTAGAGGTGGAAGTAAATTGAACCCTCTCTTTAATGTTTTTTTAGAAGGAGACAAGTTTACCACCACGTCAGTAGCTATTTTAAAAAATGTTGCCTCCGTAGTAAAAGGAAATATTTTCTTCATCTGAAAGTTTATTCATATGAGTATGTATAAATAATTTCACTACTAATCAAATAATCTACTTACACTATTCACAATTATCCTTGGAGTATAAGACACTTTATCAAAATGCAAATTTAGTTTTCTTTTCTCTACTTTTTCTTTATAGTTTTAATAAATATCAATTCCCAAAATTCATCAAGTTTGTTAAAAAAAATCTCTAGAGTTTACTAGTCAAAAAAAATGGAAGATAAAGGCAAAAAGAAAAGAAACTGCTGGTTAAAAAGTTTTCTCAAAACTTAAGAAATGATGTTTTTTTCTTTTTGTTTTGAGATGTGTATTTCTTGCTCGTTTCCAGTTTTATTTTATATTCATCAATTGTTATCTAGTTTAAAGAGAAAAGAAGTTCTTTCGAGATGAAAAAAAATTATTGCCAGAAAAAAGGATTTTTTAAGTTTTTTTATTTCAAATGATTTTTATGTTAAGTGTTTTTTGCTGCTACTGCTCAATTGTTGTTTAATGTTTTTCTGAATTGTTGCAAAGATTTTTCTTTCTAACTAAATTTTTTTATTCTGATTCCTTTAGAAATGCGTCCATTTACTAAATATTTTTATTCTGTTTACAAAGTGCATTTAAAGTTCCTCCCTCTCTCTTTTTAAGTTTGTCAGTTTTCTTTAATGTGTCAAAAAACTTGAGATTTTTCTTCGTACGTTTGTTGTTGTTTGATATCACTTAAGTTGTTGTTTACATTAAATGTTATTTTACATAAACATTGCAGTTTTTTACACAGTTTTTTTCTTTCGCGGAGACAAAAGCCTTACCCCATTCGCATGTTGCCATTGTTTATGCATTTGCACGTTTCTCATCATCATTCAGTCTCTTCAGCATCATTTTCATCTCAAGTTGAAAGATTTCAATAAAATATCAATTCTTGTTTATTTAATGTGTTGCACTTTAGTTTGGAGCAGCAAAAAAAAAATGTTTGAAGACATTAAATAAAAAAAATGAAAAGTTAAAACTGGAATTCAGATATTGTTTACAAATTGTACTTTTGATTGACAGAAGTAAAAAAATAAATCTGTTTTTACCCCCAAAATAAAATACTGTAAGATTAAAAAAAAATGTATTGATTCATGACTCACGAAATACAAAATTTCTAGTTAAAAACCTTTTGAACCAAGAGGGAATGCTAGTTTTATACATGCTTTATTTCTAAATAAAAGGGTTCGGCATTGGTTTTTGTGGCAGGAAAGAATGATTGACAATCAAAAGTGAAAATTCAAATGTTGCAAGCAAAGGTAACAAGCACATTCAAGACCAAAACAAAATATTCCCAGATCTCTCGAAATATTTTGCTCCATATTTTAAGAGATTTGGAAAGTAGTTTTGGATGTTGAAATCCTAAAGAAAAACAGTTGTTATATTTTTTTTTAAATGGCAACATATTTTACAAGCATACAGATGGCAACTCTTATTTGGCTAATCTTTCTTTCTCATATTTGTCTATCATGTTTTTCTTATATTATCTGTTGCATACATTTTTCATTGTATCGAAAAAAGTTTATATTTAAGCCGCAAGCATCGGACTTATACAGGGTGTCTTTTTAGCTGCATGAGAACTTAAAATGATAATAATAGACAAAAAACTTTGATAACTGATATGCATGTGGCAGTGTAAATAAAACTGAACTGGCAAAATAAATTAAAGTAATTTGTTTTTATTTTTGTTTTTTCTTTACCCTTACAAATACATTTACAGTTGGCAATTGTTGTCGGGACTGTAAGGAAACTGTTTATTGTTGTTTTTTTTTTTTTTTTTAATTTTCATATTGTTACAAATAAAGCTGTTGCTTATAATTCTTAGTCTCTTTATAGTTTTATTTGGAAATATTTTTAGTTTTTATAAAATCTGTTGAGGAAGTTTCCTGACGATCTGTCCTCACAGGAATAGCTTATCCCATCAACAATAATTTTTTTTTAATAAATGTTAATTAGTTTTTTGACTCCCTAGAAAAGTGTTGAGGCAGAATTATTGTTGGAATGAAATCTCTTTGGTTATAATCTGGTAGATAATTTCATGGCTTTTTTTGGAATATGACTTCTGGCATATTTTCTCCGCGGCTACGAGTAACATTGTCCATTTGATCTGGCCAATATTTGACCACTTTTTCCAATTAATCTGGCCGTTTGGGGGCAATTATGGATTGAATATTGACTTCCAATGCTTCAAGAGTTGCTGATTTGTCGACACAAGCCAATGACTTAACATAGCCCCATAAAAAGTACTCTAGAGGCGTTAAATCGAACGAGAGGTCCAGTGTACAGTAGCTATTCTAGAAATAAAGTTAACACCTAATTAATTTTGCAATATATCGATTGTTAAGTTGCGCCGTCAGGCTGGAACGAAATATCGTTGATGCTTCCCCTATTTATTTCTTGAAACAAATATTTCGTCATTATGAATTGAGAGCGCTCGCCATTTACCGTAAGGGAAGCTCCTTGCTTATTTCAGAAGAGCCTATAAACCGGACCAAACAGTCAATTTTAATGGATGAAATGGTGGTTCGTTAACGGCTTGATAGTCGTGTTAGTTCCAAATACGGAAATTTTGCTAACTGACGTAGGCATTTAACCAGAAATGAGAAATGTTTGCTCTAGGAACTTCGCGAACACATTTATTTTTACCAAAGTAAATTTCCACAATGTTGCTGTTCTAGCGTTAACGATTCATGATGACTTGCCGCAACATACTGAACAGAAATGTCAAAACAGTTTGACAATCTCAGCTGTCAAACCGTGGTTATCGATATCAAAAGTTCTAACGCAACTAAATAAGCATCCGAAATATAAATAAATATTCAGTACTTTTCGCTTGGACTATATCTCTAATGTGACTATTAGACTTATCGAATATAATAAAGTTATGTGAATATAGAAAATAACAAATTCATATAAATAACACAGACATCAGGCTTATGGTTTTGCAACAGAGTTCGTACAGTATACAAAATAATAACAAGATATTTCATATCTGATACCAAAGGCAAAAACTTATTTTTTACAAGTAGAGAGTTTATGACAAGAATTAAACGATTTAATTCCTTCCTTCTTTGGATGAATTGTGGTTTCGAAAACTCAAAAGAACTAAGTAAATATTGCTCAATGTGAATATAACGCAATTAAATTGCTTTACATTTCCCTTTGATGACTGTTTATAGATGGCATATATGGCGAATGTGCTTATATCGCTAAATGGACTAAAGCGTTATACTTTATATTAAAATTATTTATTTAAAGCGGCAAAATAAGCATATTAAAAGGACTATATCGCTAATGTGACTATTAGCGGTAGTGACTATATACGAAAAGTACTGTAATATTCATACATTACAAATACACTTTGAAATTATATTGTTCCTAACAAAAGTTTATATCGGGAATTGAAACTGCAACAATCACACTGAAACTAATTCACAAGCTATTAGCACAGAAATTACAATTAAGCCGTTAATAATGATAACCAGATATGTATAAAGCAATACATTTTTCAATATGTCAATGTTTGAATTCATTTCGCTGAACTTTTTTCTGGAAATCATCGCCTTATAGCTTACAATTTGCCCTGTCTGGCTTTCATTTCCTATATCCCTTTATTTTTCAACTTTAAACAAAAAGGATTTAACAAGCATTGATTCCCACGTTGAAAAATCAATCCCCTCTCAAACAAAATCTAAAAATCTACAAACCCGATACAAAATTATTTCTTTTTATCATGTTTATCAAGATAATAAATACAACTATTAATTCTCTTGAATAAACACAATAAAACAAAAGTAAATAATAACTATCAGCAAAGCAAATGACTATAATCAGATAAATAATTAAAGTCACAACTACAACACAAACTATCATACTAACTATTAATACAATAAAAACAACCCTTTCTAATTTTCAAAATTTTGTTTCTTATATTTACTCCCACATTTGCTCACAATGTTACACGGCAACCCTTATAGTTCTTTTGATAATTGAAGCAATTCATTTATAAGTACTATGATAATGTCAAAACAAAACGCTTAAATGCAATCAAAAATAACCGAGATTCGTAGATTTTAATTAACCGATTTTCATAAGAAATTAATTTTCATAAAGATAATTAATAATAAAATAAACACTCCCTTTCTCTCCTGCACCAAACAATTTCCTTTAACACGCATTATAATTGATGAGTAACAGCGAAATTTTCATACGTCCGTCCAACATTTTATCCACCCCTCTGCTGTCGTCATCATCAACCGACTATTTTTCGTTTGTTATTTAATATTGTTCAAAGTGTCAGTTAATTTGACAAGTTGAAATGTTTATTTGTTTGTTTGAAGGGAGAGCAACAAAAAAAAAAAAAAAAAACAGCAAAATATACAAACAAAAGTTTAAAAAGAAGAAAAATCAACTGATGGCGTATGTAGCATTGACCTTTTACCACAAAGCCTTAAAGCCAACATTATTGACACATTCCAGCCGAAAAAAAATATTGCGGAGAAAACTTACACCCTCTGGGCTTCTCACGTTCTCTGGCATTCCCAGGCACAAGCACATACACTTGCCGTAAAATTGACCTTTTGCTTGTGCAGTTATAATTCTAAACGTAGAGAAAAGAGAAAAATAAAAAACTTACCACTTTTTACCCAAAAAAACAATGTTAGCAAACTTTTTTACGGGAAGAAATGTAAAACATTTTTTATGAAAGGGGCCGCAGAAAAAATTGTGGATGTAAATACATTGGGCCCTATTCAAATTATACCGAAGCTTTTTTAATTATAGGTGAAATTAAATCCAATTGCTAAAAAAAGTTGGTTTTAAATTTAATTGCCTTGAACTTTAATACGCTTATTCAACGCAGATTTTGTTAAAGTTGAATGCAGTTATCTGGGTCTTTTTGTACAAATACGAAAATCGCGTAACCTTAATCCTTTGGCAGTTTTATTATTTTGTACTTTTATACATTTTAAATAATTTAATTTTATAAGTTTAAAATTTGATAATTTTTAAAATTTGATAATTTTTAAAATTTGATAATTTTTAAAATTTATAAATTTTCAAATTTATAATTTTATATGGGCATTTCCCCAGAATGGTCTACCAGGATGAAAAAATAAAATGTTGATTGTCATCGTCTTTTATTGTTTATTATTATAAAAAAGCCTTTGCTCTTATAAAAGAATGGTTTCATAGCATATCTCAGCAGTTTTACATGAGGAAATTGGGCTGGAAACTGGAAAATTTTATATTTTTCTATATTTTCTACTTCTTAAGACATTTTTATATACTTATTTTACATGCAAGAAATATGTTATCTTTACACTCTTTCTTCATAATCTTCTCCATTACAATCAATTGTAAAAGAAGTATTAAGTTTTTTTTTTTTTGTTAAGGAAATTTGAAGACATTTATGGGAAAATGCGTGGTGATAATAATAAAAAAAAAACATATGGAAAAATCGTTATTTCGCGACCGGTAAATAAGCCAATTAAACAAAAACCAAGAGAGATATTTTATTTTGTAAATACTGGATGGAGACCACCTTTAATACACTTTTAAAATAGATTAATCACTTTTGAATATTTCGTTCCATTGCGCAGATTTTTACATTTCACTACTGTCAGCCAAAGTTGACTTATATTTTGCGTACGTTCGTGACCACACGTTTATAACTCTTACTATGAAAACTTAAACCCGATGAAATCCATCTTTTGCACTAAACATACAGCTACCCAAATGCTATCGAATCGAAAAAAATGCTAGGAAAAGTTTTGTTTTCTATATTATTTGTACATCATAAGCGTACCAACGTACGTTCGTGGCCCCAGGAAATGCCCATATTTCATAATTTTATAATTTTATAATTTTATAATTTTTTAATTTTATAACTTTATAATCTTATAATTTTATAATTTATAATCTTATAATTTTATAATTTTTTAATTTTATAATTTTATAATTTTACAACTTTATAATTTTATAATTTTATTATGTTACCAGTATGTATTGTTGACCTTTTTTGTTGTTGTGGTTTATATTTTGCTTGCCTTGAGGTCATTTATTTTAAATTAAAAAACTTTTTTAATTTCAATCATCAATATTTTTATTTTTATACCCAATATTTCGAGGCAACTCCGTTGCTTATCTTCAGGGGATTTATTTATATAATTTTATATTTTTATAATTTTATAATATTTTTATTTTATAATTTCATAATCAAAGTAGTTCTTGTGAATACAAAATTTTTAATTAATTAGATTTTGTTTGTCGTGCTTAATTCCTAATTTTTATTCTTGATAAAAAACCACTGAAATTTATTTTTGGGCGATAAGCTATTTGCTATGCGCGTGTTCACTGGTTGCTAAGACCAGATCAACATTTTGGTGGGAAACGTAAGAAAAGATAAACTCACTGTTTATTGTTAGAATTTGGTTTAAGCTTTGATATCTTTGCAAATAAGACTTTTTGAGTGTTTGTAATTCTCATTCAGTCTGCAGTTTTGTTTGCTAATATTTTTGGCTTTTCTGAAAAAAATTTTGGGAAACTACCTAATGCCCCAACAATAAATTTAAGTATTTCTATCAAGATTAAAATTTGGGAATTTTATAATAAAATAATTTTAGAATTTTAAACCTTAATAGGTCTATAATTTTAAAATTTTTAACTTATCTACATCTTTTGTTTATTCCTTTCGATTGATAGCACTTATCTTTTCTTGTGGAAGGCCGCGTTCATGTATTTAATAAAAAATTGCGGGCCACATGTTGTTCACTCTCTTTCTTCTTCACATTTAGTATTGTTGTCGAATAATATTCAATTGAGAAGGCTATCACAATATGTATGTCATACTGTATTGTTCCTTCTTTTATTCCTTTATTCTTAAAAATTCCCATCTATATTTCAAAACACATTCTTTATTATCTCCATCCCCATGTCGATGCGTATACGATATGTTAATGCCAGTCACAAATTGGCCTAATTTGACTTTTGTAACGTCGTTTGGTGCTTAATGTTAAGGCATTATTGTTTTCACTGTTGTTGTTTTTCGTCGATAAGTACGTTATTATTTCAAACTGTCATTCTGCGGATATAAACGTTTATCTGGCCGTTTGTATTATTCATTCTCCTTTTGCTGTTGGTATTAGAACAGAAGGAAATATTTTTTTTTATCAGTAGGGGGAAGGGGTCCATACATAATTTGTAAACAAATTTATGCCGTCGCCTTATGTGACAAGTACTTGACAGTTGTACATGTCAAAATAAAATAACAAAGAAATCGAAACCCACTCAAAAAAAAAGTTATGTGAATGAATTTGTTTGTTATTTTATGGGTAAGATTTGAAAAAATGGGTGAATCGTTAACTTTTAACTGGCAGATTAATACAAAAATAAAAATAAGTTTTTGTTAATAAATGTTTCTAATAATTAGAAAAGAAAAGTGATTTTTTACATATCGGGAAATTTTGAGTTATAACGGGTTGGCCACGAAACTTTTTCTCATTTATTTATTTTGTTTTCTTATTTAATTTTTACTGCCTGCTACAGGCTGTCTGTCAATTACAAGCACACACAGGTAATAAGCCATGATTTTTCACACGTTTACATACATTTATCACAAGTCTCATTCCAATTACCTTTTCCCCCATTTTTCTTTTTTTTTTTTTGCTTTTGGTACTAAACAGTAAATAATCCCAACACTTACGCGCTTTTGTTTCAAACAAGTGACTTTTTTGTTTCGTTACATTCCACTAAATTTAGACGGGATTAACATTTCTTTAGTATACAAAATGTGAAAATCCTTACCACCACATGTGGCATATTAAAGCGTGAAATTTCATGCAAAAACGAGACAAAAACAATAAAGCTTTAGCTTGTGATAATGCTTGCTATAATGCTGATGATGACGAGAGTAATGTTTGATGTGTTTTATAAGGAAGACATTAATAATTCTAAGAGGATTTAAAAAAAACCCCCCCTTAACATCTAGGCACTGAATAAGGAATGTGTTGGAATGCGAAACTATACAAAGTTTAAAAGTAAATAAAGAAATTTTTCTTAAGCCGGTAGGTTTTAGAGCATTTTTATTTATATTTTATTTTAAAACTTTTAAGTTTTTATTATTTTGTACTTCTATACTTTTTTTGGTTTTCCTACTTTTAACATTTTACGTTTGCACTTTTACACTCTTATGGCCATTTTCTCATTAGGCGATTATCTTTTTTCCCAACAAAAAACTGCACATTAAAGAAATTTGGTTTTCTCAATGTCTCATTTGCTTCGATTTTATCGCAAAGCTAACCGGCACTCATCTGCCAATTATTTACTTATTTTCCTTTAATTTGCCGTACAGATAAATTCAATCAGCTGACTCCCAACTTTTACATGTATTTTGAGTGGCGTTGCCAGCTGAAAACTTTGTTTTTTGTCGGTATATTGAGAAACCCAAAATCGTTAACGGACAGTTTATCGGTCTAATAAATTTTTTGTTGACAATATGTAACAGACAGTTTGTCGATACATTGAGAAAATGGCCATTATACTTCTATACTTTTATACTTATGAACTTTTATACTTTTATACTTTATACTTTTAGACTTTTATACTTTTATACTTTTATACTTTTTTACTGTTATAGTTTATTCTTTTATACTTATATACTTTTATATTTTTATACTTTTATACACTCATACTTTTATACTTTTACATTTTTATACTTTTATACCTCTACACTTTTATACTTTTATAGTCTTGTACTTTTATAATTTTATACTTTTATATTTTTATACTTTTATGCTTTTAAACTTTTATACTTTTGTACTTTTATACTTTTATATTTTTATACTTTTATACTTTTATACATTTATACTTTTATACTTTTATACTTTTATACTTTAATACTTTTATACTTTTATACTTTTATACTTTTATTCTTTTATACTTTTATACTTTTATTATTTTATACTTTTATACTTTTATGCTTTTATAATTTTATATTTATCTACTTTTATACTTATATACTTTTAAACATTTATACTTTTATACATTTGTACTTTTATCCTTTTATTCGTTTACACTTTAATTCCATTTATCATTTATGCTTTAACAATTTTATACTTTTATTTACTTGTATTTTATAGTTTTATTGCTTTCCTTCTTTTATACTCTTTTTGTTATTGCTGTTATACATTTGAACTTCTATAATTTTAGTTTTTTATACGTTTATATTTTTATTTTATTATTATTCTTATATAGCAATATTTTACTTTAATAAAGTATTTATAAAAATATTTCAAAACGTATTTACTTGTTATGAGTTTTATCTGCATTGTTACAAAAATCTCCAAAAAGTGTAAATATTTATTTTACAATTTGCTAACAAGCAAATCCAGCATACACGCACCCAAAAATGAATAGAATATGCAGGAAAAAACTGTCAAATGCATGTTGTTAGTAGCTTTTACATTGACTTTAAGTATTTTGCATAAATTTACTTGTAACAAGCAAAGTTTATAAAAATCCTCACTTACTAAACACACATATACTCACACACTTCAAATACACGTCACTTATGAAT
Source organism: Pollenia angustigena (assembly GCA_930367215.1). Lineage (NCBI taxonomy): Eukaryota > Metazoa > Arthropoda > Insecta > Diptera > Polleniidae > Pollenia > Pollenia angustigena. Next base: position 254,224,584 of record OV884057.1, read on the forward strand.
TGTAAACAAAATCTGTTTTTTTCATCTCCTGCAGTCAACAACCAACTACAACATCATCGTTATTATAAATAACAGTGCGGCAGTAGTGGCATCATTGTTATCATCACACTACCGCCAGCATCATTATCATCAACACATTTTAAACCAAAATAATCAAATCGTTTCTCTATCAATTTTTATTTTCTATATAAAAGGATGTGTTACCACCCAACTGACAACACATCCCAAAAAAAAAATTATTTTCTTCTTTCTCTTTTTATGTGCCACTTGTGTAGCAGTTTAACATCCCTTTTTCACTCAACTGCAGTTGGCGTAAGAGGATTATCTTTGGCAACAGCAGCAGTAGAAGCAACAACAAAATATGTACATGAAAATAAGGATAATGGGTAAAGTGTTGAAAAGTTTAAGTGTTTTAACAAAAACAAAAAAAGATAAATTTTAAATCGCGTATTTTCTGCAGGAGAATGCGAGTTATTTTTTATGGAAAACGTTTGAAATTTATATTTTTTCTTTTGGGAAACATTTTTATTATCAAGTGTTGTTGTAGACAATGTTGATAAGTTGATAAATAAAAAAGGATTGTTGTTATCCTTAATATAAAAATTGGATTATTTTTTTTTTTTTTTTTTTTTTTTTTTTTGGGAGTATTGAATTTAGTGGTGAAAATTTGTTGAATATAAAATAAATTAAAGTAAATGCGGAAAACATCTAGAAAAGGAATAACTGAAAAGAGTAAAATATAAACTAAATAAAATTATAGCACATTTTGTACTAGTAAAATGTACTTTTTAAAGAATTCCTCATATAAATTATATATTAACTAAAGGTAATTTATTAAATTGTATTTTTCCAAAAGCTTCCTTTAAGAAAAAAATTTGGTTGGAGAATGGTACTAACGAAAATGTGCCACCAGATTCCATTTGATGAGTAACATTCTTAGGGCCATTTTCACAACTTACCGATAGCTAAAGGTAGGAATTTATCGGCCGTATAAAAAATGTTCCATTATTACAAATTTACTTTAACCTACCAGGTAGGATGAACCTTAATTTACTTTGATAATGGAACACTTATAAGGCCTGTTAAAGTATACTTTTAGCTATAGGTAAGTTGCGAAAACGGGCCTTCGCAATAGAACTGTTTATAAGAAGTTTTTTAATAAGCACGCTATAAAAGGACCTTTAAGAAAATATTAATTAAAAGTTGTACATTTTTAAAAAGTACTTTTCAAAAAGTTAAATTTCTAAACACGTACATTTTAACAAATTTTCCCGTACAAAATTTTAAATGTGAAAACAAACAACATTGAAAGAGTTTTAAAAGACAATTTCATAAAAATAAAATTATCTATTAGGCAATTAAAAAAGTGTTCTATTGTGTTCATATTGGTTGTATTTCCTATAATTTTGTGAATATGGTTAGGTAAGGTTAGGTTAGGTTAGGTTAGGTTAGAGTGGCCGGTCATAAAGACCCCACATAGACCAAATAGGTCCCTAGCGTTACCACATTGTACGATAACCCGCAGAAGAAAGTCAGTAAAAAGTAAAAAAGTATCCAGAGTACCCCACACTCTCTTGACGAATGCCAGGAGTCTCATTAACCCAATTCCAGAGATTTGCCCGAGATCTTGGAGATAATGATCTCCCAAACAGTTCGCCCTTAAGCGCACGAGTGCCGGACAATAGCATAGCAAGTGCTCTACCGTCTCCTTTTCCCCTGGTACCCCACAAAATCTACAATTGTCACTATTCAACCGCCCCGCTCTACGGGCGTATACCGCAGTTCAACAATGACCCGTCATAAAACCTATCAGAAGTCTACAGTCCCTTCACGATAGTGAATATATTATATAATAGTAAATTTTAAAAAATTTTTTTTAAATTGACTATTCTGAATATATAGATCTTTAATCCAAATTTCTAATACTTCTAATAAGGCTTAAGTTCATCAAATTTAATTTTCATTAAATTATTTTTATGGCATTTTAAAACATGAAGATTAATTAAAATTGTTATTGATAACTTTTTCATTCTTGACTGTAGCCGGGCTCGAACCCTGGCCGGCAGGTTACATGATATGTTTCGATCGCAACCACTCGATCTCCTCAGATGGATTTGCCGTCATATACTCGCAGCCATCGACGACTGCTGACGTCAATAGTCAAACATCAATTCTTAAACCAAATTGTATTTTAACCTTTGGTAGATCGAAATTAGCTTTTTTGAATGATTATCAAATTTAATTGATATTACATGTTTTTCCTTACTTCTGTTTTTTCGTGCTTTTGTCAAGAATTCTTCTTGAAGTCCACAGTACATTTTCTGTTTTTTTTTTTTTTTCATTTTGTCTTTTCTTTCAGCATAACTTGAAGGACAAATGTACACATAGAGCTCGTGCCATAGCTTTAACATTAATTATTAATGTGGTTATTTTGTTGAACTATTTATGTTTTTTAATCCAAATTTCTAATATTTTTTGGATTAAAAACCATAAATAGTTCAGCAAAATAACCACAATACTAATAAAGATATTTTAAAAAACTAAATGTCTACAAAGGAGAACTTTAAAAACAAAACATATAGAAAACACATTTTTTTTTTTTTTTTTAAGTACGTTTTGATAAAATTACAGCTCCCTTTCAAAAAACTGTTCGACTTTAAAAAGTAAGAACTACTTTTTTACTCAATAGATTTATTTAAGATAAAAGTTGCTTATCAAAAAGTAATTTCAAATTTTGGGAATAAAAAATTTTAATTTCAAAAGATTTTGCTATTCGTCCTTAATTCCCAGTTTTATTATTGATAAAAACACTTGAAATTTATTGTTGATGGGATAAGCTATTCCTATGCGCATTTCACTGGTTGCTTAGGCCAGATCATCAGGAAACTTCATCCATAAAGATTTTAAAGTTGCTTTTTTAGAAGTAAAATTTTTTGAAAACATACCTTTTTACAAAAAGAACTACATATTTTAAAAGATACTTTTGTCCGAAGAAAATACATTTTTTTTAAGTGTTTTTTTTTCTTACTAAAAAAAATGAAAAATAAATTTTCCATTAACCCATTAGTGCATATGGTACCTTTTAAGGGACGCTCTTTTTTCCACTTTACATCATCTCATTCTCTTGTGTGTCTTCGTCAAAACAACAAGGGTTTGTTTGCTGCTTTATTGAAATTTTTTTATTGTGTGTTTATTAAAATGAGATTAAGTAACTGAATTGCTAAAGTTTTAAAATATAAATGATTTTTAAAATATTAGCAATTGGCGTTTTTTATTCATGTCCCTTTTAAGGGGCATTATGCTCTATGGTAATATTAATTGCTATTCTTATACAGGCTTACTGTTGCTGAAATATTGGAGCAGTTGGAATATATAGACGACAACTTGCAAAATACCGATATATTTGCAATACCACCTTTGGATGGAAATGATTAATGAATTATTTTCATAAATTTTTATCAATTGAAAATATTAATTTTTCTTACATAAAGGTTTTTATTGATAATTATTTATATTGAATATATTGTATATTGAAGCTTCTTCGGCATTTGTCAGCTTCTGGAATATGCTCATTTGGTACAATAAGCGATAGTCAAACCGTCCCGTTTCGGAAATGGAAAAAGATCAAAGAGGATCTACGGACGATCGTTTTTCTGATAATGGCAATATACTCTTTGTTCGATGGAAAGACAATAACGTAGGCACCTTAGGAACTAGTTTTGACAAAAATGAAACTGGAACGTGAAAGCGTTATGCAAGAGGAGAAGGCGCCATGCAGATACCCAACCAAAAGTATTTCAACATTACAATCAAGGCATGGATAGTGTAGACAAAATGGACCAGTTAATTGCTGTTTATCGGTCATGTATAAGACAACGTAAGTGGTGGTGACCAATTTTCGCATATCTGTTGGATGCTTCCTTTGTTAATATTTGGCTACTAATGAGAAAGCTGCATCCAAATGATCTAGATTGCTCAAACTTGTTTCAATTCCGTAGATGTATAGCCACTTCTTACCTAGAAACGTACGGTGGGTGTGCCCTCTGTAAGAGATTACAGACCATCGATTTTCAGTGCTGTAAATCGATATGACGGTAGAAATTACATAATAGACTACTCCAAAACGGATAAAGATGTGCAAACTGCGGTAACAAGTCTAATTTTATGTGCAAGAAGCACCTTTACCCAAAAGAATGTTTCAAAAAATTTCACATTTCATGTGACGATATTGCATAATGTCCCTTATAAGGGACTCCTTTTAAAATCCTTAAAAAAATTTATTCAAATAAAACTTCTAAAAATTATTTTAATATTTCCTTTCAATAATTTTTCAAGCTCAAGGTCCGTTTTATATAAAAATTATTTATTTAAAATTTATCCAATATTTCGCTATCTCAATGGATAGCTTCTTCAGGGATTCTTGGGATTTTGTTGTTTCATTTAATTTTGTTTGTTAAAAATTGTTTGAAATATAAAAAACAAAAAATCCCTGAAGAAGCTATCCATTGAGATAGCGAAATATTGGATAAATTTTAAATAAATAATTTTTATATAAAACGGACCTTGAGCTTGAAAAATTATTGAAAGGAAATAATATTAAGAAGGTCGAAGAAATTAAGCTAAATTAATTATTTTAATAGTTGTCTTAAATTACGTGTTCAAAAATAATTTTGTTTAAACGTACTTGGGGAGCTTCATGCACTAATGGGTTGAAAAGGAATTTTCTATGTAACTTTTTAAAAAAGTATTCATTCAGTTCAAAAAAAAAAATTAACTTAAAAAAAATTTTAAAATTTTAAAAACTAAAATTAAACCAAAAACAAATTTAAGAACAAGTGGCTTTAAAAAACAAAAAAGTATATTTTTACAATAAACCATATTTTTTAAGAAAAATACATTTTTACCAAAAAATAAACCATAACGAAATTAATAAAACCTTGTTATGCTTTCAATCACATATTAACTTTATTATGAGCATATGGATGCGAGCGAGCACACTTTTTCCAATTCAATAGATGTTTTCTTTACACATACTTATGCACTTACACTTAACACACCCGCAAAAAACACTGAATTTATTTTGTATCTTCTTTTCTGCCTTAATAAAAAAAAGATAAAGAATAAAATCCGTAACATTTCATAATTCTGATATCTGACTGACTGTCAGCTGTCAATTTCCTCTAAAGGATTTTCCTTGGGTTTTTGCTTGTGCGTTAAGCGTAAGTGAGCGCGTGTGTGGTGCATGAAGATTTTTTCTTATTTCTTCATTGGTGTTCTTAAGGTCATTGATTTTTATATTTCTACAATTTCTTTAAACTAAAAAAAAGGAAATCGAATGAAAGAAAAAATCTTACAACGAGCGAATTGATTATTTATGACAGGAGAACACGTTCTCATATGTTTCATATTAACGACCTACTTTACTTTAAACACAAATTATTGAAGGAAATACATGCACATTGATTTAAAACAATGGAGACAGAGAGACAGAATAGCATGTGTGTAATGTGAAGATATTTTCAAAGTGTTGACAGCTGTTAACAGATGTCAGTATGACATACAAAAGGGCCAAATAAACGAACGGAACAGTATTAAATTGTAAATTATGTGATTCAATTCAATTCAATTCGATTAAATTTTTTTAAGAACATTTTTTATTCTAAAGGTTAAAGAGCAGCAAATTTAATGTTATTTTTCAAAACTTATAAATTTAATCTTTGATTACACAAAAAAAGGACAAAATCTAATTTTAAGACCATATGTATATGATTTTTTAAGGGCTTTTAAGTATTTGTAAGGACCTTTTGCTCCTTATAAATGTGTGATATGTTTATTAGCCAATTGTTTTAAAAATGTTTGATTTTCTTTTTTTCTTCGTCTCATTTCCTTGGTTAAATTTTCTGCTAGTTTTATGCTTCATTTAACAATTTGTTTAGTTTCCATTCTTGTTTATGCCAGCATAAAATAGTCCTGATTTGCTTTATTGAACAAAATAGCAAACAAACGTTTGGCAAGTAATGCTGGCCTGTCGGTTTTTGAGTTTATGTCTGCTTTTTGCAAACAAGACCATAGAGAACACACCTACGACTTGATAAAGCAATACACCGGGATCTTAAGCAGAGCCGTAGCTTTTGATTCGTATAAAAGGAGAATTAAAGAATAAACAATTGGGAGATTCACAAGGTAGTCGTGTGTTGTAAAGTCATATGTCTTAAAATATTTACAAGAAATATATATGACTGCTGTGGGGTACCGCTTATAATTTAGATTTCTGCTGTACAGTTATGACGAATCAATGAACACAGCATTAAAATTTTAGTTTGGTTTGAAACACAACAATATCTTTCTTTAAACAATTGTAAAATATTATTTAGGACATTATGACGATATGACTTAAAAGCACACCTTAAATCCCTCAAACATAATTTAAATATTAGCGTGCACGCAGAGAACTAAACTATTTTTAACTGAAATCTTCATTAATTATATGTTCACTTTAAAAATATTTTTGTTACCTGCAACGATATTGTGGTTAAATAAGTCCTCAATAAAAAACCACAACCTTGTTATAGTTGCTAGTGATCATGCTCTGTTAATTATTTTTGACACAAATATATGTAAATTATTATAAATAGATCAAAATGTTTTTATTTAGTATCAACTAAAATTATATAAGGTCAGAAGAAAGAAAGAGAGATAAAAAGAGATTACTATGATCGAAACGGAGAAAAATTACCAGTTTTGTGCTCAGGTGATTTGTTTATGTTCAGGTATAATGGGATATAATGGCATTATGGGTTGGTGGAAAGAAAGATTAGCTATCGCTTTTATATCGAGCCCTTTTTGCGATTATATCGAAAGCGACATGAATAAAACATCAGGTTCTTGAAAACTGTCAAATGCGCCATTAAAAGTTTAATAATTAATAAATGCATGATACCGTGTTCAGATAAACCTTTTTTATTAAGTCAATATTCGGTTAATTGACATAATTATCTTTCTGCTCACATATACACAATATACCTAACTCAATTTATATTACTACTACATACAACATTCAACGTAAACAAAAATGTACATATATAAGAATTTGCGCAGACCAAATGGATGGGCCTTTTCTTGTTGTAATTTCAATTGCCATATGTCAAAACACTGTTTAGTAAGTTGTGTTTTGCTTAATAAACACACTTGTTACAGTGTCGCATTTTAATTTTACTCAATATTTATAACAATTTCGTATCAATTGAGCAATAACCAAATTGCAATTTTGTATGGATATTTGAGCTCAATAATGGCATTTATTGCGTAAAACTCAATTAAGGTGCATATTTGAACACGGTATAACATAAAACCAAATTAAGCGCTTCAGTACTTAAGAAAAAAATTTAAGCCTTATCCTGTAAAATTTTACTTTTGTCGCTTACGATATAATCGCAAATAAGACTCGATGTGATTAGGGACAATGTTGGCAATTATATAAGACGACATATGAGACTTATCGCTTGTACCGAAAATATTGATTTTGGTGCCAGCGATTTACTTTTTGAAGACTGGCATCGGGTGGCTGAGCATTGCCTTGTAGGGAATATAGATATTGCGGGGAAAGAAAGTACTGGGTTATAACTCTATTTTACTGATTATGGGCCACTAGAACAAGGGAAGAGCAGGAAAATATGGCTCAGACGCATTCGACTGGGGATGGTAAAGGGTTTTGGTCTAGTGTTCAGGATGCGAAATCTAGATCAAAAGTAAGGACTAAAAGTAGGCGAGTGGTGTCGAACACCGAGAAGATACGGTGATAGAAAATAAAAAAAAAACAAAACGTGTAACAGAGATGTCTTTCGCAGTACATAGTTAAAATGTTAGGATAAGGGGCAAATGTCGAGTAAACGGCACAATAAAACCCTGCAATAGTTATAATTTTATCTGGTAAGCTTTACATGGCGTCATGAACTAATTCCCCACGAAATAAGTCCTAAAGAAATTAGTCCCCAAAAAATGTACAGAAAGAAACAAGCACCTATTCGGGGACTTACTCCTCTTTTTCTGTAATGAAATAAATTTAAAAAAAAAAATGTTTTGGGACTTATTTCATGATTTAAATTATTGAAATTATATACTGTTATATTTACTTAATACGTCAAACATACATAATAAAGGATATAGTATCGAAATCTCTAATTTTAGAATCCCGAAATGTCAAAATTTCAGAAATCGGAATTTCTAAATCCCGTACTTTATATTCCCGAATTTGAAATCCCGAATGTTAAAACCCGAATCGCCTACTTAAATTTACCTGCATAGACGGCCTTGGCCAGGCGCAAGGTTTTCATCTTCGCTAACTAAAGCTTTACTTCATAGCCGGCCTTTGATTTTCTTCTCTATGGAAAAACAAACACAGTCCCCAAAAATTGGAGACTTATTTCATTATTGTTTTTGGGGACTTATTTCATGGCGACTTATTTCACAGAAAAAATTAAAAATTTTCTCTAATCACCAATTTTATACCAAATTCATAGAATCAAGCAACCCATTTGTTGATTTTGCACCTATTACCAAAATGATTATATTGATTACTAAAACATTGTAAAAATTTTATATTTTGAAGATTTTTTTTCAATAAATGGTATTTTTAATTTTAATTAATAAAATTATCAAAAAACTTTGCCGTTTCAAACAATGTGTTGATTGATTTTGACAATTTCCAACAACAATTACACAAGTTAAAATTATTTTATTTTTTTTAATCCAAATTTTTAATATTTTTTATTAGGCTTAAGTTCATGAAATTTAATTTTTATTAAATTATTTTTGTGAAGAAAGGAATTTTACAACATGAAAATTAATCAAAGTAGTTATTGATAATCTTTCATTCTTGACGTGGCTCGGGCTCGAACCCTGGCCGGCAGGTTACCATGACATGTTTCGATCGCAACCACTCGATCTCCTCAGATGGATTTGCCTTTCTTCACAAAAATAATTTAATAAAAATTAAATTTCATGAACTTAAGCCTAATTAAAAATATTAAAAATTTGGATTAAAAACCATAAATAGTTCAACAAAATAACCACAATACTAATTATTGTTAAAGCTAAGGCACGAGCTCTATGTGTACATTTGTCCTTCAAGTTGTGCTGAAAAAGGTCAACAGAAAAGAGAAAGACAAAGTGAAAAAACAAAAAATGTACTTGGACTTCAAGAAAAATTCTTGACGAAAGTACGAAAAAACAGAAGTAAAGGAAAAAACATGTAAAATCAATTAAAAATGGATAATCATTCAGGAAAGCAAATTTCGATCTACCAAATGTTAAAATACAATTTGGTTTAAGGATTGATGTTTGACTAGTGACGTCAGCAGTCGTCGATGGCTGCGAGTGTAAGACGGCAAATCCATCTGAGGAGATCGAGTGGTTGCGATCGAAACATGTCATGGTAACCTGCCGGCCAGGGTTCGAGCCCGAGCCACGTCAAGAATGAAAGATTATCAATAACTACTTTGATTAATTTTCATGTTGTAAAATTCCTTTCTTCACAAAAATAATTTAATAAAAATTAAATTTCATGAACTTAAGCCTAATTAAAAATATTAAAAATTTGGATTAAAAACCATAAATAGTTCAACAAAATAACCACAATACTAATTATTTTATTTTATGAAATAATTTTTTGTTATTTGATTATTATTTTAATTCAAAATTTATTTCAAAACAAATAAAATGTTAATTAAATCAAAATTATATTTTTAATATTCGTTCAACAAAAAAAATAATTGATTTAATTATTACATTAATTAAGTTTAAATACTTTTTAAATAATTTTTTTAATTGATAAAAAATTACTAACAATTTTTTCTGTGTTAATTGAGCCAATTTACATGTGATTGAGACGCTCATCAAGACGTCACAATTTGTCACTTAATTGAGCGTAATGAGTCCGATGTTACTGAGTCATCGCACTAATGAAATATTTTATCAAACTGACTCCGATTCATCATTTCTGTGTTGCCGATATGTCATCCCATTAATGACATAATTTCAATGTTTAACCCCGATGACAATTTGGCCAAGTGATGTTAAGGTTGACATCACAATAAAGAAAAGTGTAATGGGGTCGAAAACGAAAACACTTGTCAAAGTACTGAGGTCAAAATAAATTAGCGTTATGACGCCTTTTCTATCATTATAAGCAACCTTAATATTGTTATCATATACTTAAAAGAGGTCTGATTCAATGGCTAAAAAATTATGATATTTTTAATTTTATGCAGCCATACTGAATGAGTTGTCCGTAATCATACCAAATCACATATTTTCATCAGGGTCTGTACATTGTCTCCTCACTTGAAACGTCTCTGCCATAAACTTCAACATTCTCCTACCAATAACGTCAAGTATTAATATTATTCCATTTTTCCTGCTTCAACCTGGTTCAAGTAACAACCAGTTCATTTATGTTTTTATTGCCTTTTATAATTCTTAAATTTTTTGTTATCCTTCAGTAATTTTGTTACAAGTATTGTAGCAAAAAAAAATATTTTTATTATTTTTATAGTCCTTGTTTTAGTTGTAATACTGTTTCAATATCGTGCTGGTAGTTTGGTCTTCTAGTTTTATTTGCAAGTTTTATTCAGCCGGATTTGTTTGCGAAGTACAATGATTTTATTACAAGAACACATCCTTATTATTATTTTTACCTAAATTAAGTATATAAATGTGTTTTCCCTGGTTTGGTTGTATGACTGGTGTGTTTGAGTGTGACCGTCCATAGACGGGAACTTATTTAATATGTTGAACGTGTATGTTTTTTATGGCCAATGACGGTTGGTCATCATAAACTTAATTGCATATGAAGCGAATTAAATATGAAGACAGTACCGAATAGAAAAAATCTTAAAGCATAGAAAAAAAGGTTTTTTAAATATGTCTAATATCTAGGTCAGCGAATAATTTAAGTCTTTATTAAAAAGTACTTTAGTTTAAACGGAAAAATTTCTCAAGATTATACAATATAATTTCACTTAAAATCGATAATATGACATAAAAACGATAATTTGATAAAAAAAAAAATTTGTATATTTGCCGAAAATTCTAAATATGTATTTACTGAATGAACACTCTGCAACATTAAAAAGGCGCTTTAAATCTATGTTTTCACCGAAAAATAGATGTTATCACTTAATACATATATTTTAACTGAAAATCTATATTTTCAATAAAAATTTATATCTTCACTGATGTTTGATAAAACCTGATACTTTTAATGAAATAGATAATTTAAATGCAAACCAATAAATTCGCTGGAAATCGATATTTTTACTAAAAATTTATATTTTCAATAAAAACTGATATTTGCTTAGTTATCGCGTAGACTTGAAATTTTTGAGTTTATTAGTGAGAGAAGTGAGAAGATTGGGGAGAGATACTCGGCTTCATGTACTCTGCAAATCTGTTTTGTTTTGTTATTCTTACACTTTTTAACTTGAAGTTGGCTGTAGGTGTATTTGTTTATCATAAAAAGAAGAAGAGAAAAGCCAGATAAAAATACAAAAATTACAATACCATGATTTCATAATGTAGACACTAATCTAATTTTAAAGCAGATTTTTTAACAATTGCAGAAAAAAATGCAAGTCTGGACGATGACTTAAGGTGTTATGATACTTGCTATTTTTTGTATTGGATTTTATTAGGATTGACTGAATGAAACAACAAATGCGAGAAAGAAAAAGAAATACAATATGTAAATAAACCCTTTTTTCTGATTGACATTTCTCATGTAAAATTTTTTCTTTGACTAAAACAAAAAAAAAATGGTGAAAGCTTGGGCAGATGAAACTATTTTGTTTTTGATAAACGAAATGGAGCACGTGCCCTTCATATGGGATTTCAAATCATAAATTTTCAATTAAACAATTTACAGGATGTAATTCGTAATATTTTTCATTATTTGAATTAAATTTTATTGTATTTAAAAAAAAATTGTTTGTGATTCCAAAATAAAATGTAAACAAAACAAACAATATTGCCCACGTTTTTTCCCCACAAAAACCCGTCAAAAGAGCTAAAAATCGCAAAAAAGAAAGTTAAAACCCGCTACTTTTGATCAAAAACTAAAAAAATGGCAACAGTGCTAACATTTAATCTGGAAATGTCAATTTTAAGTTGAAAATTTTTTTATTTTTTTTGACAGTCTTAGATTATTTATCGATAACACATGTATATTTGTTTGACCTTTCAAGATTTATTATGATATAATCATACTCTTTACACTTAGACAGTTTTTCTATGCAAATATATTTGCACTGTTCTCCAATATAGAAAAAATACAAAAAATAGCAAGTATTACAACACCTTTAGCAGATATTTTTACTGAAAATCGATATTTTCTCAGAAAATTTATATGTTGTCTATATTTATATTTTCACTAGAAAACTAAAAATCGATAAATTAAATAAAAATCGATATATTCCCTAAAAATTTATAGTTTCGATAAAACTTGATATTTTTAATGAAATCGATAATTTAACTGCAAACCAATAAATTCGCTGGAAATTTATTTGGATATTTTTATTAAAAATTAATTTTTTCCATAAAAACTGATACTTTAACTGATATTTGCTTAGTTATCGTCCGGACTTGAAATTTTTGAGTTTATTAGTGAGAGGAGTGAGTAGATTGGGGAGAGAAACTCGGTTTCATGTACTCTGCAATTCTGTTTTGATTTGTTATTCTTACACTTTTTAACTTGAAGTTGAAAACTATGATTTCATATTCTGGACACTAAGGCAATTTCAAAGCAGAATTTATTTTCACTAGAAAACTGAAAATCTTTATTAACTAAAACTCGATATATTCACTAATAATCGATATTTCGCTGAAGCTTGATATTTTTCTGAAATCTATAATTTTACTGCAAACCAATAATTTCGCTTAACAAATCGACATTTTCACTGATACTTTAACCGATATTTGCTTAAAAGAAATTTTTTTAGAAAATCGATATTTTTTAAAAAAATTTATGTTACGTCTTAAAATATATTTTAACTTAAAATAGGAAAATTTAAAAAAATAACTTACTAAAAATCGATATTATCAGCGAGTATCGATAATTTTGTCGAAAATTTATATGTTTACTTTAAAAAAATTTACCATAAAAATCTTTATTTTCAAAAAAAAAACAAAATTTTTACATAATTTTAAGTTTATAAAAAAGCAATATGTACATGCAATATATTCCCAGCAAAAAACGCTTTACCGAAAAGGTATAGTTCCATCAAAGTTATTACCCATTTTCTAAAAAGTTATTTAAAAATGTGTCACTTAGTTTAATTTTGCAGACTCATTTATTGTTAAAAACCTTTTTTTTTGTTATCAGAATTTGTTTGCCAATCAATAAAGGTTTTCCAATTTAAAATTCGCATAAATTTGTATTAATCCTAAACGTGTACAATTTTTAATTTTTTTTTTTTTTTCTGAAACCTGCTTTTAGGATTAAACGCACTGATAAGTACAAACAAAAACATGTGACATCTCAATATGCTGAAATTATATTGAGAACAATATGTTACGCTGCATGTATGTATAAAAAAAAATATACAAAAATATTACAGCAAACAGGGAAACATTGATATAGTGAACTAATATAATATTATTTATATTTTAGTTTATCACAAATCTCTTTTTATTCTGAATCTTCTAGTTTAATTTACCCAGAAAACAAAAATATATATTTTTGCTTAACCTTACTAAGAGAGTTTACTGTTTCTTTCTTTAATAAATTGAGCATATGTTTCATTTACAAACTCTCCTACTTAACCAATATAATATTAGTACGTGCCTTTAGTTAAAATATATTTGGTTATGTTCTAGAGGGGAAATAAGGTACTTTTCTACAGACTCATATGCAATACCATTTCAAAAAAAAGTCTGCTCACGCACACTTGTGTGTATACGCTTTTCCCTCTTTGCTCTCCCTCTCGCAGTGTCTTTATAAATAATGACTCATAAATCTTTAAAACACTTTGTCCCCCAAAAAAAGTTGGAGTACCCCAGCAAGAACATTGTATTGAATGTTTATTAGAAAAATACATTTTATTATTGTAATTTTAAGCATTGATTTCTTTTTTTATTTATATTTAATAGCAGGAGTTTCAAAGTCACAGTAGGAGAAAATTGTTTGGGAATTGAGAGTCCTTAAAGGAAGGGGCTCCTTGAATTTTTCTAAAGCAAACAACAATACAATGTTTTTATAAGTAGCAGCAAAACTAGATTTTTATCTGATTAAAAGTGGAATAGAAATAATGAGATTGTTAATAGAGAATGCGGTACAAAAATACAAAGCCATGCACGTAGCAGACACATGCATAAACACGTATCAAAACATATGCTTCCAGTTTGAATAAGGCAAGTTTTTAAAGGAGTTAAATTTTCAATAATGAGCGTTACTACCACTTTCACTTTTGCAATATAAAACTAAGTAAAATAACGATGTTTATATTCGATATATTATATAAAATAAATCGATATTTCAACTTATTTCACACATTTCAACTTAAATTATACACCTTTACAACAGTCGATATGACGACAATCTTAACTTAAACCCATATTCTAACCGAAAATCAATATTTTGAACGAAAACCCAATTTGCTTATCAAACATGTATATTGCAAAAAAAGCGGATATTTTAACTGAAAGTTGTTAATATTGAACTCAAAATCGATTTTTAAACAAGAAATCTTTATATTCAACTAAAATTTATATTTTAGCTGAAATTCGATAATTTTTCGTTTAATTCCATAACACAACTAACTGACAATCGGGTGCTTTATATTTTCTGTAAAAATGTGTATTTTAATTGAAAATCCCTTTCTTTCAATTCAAATGTACTTTTAATAAGAGTCTCTATTATTATTGAAAATTAATCAGGGGTGTTATGGAAACCGAAAACGCAAGAATTTTAAATGTCGTTTTTTAATAAGGCTTCTTGTAATAAAAAATTTTTATTACAAATATTATATAAATATTTCTATATTCAACAGAATCTTATAAAAAAAATTGTAAAAGTTTCAAATTCTTGCGTTTTCGATTTCCAGAACGCCCCTGAATATTATCACCGAAAATTCATAATTTCACTCAATATATATATATTTTCTCTGAAAATCAATTAGTGGACTAAAATTTTCACTGCAAACTTGATATTTTTACTAACAAACGATATTTTTAAAACCGATAACTTCACTGCAAATTCGATAATTTCATTGCAAACTTGACATTTGTACTTAAAAACAAGCAAGAGCGCTATATTCGGCTATGCCGAATCTTATATACCCTTCACCATGATGACATAAGAACAAACAGTTATATACATAAATAACGTTCTTTAGATAGGTATAAATAAATATTAATTGAGCCACGCCAACTTTTAATTTCGTCATGCCAAAGAATATAAAAAAACAAAAAATTTATATATGTACCTAAGCCCGTTTCCTCTTTTGCCAAAGTTGATGTTTGAAATTCGTTTTTTAGAACAAAAAAAAATTAAATAAAAAAAAAAGAAAAACAATTATTTTTGGGATTCGAACTGGCAATATCATCATACTCAGGCGACAACTTAACAACTCGGCTACGAATGCTTTTACTAAAGAAGCGTTAAATTAAAATATATTGAGCCTATGAGTTTGTTTCTTTATTTGAGCGGCATATCATATACATACATGCATTAATGTGTATGTGTAAAATTACCCTGCAAATAAAATTGGACCACCTGACCCATTTTGATAAAATGGACTACTCCATGGACTAGTCCGATGTAATGCAAGCATGGACCATGCCATTGTTAAAAAGTGTTTGTAGTGAGACGCCATGTCTTCGTTTTTTAACGACATGCTTTCGTGTTTAAACGACTTCAAAACTAATCCTCTTGAGTATACCATGGAGTAGTTTTAAAACTACTCCTTACTGGTCCAAAGGTGGGTTATATACCATGGAGTAGTTTTAAAACTACTCCTTAGTGGTCCAAAGGTGGGTTATATGGTCCTCTCCTAGGACATCGTAATGTTAAATAGACCAGGTTTTTCCCATACGTTTGGGTTACTTGTGGACTAGTCCTGGTCCCTTGTGGACTACTCTTTACACGCGTGTTTGGACTGGTCCTATTATTTGCAGGGTAAACACATTACAAATAAAATCCAGCACTTGTTATGAAGGGTATAAAAAAACAACAAAAAGAAACCACATTACCAACACTGTATTACCATAGCCACTGTATGACCGTAGAAACCAAAATTTAATTGGTTTGTAAGGTATGCTTATGTCGTTTTGGTAATACAGTGTTGGTATGGTAATGTCACGTCTAATTGGACCTTTAAAGGAAAAAATTTGAGGCAGTCGTGGGTTTTTACTAATATCTCGGCCATTTGTGGACCGATCTTGCTGAATTTTAATAGCAAACAATTCCGGACCATATGTAACATAAATGTATAATAACCTGGCCCCCATCATATATGGGGTCTTCGGAAAACCCATTTCAACGGACAGATGTACATACGGACAGTCGGATATCGTTAAATCAACTTGGCTCCTCATAAGGACCCAGAATATATCGTCACCTAAAATGCAAAAGGGCGTAACAACACTTTTTATAATTTTTTTTTTAAATTTTATAGGAACATGTTATTTAGTCTAGTGCATCATAATCAATCAAAAACTCGATTTTGAATTTTTTTTTGTTGTTACGCCCTTATTCATTTTAGTTGACGATATATACTTTATAGGGTCTAACATCAATATTATAGAAATTACAAACGGAATGACAAACTTATATATACCCTGTTCACCACCTGTGGTGAAGAGTATAAAAATATATATTATCACTAGAAATCGACATTTTCACCAAAAAAATATATTTTTACTAAAAATTTATACTTTCACTTAAAATCTGACGATCTGGCCTCAGCCCCCAGCGCATAGGAATAGCTTATCCCATCAACAATAAATTTCAGTGTTTTTATCATGAATAAATATTGGGAATTAAGCACGAATAACAAAACCTTTTAAAACACTTAAAATCTTTATTTTCACTAAAAATCTATTTTTCATTGAAAACTTCACTGCAAATTTGATGATTTCACTGCAAACTAGACATTTCGATATTTTCACTTAAAATCGATATTTTCACCAAAAATATATATTTTTACTAAAAATCTTTATTTATTTTCACTGAAAGTCGATAATTTCACTGTAAATTGGATAAATTTACTGCAAACTTGACATTTGTACCAAAATCGATATTTTCACTGGAAGTCGATAACTTCACGCAAAGTTGACTTTTATAGTAAAAAAATTTATATTACGATATATATTGATAATTTAACTGCAAGTTGGATAATTTCACAGTAAACTTCACATTTTTGCTAAAAATCGTTGCTTTCATTGAGAATATTTGTTCTAAAAATCGATTATTTAACTGAAAATTGGATAGTTTCAGAGTTAACTAGAGCAAACTCAAAATTTTAACTAAAAATCGATAATTTTACTAAAATCTTTCTTTTACCTTAATATTTATATATTAAGGGTGTGTGTGAAACGGTAGCAAAGTACTCATGAAAGTAAAGTTTTGACACTATTGAGGTGAATAAAATTTCACTAGCCCTAGGGCAAGGCCCATCTATCAGGTCTGCTTACTTGTACAAAAACAAAAAACTTTTTCTTTTAAGCTGTCAAAAACTTACTACCACATATACAAAGCAAAAGGAAAAAACGTGTATGTAAATAACTTTTGAAATCTCAAAAGAACGAAAACAATGATCATCAGGCGTCTTGCGCAGACCTTTTCAATGGGCCTTGCCCTAGGGGCTAGTATAAATTTTGACATTAGTGTAGACATTTTTGACAAACACAAAATAATTTTTTTTCATCAAATTTGTTGAAACAAAATAAAAAATAATATGGAAGCAGGACCAGCGGCAAAACAACATTAAAAAGCATTATACAAGATGTAAGTATTTAAATATGTATAAGCTTTTTTGCCCACACTTTTTGTAAAATTTTTTTCTATATCAGAACGAATTCATCAAATAGTTGGGACGATCTCATTTCCAACCGAATTGAAATGATTATTGGTAAACATTTGTTTAATTTATTCATTATCACAAAACTATTAGTAATTATTTTTTTCTTTATTTCAAAATTTTAAGTTGTCAAAAATGTTAGAATTTCACACACACAGAAAAAATTATTTTTCCAATTCAAACAAAAAACTTGTAGAATCAAACAATTTTTTGTCTGAAATCGGTCCTATAAACAAATTCGCATATTCAAACAATTTATTTGCATTTTGTTTATTGAAAAAAAACACTGATTTTTTCAAACAAAAATAATTTAACTGAATCAAACAAAAAGTTTACTGAAATTCATATACTAAATTTCAAAAAAAAAAAAAAAAGGTTTTTGCACAAGCAATGATGCGCACACAAGCAGGCACTTCATTAGAAGATGATGGCAGAGAGAGCAGAGCGGCCGGCTGGCTTTGAGACACATTGTTTTGTTGGAATAATTTTTGAACGAAGTCTTTTTTAATACACACAATGTTTTTCGTCATCACTCACTGTTGCTGTATCCTTTCCTTTGCTAATGAAGAAGAAATGTAACCCAAAAACGGCGACAGACCGACTCGATATGTTTTTCGTCATCATTCTTGTATTTGATGTATTTAAGCAAACAGTTTGAAAAAATTGAATACGAGATTTTGGTTTTTTTTAACCAACTTTGAAACCAACCAAAAATTTATTTCGTTTCTTATAATGTTGTTGTTGTTTCTGTTGTTTAAAAAGAGTGAAAGGTTTTTTTACCTGCTATTTTTTTGATTTTTTTTTATACCCTCCACCACAATTAGTTGTGAAGAGGGTATATTCAGTTTGTCATTCCGTGTGAAACTTTTTTACTATTCATCTCAGACCCTATAAAGTATATATATTCTGGGTCCTTGAGTAATTTTAAGTCGATTTAGCCATGTCCGTCTGTCTGTCCGTCTGTCCGTCTGTTGAAAACACGCTCACTTTCGAAAAACTCAAAAGAAATCAACAAGCTTGGTGTCAAATTGCTTGTAGTTATCCTAAGCAGTTTGGGATTGAAATTCAGCAAAATCGGTTCAATAGGATCTGAGCTATGAATCAAAATGTGGAACCACCACCTAAAAAAAATTGATAATTTTGTTACAAAAACTAACATAAATGGTGGAAAAATGCACAGAATGATATAAGATTTCGCAACAATTCGAAATTTCGTGAAGATCCGTCAATAATTTACCCTAGGCCCCATATAAGCCCTACTCCCGGAAAACAGTATATTAAGCCAAAACCCTAACTAACAATGCCATCATTACAAATTTTGGCAAGTCACAGTTACATAGGACTAGAAATTAAACTGTTAAGTTTCGTGAAGGTCGGTCCATAATTTACCATAGGCCCCATATAAAACCTACTCCGGAAAACAACTTAGTACGCCTAAAAACGTAAAAAATAATGCTATCATAACAAAATTTGGTACATCAAAGTTTTATAGAACTAAAAATAAATCTTTGAAATTTCGTGAAGATCGGTTCATAATTTACCATAGGCCCCATATAAACTTTACTCCCGGAAAACAGTTAAGTACGCCTAAAAACGTAAAAAATAATGCTATCATAACAAAATTTGGTACATCAAAGTTTTATTGGACAAGAAATAAAATTGTGTTATTTCGTGAAGATCGGTCCATAACTTACACTGGGCCCCATATAAACCTTACTCCCGGAAAACAGTTTAGTACGCCTAAATCCGTAAAAAACAATGCTATCATAACAAAATTTGGTACATCAAAGTTTTATAGAACTGGGAAAAAGACTGTGCAATTTCGTGAAGATCGGTCCATAATTTACCCTAGGCCCCATATAAACCCTACTACCGGAAAACAGTTTAGTCGCCTAAATCCATAATTAATAACAAATCGTCACAGTTTAAGATAATAATAACATCATACAGATATTACTCCTTAAACATTCGAACTGTCGGTGGAGGGTATCAAAGATTCGGCACAGCCGAATATAGCACTCTAACTTGTTTTTACTTCAAACCTCTTTTCTTTTACTGTTGTACTTTTTTAAAGTGTCCAAAAATAGACTGTGTGTTTTTTGTTGTAGTTCTTATATTTCACATTAGGAAGTGTTGCTTAGTCCCAATTTACACTAGGGACATTTCTTGCCGGACATTTTTTGAATTCTCTTTTAATCTTACCTGAAGCGTTTACATATGAAACATTAGAAGTCAGACAGAAATTAATACTTGTATGTAAACTACGAAAAGTAAGAAAGAAAAACGAAAAAATGTCTAGTACAGATAGTCATGTACTACACACTCTACCTTTTCGACCCCTCGCCTTCAAACTTCGTCTGTCCGGCAAGAAATGTCCCTAGTGTAAATTGGGACTTACGATCAAATAAAAAAATGCAAAAAGACGACAACATTAAAAAGCGTTAAGTATTTCATACAAAATTATGAAAACTTGAAACCAATAACGCGTGTATTATATTTTTGAATGGTTGTCAACATTTTTGTTGGTTAAATAAAAATCACACAAAAATTTTAATTGAATCAGTAAAAAAATTTGTAGAAATTAAAAAAATTTTCAAACAAGCGTTTGTTTGAAAATAATTCGGCAATAATTTTTTCTGTGCAGCACAAATATGAAAATTTTCTACCACAAACAAATTTCATTTCACCATAGAACTCTGCTTCCGTTTCACACACACCCTAACTGTGAAATCATAATTTTCACTAAAAAAATAAAAAATATATTTTCTGCAAATCATTTCAAGCAAACTTGATATTTTAACCAAATATCAATATTTTAACTAAAAATCTATATTTTCGCTGCGAAATCGATATTTTAAACCCATATTTTTGCTGAAGTCGATAACTTTTCTACTCTTGCTAAAAATCCATATTTGCACACAAATCGATATTTTGATATTGAAAAATTATTTTTTGTATTTCTTGTATTTCCAGCTTTCCGACGCAGCCATTAAAAATTTTTTTCATCAGACATTGAAAACAATTGCAAACTTAATCTGGAATGAAGCCAAACTAGTTACTTTTGAAAGTAATTATAAAAAGATTTCCTTTCCTTTAAAGCAAATTCACAACGCAAATTTCTTTATATGCTACGTGCTCTTTAATACGGACTTGCTTTTGATCTGCGATCTAGTTCCTTAAAACTTCTGATTTCAGTTTAAATATGAAGCATCGAACACATACATACATGCGTGTCACTGTCTCAGCACATACGAAAATGAAGATACAATTTCAGCTGGAAAATATGAAATGCTCTTAATTTTATTTTAAAGTACACACGTCTGTTAGACGTAAATTTACAGCGACAGTTCGAAAGATAAGAAAGACAACAAAAGCAGGAGCAGCAGTAGCAACAACAATACCAAACGAAAATACAATAAAATGAAAAGAAATTATATCCATGTTTTAAACCAAACAAGTTTAGGAAACGGCTCACAAACTTCTTCTCCATGACAATGGTAGTGCTGTAAAGAGGGGGTAATACGATAACATTAATAACGGCTGCTCTAATATTATGACACAGATAGACCGAACCAGACACACATGAACATTCTTTTACACATACACACCTTCTGGCAAACAGCACGTGACAAATCGTTTCAGTTTAAAGGCAATTATTACATTTACCAGACAAAAGCCAAACAGCCAACAAGCCATCTTCAGTCACATTAAGCCAGGAAGACAATAAAAGGCAAACGATGATGACTAGATGCTTGGCTGGATGTTGGTTACTAGTCGTTGGCTGATGTTGTTATAAACAACTTGTAAAACTCCAGGCAATACCTCCAACACCAAGGAAAAAAGTAGTTACTCGTAGAAATTTATTTCAAGTTCGTATCTGGGATTTTGTAATGTGATATGTTCTATTCGAGTATATTTTTACTTTATGGAAGCCCGAAAACAGCGGCAAACTATGAAATAGATGCTCATACATAGATTTCCATACAAGTGCGTTTTTTATGACATTTAAAAAAATGCTCTTAATTTTTTTTTTTACTTATTTTCCATTTCGTTTGCTTTATTTCTTCTAAATTTTTCTTTCTTTTAAATTTTTTTCGCTTCTGTTTACTTTAACATTTTTCTTTAATGAAAAACGGAAGTCGTAAATTTGTCGCAACCACAAATATTCAAACAATAAAAGTTTGAACTTCTTTTTTTTCATTTTCTCTCCAAATACGAATTTAAGTGATATTAATCTTACCTAAAACGAAAAGAAAATTATAAAAGATTTTTATGAGAAAATGATATGTAAATGGATTTCAGAATTTTTTAATTTAATACATAAAATAAATTTGCAAAAGTAATAAAAAACAATTTTACGAGTTATAAATGTTGTTAATGATAAATCCTATTAATACATAATAAAATTATTTTATTAAGGAGATTAAAGTGCTAAGATACTCTTAAGCTAATTTAAAAAAAATGCCAAAGAAATAGATTTCAGTCAACATGATTTAAGTGAATAAGCTGAATTATTGCTTCATTGCACCAGCTCAAAGTTATTGTATGGTATGGAGCTTACTCTGGAGGTGTCATCGGGCCAAATTTGTTTTCGAATACGCTGCGGGTCAAACGACTCCATTGACTAGCGAGCACTATAGAGCAATGCTCAATGACTATCTTTCATATTGACTGGAGGAATTGGGACTGAAGAACATGTGCTTCCAACAGGATGGATCAACGGCGCTGCATTCCAATCACTCGTTTTGGTGAATTGCACTGGCCGAAAATATCGCCCGGTTAAGCCGTTCCAGATTTCTTATTGTGGGGCTTTTTTTAAGTCACGAGTCTATGTCAAGGAGCCTTAGACTGTAAAAGTCTTCAAAGAGAATAACCGAAAGGAAAACCGCAACCTATCGCCGGAAGTTCCAGCAAGAGGGATGTTAAATATCGTATGGTCATCAATTTTTGGCAACGACCACTTGGGCGTTCTTTTTTTCTATAATAAAAAAAATCTAGACTTTAAATAGACCCAATCCAAAAGCAAAACAAAAGTTTTTTATTAAAAAAAAGTTGCATTCAAAGAAACATAGGTTGGCAATTTTATGTTGCCTAATATTAGCCGAGTTTTGTGAATCGATATAATTTGAATGCTTTTCACCCTAATTTCATTTAACTTCGTTATTTATAGCCCTTAAGCTTATCTTAGCATAGAAAACAAAAGACTTTAAATAATTTTGTGTTACTAACCCATTGATGGGCAAGAAATATGCTACGATATTTTCGATTGCATTTGGAACATTCGCTTTAAATAAATAATAACAAACCAACAGCATAGTGAAAACTTTTTAATGGTTTTCTGATTGTAGTAGAAAATAGTACGAGCAAGTATAGGAAAAGTAAGTTCAAATAACATATTTCTTACTATACACTCAAAAAAATATTACAGTAACTGATTGTGGGTTATTAAATTCGTTTTAAGTACTGTTAAAATTGAATATAAATATAGTTATTTTACGAATAATTTTATTTTTAACTTTTTTGTTTGTTATTCAAAAAACAAACTATCAAAAAATAATGCTTTTTCGTACTTATTTTATTAAGTACAGTATTATTCGGATATAAGAACATCTCATATAAGAACAAAACGCTTATAAGAAACATTTTCAAAAACACCATGTCTTTTCTGCGATTTTTCTAACAAAAAAGGTTTCATATAAGAAAAACGCTTATAAGAAAAAAACTGATAAAAGAACATTTTTCTTAAACACCAAAATCACAAAATGTATAGAAAAATAATTTATATAAGAAACTTTCAACGGCAATACAGAATTTATGTAGTTTGCATGGACAACTCTGTTTTCTGACAGCTTTACAACAAGAACAAAGTTTTTTTTACTTTTAAGCGTTACTCGCTTTTTCGCAGCATACGCAGCTGTCAAAAAAGTAGAATCTGTGTAGTTATACGTAGTAAGTTACATGCACAAAAGCTTAGATGCCTTGAGGCGAAAATTAGGTTTACTTTCTACTTTTGTAAGCGCCACAAGCAGCGTTCGAAAAAATCAGCTGATTTAAATATGAAAGTCTTATGGCCAAAGCTACTTATATAAGAAATAAGTTTCTTATATAAAATAGCTGTATATAAGAAAAAAACTCTTATAAGAAACTTTTTTCCTGGATTTCTTAAGTTTCTTATATCCGATAAATACTGTAGTTTGATTTTTGTCGGTTAAACTTTATTTTTTAAACGTAAAAACTATTAACTTTTACGGAATATGCTGTTTAATAAATAAAAAATTTAAAAATGAATGTAAAATTCATTTATTTTACGTTTAAAATGAATTTTATTTTGAATTTAACTACATAATATTTTGAGTGTAACAATCCAAGAGTTATGTCTTTTAACAGTTGTGGAAAATATGTAAATAAACAACTGCACTGTTGTTTAACTCCATGTGGATCTTAACCACTGGATGACGAATATTTAAGAAAAATGCTAGCAGCATCTTGCAAGTATGTAACAACAGCACCTGGGAATAGACCTCCCTCAGGCCGAACTCACCCATAATTGGCGAAAAATCAGCCCTTTAGAGGGATTTTCAGGATATCTCATTCGACGATTTTTGGTTGTAAGCCACAACCAACACGTTATCCCCGAAATCATCTTTACAACGCGAAAGTGAACTTTTTGCAAGGACAGTCTTCCTAAAATAAAGAAAGTATTTCCCACCGGAAGCATAATAACGAAGGTCTCAACAAATAGTCAGTCCAGCAACGTGTCAACGGGGCTGCTGGCTCCCGTGGTACCAGATACTGTGAGCGTCAAAATAAAGTGTACAGCTTGTTTTCGAATATAAAAAGAGTTATGTTAGTTATAAGAAGTTAAATTTCTACTTTGCCAAGTTTGGTCAGACTTCAAGCTTGCTGTCATCTGCGGAAAATGCGTTGCTCCAAAAAGTAACAAAAGCAAGTTGGACAAAAAAACGTGATAAAAGGTAGAAATAAGAAATTCAAAGGAAAAAATTTAGTCTCTAAAGTGAAGCGTGATAGGGTTAGCTTTTGTAAAACGTCCTAAAACAGATGGATCAGCCCAATAGTAACTCGATATCAACTCAAGTAAACATCTGGAAACATTTGGACAGACAAATTAAAAAAAAACATTAGCAGTAGAAGAGTAGCCAAAATTGTCTACTGAGCTAACTTTAAAATGGATGGAATTGATGCCAAAGAGACTAGAAGCTGTCCTAGAAGCAAAAAGAAATCAATCAAAGAATTAGCCACTTCACTTTTCTTAGTATTTTAAAACTGTACACTTTTGTTGACGCGTTTAAAAAGGAGTTTTTTTATTGTACTGTTGTTGTTTTTGAAGTATTTCAAATTTTTAATTGTAATAACATTGTCCAAAGTTTTGTAAATGATAATAAACTTCTAAAAATTTGAATTCTTTTTTGCTAAAATAACACTTTTTATATTGGAAAACCAGTTGTACACTTTATTTTGACACTGACAGTAGGATCTTTGATCAGCCGCGATCGCAAGATATCGAGTAGATGTACTGGGATCTGTCAATTTAGGACCTTTGCTAGGTATTGACTGCACCTGATTTCCGCAGAAGATGTAACACCAGAAGGTGACAGCTGCGTTAGGTATTTTTCTCTCTATTTCCGTTTTTGTTATTTTCTGTTGTTCATCTGCCGTCGTAAGGGCAAGCAGTATATTGCTGCCTCTGATGGCGGTCGAGAAATTGGAAATGTGCGCATCACTGGTTTAAACTTGATTTAAGGCCGTGTTCTCAGTTTAGAGTATGTCCCTAAAATTCGGAATTTAATTTAATAAATTTAAAGAAGATTTTGAGAATTTTCTCTTTACAATTATTTCTCTTCTGTAATTTGTATGTATTTTATTATTCTTAACACTTAATTCAATTTTAAAAGGCAAAACTTTAATTTTATTAAGTGAATTAAAGTATTCTAGGTAAAACAGTAAATGAAAAAG
Source organism: Pollenia angustigena (assembly GCA_930367215.1). NCBI lineage: Eukaryota > Metazoa > Arthropoda > Insecta > Diptera > Polleniidae > Pollenia > Pollenia angustigena. Next base: position 254,250,629 of record OV884057.1, read on the forward strand.
TACATTTCGTTACCTAAAACGCTTAAAGCCCTAACTAACCAAAAATAAAAATCGAATTTTCATTTTAACTGATGTATCAACACAAATATCTACAAAAAGATTTGGATTCTTTCGACTTAAATTAGCGATTTTATTAACAAAATTCAAAGAAATATATGATAAAACAATTTTTAATCAAGTTTTTACTAAATGATGATTCTTTATTTATAAATTTTTATTTAAATGAACTGAAATTATTAAAAAAATTGCTCTTAAATGCAACATCTTCTGTAAATCCACTATTGCTTTTGAACTTTCTTCGTTTCAAGTCTAGGTGGCCGAATTTTTAACACAAAAATCGTTTTAAATTTTGTAGAGCTAAAAATGTGTCATAAGTTAGTCCCCAGTAAAAACTTCGAATACAAAATAATGTGTTAAGTAATCAGAAAAACTTATAAGCACTACTTACAATTCTACTGAAAGAACCAATGAATTCTACAAGTCATTATTTTTTTTTACCTACAAACATTCAGAAATAAGTAGTTATAGAAGTTGTTATAAAAGCAGTTACATAAGAAAGCTACTAAATAATGAGTGAGAGAAGCTATTTATTTTGAAAAAGTAAGCGAAGTTTTTACTGGGTCTTTAGTTTTAAGCCTTATTTTGTTATTGTCTAAATCTCGCTAGTAATCTATAAAGATGATTAAGTAAATTAAAGGAATAGTTCACTATGAGAAAATACGCTACGGCAAAATTATGAAATTTTAGCTAAGCGATTAGATTAATAGAATACCAATTTAGAGTCATCGGCAAAAATAAAATAAACCTTTTCGACTTCTTTATTGCACTTTAATAAAATTAAATAAGCACAACACTTTAATGTATAACACTTATTATTAAGAACTTAGTCACTTTAACAACCGAAATTAACAGCTTTTATTTACAACTCACTATTGTAATCAACACACTTCAATGTTTATAGTAAACTTGACAAAGTCTGAACTAATACTGAAACTTGATGCTAGCCGCCGCATGTATTTATACTGTAATTCAGCCATCTAGAACATTCGAAATGTTTCTCAAAGGTTCGAGGCTTTACTATTCACCACTATATCGTCTATTATGATTTATGGCGGCACTTATGTTTACATATTTTCACCACTTATACTAAAGCTTTTTTAACGGTCATTTCTAGTTCTTTCTGCACATTGGGATTGAAGTGTACTAAATTATAACAATTTTTAATAACAATGATAACTAATAAAATTACTTATGAATACAAAACAACTAATAAATACAAGATAAATAACAACTATAACTAATTCTTAACCAATAATTACAACTAATTCTTAACTAAAGTTACTTTCGTAACAATATGCACTTACGCATGTTATTAGGGGCAATGGAGAAAATGTCGTGCTTGCACATACTCGCATTATTCTGTCATATATCAGTATGTTACTCAATTCATTAGAGTAAAGAAAATTGAATAAATACTTCGTTTTAAATCTTAAAAAGGCAATTTACACTTTTCCCTTAACGAAAACAATGACAACACTATAAATCATTTCATAAAGTGTTTGTAAATTCAATAAAATAAAACCAACAGAAATAAATATTTCACTATGCGCGCAGGCAATTTTATTCACTACCCTCCTTCTGGCAACTATTCGGTAAAGACATTAAAATGTAGCAAAATTACAGATACAAAGAAAAAAGAAAAAAATACTTTGTAAAGTGATTTATAGTCTGTAACTTTATTAAATGGCGCTTATTAATGCAAGAATCATCTTGTAAATATTCTTGAATTTCCATTTAAAAATCTAAAAATCCTGAACCCCAACTAAAATGCGTTATACGCTGCTTGAAAATTCAATGCCAAAAGTTAAAAATAGATATTTTAATGAGACCATATTTTAATTTTCAATGTTTAAGTACTAAATTAAGTAACAAGTTTTGTTTAAAACTATACAAAATCAACAACAACAACAACAACAAACGAATTTAAACATTAAATGCATGTGCACTTTGGCAGCAATAAATGTTTAATTACTTACAACTTAAAACAGAAAACAAACAAAATAATAAAAAAAATTATTAATGTCACTTTAATAAAATAAAGCATTATTTTGTTGGAAAACTCGTTTACAAAAGAAACTGGGAAAAAGGCAAAAATAAACACAATTTCACAAATTGCGACAAAGTAATAATCATAAAATAAATGTTAAAAACTTTTATTTATTCAGTCGTTTAATATCCAACAATCCCAGTTATTGTATTTAGAAACATATTCTACTTTTGCGTCATCAAATTTCATGTACACTGTTAATACATTTAAACATTTAATACTATTAAACACTTGTTGTTTTTGCAACAAAACACCATTCAAACTTCCAATAACCCTCAATTGGCAAACAAAAATGAGAGAAGAAAAAAATGCTGAAAAAATAGAATTGAAAACAATCATCACCATTTCTAAATAAAAATTAATAATAACACACCAACAACAAAATACAAACAGCAAAAATACCAAAAAGTCCTTTTTTGCTGCTAACACAACACACACACATACAGCTTTTATTAGAGTATAGAAGTGATATCATCACCATCATCATTGCAAGCTGTGTGTTTGTTTCAATTGGATTTAAAAATATCAAAACCAAAAAGAACAAACACCCAAAATTGCTTTTATTCAATAAGTACCCAGAGAGCGTGTGTGCGTGTATGTCGAGTACTCACACTTGTTGTTGTTGTTGAATAAAAGTTTATATTGGATATTGGCCCATTCCTCGTGTTTGGCAACATAAAAGTGTTACTCCAGGGATGCATTAAATGCCACACAGACACACTCCAGAAAATCAAGAAAAGCCAAAAAGGACAACATCCAAAAAAATATAACAACTAAATGTTCAAAAGGGGAACAATTTAGTGAATAATGCATAATTGTGATTTCATAAGATGGTTTTACCTCTTTTATGAAATATGCATTCATAAAAAGTCTAGCAATTGTTCGTTTTTATTTAAAGAATTCTTGAACCAATTACTGTAAAATAAAAAACAGTATTAATTACTGATTAATAATTTCATTGAATTTTATAAATAATTTTGTCAAGTAATCCAAAATAAATCGAAATGTTATTGCAATAACAAAAAAACTTCACATCCAATTACTTTTTTTACTACAACTGAATCTTTCAATTCATTATACAAGAAATTTAATCGTTTAAAAAAAAAATTACAAGTAATAAAAATTTTTAACTAACCGTTTCGTTAAAAAATATTCGGTGAAATAGTTAAGAAATCTTTTAGATGTTTCCTTCAAAGAAAAAATTATTATTAGTTTTCTTTCAATTAAAAAATTATTTAAAAAGTATTTAAATTTAATTAAAGTGATAATTGAATCAATATTTTTTTTTTTTTTTTGCTGAATGAAACTTAAAAATACAATTTTGATTTAATTATTATTTTAGTTGTTTTGAAATAAATTTTGAATTAAAATAATAATTAAATAACAAAAAATTATTTCGTTTAAAATAAAAAAATTTAAACTTGCAAAATTGTTGTTGGAAATTGTCAAAATCAATCAGCACATTGTTTGAAACGTCAAAGTTCTTGGAACATTTTTTTAATTAAAATTAAAAATATCATTTATTGAAAAAAAAAAAAAATATTCAAATATTAAATTTTTAAAATTTTTAGTAATCAATATAATCATTTTGGTAATTGGTGCAAAATCAACAAATGGGTTGCTTGATTCTATGAATTTGGTGATTAGACACAATTTTTAATTTTTTCTGTGTTTCAATCATAAAAGTAATTTAAGCAATAATTAAAATAAGAATTGGTTTTGTTTAAGTTTTAAATAGTAAGAAAGAATTTTCATAATTTATTCTGATTCCAAAAACAACATATTTAATTTTTTAAAACAAATCAAAAAGTTTGATGAAAGTTTTTAATTACAATACAAAAATCGTTTCATCTTTCCTTTTTTAAAATAATTTAATGAAAATTTAATTGGATAAGTGTTCATCAAAAATTTTCAAAATCGTTTATTTAAAATCTTAATGCCTGTTTTTTCAAATAAAATGAAAATTTTCTCTTGGGAATTTATATGGAAACAACAATAAAAATCTCATTTTTTTTTTTTTTTTTTTTTTTTTTTTTAATAAATTCTTTAACCTTTAGGGTTTTCAGATAAATTTTTTTTATAGAAACAAATGATCCATTTAGCTGAAACTTCTTGAGAACTCCAAACTATTAATAAATTTTATATTATCATTATTTTTAAGCATAACAATAATTTCAAAAGGGCGTGGTGGACCAATTTTCATTGTACACCCTTAACGGTATGGCAAGGTACCCGGGTACCTTCATACATTTAATATCAAAAAACGATTTTTGCAAGTATAGTTTTAGTGAAAGCTACTAAAATCCAATTAAAGAAAGTAGTTATAAATATTTTCGATTAAAACTTTTATTTGGTAAAAGAATTGCATGCAAACAAAATAAAATTATTAAATCCTCCACCACAATTAGTTGTGAAGAGGGTATATTAAGTTTGTCATTCCGTGTGAAACTTTTTTATTATTCATCTCAGAATAATATATATATATATATATATATATATTCTGGGTTCTTGATTAATTTTAAGTCGATTTATCCATGTCCGTCTGTCTGTCCGTCTGTTGAAAACACGCTCACTTTCGAAAAACTCAAAAGAAATAAACAAACTTGGTGTCAAATTGCTTGTCGTTATCCTAAGCAGTTTGGGATTGAAATCCAGCAAAATCGGTTCGGTAGGATCAGAGCTGTGAATCAAAATGTGGAACCACCACCTAAAAAAAATTGATAATTTTGTTACAAAAACTAACATAAATGGTGGAAAAATGCACAGAATGATATAAGATTTCGCAACAGTTCGTCTTATTTAACTAGAAATTACGCTGTAAAATTTCTTGAAGATCCGTCCATGATTTACCCTAGGCCCCATATAAACCCTACTCCCGGAAAACAGTATAGTAAGCCTAAAACCCTAACTAACAATGTTATCATAACAACTTTTGGCACGTCACAGTTAAATAGGACTAGAAATATAACTATTAAGTTTCGTGAAGATCGGTCCATAATTTACCATAGGCCCCATATAAAACCTACTTCCGGAAAACAGTTAAGTACGCCTAAATCCGTGAAAAATAATGCTATCATAACAAAATTTGGTACATCAAAATTTTTTGGAACTAAAAATAAGACTGTGAAATTTCGTGAAGATCGGTCCATAATTTACCATAGGCCCCATATAAACCTTACTCCCGGAAAACAGCTTAGTATGCCTAAAAACGTAAAAAAGAATGCTATCATAACAAAATTTGGTACATCACAGTTTTATTGAACGAGAAATAAGACTTTAAAATTTTGTAAAGAACGGTCCATCATTTACCATAGGCCCCATATAAACCTTACTCCCGGAAAACAGCTTAGTAAACCTAAATCCGTAAAAAATAATGCTATCATAACAAAATTTGGAACATAAAAGTTTTACAGGACTAGAAATAAGACTGTGAAATTTCGTGAAGATCAGTTCATAATTTACCCTAGGCCCCATATAAACCTTACTCCCTGAAATTTACTGCAAACGCTTAAACTAATTGCATCGCTGTATTGAAATTTATGTTTTTTAATACCAGAAATCGTTCTGCAGAATTTGGGATGATTGGTTCATAGCTTACCATGGCTTTTATATAATTTGTTCTCTTGAAAATCATTTAAGTTCAGCTTAAACTGAAATTCTACTCAAACTTTTTAAAATTGATTCTGATTGTCGATCAATAATTTTATATAGGTCTAAGCCGCAACAAATTTTAATGCAGATGTCTGTTTTTACAAAGATTATAATAATAAATAGACATCATACAGATATTAGTTCTAAAACATTCGAAGTGTCGGTGGAGGGTATCAAAGATTCGGCACAGCCGAATATAGCACTCTAACTTGTTTTTTTTTTTTCATATATATTTTCAAAAATAAAAAAAAAACAACCAGAAATGAACACTTAGCTGCATATTGGACAATTTGTTGAATGCCTATTATAAATCGGCTTAAAGCATCTAGTGCAAGCTTAACGTGTTTTTCTTCGCTTCATATGTAGTTGCGAGCACACGTCGTGACAACTCCCTACTACGGTAGTACGGCCGCTCTTAATATTTTTTGCGTACCAGAAAAGTTTGACTTCAAAATCTTTCCCAAGCACACTCTGTATTATAGATTTGACATATGATTGGGAGCTAAGGAAAAAAGTGCCAGTAGTTACATTTCTTCCTGAGCTTTTTGTATTTCGCCTATACTTTCCATGTAGAGTTTAATGCATCGTAAGCCAAAGAAGGTTTCTAACTATGATGAAAATTCACATTCATCATTGTCCAAATATCCAACAAATAGAGTAGCAGCTTTACCAGTTTCCGCTCGTTATAAACGGGTTTCATCATTTTCAAAACGTATGCACTGTAACATAATTTTGAATCTGCAGCTAGACATTGCTGCCGAAAAAACGGTAAGTGAGTATGTTTCCGCAACTCTGTTATGTGTTCTCTATTTCACTTGTGGACGCCAGCATCTAATTCTTCTACACGAAATGGGTCTGCCTTTGTTTGTGTTGAAGTAGTTTAATATTTTCTTCTCTTTATGGTTACATTATTGCAATACTGAAAATGAACATCTATTGTAAGTCTCAGAGTTATTTTCTGTAATGATGCACATATTTTCGGCAAAAAAAATGTTCTTACAAATATTTTGTAAGAACAAACAGCGGCAAATAAAAAGCTTTAAAATAAAAATTATTGAATAAAATTGAAAAAATTGACAAAATTAAATAAGTTTTTAATGACGAAAAAACTTATTTATGTAAAAATTTTTCCTGTGTTCTCTTTTTAGCAAAGAGTTGCGCGGTAAATTGGATTCAAGATGTTACAAAATACATTTTTCTTAAGTAAATGGGTAATTTCTATGAGCCTATGTTACGAATTATGAATTGCAAGCATGGCGTATCTATATAAATAGATACATTTTTGAGAGTGTACCAGTTTGGGGTTAGTGGACAATCAGAGACCCGCCAAAATAAAATTATATAATGAATTTAAGATTTATATAAAACATATTAGTGCTAAATAATTTACCGACATAGACATCTTTATGAGATTTTTTTCGTCTTGAAGTAATTGCAGCAAGTGACCTAGAACCAATTCTCGGCCTACCAAGACAAAATTTTGACACGACATACAAGCTTTTATAGAAATTATTGCCAAAACTGACATTTATAAGATTATTATGACATTAAACGCTATTTTGCTATAAAAATCGCCAGTTGTATATTGCAGACTTCTACTAATGATTTTTAGTGTATTCGTTAGGACACATAATTTTTAATTCTTCTTAAATCTACGTTACCAAAATGCCTCTTACAGACCTAATAAATGTTCCAAAGACTTAATGTTTTTAAAATATCCTTAAGTTCTTCCCTTTTACTGCAACTTTTCTGCCCAATCAATAAAATCTGTAATTAAAAGTTTAATTTGGAACTTAAAACTGATTACAAAATAAAATCTTTTGCATTTGAATTTTAAATATATGCGGTTTAACAGACACAGAATATTAAAACTTTTCCTAATGCGACAATGTTAAGTACTTTGAGAAAAGAAACAAACAAAAAAAAATCAGCATCGAAAGGTCTGGCGAAGTTGAAGAGAAAACATGGTATAAAACATTTATTATCGCAATTGCGTATAGAAAACTTTTAATACCAAAACCACATTAAAATTTTACACAGATACGAAAAACACCAACACTTTTAAGCAAACAAGCACAATCACAAACATTGAAACTTTAAACTTAAAAAGGCTAAATAAAAAATTCACAGAGAAGCAGAAAACTTTAAAATGAAAACGCATTACAAAGTAAAAGTGGTTGAAGTGGAATATAAAAGAAGAGAGTTTGTGGCATTGGTAATAAAATTCAAACACACAGATACAGACACGCATTAACTAATGCTACAACACTTATCCTTGGAACATAAAACAAGCAACAACAAATAAAACGGAAATTAAACTTGTTTTCCTGAGATTTTATAGCATCCTTAAAAAAAGAAACGAAAGAAAAAACATCTTGTTAACACTATTAACTCGATACATTTAGATTCTAAATTTAGAGAAGTAGCAAGGAAAGTATACATGATTTTTAGAGTGAGGACGAACAAGGAAGTGAACCATTATGCCAATGAAAAGAAAAGTTTAACCGTTATCTTTGAATTATTGATGGCAACTAACAGATGTTACAGTTCTCAAAATGTCACAGAAAAAAAGAAAGCAAAAAGTAGCAAAAAAAAATTAATGTTTTGTTTTTTTCTTTTTTCTTAATAGAACGAGTCAATTTCAAGACATTACCAAGTTTAAGTTACCAATTGATTTTGTAATATGAGTCCTGATGAGACTGCAAGCATACTTGAAAAACACACCCACACCCAAATACTTTTTGCTACACTGTCTTAAGTATTTTTATAAACAAGAAAAACTCTCTGGTTTTATGTGAGAAGAAGTTGTTTAAAAGTTTTCAAGTATGAGTAAGTATAAGTATAAGTGTTGCGGATAGGGATATGAAAGTTTTATGTTGTTGTTATACAATGTGTTGCATTTAAGACACGTGTCTAAATGCACGTGTTGCATATTAGCACTTTTGTTGCAGATGAGGGTTTAGTGCTTTTGTCGAAAAATAAATATATTTCATTTACAAAACAGCATTAAGGATAATTGATTCTTTTCATTAAAAGTTTTTTTTTTAATTTTGCTCATTTCCTAGTGACCAATGTAATCGAACATCAAATAAAAGACTTTTATGGGGGCAGTTAAAGAGATCGAATATCCTCACGAGTATAATCCATATATATAAAAACGTCTGTGCCGTGCATGTGCCCTCAAACTCAAGAACCGCTGGACCGATTGACAACAAAATTGGACAATAAATTATTTTGAGCCTGGTTTCTCTTAAGTTAAATTCCGCTAGGTGGCGCTGTTGTCGTGATATTTGAATTTTTTTTTTATTTATTTTACGAATTGCCTGAAATTCACAAAATTTATTTATTAAGCAAAAACAAGTTTCCTGATGAAATTTTGACCCGGTAGATAGAAAATCCCGAGCAGCAAACAGCTAGTTTGTTCGACTTTAAGACCACTTAATTTCGATTAATAGAACATGCCCGATTAAGTGTTAAACCTTAAGTGCGGTATTCGCTACAGTCCGCGTATCTTTCAAACATGGTGGTTTGAGTCTTTAACAAATTATATAGAATTTTTATGATGATCCTCATTTTACAGATTAATTCTAAAGCTGAATTCCAAACCATGCGTTTTCGCCTCCACGCAGCGCATGCTTTTATAACCTTACTTGCCTTCTACGTTTCAAGTTACATGCAACGCTTTTTATGCAGCAGCAGCACAAGTAAAAATAAAATTTAAGTTGTCAAAATCAGCTGATTTGTTCGAACGCTGCTTGTGACGCTTACAAAAGTAAAAAGTAAACCTACTTTTCGCCTCAAGGCATCTACGCTTTTGTGCATGTAACTTAATACGTATAACTACACAGATTAAATTGTTTTGACAGCTGCGTATGCTGCGAAAAAGCGAGTAACGCGTGGTGTGTACCTGTGTGTAGCTTCACTTAAGCGGCCCATACACTTGCAATATTATTGTATATGATATCCGCCATATTATTTCCATTTTGTGCTATATTATGCAATAAGTCGCACAATAGTTTCATTCATTCAATAAAAAAATGAACATAACCTAAAGGAATAACATAAACAGCATTGTACAATGTTGCAAACACATTTCACTTTCTTTTCGTTGTGCAATAAAAATTAAAAGTCTTTTGATTTTTGCCAATATATTGTGTCACCTTCGAATATCAAATACACATTGGCGATATAATTGTACAATGCGTGAAATTGAACAATTTTATTGCAAGTGTATGAGCCGCTTTAGTTATTGAACAAAAAAGTGTTACAACAACAAATGTTTTTATTATCATAAAAAGAAGTAATTTTTACATCAAATCATTACTGGCAATAAAAAAATTTATCATTTATGCAACCCGCAGCGCAAGAAATCGTATGTGAACCCAACCAACCAGCGCACTATGGCTGAAAAAGAGTCAACATTTTACAGCATTTTGTAAATACAAACTATATAAATATGCCAAGAACTGAGAAGAGTCCATCTAAATTTTTATGAATGCAAAAAAGCTGAGAAAACTCTTCGTGGGTTCGTAAGAAATCTTAATTAAAGTACATGATTGAAGTACGAATTCACGAATTAATGTCAAACCATCGATTTATGTCAGTTGAGTCTGCCATTAATCTGAAAAGAAATCGTATTGAATAAATAGAAAAGTGCTTTACATCCGGTCTTCACGAGCCATGAAATGATGTTAAGAAATTATGAGATTTTAAGGCATATTGTTAAACAATGCTGTTAAAATACTGACATCAGTAGTCCACACCTAAAACTCACACTCAAGACCAGGGGCCTAATTCTGGCAGTCGTGATCGAATATTTTTTCGATTCAGTCGATACTGAACGAATCAAAATTATTTTTTCAGTGTTGTGAAAACTCAAACAATTTCGATTCATTCTGTATCGACAGAAATAATTAGAAATAAAATTGCTTTCGAATCATAAAATTATTCGACCATGACTGCCATAATTGGCCCCCTGATGTTTTAATCACAATTTCTCTTTTTGTAGCTCTTACAGCAAAAAGAAACATTTTACTTATTAACTTTATCGAAGTTTTTTTACTGCATACAGGGTGACAAAGAAGCACATTTTCAATTAATGACTACTTCAACAACCAAGGCTGCAGGATTTGGGCTACGACGAATACAAGAGCAGTTTATCAAAAACAATTACGGCCACTCAAGTTTACCGTTTGGTGCACTATATCATCAAACAACATTAGGGTTTTTCAATACCTGTCGACCTTGGTGCATATCGATAGATGTTGGAAAAATTGGCAAGACCAGCTGTTGTAACCCACCCGGTTTTGTGGTTTCAACAAAATGGAGCTGAAGGGCATACTGCAGGTGACTTAATGGCTTTGGTAAATCACATTCGGCAAACGAATTATATCGCGCATTAGCGATTTTTGCTGTCCTCCACGTTAACCGGATTTAACAGTTACTGACAGTTTTCTTTGGGGTTCTTTAAATATAGAGTGTATTGGCACGAAATTAGATGGACGAATTTTGACAGAAAACAATCCCAAATCACAAAGCGGGTTATTTATTAATCAAACAACAGTTCATCAATGCGTATCCAATGCATTTGCAAACACTATTAACTACATACTAAAATGCTGCTCTACAGAGATGTTTCGGTCCGGATTGATCTTGTTCCATTGCAAGGTTTCCTAATTGAAAAGGTGCCGACTATTTCAAAATTTCATATTTTGCAGTTCCTCGTTCCGCATTTTCCATTCGTTAGATCAAAACGGCATGTGTTTCGTTCACTTATATACACTTAGAACAAGGTAAATTGTTTGCATAGATCAGAGTTGCCAACTTTCATGTATATTTTGTCTTGACATATTCAAACTTAAAAAAATGAAGTAATTTGGGATTTTATAATTAAAAGAAATATAAAGGTAATGCTTAGTGACATGATTGAAGAAATTTTTATTGTACAGGTACAATAATATCGCAGATCTTTATGTCATACTAGAAGGTGACACAATATATTGTAAAAAATCAATAGTCTCTTGATTTTAACTGCACAATGAAGAATAGTGTGTATTGTATATGTTACAGTGCTCAGTATAATATTTATTTTTTCACTGTGTAATCAATTGTCCCATACAAATCTTTTTTGTTGACGTTTTTTCGAGTGACAGAGATGTTTTCTCGTACCTCGTTTTTTCATTGATCAAAGCAAAAAAAAAACAGGAACGATGAACGATAGGAACGAACTAGTTCCTTTAATTGGATTGGATTGGTCGGACCGATTTCACAAAATGAACGATTTTGCCCAACTCTGCTGCTAAATATATATATAAAAAAATACAGGGTCTAAAACTTAAGAGCCAGCAGTTTCGTAGGCCATTTTTGTTCTAATACTTTCAACAATATCAACACTTTAACAGAGATCTCATCAATATACGATTTATATATTTTTTTAAATAATGAAACAAGTCTTAAATATAATTAAACATTTACAACCGTATTCAAAACGAAAATGTTTGTACCTGATTATCCTCCGCTCATCGAGTGAGCTACTAAAATGTAAATTAAGCTTAATCACCATTTAGTCATGAGTTTATTCAAAACACTTTTTATTCGACCGATTAAGAAAAATTTTTACATCTCTGTTTTAGTTAAATTCAATTGACAGCAGTTAACTAGGAGATACAAAGTCTTTGATCATTCGATAATCATACACTGAAAGAATTTTCTTCCCAATACTAACGAATTTTGACAGTAATCCCATGAAAAATTGCATTATAAAGGAACCTATGCAGTGCTTCGTTGGATCAATGAAACCTGTTTCATTAAAAGGACTTAATGAAACATTACATTAGATCCATGAATATTATTCATTGGATGAATACTTTCAATAAAGTAAAATAAAAAATTTTTTATATTTTTTTTAATTATTTTTTTTTCTTTTTTCTTATTTTATTTTACTTTATTTTATTTTTTATTTTTTTTCTGTCTCTGGCGGGATTCGAACATGCAACCTCGGTGCTGATAGACTAGCTCACTACCAGCTAGTCTACCGGGGCAGTGTAGTTTTTGTATAAAAAAACTATGTTTTTTTCTCAATTAAGGGCGTAAATATGAGATTAAATTGTCCATAATAACAATAACAACGTTGATTGAAAGTGGATTGAAAGTTTTTGTTTCATTACTAGACCTTTTTATTGTCATAATGAAAATTTAAATTTATGAAGGCAATTATTGAAATATGTTGCTTTTATAAAAAAAATTTTTGATTTCATAAATTTAATGGCATACATGTAACATTAGATGTATGAAATTATTAAATCTCACATTTTTTAAATAACAATTAAACATTTTTTTAATGAAACTATAATTTTGTATTAAGTTATGAATATAGTTATGTTTGTTTATTGTTTTTTTGTGTTCCCAATTAAAATTTTTTGTTTTACTTGGACAAACTTAAGTTTTCATATATCCAATGAAAATTTTTAACGTAATTACGAAATCTAATGAAGCGATTTTAACGAAAATACTTCATCAAACCTATGAAATTCCATTTAGACAATGAAAAATTTTATTTACCGAAGGAAAACTTTTTTATGAAAATCATTCATTAAATATATGAAGCATTTTTCTTTCAGTGTAGTTTATTTAAAAGTGGTTTTGAATAAGAAATCCTTGATCAGGAGATATGTAGTAACTAAATTTTTGTTTTGAATACGGGTGTTTTTTGTCATGGCATATTATTAACTTGACAACACAATTGCACTCTGAGCATTACATAGAACTTTTTTTCGTGGGAAACTAACAACTCGTGCAGCCGATTTTGACAATTTATTAACCTTTTCGAGGGAACACAATATTTATAATCGTACACGAAAAAGATAATTTCCTTAATACGGCTTTGAGAATTGCCTCGTTCTTAATGAACACAAAAATAATATAACGATTTTATTTATTTCTTTTTTTTAAATTTTTTTGTAAAAACTTCTTATCGTATTCTTTTATAACTAATAAATTTCTAATAATTACAACATTTTTATTGTGGCTCTTTCTAATCTTTAACTTGAAAATTCATAATTTAATAAACAGCTTAATCCCTTTACAACAAAAAAAAAATTAAATAAATAATCCAAATGTTAAAACTAAAATAAAACAACACAAAAATTAGTCACATGAACTTATCAAATCTAGAGTATTTAACAAAATATTTGTCATTCGATTTTCTTTATGGAAGGAAAGGTCATGTGTTTACATACAAAATAAACACTCGCTACGATTTAAAACAAAACAAACACAAATCACCAAAAACGTTCACTTTTAATTGTCATACAAGATTTTTTAATTCGAAACAAAAGAAATTTCGTAGACCCTTCAAAGACTCAACTCGCATTAGAAATTATGTTGATATTAAACATCTGTGATGCCATAAATTCGATTTTAAAAACAAATCAATTCATCTTCCATGCAACCGAACACGATATTTAAGACTGCAAGAATGTACAAAAGGATAACAAAATAGTCTCTCTCCCTTCGCTATACATAATTAAATTAATTATAGATGGTGAATGCATTTGCCAGAGGAAAACGACTAGAAGAGAAACTCTCATCTCAATCTTTTAAACTCCGTACGTGTGGAGTTACAACAGCAACGTAAGCACATTTCTTCTTACGTGAACACCCTGCAAATAATGCGACTAGTCCATACACACATGTAAAATGTAGCCACCCTGCAAATAATGCGACTAGTCCATACACGCATGTAAAATGTAGCCCCCCTGCAACTAATGCGACTAGTCCATACACGCATGTAAAATGTAGCCCATAAGGGACTGGGACTAGTCCAAAGGTAACCCCAATGTATGGAACAAACAAGGTCTATTTAACATTACGATGTCGTAGGGCTGAACCATATACCCTAGCTTTGCATTACAAAGGAGTAGCCTTAAAACTACTCCATTGTATACTCCAGAGGATTAGCTCTCTAAAAAGGAAAACATGTCGTTGGAAAACGAAGACATGGCGTTTCACTGCAAACTCTTTTTAACAATGACATGGTCCATGCTTGCATTACCATTGGAACAGTCCTGGGAGTAGTCAATTTGATCAAAATGGAGCAGGTTATCCAATATTATTTGCAGGGCAATGATATATTAATGTTTGTTTTCTCTCTCCTTCCGTTCCAGTCATTTTCTAAAGCAAGTGCCTCTTAAAAATGCGTAAGTGCACTTTGCCCATCACTGTATTCCTATCCAAATGCATTTAATGCACTCGAAATCTGTATCTACCAGTTTGTGTGTATATCTGTTTTAGATATTTTTCTTCAGCCTTGAAAATTCTTGAACTCCTCTTTGTATGTTGTTTAAAAAATACTTGTGAATTAAGAATTTTAATTTTGAAAACAGACATTTATGTATTTAATTTGGTTTGTTTTTATTTTCTATCGGATTAAATTGTTATAAAATGATTTAAAAACGATTTATTAATATTTGTTGTAGAGCGAGTGTAATATTTTGAAGGAAAACATTTATTATAAGTGAGTCCTGAGGTATTTTTTGTGTGTTGATTTTTAGTTTTCTGGGAAAATTAAACAGCTGCATGCATTTAAATGTTGCAATACCTCTGACGGGGTCTTAGTTTTAAGGTAGCGATTAATTTTTAAAATAGAGATAAGAAAAATGTTCGAAGTGTATTTAAGTTGTAATATTTAGTAGACACCTTTAATTCCACTTAATACGCTTACTTTTTACACAATATCTATTTGTTTTTTTAACTTTTGGCTAAATGATCAGATAATTTTGTAAAATTGTACAAAGTGAAATGTTTGTTTAGTCATAAATTTCCTAATCCACAAGTGGGTGAGAACGTCAAACAAAATTTGTTGAGTGGGGCTAACAAGACCAGACCTTCACTTAATAAAGTTATTTTTCTGTTATTTCAGGAATAATAAAGTCAAGAGATAATCCTAAAAAATAAATCGGCAAAAAAGATCTTGAATATGGAAAACCTCAAAAAGCTCACTATTATAGTCAATCTTAGGGGGTTCAAATCCTGTTCGATTAATCGAACAATTTTAGACGATTAAATCTTCGAATAATTTAAAATAATTTAATTTCGATTACAGGATTAATCGAAGAATTTATACCGATTAATCGAATAATAATAATGTAAAGTATTTCTGTTAAATGTATAATTTTTAACAGTTTTAAGTCAGACAAACAAACCAAATGTATGTGCCCGTAGGAATTAAAAAAAAGCAGTCGTGTTTAGTGAGTAATTTAGCTTATAATTTTGTTACATTTTTTTGAACACAATTTAATAATTAATTTCGCATAAGAAAAGACGACAAAAGAAGGTATGTTAACTCAAAGATTTATATTAATTTATTGGGTATATTCTACAAATCAAAATGAAGTGAGATTGAAATCGAACGATAGTTAAAAATTAATTACTATTTACGAAATGACCGAAGTTCTTCGTTGTTTAAGGTGTTGTTCCTGCAAATAATAGATACTTATTTTTTTCTTTTTTTTTTTTGATTTTGCTTAAAAACTAAAAATTTTTGGTGAACTATTAAAGTTATAATGCCAGGGTATCACACAATTTTTGGAACTTTAACCGCAAAACCTCGTTCGACCTAAACCTTCGTATAGGAAGGCGAGAGCTTCCAGAATCCGTCACATTGAGTTTTTTTTGGGTTCTCCACCAGACAATACATTTAAACACAGAGGTTAAAAACGATTGCATATAGTTAATGCAGAAACCGACAAAAATTGTAACTCGGTACAGTTATACGACGCCGAAACGCGGGATGACAACGCAAAACGCAACAAAAGCAGACAAACAAAAACGACCTGTTTGTCCTAAAGAAATAATGACAAAAAGCGCGAGCTTCTTCTCCACTCAGAGTGTAAATAGATACTTATGGTGTTTTTGTTCCATTTCTTACCCGCAGTTATAATTGAGTGTGAGATAATACCCTTTTTTGCATCTGCGTAAAGTACTTTTTTATGCAAGCAAGTTTTTTTTATTAAGTTTTTCCTTGTGTTTGCGTTATATTGTGATTTTTAGTTATATTGTGATGGATATAAAAACTTTTTGTTTTTCGTTTGTTTTGCTTTTATTTAATAATTGAAGCACAGCCGCGAATAACGTTGTAAACGCCACATTTTGCAAAAACAGTTTTCTTTTCAGATAACCGTTAACCTTACTCTCTTACACAGTTTAAACCAGTGTTCGAAAATAAACAGTATATTATTTAACGTTCGGCTCACACACCCAGGAACGATATCTATTTTTTTAGTGATTGTGTAGACATACACAACCCTTAATACCGCTGGTAACTATTTTCAAGAAAGAATCGAACATTATATAATATCGTTAAAAAACAGAACAATTGTAGTGATACTGTAGACAAACATTATATTTTAATGTTCTATAATGTTTTTTTCGTGTGTGTATTTTGTTTTTGTAAAAAATGTTTGGTTTTTTTTACCAGCCAAAAGGGACGAACATTAATGAGCCGAACCGAACACATTGAAGTTTGTGGATTTTCAAAAAAAAACCGAACGGAATTAAATGTTCACATCTTTTGTTGAGTTTGATAAAAACAGTAATCTTTTTGTGTTCGACAGATGACTAACAGGGAAACGTTATTTTTTTAATGATTTTCTACACAAACACTATTTGTGTTTTCCACAAATCTACCGAACCGAACATTAAGAAACGATATTTAGTGTTTATTTTTGAACACTGGTTTAAACATCAAATTAACCAAAACTATGCACCTTAACGCCTTCAAAATGGCGTACAAAGTGTCAACCAGTGGAAGAACATTGCAAGTTACAAACAAAACGATGAAACCGAAATGGTTTTGCAGTGCGGAATAATGTTTTAAAAGCCTTTTGCATTAAAGTTTTTACTATCATTATTTTTAATAATAGAAAAAAAAAACATTTTTAAATCAAATAATGCTGCCTGTCAAAAAACGTTTCTTTGCTCTCCTTAAAAATTATTATTTTGTAACTTAAAACGTTATTCGCTATTATTATTTTATTATTTTTTTTGGCGCAAAATTTTTACCAAAAGCTGACATTTATTATTTATAATCAGTGCTGTTAACGCTTATGGAATTTAAAGAAAATTTAGTGTTGAAAATTGCTACAACGTGGTGAATATCGCTTTTAGTACAAACTTTGCATTCAATATTTAACACGCTAAATACACATTAGTTCGTAGCTATTATTTTGTTCCATTGCAATTTAGGGTACGTGTAACTTGTTAAATATATTACACAAACATAATGCATTATTATTTTTTAGAAAAGAAAACACCATTAAAGAATGAAGCAGATAAAATGGAATATTTTCATGAACTTGCATTACAAGCCCGTTTTAAAAATTGCACTTCATTTTGATTTCTAGAACACGCTCGTATTTTTTAACAAAATAGTTCATCCGTTTTTCTCTTAAGAATGAGTTTGGTTTAAAAATATTTTACGAAGGATAAATCTAATAAAGCTAAATGTAACAGATGTCCGAAAATGCATTAACGTATATGTTCTTCAGCAACTTCACTAATTTACCACTTACACAGTGACTATAACATAGTACTTCCAGAAGATGCTCCACCAACAAAATCAAAGGGGATGCAAGTGGTCCAATGAATAAATATTTTAAGCAAGATGCTTCGATCGATTCTCTAGTAGAAATTATTTGCAGAAGCATAGCAGAGGATGGAATGTCCGTGAAAAGTTTCAAAAAATCCAAAGTTATTTTGACTCTTTTAAAATCGAAAGCCCGAAAGTGAAGCAACATTTTGGAGCTACATTGACATGTTTTATTTAAAAAAAATTTATTTACTCGAGTACATACTAAATTTTTCTAAAACTTTCAAAAAACAATCTCGTAATTTATAAAATTTCTGAATTTAGAATTATTCGATTAATCGATTAATTTTCAAATTTTATTCGTTTAATCGAATAAGTTAAAAATGCTTAATATCGATTAATCGTTTAATAGAAAAAAAATAAAAACCGATTTATTGAACATCATATTGAACGTCAATCTCTAGAGAAGTTCACCACTTTCATCAAAACCTGGTAATGCCTTTTTTAAAGAAAATTATTTTCTTTGAATCAAATCAACATTTTTTTCATAATTGCTGAATTCAACATTTCCTAAAATGTCAATTTTTCCCATTTTGTCAACATCTCTTACATAAATCGTTCGATTAATTAACCGAGGTTTTGGTTTAATCGGTTAATAATCGGTTAATATTGCTATTGATCGGTTAACCGATTAATAAAGTTTTGTTATAAATTAAGTAATTTCAATAAATAAAAATGCAAAAATTATTTATTATTTGGAGTTTATTTGTGAAAAAAAAAAACAATAACATAACAAACAAATGAGACTAAAATGAGCAAACAAAGAAAATTCAATACTAATTAATAAATATGGGCATTCCCACAGAATGTTCTGCCAGGATGAAAGAATAGAATGAAGGGTAAGCATCGTCTTTCATTGTTTATTATTATAAAAAAAGTATGTTTTTATAAAAGAATGGTTTTAATAGCATATCTCAGCTGTTTTACTTGAGGAAATTGGGCTGGTAACTGGAAAACTTTATATTTTTTAAAGCTACATCAAAAGACATTTTTATATAATTATTTTACATGCAAAAAAAAAATGTTATGTTTGGACTTTTTCTTCACAATCTCTCCATTACAATCAATTGTAAATTGAGTATAAGGTTTTTGTTAAGGAAATTTTAAGATATTTTTGGGAAAATTCATGGTGATAATAATAAAAAAACCATATGGAAAAATCGTAAGTTCGCGACCCCGTACGTTCGAAAAATAATTTGATTTAAATGTTTAGCATTTAAGCGATTATTTTCTTTAGATTTGTTAAATCTTGACTTGGAGAAAAATTCTTGCATTTATCGAAGATGTTAGAGAAATCCAAAGCAATCCATAATACAGAATATCTAATTTCTCAGCCTTTTTCCTGGATTTCGCTAAACATAAAAAGTCTTCCATTATGCCATTATAGTACTGTTTTAATTTTTTAAAATTTTGATCACTTCTAATTGTTTCGGTTACTATCGAGAGTTTCTTCTGTTGTCAGGCCATCATCTGGCATAGCTCAGCACCGCACATTCTGCAAAAATGTTTATTTCCGAATCCCTTAGTTTCTCTTTTTGTACTGTATCTTAAGAATGTATTGCTAGAACAAAATATATTTTATGAAAAAATATTTTCTGAACACATACCTTTTGAATATGAGACGAAACAAATAATAAAAAACACAAACAAATTTGTTATAATACTATAAAAAATTCAAAATTTTGTTATATCGGGTAATCGGTTAATCGACTGAAATTAACCGGGTTAATCGTTAATCGAAAATACGCAATTTTAAATTAACCGATCAGTTAATCGGGTAGTAATTAATCGGTTAACCGGTTAACGGTTAACCGAAAGAATACCCTAATAAATAGTATTTACTACATTTTCAGAATGCAATCCATAAAGTGTTTTATATAGCGTCATAAACAAACAAACAATTCCCAAATTTAGTAGATTTTCGTTTAAAAAAGATAAAAAATCTATTTTTATCCACAAGACACATGATAAAAACTTATCACATTGTTTATATGCAAATACCTACATTTCAAACCGAAATATCTTAATAGACGTAAAAATAAACATACTGTATTTAAATAATTATATAAAAGTCTAAAATTACCTTTGAAAAAAAAATATTTAATTTATTGCCAAATTGTAAATTTCGTAAGAGTTCTTTATCAATAACAAACAACATTTTTTTCTAATTTTAATCCCATGTCTGCTAATGCCAACACGTATAAACAACATTTTATTAAATCAAATGAATTAACCTAATGAACCAATATTTTTCTTTTTCCAGCCGAACCATCTTCCAATTTTTTTCTTTTGACATTTGTAATTTCATCATCTGCTTGTCTGACAACAGGCCACCTAAAAAACCCAAAAAAAAACAAAAATTCCCTACAACATTTTCAAAAACATAAAAGTACCTAGAATTTTTATGGCAACAAAACAAATTACTTAATCCACTTACAAAACTTAACAAATTGAGGAAAATATAAAATAAAATCATCAGCAACTAAACACAACAATAAGAAAAGAAAAAAAAAACTAAAGAATAATAGAAAAGTCCCTGAAAAAAAGCGTTACATTTAGTTAAATTAAATCTAAAACAAGAATTCTAAGCACATTTTCATCAAATAAATGACTTTGCTACTCAATGGGACACACTCACTCCCAAAAAAGAAAAAAACAAAAACTGCAAGCTAACAACATGACAAAAATGTCACCGCGTCTCATCAAAAAAATTGTTGAGGCAATACTGGAATTACAAAAAATACATTAGTAGCAGCATTCCAAATAAAGTAAAACAAACTGCGGATACTTAGATAAGACCAGCCCAGTAGATTTGAGGACTTGAACTAGTGATTTGATTAGTTACTTGGGATCATATTGGAAGCACAGCAGTGGAACTAGTCATATAATCATGTGCTTTTCTAAGGGCTAGAATAGATCTACTCTTTTAGATTACTCAAGATTCATTAGATTACTTCACACATTCTTTGAATTTATGTAAAGTTTAGGCAAATTATTCCGTTTGGCAGTATAAAATAAAAACGTATGTCAGTAAATCAAAATAAATACATACATTGATTAATGGTTTCCTATTTTCAACTGTTTATAAAATTTACAAAAGTTTATGGATTTAGAAACTACTGGGCTAGAACGATTACATTTGATGTTTGATGGTTTTGTAATGAAATAACCTCAAAACAAAAAAAAAATGTTTTCATCAAAAAGTATTCTTTTTTTTTCTTATTGTTTATTGTCAAATGACTACTGTCGAATAAATGATGGTGGCATGATGGACAATCTGTAATAAATCTGCAAATTCATACATCACATTGATTGCAAAATACTCCCAACACAAACAAACAACAGAAAACTCCAACATTATCAAGGACTGTTAAAGTACCCAAGTTCGTTACTCAACATTTTGGTTGTATTGCAAATTAATTAGTTCAATCCCAGAAGGAAATTTGAGTGCAAGTGTTTACAGGTCACCAGTTTTGTCGACTATTTTGGTGACATTTTGGCGACATTGACAAGGAACTGTTTACATCAGTGTTCGAAAATAAACACTAAATATCGCTCCTTAGTGTTCGGTTCGGTAGATCTGTGGAAAACACAAACGCTAATAGTGTTTGTGTAGAAAATCATTTCCCTGTTTGCCATCTTGCGAACACAAAAATAATACTGTTCTTATCCAACTCAACAAAAGATGAGAACATTTAATTTCATTCGGTTTTTTTAAACCACAAATTTCGGTTCAGCTCTTTAATGTTCGTTTCTGTTGTGCTTAGCGCACTTTTGGCTGGTTTAAAAAACCAAACATTTTTTAAAAAAACAAAATACACATACGAAAAAAAAACAGCCAACAAAATAATTTTACACAAACAAAACATATACAAAATACACACACAAGCTGTTCGCGCTGCGGTCGGTCGTTGCTAAAATTTTTTGTTTGTTCACTTCTTTATCAATGTAAAAAAAGAAACATTATAGAACAATAAAATATAATGTTTGTCTACAGTATCACTACAATTGCTCTGTTTTTTTTTTTAACGAAGAACAGAACACTATATGTGACCCGGTCTATGAAAAGGTGGCTTATGAATCAAAAAATTATTTCTCACTTGTTTTTGGTTCAGATAGTTTTTGAGACGCCCTTTAACATGGTGAAAAGCAGAAAGCCCTAACTTGATTAGAAGTGTACTAAAAATGTAGAGAAAGAAGAACACAAATGAAAGAAAAACACAATTTGTTTGAAAATCGAGCTGATTTTTCGAAATTTTGTTTTTGAGTCATAAGCAACCGAATAGTTACTAACGGTGTTAAGGGTTGTGTTCGTCTACACAATCACTAAAAAAAATAGATATCGTTCTTATTGTGTGCCGAACGCTAAATAATGTACTTTTTAGAACTAAAAGTGTAGACTAGATTTACAAAAATATACTTGTGATTCTGTGGTTCCAAGGTCTTAAATGGTCCCAAAAGAACTACCTAGTCAATAGTACCACCGTCAGTTGTAGATTTCCAATCACACGTTCATGTTAAATTTCTATAGTAAATAACATTGTTTGAGGAACAAGTCAATAGTACTGGTGGCTGTGTCAGTAGTGAATCAGTACAGATTCACAAGTGGCAATTCCTACAGGGATATTATTTATCTATAAATATAGAATGAATTTTTTGCTTTTTTTTTCTCCTGTTGACTAAAAATCTTCAAATGAATTTTCAAAATGCTGACGATTGTTGTCTTAAATATTTAGCAAAAAACACAAATTTATATTAGGGAAAAACGTAAACTGACTTCGAATTGATAAAGTAATTTTCAAAGTTTTACTCGCAAAAAAACTTAAACTTGGGAATAAAAGTTAGAAAAAATGATTTTATGATTAAGATAGTTACACTCGAAAAAACGAATTTGAGGTTATGCATTAAACACATAAACGAAAGCAGGCTAAAGGCTAGTTTACGCTATTATAATTTGTATTAATACATGTCAAAAACTCAAGTAATATGTACAAGTCTTATAATGTGAAAACTGTGTGATGGAAATGACAAGTATTATGGAAAATGTTTGACATCCCATACGACTTCATCGTTTTTTGAAAAATTTCTAAACAATAATACTTTTCATTGGATCAGGGTTGCATTTTATTTCATGTGTGAGTGTTTATACTTTGTGTGAGATTTTTTGACAGTCGCAACAAAACTCATTAGATTTCTATCTCACAAACTATTATGGAATACGTAAGACTTGTGAGATAGTGTAAACTAGCCTTAAGCGACTACACGACTTCTAATGCTGATGGCTGTAGTTGCAGTGGTCTAGTCAGATACTTATAGCAAAAATGATGTAACCAACAAAAATAAAATTTTACAGGAGAAGGTTTTTTGAGTTTCGTTTGAAATTGCTTTTGCTCTTATTTCGTAACAATACTTTCCACAGATATGAGATTTTAAGAGATGATGCAAATGATCAAAAATTATAGATTTTCATAAAAAAAAAAACAAAAATCTAAAATGTTGTTGGTAACATCATTTTTGCTATTAGGGCTCGATACATATAAAAGAGTTGAGTGAGTGATTGACTGACTGACTCATTCATCATCGCCCAGCCTTAACCGCTGACCCTAGAAACTTGAATTTGGACTAGCGATTGGTCACTCCCCAAATCGATCCACTAAGATGGGATTTTTCAAAATTCGAATGTTTAGGGGGTAAAAAAGGTAAAAACGGGAAAAATTCGGTAACCTTATATCCCCAAAACTAAAATAGATGCTAAATAAATGTAATACTTATCGTTGTTCTTTAGAAACATAAGCGGACAGGTGTCTGGTACTTTTTTGAAATTCGGCCCTATTAGGGAGTAAACGGGTAAAATCTGAATTTTAGTACTTTTTTGCCACCCCATCTATCTTTTGAACCAATAAACATAGAAACAAAGTTAATAACACATTGGAAACTTATCAAAAACTTATCGAAATTCGAACATTTAAGGGGTGAAAATCGTTACTATTTTTGGTACTTTATTTACAAAACATTTTCCTCCATTCATTGACATATTCGTACTAAATTATGGGCTACCACTACAATAATGAAATTTTTGATACTTTAATGGGGGAAAAATATAGTACCCAAAAGAGGAAAAACGGGAAATTTAATATTTTTCTTTAGCATTTGGTTCTACTAAAGCAGCGGGTTAAATGCTAGAATTTAAACAAGTTTAAGCATAGAAAACGAAACTTTAGCATAAAAATATGTCCACGAAGAAAAAGGAGACGCTAAAGAAGTAGCAGGTATATGCTAGTAGTTATTAAATATAAACAGCTGTTTTTGTTTAATATTCTGCGAAAATTTATTAGTCCAATTATGAATAAAAATCCCCTGGGAGTTTTCTCCCTTTTTCCATTTTTCCTATGTAAAATCAATTGTAAAAATGGGAAAAGGGAAAAATAGTAATTGGGCTGTATATGAATAGTATTAAAAAAACGGAGTGCTTTTCATATAAATTTTACTAACAGTTCAATCACTTTTATTGTGGAAATCGCACATATGTACTTATATTAAGTTGTGCCACTAACATTTTTTATTTTTTTACTTTTAATATTAAATAATTTTTAAACACTAATTTGGGTAAAATGTTTTATTTTATACATTGGCAACACTATTTCTGTTTTGTAGTAATTAAATTAATTAAGTCGGCTACAGCGGCAAAAGTAGTCGTGTAACCGTGTAGCTGTGTTGATGTCAAAATTATTACCTTCATTTAAAAGTGTGCATTTTATTATGGACAGATTGTTGCCAGTAGCCTGCTGTCGTCTATGTGCTCCAATGGTTTTTTATTTAGGAAAAACCCAAAATCTCAGATAGTAGATATTGTTAGAAAAATCTAATAGTTTTACACCATACACCGCATCTTAATGTCCTTCTATGAAAGCTTAGACACTTTTAGACAACACCTAAAAAATATATTTGTATGCGTTTTTTTTTTTTCTTTCATAAGCCTTATTTCAGCGGAATTTATTAGGCAATGTGCCAGGTGATAAGAGGCTTACATCGATAATTTGTTATGTCCGACCGAACGCACTTTTTGAGACCGAACCCGAACTTCTGTAAATTTTGACAAGTTCGGCCGAACCCGAAATTTTTGTTAATAAATCTGAACAATTGTACTTTTTTTAATGTATTTATTTAAAACAAAATAAAATTTCGGGAAATTATTACATTTACACTTTTGGAAGGATGCAACATGAAAAGATAAATTGCACTTTATAGTAATCAACCCTATTTTATAGTTAAAAAATAATTAGGAATTGATTTTTTTTTAAGACAAAAAATAAAAAATAAATTTCAAGTTTAATGCAGTACACATTAGGGCAATAACTTTTTCACACTTTTTGCGAAAATCAATAACGGCATAGTATAGTCGTGTAGAACATTAAAAGTTATTAATAAAAAATATGATAATTTTTTCGGATTGTTAAGAAAGTTTACGCAGGGATCGGGTTGAAGTTTGAAAACAACCATTTATTCTCACGGAAATTTTAAAAAATATACACCTGATATTTGTATATATTCCTATACGTATCACTTAAATGCTATTTTGGAATTTATCTACTGCTTTAGATTTAAAAATTTTCCTACGGTTTGTCTGAGTTCGTACGGCTCATGTCTTATTGACAAGATTCTTTATTTTTCTTCTTCGAACATGAATTGGCGTTCAAATGATTCATGTCACGACATGTTTTGTATTTTGTTTTATTTAATATTGAAAACAAAAACAAAATTAAACAACGAATAAGAAAGCAAAACGTAAAGACAGTACATGCATCTATGTACTCGTTTCTTTTCCCCTCGTCCCTCTCGCCTATAAAGTAGCAATCTTGTCAATAAGACATGAGCCTTTTCATCGCGGCTCAAAATTTCTTAGAAGGTTTTAGAAATTTGCTTCCCTCAGTTGAGTTGTTATTGCTTAATTTTTTTATTATGGTTTACAACTTTGCTAAATTGCGCTGAACAAAAATTACAACTGATCACAACCAGTTGTCTTAATTATAACGCAAATGAGTTGAGTTGTAAACCGTAATAGGGGCCTAAAACATTCTTGGCCACTCCGTCGTACTATGCCAATAATTTGGTTAAAGCCCTAGTATACATATTAGTACTCAAACCTCTAAAATGTATTTTTTGAATTCGTTGGGGTGTATTTTCTCTAAGTGCCGTTTAATATTGGCGGTAGTTTGTTTGCTTCGCAATGAACTCTCCATTGACGTTTGTTTGGCGCAACATTTGCATTGAGCGCTTGCTCAATTTTTTTCAAAAAAAAAACTCCAAAATAGATTGGATGACATTTCCATCTGGAAATATGTATACTATAAAGTTTGGTTTGTGGTTCACCCAAAACTATAGATTATCTTACCATTCGCAGAATATAAATAGAGAATATTTTTTGCCAAATAAAATTTAACCGTTTCTTTTTGTTGTATTTTTTTTACACATACCTTTAAAGACATTTTTGTACACTCCCAACAAACACGAAGTCTAACCTTTGACATGAAATTACTTTATCATTTGACATCAAACACAATTCTCAAACGTTTTTCAATTGTTTGATTTAACATTTTAATTCAAATTGATAATGATTTGAAAATAAACATTTGATATCAAATGTTTTATCAATTTGATGTCAAATGTTTGTCAAATGTTAAATTCAAATCAAAAATAAACTTGGCAATACTAAAGCGAAAAATAAATGTGATCATTAAAAATGGCGATTAAAGTTACATTTTTTACTTAGTGGTTACATATGTTTTACTATTAAAAATAAATTTTAATATAAAGTGAACAGCTTAATTCTTGTGAAAAAAATTATTTGTGAGTTTACAATGATTAAAAATACGAAAAAAAGGAAAATAAAACGATAAAGTGGAGAAAGTTTGTTGAACGATCGCGGTGCTATAATCCTCAAAATAAAAGGGAGCCAAGTAGTTTGTCTTTTCAAGAATTTAATTTTTTTGCTATGGTGCCGAATGTTTATCTCACAGTTTTTTTTAAATAAATAATAAATTTAAATTAAACAAAATAAATTATTTTTATTTATATTCCACATTGTATTATAATCCACATTTAAAAAACATTTGAGAATTACGTTTGAAAGCAAGTTGAAAATAAAGGCATTTTTCAATTTGAAAATAATTTCCCCTTTTTGTTGAGAACGCTATGATTTTCAAATGATTTTCAAATAATTGTCAAACGTTTGTCGTTTGAGAAAACGTTTGATTTCAAATCATTTTCAATTTGAAATCAAACCTCCGTGTTTGTTGGGCTTAAGCATTTTATTAAGTCATCGCTGTATTTTTTCGAACTAATAATCATAGAGAAAAATAGTTGTATTGATTTCGTATTATTTTCAAAAACAATGATGCCAAATTATAATTTTAAATTATAATAAATATGTTATTTCATAAAAAAGTTCGGTGTTCGGTAAAGTTCGGTAAAAATTTCGCCGAACACCGAACTTTGACCGAACGTCATTTTTTGCCGAACTCCGTAACCGAACCCAAACGTTCGGTCGGACACTAATAATTTTTATCAATAATGGACTTACTAATAGATTGCTACCACTAATTAAAATATTCATGATATTATAATGATACGTATGTGTGCCGGACTTAATTTCGATGTCGGCTACAAGAGTAAGCTTTGTATGTATTAAATGTTTAATATGCCCAATTTTATCAAATTATCTGTTGAATTGCGACCTAAACTATGTATATTTAGCGCCTATGTGATGCCATTGTTAATTGGTTTCTTGAATTAGAACACACCACTCGTCAGATAATTGATATTGAATTTATTATTATAAAATTCAGATTTTAGAAACGTGTTCCCAAAATTTTCATTTAAATGCCCTGCGTTTCGGTTAGGGAAAAATAAAACTACTTTTGTTAGTTCAATGTATGCGATATCATTTAAATGCACTTGATAAAAAATAACTATAAGAAATGTAGGACATTTCTTAGGTTGCTTTAAATTAAATTTTTAATCAGGGTGCCCCGGTAGGCTAGCTGGTAGTGAGCTAGTCTATCAGTGCGTGGGTTGCTGGTTCAATTCTTGCAAGAGGCTCTGGTCTGTTTCACAACAACGGACTGGAGAACTACGTACCTTTTTCTCGGTAAATTAAAGTAGATTATAATTAAGAATTGTATTTGTAACTCTTATTTAATAAATAAATAAAATAAATTTTTATTCAAGTTAAAAATAATCAGGGAAACATAATTCATTTCTGGTTGGTGTATTTTTTTTATTGACCGAATATACTTTTTTACTTGTTCCAGTACCGAAAGAACTCATAAAACTTTTAAATTAAGACAATCTGGATATCCTACACAAACTTTTTAATAAAAATTTATGACACCGGACTTTACCCTGACGACTGGTTTAAATCCTGGTTATTACAATCCCGAAGAAAAACAATGCCAGGAGTTCTCATGATTATAGAATGATGTCCTTAATGAAACACGGTTGACAAATATTTCTGAGAATAATTCAGCAGAGACTATATGGTAAATGTGAATCATCACTTGGTCGAACTCAATTCGGTCATTTAGAGAGGCAATGGGCACCATGGGAAGCTTTTCCCTGGTACAGAATTGCAAAGACGTACAAAAAGATGTTTTTCTTTGCTTTATCGATTACGAAAAAGCTTTTGACAGAGTGCAGCACGATAAATTGATAGATATACTTAAAAAATTACATATTGACGAGAAAGACATGTGCTGTTTCAAGAACCTGTATTGGAGACAAACAGCAGAAGTTCGTAGTACTATCAACTATCGTAGCAGATGATGTGCTAGATCTTGAGAGGATAGTACAAGCTGTAAATCAGCAAATTAATAACTTTGGATTAAACCTTAATATCCAGAAAACCAAACTCATGATAGTAAGCCGATCGAAAATACCATATACAAACGCCACTCTATCGATTAACAATCAACAAATTGAAAGAGTTAACAGACTTTTATACATTGGCTCAATGTTACACGAAGACTGGGACAGCGATGCAGAAATAAAAAGACGAATAGAAATAGCTAGATCCACATACACGAAACATCATAAAATTCTAGCGCGAAATTAACTTATCCCTTCGTCTTCGTTTCATTAAATGCTTTGTTTGGTCGGTGCTCTTGTATGAATTGAAAACTTGGACACTAAAAATAACCACAATGAATAGCTTTTTAGATGTAGTGTTTTCGTAGGCTCCTAAAAATTTCGTAGATTGGTTGATTGGATTGATTAATGCTGAAGTTCTAAGAAGAATAAGAACTGAGCTTGAGCTGTTAAAATGCATCAAAAGACGCAAATCTGCATATTTTTGAGATATTGAACGCGGTGGAAGGAAGGCCGTATTGAAGGAAGAAGAGGCATGGGCCGAAAACAGATGTCATGGCTACGGAATATTAGAGATTGGACGGGGCTGAGAACCATTGGCGATTTAATACACACAGCAAGAAGCCGAGAACAGTTTAGCATAGTCAATGATATTATTTAAAACCTTATATAATATGTTAAATTAAATTATATGTAAACATGCATGTGATCGTTTTTTTCCAGCTATGGATTGGTAATAAAAGAAGAAGAAGTTCGTATGACCCAATTCGCAATGTGTATTTTTCTTGCCAGACAGACGAAGTTTGCTGTCTGCATGTCACACTTAACTTTCTTCCACTCTCGCCTAAAAACTTCGTCTGTCTGGCAAGAATTGTCCAATTTGTAAATTTGGTCTAAATACAATCTTAGTTGTATCAACTGATATCAACTGATATGCAAAAGTGCCTAACAACCAATAAAAATACATGTGAACCTAAAAAGGGCCAAAAATATCGAAAAGGCGGGGCATAGGGCCAAGAAACATTAAATAATGTCAATTGTGTTTTTGGAATATATTCAAATAATTTATCAATATTTCTATGAGTGTATCAATTTTTTCATTAAAGTCGAAAAACAATTGATTTGCTAGTTTTTTTAAAGTACGAAAAAAAAACTGATGACATTGAATGTCTGTTTACTACCTTCAGCTTCTTTTTATTCTTGTTTTGAAGTGAATGGTAAATTCTGTAATATTTTTTGATTTTCCCAATAAATTTTTGAAATACCAGAAAAGTGCTGCTTGTCAAGGATTGTGAACAACAAAAATTCAAGTTGTCACTGTATTTTTTCGTTCCTTGCATTTTTTTTCCTGAAAAAAAAAACAAACAACAAACAATTTCAGTAAAGTCATTCATTTTTTTTTTTTTTTTTTTTTTGTTTTTCTCCTTAAATGTCAAAGTTGATCTGTAGCCACTTTTCAGAAGAATTCAGTGATTCCTTCATTCATCTATTTCTTTATTCTATTTTTTTTTTCTTGTTTTAAAAACAATAGATTTCTTTATTTATTGTTTTCTCTGGCCATTTTCTACCTTTTAAGCAAAGAATTGATTTGTTTTTCATTCTCTGGTAAATGAATTCAATTTGTTTACGTTTTTTCAATTGATTTGTGTTTTAATCTTTTTTGCTTTTGAGGTTTTTCTTGTTTTGTCAGTAACGACTTTTGCAATAGATTTTTACTGATGTTGGATGCATAAATCGCAATTGTTTTGCTTTTAAGGGATTGTTTTATAATAAAACTTTAGTTTTTAAAGATTTAAAGAAGAAAAGGTTGCCCTTTTACATTTGTATTACTGCTGTTGTTGGCAAGTGATTTTTTTTTTTTTTTTTTAATCAAGGTTTTTGAATTAGGTTTTCTGAAATCAAGTAATTTTTTCTAAAAAATAAAATTTTGTCGTAAAATATAATTTAAAATTTCTTTTTATAACTTTTGAAAACTTTTCCCTAGACTTTAATTCAACACTGACCAATTCAGATATGTCTTTAAAGCTGTGTTAAACTTAATGACTGCTTAAATATTCTTTAATTTTTAACTTCTAACCTTTTCGCAAGACTTTAAAAAGACGAAATTGTCTTTTAAAAAAAATTCAAGATGTCAAAATAAAATTTTTGCTACGTGTCTAATTGTTTATTTAACAAGAAACCAGGTGGCAGCGCATCTTGAAAAAAAATATAGCACAACAACAAAATTCAAACAACATTTACATGTTAAAAGCTCGAGGGCACAATTACAAATTTAATGGCATTAAAAAACTTATGTTAAATACTGCCTAAAGGACAAACAAACTCCCACTCACTTTACATTACTTCATTTAAATCTGACTGCGTGCCACTTATAATCAGATGCCACAACTTTTATACCTTCAACCACTAGTGGTGAATGAGGGTATACTAAGTTTGTCATGCCGTATGAAACTTTTTTCATATTCATTTCAGTCGATTTAGCCATGTCTGTCTGTTAAAAACACGCTCACTTTGGGAAAAAATCAAAACAAAAGAGCGAAATTGCTCTCAAAATGTTTCTAATTGTCCTAAGCAGTTTGGGATTGAAATCCAGCAAAATCGATTTAGTAGGAGAGAGTTATAAAACCAAATGTTGAGCGGAACCACCAGTATAAAAAACTGAAAATTTTGTTATAAAAACTATCATTAATTGTGGCACAATGGCATAGAAATCATACTGCTAATTTTAGTGAAGTTGGGTCTTCAATTTACCATAGGTCCCATATAAATCACACTCTCGGAAAACAGTTCAGTACGCTTAAAACAGTAACGAATAACGCTATTGTTTTAGAATTTGGTCTTTCCAAGTTTTAATAGTTGAAGTTGGAAGTAAAGTTGGGTCTATACTAAATAATATATCCCATATAGGGCCCACTGTGTGAAATCATTTAATTGCTCCTTAAACCGTAGCAAATTTAGATATTGTGAAATTTTGTTATAATCGATCCATAATTTACTATAGTTCCCTTCTGAAAACCACTTTAAAACGTATAAAACGCTATAGCAAATTTTACTTATGTATGGAAATTTGTTTAAATTTACGTTGTTTAATACAAGTAGGGTTTTTTCCCGGGAATTTCCTGCTTTCCCGGGATTTTTCATGCGGGATCCCGGGAAATAAAAAATTCCTCATAGTTTAAGAAAACAGCTATTTATACTTTGAAATTTAGTTTTCTATTCTCTTAAAATAAGCATCTGTGGATGGGTTGTCGATTAGATCAATTACAAGAAGTGAGTACATACGTAAATCAATGTCTCCTGATGCAATAAATCTACTTAAAGCAGAATAGGCAGTGCAACAGTTGATAATTAATAAATTTAGTGAAGTGAAAAGTTAATAAAGAACATTAATTCCAAATAAAATGCAGGTAGTAAAGTTTAATTGTCCATGGACAAGTCTTAAAAATAGCAGATACCTTAACATATAGCTCCTTTATTGCAACATAGTCATATCTACAAAAACAAATGAACTTGGCAAAATGCGATTAAAGTTTTCAAAATGTACCGATTTAACGATATATTTTGCTATAACTTCGGTTCAGTTTGAGATTAAATACGAGAAGGCATGAAGGAACACTTTGCTTAAATAACTTACAATTTTTGATTTTTTGAGATATGACTATGTTGCAATGAAGGAGCGATATGTTTATTAGGTGATAAAAACAATTTTTTTTCAATTTGTGTTGGTTTATTTACCCTTGAAGTGCGTGGAAACCGAAATAAAAAAAAAATTTGAAAACTCGTGTAAGATACTACAACATACAATTTGAAAAACACATTGTCCTAAAGATTACAGATAGACCTAATGAAATGAAAAGGTTTGTAAGAGGTTGATGCTATTTTTTGCATGAACCTTGACATACATTTGACTGATATAGACGTTGTTTATAAAAACAAATTCTTCTTATTGTGAATCAAAAGCCTTCTACAACGGTGCACTTTTAACTATTTATCCAACCTCGGTAAAAAAATGAATGAAATTTTTCGGAAACATGGTAATTAGTAAATAAAATAATCAATATACTTTTTGACGACTTACTAAGCGCTTTGAGTGTGTCAGAAAGTTATTTCCTAAGCCGTTAAAAAATGTTAATATATTTATTTAAAATATTTTATCCATTTTATGAATTAACTTTTTGATCTCATATCTTGAGTACCTCAATTTGTGTTTGTTTTTATTATTGTTTTATGAATTAAATTGTTATGTTTATCTTAATTTTTTTATCTTGTATCTAGAGCATAATAACAATACGGAATTTACATATAAAACCGTAAGGTAATAATAATTCAAGTTCCTCTTTTAATCTTCATTTAATTTTGTAGTATTTAAGGATTTTTT
Organism: Pollenia angustigena; assembly: GCA_930367215.1. Lineage (NCBI taxonomy): Eukaryota > Metazoa > Arthropoda > Insecta > Diptera > Polleniidae > Pollenia > Pollenia angustigena. The sequence continues at coordinate 254,284,274 of OV884057.1, forward strand.
TACTTACTTTGTAAACAAGTTACCTTACGTTTTTATATAAAAGTTTTTTTTCATTATTTAAAAACAAATTTACTGAGTATTATTTATATGGAGCGGGATCCCGGGAAATTCAAAAAAATTTCCCGCTTTCCCGGGAATCGAAAAACTCCGGGAAAAAAACTCTAAATACAAGATATTACTCTGCAGAATTTTGTGGTGATTGGTCTATAATTTACCACGGGTCCAATATAAATTCCCCTCCTGAAAATCATTTTGGTTCGGCTAAAACTGTTTTAAATCGTGATAATTTACTCAAATTAGTTCGGATTAAGTTTTATATGACGAGAAAGCATAAAACTTTCTGATTGTCTGTAAAAAATTTAGCGTATGTAGGTCTAAGCCGCAGCCAACTTCAATACTGATGTCCATTTTTTATTAAGATTAAAAATATAGAGCCTAATCCTTAAATAATCTAGCTGTCGATGGAGGGTATCAAAGATTCTGCACCACCGAATACAGCACTCTAATTCGTTTTTTACCAACCTCGAAACTTTATATTTGAATTTACAACAACATAAAAATACTCAAAACTTTTGGTCTACACGACAACAAAAATTAAATAATTGTCAACTAAATGTTTAAGTTAGAGTGATACTTGTGCTGGATGGAGTTTGCTATTGGGAACTGAAGAACGCCAAACAAACTTCAGGCAAATGGATAAATATTCATCAGTATAGAAGACGGACAAAGTCATAGAGACATAGAACAACTTCAATCGTAAATTTCAAATTACTTTCCTAAAGCAACCAAAAAATACAAACATACAAATATTGCGATCAAGTGTAATTTAAGCATTTGTTAGACTTCCATAACTTCTACAATGTAGATGGCGAGCGGAGTAATAAACGTGCAGGATCCAAAGTGCTATTATGACTAAAAATACTTTTATTCATTCTTTGAGAATATTTTGCAAAATAAATAGTATTATAATTTTCCTCTCACTATTTTTTTAAGATAAAAAGACACTTTTATATAAAAAGCTTTTTTTTTTTTTAAACACTTAAGTTGTAAAAATTTAAATTTTGTGCACTTTTATAATAAAGTACTTTTTATTAAAAAAAATCGATACTTTTAGAAAAAAAGTACTTTTTATAAAAAAAAGCTTTTAGAAAAGTACTTTAAAAATAGTTCTTTCTATTAAAAAGTACTATTATTGCAAAAAAAAAAGTACTTTTTCAAACAAAAGGAATTTAATGTCACTAGCGTTTAGTTTTAATTACACAGTGCAACAAAAAATGCGGGTCATCGCCGCCAGCCTCATGAAACTAGACCATTGTTAGAGCAATAGTATTTTAGCTTAGAAGTAGATTTAGTATATTTTTTTGACTTATACCAAACGGCTTTTCAAGAAATTCAAAAATTTCAATGCCCGAAATTTTGAAAATCCCTTTTTACATACATTCCACGAACTTTTGGTCTTAGAAGACCCCTAGTAAAATTTTATGCAGAATATATTCGTGGAACATTTTAACCCTCTCAAGTACCGTTTTAGCATACTTTTGTGGGGAAGTTACAAAAAAGGACAAAAATTAACCATAAAATGAGTGTTAGAGGGTTAATATATTCTAAGAAAAGAATCGCCTTACGACTTATACCAAACACCTTTTCAAAAAATTCAAAAACTTTGGTTAAATATCTTTAGTTTTTCTAAAATCTTTTTGGATGGAGTTTTCTGACGATCTGGCCTAAGCAACCAATGATATGCACATATGTTTAGTTTGCACGAAATCGGCCCACGGGTGCCGGATATATGGCAATTAGATTTTCCTATATATTCCCATACAAATATCAACAAAATGCCCTCCATTTTGAACTCCTCCGAAATATATCGTAAAGTATATTTTTTTGTCGCTAGAGGGTGTAAAATAGGGCAAGAGGGGCAAAAGCTTCCCCTCTCTATATTTTCGTAACTAATCAACCGATTTTTTTAAAATTTGGCATGCAGGCACTGTAGCATCTGAAAAAAATAGGTAATAGGACGTGAAATAAGGCAATAGGGGTAAAAGCTCCCCCTCCCTTCATGTTCTTAACTAATCAGTCGATTTTCTTAAAATTTCGCAGTCAGATAGTGTTGCAGCTAGAAAGAACTAAAGCCTTTAATTTTTATTATTTAGGGAGTGAAATAGGGCAAGAGGTGTAAAAGCTCTTTCTCCCTATATCTTCTTAACTAATCAACCGGTTTTCTTAAAATTTGGCATGCAGGCACTGTGACATCTTAATAAATAGGGACTAAGGCGTAAAATAGGGCAAAAGGGGTAAAAGCTCCCCCTCCCTATATCTTCATTAACTAATCAATCCATTTTCTTGAAATTTGACAGGCAAAAAGTGTACTATCTGAAAAGAACTATCGCCTATAATTTGTATTATCTTCTTAACAAATTAACCGGTTTTCTTAAAATTTGCCATGTAATATCTGAACGAAAAAAGTTATATGGCAAAACAACGTTTGCCGAGTCAGCTAGTTTCTTATAAAAAAACTATTTCGGTTTATGAGCTCATTTTGCAAAAACAATGAAAAAAAATTTATATAGTAATGTTAAAAAGTTGACGACTTTTTCGATGAAATATGGAAAAATGTTTTGAAAATTATTTGAAATTTAACTTTTTTCGAATACTCTGATCCGAGACCAATTTACCATCTGAGATTTTGAAATTTTAATTTGTGTCTATTAATATGTTAGTTACATATATGAATTGTCTATGGTGCTGTTAACATAGATTTACAGTATGTGTTCATTATTTACACGTCTTTTGGTGCTTTCAAATGAGAAATGCATCTATGGAAACTCGGTTAAATGCATATGATGTGCATATGGAAAAAGTAGCATAAATGAAAAATGCTTGCATATGTACATTTGAAATTGAACTTAAATAAAGAATATTAAGTTTTGGTTAAATAATTTTTGTACAGTTTTTTTTTTGTAATTCTAAGTTTAAAACGATGTCTTTATGAGAATTTTTTTAAGACAGTTTATTTCACTCGTATTATATTGTGATGCATAAATGCGGGATATGCATATAAGCAAATGCTGATACAAAATATAATTATAGAATTTGAAATAGGAAACTGTGATGCGTAAAACTAAGATGCGGAAAATTGTTAAATTCTTTTAACCGGTGTGCACATAAGCGATTGTTTATGTGTATAAAATGTATTGTTTTTATTTGTCTTATTGGTGTTAACTTTATGTACTTTCAAAAAATATATGTAAATATGAATAAAACAACTTAGACAATTTTTTAAAATAGCACAATTTTGTTGTAAAATCTAAAATCTTCAAAAAACTGTAATTCAATTTTATTTCAACTTGTATTTTTTAACCAAAAAAAAGTTTCCTGCAATCATGCAATAAATTTTCAGGAGGGTGAAAGCAGTCGGAAATTAAACCTCCAAATAAATACTTTTCATAATATTTTTTTATAAGGCTAAAATTTTCTTCTATATTTAAAAGAAAAAAATAGATCAGACTCTTTGGCGGGAATCGAGTCTGCAGACAAGCTCACTGCCAACTACCCTATCCGGGCACCAAGAATTACTTTATGAAAAAAGAAACATATAAAAAACGTTTTTAGAACTACAATCACTGCTTTTATTCAAGGGTTTATTTCTTAAAAGAAATGTTTTAAACGTTTTTCAATACTTTATTTCAATAGCCTTTATGAAAGGCCCTCGTAAAACTTAAGACAAGACCAATCTTGTTGTCTGTCTCCTTGCCACTTAAAAATGTTTATGAGTGTTAAAAAAAGGCACTGCGCTTCATTAAGCTGCAAAGAAACACCCAAAAACGAAAAAAAAAAAATGTTGTAAATAAATGAATGGCATTTATCTGCGTGTGTAAAAAAATTTTTAAATTTGAAGAGTTTTTACTGCCAGCTACCCCCATGTCCTTGACTACGGCTACTGCTACTTAAAACTTTTAGCAAAATTTTACATCTATAAAACTTAAAATCCCATAAATATTTTTTATTGGGTGCTTAACTCTCAGACGAACAAAACAACTTCCCATTGACGAACAGCCTGCGTACCTTCAAAATAATATGGGAAAAAAGACTTCAATGTCTCTTTGGGGTGATGTCTGTTTGTCATTTAGATTCTAGACGACTAAAAGCTGTCATAGTTATTAATTAAAATTTTTTCAATTTTCATACTTGTACGATTTTTTATGGACACTTTTTCCCGATTTTCTTTTTTGTTGTGCAAATGGAAAAGTTATACTTACATTTCCTACTCGAAATCCACAACATCATCATTATAATCATCGTTTGATGAAATTTATCTTTTTTATTTTCTTTTTCGTGCATTTACAGAAGCCAAAATTTTCAAGTGTGAAATTGTTGTTGACAAGATGATTTACAAATGGAATAAATGCTTCATCATCTATCCACATCAAGTCAATAATTATTTTCAATACTTTCCTGTTTTTTCCTTTTTTCTATAATCTAATCAAAATTCTATGTGGGGGAATTTTTAAAGGCTGAAAATATGATGTTTGTATGATTTTTCTTTTCTGTTAATGTTTTATTTTGTAAATGTACCTTAAAAAAACTGTAAAGCATGTATGTTTTTGGGAGCGTGGAAAATTCGATTTATGATGGAGTTTTTAATTGATTTTATTTTTAGAGTTTTTAAGGGGTGTGCAAGAAGTGTAAAGTTTTTTTTTTTTTTTGATTGACGATAAGAATCAAAAGGCTTAATTCGTTCAAATAGTATACTAACAATTTTGTTTAGTTTATAACTCAAAACCAAGAGCAAGCTTTCGTTCTAAAGTTTCATGCGATTTCGCCTAGACGATATAAATGTTTCCAATAGGATCCAAGGCAACTCATAATCTTTCTTATAATACATTTTGCTACCGTAACATGAATATGTAATCCTACCTGTTCCCAAATTCTGTAGTTTAATCGGCGAAAAATTGCCGTAACGTAATCAAAATTCGTTAGTTAACGATAACACTATGCAAGTTGAAAAAACAGACAAGCCGGGCACATGGCAATTTAACATAATTGGCTCTGGTTTTGATAAACCGTTATTTCGAAAATGGAGGAGGTTGCACAATATATTTATTCGGTTAACTCAAAAACAGTCATACATTTGACCCATCTAGGGACATCCTAGGCGCTGCAAGGGCCAAATTTAAGAATTTTATTAAGCCGCCATATATGTATGGTTGAAATTCTTAAATTTGGCTGCTGCAGTGCCTACGATGCTCCTACATGGGGCAAATTTATGACCAACCCCACTTTATTTTTCCTCTTAATCATTTATTTCTAACATACCTACCCTTTATCTCCATTCCTTAATGGGGCTCCCATACAAAATAGTCAATACAGATTATAAATATATTGAAAAAAAAGCCCCATAACTGCCAAGGAATTGCCGCTAGGGGGATCAAATGTATGACCGACCTCCATTAGTTTTTTGTTCCTAAGATTTTCTTAAAACATACTTGCCATATATCTCCACCCCTTAGGGGGGCTCCCATACAAATATGGGGTTTAATAAAATTCTTAAATATAGCCCCTACAGTGCCTAGGATGCCCCTAGATAGGTCAAATTATTTCTGACATACCTACCCTCTATCTCCATTCCTTAAGGGGGCTCCCATACAAAATGTTCAATGCAGATTAAATATATATATATATATAAAAAGTCCCATAAATGCCCAGAAGTCGCCCCTAGTAAGATAACATTTATGACCGACCTCAATTAGATTTTTGTCCTTAACATTTTCTCGAGACATACTTGCCCCTTATCACCACTTCTTAGGGGGGCTCCCATACAAATATTGCGTTTTATAAAATTCTTAAATTAAATAAAGCTTTTCGACTTTTGCGAAAAGTTGGTAACAGATTTTAGTCATTAAGGCTTCTTTTTTGCAACTTTGTTTTTTATATGTCTGCTGCATTTTTAAATTTTTTATGAATTTTTAAAAACAAAAATTTCGAAATTTTGGAAAAAAAATTATGTTTCAAAAAGTACTGCTCATATTAGAAAAATTTTATTGCGGAATTTCGGTTTTTTTTAGTAATTTCAATAAACTAAACCGTTATTGAGTTACGCGAATACAAGTTGTGCAACCTCCTCCATTTTCGAAATAACGGTATATCAAAACCAGAGCCAACATGAAAACACCGAGAGCACCACTGGATTCAGCGCACCCGAATTATGTTAAATCGCCATGTACCCGGCTTGTCACAAAGAAAGTGTTGTAGCACCACACTGTATTTACTATTTTGAATTGTTTATTTTATTATTATTTTTGTAACTTTAATTTACATATGTTAATGAAATTGTCTTTTAAATTTGAATTAACGATAATTATTTGTTTTATAATACCAATTACTTTTTTCCATCAATTGAATAAATACAACCCTACGTTATTGAATGACATTTATAGTTTGAAAGTCACATCAACATCACATGTTATGTTGTAATCATTATTTTTAATAAAAGCCAGCCGTCGAGCTGTAAACATCTCCATGGAAAAGCAAAAGTCTTATTATTTAAATTATTTAATAAAGCAATATAAACCTTGAGAACTTTTAAGACCCTTGTGGATATTGCTAGACTGAGGACTAAAGCTGACCTTTGAGTCTCTTAAGGACCAGTCTATAAATTTATACCATCATTAAATAAAAGCTCCCCGCTACAGTGTTAATTTCTTACACAGTGTAATTGTTGTTAAGAGCTGTTATAAACACCCACAAACACCCATCCTAACATCACCTAACGGCAAACGAATGCCATGTAGATGAAGATATTAAAGTACTTTTACATGAATCTTATCCCCATTGACTATGGGGCCCAAATGGGTACACTCTTAAACATTTGTTTTAAAATTTTGTAGTGGAGGGAATTACTTGATCGGGCTTGATCGGGCTTGACCGATAATCTGGCCTAAGCAACCAGTGAAATGCGCATAGGATTAGCTTATCCCATCGACAATAAATTTCAGTGTTTTTATCAAGAATATAATTGGGAATTTAGCACGACAATTTAGTTTAGGATTTTAGTTTTAGCATATAAAGCTTGTTGCTAGTGTAGTGATGCAATATTAAACTCGAATAAACATTTTCTAGACCTATTAAAGATACAAAAATAAATGCTTTTGCTTTCATCTCACTTAAAATTTAACAAAAAAATCAAAGACATTTTTAAAGCACATACTACTTAGATTCGAAGATAAATTAACTTAAATTAATGGCGGCCAGACATAATATCTATTAATTTAACAAAAATAGAACACTTTTTAACTTAAGCCATAAATAAAGGTTTTAGGAAAATCCTTTCTCTTCACTTTCTATTCAAAACTCCTTAACAACTCTTTTACATCAAAGAAGGTGAAGTGGCACCGAGTTTTTTTTTTAAATATTGTCTGCTACAAATCCTTACAATTCTTGTGCAATTACTAAACTATTTACAAAAACATAAACCGAATTTAATCTACACTTAATATCGCCTTTTCACTTTAGTAATAAACTTTGCTTCCTTCCTTTACACACTTAAAAACCATCCGTCTGCCAGTATGTCTGTCCGCACTATTCATTCATCAATTTTTATTTACAACGCTTTTTTCCTCTATTGTCTTAACCAGCCATTCAACGTCGAATAACAAAAGAATTTTCTAAAATCGCTGCTATCCTGTTGAGTTACTAAACTCTCTTCCATGCTCAACCAGCCAGGCATCCAACTAAATACAATAGCAGCCCAAAAAAAACTTTTATCTAAAGAACGATTTGGCGTAAAAAAACGTTTCATCATGAATAACAACTTTACTAAGAGTCTCTATTTCCTAGAACTTAATTAACGGGGTTGTATGGAATTAACAGCCTACAATGAATTTTACAGTAGTTAGTGGGGGTTTTTTTGTTTCCAATTTACTTTCACTGGAGATCAACATCACACGAGTTGGTAATTGTTACAAAAATCTAATTAAATGGTCGGCCTCCGTGATGTTGCAGTAGAATATATCCTGCTACTCCACCTATTTAATAGAATGTATGTGATGCATTGTTTCGGAAAAAAGTTGCTTATGTAAACAACTGATTTTTAGGGAGGGTAAATTCATAAGGATATAAAAGACATAAATATTTATACTAACACCCCAATAACAGAGAGGGTCGTATGGGTTACACCTGAATATATTGGTCCTGCACCAACATTTCAGTATATATCGATCTACTTCGATGGATTGGCTGTCCATGTTAACTTTATGAACAAAGTAGGGGTCGGAATTTTGGAGATAATTTGATCAAATTGGATATGTAGGTCCCAATTGAAAAGTGAGCTAATCAACCTCAAAGAAATAATAAAACTTTGTTTTAAATTGTTCCAAGAAAGATGAATTGTACCAGTGTAGCAATAAAGTTTCTATTGCACCAAATTTGGCACAATTGTACCAGAAATCCCATAAGTGTTTTAACTTCGTCAACTGTGAAGAGATTTTTTGAAAAATTCAGGAAGACTGGATCTGCTGTAATATTGACGTCTCCTACGCATCCAGTCTCCCTGATTTTTTCAATTATTCTCGTCACAGATGAAGAAGTTAAAATAGTATCGCGACTTTATTTTGAAACTGCAGCCGCCAAGCTTTCATTCAAGAACAAAGATACGTTGTTCTTAATTTTTATTAACCCTAAGCTGTCAGCTGTCGAACTTTTTTAAAGGGTTGCCAACACTTTAATTATGTACATTTAGAATGAGCGGTGAATGACTCTGAAACTCAAAGCAGATAAAAGGTAGAGATATCGGAGTGCGTTGGTAATTGTTGGGTGTGCGTCGATTTTTGACCACTATCATGAGATTTATTTTCGTAAGAAATGCTCGGATTGTGGGACTTTTCTCTAGGTGCTATTGCTATTCACCAGATGCTACTGGTTTTTCCTAAAACTTCTCATTAATCTCATTTTCAGTAGATCTGGCAACCGATCCCAGTCTTATTAATATTACGGTTCTCAATTTTGCACCAGAGTTGTGTTTTACAACACTCAAAAAATAATTTAGATTCGTTTACTATCGTATTAAAGAATAGGAAATAAAATTGCTTTCGAATCAGAAAAGTATTTTATCACGACTACTATAACACTGTGCAACAAAAAAAAAAACAGCCTCAAAACTTGCAACGCAAAATGAAACTAGACTATGTAAAACGGGTTTTCGAAAAATTTAAAAACTCGAAGGCCCGGCATTGCGAAACCCCGTTTGACATACATTGCACGATTCTTTGATCTTAGAAGACCCCTAATAAAATTTTATGCAAAAAATATTCGTGGAACATTTTAACTCTCTAAAGTGCCGTTTTAGTATACTTTTGTAGGAAAGTTAAAAAAAGGACAAAAATTACCCCTTCAAATGAGTGCTAGAGGGTTAATATATTCTAAGAAAAGAATCGCCATACAATTATACTGAAGACACCCGAAATAGTCTCTTAGCTCAGAAGTACAGTTTGTATATTTTTTTTTTTTTTTGACTTATAACAAACGCCTTTTCAAAAAATTTAATGGGCCGATATTTCGGGAACCCGAGCTAACTTTTCAAAACCCTTTGGCAGATTTGCTCTACCAAGAGTCTAGTTTCATTTCGCTTTGCAAATATTCAAGCTGGCGGCGTTGACAAGAATTTTGTTGCACAGTGGGATTAGCCCCCTGGTCAAGCAATAACTGACCCAACAGTGGTGTTGTTAAATTTAAAGCGAATTTTGATACACAATACAATAATTTCGCCCTTCATTTAACTTTTGAAGCATTTAACAAATTTTGATTTACTTTTTTATTTTATGCATGTATTTTGAATTTATTTATATAAAGGGTGTTTTTATAGAGTGACACAAGTTTGAATCATAATAAAACAAGGAAATATATTTAAAATATCAATAAAACGAGCTTTATTGGAAATAATATTTTATGAAATTAATGTTTAAATATGACTTCTGCCATGTGGCTGCCATGGCTAGCGTGTAGAAGGTGCAATCAGGAACACCAATTTTAACAGCTTTTCGCAGCATATGCGGCCGTATTTCGCAGATAACTCTTCGAATGTTGATTTCCAAGTGTTCAATTGTTTGTACACAGGAAAAATTCTCCAAAATTTTTCACCAATTAAAGCATTAATCAAAAATAAAATCAGTTTTAATTAAAAATTTAATCAAGTGAATTAAACGTTTAATCAAGTAAATTAAACGTTTAATTAATACTATTAATCGGTTTAATTGATACTATTAATTTGTTTACTGGTGCAAATTTAATTAATTTTTTAATTAATATTACAAATTTTTTAATTGAAATCAATTTTTATTTTTTTCTGTGTATAATACATAACATAACCCCAAAGAAAATAATCCAATGGGGTTAAATCACACGATATTGGTGGCCAATTAGGTGGGCCATTACGTCAAATTAGTTTTACATCAAAAGTTTATTTAGGTAAATCAGTTGTACTGCCCGCTCTGTGGCATTTGGCTCGGTCCTGTTGGAACCACACATCGGCAAGATTAATGCCACGTAATTGAGGTACGAAAAAAATTTCCTATACTGTTCACCATTGAGCGTAAAATTCTGACTATAACGCCCATAAAGCGACTAAACAGTAATTTTCTGTGGATGTAATGATGTTCCGACTATTCGACTATCGATATTTATCGATAGTTCAGTATTTCACTATCGATACTACCGATATTACTATCACCAGAATCTTTGTACTTAAGTAGGAAAAAACTAAATTTTTTGTCAAAACACAAGCATGTCCGCCTTATTTAATTATTTAATACTTCATCGGCAGCTGAAAAGCACCTTACTGAAGGATCCGAAGTAGCAGGGCCTATAAGATATTTTAATGCAACTTTAGATAATGTTCTACCCACAAGGTAGTCGGTCTAGACGATTTTTCCCCTAATGGTCGTTCATTGTATTGCCTTATGCTCGTAATTGCAATTACATTTGCATTTGCAATTTTTCTTACAACATGACAAAACGTTTGACAGTTCAGTCCAATATGTAAGCATATAAAACTTTTGACAAAAGGGCATCTAATTATCACTATAAAGCAGCACAGCTGAGCTATCAGTACCACCTGCGATTCTTCTGATTGTATTACTGTTATGCAGCGCAAATGAAAGCAAGTTGAATTGGGCAATTATTTTGATTAAAAATTTCAACAATTTGCACGCGTTGCTCTGGTGTAAGACGACTCATAATGAAATTTCAAAGCAACTATCACTATATTTCTGCGCACTAAGATGTCTAGGAGCACAAAATAATAGCTCAGCCAAGTCGGGACTACTTCGGTTGATCCCTAATTGACTATATCAAAAGATTTAAAAGGACTATCAGCAGCAAAATTTTGACTATTTTGGACTATTCAAACAAATGCTGATTGAGGGCTTATGTTTTATCTGAGACATGTAAATCCAATTTAAAAGACTATTTAAATCGGAGGATGCATGACCAGTAGGACAAAGTATAATTTTAGCTATGCCAAAGTATAAGCAGGTCAATCTTATTATTAAAGAACTCTTTAAATTTTTATTTTAATCCCTTCTTAATTTAGCCACTAAACACTACATCACCCAACTGATAACTTTGTCCCAAGACTTACTTACCTTGCATAATAGGCAGCCGCTGCCATGGCCTGTGCCGTTTCTAAACTGACTTCTATCTTTTTGCCATGACGATAGGGCAACTTTGCCGTGCCATCTTGTTCCAGCACTAAAACATCCGGAAACTCTCCAGTATCCTCCTCGAACACAATTGGCAAGGCGGATGGTCTATTGTTGCGATTATGATTGCCATTGATGATGATGCCGCTGCTGTTGTTATTGTTGTTGTTAACATTGTTCAAAGTCGAAGATGATGAGGTAGTTGGCAGTAAGCCGGCTTGCTGTAAAGTATGTTCGACTGAAAGTGGGGCATCATGTTCATCCAAAGTATCAGTCATCAACAATTCTATGGTGGTAGTGCAAGTGTTCAAAGTAGCAGTGGTGGCAGTGCGGGGGCTGGAATTGTTATTATGTTGGCTGGGTGTTGCGGGAACTTGCATGAGATTTTCTTGGTGGGCACCTAAAGGAAGTTCCCGCGTGCTTTGTTGTTGCTGTTGCTGTGAGTTCGGCGGATGCTGCTGTTTAGTGTTAACATGTTTGTTTATGCCACTGCCTACTGTAGGCTCTTGTTGTAATTTATCATTTACATCATTCTGTGTAAGAGTCTTAGTTTGTAATTGCTGCTGCTGTAGTTGTTGTTGTTGCAGATGCTTTTGATTCTGTTCCCTTAATTGTTGATACAAAATACTTCGTTGCTCCCCATCCGCTTTGGTTCTTTGTTGTAGACTATAAGGATACTGGGCAGGTGTTTTATTGATGCCATTGGCCAATAGAGGCGGTGGGGCCACATAGGCCGGGGGTTGTATATGCAGCATTTTATTGCTGACTTTTTTATCTGCATCTTTATCATGAGACGATTTCTTATGGGATTTGTGGGTTTTCGATGTGGTGCCATGATTATTGGCCGCTGCCGCCAACAATTTCTTTTTTAAAAGTCTTGAGGGCGGTAAAGGAGGAGGAGGCGGATTATTTATATTTTGATTACGTTCCGGAGGTGGTGGTGGCATTGGTGATCTTTCTTTAATAGTTTCGTACACATGATTTAATGGTGCCGGCGGTGGTGGAGGTTGATGATTGTGGGCATCGAACAGGAAGTGCTTTTTGGTGTCTACAGGATCTACATAGGAATCGGAAAATTTAAAGTGTTGCTGTTGGTATGTTACCGAGGCCGTTGGTTGTATAACTATTGGCTGGTTTGGAGGTGGCTGTAATTTTATTGAATGTATTTGAGCTTTAGGATGTTTATGCAACCAAATTTGCCCCGAGCTTTGCAAATTAGGGGGCAAAGGTATTTGAGCTCTATTTACAGTTTTTTGCTGCGAATGTTGCCGCTGCTGCTGTTGATGCGTGGCGAATTGATGATGTTGTTGCAATTGTTGTTGTTGGTCCGTTTCCTGAAATGTTGTGTGATTCAACAAGTTACGCTCGTAAATGTCATTTAATAAATTTGTGGCATTTTTGGAAATTTGATTGAAAGCAGTCTGTTGTTGTTGTTGGTGCTGTTGTTGCTGTTGCTGCTGTTGATGTGTATGTGTCATCTTTTGATGTTGAATTGGTATGCGGGTCTTGTTTGAATTTTGTGGTTGTTGTATCTGACCAATGCTTAGACGATTTGAAGCAGTATTCGCATTTGAAATACCAGCTGATAAATACTGTTGCTGTTGCTGAGGGTATTGCTGTTGCTGTTGGAATTGCAATTCATATGTTGGCCCTTTAAGTTTTAGAAATTTCTGGTGCTGTTGTTGGGGATTCATTTGCACGTTTCCGACATTTAAAATTTGATACGGCTGTTGAAGCTGCATTTGTTTTTGCAATTGTTGTTTTTGTTGTTGTTGAAATTGTATTTTCCTTTGCTGTTGATATTGTTGATAGCTTGGCCTTTGAATTGCCATTGCATTATTCCCTGTATGCATGTTGGCTGCTGCAGTTCCGTTGTTTGTTGTGGTATTGTCGGTGGGGATATTGTTGGCATGACTGGTAGCTGGAGCAGCAGTAGAAATGTTATTTTCATTACGTTTTATACCCACATGTCTGGGCCGATGGACAGAAGCCTGCAAAACAAAACGGAAATATGTTAAATATTTTCTTAATTATAAATTTTTCAAAGGATGAGAAGAGAAGACAGTTGGGTTAATACATTAAGAGGAAATAAATTGAAAAGCAACATTTAATAAATTAAAAACAAAACTCTTTAAAATAAATGAAAGAAGCAAAACAAAGAAAACAAAACGAAATAATTACTTATAGCAAGATTCGCCAATTAACTCAAAATCGCCTAAATAAAAACGCTTCGAAAGTTGCAAGATTCAAAAATATTGCCAAAAATTAAATTTTATTTGTTCAAATTGGGGGTAAAAATGTTGTAATCACCACAATCTTGTTTTAAATTTACCTCGAAATTTGTTCAGTACAGCATGAAGAAAAGCCCAATTTCAACTAAAAAACTGTTCACTTTTTATTCAAAAATTAAAAATTCTCGAGAACAAAAAAATATTGAAAGTTCGAAAATTTTTAATGTTTAAAAAAACTGCTTTAAATCGCCGCTATTCTTAAAACAGATTCATGAATCGAACTTATCACCGAAATGCAGTCAGAAAAAAAAATTTTCAAAAACACAGAAGCGTGAAAAATAATTTTTTCTATTTTTAATATCTTCCATTATGCATTATCCGATAACATTAAGCCAAAAAACCTTAATTAGTTTCCAAATCAAAATCGTCATTCAACACCACTAGTTTTGAGCTTGAAAAGTGAAACTTCCATTACACATGTTGCTACTAAAATGTTATTTTCTTGCAACTCCCCTCTAATTGTCAATGTCATGAACAACCATCTCTTCAATTATTTGCCTTTCGAATCATTTTCAATTAGCATTAATCACTCAAAAAAATTCCTAAAATTTCTTTAAAATTCTTAAATCCCAAACAGCATGTTCGAACTAAAAAAGAAGATGAAACACACACACGTTCGAAATGTTTTCATTTTATTTTTGTTCAAATTAATTGTTTATGATCCTAAAATCAAAAAAAAAAACAAAAACACTCGAATAACTAAAAATAAAACAGAAAAAAACCCCCAAAAAAAACTATAAAAATGTTGAAACTTCATGTAGTTTTTATGATTGACTGGAAGTGTCATGGAAATGGAATTAAACATTAAAAAAATAAAGACACACACGCCTCCAAACATTGAGTTACAAAAAAAAAAAACAAAAATAAGAAATGCGATACAAATTTTATGACGACTGTCATACAACATCATCATGTTGCACTTGTCATAAAATTGGGCATTTACAAGAGGCATCATGCACAAGTTTGTTGTGTTGTCTGCTCGTTTGGCGGAACAGCATTTTAGTTACACAAACTTAATGAATAAAAATATTAATTATAGACTTTTTTTTAAAGATTTAAGGATTTTTTTTTTTTCATAGAAACTTTTGCACTTTAGCCAACGAATTAGTGATGATTTGAGGTTAATTTACTACTGTAAATATTTCAAAATGTTGAACATAAAAATTTTGTGAACATTTCTGTTAAAGCTTGCACTAATTTTTTTAATTTAAATATCTATAAATCATAAAGCATTTTATTTTATGAGATTTGCTGTTCTTCAAAGCATTTAAAGGAACTGTTGGCTAATGAAATGTTTCGTCAATTCCATTAAGTTGTTAACATTTAAACATGGCAGTGTAAAATTTTATAATTGTTTTGTTTTGGCATACAAATTAATAAATTTTTGTAATTTTTTGTTATGTTTTTAAACATATACTTACAAATACTGTTGCCCCAGTTACGGAAGATTGTGAGGAGTCATCATCACTGCATCTGTAGTGAAAAAATTAATAAGCAGAAATATAAAACATTAGTTTATAACATTTTGTAAGTTATTTTTAAAATAGTGAACATAAACTTTAAAATATTTTTAATTACAACTAATTCTTTTCGAACAATTTTTTATATAACCGCCAACTAATTAAATAAGTGGTCAGACTTAGCAAATATTTGACAAAACAAACGCAACTACTGTTTAAGGACACGTTAAGCATTGGTAAATATTGAGGACAGGTAAATGTTGCGACGATTTTTTAAACGTAAACGTTTCATGAGTTATTGGAATTTGTTAAAAAAATAGATTACAACATCCATTGGTGATTGCAAAAAAGACTTCATTCTCATAAGTTTTATCTTTTGTTATTTATGCGTTTTTGTATTAAAAGTGAAAATGTCTGTACGTTGATGTTCGCTCTATCAATTAGCATAATCTTCTTTTAGAGCTGATAAGTCAAAATGCATAAAAATTTAAATTTCATCAGGTTTATCCGCAACGCAGCATTACGTTACGTAAGAGTATCCAACTATTTGTACATAATCTTGATAACAGAAACGAAACAGCTGATCCGCAACGCATACGTTTACGGAAAAGCAAAGAAGCTTTTAAAATAAACATTTGTTTAGTGTTGCACATAATGTATGCCATATAAAACGGAATTTTTTTTAGAAATTAAGTTTAGCAAATCAATAAACATTTCTTAAAAAGAAACTAAATGATTAAACAATTAAGTATTTTTACTTTTTATACTTTTTTGCCAAGTACAGTAGAATCCCTATAATTCGTATAATTCGTAATCGATTTAACGGGGTTAAAATTAAATAAATGCGAATTAACGGGATTTTTCAATTTATTTACCAAAACGATAAAAAAACATAAAAAAAGCAATTGTTAAAAATAAAATATATATAAAAATTATATATCAAGCAAAAACCCACGAAAAAAAAAGACAAATCGGTAAACAAAAAACATTATTTCCATTTTTCTGTTGTTTTTATTACAAATTATAAGTTTTAGTAAGCAAACAATTACGATTTATAAGAGGTAAAGAAGATTTTATTTGAAAATAAATTACGAATTAGCGAGGGGACCAAAATGTATGGACTAGGGTGACCGTTAAAATCAAAAGTTGGATTTATCTAGGTCTTGTAATATACGCTTAGACATTTCCAATCTGTACAATATTTAAACTAATCTCTTGAACATTATCCTGCATGATTTCAAAATTTTGATTATTCAATTGAATTTTAACGGTCAGAATAATTGTGGATTTTATTTAGATCACACTGTTGCATTCACTATTGGTCATCTAGTTAGCAACATTGAAAACTGCAAATATACTGCATACACAGAAAAAATTATTGCCGAATTATTTTCAAACAAACGCTTGTTTGAAAATTTTTTTAATTTCTACAAATTTTTTTACTGATTCAATTAAAATTTTTGTTTGATTTTTATTTAACCAACAAAAATGTTGACAACCATTCAAAAATATAATACACGCGTTATTGGTTTCAAGTTTTCATAATTTTGTATGAAATATTTAACGCTTTTTAATGTTGTCGTCTTTTTGCATTTTTTTATTTGATCGTAAGCAACACTTCCTAATGTGAAATATAAGAACTACAACAAAAAACACATGCAGTCTATTTTTGGACACTTTAAAAAAGTACAACAGTAAGAAAGATGAAGAGGTTGAAGTAAAAAAAAAAAATAGCAGGTAAAAAAACGTTTCACTATTTTTGAACAACAGAAACAACAACAACATTATAAGAAACAAAATAAATTTTTCGTTGGTTTCAAAGTTGGTTAAAAAATAAACAAAATCCCGTATTCAATTTTTTCAAACTGTTTGCTTAAATACATCAAATACAAAAATATAATGATGACGAAAAACATATCGAGTCGGTCTGTCGCCGTTTTTGGGTTACATTCTTCTTCATTAGCAAAGGAAAGGATACAGCAGCAGTGAGTGATGACGAAAAACATTGTGTGTATAAAAAAAGACTTCGTTCAAAAATTATTCCAACAAAAAAATGATTGAATTGGAAAAATAATTTTTTCTGTGTAAGAATGCAATTACTTAAGCATTGCTACCGAACACTCTCTAAAATAAGAAAACGCGTGGTTTTTCTAAACTAAAAATCTATTCTTTTTTTTCCAATTTGCATCTACAGCCATCAACATCAAAAAATTAAAAAAAGAAAAAAAAAGGAATAATTTAGATTAAATTATTAACCAAGTCTGTGTTACATCCTTACAGGATATTTTTATATAAGATTATAATTGCGGCCTAAAATATTTGTTAATTTATTAATACTAAAGAGATTTAAAAACAGATCCCCGATTACCAAAAGTTTTTGATAAATTCGAACCTAAGGCTAAGATACATATTAAAACTTCTAAAGTTAATATATCCCGCAAGGACTCTGAACAGTCAGGCCGTTTTGTAAGCTCCATGTACAGTGGTGGTAACGTTTCTCTAGCCACCACTGTACCGTGGTATTTCTCTCCAAAAAAAAAAAAAAAAAAATATTAGCATAGGAAATTTGCCAATATAAAACCAGTTTGTGGTTCAACTGTTTTGAGAAATAGAAAAGAAGAAAGAAAAAAAACCCTTTTCAGCAGAAAAACAATTTAATTTGTTGTAATTCATAATACGATACAGAAGTGCATGAAGAACGCAATATTTTAATGACAACATACATACCTAAACATCTATATGGAATTAGAATAAACAAGCCTTTTTTTTACAAAGTTGTTGGCTACTTAAAAGTAATACAGAATTTTACTTTTAATTCATATTGGAATTCTCCCACCTTATATGCGGACTACATGCTGAATATGCTAAAATTGATTTCTACAGAACCAATTAATCGCATTAATTATTATAAAAGTGGCTTAAAAATTAAAACTACCTCACGTAAGTGTTAAGTATATTCAAATCATAGTGCAAAAAGTCACAAATTTAACTAAAATTTCCATACAAATCATTTTCTACTATCAAAAAAAAAAAAAAAAAATAAAACTAAAAATTAAAATGTGTACGAATTTTAACAAAAATATGATTTGAAGAAACTTAACAAACTTTGCCCACTATATCCCAGTCGAAATTTTTATTATAACATGTTTCTATTTAAGTTAAGGTACATATAATAGTTAAGCCCCTCTTAGGAATCAACGTATGTATATGCAAAACAAAATGTTTACTTTCAACCTTAATAAACTTCAGCATCTGCAGCGGATTGTCGAGGCCTCCACATTCTTCAGCTCCAGATAACTATTTTAATTGGTGAGTGAGTTTATAATTTATTATCTATATATATTTTGTTTTGCATAAAATTTTGAGACTTAAGTCTAACTATAAAAAAAAAAAAAAAAACATTTAATTGAATACCCAAAAGTAACAACAACAATGAACATATCGGACAATATTTAGTTAACGCCGTCAGTCGAGTTGTAGATGTTAATTTAAATTGCATTCAATAGAAGCAAAGTTAAAATTTTTTTTGTAATTCCTTTTTGGTGGAGACCTTCTTAATTCCAGCGAGTTTTTTTGTTTTAGTAATGATCATTAAGCGATGCAATTAATAATCTTGTTTTTGTTACTTATTTACACTCAGTTTAGGATTATTAGTACACCCGGCATGAATTTAAATTTAAAACCATTCGGGTTTTTACATATTCCGAAATTTTTTATTTTTTTTTTTTTTTTTTGTTATCGATACCTATTTTAGATTAATTATTTTCGCAACGGGTTTAAAATGAATTCAGCATATGTTTAGTAATAGTTAGTGAATATGGTTAGTATGTAAGTAAATATTAAATAATCTGAATAAATGGTGGATTCTAGAATGGAACTCTAAGGATTTTGTTAATGTTTTCGTAGTGTGAGAAAGTAAGTGTTTGGAACGTGTTAGGGATCTTTTTAACCTTGCCCAATAAGATCAAAGGAAGGGTGGGTCGTGAGGCACTATATCTCCATGACATCTGGGAGCTATAAACAAATATTACTTTTTGGTCAAATTTAGTTTCCTACAGGTGGACGAAAGTATCGGGTCATGTTTTACCTTCTTTTATTGTTTAAGTCAACCTATTTTTTTATGACTGGTTGTAGTTTAGGGAGTCTACAATAATTATTTATGAATGTCAGATAAGTAGGAGGGACATAAACCAACCAGACAAAAACCCCGCCACCCGACTGACCGCTAGTGGTAAATCAATGGCTCCCAATGTTCGGTTGTTTTGTATAGCTTCCTCTTAGCCGTCTTTTTATGATGACCGGGAAAGATTTAGTTTAAAGATAAGTTTATTTTTCGGATTCGATCAAGGTATTTCGGCGGTCTATTCATGTATTCGTTTGTTACTCTTGAATTGGACATTACAGTCTCACCCGCCAATTTGGTGGGTATTGATAAAAAAAAAAAACAACTCAAAAAAATTTTTAGGTCGATCTGCGAAGGCTAAGCCGTCCCTCAAGAAAAATCGTAAAGTCCGACTTGTATTTAGGAAAATATTAATTTTATATAAAAATCGTTTTCTAAGAAGTTGTTGTTAGTAAAGTTTCCAACAACTTTTGCCTTAACAGGTTTTCTCTAAAACTCATATTGAACAAAACCTAATTAAAATAAAAAGTAAACAGCAGCATTGATGCGAATTTTTTCTTTAGAACTTTTTTTCTAACACACGTCAATTCAGCTTTAATGTTTGTTTGCGTTTGCTTAAAAAAAAAAATTGTCAAACACTTATCATTTGTTTCTTACGTACCACTGTTGATAAAGCTGGTGCAATTGTACTTTTTTGATACAATTCAAAGCCAAAAAGTACGGTGGTACCCTAGGGTGACCGTTAAAATCAAAAGTTGGATTTATTTAGGTCTCGCTCGCCAATTTGGTGGGTATTGATAAAAAACAACTCAAAAATTTTTAGGACGATCGGCGAAGGCTAAGCCGTCCCTCAAGCCCACCAAAGTTTGAGAAAAATTATAATTTTACATGAAATCTGACTTTTATGTTTAATAACTTAGAAAAAATTAATTTTGTAGAAAATTTGTTAACAGGTTTTTCTTTATCTCTTATTAAACAAAATAAACTGAAAATATCGAATAAGCCACTAAAAAATCTAATTTTTAATTCATTAAAGAAACGCATTTTCTATGAATTAGTTTTGTTGAAAAACATTTTTATTATTTATTTAAAAAAAAAAGCCGACCAGCCGGGCACCTGGCGTTTTACCCTAATTCGGGTACGCTGAATTCAGTGGTGCTAACCGTTTTTTAGGTTAGCTCTTGTTTTTTTCAAAATGACGACAATTCAATTGTCATCAGATAAATTTTAAATAAAAATTCCAAATAAATTTATGAGAAAATCGTCAGTTTCCTGAGAAAAATTAAAAAAAAATCGTCCTTATCGTTTCGAAAAATCGTTAAAAAATCGGACAACTTAAAATTTCGTTGTTTTTAAACAATTTTTGTTCGATTTTTATTAAAAAAAAAACATTCAAACAAAAACATAATTACTTCATACCCACCCTGCGTTTTCAATCGTGTAAGAGCTACTGGTAGTCTCATGATCGTCGATGACCGCATTTTTTAATCGTAGAAGATTTCGTACACGGGAAAAACCGTAACAGATGGTTTAACGAAAGATAAACAAAGCGTAACATTGTTATTCTTGTACTCTGAAAATAATCAAAGATTTTCTTAAGACTTGCATATTACAATACAACCGTACCTAAACGAGTTTTCTAGTTTTTGAATAAAGAGGCCTGAACCCTTTGCAATTAGAAAACATGATTTTGACAGCTCGCTTAGTAGTGAAGTTCGCCGCTATTGTTAATTAATAATGGCAATTTAGCTATTTTTTGGTCAATCTAGAGTTTTTATCTCTATTTTTATTTATAACTAGCTGACCCGGTCCGCGTTGCTGGCCCCAAGCAAACATTAGTGTTGTATTACCAGACGATTTAAGTTGAGCTGTAAACGAAATTTACAGCCTTTAAAATTTTCCTTCCGTAAAAACCTAAATCGGTCAAGCCGTTCTCAAGTTATGCGCTTAATAGAAAAAGTGGGCGTAGAAGTAGGCGTGATACATTTTTCTTTCAATGAAAACGTAAAATGGAATAGTACGAACATTTAAAAGAAAAATTAGTCAAATCGAAGGAGCCGTTTTTTGATTTTAGGTAAATCGAAAAAAGTGGGCGGGGCAAAATTTTCTTTCCGTAAAAACCTGAGTTGGACCATGGCAATCATTTTAAAGAAAAAATCGTTTGAATCGGTCAAGCCGTTCTCAACTTATTCGCTTAATAGAAAAAGTGGGCGTAAAAGTAGGCGTGATACATTTTTCTTTCGATGAAAACGTAAAAGGGATTAATACGAACATTTAAAAGAAAAATTAGTCAAATCGATGAAGCCGTTTTTTTTTGATTTTAGGTAAATCGAAAAAAGTGGGCGGGGCAAAATTTTCTTTCCGTAAAAACCTAAGTTGGACCATGGCAATCATTTTGAAGAAAAAATCGTTTGAATCGGTCAAGCCGTTCTCAACTTATGCGCTTAATAGAAAAAGTGGGCGTAAAAGTAGGCGTGGTAAATTTTTCTTTCGATGAAAACTTAAAGTTGATTAATACGAACATTTGAAAGAACAATTAGTCAACTCGATGGAGCCGTTTTCTGATTTTAGGTAATTCGAAAAAAGTGGGCGTAACAGTGGGCGGGGCAACATTTTCTTTCCGCAAAACCTAAGTTAGACCATGGGGATCATTTTAAAGAAAAAAATCGTCCAAATCGGTCAAGCCGTTCTCCAGTTATGCGCTTAATAGAAAAAGTGGGCGTAAAAGTAGGCGTGGTAAATTTTTCATTCGATGAAAACTTAAAGTTGATTAAGACGAACATTTGAAGAAAAATTAGTCAACTCGATGGAGCCGTTTTCTGATTTTAGGTAAATCGAAAAAAGTGGGCGGGGCAAAATTTTATTTCCGTAAAAACCTAAGCTGGACCATGGCGATCATTTTAAAGAAAAAATCGTTCAAATCGGTTAAGCCGTTCTCAAGTTATGGTTTTTGCCACGCCCCTCCGCCCCCAGACCGAAAATCAAAAATCAGACTTCCCTATGTCACCCGCCTGAATATTCTGAAGATTCCCTGAAAATTTCATCAAAATCGGCCCAGCCGTTTTGGAGTCCATACGTTACATACATACATACACACATACATACACACATCCAATTTTATATATATAGATTTGTGGGTTTTATTAAACAAGAAAGTAGTGATACTGTTCGTTACACAACGTTGACGCTCTCGCTTTGGTATGGCATATCAGCGTAAAAGCTAAGCGAAAGAAAACGTTCCGCCTTCCGCTCTTATTAAGGTACGGCTGTTAAACATTCCAAGATTAAGAAATGAAATTGTCAGAAAATGCAATGTTTTATTCAGACTTTGGAGACTGAAAAAATCGTAACTTTTTAGAAAAAATCAGTAAATCGGCACTTTGATAACTTCGGAACAAAAAATCGTCAAAATGACGATGAATCTTCAAATCGTTCAGCCCTGATTGTCATATTGAACACAATATTCGACAATACAATTAACTTTTTTATTGAAAAGGCACCAACAACTTAATTTGAAAATATAAAAAATTAGTAAGTGTAAACAGTTTTGAGTTGCAAACATTTGTTCACTGTTTAGAAAAGTTCATCTTATGGAGATTCAGTATAAGAAGATCAATATATGTACACTTAAATTGGAAGAAAGCAGCTGTATTTTTAAAATCAATTACATAATAATTAGGGAGAGCTCTATTGTACACTTATAAAATTATTACAGTAACTGATTGTGGGTTATTAAATTCGTTTTCCGTACTATTAAATTTGAATAAAAATATAGTCATTTTACGAATAATTTTATTTTTTAACTTTTTTGTCTGTTATTCAAAAAACAAACTACCAAAAAATAATGTTTTTTCGTACTTATTTTATTAAGTAGTTTGATTTTTGTCGGTTAAAATGTATTTTTTTAAAGTAAACACTATTCAATTTTAAGGAATATGCTGTTTAATAATAATAAATAAAAAATTTAAAAATTAATGTAAAAATCATTTGTTTTAAATGAAATGTAAATGATCCGTTTTTTAAATGAATTTAAATTTGTTTAAAATGAATTTTAGTTTGAATTTAACTACATAATATTTTGAGTATACAGAAGTGCATTATAGAATGAGCTTCAATAAAATAAGATGATTGAAGTTTGAATAAAAATATTTCGAAGCAAATTTTATCTAAATACCAACATAATAGGGTTGTTATTGGGCACAAAGACTTTTCCGGAAAAAAGATTTTATGGGGACCATGTGAAATTATACATCGTTTTTCACCATTTTTAATAGGCTTTATCCTTATGACAATTAAAACGTTTGTACTAACCCAGGCAGAAAAAGACAATCACCACTACGCTGTGCCGACGTTGCAGGGGGTACTATCAACATCAATACAACGTACTGTTAACCAAATTTACAATGTTGTCACAATATTAAAATGATAACGCCAAATGTGCGTCTTCCGACTCTTCTTTTTAGTGTTGTCACAGTACTGTAAATTTAAATTTACAATGTTGGATTCACGAGTTTACATCGTAGTCACAACCGTCTTCCGACTCTTATTTTCAATATTGTTACAAATATAAATTCGCTAAATAAACAAGCAAAAATTTGTATATTTTCTAACCTAAAATAGTTTTTGTGTTTCATTTTAATACGACACTATTAAATTAATAAGACTAAATTTTTGTATATACAGCGTTGTAACGGTATAGAATTATTATACAACACGGTATTAGGAAATAAAGGTTTAATTCTTGTATAAATTTACAGTGTTGTAGCGGTATAGTTTTATGGTAAATACGACTTTAAAAAACTAAAGTCGTATATTTGTATTTAGGGTGTTGTACCGGTGTTGAATGTTATTAAAAAACGGTATTAAAAGACTAAGGTTGTAATTTTGTATCTACAGTGTTGTGATGGTACCATATTTTTGGTAGAGTCACAATTTTGTATTTACAGGGTTGTGGCGGTACATAATATTTAGAAGAGTCGTAATTTCTTACATGTGAAGTTTCATTAAATTTACCTCGAAATTATGATCTGTTCTTTGCGTAAAAACTTTACATGGACATACGACCAGCCAGCCAACCGGATTCACATCGTTCGATCAACTCAAAAAGTGATTCTGAGTCGATCGGTATACTAAAAGGTCTACTAATATCAGGACAAACGCATAATACGTATTATAGTTTGTTTAAGCGTAGCCTTATTTATAGTGGGTAAAAACATAAATAGCGCGTAAAGCGGCTCATACACTTGCAATAAAATTGTTCAATTTTACGTACTGTACAATTATATCGCCAATGTGTATGTGATATTCGATGATGTCACAATATATTGGCAACAATCAAAAGACTAAATTTTTATTGCACAACGAAAAGAAAGTACATAGAATGTGTTGGCAACATTGTACAATGCTGTTTATATTATTCCTATAGGTTATGTTCACCTTTTTATTGAATAAATGAAAACAATGTGCGACTTATTGCATGATATAGGACAAAATCGAAATATCATATACAATAATATTACAAGTGTATGGGCACTGCTACACGTTCAATAAATATCGTGATATTTGGATCGCGATCCATTTTAAAATATTGATGGATCACGAGCGTATGCTGCATGTTCAATACTTATCGCGTCGGTATTTATGTTATTTTTCTGTTGTGCGGGTCGCTTATCAATGTCGCGAGAAAATCAAAAGAAAGCCTGTTTAGCAATTTTGCTTGCTTTTTTAAAAACCTTTAATAATTTTTGCAGTGCAGTCGCTCTTTTTATTTTGTCGGAATAAGCTTTAG
Source organism: Pollenia angustigena (assembly GCA_930367215.1). Lineage (NCBI taxonomy): Eukaryota > Metazoa > Arthropoda > Insecta > Diptera > Polleniidae > Pollenia > Pollenia angustigena. The sequence goes on from OV884057.1 coordinate 254,309,629, forward strand.
CGGAAGAGTCCCACAATTCCGGCAATGCCTTCAAATTAAAAATTAAATCTTTTTATTTCAATAAACTTTACACTTTTTACTGACGTATCATGACTATTTAATATCATGAAAATGCTACACGTTCAATATTTATCACGCGATCCACGATCCGCGATCTGGATTTCTGGATTTCATATTTTAGGCCATTCTGCGATATGGATCGCGATCCATCAACATTGCATGCTACACGTTCAATAAATATCGTGATACTAGAAATATCACGATATTTATTGAACGTGTAGCAGTGCCCTATGGGCCGCTTAAAACTTTTATTTTTTTTACTTGTTATTAAAAAATTTAAATAACATTAATGTTGGGCTTTGAGTTCGCTTGGTACGGCCAAATTATTTGAATATTCGGTGCATCCAAGAAAAATTCGAATTTGAATTTTACCACCTCATGTTTATCAAATACTGACACCACTTTCAAGTGGTAAAATACAAATTCGAATAAAATATTTGATAAATGCATGATATAATATATGAAATGATAATAATTGACATTCAGATGGCAGCACTAAAATGCATGAGTTCAAATGAAAGAATTTTATTAAAGCTGAGACATATACCAACCAAATATTTTAGATACAAACCAAATTTATTCCTCTTATTTAAGACATAAGCCACTACTAAATTCCCCACTTTATATGTATTAAATTCGTTTTTTGTTTCCTTTTCAAAATGCTTATTGCTAGAAAACTCACCTTTTATCATCGAGCGCCTCCAAATGTTGATGTTGCTGCACTGATTTGCCACTTTTCCCACCATGGGCCGAAGGCCTTCTTGATGTTCTTTGAGAACGATTTGATTTCGTGCGTTTTAACATTTCAAATGTTTCAAACTATTTTATTGTTTTTATTTTCGATTTTAGCAATAATTATTCACTATTTTACACATTTTGTAGTTGTTTTATTTATAAAAGTGCGTGTTTGTTGCTATTGTTATTGTATTTGTTGTTGCTTGGCCTGAACAACCTTTGTTTTTTTTTATAATTTATTATTTAAATAAATGTATGTGTAACGTTGTTATTGTAATGTGGTATCTTTGATGATAATGATGTTTTTAATTATTACGCTCATTGTTCTTCTGTGCTTTTGTATACATTTCTGGGTCTGTTCCATGTCACAGCAGAGAATATTTTATCTATAAAGATAGGAAACAATGAAGAAAAAAAAATTTACGACATTATTTTAGTAAAAACAAAATGTTGTGATTTCTTTACAATGCTTTTTAATTGAAAATGCGTAAGCAGTGTAAATTGATTGTTAAGAATTGATATGTTTTAGAGCAATAAAGTCTGTACATACACTTGGACTGAAATAATTTCTAAGACTTTTACACCAAACATTGATAAAAAAATTAACATATACATACAAAAGTTTAAAAAAAATAGGTCAAGAAATCAAGGTCCTAAATTAAAAATCGCTTCTAAGTCGATGTCTGTGTATTCACGTGATTATTGATATCAAAGACCAAATTTAAATCCTGAATATAAAACGAATAAATAAAATTAATTTAGCCCAAAACGAGTTTTATTGTAAATATTGAGAATTGGAAAATAGGATTTCCATACGAAATTTGCTTTTCCCTAAAAAAAAAATAATTCACATACGTACACGTAAAAAATAATTTACTAAATATGGCTGGAACCAAGAAAATTGTCCATGATTCTCGTCCAAGCAAAAAATTACTAATTCTATATATCTTCACCTAAAATACAAAACAACGCGTAATCAAAAAATTCGATAGTGACTTTTCGATTAATTTTTGTCCCTTTTATTGAACTACATTTTCACAAAAAATTTTAGACCCCTGCGATCAAAAATTGCTATTTTATTAAAGAAATTCAAACGCCAAGTACACCTTGTTGTTATTGATTTGTAAAGTTTTTTGCTTCTCTTCTAAACTTATAAAAAAATGTTTTCACTTTATTTTGTATTTTAGGTGACGATATCGCGACCTTAGAACAACAAGGTTCTATCTGACAATGTCAGACTGATATGTAAATTAGGTGCAAATAGAACAATTTTGTTGTACTAAGGTCGCGATATATGTGTGCCTTTGAAGTTTTGTTGAAGTTTCCTGGCGATCTGGCCTTAGCAACCAGTGAAATGTGAATAGGAATAGCTTATCCCATCAACAATAAATTTCAGTGTTTTTATCAAGAATAAAAATTGGGAATTAAGCACGAATAACAAAATATTTTAAATGAAAATTTTCATTTAATTTTGAAAAACATGCAGTAAATAAGAACAAAATAAGTTAAAATCAAGAAATTTTTGGTTTTGACGAGAATCAAGCTAAATTTTTTTAAATAATTCTTTCCTAAAAATATTACGTTTATGTCTAAATCTCACCACGAAATGTAGAGACAATAAGTCCGTAGTTCATATTATCTACAAGAAAATTTCTTTCGTATAGTTACCCTACAGATAATATTGGACTACGTGGTCCATTGTGGCTTAAATGGACTACTTACAACATAGTCCAATGTACTGTAGTATGAACCATGTTATAAGAAATTAACATGCAGTGCTGCCAATAACTGCATGATGTATACTTTTCTATAGTTTACAATATTACACATTGGTAGCCCTGATGGTGTCCATTATTAATTGTTTATTTAAAAGTGAAAGTTTGTGTAATTTGTGGGAAAAAGTTAAAAAAATTAAAAATACCAAGTAAATATATTTAATAATAGCAATAATAGACTGCAGTACACACCATTAAAGGCGATTAGTAAAATATTAAAAAGAGAATGCTTAAACTACCCCTTATGTGTACTCCATACTGAAGTAACATGGAGTACTTTTAAAACTAACCCACTTTAGTACTCCATGGAGTAGTTTAGGGACTGCTTCGGTGGGTTATATGGTCCCCTTCTAGGACATTGTAATGTTAAATGGACCACCTTTTACCCATATATTTGGAGTAGTTTTGGAGTATTCCTACTCATTTATGGACTACTCTTTACATGCATGTATAGACTAGTCGCGTTATCTGCAGTTCACATTCAAAACCAATACAACTTTTAGTTTCTTATTATACGAAAGAAATGTTCTTGTCAATATTGTAGGACTCATATAATGGGACCTACATAAAGCACCAACAATAAATTACACTGATGCTTTCATATAAGTTAATTTCTATTCTATAAATTTGTATTGAAATTAAATTTCGCTTATTATTTTGAGTTTGACTTTTTTACTTCCTGGGTAAGAGGATAAAAACTAAAATTAATTAGTTACATATTTGTAGTTTAGGTAAGTTACAGTATAAGAATTAGGAAAGTAACGAATACCGATATATCGGCTATACTTAAGGTTTGCCGATATATCGATATCGGCCATGATACAAAGAAAACAAGATAACGCATTCCGCTTTAAAAAATTAAATGTTTCTGCGCATCTACGTTACATAAGCGTATAAGTACAGCTTAAATATAGAAACATAAGCAAACAAACATGTGTATAAAATTCTGATGTGACGTCATATTAAACAGTTATATTTTGTAAACATGCGCAATGCGTAATCTTGTTTTTATCATTCTTGGACATCGGCTTTATTTTACAGTAGAAATGGCGATACAGTTTAATTTTTTTAGAGGGTTTTTGAACAAACAATTAAATTTTTTTAATGCTTATTTGGAGAGCATAAAATCAAAACAAAATAATGATATTCTTTATTTTAATTCTTAGACGATTTGCTTTTGCACCACAGCACAGAGGTATATTTCGGTCAAAACCTCAAAACATGAAATATGCGCTAATGTTGCAATATTTAAGCTGACACTTTAAAACATGTAATGACAAATTTCGATCGTAGTGCGCCGCCTACTTTGACTGCCCGAGATAGGAAATTAAGGCCGAGTCACACAGAATGCTTTGTAATTTATACATCGCTTTTTTCAACTTATATATGAGTTGACATACAGTTTTTCTTATGAGCTTAGTCCCATTACGTACGATTCCGTAAACGCAAAGTACTACATTACACATATGGGAGTGTGTAAGGCATATTGGTTAAAGCGTTCCTTAGTAAGACTTGTCATTCCTAAATCTGACGAGTATAAGGTAAAGCGTTCCCATTATCCTTAGTAATTCACTCCAAGTCGGTTCGTAGGTCATCGTGCTGATCCCATTGCAACGGCAGTGGCCTCCTCGTGGTACTCCCTGGGGACCACCTCTGTTTAGGTGGAAGATTATTCGAGCGACGGTCTTCGGCATATCCGAATGGTCATTAAAAAAAATTACGGCTCGGGAAGTAGGCATATTTGCTAAGTTTGGTATTGACTTTCACCAAGCCAGTCGGGTGGCTTTGCTGGCATCCACAGCGCCAGCCTAGGATAGCTATAGGCCAATCATTTATTCTCCCCGAAGTTAAAATGATTACTGAAACCTTTGTAAATTTATATAATAATACAGTCAAAGCCCGGTATAACGAATACGCAGTTTAACGAATATCCGATATAACGAATGACCAATTTTTTACATTAACTACCTCATATAGCGAATGGCAAAAACAAAATAGTCCCGATTTAACGAATGGCAAAGCAAAATAAAAAAATCATTACAGAACCGTAAGATTTTTGTGTGTGTTTTTGGCTTCTTTGCTTTGTATTGAAATAACACGTGTGATGCGTTGTTTTTTTTCGTTAAAGTTTCAGTAGTTTTGTTTGGTTCATTGTGAAAACGAGATGTCAAATCGAAAAAGAATCTCTTTTGATAAGAAATTAAAGATTTTAGAAGAAATAATACAAAAACGACTTCAAAGAACGTTAAAGCAATCGTTCATAACAGATCATAAGATTACTGATCGATATAACGAATATCTCGGTATAACGAAAGGTCTGAACATCATATCATTCGTTAAACCGGGCTTTGACTGTTATTCGAACCCCCCATTGACGACTATTATAATGAAAACAAGTAAGAGTGCTATATTCGGCTGTGCCGAATCTTATATACCCTTCACCATTGTGCGGGCGGAATACAGAGCAACTATACAAAAACTAAATAAAACTGGTAAATATTTTTTTAAAATAAGAGATAACCGGTTTTGAACTTCGCTTTTCATAAGGGCCCAGAAAATATATACTTTATAGGGTGTAGGATCAATATTGTAGAAATTACAAACGGAATGACAAAGTTATATATTCCCTTTTTACCTTCGGTGAAGGGTATAAAAAGAGTAGTTTTTGGAGATTCAATATTTCGGTTATAACTCAGCCATTTTTTAACCGATTTGACAGATTTATATACCGACGTGTTGAAGAAGAAATTTACCATTTACTTGAGTTATAAAGCTTGGACTCGGGGAGATCTATGGTTCCCGAAAGTGGGTATTTAAAAAAAAAGAAATTTAATTTTTGTCATAACTTTTTTGTATCTGAACCGATTTTTCCGAGTTTCTTATGAAAAATGTTCTACTAATGTTCTTCTCTTCCGATATTTTTGTATATAAGTCATATCCATAGGACATATGGCAGCTGTAAAATTTTTATACATTTTTAAATTTTTTTGTACGGGAGGTACCACGCCCACTTCTCCAATCCTGCCCACATTTTGTAGGATGTACCCCAACCAAGTCCCCATCATATCTGGTGGCTTCGGAAAACCCATTTCAACAGACAGGCGGACAGACGGTTAGACGGACAACCGGTTTTGAACTTCGCTTTTCATAAGGACCCAGAATATATATACTTTATAGGGTGTAGGATCAATATTGTAGAAATTACAAACGGAATGACAAAGTTATACATATATACCCTTCTACCTTTGGTGAAGGGTATAAAAAGGACACGATTTGGATCTTGGAACGTTTGTAGTATGCTAGAAACAACTAAGCTCGCGCAAATCGAAAAAGAGTTCAACAACTACAACATGCTTATTATGGGATTGAGCGAGTTACGTTGGCCAGATAGCGGTGAACATATTTGCGGCCCTATGTTCCACAGGGAATTAAAAGATTACATATATATACTACATTCGGGCACTTTTTAACTTTTAACGTACGTTGAGTTATTGAAAACTCTCAGTTCGTTTTTTTATTGGTTTTAAATATTTTTTTTTTTTTGTAAAATACAAAATAAAATAAAACAAACTTAAATTAAAAAAATAAAATTGCCTCGGTCTTGATAAAATATCTGAGTCAGATTAACGATGTCAGTCCGGCTGGTTGGCAGGCTGTTTAGGAGGGTCCATAATTGTCCATATTGTCCCAAATAGGCTACACTAGCAAAAATTGTTTCTATATACTGTGGAGTAGGGTATCATATGGTCGGGCTATACTTTCTTGATTGATTTACTTGAATTCAAATTAAATGTGCGTAGCGGAGTCGGTATCACCGATATTTCTATTTGAGTATCGGTATCGTATCGTTACCTCCCTAATAAGAGTGATGTGATCAGTTGTAATGTTAACATCACTAAACAGATTATTCCAGTAACACTATTATGTCAAAATATTCGTTATGCTTAAAAGTAGTGTTTAAATAAAACTGTTTTACAGTTTAAATGTCGTAATATTGGCAACGCAGTAAAAATTGTTTTTAATTTTACATAAAAAATTATCATGGAATTCAGGAATTTTCAATAAATAAAGGGTGAGTACATGTGTATTTGTAGCGTTAAAAGTATTCCTTAAGTTTTAAAGTAGGCCGTGAAATTCAGTTCCAGGTATCATGAAGGTTCACAATTGTACTTAGTACTTATACAAATACAGTATTAAGTCCTTTAGGTGTCGGAAAACTGCATATGCGCAGGAGTTCACGATTAAAATTAAAAATAAACAAAGTTATTTCTCTATTGTTATATTAACACTTCCTACTTTTAATAAAAGCATTGTTTAATTCTAAAAATGATTTAAGTAAACAATAACGAATTAGATTCAGTCATGTATTCAACATAAGTATTGTATGTAGTTTATTGAAAGTCGGCGTCTATTTGATCCAATTCAAAACAATTTGTAATCATAATTTGTCATTCATTAGTATTTATGGACTGTTGCAATACAAATATTTTATTGGCATAAATTAAAACTTAAAAAAATAAGTTTTTTATAAAAAGATATAAAAAGTTTTTAAAAGATTGTTCGCTGTAACTTTCCTGTGAAAAATGCCGCCTTGGTAGTTTTAACTAGCCAATAACTTGTATAATCGAGGAATAATTTAAAGGCGCTTTGCTCAAATCCAATAAAAACGGTAAGCAGAAAAAACGCAAAAAATTATAAAAAAAATCGCTAACTAAAGAAAATACAACCCATAATTAACACTTTTAACAAAAACGAAATCGACAACACACATGAAACGTGTACAGTTTTCGTAATAAACCCATAAATTTTGCTAAATTTATGACAGAAACGTAACGAAATTCATTCACAACTAATTTGAACGTTATTTTGTGTTTTTCTTTGCCATATGAATTTTATAGCTAAAACTATTATGGATTTAAGCTTGAGTTGTGTTTCCACAGTCACACACATGAATTTTAATTTTCTGTAAAAAAAAAATCTCATATCTGCTGCTTTTTTGTCATTTTAAGATCTTTATCGCACCTCATTTGAGTAAAATAAACATAAAAGTCATGATTTTGTATCATAAAATGACAGAAAAATGTCAAATCTCAAACGGTTTTATATTTTGAGTAATGAAAAGCAACAACAAAATTTTCATGAATACAAACTTCATAGGGAATTTTTCATAAGTGGAGTTTATCTTTATTTTTTAATAAGGATTTTCTATCTTATAGGTACTATTTTTATAAGGATTTACTAAAGTGAAAAATAGTCAGAAACTTTAAAAGAATTAATTCTTATGTAATTACTTAAAAAAATTTTTTTTCTTAAAATGTACTTTTTGTTTAAAGAAAATTAGAGAAAAATTCTTTTTTTTTAAATAAAGGTACTTCTTAACAAAAGGTACCTTTTTACAAAAGGTACTTTTTTACAAAAGGTACTTTCTTACAAAAGGTACTTTCTTACAAAAGGTACTTTTTTACAAAAGGTACTTTTTTACAGAAGGTACTTTTTTACAGAAGGTACTTTTTTACAAAAGGTACTTTTTTACAAAAGGTACTTTTTTACAAAAGGTACTTTTTTACAAAAGGTACTTTTTTACAAAAGGTACTTTTTTACAAAAGGTAATTTTTTACAAAAGGTACTTTTTTACAAAAGGTACTTTTTTACAAAAGGTACTTTTTTACAAAAGGTACTTTTTTACAAAAGGTACTTTTTTACAAAAGGTACTTTTTTACAAAAGGTACTTTTTTACAAAAGGTACTTTTTTACAAAAGGTACTTTTTTACAAAAGGTACTTTTTTACAAAAGGTACTTTTTTACAAAAGGTACGTTTTTACAAAAGGTACTTTTTTACAATTGGTACTTTTTTACAAAAGGTACTTTTTTACAAAATGCACTTTTCTACAAATGGATATACTTTATAAAGACATATTTCTTTAAAAGAATTTATAAAAATTTACTTTAGATTAATTTGTATAAATCATAGGAAGATTGTAACTTTTTCGAAAAGGAGAATCTTAAGAGCACTTTTAATTTCTTAGTGTTCCGTTCGGTTAGATTTGTTGAAAACACAAAAAGTGTTTGTGTAGAAAACATTAAAAAAAATAAAGTTAGCCTGTAGTCATCATAGAACACAAAAATAATACTGTTTTTATCAAACTTAACAAAAGATGAGAAGATTTTATTCAGTTCGGTTTTTTTTAAATCCACAAACTTCATTGTATTTGGTTCGGCTCATTAATGTTCGTCCCTTTTGGCTGGTAAAGAAAACCAAACATTTAAAAAAAAAACAAAATACAGATACGAAAAAAAAATTTTATTTTTTAATTTCTTTAACAATGTAAAAAAGAAACATTATAGAACATTAAAACATAATGTATGTCTACTCTATCTACAATTGTTCTGTGTTTTAAATTCTTTATGAAGGTTTAATAGAATATTATTTCAGAAGATGTGATAACGAGAAGGTATTAATCAGTATAAAGAAGGGATAATTAAAATTCCTAAAAATGTACTAAGTCAATTTAATGATAAATTTTAAGAAAAAGACCCCTTTATTGTACAAAAAGTACTTTAACACAAAAATGTAAGTTTCAAAAAACCTTGACCTTATACGTTACATAAAAAGTACTTTTTTTTACAAAAAATATATAATCTTTTTTGCAAAAATGTACTTATACTATAAAAAAGTGTTTTTTTACAAAAAGGACCATTTCATTAAAATTTACAACAAAGTTCTTCTCCTACAGAAAGGTACTTCTTTTACAAAAGGGTATCAGTGTAAAAGATTAGATTCTCTTAACGGCCTGTTCAAAATTATTTATTAAGTTTTAGTCGATTTCTGTTCTATTTTGTCCCCAAAGCTCAACTTTCATATCCTGTTTTAGGGATTTAGGATGTAATACAAATGTTTGTATTAAAACAACAAAAAGTCATGGTATGTTTTAATAGCAGCAAGTAACTTGCTACAAAATAAATATAAAAAGGATTTATTTAAACCATTGAAGGTATTATTTATGTAGCAATAACTTTTGTGAATCATAGGAGAAGCGAAATCTCACTAAATTTCGATTTGGGATTTGAAAAAAAAACCGTAATCTCGCAAACTGTTTGAAACAAAACCTTAAGTGTAAAGTAATTTACTTGGCATTCTGTTTAACTATAATATAATTAAGTTTATCTGAAAACATTTTTAAATTGCAGGGTTTAAAATAGAATATGTGGATAGGCTTATGAAAGCTCTCTTACCCAGCAAAAACTTTGCTTACAAAATAAGCAGAAAAATAATGAGAATTAGACGAGCCGTCTACTTACTTTTTTACTAGAAAAAGTACTTATTTTTGTTCGAGATGTCCCAAAAGTAATACTTTATAATTTAGCCTATTATAATCTAAAAAATAATATGTTTTTTTTATACATAAAATTTTTATAAAAGTATATAGTTACACAAAGTCAATAAAGTAAAATTTTTTTTTTAATTTTTTTTTTTTTTTTTTAATTATTTTATTTTTATTTTTTCTTTATTCTATTTTACTTTATTTTTTTTTTTTCTGTCTCTGGCGGGATTTGATCCCGCAACCTCGGTGCTGATAGACTAGCTCTCTACCAGCTAGTCTACCGGGGCAGTGTAGTTTTTGTATTAAAAAATTGTGAAATGTTTAAGGGTCAAAATTTACAATTTTGTACCCATGTTCTTCAACTCCCGCGTCGAGAAACTTTTCGATTGAACTGTGAGAAATAAAATAAAAATGGCATATATTGAAACCAACAACTGTTTTTCACACTTAACTGCTTCTGTATCATTATTGGCAGAAATAGCTGTTATAAAAGGAAAAAGCATTATTTTTTATAGCTGACGGTTGTTTTTTCGCGTTGAAAATTTTTTAATTTTAGTAAATTTTGGACGTCGTCAACGATATGACAACGAATTACAATTATAACGTAACGACGTAATCTGTTTTCATAGTTTTCGACATGAGTTGCAGACACAATTTTTCTCACATTTCGAGAAACGATGGAATATTTTATTTTACTTTTTTCGATGCGATATGTTCTCACAAAGGTTACAGAACATGGATGCTAGCTTCTTAGAACAAGTTCAGAATCATTTTTACCCAAAAATTCTTAGAAAGGTTAATAAACCATACCTTAAACTTATCTTGACTTAACTGCCTTCTTTCATTTCTACAATTATATAAAGTAATTTACTTTTTTGTTATGAAAATGATAAAATACAACCTAAACTTAACTTCTTCCGGCATCTTTGTGTTTAGTTTACAAAGAAAGATACTAAGTAAATAAAAGATCTCTTTCACCTATGAACTCCTCTAAATAACATATTTATCTTAAAAATTTCACAATTGGATTCATGCACTTTGAGTCCTGCGGCTAAACACAAAGTAGCATAAATAATTTCGCATTATTTGAATTTACTTCAAAAAGCAGCAACTCATCTGATTTCATTCGGAAAACTATTCAAGTAAAAAAACAATAATAACAAATAAATTTCAACTAGAAGGCGAATCAGATTAAACAGTGCAAAATAAAACTTAACAAACACTAAAAGAATTTTAAAAGAATCTTAAAATTTTTTTAATATTCAGAAATTTGTATTTGATTTTGTAACAAAAATTGTTTATTAAAGTGCTGGCATACTTTTTTTATTTTATTGTAGACTTAAGGAGTTTTCGTATGTGTAATGACATTTATAAATGCAAGTATACTTACAAACCCTGCAAATAATAGGACCAGTCCAAACACGCGTGAAAAGAGTAGCCCACAAGGGACCAGGACTGGTCCAAAAGTAACCCAAACATATGAAAAAGCCATGGTCTATTTAACATTACGATGTCCTAGGGCAGGACCATATAACCCACCTTTGGACTACTAAGAAGTAGCTTTAAAACTACTCCATGGTATACTCAAGAGGATTAGTTTTGAAGTCGTTTAAAAACGAAAGCATGTCGTTAAAAAACGAAGACTTGTCGTCTCACTACAAGCACTTTTTAACTATGACATGGTCCATGCTTGCATTACATCGGACCAGAGTATTCCATTTTATTAAAATGGATCAAGTGGTCCAATTTTATTTGCAGGGAATGCACTCACACACACACATGTCATGGATACGACAATAATTTGCACTTTTCATTTCATTTCTGTTTTATTTTATTTTTTTTAACCTGTGTATTCGTTTGCACTTGTGAAATATTTTTATATTTACAATATTTTTAGATTTAAATTTGATAAGAATTGCTGTTAAATGAAAACAATAACAAAAAAAAAAAAAAAAAAACTGAAAGAGAAACAAAAGTAAATTGTTGCTGATGGTTGTTTGTTGCTGGAAATACTTCGAGTTATCGAAGTCGTTTTGTGGCAATTGTAAAGATTGTGTGCTGAAGTAAAAATTGTTATAAAAAAACGAGGGTATCAAAATGCTGCAGGTGAAATGATGAATAAAATTATAAAAGCAACAACGTCATTACCATGCAATCCTGGCAAAAAATATTAAACGTTGAAAATAATAATGTCAAGAAAATAAATGAAAACTTCTTGGGAAAAAGAGTCATAAAATTAAAACAAAAAACTACACTCATGAGGAACGTGTGCCATTAAAAGTTTTTATTAAGTTTTAAAATATTAAAACTACTAAAATTTTAATATGCCATATTCTAGAGGAAATCCAGTTTTGATCAATGTCATTGGAATATCAATTTTGCTTGACTGCTTATTTTTGTACCGTGAATGAGTTTGCCATTCTGGTTATAATTTCTACAATATTGATCCTAGAAACCATTAAGTTTTTATGTATATTATGGGTCCTTATGAGTAGTGAAATGGATTTAACGATTTTCGTCTGTCCGTGTGTATGTTGAATTTGGGTTTCCAAAGTCACCAGAACTGATGGGAACTAGGTAGTTATATGTATATTTCTTTCACATATACATTGTTTAAGTTTGCTATTAAATTTAAGTCTCATCGGTCTACAAATGGCTGAGATATGAGTAAAAAACCACGACTGCCTCAAATTTCATCCTTACATCCCTCGTTGTTGTTGTTTTTTATTTTATTTTTTTGTATATTTGAGTAACCGCAAGAGCCAATAGTTATCATTACAGAACGAAATGTGAGCGAGATTGGTGAAGTGGGCGTGGCCCTTATCACACAAAGACATTCAAGATTTCTGTATAAATGAAGAACGAAAAAAGCCAAAGTTTCAACATCCAATAAAATGTGGCGGGATTCAAGAAGTGGGCGGGATTCAAGAAGTGGGCGGGATTCAAGAAGTGGGCCTTACACAAAATAGATTTTTGATATCCAAAGAAAAGTACATATGAAATTAAATTTGGTACAAATAGCTGGGTTATCAATACACAACCTCTCAAAAAAGAAGAGTGGGGTAAAATATATTTTTTTATATCTGGAAAAAAACAGAAAAATTGTCAAAATTTCGTACCGATAGCTGGGTTGTCAGTACACAAAATCCTTAAAAAAATGGGTGTTATTTAATAAGTATGTGTGGCAACTCCCATACAAAAACAAACAAGATCAGTAACAGTAAAAGGAGACAAAGAGCACTGGGTTATTATAGCTATAGCTTTCTGTTCCTATAACACCATTGTGTAGGGCATATTATATTCGTCATATCGGAATATAGCATTTTCACTTGTTTATGAAGGAATTGACAATATATTTAGTAGTGGTTTATTGTTACTATAGTTTAAATATCACAGTGCAACACGAAGAAAAATAACTATATACGGACACCACTACGTGATAAAAGACCAAAAAAAAAAGAACCGTGTCTCCCAGTTTTGCCCAAATTCATGCACTTTTTTTTTATGGGCCCCCAAGGATTTGGGACCTCAGTGGCATTTTTGCAAAAAAGTGATGATTTTCTCAGGCTCATATTGTAGCTCTTGTCATAAGGAGCAACAATTGTCAAAAACTTAAAAAAGCGGTTCAAACAAGTTGGATGGAGTAAACCTAGATTTTACAACAGTTTTACAACCTTGGGGGGCCAAAGAAATCACTTGAGAACTGTAGCGATAGATCTAAAAAGCGGAAGCTTAAGGATATCAACGAAGAAATCGGAGATACAAGTATTCAAGAAGCTTTGCTATATCAACTGCGATCACAAAAAGAACTCACAAAAGTCGATATTATTGAAAAAGTTTTTATCGCTAGTCCCAAGAGAACAAAACGGATTCTTAAGAGTATTCCAACGCCAAGCGACAAAAAACAGATTTCAAATGAAGAGGCATTAGCATTATTTTTAGATTTGAAGTTAACAAAAGATAATGATAATGTAGAAACCTATTCACAAAATGATCATAGGTATTATTACATGCCTATACATTTTTTTTAAAGGTATAGTGGCATATACGAGGTGAATGTATATGCATATAAAGGTAATATGAATACGAATTTCTCCAGAAATATATAAAAATTTTTATATTTTTCAAAAGAAAACATTAAGTGTATGCTTGTAGAAGCAATTTATAGTCAGTTTGACATTTTTACTCCCATATGACCTATTCCAAATCAAATTTTTCAAACAAAAAAAAAATTTTTTTGAGTAAAAAATTCTAATAATTCAGCACACCGATTTTTATACATTTAGAACAGTAATGTTTTCTAATATGTTCATTATTTTCTAGAAAATTCTGAGCAATATCGAATGGTAAATTATATTCCCTTTATTGAACAAAAAAAATTTAAAGCCGTTTTCCGGGATTGGGATTTTGGGTATTTGTTTATCAAAAATGGGGATGTTTTTCAGTCCACTGTTTTAAGAACTTTTTAATCTACATAACTGCCAAAATTCATTATGATACCTTTTTTTATGTTAGATTTATAGAATGTCAAACATTAAAATTATTAAAATATAGTGTAAAGAATAAAAGGGCTTTCAATATGAGTAAAAAATAATATTTTTAAGGTTTGACATTCTATAAATCTGACATAAACAAAGATATGCTAACGAAATTCGGCAGTTATGTAGATTAAAAAGCTTTTAAAACAGTGGGATGAAAAAAATCCCACTTTTTTAATAAAAAAATACCATAAATCTCAATCTCAATCATTAGCATTTTCATACTAAATGCTAAAAAACATCAAAAGTTCAACTTTGATCTTAAATTTCTCAACAACTACTGAACGGATTTTAACAAAATTAAAACTGTAAAAAAGTTCAAGAAGTCTTCTCTCCTGCGAAAAAAAAATTGCAAAATTATCTCTATCGGTTCAAAAGTTACAGATTTTTGGCCGATGAAAAACGATTTTCAGCCACTGTGCGCCGGCAGACCGAAAATTAAAAATCAGACTTCACAGTGTCACCCGCCTGAATTTTCTGAAGATTCCCTGAAAATGTAGCATCACAAATATTATTTTTTTTTTCTAATCATATAAAACTTTATTTAACCTGATCTGGATAAAATATCATGATTCGTTTGGATTTAAGACGAAGTAAAGTAATTTTCATGAAGAGGTTTTTTATTGGACCTATGGAAAATAATGAACCCGTCATAAGGAAATTTGGAAGAGTGATTTCTATGTAACTGTCAAAGATCAAATTTTACTAAAACTTATGAGTCCAAATTCGGATCAATTACCCAAATAAATTTATATTGATTGGTTGCGTAATGCACTGAATATTTTAAAATTTTTCACAATCTCGTTTTACATTACCAGAAATCATATTGCCTAATTTATAAATAGTAAAAAAAATTTAGATATTAAAGTAAGATTTGGTTTATATAATTAATTCCTTAATTAATTCTGTTATATTTTGACATGCAAATTACCAAAAGTGATGATAACATGAGAGAGTAAAAATTCACTTTAAAACATTTTTAATACTGCTCCGAGGGGAAAATAGCAACGCTTTTCATTCAAAAAAGTTACGTTTTTTCGACAAAAGGTACATTTTTATATATTCCTTGAATACATAACAGTGTATTTAAAAATTAAATTTATTTATCACTAAAGATGGATTTATCCATTCTTTCCGAATAATTTTTTTGTCCTACGTTTCTACATGCAAGCAATTACTTGCAAGTGGTGTATACGTATTATCAACGAACAATCGAGGAAACAGCCTATTGGCTGAATGTAAAAAAATTGTGGGAATGTTAGTGAAAAAGTGGAAACGGGGGTGAGAGTGCTCTTCAGAACGATTCACCCATTTCGGAAAATTTGTCCGGAAATACAAAGCTACATTATGGTTTACAGCTGTACAAAATTATACAAAATGGCAGCACAACTAGCAAACTTCTTGAGTTATTTTCTAAAAGTGTGTTAAAGAAAATCGACGAAAAAAACAATAATAATTTTGGATAATTTTAATTTGTTTTATTAAATTATTCAGCTAAAACAATATTGTTGTAATATAAAAGCAAAAATATAATCAATTCAACTTTTATGTACAAATTGAAAAAAGTCAACTCATTTTGTTCTGAACAAAAATTAAAATAAAACCAATTCAGGAAAAAACTTGCCGAACAAAATAATTTCTCTCTCTCAAAAGTAAGACGTCAAACTCAATATAAAAAAAAATTTTTGTCCGGACAAAAATATAGTTCGAAACGCATGGGTGAGCCCAGCTTAAGTTACTTGGTTCGGACAATAGTGCCTTTTAAATATTAAGAAAAAATCAAGTTTGATTTTAATGTCAAATTTATTGGCGTATTGAAACGGTAACGCTGAACGTTTTTGTAGTTTACTTCAACGCCAACCGCAATCAGGCTGTTTATAGAGTAATATTGTTCCAAAAATTAGCTGTTCTTAATCTATACATTTTCTGTGGTTCAGACTAATAGTTTGGAAGGCCTTATTTTCCAGTGTGTTCCTGGAAGGCCTTATTTTCCAGTGTGTTTCAGTGATAACAACAAGACAACAAATTCATTTCTTGGGCAAATTGTTACCTCAGAATAAAAATAGTTAATCGTGTGAACACGTTAATTAAAAGAATTCATCATATTGCTTAAGCGGCTCATACACTTGCAATAGAATTGTGCGATTTCGCGCATTGTACAATTATATCGCCAATGTCTATGTGATATTCGAAAGTGACACAATATATTGGCAACAATCAAAAGACTTTTTTAATTTTTATTGCACAACGAAAAGAAAGTGAAATGTGTTGGCAACATTGTACAATGCTGTTTATGTTATTCCTATAGGTTATGTTCAACTTTTTATTGAATGAATGAAACTTGTATGCAACTTATTGCATAATATAGGACAAGATGGAAATAAAATGGCGGATATCATATACAATAATATTGCAAGTGTATGGGCCGCTTTACTTAAATTTTCGAACAA
This sequence comes from Pollenia angustigena, assembly GCA_930367215.1. Taxonomy (NCBI): domain Eukaryota; kingdom Metazoa; phylum Arthropoda; class Insecta; order Diptera; family Polleniidae; genus Pollenia; species Pollenia angustigena. Next base: position 254,326,509 of record OV884057.1, read on the forward strand.
AAGTTCGTTCATGAATTAAGTACGTTTTCAAAAATATTACTTCATTCTGTTGCGCAAAATGTAACCAATGTAACCAAAGGGTATCATCACTGGCTTCAAGCTGTCGCTAATTAATCTTGAAAAAAATAACTGTAAATTTTTAATTTTTTATGACGTAATCAAACATTTCCGTTCAAATATGCCGCGAGAAATTAAATTTCAATTCATAATTAATTTATCGATATACATAATTTAAACGATATTCTATATTTTACATTTAATTTTTCATATTTAGATTAGAACCAGGGCTGCCAGATAAATTGGTGACAAAATCGTCAATATCCTGAGAAAAAATAAAAAAATCGTCTTTCTCGTTTTGAAATATCGTCAAAAAAAATCGAACAACTCATAATTAAGTTTTTGTAAACTATTTTTGTTCGATTTTTATAAAAAAAAAAAAAAACAATCAAACAAAAACATAATTCATACCCAGCTAGAATTTTTAATCGTGGAAGAGCAACTGCAAGTCTCATGAAGAGCGTTTTGATTATTTTTACATCGTAGAAGATTTCTCACACAGAAGAAACTTTAAAACAAGCTGATTTCTCTGTGATATTCTTTCATAAAACAGAGAAAGACGCTTACTTTAATCATTATGGGAATAGTCTGAGATGTGGGTGAAGATTATCTAACGAGTCTTACACAAAACATGTCAAGAATCATATGATGGTGTTTTCTTTTCTGACAATAATGTTCCATATATGCTACCATTCGTGCGCGGTTTTTGTTTCATTCTAAAAATATATGCAAAAATGTGAGAAGTTGTCGTTTTCCTTTATAAACATGTTGCAACAATAAATGGCAAATTTGTTTCATTTCTTACCCGCAGTTATAACTGAGTGTGAGATAATACCCTTTTTCGCATCTGCGTAAAGTACTTTTTTATACAATCAAGTATATTTTTTTCTTGTGTTTGCGGACAATTTGCGTTATATTGTGATTTTAAGTAATATTGTGATGGATATAAAAACTTTTTGTTTTTCGTTTGTTTTCCTTTTTTATTTTATTTTTTTTTTTTTTTTTTTGTTGCAAAATTTTTAACAACAGCTGACATTAATTATTGAAAATCAGTGCTGTTAACGCTTATTGGAATTGTAAGAAAATTTAATGTTGAAAATTGCTACAAGCGTGGTGAATATCGCTCTTAGTACAAACTTTGCATTCAATATTTAACACGCTAAATACACATTAGTGTTGAGTGTAAAACGTAGCTAATATTTTGTTCCATTGTAATTTAGAAAAATGTAGCACTTTGTAAGGGTTCGTGTAACCAAACAAATATATTACACAACTATAATGCATCATTATTTTTTAGAAAAGAAAACACCATAAGACTCATGTAGATATTATCTTACAACTCGTGATATGATTGCCGTACAATTGTTGAAAACATGATTTATACACAGAGCCGCAAAAGGTGCATTCGATTATGGTTTGACGAAAGATAAACAAAGTTTAACTTTGTTCTTTTGTACTCTGGAAATAAACCTTTAAAGATTTTCTTAAGACTTTCATGTTAAACATTTCAAGATTATAAAACGAAAGTTTCAGAAAATGTATCTATTCTCGTCAGATCATCATCAGACGACCGCTTCACAAGTGGCTGAGTTATTAGCAAATGACCATAATATTTACCCATGTAAAATCCTTAACTTTTTGATGCCCTCTTATAATTTTAGTAGAATACTGATAGTGAAAATTAAAAAAGTGAAATTTTTTCTTTATAAGGAGTATTAGTTAAAAAAGAGCCAGTAGACCCATTATTTTACTTAAGTGGAAGTGGAAGAAATGGCCGTTTTCTTCTTTAACTGCAGTTTTTTAAATGCTGGGAAAAGGTTTTTGATAATTAATATTTTGATACCATTAAGAAATGCATTAAAAAATCTCGCCCATCGTGAATAAAATTTTCCCACCATTTTTTAACGGAAAAGAAAACTTAAAAATTTAAACTGTCATGTTTACAAACTTTTTTTCTGTACTTAATATCTTAACATATAAAAACATTTAAATTTTTTTTTCTTTTTTTGGTGACTTAAAAAAATCGTCACTTTTTAGAAAAAAATCAGCAAATCAACACTTTGCTAATTTCGAAACAAAAAATCGTCAAAATGACGATAAATCGTCAAATCTGTCAGCCCTAATTAGAACATAAACCTTTTCACACATTTATTAAGAAGCAAAAAAATATTCATTGAAAATTATGTAACCACTTTGAGAATATATTTTTTTCAGACTCTAATTTATTATTTAAACAAATTGTCAAGAACTCCCACTAAACTTTTTAACAATAGCAACAAAATAAATTACTTAATAACAATAACAAAGTGAAGTTCGAGTATTGACATTATTTTTTTCTTGTTTCTCAAGAGATTTCAAAAATGCCACATGCACTGCTCTTCTAACACACAGTCACTAATTGACTCTTTTGTTACGAAAAAATTAATATTGTGCCACAAATGTCAAGAGTGACTGACAGACACACTAAATGCACATATGACAGCTAAAAGGTTGTCGTAAGAAAAATAAAAGTTGTTTAGATTTACCCAGCCATTTAGTAGAAAAAAGGAAAGGAACATTTTTAAAGAAATAGTTTTTAAAATTACAGAGCAATAATGGTCATCCAATGTATTTAAGGTACTCCATGAATCTGTTCTTCTCAATACATGGGAGAGTTAAAATGTTTATAATACGACATGACTTGTCAATTATTTTCGATCACCACCACTTGTTAAGGATGTTTAAAACAACTCAATCTGTACATAATATGTGTTTAATAGTGCATATGGAAAGATGATCTCATGATGACCTTTTACATAAAGATCATTATTATAAGTATTTATTTGTAGAATGTTTGAGTAATTTTTAGTCAAATTAAAAAAAACTCTTTCCGTTTTTTATATGTATGATAACGTTTAAAAGTCATTTTTATAATGATAAAGGCGTGACTTAATAATAACAATCAAATTAAGGAATTTTTAACCCTTGTTATATTTTCCCATGTACTAGGCAGAGATGGAAAAACCTACAACATTATGCGCTTTTTTCTAACAGTTAAACGCAAATTTAATGCTAAATTTTGGGTACATTGAACGAATATGTGTGTAAAGTTTCAATTTTATGAATTATGAAAATAGTTTGTAAATTTTATTATCATTTTTTCAAAACAATACTCTAAAATATCGTTCGTTTCAACACATTTTACAGGAGAGGCAAACAACTTTTTATATTTATTATGTGCTGTTTGAAAGGAATACCAAAAATATAGTTGGTTTTACACACTTCAAGACTCAAATTAAAGAAAAACTACATGCGTATCTTTCTATACCACACGGCATCAAAATCTCAATTTACTTATAAGTGGATTTAGCAGGTTTGCATATTAAGCCGAGGATATGGTAAAGTAATTACAAAAGTTAAATAATATTTTTGAATTTTGTAGAATTGAAAAAGTTAATGACTTTTACGTGTTCATTAACTTTTTCCATTTCACTTAATTTTGAATGTTAACGTTCCCTTAAAAAATATATTATTATGAAAAACACTTAGTTTTTAAGGTAGAAATTGTCGAACAGGTTTTAAGTTTAAATTGTAAGATTATAGGCTGGTTACATTAAGGATGATGCCGCTGTTACTCCTCGTCGCCTGCGACTTGTGTAGTGAAGCTTTCGGACTAGTTAAAGTAGCACGTAATGAGAATTGAAGCGACAATTCGGACACTTATATTTATACTCTCCTGGACTACTAGTGATGAATGAGGGCATACTTAGTTTGTCGTTCCTTATATTCATCTAAGAATCAGAAAGCATGATGTAAATTATAAATAAAACAAAAATTTGTCAGAGAATTATCTTAATATTTTTTATTATGATAGAAGGATTAATGACAATAATGTGTGGAACAAAATATCAGCGAAATGCTCTCCACGGCTTCTGTGGCATACCTCTATCCAATGGTCCTTATTTCCAATGACTCTAAGACTTAATTGAAGTTCAATGTCGTTAATGTGCCGAATTCTCTCAACCTATAGCTCTCGAATTGTTCTTGGCTTATTGACGTACACTTTTTCTTTTAAATATCTCCAATGAAAGAAGTCCAAAGGTGTTAAATCACATGATCGTGATGGCCCATTAAAATCGCCACGGCTTGAGACAACACGGCCATTGAATTTCGCGCGCAAAGAATCCATTGTATTCTTGGCTGTGTGGCAAGTGGAACCATCCTGTTGGAACCACATATCGTCCAGGTCCATATTTTAAATATCTAGCCATAAGAACTCCGTTATCATCTCACTCACTCTTTGTTGATGCATCGGCATTCCAACAATCGCTCGAGGATTCTGATTCTGCTTGTTAACGAATCCACATAGGTTAAAATAGGTCACGTCGCTGATGATGATTTTCTTTGTAAAAGCACCATTTACTTCTGTCTGGCTTTAACAATCTTAACGCGCTGCTCAATTGTGTACCTCTTCATGGTTGAATTTGTCAAAAACTGAAACAAAGAAATGTCAAATTAAGTTGGGCAAAACACTTGACGCTAAGTTGTGACTCACAGTTAATATCGTGCATTATGGTTGGGTGCTTGAGAAGTTTAAGTCGATTTGGCCATGTCCGTCTGTTTAAAACACTAATATTTGTGTAAAATTGCTTTTAGTTATCCTTAACAGCTTGGGATTGAAATCCAGCAAAATCATATGAATCCAAATATGAAACCACCACCTTGAAAATTTGATAATTTTGATTCTAAAACTAACATAAGTGGTGGTATAAGGCATGTATTAAAATAAGATTTTGCAAACATTCGTTCTATATGACTAGGAATCGTGCTACTATTCATTCATTTGGTTAATCGTCAATCGGTTAACCGATTAATAACTACCCGATTAACTGATTGGTTAATTTCAAATTGGCTTTTTTCGATTAACGAATAAACCGATTAATTTCAGTCGATTAACCGATGTGATAAAATTTTCAATATTTTGTAGTATTATTACATATTTTTTTTGTGATTTTAATTATTTGTTTTATTTAATATACAAATGTATGTACACAGAAAAAATTATTGCCGAATTATTTTCAAACCAACGCTTATTTGAAAATTTTTTTAATTTCTATAAATTTTTTTACAGATTCAAAAAATATTTTTGTTTGATTTTTATTTCACCAACAAAAATGTGGACAACTCTTCAAAAATATAATAAACGCGTTATTGGTGTCAAGTTTTCATAATTTTGTATGAAATATTTAACGCTATTTAATGTTGTCGTCTTTTTGCATTTTTTTATTTGATCGTAAGCTACACTTCTTTATGTGAAATATAGGAATAACAAAAAACACACACAGTATATTTTTGGACGCTTTAAAAAAGTGCAACTATAAGAAAAACAATAGCAGAAACAACATTACAAGAAACAAAATCCCGTATTCAATTTTTTAAAACTGTTTGGTTAAATACATCAAATACAAAAATAGAATGATGACGAAAATCATATCGAGTCGGTCTGCTGCCGTTTTTGGTTACATTTCTTCTTTAGCAAAGGAAAGGATACAGCAACAGAGAGTGATAAAGAAAAAACATTGTGTTGCGTGTTTAAGTAAAACAAGACTTCGTTCAAAAATTATTCCAACAAAAAAAATGTGTCTCAAAGCCAGCCGGCGCCTCTGCTCTCTGCCGTCATCTTCTTCTCATACAGTGCTTACTTGTGTGCGCATCATTGCTTGTGCAAAAACTTTTTTTTTTTTTATTTTGAAATTGAGTATATGAATTTCAGTAAACTTTTTGTTTGATTCAGTTAAATTATTTGTTTGAAAAAATCAGTGTTTTTTTTCAATAAACAAAATGCAAATAAATTGTTTGAATATGCAAATTTGTTTATAGGACCGATTTCAGACAAAAAATTGTTTGATTCTACAAAATTTTTGTTTGAATTGGAAAAATAATTTTTTCTGTGTATGTGTTAAGAAAATATTTTTTCATAAAAACAAAAAAGGTTCCGCCGACTGGTGACTAAAATTACAATGTTTTTTTTATCTTCATCATCGATCAACAGGAATGTAGCGAAAAATGGGTTTAAATTTTGATTACCAACACGTTTTTTTCTGTTTTATGTATGTGTTTAGTTATTTGTTTCTTCTTATATCTTCTCATATCAGTCTTTTAACAGAATTAACAGAAACAATTAGAAGTGTTAAAAATTTAAAAAAAAAAACTCTAAAGGCATAATGGAGTATTTAATATGTTTAAAGAAATCCTGGAAAAGGACTGAGAAATTAGATATTCATCTACGATAAGTGAAAGAATTTTTTCCAAGTCAAGTTTTGGCAAAAAAAAAAACTTTTTTAAACGATTATTTTAAAAGATCTCCTATAACTAATGAAATTATGTCAGTTTATTTTTTTATAAATACATATTTGGGGGATATACAAGATAGTCATAAAGTCTTATGTCTTTAAATAATTACAAGAAATATATATCGTTGGCTTAATATGCAAACCGGCTAAATCCACTTTTTATGTAAATTGAGATTTTGATGCCGTTTGGTAGAGAAAGGTACGCCTGGTCGACCAGCATGTGGTTTTTATTCTATTTAAGTCTTGAAGAGTGTCAAATTAACTTTATTTTTAATTTTCTATCAAGCTGCAAATAGGAAAATTTAGAAGTTTTTCGTCTCTCCTGTTAAATGTGCTGAAAGTGACTTAGCAGGATATTAAGCCGACGATATGACTGTTGTGGGCTGCCACTTATAATTTAGATTTCTACTGTACAGTTATGAAGAATCAATGAACACAGCAATAAAATTTTTATTTTGTTTGAAACACAACAATATTTATTTTAAACATGATTTAGCCAAATAGTAGGTAAGATTTGGACGAAATTTTAAAAATGAAAGATGGCCCGAAAAAATGGCCTATTTTTCATACAATATTTTTGGGTGATTTTTCATTATGAAATTTAAAAAAAAAACGAAAAATTACCCAATAATAACCATTTTTCTTTGGGCGATTTTTCCTACAGCCATTATGGCGATATGACTTGATAGCACACCTTTTGTATTTATTGAAAAATGCATATTAAATATTTATGAATTGTTTTTTTTTTTTTTTGTTTGCTCGTTTTAGTTCAAGAATTGTTATGTTTGGTATGTTATTGTTTTTTTTTTTACTAATAAACTCCAAATAATAAACAATCAATGCGTTTTAATATATTGAAATTACTTAATTTATAAAAAAACATGATTAATCGGTTAACCGATCAAGAACAAAATTAACCGATTATTAATCGATTAAACCAAAACCTCGGTTAATTAATCGAGCGATTAGCCAATTAAAGCAAAAGGCCGATTAAATGAATACCCTTGTAAATAGGCTCCATAAAAACCCCACCAATCAAAAATGTATTAAGTGAGCGATGCACGGTTTGCTTTTCGTGCACGCATCGATAAGTTTTTTGGTCCACCTTGGGACAGATAATATTGTAAAATTATAAACGGTTGCCGACAACTGACGTATTGATACTCACCCAAACAATCCTTTGTAAATAACAAAAAAGGAGCTACGAAAGTTTTTTCCTTAAATGTATCATTGATTATTTTCCATATTTCGAAGACTTCTGAAAAATTTTAAACTAAGTGCTGGCTGGTACACACTCTTCAAGTTTTAGCCATCAAGTCTAGAGTTTTTAGGGGAAAAAGGAATGGAAATGACATCATCTTTTTCTAAAAGCCTAAACTTCAAGAGTGTGAACCAGGGCTAATATTTCACCAAATACATGAGAATAATGCACTGAACTTTCCAACCCTGGCACAAAACTGTGTCTTCACGAAAAATTCTTATTGAAAGAAACGTTAAAGTAACAATAATAAAATTATTGATTCTCTATGCCTGGCACGCATTAATGGATTATAAAGACGACAATTCAATAACAACAAAAAACACGACATTTATTTGTTTAATGTTGTTGTTAAATGCTTTTTAACATGGTTAAAAAGGGTTAAAACGTGCAATTGGGGCATAAATTTTTTTTGGAGACATTTACAACAACAAAACAAATCTTTTTTTTTGTTGCTTTAAGTCCGTCCGAAGTGTAACTGAATACAAACAACAACAAACTTTTTGTTGGAATTAAATTGAATGTGTGTTTTTATTTGTATTTATTAATTGACAACAAATGTCGCGTCTTTGACAGTAGACGCTCACTTCTTTTTTGAATGTATGAGAGTATGAGTTGCATACATCATGTGAGCAACAGGCAACAACATAAAAATAATGAAAACGATAAAAATCTTTTTTTTAATGTTGGTTCAATTACAAGTTTCGTTGTTGTTGTTGTTGTTTACTTTAATAAAAAGGCAGACTTTGCTGTGCTTGAATTAATGTCCGTGTTTTATTTTGTCCGTCTGTCCGTTAATTCTTTTCGCAAGTCGTCTTGTCTTCCCCGGTTGTTATATTCTTGATTTTGTTGTTTTTATGGTAATTGATCTCATGTTTAAATGGAGACTAATTTTTTTTTTTTTTGTTGAAGCAGTTGGGCTTTAAAAGACTCGCGCCATAAATTATTAGGTCAACGCTCGTCAATTGTTTACGCGAGTAGACTACAATGAATTCTTATGAGGAAAACATAAAAAAGTTGTTGAAAAATTAACAACTATTCTTTTTTTTTAATTAAAGATTTATTATTTAAATATGTGGAAAATAAAAGCCCTGTTGGTATGTCTGGTTTCAGTCTGGCAGGGAAATTGTAATTTTTTTTTTGCAAAGTTGTAATAGAATTGTATAAATCTCTCCCCAAAAATCCAATTTTTTTAAAGTCACTCTTTTTATAGGTATCCTCCACCACCACTAGGGGTGAATGAGGGTATGCATACGAAGACCCCATAAAATATATATTCTGGGTCCTTGGGGCGATTCTATTCTGACGGGTGCAACATTTAGACGCTTTAAACGTCTTTTACTAATAGAAAGAAACACATTTGCAATTAAGTTATTTCTAGAAGGGGTAACATTTTTTTATATACTATTGTTATCTATTTACAAGAATTTATATGAAACGATCAAATAGCCACGAGAGAGCTTTAAAGTACATGACGGGTGCAACCAAATCGGCCCACTTTCATAAGATCATACCACAAAAACACAAAACTCTGTTAATTTTAAACTTTTATTGTATTTTTCTTTTTTATTGTGAAAGATGAGATATCAGACGATGATTATCAAATCAAACATCGTAGAGAAATATAATCCAATAATAAGAAATTTTCTCTTTAAGCCATGACGGGTGCAACATTTAATAAATTTTCTGTTCGCGCCAAATCTATGAATCTTAATGATTCGAAGTGCACAACAAATTTATATTTTAGCTTACGTCTAAAAAAATTATATTATTACTAGCATTTAACCCGCTACTTCGTTAGCGTCTCCTTTTTCTTCGTGGACATATTTTTATGCCAAAGTTTATTTTCAAAAAAGTACCAGGCACCTGTCCCCTTATTTTTTTTAACGAACAACAATAAGTGTTAAATTTTTTGGATCTCTTTAATTTTGGATTTTTTTGGTTAGCGGAATCGATTTGGCGAGAGGACAACCTTTGGCCCAAAAGTCAGCTTTTTAGCTTCAAGAGTTTAGGATGTGCGATGATGAATCCGTCAGTTACTTTACAAATTTATATTATATAGAGATGGAGAAAAATGTTGAGAAAACAGTAACAAAATTAGGAACGATTTTCACACCTTAAACGTTTGAATTTCAAAAAAGGGGCAAACCTGTTTTGTATTTTTTAGATAAGCTAAAAATGTGATACAATATTTATTTACCCTTTTACACCCCAAAAAGGTCTTCCTTCAAAAAAGTACCAGACACCTCTCCGTTTATTTTTTTTAATGAACAATAATTAGTATTAAATTTTTTGTATCTCTTTTTGTTTAGGAAATATACGGTTAGCGAATTGCTGATGTTTTTTATCTCTTTTAGTTTAGGAGGTATGAGGTTCGCGGAATCGATATACATAGGTACAATTTTCACCCCTGAAACGTTCGAATTTCGAAAAAGTACCAAATTCGCAATTGTATTTTTTAGATAAATAACAAATGTTATTTAATTTTTATTTCTATACGTATTGGCTTAAAAGCTAGATTTACTACCTAAAACGACCGAATTTCGTTAAAGTACCAGACACCAATTTGCTTTTTTATTTAATGCACAAAAATAAATATTAAATTAAAAAAATTACCAGTTTATTTAAAAAAAAATCCCTCTTACAGATTCTCATTCACTCAGGAGCTTGCATGTTTAATTTTATGTTTCTAGATCCAATAAATACGGATATATAAAAGGTACCAGTTAAAGAACAAAATAGTACCAAAAGCCCTTTTACAGATTTTCATTCACTCAGGACCTTGCATGTTTAATTTTATGTTTCTAGGTCCAATACTAACGGAAATTCAAAAAGTACCAGTTAAAGAACGAAGAAGTACCAAAAACTTCCCTCTTATATATTCTTATCCACTTAGGGCATTGCATCTTGAATTTTATGTTTCTAAGTCCAATAATAACGGATATTCAAAAAGTACCAGTTTAATAACTAAAAAGTACCTATAAGCGCTTTTAGAGATTCTCATTCACTCAGGACCATGCACGTTTAATTTTATTTTCATTAGACCAACATTAGCGAAAATTTAAAAAAAGGACCAGTTAAAAAACGAAAAAGCACCAAAAAGATCTATCTAACAGATTGTCATTCACTCAAGACCTTCCATGTTTAATTGCATGTTTCTGGGTCCAATACTAACGGAAATTCAAAAAGTACCAGCTAACGAATAAAAAAGTACCAATAAGATCCCACTTAAAGATTCTCATTTACAAAGTATCGTGCATGTTTAATTTTATGTTTCTAGGTCCAATACTGACGGAAATTCAAAAAGTACCAGTAAATGAACAAAAAAGTGCCAAAAACTTTCCTCTTAGATTCTTATCCACCCAGGACCTTGCATGTTTAATTTTATCTGTCTATTTCCAATACCAACGGAAATTCAAAAAGTACCAGTCCAAGATTAAAAAAGTACCAAAAAGTTCACTCTTATAGATTCTCATCCATCCAGGGCATTGCATATTGAATTGTATGTTTCTAGGTCCAATACTAACAGAAATTCAAAAAGTACCAGTTAATGAACAAAAAAGTACCAAAAAGTTCCCTCTTATAGATTTTCATCCATTCAGGACATTGCATGTTTAATTTTATTTTTATAGGTCCAATACTAACGGAAATTCAAAAAGTACCAGTTAATTAACAGAAAAGTACCAAAAACATCCCCTTATGGATTCTTAACCACTCAGGACATTTCATTTTGAATTTTATGTTTCTAAGTCCAATATTAACGTAAATTCAAAAAGTACCAGTTAATGAACAAAAAAGTACCAAAAAGTTCCCTCTTATAGATTCTCATCCATTCGGGACATTGCATGTTTAATTTTATTTTTATAGGTCCAATACTAACGGAAATTCAAAAAGTACCAGTTAATTAACAGAAAAGTACCAAAAACTGCCCCTTATGGATTCTTATCCATTCCGGACATTGCATGATGAATCTTATGTTTTTAGGTCCAACATAAACGATAATTTAAAAAATACCAGTTGTAGAACCAAAAAGCTAAGTAAAATATCAAATTTCTCGTATTTCCCCTTTTTGGTACTATTTTCCCCCCATTAAAGTATAAAAAATTTCAGTATAATAGTGGCAGCCCATAATTTAGTACGAATATTTCAATAAATGGAGAAAAATGTTTTTTAAAAAAAGTACCAAAAATAGTTACGATTTTTACCCCTTAAATGTTCGAATTTCGAAAAAGTACCAAATTTAAATTCGTATATTTTTGTTAGGTTTCGAATGTGGTATTAACTTTGTTTCTATGTTTATTGGTTCAAAAGATAGATGGGGTGTCAAAAAAGTACTAAAATTCAGATATTACCCGTTTACTCCCAAATAGGGCCGAATTTCAAAAAAGTACCAGACACCTGTCCGCTTTTTTTTCTAAAGAACAACGATAGGTATTCAATTTTTTTTGTATCTCTTTTAGTTTTGGAGATATAAGATTACCGAATTTTCCCGTTTTTACCCTTTTTTACCCCCTAAACATTCGAATTTCCAAAAATCCCGTCTTAGTGGATCGATTTGGGGAGTGACCAATCTCTGGTCCAAATTTCAAGTGTCTAGCTTCAGGCGTTTAGGCTGTGCGATGATGAATCAGTGAGTCAGTGAGTCAGTGAGTCAGTAACGTTACAATTTTATATATATAGATAAAATATAGATATTTTACTTTAAATTGGCATCAAAAAGTGTCAAATAGTGTGATTTGAAAATTGATGTTAAAAGTTGTCTAGAATAGAATCGCCCCTTGAGTAATTAATTCTAAGTTGATCAGCCATCTTTGTCTATCTGTCCATCTGTTTGTCTGTCTGTATAAATCACCATCCCTTTATAACGACTCAAAAGAAAAGACCGAAATTGCTCTCGAACTGTTTTCATTTCTCCCTAGCATATTAGTCTTGATTTTCAGCACAATCGGTTTAGAAGGAAAAGAGAAATAAGCCAAAATGTGGAATAACCTCCCTAAAAAGTTTGTATTGTTTACAAAAACTGGCACAAATCAATAACAGAATGCACCGATCCTCATTTTGCACAAATACGTCTGATATGGCTGGAAATCATACTAAACAATTTTGCGAATATCGGCCTATAATTTGCCAGTGGCTCATAAAAAGCCCACTCACGAAAAACGTTTTAGTACGCCTAAGACCACAACGAATGTTGGTAATGGAGCAAAATTTAGTCTGTCATAGTTTTGTAAGATTAGAAACCACTCTCCAAAATTTCGTGAAGATTGGTTCATAATTTACCATAGGCCCCATATTAAGCCCACTTTGGAAAACCAGTTAATACGCCTAACCGTAGCATTGATCTGTAAATTACAAGGTTTTACAAATCGCTGCTTGCTCTACGTAAGCAATGACGAACTATATTGAAAATGCAATATTGAGCCAATCCAAATGATAAGTAATCGAAGAAGTGGAAATGGATCGGGCACACCTTAAGGAAGGACCCAGATAAAATATGCACTAGAGTGGAATCCACAAGGCAGTAGAAGAAAAAGCAAAAGTTCTTGCGAAAAATCGATTATCTTGGAGAAATTTAATAGAAGGCTTATGCTCCAAAGAGAGTTAAGCAGACTGAAAAGAATTGTGATAAATTTTGGTTCAAGTTAGCTTTGTGTGGCTAAAATTTAAGCTACAGTACTTTTCGCTTATAGTCCACTACTGTAGTTACACATTTGTTGTGGACTATTGGCGAATTTGGACTATAGCCGATTTTTTTTATAAGCCAATTTATGGATAATAAGTGAAACCTAGTATTATCCACATTTTGGACTATTTAAAAATTATTTTCCTCAATAAAACCACTGTTTTTAAACAAAGAAAAGTTTTCTTAAAACATAACCAAATAACGACTTAATTTAATTAAATAAATAGATAAAACAAAAATCTTTTTTAATCATTAAATCAAATGCTTAAAAATGGACTATAAGCGAAAAGTACTGTATATAATTTTGAGACAATCGGCCCATAATTAACCGTAGGTCCCATATAAACCGGACTTCTGAAAAGTAACACAGTGCAACAAAATTCGGGTCATCGCTGTCAGCCTCAACACTTGCCATACAATTCTAATGAAGACATCTGAAATAGTCTTTTAGCTTAGAAGAACATTAAGTATATTTTTTTGACTTGTGCCAAACGCCTTTTCAAAAAATTCAAAAATTTAAGAGGCTCATATTTCGGGACCCCGAACTAACTTTTCAAAACCCTTTGGCATGTTTGCTCTATTACTAGTCTACTTTGATTTCGCGTTGCAAGCAGTGTTCGAAAATAAACAGTACATTATTTAAAGTTCGGCTCACACACCCAGGAACGATATATATTTTTTAGTGATTGCGCAGACATACACAACCCTTAATACCGTTCGTAACTATTTTCAAGAACATTATATAATGTTCGGTTCTTCGTTAAAAAACAGAACAATTGTAATGATACTGTAGACAAACATTATATTTTAATGTTCTATAATGTTTTTTTTCGTGTGTGTATTTTGTTTTTGAAAAAAAATTTTGGTTTTTTTTTTACCAGCCAAAAGAGACGAACATTAACGAGCCGAACCGAGCACATTGAAGTTTGTGGATTTTCAAAAAAAAACCGAACGGAATTAAATGTTCACATCTTTTGTTGAGTTTGATAAAAACAGTAATATCTTTGTGTTCGAAAGATCACTAACAGGGAAACGTTATTTTTTTAATGATTTTCTACACAAACACTATTAGCATTTGTGTTTTCCACAAATCTACCGAACCGAACATTAAGAAACGATATTTAGTGTTTATTTTCGAACACTGGTTGCAAGTGTTGAGGCTGGTTTTTTTTTTGTTGTTGCACAGTGTAATTTAAGAAGCATTTGATTCTAAAAAAAACTGTATTACTGTATTAAAATTTGGTCTAACTAAGGGTTTTGAAATACTAGAAAGCAATCTACCGAATTTTGTGATGAACGATCTATAACTTACGGTAACTCCAATATTGAAACCCCTCCTGAAAATCGCTTAAATATCCCTTATAATATTTCTGAAATAAGTTACGATTTTTTATTTATTTTACTGTAATGTCAGGTTTTATAAAGATTGGCTTAAATTTTATAGATTGCATATTAAGGTGGGGGTTTTAAAGAATCGGCACAGCCGAATAAAGCACACTTATTTGTTTTTTTTTCAAAAATTTAAGCAGCACCTTTTAAACAAAACTTATCTTTATACCCTTCACCTTAGGTGGTGGAAAAGGGTATATATAAGTACAGTTGGGCCTCGATTGTCCGTGATCCGGTTAACCGGTAACCCCGATTAACCGTGATGGCCAAAGATCAGTCTATTGTTTTTTTTTGCAATGTTTTCAAATTGTTTTCTTCGATTAACTGTTTTTACCACTATTATTCGTGATGGCAGTAGAAAAATATTAGACAAACAACATTACACGACTCTTTTTTTGCCTACTATCTTTTTATTGCCCCAACTTTTTGTAGAAAATTTAATGTGTACATATGTACTTATTTAATTTAGAAATGTACATAAACTTCTTGAATAAAATTTTTTTAATATCAATATGTACGTACACCAACGTTCACTTGTTAAATAATAAAAATATTAAAAAAACTGTATAATCAAAATTGTTACTCGATTAGCCGTGAAAATTGATTATCCGTAATGCTTCTGGTCCCGACCATCACGGATAATCGAGGCCCTACTGTTCCGTTTTTTGGTTTCTTCATTTCTACAACATTGATGTTAGGACCCTATAAAGTATATTCTGGGTTCTTATAAGAAGCAAAGTTGATTTAAAGATGTCCATCTGGGTTTTTCGAAGACCCCAGATATTGTTGGAACTTGGTAGCTACACATTTATGTCACATATATAGTTTTATATTAAAATTCAGCTTGTTCGGTCCACAATTGGCTGAGATATGAGCAAAAAACCACAACTGCCTATAATTTTGCCAAAAAATTCCTTGTTGTTGCTGTTTTTTATTTTATTTTTATATATATCTGGAGTGCGGCCGGAACCAAAGTATATGTGTAAATAACATCCGAAAAAATTTGGGCGAGATTGGACAAGTGGGCGTGGCACTTAACAAAAATTCATTTCACCTTAAAATTATTAAATTGACACTAAAAAGTTAATTTTTCTCAAAAATTTTACTTCTTCATAAAAAGTCACTTGTCCTTTTAAAAGTAATATTATTGTTAAAAAAAAGATTTCTAGCGAAAATTTGGTTAATATTCGTTTAATTATCTCTTTAACATTTCCTTTAAGACTTTCCTTTAATATAATTATTTTTAGTGATATATGAATATGTATGTTTTGGCTCCACAAAAAAATAAATAAAACAATTGCGTGCATTTTATAGAACGTGTTACATGTAGTACTTTCCAACAACATTTATGTAACAACTCTTTGACTAAATAACACCTGCCCTAATGCATTATTTGTGACTACACACAAACTTCAATATAACCTAACTAAATGTCTATGAATAAAGGCACGGAATTGTATACAAACCTAACAACAACAACAAGAAGATGAAAAAAAGTGAAAAAATACCTGTCATCTAAATGAATGAATGAATGAATGGAACATGAAGATAAGCGTGTTTTTTAGTAATTAAGCTCATAGTTTAGTTTAAAGATTAACAAATGCCAGTAATGAATACGAGACCAGATACAAGCTGGCGTTTTCTACAACACTACCAGAATGACTGTTTACAAGTACAGTAAAATCTCTCATGACCGGACACCAAGGGACTGTTAAAACTTGTGTCCGTACAAGGGCGATAACCTCTCAAAAGAACTCAATGCCGTATCTATGAATGGCTGCCGAGACCAGACGCCTTCAAAAGAAAGGCGGTCGTTAACAGAGATTACACTGTACACAAAACTATGAATTCTTAGACTATGTATCTTCGAACATGATGTTATTTTGCGCCAACTTAAAAATGCTAACAAATATAAAGAATAAAATTAAAAATATGAAAATAAAAATGTGCAAACAACAAAGCATCGTTGTTCGTAGTTTTAATATTTTTAATTACACAAACTATTTCTAGCCGCTTGATATCGCCACATAACAAATTATGAAAAGTGCAATATTTTTTAAAATATTTTCATACATCTATTTTGTTGCTCATAATTTAGCGCTCTAATGAAATGATCTTCTAGCCATGAGTTCAGTCCACATCTTCCAATTTAGTAGAAACAATATTTGTTTTAATATAACACAGTTTTTTGTATACCAGTTAATGTGTGTGTGTGTATGATTGTGAAAAATAGCATCATGTTTATGGTTTTAATGATAATTGCTAGGTTTATGGTATATATCAGTAAAATTTTAAAATTGCAACATGCCTCACAACAGCAACAACAAGAATGTGTTAAATATGTATACTAAAAAGTTTAAGTTTGTTTGATTTCTTTAAAAAATTTTACTCTGCTTAAAAGCACGATTTTTTCTTTAAGATTTCAGTGAAGAAAAAAAAAACAAAATTAAAGCACTTGTTTTAAAAATTGTCTGAACAAAACGTTTTCAAATTATGCATTCCAAAAGACGGCCTTCTAATATTTTAGCCTTGCCAGTCATCAACATTATCATCATCTTAGTTGGTTGCATGAATGCCTGCTTTAATAACCAACCACGGGGATCTGTTTTACTTAAATGGTGATTTCTTTTTGATTGTATGGTTAAGAAGGTGCCCTACATACTTTTTAAGTCTAGAAAAAAGAAAAACTTATATTATTGTAAATAGTACCAAAAGATTAGTTTGCTTAGGGCCAGTTTACACGGTAATAAAATGTATTACAACTTTGTAGAATCAAAATATTATGAAATTCTCTCCGTGTTTAAAAGAAAAAATAAAAATCTTTTGTAAGTGTAAACAAAAAGCAGATGGTTGCAGTTTTAAATAATCACAAGAACAACATGAAAATTTCCTGAGTTGATTTTAGTTGTTTTTGTAATTGAACATAAATGATATCACCTTCAATACACTCTGTTAAAATACACCTCTGGTGTGATGAGAATACAGAAGTTTCTAAAATGGTTTAGAAAAAAAGCATTTACCGACCGCTTGTCAGATTTCGTATCCGTTTTCTCTCTTACTCAATACATTTTGCTTTTACATGATAAGATTTTTCTCATTCTACATCATTTTTTGCAATGTCGTAATACATTGTATTACCGTGTAAACTGGCCTTTAGAAGTCACAATTTAACTAAAAAGCATTTTAATAAAAAGTTGCAGTTTCAGTAAGAAATCAAAATTTCAGTAAAAAGTTGCAGGCTTTTAAAAAATTTACAGGCTTAATCATGTGTCACAGTTTCCCGAAAAAAAAAAGTTTTACAAAAAAGGACATAGTTTTAACATAAAGTCACGGTTTCACTTAAAAGTCACAGTTTTACTATAAAGTGAAAGTTTCACTGAAATGTCGCAGTTCCACTTGATTGTTATGGTTTTACTTAAAAGCCACAGGTTCACTAAAATTACTATGTTTTAAAAGTCACAGTTTTAATAAAAGATCACAATTTCACTGAAAATTTACAGTCAAAGTTTCGCTAAAAGTCGCAGTTTTACTTAAAAGACAGAGTTTTAATTAAAAGTCGCAGCTTCAATAAAAAGTCAAAGTATTTGTAAAAAGTCAATAGATTTCAAAAACTTCAAAGGCTGGAATGAATTTACAGTTTCACTGAAAATAGTTTCAATAAAAAGTCAGATTTTTACTAAAAAGCCACAGGTTTACTTAAAAGTCAAACTGTCACTAAAACATCACAGCTTCACATAAAGTCACAGTTTCACTTAAGGCCCAGAACAGACGATGAAACGCAACTGCAACGCAACTGCAACTTCCGGTTATTTTTGAGTTTCATTTGAGTTTATGCCCAGAGCTGCCGTTTTTGGTTATTTCTAACCAAAATTGGTTATAATTTTGTTCAATGTGGAGATGTGAATATTTTTTCAATTTTGGTTATTTTTTTCTAAAATAATAATAGTACGAATATGTGTTTCTTGATACAATTATTTACGAGCTCGAATAATTTGTACTACCTACGATTTTTTAATTATTTGTTACCAAATAAACAAAAAACCCCTTACAAAACAGCAACCAAATAACTTTTTTAAGATTTTTGCTAAGAAAATATTGCCATTTGTGATTTTCAATCAATGGAGATTTTCAATTATTTTTTTTAAATGAGCGTAATTTTCTTGATTTTAAGAGTAGTAAAGATAATAAAGTACTTAAAGTAGGAAGTGCATAAAATCATGCGTAATCGATTTCGGAAAATTACTAAAAACTTACACACAAGTCGTTTTAGTGTTTCTAACAACTCGAAAATAAGTTTAATGTACTGAATTAAGGTTATTTTCAGAAGTATATTTATATACATATTTGGAAATACACAAAGGAATTTTAAAGATTTTTAAAAATTTCATTGCTTTATCAACATAATTTTAAAATTTGTGGAATTTTCTTTAAGAAATGGCTGTAAGCTTATAATAATATAATAATAATTGCGATATCGCCAAACGTAAATTTTCATCGAAAAAAAGGATTAAAAAATCGCCAACTTTGACAGTTCTGCCAATAACAGCTAAAAAGCGGAAAACAATTTTCCATTTTTGTTATTTATAACTGGCATATTAAAAAATATTTAACTTATTAACTTTCAATATACTGAACATTGTATGGAAATTTTACGGGTTTAACTCTTGTCAAATAAAAATTTTTTTTTTTACGAAAAAAGTCTTAAATAAATAAAAACTTTTAATTAAGTTTCTCGTTATTTTTTTAATATATAAAATAATTACATTTCTTGTTTTGTTTTCTTGACTTATAATTATTATTTTACTAAAACGTGCAAATAACCTTTGCAATGCAACTTGATATAAATTTTAATGATTTTCTAAATTAATAAAAGGCATTTTAAATTTGGTTATATTTTCTTACATTTGATAACTTTTTCAAAAATTTTGGTTGTAAAAATGTTATTGTTTGTGGCAGCACTGTTTATGCCATAGACTCCTTCGAGGGACCACACATGACGCGACAATTTTGAGACCGGTCTGAAATGCATTGGAAATCAGTTTCTTTGAAACCGACCGGCGTGCAGGAAACTCGTGTTTGCGTTTGATATGTTCTCAAAGAAAATCGAAATGATTGTGATAATTTCATTACATTTTGGTACAATTTAGGTTGCAGGGTGTGTGGAAAACGATTGAAACTAGTTGCAAACCAATGATTTTTAAAGGGTTTCGTTGCAGTTGCGTTTCATCGTCTGTTCTGTGCCTAAATGTTATACTTTTACTTAAAAGACACAGTTTCATTTAAAAGTCACAGCTATGATGTTACCATAAAACAACCGTCTCACTCACTCAAAAGAAAAATCAATCCATCCGTACTCAAATCAACCAGAAGCGGTATTAATAGTACGGTGAGTACGGATTTTCTTGAATCAAGTACAGAAAGATTGATTCAAGTACGTATTTTCAATCGCAAAATACTTTAGTTATCCATATTCAATCCCGATTGTGCTTAAGTTGGCTTAAGGAAATGTGCGAATACATGTAAATTATATGAGGCAAACCATATTGAACTTTTGGAATCTTTTTGCTAAATTTAATAAAACCGTCATTTGCTTAAGCAAGGTGCGAATCTAATCGCACATTCCGTACGGATTTAAATGTTTTTTTATTTTATTTTTGTTTTCTTAAGTACATTTGAGAGACTTTATGTTAATTTTTGACAGTAGGTTAAGCAAGGCTATGCATATTATGGTTGAGCCTTAAGATTGAATCAATCTCAAAATGCGCTTGATGCAAGTACTATAAAGCTCGGGGGTTACTCTCTATTGCGATGCGAAAGAAAATTGTAGCAAATCTTGAGATTGGTACTCTTTAGTGCGTTTGCGCATTTGTCTTTCGCATCTTTTTATTTTTTTCTTTTCGTAAATTATCAGTATTTATTTATTTTAATTTTCCAATTTCAATCTATTTAAACATATTTTGACATTTCATTACTGTCAGTCTGTGCCATCTTTAATTTTTATTGCCAGTATTGCTTCATATTCAATAAATTTTGCGAAAGTGATAGAGAGTACCAAGTTGGAATTAAGCTTACGCATCACAATTGAATTCGCATCGCAATAGAGAGTAGCCCCCCTGATTTTATCCCGAATTCGTGCTTAAAAAAAAACCAAAAAAGAAATTAGAAAGAAAAAATTATTGTGATTTATTTACTTACTCGTATTACGCCATACAGAATGATAAAACACCAACATCATGCCCGATATGGTTTCTACTTTAGACATCTTATGTACATTTTTAACCAAAGATATAAACCAAATGAGAAGCAAGAGTTCAAATTTACTTTTTAACCTTTCGTGGTACACATCAGTCTGGCCAGACCTTTTTCCAATGTGTATAGAAAATCAAAACATGCATGAGGCGGAGGGTTAAACATGAAAATAATATATGTTTAATCTTTTTTTTACTTGATTTAACAATTTTATACTGATTTCAAGAAAATCCGGGATTGATTTTCGAAAGTTATCCCATTTTGGATTGTTTTGAGTACGTTTTAGTGTTATTCGCACTTGAATTTTTGAGTAAGACATGTACTTAAAGTAATTCTAAAAAACTTGTTTTATCTCGAGTGTATTTCTTTCTGTGTAAGAATCATAGAATCACTAAAAAGTTACAGTTTTAAAAAGGTGGCAGAGTTTCACCAATAAGTTAGAGTTGCAAATATTACTGCTTAACTTAAGAATTATTGATTAAATGAAGAAACACAGTTACAATAAAAAGTCCCAGATTCACTATAAACTTTCAGTTTTACTAAGAAGTTGTACTTTCACTAAAATTTAACAGTTTCACTTAAAAGTCGCGGTTTTAGTAAAAGGTAAATTTACAGCTTTTATTTAAAAAGTCAAAGACACGCTTTAGTAAAAAGTAACAGTTTAACTAAAAATACATGTTTCAATGAAAATTCATAGTTTCACTAAAATGTTACAGTTTTACTTAAAAGTTACATTTCAAAAAAACACAAACACAGTCTTAATTAATTAATAATTATTATTAAAATTTACAGATTAATTTTAAAACCTTGGTGCAACATAAAAATGAAAAAATACAAAGCCATAGGTTTACTAAGAAATCACAAATTCGCTCAAATAATACAGTTTCACGTAAACATCACAGTTCCACTTACAGGATGAATTTTTAATAAAAAATTTAAGCCACAGTTTTACTAAAAATTCACAGTTTAAAGAAAAGATCTAAATCTCACTGCAAATTGATAGTTTCTATGAAAAGTAAGAGTTTCACTAAAATGTTCACAAAATGTTTTTAGTTCATCGAATAAGTAGGGTGCAAAAAGTGCGCTCAAACTAAAACCTGGTGTATTGTTGAAAAGACCAACAAATATTAAATCAATGAAATCAAATTAAACTTGTTGCTTCTCAAAACAGCAGCAAAAAAAAATACCGACTCGTATTAAATACGCCAATCACAACTAAAAATCAAATTACTAGTTTTTTCAATTCTTTTTCTTAATAAAACCATTTTTAATCGATTTGTTGTAAACAAAAAAATTTATTAAATTACAAAAGCAACAGAACAAACCATAAACGAAAACTAAAATTAATTTCTGACAAAAGTGGATACGAAAATAATTTCAGTTGCAAGCAAATTTGTTTTTCTAACTACACCTGATTGATTAAAATTAGAGCTGTGCGCGTGAGTGTTTTCCGTCTAACGATGAAGCATGTTTACAATTGAGTGAAATGAAATGAAAAATTTAAAAATTCTATGTTCGATCAAAAACAAATTTTAGTTGCCACGTAAACTCGATCACTTACGATACATTTCCATGGTTATACTCATAGATGGGAGTAGTGCACTCATTTTTCAGTTTCAACTCACACATGAATTGAAACATGAATTGAAACTTTGCAGCCTCACTAAACTAGGATAGTGATGTTAAAAAAATTTGCACTCAAAAAAATTAGTTTGATTTAAAAAAAGCAATCATCCGTTTATTGCAACAATCTTGTTGATCACTCATTTGAGTGCAACTTTAAATTTTGCATTAAATTTTAAATTTAAATTGATTTGTGTTTATTTTTGTGCACTAATTTAAATTTCAGAACTTAACTTCATAAGAAATAACAAAAAACAAAAACCAAAAAAAAAAACAGTTAAAATAGTTATACTTATGTTTAATTTGATATGCCAAATTCTTTGCAAAAGTAAGATCCATTCATTGTCTGTTGTCGATAGCACAATTTTATTATTGTCGAGTCCAAAAGCTGTGTGGATGTGGTTCACAATTTCCTTGATTTTTTCGTAAGTGTGATTTCCAGCGGGTTGCCATCACTTCAACGCAAGATGTTTTCTGTTTAACCCTTCTGCACTCCTTGGGTCAATTTGACCCAATTTTGGTTTTCGAACGCAAAATTTGTCCCTTTTAATATAAGATATGGACGTGAAACTTCAATTTATCCATTACAGGGACAAAAATTATAAATTTAAATGAAAATAATAAAATTTTAGTTTTTCCTTCCCCCTCCAAAAAACACGATTTACACACATTTAATATCCTTTGGGTCAATATGACCCAACATGCGATATTGCAAGTTTAATTCCACTTTAAAATTTGTTTTCTATTGAATTGAGTTCATCTTCATTCAGAATCATCGATAAATAATTTTTTCGGTCAAATAATCAATAGAATCGCTTTTGGTTTTATTTCACTTAAATATGAAATGCTGTAAACATTTTATTGTTGGGTCATATTGACCCAAAGGATCATAGGAAGGGCACATATCCAAGGGATGCAGAAGCGTTAAGAAGACCAGAATTGTGCAATAGTCTAGACCTATTAAATGGTAATGCTGCAAAACAAAGTTTCATTGTATGGACACAAATGCAGTTTCAAAGAGAATTGAAGAAAGTATCTGCAGAAAATGTTTAATTATATGGACGTCATTATCTTTTCATTTTTGGTTTCAATATCAACTATTAATTTTAAAAACATAATTTTTATTTCATACAAAAAAAATAATTTAAGCCTTTTTGATTATTATCATAGGATTTTTTTGTAGTTTTCACTCAAAATAAAATATATAAAAATATTTTAATTTAGTATCTAAAATTTTTAATGTTCGTATTTGTCTTCAAAAATGGCATGACCGATAATTTTTGAAAAATTAGAGAGATTTTGTTAAATGCAGCTTTTTTGATTGCAAGTTCAAATCTTGCACTAAATGAATTGAGCGCAATTTTTTGCATTCAGTCTGCGTTAAGTGATAATGAAAAAATTTGCAATAACACAAAATTTTTTTAGTGTATCACTAAAGCTGGTGAAAAATGGCGCAAACTAATTTATTTGCAGTTTTATTTAGTAATAGTGCACTGCAGATTCAAATCAAAATTTAGTGGACTGCCCCCAACTATGGTATTGCTCACTCTCACGAAATAGTTTACCAAAAACAAGTACTTTTATCATGGAGTGCAAAGCACAAATGAGTTCTATCAAGGAACACACATAATGTTTCTGCTTTAGTTCTCTTCAGTTTCTATAAATGTCTTTAACATTAATTATACAAAAACTAACAAGATTTTGTTTGTCGTGCTTAATTCCCAATTTTTATTACTATGCGCATTTCACTGGTTGCTTATGCCAGATCGTCAGGAAACTTCATCCAAAGATTTTATCTGAAGAAATTAAACAAATAAAACTGTTAAGCGAATAAGAATTTTAAGCAACAGTTTTACTGGTAACAATATAAAAGCTTAAACAAAATCACCAACAATAAACAGTGAGTTTATCTTTTCTTATATTCCCCACTTCAATTGATTGGAATTCTTCCAACATTAATTGCAGTTGTAAGTAGATTAAGAAAAAACAAAATAAAAACAAAAACAACTTGCTTTATTGTTTTTGCAAAAAATAAAGCATGTTGCCAGTTAAGTTTTTTAAGCCGTGCACTTGCCAGTTTATCCCATCAACAATAAATTTCAGTGTTTTTATCAAAAATAAAAATTGGGAAAAAAGCCACGACAAACAAAATCTTGTTAATTGAAAATTTTGAACATATTCCCAAAAATTACTTTGATAATAATTATACTGACATTTTTTTTTTAGTATTATTCAGTCATGTCACAGAGTACAATTGCGTTCGGAATGATTCCGCTCGAAATCGAAGAACTATTTAATTTCCTTAGTTCCTCGGTGGAACATAGGGCCTCAACAAACAAGCTGAAATTTGGTTTATCTAATGCTTAAGATTTGATTTCACGCCATGTACGCAATACTGCTTGTCCATTGGAATCGACCTGTCTCAACCATGTTTAAGCAGGTCTTCCTTTTCTTTGGCTATCCTGTGGATCCAGCCTAGCGCTGGGGGCTTTTGCAACCAATTCTGTTTTTGTTGTCGAATTTCGGTTTTTATTGGCAGTTGATCTGTTGCGTCCCATCATGTGGCGTTTTTTAAGGCGTAAGGCCAGAATAAGCTTAAAATTTGCCGTAGAAACCAGCCTAAAAATACTTGAAGTTCGTTTATTTCTTTCGTGGCAGTGTGTCACTTTCGCAGCCGTACTAAAAAACGGATTTAAGACTAGCGTCAACTATATTGAGTTTGGTTCGCTTAGAGATGAATCCTGGTCGCCAGACTTTATTCATCATTCCATGCGAAGTTCTTTCTACCCTTTGTGAACTTTGTTTGGATGTTCTACTCTTGCTCCAGCATTTTTGGAAATTATACTTCCAGGTGGCAGAAAGTCTGAGTTCATACGGCTCATGTCTTATTGACAAGATTCTTCCTTTTTCTTCTTTAAACATGAATTGGAGTTCAAATAATGCATGTCATGTTGACGACATGTTTTTTATTTTGTATATAACAAAATTAAACAACGAATGAAAAAGCAAAACGTAAAGACAGTACATGCATCTGTGTACTCGTTTCTTTTCCCTCGTCCCTCTCGCCTATAAAGTAACAATCATGTCAATAGGACATGAGCCGTATGAACACAGACAAAGAGCCGACAGCTTTAATTATTTTGTCCTCTAAGAAAAGTGGTTTGGTATTGTCGGAATAAATGCTCATTAACCTGGCTTTGCAATATTTATCCTAAGGCATTAGTCCTAAGCTGTACACTTGCTCAGGTGCTAAAGCTTTGTCGCAATATGGGAATGTTTGTGTACAGAAAAAATTCATATGTATGTCTTCTGTACCGTGAAGGTAACATGAAATACCGGTGTTGTTGATTGTCACCTGGTTCATTAAAGTGTCAAGCAGTAATTTAAAGAGTTGAGCACACAGCCCCGATAGACACTAGTCTGGATATTTATATTGGCACTTAATTGGTTGTCGTGAATGATTCATTGTGCAGCTCTTTGATCAACTTTGGTTTGAATTCACCCAAACTTTTAAATTTGTGAGTGAGTGAGAAATCTGGCGTGATTTCGAAATTTTAATATTGCACGCAAGTCTTGCAGCCTGTTTGTAGAACGCGAGCGCAAAAGTGACTCGTTCAACTTACATTTAAATCAAAATTTCAAAATTTGTTTTTGTTTTAAATGTAACTGCCTGTTTGTAGAACGCGAGCGCAAAAGTGACTCGTTCAACTTACATTTAAAACAAAAACAAAATTTAAAAATTTGTTTTTGTTTTAAATGTAAATTAAGCGAGTCACTTTTGTGCTCGCGTTCTGTAAACAGGCAGTTATTTCTCAATTACGCGATTAACGAATAGTTTACGAGTCACAAAAAAATCCAGTCACGTGCACAATTCTCTTTTGAATATTTTTGTTCGTATAATCAAAGGTTGGCAATATAAATACGTGTAATTTCAATTGATCTACAATTGAAACTGAATTAAACTGAATTTGAGTTTAAAAAGAACATGTGTTTAACAGATTTGAAATCATGTTTAATTGATTAATAGTAGGCTTGAAATGGAATTTTAATGGATTTAATTGAGTGGATTATTCTATAAAACGTGTAATTGAGAAGTATATATTTCAAACAGATGAATTAAAAGAGTAACGCAATAACAAAGATTTTCAAAAATTTACTGCAACTTGTGTTAAAAATACTTTCTGGATTAAATTAAACTTGCTAAACCATTAAATGTATGTTTGTATAGAATGTATATTTTCGGTATTACTTATCCCTCAATCTTAAGTTAAAAGCTAAAATTTTCGATTAATTGCTTCTCTGCTTTCTTTTTTTTTATAAATTTTATTGATTTTTAAAATCCTTTCTTTTCTTTTCCTTTTCAATTCCTTTTAATTAAACTTTTTACTTAAAAATAAGAGCCATTTTATTATTCCTTGCTTAAATATTGACACAACTAAAGTTTTGTTTAGAAAATCAAAAATCTCCTGCAACGTTTTTTATAGTTTTTCATCCATCCAGTTTTAAAGTCGAACAAAAAAAGCTTTATTTAATCTTTTGTTTGGCAGCCAGCAAAAAGAAAAAGAATTCGAAAAGAATATTGAAAAGAAAGTTGTTGCTTTCATTCTTTCACTTTAGCCATCACCCTCTAAAATTTTACTTTTCTTACAATTGAATTTTTTTTTGCACAGGATTCTAGTCCACATTATTTTTCCCCCTTAGCTCATACATGTTTGAAGTTTTTATCCGACTTTTTGTTTTGCCAAATCTCAGGCAAAAGGGATTTTGTGCTAAGGGAAAGGAAACAAAACAATAGATAGTGAAAAATCCCAGCAGTCATCCAACCAGCCAACAATGGCCATGTCCATTAAGATGCATTAAGTTTTAAGAAAATTCTAGACTACTCGTATTGCAAGGCGAAGGGAAATGAGTTGATGGAATTTTTGTTTTCTATTTAAGACTTTGGGTGTTTAGTAGGCAACAGCAACAAAAGCAGCAGCAACTAAAATCTACATTTGTCTCTAAGGAATGTTGTTGCGGATGATTCTCGTGTTTAACGTTAAACAGCCTAAAAACGGAAGTTAAGTGGGAGGTTACTTAATCCTTAGCAGACGTTTAACCATTTACAATACACGAATAAAATAAAATCTACTTTTCATACCAACGACTGCTGCCTGACAATACAATGGAACTGAAACTACTTACTGTTCGTGATAATGAGCTAAGAGTATGGAAAGTAGACAATGGCCAAAGTTGGGTATGAGACTAATATTTGAAAGTGTAATCATTTCAATTCTCAAGTACACAATTGTAGAACAAAAAATAATTTGCAAAATGTTTATTTTAACGACCTTGTTGAAGATGAGGATTTCTGATTGTAGGAATCATTTTTGCAAATTACAAAAGAAAATTATTGAGTCTTTTTGAGGAAGAGTGAAGTACTGAATCAAAAACAGTGATAATTTTTGTTAGAAATAATGATGAGACAATTGCAAAAGATGATGTTACTTTTAACCCATAATTGAGATTTCTTTTCAATCTCTTAGAATGATAGAACATCTTAATTTAAAAGTAAAACAAGTTGTAAAATAATGCAAATTCTGCTCAGCATTGACTTTCTGTTTACCCTTAAAAGGTCTTAATGTTTTATCTTTTCATATCATCAAGAAATCAAATTTAAGTTTATTCCGAATCATTTATAGCAAAACAGGGGTTTAATTAACCAATATCTGTTTTGTTGTCAATAGTATATGCCCTTAACCAACAGTATCAATACATAACTTTAAACCCTCTTAATATTGAGGAAATACCGTGTGCTATAGGAAAAAACAAAGCGCCAAGTGAAGATGGTTCACCAAAACTACTACAGCCTAACGCATCAATAGTCTCTTAGATTAGCTATCGAAATATCTGCAGGGCTTGGTAATGCGAGAGAGTAAAGCTACCAAAGAAAAATTATTTGGCGGCGTGTGAGAAATGGCTTGGTATCACTCTGCTCTATCCCTGCAAATAAAATTGGACCACCTGACCCATTTTGATAAAATGGACTACTCCATGGACTAGTCCGATGTAATGCAAGCATGGACCATGCCATTGTTAAAAAGTGTTTGTAGTGAGACGACATGTCTTCGTTTTTTAACGACATGCTTTCGTGTTTAAACGACTTCAAAACTAATCCTCTTGAGTATACCATGGAGTAGTTTTAAAACTACTCCTTACTGGTCCAAAGGTGGGTTATATACCATGGAGTAGTTTTAAAACTACTCCTTAGTGGTCCAAAGGTGGGTTATATGGTCCTCTCCTAGGACATCGTAATGTTAAATAGACCAGGTTTTTTCCATACGTTTGGATTACTTGTGGACTAGTCCTGGTCCCTTGTGGACTACTCTTTACACGCGTGTTTGGACTGGTCCTATTATTTGCAGGGATACTACGTACAAGCGAAGCTGGTGTTTGTTATACCATAGAGGAAAAAATCATTGCGCCCGACCGAAGGTCCGGTTATGCAGGTAGCTTTAGTTAGCGATTCGGAGTTTTAAAATTCGGGATTTTCGAATTATGGTTTTTGAATTTGGGATTTTAAATAAATATTAATTTGTAAATTGGTAAAAATAAGATAACAAACAATCGTCCAAAAATGTTTCTCAACTCTGTTAAAATAAGAAATTACCCAATAATTCAAAAAATCCCTCCAAAAAACGGTAATACATCTTTGCAAAATCACCCGAATTTGTATGGAAAATTTTTGGGCGATTTTGCTGGCAGCCCGACAACGATAAATGGGGCTATCTCAAAACTCTAAATCTCAAACAAGGTTAAGGTACATTTTGCAATGCTTGTGTAAAATCCACAATCCGCATTTTTTGGCCAAACCTAATTACCAACATACAACTCTGGATTTAACAAAAGAAGAGCCAATAATTCGATAAACAGCAAGATGGCAATGGAAATGAACAGGCCAGACTTGGTGAAAACCAATAACCAGCATAACAACGACTGCATTGGGATGGAAACTTCAAGGTAGCCGACGCTCAAGACGCTCTTGCTAGAATAAAGTCTTTTTTTTTTTTGGAGTGATACAACTCTGAGTTGACATTTCATTATAGATCGACTTAAACCAGACCAACGCGTGCAAATTGTTGAAAAATATGATTGCTTCTTAACTTATTATGATTAACATGACAATAATATGATTCCTTCTTAACATATTATGATTAACAGAATAATAATATGATTAAGGAAAAAATATTATGATTCAATAATAACCTTAATATAGTGACTACAATCATGAATCGTATCATAATATGGTGCTCTTAGAATATGCTTACCACAACCATGTTTTTTCTTTGAGTGTGGGTGAATGGGTACGTAAATAAGCAGAATTGTCGCATATGGAGTGAGGAGAATCCACAAGCTTTTCTCGAAACACCATTTTAACCACAGAAAAGTACTGTTTGGTGTGATTTATGGGCTGGCGGAATCATTGGCCCATATGTCTTCAAAAACAATGATGGTCAGAATGCGAAAAGTTGTTGAAAATATGTGTTTCAAATTGCGCCTTTTACGCGCCAGCCATGGCGGCCACATGGCAGAAATCATATTTATACATTAATGTCATAAAATTTTCTATCCAATAAAGATCGTTTCATTGATATTAAAAATATATTACTATGTTTTATTATGATTTAAACTTGTATCACTCTTTAAAAAACACCCATTATAATATTTAGAATTTCATAAAACGACTAGCAGTTAAGCCTGTCTCTGCCAGGCAGGAAGAAAAAGAAAACTGCTTGGTAGAAAAAAAAGCAAAAAAAATGTATTTCAAAGTCATGAAGTTCTTTTTTCCAAAAAGGCGAATTTCAAAAACCAAAGAAAAGTATAATTCAACTGAACTTTTAATGCAGTACAAATGAATTCAACAAACAATTAACGAAACTTTAAATAATTGTTTTATACACAATATTTTAAGTGAATATTTCTGAACTGCCTTTACGAAGCATTCCCTGCTTTCCATCTTTTATTTTGACGTCATCTGCTGACTTGATTCTTAAAAATGCAACATACAATTGACCGTGACAAAAGACCGGCTTTGGCAAATATATTCTCACCTATTCTAACGTCTTACCCTTCGCTTTATTAACAGTTATGGAGAATGCCAGCCTTTTTGGGAACTGTCGTCGGCTTAAAACAAATGAAAAATCTGGATTTAAATAACAGAATAGTTGCACAATTATGATTTTTTCATAGCCTTTTGACTTGTTATCTTGCATATAGTCCTCTCTTCGTTCTTAAATTACGAAGAAGCATAACAACAGCTCCTACCCTGAGGCTTAACTTGTGAGCCGGCATTCCTGATGGTAAAAGGCTGTTTCAAAATTCGACCGGGTAGTTTTCCTTTTCAGCAATTAATTCGCATTCCACTGAATCAATACTTAAGTCAATGCTTCCAAAATGTGTAATACCTCCTTGTGGATTGTGCATACTTCTTCATTTCTGGGGCAATGGATAGCAGATTTAGAGTACTTTTTTACATCGAGTGGTTTCATTTTATCCCCAGAAACCCTTTTGACAATAAATTTTTCCCCATCATATCATAACATCTTCTCCAAACTCTTTGCTAAGCGTTCTATTGCCCATTTTTTTAACAAATATCTGGAGACTTTAATATACCTTACATTACCTGGAAATATCTTCCAGAAGATAAATACTTCGTTCAAACTAAGCACAGCGCGAACTATGATGAATGTTTTGATGTCCTGTATGATTTAAGCTTATACCAAATTAATGGTATTACGAACAGTTGTAATCGAATATTAGACTTAGTGTTCGTCAATGATTTAGATGATTGCTTCATTAGGCGCTCATCTCCTATTTCAACTCCTGAAGATATTTACCATCCTACAATTGAACTGCTCTTCTCAATTCCTTGTAATTCTGTGTCCTCATGTATTAAAAAAGAAAAGGTATATTCGTTCAAACATACTAATTATAACATGTAAAGTGAAGTGTTTTCTAATACAAATTGGCACAATACTTTATCATGCTTTACTGACGTTGATCAGATGTGTACCGCATTTTACAATAAAGTTTACCATTTTATGGATTTGGCTATTCCAAAAACAGTAAAAAAGGAAATAATTTTTCCACCTTGGAATAATAAACAATTGGCTCGTGCTAAAAACAAAAAGAATAAATTCTACAGATAATTCAAACAATCCGGATCATCCGTGGATTATTTAAGATACTCTACTAGCCGCTCTGAATACACTTTGCTTAATAAATCGTGTTACGAAAATTATTTAAATTCAATGAAAAATAATTTCAGGCGTAATCCGAAATCGTTTTTTAAATTTGTTAACTCTAAGAAGAAAACAACTGGCTTTCCTTCATCCATGAAGTTCCAACATATCGAATCCAGTGATAATGGCACAATAAGTAATTGGTTTGCCGATTCTTCGAATGCTTTTTATGACGAATCTGTAAATTATCCCTTCAAGATAAATGCGAACCAAACAACTCACATTCAATTTATTGATATCGCAACAATCGCAAAGGAATTAAAAAGTCTTAAATTCTCATTCAATTCTGGTCCTGATAATATTCCAAGTAACATTTTAATTAACTGTGCTGATAGTATTGCTATCCCTCTAACAATTTTATTTAATGTATCGATCAAGCACGGTCACTTTCCGGATATATGGAAGAACTCGTTTATTATACCTTTGTTTAAATCGGGAAATAAATCTGAGGTTGAAAATTACCGTGGTATTGCAAAATTGAGTATTATACCTAAACTATTGGAAAAAATTGTCACCAAAATTCTTTGTTACCAAGTATCTAAGTTGATTTCACCTTACCAGCATGGGTTTCTGAAAAGATGTTCTACTACAACTAATCTCCTTCATCTTACAACTGTCATACATCGAGGATTTATTCAACAACTGCAAACTGATGTGATAAACACTGATTTTACCAAGGCCTTTGATAAAGTTAACCATAGACTTTTGAAAGTTAAACTTAATTTAATCGGTTTTACTGATATAAGTATAAAATGGATATATTCATACCTAAGCAACAGAACACAAACGATTTGCTTTAATAACACAATTTCTAGAAGCATAGAAGTTCTGTCTGGTGTACCTCAGGGAAGCCACCTTGGGCCACTTCTTTTTACATTGTTTATTAATGACCTACCTGAGGTGATTCATTCATCCAATATTCTGATGTATGCGGACGACGTGAAAGTTTTTCTCAGCTATCGTCAAGTATCTGAGCAACAACTTCTTCAAAACGACTTAAATTCTTTTTACACGTGGTGCAATGTGAATCTTATGCAACTTAATCTAAAGAAATGTAAATACATGCGTTTTGTTAGAAAGAGTCCAATACCTGCATGCTACTTTTTTGAAAGGTATCAGTTGGAGTCGGTGGATAATTTCTTAGATCTTGGAATTCTGCTTGACTCGAAACTAAATTTCATCGCACACATAACAATGACAGCTAATAAAGGCAGAGGTATGATCGGTTTTGTAAAACGATGGGCTAAAGAGTTCAAGGATCCATATGTTACGAAAAGTTTGTATACTTCCCTTGTAAGACCTGTATTGGAGTATGGATCTGTAATATGGGACCCTATATATAGTAAATATTCCGACCAAATTGAATCAGTCCAAAAACAGTTTCTGACTTTTTGTCTGCGTGGGTTGAACTTTAACCAATGGAATATGCCGTCTTATTCTGCAAGACTAGCCCTTATCAAGCTGCCAACTCTAAAGAGCCGTAGAACTGTGATGAACATCTCGTTTATTTTTAACATAATTGTTGGCGACGTATGCTCTGGATGCCTTATCAATAACATTTAATGTCCCTCAACGCCCATCACGTCATTTGGTTCTGTTATCAGTTCAATTTTTAAGAGCTAATTATGCTAATAGTGACCCGTTAAGAAGGATGTGTATTGAGTTCAACAAGTTTTATAAATTTATTGACTATTCTTCTAGTCCCACTGATATTAAAACTAAATTATTAATCTTTTTAAACACATAATTTTTGTAAGTTTTTTTTTCACATATGTATATATGTATATGTTTTGTAAAATTTATTTTTATTTAATTAAGAAGTCTGTAAGGATTATATTCCATAGACAAATATATAAATAAATAAAAAAATGATGTGTTCAAAGCTAGAATGTTTAATGTTAAAAGAAAAATTTAAGACCGTGGCAGAAAGCTGAATGTTTTAAAGTTGTACGCACAACAGCCACTCTGTGAGCATGTGGAACCACAGGAAAACCTTGGCAAAAACCTTTATTTAGCAGTAATACTTTACCCCTAAATGGGGCATCATTTTGCAATAAAGTTTCTCATAATTTATCAACAGCATTGGGGGCGTGACTAGGTGCCATTTTTGCTTTTTTAATCAGATTTCCATCAATTCGAGGTAGAAGTTTCGTTTTCAGGTTAAGTTCCATTGTTAGCACTAAAAGCCAGGCAATTTTCAGCTTCCTATGTTATCAGCAGGGAAACCAGAAATATGCTCTAAAAAACGGTTTTATGCGCATTAAATATGCAGTAAACTGTTACTGAGCTACCTAAATAAGAGCGGAAGCGTTTTTTGTATGTCAAAACTTCTCATTTGCATACAATTTATACGAAACAAGCCATTAGAATGCGAATTAGAAATCACCCGGCTAATAAATCTTATTTGACAGATCGCTATGTCGGTTTGTTTTATTGAAATTGTAGACAAAAAAAAAAGAAGAGGAATACACAAATAACGAAATTATTTATAAATGGATGTGTCAGAAACTAAAAGGCCTAAGTTCAAAAAATAAAAAGTAAAGTAAGATAGTGATGTTTGTAAAATTTCTTTTGAAAACATTATCAAATAAGATTCAAACTCTACCGATTTTTTATAGTTTTAAATGGAAAATATTTTAATAATAGAAAAACGAAACAATTTTCAATAAGTTCACAACTAATGAGATAGTAATTTTTTTTTTTGTTTTAATTCCCTAAGCTAAACCCCGCGAAGCTCTACGCCTGTCTGCAGAAAAGAAACCAGAGTCTCTGGCGGGAATCGAACCCGCAACCCCGGGGCTGATAGACTAGCTCACTAATAGCTAGCCTAGGCAGTTAGGCCTTTTCCCTTCTGACACATATATGTATATGTTTTGAATTTTCTTGTAAAAGCTCTATGTTACCGAGTGGAATTAATGTACTAAAGGGGAATTACAAATTAAAATATTCATTCGTTGGAGACGTTCGCGAAAGAACGAAAGAAAAAACTTGATCTAAATTTGTTCGGCACTTTCCAAAGTATGGAGAGTATGGTAAATTACCATCTTGTCAAATATTAAGAGTCAAACTACCTGCTAAGCGACCGCCAGTATGGCTTTCGTAGAGGTCGCTCTACTGCAGACTTACTAGCTCTGTTATCGGAAAAATGATGCCGTTCCATTCACCATTTCGGCGAAAGTAAGGTAATTGCTTTAGATATTTCCAAGGCGTTTGACAGAGTCTGGCGTGGTGCACTCTTGTCAAAACTTGCTACATTTGGTGTCGGTGATAATTTCTCTCGATTTATATCGAGTTTTCTCAGAGATCGCACTATACGAGTTGTTATAGATGGGGTTTCGTCAAACGAGTTCAAGATTCATTCAGGGGTGCCGCAAGGCTCCGTTCTTTCTCCTACTCTATTTCTTATCTTTCTAAATGAACTCCTTTGTCAAACTTCCAACCCTATCTACTCTTTTTCAGATGACAGCAACCTTTGCGACTCGTACTCATTCGAATGCAGACCAAGTGTATCCGATATCGGTGCTATGAGACCTTGACATAATCTCGGAATGGGGTCGTGCGAATAGGGTCGATTTTAATGCCCGAAAACCCCAATGTTGCGTGCTGACGCATAAACGCGCGACAAATCAGGGTGCCTCATCTGTATTTATGGGTGGTATAATTATTGAGGAATCGGAATCACTTGATGTTCTGGGCATGAGGATACAATGTGATGTCCGATGGACAGAACATATATTCAAGGAGTCGAAAGAAGCATTCAAGTGCCTCGGTTTTCTAAGACGGTGTAAGATATACTTCATTCCATCTGATCTCCTTACTATTTATACCACCTATATCCGACCGCGTATGGAATACAACTCTCGACCGCGTGCAGGAGAGGGCGAAGGTTCTCATTGGTGACAGTAGGGTATCCAATTGACTCCCTTGAGCACCGTCACAATGTGGGTTGTATTTGGCTGTTTTATCGTTACTACAATGGGATGTGTTCTGACGAAATTAGGGATCTGGTTCCCGAAACCCGTACGTTTGCTAGTAATACACGTTTTTCCTCAAGAGCCCATCCTTGTGTACTGGATTGGCAGGTGAAACGTACAACGCATTACAGAGATAATTCGTTTTTTTCCCGGACAGTTCGTATGTGGAATAACCTTCCTGCAGAAGTCTTCCCTCTCAATTACAACATGATTAAGTTCAAATCGAATGTTCACAAACACTACTCCCTCTATCTTCCTTTCCACAACCTATTTTCCTAGTTCCAACACAATGCAATGCATTAGTGGGGGTCATCCCCTGAGTGCTGGCCCTAACAGAAAGAAAAAAAGTGAAAGTTACAAAAATATACAACATTTTTCCCTTAACCTTTAAGATCCTTTGGGTTCAAGATCTTTGTACGGTTAAACAAGATACATACATATGTAAATTTCTATAAGATATACAACAAAATCTTGACATATAATAAACTTGCTTTAAAAGTCTTACATTTTAAGACAAACATAAGAGATAAAACTATAAACAAGAGAAATAAAATAAATTTAATCAGTCATAATATTAATAAAAACCTTTTACTCCTTTTTAGGCACTGTTATTGTTCCTTTTGCTTATTTATGGAGAAGTTCATAAAATTTGCTACATTCCGTTTTACTAAGAAAATTCCTTATTTTATGACAACAATTTCCTTAAGTGTATCTTTACTAGAAGAAACCACAAAATGTAATTATGCATAAGAGGTTGCTAAGCATCTGACCTAAGAGTCCTTCCAAGTCATTTCCATTCAAACACACTCATTATACTACACAGATCCTTGAACATGTGTCAATAAATAAGGACAAGCAACATTATAACAATGTATTAAATATTCTTAGTAAATTTTAGTTCAAGATGTTTTAACTCCCACTCACTTCTATTAAATAATCCATTTCTTAGGCAACGTAATTACAAATGTATCCTTAATTTTTTCTTTTATCTTAATTTCAGTTTTTTCTCTCCCTCCCTCTCTTTCTCTTTCAGCAATAGGGGCATAAGTAGTTTGAGACGAAATGTATCTTAAATGCTTTTTTTGGCCAAAAGATTAATTGTTAATGTTGGTTGCTAATAAACGCCTCAGGTGGAAAATGAAAATTAATGATGTGAGAAAAGTTTTTCTTTTTTTTTTTGAGTCTAAGAATTTTGTCTGCACATTTTTCCAACTGTCAAAGTTTGAGTTAATGAATAAATAAAAGGATACAAGAGCAAAGAATTTCCAAAATACGGGTTGAGTTCTCATTCTTCATTTCACCAAATGAAATTTACCAAATTAAAATGTCCTACTAACGAGAAGGAGATGGTGCTGAGCTAAAAGCCATGATATTAAATGTAATTAATGTTAAAATTATAATTGTGTTCACATCAAATAATTTTGCTTCAATTTAAGTTACAGTTTCTTTTAAGGTGCCTTTAATTTTCAACAATGATTGTGAGTTTTGTTTGATTTACTTGTTCTGCTTTAAAATCACTGTGTGTCTTTTTTTCTTTAAGTTTTGAAACTTTTGCAACCTGCTGAGCTTTTATAGTGCTTTAGGATGTGTTATATCCAGCTGTGCTGCTCTGGGGTTGTTCACAATTTTTATTAATGCATTTTGTTATTCTGTTTTAATAAATTTTACAGAAAGAAAAAAATTATTAGTAAGTAGTGATTTTGATGAGTGCATGATTAATGATGGGAATTGTCTGACTATTATGAAATTTATGAGATGTTTGGGAACAAAATTTTTGATAAATCCTTTAGGATTAGTTGGGTCTACTTTTGCAATGTTTAGATATAAATCAAGTTTGTTTTTAAGATTTTTTTTAAAAAACTTCTAAATCTTTTTTCAACTATTTATTTGAAAATAATGTTCAGATGGAAGATAAGAATCTTTCTTAATTCTTTTTTTAAAGAACCGTTTTTAATAAAATATTTCGTGAGTGTAAAACATTGAATGTGATTCTAAATTAAGGTTGCGTTACAACAAAAATTTTGCTAGTGAGCGTGCGAGATCGTTGGAGTTAAAACATTTCTTGTTCGTGAGCGTCCGTGATTACACTAATTCCTTTGTAACGTGCACATCTTTGATAACAACTTTGATAAAGTAAATGGTGCCTCAGTTAGAATGCACTTCTTAATTTTAAAATAAAAACACGTACTTTTTTAGACAGTTGCGACATGTTTCGATTAAGAACGGCTCTGATGAAAGGCCATAAATCTTTTTATGAAATTTTAAACATGAAAGATTAAGGGACAGTACTAACGGAAAATATTCTATATGTAACCTCATAATATCTGTAGCATTTTTACGCAACATCTTAAGTCAAATTTAAAAGGTTCAAAAAAAATTTTGTTATGCTAGAAACACAACTGGGACGAACGGCGAATTATTTGCAACGAATATGCTTCGCAGAATATATTGGTGTATATTAGAGGTCTGATTTGAATAATTCACTTGTTTGCCTTTATTCAAAGTGCACAACATTTACTCAAATACCTATTTAACATTCAAAAATATAAGAAAAGAGTAAACCATATACAAAACAAGTAAGAAAGTATAGTCGGTCAAGCCCGACCATATGATACCCTACACCACAGTATTTAAAAACACATCATGCTTATGTGTCCATCTAAATATGAATTTATCTATGTTTATAAACTTCATGAAAATCGGCTTTAAAGTTTGTGAGAGGCAGAAATTGCCCCCTGCCTCCCCTTGTAGTCCTATTTTGTAAAAACTGTATAGCTAATGTGTCCCTATAGATATGGATCTATCTATGTTTTAAATTTCATTTAAATCGGTTTGCGAGGCAGATATTGCCCCTATCTCCCCTCGTGGTCCGATTTTTTTTTAAATTTATACATTTTGTGTCCATATAGACATGGTTCTATGTATGTTTTAAATTTTATTAAAATCGGTTTGATAGTTTCTGAGAGGAAGAAATTTCCCCCTTTCTTCCCTCGTGGTCCTACGATTCGGCCCATTTTCAATAGGCTTGGTCCTTGTGCCAATAGGAACCTATGACCCAAATTTCATCAAATTATCTCCATAATTGCGACCTGTACTTTGCGCACAAGGTTACATGGACAGCCAGCCAGCCTGCCAGCCTGCCAGCCGGACGGACTTCGTTAGTTCGACTCAAAAAGTGATTCTGAGTAGATCGGTATACTTTAAGGTGGGTCTAGGACCACTATTTTAAGGCGTTACACACATCAGCACAAATGCATAATACCCTCTCCACTATTGTGGTTTGGGTATAAATAAGAGAGAATGAATTGAATAAAATACTTGTTTACTGTAAATGAATTTGAGAGTCATTCATAAATAACAAAACAGTGGAATGACCCGTTAGAGAGAGCAAGTTTACAAAAAATATTCGAATAGTTTTTGAATTATTGAATGTCCATTCATTTATTTGAATACATTGACATAATATGTGTGTAAGCTTGTGGCTTCTTTTATTTGTAAGAGTTAAGGCTCAGTTAGCCGGGAGTAACAGTAACGTTGAAAATCAGCTGATTCATTTTGTTGTATGTTAAGCAATTAGAACGATTACAGTTAGCAGTTAGGTCTTACTTTTTTACGGTAAGGTTATTGTTACTGTTACTCTCAGCTAACTGAGCCTTTAAGCTTACACATGCATACGTAATGTGTAGGTACAGAAATTTTACATTCAAATTATATTTGAATATTTCACTCATTTGACTTGAGTTGACTGAATTGAATGAGTTTTTATTCGTTTTGTCTTTGGTTATTCTTTCATTTGTTTCTTTATTATTGGGTGCTCGACACATTGTAGTTAAAAAACAAATGAGTGTGTTGAAATTGGTTTTTATTTATTCTTGCAGACCTCTAGTGTATATGAAAATACACACAATTACGTAGAAAAATTCGTCATGCGTAACGAACTCTGCGATAGGTTTATTTATATTTCTTACGTAGGCGAACGACGAATAAATTAGGAAAGGCGGACCACTTTTTATTAGAATTTCTTAAGAGTTTTAGCAAAAATTTAAAAATTGTTAATTTTTCTTTAAAAATAGTTTTTATTTAATGTTTAATATGTATTTCTGCCAGATAATTACCCCCTTTTTATACCCTTCACCGAAGGTAAAAGGGTACATATAACTTTGTCATTCCGTTTGTAATTTCTACAATATTTATCGTACACCCTATAAAGTATAAATATTATGGGTCCTTATGAAAAGCTGAGTTCAAATCCGGTTGTCGTCTCTTCTTGCTATTACCATCGGCAAAGCGCAAGGCCAATCATTGACTATTGCTGGCTTAAACGGCCAGTTGTATGTGGAATGCTCCCGAGTTGGCACGCCAAAAAATTTATACGTTTTTACACCAAATAAAAAAACAAAAAACATTCTATCCGCAGGCCTTAAGATGAAGTAATAAGTAAATATAGTTTCCAATTTGCCTTAAATACATGCGTTTCTTTTCTGATTAAGCCCATATCTACACCCGATGTAAGTTATTCTGTAAAAAAAAACCTTTATGATAGGTATTCCACGGATTTTTATTTAAAGGCCATAAATTTCTTTAAAAGCTCAATTTAAATCGTGCGGTAATACAACACCAATGTTTGCTTAGGGCCAGCAACGCGGACCGGGTCAGCAAGTATTTAATATTTTTTTTAATGTTCAATATTTTTCCAGTCTTTAAGTCCTTAAATTTTAGAAAAAATAAACATACAAATTCTCTTTAAATAAATATTATTTCAATTTTTTTGCACTAATTAAAAAAAATAATTCTTTACGTCTTCTTTCAATGATTTCACAAATCCTTAACACTTGCTAAAAAAAAAAGCTTAAAGAAAAAAGTCCTTAAGAACATTTCAATAAACAGATGAGTTAACTAACTTCAATATTCAGTTAAGAATTTAAAAGCAACCGATCAGCCAACAGAAGCCGAAAGGACAAGACGTACAGAAAAGAAGTGTCAGCAATTAATTGATAAATCACACCAAAAAAAAAAAAAATTATATAAAAAAATGTTGCAAAAAAAGAAAGTAAAATCAAACTTTTTCACATGCCATTTTCTAGCAATTTGCTGAAACAAACGAAAAAGGATTTTCCAATACTTTTTACATGACAATTTCAATTCATTGAAAAAATATAATAGACGAACTACAACTCATGCACTCTTTGGATGGATTTGAAATACCTCAAATAAAAAAAATCAAAGTCCAATAGATTATTTTCAAAAAATGTCTATATTTAAACGAGTAAACGAGTGTGTAAGGATTTTTGTTTGTGTATGTGTTTGTACAGACAAACGGAAATGAAAAATGGAAGTCCATTGTAATCACTAAAAATCCTACTCAGGAGACATGGAAGCTGTTTGTGTGTACACTCCTTTTTTGGATTTGCTGGTTTTTTTAAATTTGGTTTCAGCACAACGTGCTTCTATTTTTGTTCCTGGTTTTTTCGTTTTTTTTTTTAAGAAAAAAGGTCCTGTTTTATGTTTAAATTTTTACCTTTTTCTTGTTTTTAATTGTTAACGTGAAATTAAACGTGAAATATTGTTGGCAACAATGTATTCAATGCCACTTTGGTTTTATTTTTTCTTTTATTCATTTTGTTGTTCTTGCCACACAACATTTTAGTGGCGGAAAATAAAAACCAAACGAACTTTTAATTTGTTCATGCATACTCTCACAGTGTGTGTCTGTCTGACGGTATGTGTATATGTATACGTATGTGATAGTGTATTTGATGTTGTACTTAGAATGTGTTATTTATATATGAATGTGAGCGAGTGTCGCCGTGTGTGTGTGTGTGCTGTTTTATCCTGCAAAATCTTTAAAAAGGGTTCTATGAATTTGTAAATATTTGATTTTGAAGGGGAGAATGAAGTGTATATTGCAACGAGAACGAGAAAAGAAACAAGAAGTTGTAGTTGAGTGGTTAAAACAAACATTGTTTTCCCGAGTGTTTGACTAGTTACTGACTACTCACTCTGACTCTAACTTTAAATTTGACTCTTACTTTGACTGACTGACTAAGCAACAGCAGTAGTGGTCAGTCAAAAACTTTTATAATAAAAATTTTTTTTTTTTCATTTTATATGGACATGTCTGCCCGTTCAAAGGCTTAGGTTAGAGATGTTGTGTACATA
Organism: Pollenia angustigena; assembly: GCA_930367215.1. Classification (NCBI taxonomy): domain Eukaryota; kingdom Metazoa; phylum Arthropoda; class Insecta; order Diptera; family Polleniidae; genus Pollenia; species Pollenia angustigena. The sequence goes on from OV884057.1 coordinate 254,368,514, forward strand.
AATGTTTTAACCAGAAAAGGAAAGGAACTAAAACATTAAAATAGGCAGATTTTAAAATAAATCATCTTATAATTAAACTTTTTAAATACAATAATTCAAATTCAAATAAAATAATTCAAATTCGGTAATTCATACATACAAATTCATATATGTAAAACGTACTCACTTAAGATATATTTGTAAAATGTAGACTAAAATTTTGTGTTTTCATTTCAAAAAAAAAAAAATAATAACTTTGTTTTTGTGAGGTTTTCTATTAACCGTATTTTCGGTTATCTGTGCGCATTTTTTCGTAAGACCGCCCTTTTTCGAAAGATAGTACATAATTTTTATTTTTAATAAAATAATACTTTTTGCAGCGGAAACAGTTTATTTAAAATTTCATGCTCAAATTATAAATACGTTTCGGGGATTCACAAGCTACTCATAATGTCATATGTCTTAAAATAATATTAAGAAAAAAACATGAGTGCTGTAAGCACCCCTAATAATTTAGGTTTCTACTGAGTAGTTATGACAAAACAATAAACACAGCATAAAAAGTCTTATTATTTTAGACTTTTTCGTATGAAACGCAAGAATAATATTTTTAAACTATTATAAAATATTAGGATATTACAACAATATGACTTGATGGAACACCTTGTCAATCCCCAATTATGTTTTCAAGATAAATTTTGCTTAAAGCTCCTATTTGTTAGTGACTACTTTTTTAAATAAAAGGTTAAAAAGATTTTGTGTTGAAAAAGTACGTTTTGTTAAAAATATTATTTAAATTAAAGGTACCTTTTGTTTTGAAGATACTTTCTATTTAAAAGTACTTTTTGCTTAAAATGTACATTATGCTTAAATTGTACTTTATGCTTAAAATATACTTTTTGCTTAAAATGTACTTTTTGCTTAAAAGGTACTTTTTGCTTAAAAGGTACCTTTTGCTTAAAAGATACTTTTTGCTTAAAAGGTACTTTTTGCTTAAAAGGTACTTTTTGTCTAAAATCTTCTTCTGGTTTAAAAGGAAATTTTTGTTCAACAATTTCCTTTTGTTTTGCAGGTACTTTTTGTTTAAAAGGTACCTTATATAAAAAAGTACTTTTGGTACTTTTTAATAATTTTGCTAAAAATTTACTCTTTGTTTAAAAGTTACTTTTTGTTTTATATGTACTTTATGCTTAAAAACGTACTTTTTGCTTTAATTTTTCTTTTTGTTTATTGTTATACGGTACATTTTGATTGAAACAAAACTTTTTGTTTTAAATATTGTTTTGTTGAAGAGATAGTTTTTCTTAAACAACAACAATTTGCTTAAAAGACAAACATACCTTTTGTTTAAAAGTTACATATTATATTGTTTAAAAATCTTTATTTTAACAAATAGAAACTGGGAATTATTTCCTTCCGAAGGTTACTTTATATTATATTCAACATTTTTCATTTTTCGAATTTATTCTATGAGCTAAATTTCAATTGTATTTTCTTTTTACCTTAGCCTTCCGTTGAAAAGCAATGAGGTATTTTGTATATACAGAAAAATTTACAATTATTAGACACTCCAGCAGAATGTAATGCATTTTCTGGCCCGCTACGGCCTTCGTCAGCATTCTTTGTGTCACACTGGATAGTGATACTTTATAAATTGAATGTATTTAACTATGACAAAAAAGCTTTATAAAATACATAACTAAAATTTAGCTCATAGAATAAATTCGAAAAATGAAAAATGTTGAATATAATCTGTATTTTATTTAAAAGGTATGATTTTAAAAATATACTTTTTCTTAAAATGGTAGAGAATTTACGTTTATTTGCACACCAATTATATGCATTTTACGCTTTAATGCATCCAAGCTAGTGCAAATACAGTTTGCTATTTAAAATAGCCGAAAATGTTTTGTGTTAAAGCGTTGATTTATATCTATATGCCGCATTTATGCGTCAGATTATAATACAATTTTAATAAATTGCAGTAATAAAATTCTTATATAAGCATCGTTTCAAACTTGAGTCAAAAACAATAAAAAATGCACAAAAATTATCTTACCAAAACTAAGTTTGACTTATTTTAATTAAACTTTGAAGGTATTTTTGCACTCTCGATGCAAGTTAAATTGGTTTTATTATATGGATATAAGCTTATATGTATGCATATAAGCGAGTTTTTATAAATGCTTTACTCGTTTTAAGCACCAACAACATGCAAATTATGAGATGCTTATAAGCGTTAAATACTGTACTCTTTTTATTATTTTTTTTTTCTAAAAATAACTCTTCACTAGAAAATCTTTTTTAACTCCAAGATTTATTTTCTAAACGGTAGTTTTTTGTCTTTAAAATGTTGCCGTACATATCAAATTTTTACAGTATTTTCTTTAAAAATTTTAAATTAAAAAAAAAACGTTTTAAAAAAAGGTCCCTTAAAATGTTATCAATATAAGGAAAATTTTATACTCCTTTAATTTCACTCCTTTAGTGGTATGAGGCTTGCGGTTTCTGCTTCTTAGTTGAACAAGAGTAAAAGTACTTTTTTCTGTTTTGATTTTGCACTGCCACTAGTGTTCTGTGGTTTAATAAACGAGGAGTATGAAGGAGTGACAACAACTGAAAATAACAATTGTTTTATTGCTATTTTTCCAGGCACTTTTTACACAAAATTAAAGAAAGATATTTTATCTTTAAGTATTTATTGCACAAATAAAGTAACAAAGGAATCATATGCGCGCATAAATCATTTTAAATAAAGTTGTAAAAAATCGCAAAAAAAAGGAATTGTTGTTCTCCCCCGTGAAACGGGATGTAAAGCAAATCGTACACCCCTTTTTTAAAAATAAATATGATAAACATTTTTGCCTTCTTCTACTCCCCTCCTCCACAATAAGTAACAACCATGTATACCCTTCTAAAAATGCTCAAATTATGTTGAAGACATTTTTTAACAATAATAAATGAATTGACGTACTTGCAACATCCAGCACGTAAAGAAGAACAACATCTTTTGTTGTTAGTGTGTTAATCAATTGAAGCGTAACTAACACGAAAATAAGCTTGACAATTGTCACTTAAAGGTGTCACTGTGAAGCAAAGTAAAGCCAAGGCGATCTTTAAAATTTTTGCGCCACCTTTTTCAAAGAAGGTGTGTAATGACTTTTGTCTGTCTGTATTATATTTTTATTAGCAGACGATACGCTTAGAACTTTGCTTTACTTCTTTTTATTTATTTGAGCATGTGTTAAAATTAAAATTTTAACAAGATTCTAAAAAAAAAAAAAATAAAAAATGTGAATAATAAAAAGAAAATAATTTTTTAATCTTTTGTTTTTTCAGTGACATTGTGTGTGGAATGGATGGGTTTACGTGATTGTATGTTGAATACGTTTTTGGGGATGAAAATTTTTTTTATTAATTTTTTTATGATTCTCTGGGATTAAAATCAGGGTAAGATAATTATGTGTGAAGCTGGAAATGTCTTAAAGTTTTAATGGAATATTTTGAAAATAATGTTTAACGAGATTTGATTTAAAGTGGATTTTATGCCTAAATGACTTTATGGTGGGAGTTATGTATTACAGTATTATTCGGATATAAGAACATCTCATATAAGAACAAAACGCTTATAAGAAACATTTTCAAAAACACCATGTCTTTTTTGCGATTTTTCTAACAAAAAAGGTTTCATATAAGTAAAACGCTTATAAGAAAAATACTGATAAAAGAACATTTTTCTTAAACACCAAACTCACAAAATGTATAGAAAAAGAATTTATATAAGAAACTTCCAACGGCAACACAGAATTTATGTAGTTTGCATGGACAACTCTGTTTTCTGACAGTTTTACAACAAGAACAAAGTTTTTTTTTACACCATGCGTTACTCGCTTTTTCGCAGCATACGCAGCTGTCAAAAAAGTAGAATCTGGGTAGTTATACGTAGTAAGTTACATGCACAAAAGCGTAGATGCCTTGAGGCAAAAAGAAGGTTTACTTTCCACTTTTGTAAGCGTCACAAGCAGCGTTCGAACAAATCAGCTGATTTTGACAAATTAAATTTTATTTTTACTTGTGCTGCTGCTGCATAAGAAGCGTTGCATGTAACTTGAAACGTAGAACGCAAGTAAGGTTATAAAAGCATGCGCTGCGTGGAGGCGAAAACGTGTGTTATGGACCTCCGGCCTTAGTTTTAGATGAGCGAGCTGGTACTCATGAGAAGCTTTGTGTTTTTTGTCAATAAAACCAAAAGTTAAAATTTTAAAAGAAATAAAAAACGGTATAAAAAGAAGCGAAATTGCAAAAAATATAATATTGGACTTTCAACGTTATCTAAAATAGTGAAAAACTCAAAAGACGTAGACAATAATTATTTGAAAGTTAGAAACGTTAACATAAGGTCTTCACCTGACATTTTTTTGTCATACCAAACGTCAAAGTCCATATAGAAAAAACTTTAAAATTTTTGTCAGCGTTTTTTTTTTTTATATGAAGTTTGACGTTTATTATAAAAAAAGAATGTCAGGTGTAACAAAAAAATAGACAGAAAACCAAAATATGTGAAGGCCATAGCTACTTATATAAGAAATAAGTTTCTTATATAAAATAATTGTATATAAGAAAGAAACGCTTATAAGAAACTTTTTTCCTGGATTTTTTAAGTTTCTTATATCCGATAAATACTGTAATCTTCTTCTTTCAAATCTGTGTAGTAAAAATCATTAGCTACGAATCGTAAGCCCTTTTAAAGAATTGCATTTTAACAACTTTTTGAACAAGTAGGGTTTTCAAGTGCATGTACATAAAAACTTTTTACCAATAAAAGCCAGTTAAAAAAGTATGTTTTTTTTAAAAAGTACCTTTTTAGAAAAGTTTTATTAAAAAAAATTTTTTTTTTTTTTCTTCAAGCTGAATTTAGATCTATTTTTTCGCAAGGCCGCGAATAATGTTTTAGGCGATAAAAAAAAAATTTTTTAGGACAACAAAACAATTTGTTAAACTTTTTTTTTTATCAAATTTAATGAAAATAATATATTTTATGTAAACAATCAAGAAATTGTGTAACGTGGTTTTGTCGTTGGCTGGGGTAGCTCAATTATGTCCAAGGTCTCCTTACGTAATCCCCGAACCTTAATTGAAAACACGAGTATTTTTCGCTTACAGGGGGCAATAACAAAATGTATCTTTATTCAATGTTTTAATAAATTTACAATACTTTTTTTACTTGATTAGATTATCAGCAGAACGGCAAACAGGCGGGGATTCGTCACATTCTCACGGTTTAAATCAGGTGGGGACACTGGTTCGGATTTCTTGCGTACTCGGCAGTACTTGGGCGGCTCGTTATTAGCAGTAGGCATTTAGTATATGTGTCAGTTTCAGTTAATAGGGATAGATGGATGGATGAAAAAATCGATTTTTACTTTTTTGGCGATTATTAAAAAAGATAATACGCTCTTTCTAATGCAGCAAACCGCAGTTTTTTAACTGCATTACTTTTTTCACAAGTAAACTTTAAAATACATCTTTGATAAGAAAAAAAAATTAACCTGTGAACTTTAAAATCGGTTTTCTCCAAAACTCATTTTTTGCCCATAGGTCCCTTTTAACTGAAACTGTCACATATTACAATTTATTCTTATCACTTATGATCCTAATACTATTATGTTGCTGAAGGCTAAACTAACTACTGATTTAACTGGAAGGCGATCGTAGCTGCTGTATCGAAACTGATGACGGAAGTCACAGTATGTAACTGAAACCCGTAGCCGTCAGTAGTCTAACAGATGTCTAAGTCACTGAGCAAGGCAGCACCCGAAGTAAATTCAGGTGCCGGCGATCGTCATGCAAAAAGCAGGGACTAAATCGTCTTTGGTGTGTGGCAAAATCTGTGTGCAGCGTTGCCAGAATTAAGATTTAATCTTATTTTTCAAGATTTTTTGAACAAAATAAGATTTAAAGATTTTGTTTCTCAAATTTTAGATTTTTTATTTTTAGATATAAAGATTTTTAACTTTAAGTTTGTACAACATAAATAATTTTCTTTTAAAGTTTTTTAAACAGTAAATTTTTAAAACAATGAGGTTTTATATCAGGTTGTTGTCTATTGGTTTTGCACACTTTTGTACATTTGTACTAACATGCATCATTATTTTTGGGCATACAAAGCATCAGAAAAGCATCATAGATTCGCGGTTGTTCATTTTGGGCATATTGATAAAAAAATTATTTGTGAAAAGAAAAAATGTATAGAATATATTTAAAGATTAATTTATTGAAGAAGAAAAAAGTTAATGTATTTAGTTACTATGTCTTAGTTCCAAAAGGTAAAACTAATGGAACTAAACCCTAGGATTACCGTCTTGGTCGGGCCAGACCAAATTTGGGTTTTCCTTGCAATATTTTTGATATAGGAAAAAATATCAGAAAAACAGAAACGTGAATTCTATAAATGATATGTTTTGAATTGAATGAATCAAGTTTTAATCAAATGTGTGGTAGATGCGAAAAAGCAATGTGCAAAATTAAGGACTACATTTTCGATGACTTGCATGTAAAATAAAATAATAAAAATATATAACAAATTCGTATAATCTAGCAAATAACATACGTTCAATAAAAAAAAATATATTTATTAACTTTTTATTTAATTGGGTTTTTTAGCTGTTCTAATTGTGCTCTGCCTAGACCAAGAGGAGTGGTAAAAAGTTACAGTTAAGCGTTAGGAAGCTTTTGGTTTGAAAATACCACATTCCATGATTATGATAATTTGTTAGCAAAGTATTTATACATAAATGCTTAAGAATATCTGTTTTAACGTGTACCAACATTATTTTAATAAAAATTCATTAGGAATATATTTGGGAAAATCTATAGTTTTCAGTGAGCTTTTTTAAAATGCAATTTTCTCAAAATGCCTTCGATATAACAACGGTATCAAAAAATATAATATAATAAATTGAGAACCCGTAAGATTTCATATGATGTATGACCTTCATAGCTCCCAAACCAAATTTTTTTTGCCGCAAAATTTATACATCTCTAATATAAGATTTTAATTACTTTCGATGAAACTTCTTAATATAGATGGACTTTTTTACGTTCTTATTTATAAGAAACTAAGTGCATTTAAAATGTATTTTTTTGGAAAATATAACTAAAACACAATTTTAAACCTACAATTTAATTTTGTATAAATACCGAAATTACGTATTTTAATTTAAATATGTAGTTTCCATAATATAAAGTAGTTTCTTTTAAAAAATTAATAATTTAAACTTTTTTGCCTTTGATATAAATATTTCAAGATTTTTCTCTTCAAAATAAGATTTTTTTTCGCCAAAAGAAGATTTTCCTTCCAAGTCTTCTGGCAACGCTGTCTGTGTGCAATAAAACCGCCCGATCACATCCCCACTTAGAATACTTGGTTACATTATTAATAAACTAAATAAGAATTATTATCATATGTACTGGGTATACTATATTACTAGTGGAATTTATATTAGGGGGTTTTATTAGTGATTGCAGGAGTTAATTTTCTTTAGTTAGTCAAGTATTCACAGCCGTATTCATGAAAACTTATTTATGATTAATTAATCGTTTAAAAAAAATAGTCTATTAAACCATTAACGAAAAATAGTCTATTAAACCATTAATAAACCATTCATAAAGAAACAAAATTTATTGTTGGATTTGCCCTTTTTTAAACCAAAAATAAAATGACATTTTGATAAAAGTGTGTATTTTATGATATTGTTTTTGTGAAATATGTTGAAAAATAATGAAAACATGTTTAATACATTTTACTTATTTTTTTTTTTATTTAAGACAACCAATTTAAAGTTAATGGTTAATTATTTAAAAAAAAATTATATGAATTAAATGAATATGTTCAGGGGCAAATGCAGATATTCTCTTTCATTATTTATTAAATTCTTGCAACCAGTTGTCTTTTTTGTTAAAAACAACAAATTATTGTTCAAAAATATTTAAAAAAATAAAATAAGCATAGTGATGTTAATAAAAAGTAAGCAAACTTTTTATTCGGATACTTTCTTATTGTATATTTAAAAAAGGTTCAAACAAAAGTTTTTATGATACCTTTCGACAACATTTTGCTCAGAAACTAAAAAAAAATATGTAGTTTTATTTGATAACAATAACTTTTAAGTTCTACAATTAAGAAAAAATTATAAAAAAAAATTAAATATAGAATATCATGTGAACCGAATAGAAGTTTCATGCATCATTAGCAATAAAATGGCAGCAAAATATAAAGAAAGTTGCCATACTTAAGGTGTTATGATACTTGCTATTTTTTGTATTGGATTTTTTTAGGATTGACTGAATGAAACAACAAATGCGAGAAAGAACAAGAAATACCATTTGATAAAATGTAAACAAAACTAACAATACTGCCCACGTTTTTTCCCTACAAAAAACCGTCATAAAAGCTAAAAATCGCAAAAAAAAAAGTTAAAAGCCGTTTCTTTCGATCAAAAACTAAAACAATTGGCAACAATGCTAACAATTAATCTGGAAATGTCAATTTTAAGTTTAAAAATTTTATATTTTTTTTGATTGTCTTAGATTATTTATCGATAACACATGTATATTTGTTTGACATTTCCAGATTTTTTATGATATAATCATACTCTTTACACTTAATCAGTTTTCCTATGCAAATATATTTGCACTGTTCTCCAATATAGAAAAAATACAAAAAATAGCAAGTATCATAACAGCTTTAAACACAAAAGCTGGGAATGTACGAATGTACGAAGACAAAAAAAGGTTTGATATTTTTTACATACTATAAGCTTAAAATAAGAACTTTTTATGAATATGGCTGTTAATATTTAATTATATAATAAGTAATCTAGGAAAAGTAAGTGTAAAATATCTAAATATGTATGTAAAATAGATTTAAGGAAATATATATATACGTTACAATTTTCCTTTCAAATTATATATTTATTGGCTGCTTAAATTTTTTTGTGGAAAAGGCATCTTGATTCGTTGGTACTTTTATGAAATTGTTGCGCTTTTTGTTAAAATAAATAATTTGTAAAAAGTAAAATTTTACTTTCAACTAAAGATTTATTTTATCCAATAAGTTTTTAAGCCTTTTAAGTAAAACTGTACCTAAAAGAGAATTTTAATGAAAAAAAAACTTTTACCAAAAAGTACGACATGGCGTTGTGGGATGAACCAAACATAATGTTACTGTGCCTCAAATTAATAAGTTACTAACAAAAGGTACCTCCTAGAAAGTATCTTTTAACAAATTATTGTTTTTTAAGAAAATAACAACAACATTGCAAATATTTATCTTTGAAATTGCACTCTTATTAAAAAGCTCTTTTTTACAAAAATTTATTTTAAAATCCAAAAAAAATATTTTTTTTACAAAAATTCTTTTTAAAAAGAAGGATAATTTCGGTCTCTAGCAATCAAAACTTGAGATGAAAATATTTTTACTTAAATTTACCACAAAAATTTATTTAAGTAAAACATATCGCACACTAATGCGATTAAATCTATATTAAGTTAATAGTTTATATGAAAACTTAAATCGTATTTAAATGCAGATTGTTTTTTTGAGTTTTGTTTAAAAAGTCTAATTTAATTAAGATAAAAGTATGGCAGCTAAATACAAAAAAATCATAATAAAGTGTATTTATTTACAAGGTGACCTCAAAAAACAGTTGTCTGCTGTTGCTTTGCTTGTTGTTGTATTGGTTTAATATTGAGACCACCTTGCTAAGTTTTTCCAATGGAAAATTAAAATGTACCACTTCGATGAATTAAGTTACATTTAATTGTTTAGTGAAGAAAATAATTTTGTATTTAAAACGATTTTAAACATAAATGTGTTTCAATATCAATCCTAAAAATTAGGCATAAATCATAAACAATAACAACTGAAAATTTATCACAATTGGTTTTTTTTTTTTTTTTGTACAAAACGGTTCTCGAATCAAATCTAAAGCGACCACGAAAATTTCGTTTGCGTCACTGTCTTCTTTAACTTTTATTGTTTAACATTTGTAAAACTCAATTTGATTAAATGAAATTTTAACCATGTTTTTGAAGCCAGTTTTCTGCCTCTATTAAACATTTTTGAGTAGTGCCTGTTTATGATTTAGCGTGCGATTTCACAAACTACTGTGACAATATAATTTAAAACTATATTTCTTTATTTATATGCAAAAAAAAAATATATGCCATCTTAATGATTTTCAATTAACTTCTCATTTAAGTCACATCAATCAAAATCAATAAATCTTTCGAAACATTTCTTGGTTGGTTTTTTTCTTCTTTACGATCAATCAAAAATCATTGTTGTCATCATTCATAAAAACGAGAAGCAAAAATACATTTTTTTTTTCTTCTTTTGCGCATAAATTCAGTCACTTTGCTCACTCACGCAGTCAGTTGTTCCCTCTTAAACGTCACACATTGAAGCACACTTCATCACTTAGCAGACGAAGCGTTAAAAAAAACATGGAATACATTATGATGTCACTTATTTGCTCACTGTGCCACAGAATTCAAGACTGCACAATATAAAAAGGCTTCATTATGTTACGGATCATTGAACGTTGATTTATGAAGTTTCATTTAACACAATTTTTTTTAGTTCTGTTTTTTTATTTTTTGCTAGATTTTAATGTTCGACAAACTGATCTGGCAGGTTTTTGTCTTGGCTGTTTCGCTGCAGACTGATCTACATTTTGTAAAACGTTCTCAAAGCATAAAATTATCTGACAGATTTAGTGCGTTCGTTCACGAATTAAAAAAATTAAATGTCTACAAGAATTCAGGCTGGCAAAAAAAAGTATGTTGTTTGAATTTGATAAAAAAAAATCTTGTTATAATGATGATTAACTTAAGAAGATCAACATTGGGGAGAGGAGTTTGTTGTAGAGACTGAAGGCATTCGTTTGAGGCGCCTGGAATTTATTGAGGCTTATTAAAGTTTGCTTTGTTTTATGAAGCGTTTAAAGGAAATTCTAATAAATAACCCAGTAATTTAACGTTAATTGTTGTAATTTGTTTGCTTTTTCCCTTTTTGAACTAACTTCATAATTAGAATTCCCATAAATCTCATGGTCAATAAAGTGTTACATTTTATGTTTATTTTAAAATTAACTTTTTTGTTGATTTTTAATTTAAATCTATTCACTGCTTGAAATTTAACAATAATTTTGCTATGATCTCATTATAAATTTAAGATTAGTTGGCTAAGGGAAAAAACTTTCTTTGGGGCTTTTATTATTTATAACTTTGGCATTCAAGAATGTATTTTTTCGCTTTAAACTTTAAATTTACAAAATATTTTATGGACTGAAAGACAGTGGATAGAATTTCAAATTTCGAATGATTTTGTTGCTACGGGACTATATCACATCAAACAACCAGTAAAAAAGTATAACCAGGCAAGCCAGACCATATGATACCCTACACCACAGTATGTAAGAAAAAATTATTACAAGTGTACCCTATTTGTGACCGATGGACAATAATGGATCCGTGAGAACAAAATTATGTTAGGAGGTTAAGATTCAAGTACAAGTTCCTTGTGCCGAATTTTATGTAGATAAATCCATCTTCATGAAATGTGGTTAATTTTGGAACCACCAGCGCGACATTTTGTCTTGTCATAGTAGCTATCGTAAACGTCAAGGTCGCCTATTTCTATGTTAATCTTAACATTTATAAGGAAGTTATGGCATTGAAAGCTGTTTTCGGCAGAAGTATTTGTATGGGAGCAAATATCAAATTGGGGCCCTATGCTCCTTATAGGATCGTCGGGAACATATATATATATATATAATATCAAATATGGACCGATTTCAATAATATTTGGTTAGAGGATTTTCATTGCAATAAAGTAAGTGTGTACCAAATTTAATATTAATATCAACTTAATGAGATAGTTTATGGGCATAAAGACCCTATTCCGGAAAGAAGCTTGTATGAGAATTTCATCAAATTATCCAGCCGGACGGACAACGTTAGTTCGACTCAGAAAATGATTTTGAGTTGATCCGTACTTTAAGGTGGGGCCAATATTTTAAGGTGTTACAAACATTAGTATAAGAGCATAATACCCTCTCAACTATTATACCCACAGCTATCGAAAATAAAAAAATAAAGTGATAAACAAGCTTGTGTGAGGTCGCAGGGACTGACAATAGTCTGATGTTTTGAAACGAACAAAGTTGTTGCACACTGTGAATTGCCGACCGTGTCTGCGTGAAAAATACGATTATTGACTGCCTTCCCTAAGCGCTCGAAAAAAACTCGAAAAAAGTGATTTTGTTACCCCTCTGAAATAAAGCTGAAATTAAATTTGTATGAAAACCCGAAACGAAAATATCGTCGGTCACAGGTTGACAACTCTTAACTCGCAAAAAAATCGAATCGGGTTTTTGATGCCAAAAGACTGTGTCTGTCCTTCTGCATGTTAGTACGTTTCATTTATATTTTTAACAAATTTCCTTCCCGCGAAATTTTACAATATTGGAAAGTAAAAAATTTTTTTTTAATTAGTATGTCAGTAACGAGTTGTCAACTTAAAAAATATCAGCTAAAATTTTATAATAAGTCATCGAATCCCATTAAAACACTCAAAAAATAATAATTGTTTATGCTCATAAAAAGACTTGACCGGTATATTTTATTCTTGAAAAAAAAGTAAGTTTATCTGATGCTTGATATTGGGATATTAACTTTTCTTATTTTAAGATATTAAAATGAATTCTGCCGATAATGTAGTTAACTTAGATCAATACCGTAATAATGAATATTTGACGGTTATGGAATCTTCGGAATCATTGGACTCAAATTGTGATGAAAATGATCAAAGTGCGTTAAAGGGGTTTCATAATAAAGCAAAATTAAAATGATCAAAGTGCGTTAAAGGGGATTCATAATAAAGCAAAATGGAAAAAAAACATTAACAAAAAACTACGAGAATCCGGTAAATCATATACTGGATGGAAACGACATGAAAATTCTTGTAACAAAAACAATGTACATCGCCCAGAAAGATAGATAAAGCCTACATGTCATTCAGAATATTGTCGCAAGTCCAAATTACGCCATTACCAACGTTTTACACAGGAAGATCGTGAATGTTTATTTAAATTATTTTGGAATATGGCATGGAAAGAAAAGCGAATTTTCGTAGTTAATTCGTGTAAGATGTCTAAGACCAAAAGACCTACAAAAACGGCGGTGCAAGGCATAGGTCTTATACGTTGAAGTATTTTTTGAATAAAGGAAACACAAAATTAAGAGTTTGCAAACAAATGTTTTTAAATACTTTAGTTATTGGTGAATGGACAGTGAACTCCTGGAATAAAAAGTCCAATTGCGGAATGTTTGAAGAACCCGGTGAAATGCAATGCAACAGAAGTGGAAACAACAAAAAGGAGCAAACCGAATTTTTAATGAAATAAATAAATAGTCTCCCACGATTGCCTTCGCATTATTGTCGCAAATATACTCAAAAAAAATATTAAGAACCTGTCAATGGAGGCATGCTTACAGTCTATAAAGAGTACTGCTAAACTTGTAAAGGCAAGGCTATAAGTCCAATGTCCCGTACGTCAGTTGACAATATTATAAAAAAACAGAACATATCTTTCCAGCGTCCAAAAAAAGACATGTGTGACACTTGCTTAAGCTACTCCTTAAACCAACTATCTGAAGAAGAGTACAAGAAACATCAAAACAATAAGGTAAAAGCACGGCTGGAAAAAGAAAAAGACAAAAACAAATCAATTGATGGCGAATGCGTATTTTTTGAACAAGATGTTCAAGCAGTAAAGGTATGTCCTTATATTCGAGCAAGTAGCGCTTATTATAGAAGGAAATTAACTAACCATAATTTTACTGTGTACGAATTCCCTTCAAAATCTGTAAAATGATACTGGTTTTCTGAGGTGAATGCAGATACTCAGTCATCAGTATTTGCAAGCTGCGTAATATAATATCCTAATCATTTTCTAAAAAATTCTGACAAGTCGTGCAACCCTAAATCGCCAATTGTAATATGGAGTGATGGATGCACGTATAAGAATAGAAATTCTGTATTTTAAGGCTCAGTTAGGCGAACGTTGCTGTACCCGTAATGTACCGCACCGTACTGTAAGCACGTTGGTGCACTTATAGAACGTTTGAAAACGTGTCATGTGTTTCCCACACATAAACAAAAAGCAATAGTATACATAAAACAAATCACACAGTGATGGGAATCAAAAATGTTAATATGGTGACCGTTGTGCAGAAAAGGTGCCACGTGATTTAAATGGTATTAAAACAGTATTTTGTGTATGTAAAAAATGTTTATAATTTAATATTTATATTATAAATTTACAATAAATAAATTTGTATTTTAGCATATATAAATTGTTAGCATACATATATTGTAAATGTGCACCATTGATACCATTTAAAGTCTTTTATATGTTTCACATTTCCATTGTATGTGTATATGCATTTGTTTATTTTAAACATCTAAGCATATGTATGTTTGTATATTTGGAAATATGTTGTATCGTAAGTTGTTTTATCGCAATTCCATAGCAATACTGAAAAAAGTACCAAAAAAAAGAGCAAAATTACCCGCATTCAATGTTACATACAAGCCGCCCATCACTGTCTTACAAATGACACGTAACAACGGTACATTGCATTTCGGTAAGCTTTTGTATTGCTTTTCATATAACAAAAAGCGAATAGCTGATGGATACAGTACAGATACAGTACAACAACGTTCGCCTAACTGAGCCTTAAATTTTAGTGTCCAAAATAATGTAAATGTGTATCAAAAATTCTTGGAACCTGGCCATACACAAATGGAAGTTGACAGTGTGCATGCTACAATAGAAAATGCAATGAGAAAATACGATGGAAGTTCCTTCACAGTATGCTGAAATCACAAGAGCAGCTCGAAAGACTCCATACGAGGCAATATTATTAAACTTCGACTTCTTAAAAAGATATGACGATCCCAAAGTTATGAAGTACAACAGTATTAGACCTGGCATACTCTATAAACCAGATGGTACCATTTATTATAAACTTGATTTTGCGGAAAATAACTACGAAATTCTTTCAGTAAGACTAAAAAAAATAGTACTTCCTATATTAACTTACGCCCAACTTTTTGAAGCACCACTAAAATTAACTTCTCAAAAATTTAAAGATTTGCAAGATCTTAAAAAATGTATACCTTCAGATTACCACTATTCTTACGATAACCTTCCCCACAATTAAAGCTGTAATTCATATTATTATTATTAACTCCTCTGCGCGATTAAAATAGGCATATATAAGCTCATTT
The DNA here is from genome assembly GCA_930367215.1 of Pollenia angustigena. NCBI lineage: Eukaryota > Metazoa > Arthropoda > Insecta > Diptera > Polleniidae > Pollenia > Pollenia angustigena. The sequence goes on from OV884057.1 coordinate 254,383,851, forward strand.
TCTGATCATAAATGATTGTTTTCTCGGGAGAAAATGGTACCCTACCCGGGACTCTTCTTGAGGAGTCTTTTATTACCCGCTTTTCTGATAAATTTCGAATCATTTATGACTCATATTTTTAATGATTTGCGAGTCTTTTTCGAGTCATTTTTTAGTCGTATTTCTGACTGTTTTCGAGTCTTTTTCGACTAATTTTTGAGTCGTATTTCTGATCGTCTAAGAGTCTTTTGCGACTCATTTTTCAGTCCTAATTCTAATCGTTTGCGAATGATTTACGAGCTCTACTAGCCTATGACCATATTTCTGCCAAATTTCATAGATCTGCCCCTCGATCTATAATTTTTAAGAAGCAATATAAACTAAAAATCAGGATTGTCCGGCCAGATTGGCAAAATACCCCTCTGTGTGGCGTTGATTAGAATTGACTCTCTTTTAGTTAACAGAAAGTATTGCAACAACTCAAATGAAAGTTAAAGAAATTTTAGTAATAAAGTAAATATATATTTATTAAATACGTTTTAAATAAAAAATGCATATTTAAAAGAAGTCATGAACATAATTTGTATTAGTAATTGCTAAAATTTAATGTTTGAATTATTCCACTAAATTTTACCAAATGCCAAATTACCAAATTCTTAGAAAATACCAAATTAACGTCAAAGTGATGTAGTCGTCGAGTTGATGTAACAACAATGTAATATTAACATCGACATTGACAACAACTTATATAATAGGGATGATTATATTTAACTTGTCGTCAAAGAAAAGGATGTTTGCTTTATTAATTTTATTTCCGGCAGTTGTTGAACGTTTTTCGATTAGTTCAATGGACAATTTGCAAGCAACCGCACATAAAAATATAATAAGTTTGTTAATAAAAATAAAAAATTTATAAAGAAAATAGACTTACGTTTTATTATATGAGAAATACATATAAATATAAATAATTTACTTTAAAACAGACCGCGGCAAAACTACTGCACCGTGCTCTTTTCTCTTTTGATATCCACCCTACGTGCACTCTTGAGCACGTAAATAGACCCAAAAGTCTTGCTTGAGCTTTCACACTAGGCGGTTTTTTATTTATTTTATATGTGCAATGCTCTACAATGGCGTAGATGCGATACAATTAGAAAAAGTATTAAGTTTAAGGAAAACAATTATTTTCCATTTGGCAGATTTATGAATAATATTTCCATAAATTTATATAAGTTTTAAAGTCAAAACAGTCATATTTCAAACACCTGTATGATTCATTTTCGATTGCTGTGTGTTTTGTTATTGCCTTTGCAATAAATTACTTTTTAAGCATAAGAACGAATAATTTTCGAATCTTTTTTCAAGCGCGCAAGTGATTAATCAGTTTTTAGTCGTCAAAAGTACTCGAGGAAGACTTAGTTAGGTGTTTTTTGATAAAGCAATCTTCCAAATGCTAGTAGGGTATATTTTTAAAATTGGGACCTCATAAGTGAGCAACATTTTTTAATTTTTTTAAATTGTCAACACGTTTTATTTATTTTAATGTGAACTAATTTAAATACCTTTGTTTTCTTTACACCATCTTACAATAAATATCTCCTACCAATTTTGCTTTTTTTATTTACTTCCAACACGGTTTAGTAATAGTGGAAGGCCAATGTACGCGGCATGCGTCTGCGGGCGGCGATCAGCTGTTTAGTTTTTCGCTTGAAATTTTTTTGTAAGGCAAATGAAAGCGGCACATTTTAAAGCGGCAAATGTTGAATAAGCTGTAAAAAATTGTTCAATCTATAAAAAAAACGATTTATTTGAACATAATAAGAATTTACTTATCAAATTGGATTTTTTTTTTCCAATTTTTTTTTTTTTTTTTTTTTTTTTTTTTTTTATTTATTTAATTTGTGTTTCTGTGCTACAAGATTTAGAATCTTATTATTATCGCACAGAATTATTGCAATGATAATTAGCATAATTATTACAGTAAAAAAAATAATATTATATAATTTAAAATAATTTTATAATAAGTAACAAAAAATTATAAAAAATGTATAAAAAATTATGAAAAAAACTACATTGGCAAGAGCAATACAAGCATACTTCATACAATTATAAGACAAATCAAAAACAATTATAATTAATTGTAATGTTTAAAAATTTCTTTATTGAATTGCAATTCAATTGTAATGTTTTTTAAATTTCTTTTGTTAAATGATTATGTGTGTGTATGGCAATGTCTACTTCACGCAGCTTAAAACAAAAGTTGAAAAAATTCAACTTTGACGCGCGGCATCTTTTCTAAGTAATACCAAGTCTTAATTTTTGTGATGTGTCTTTTTTTTTGTATGAAAATTTTTGTCAACAATGCTAACATTTTTACAATGGCAATGCTATTATCGCCCGCAGCCGCATGCCGCGTACATTGGCCTTCCACTATAACGGAGTAATAACGTTTTTTTTGTCTCCTGAAAAGTACAAAAAAACATGTTAATGGCCATTTTCTCAATGTATCGACAAACTGTCTGTTACCTAATGTCAACATAAATTTATTGGACCGATAAACTGTCCGTTAACGATTTTGGGTTTCTCAATATACCGACAAAAAACAAAGTTTGATGCTGGCAATGCCACTCAAAATACATGTAAAAGTTGGGAGTCAGCTGATTGAATTTATCTGTACGGCAAATAAAAGGAAAATAAATAATTGGCAGATGAGTGCCGGTTAGCTTTGCGATAAAATCGAAGCAAATGAGACATTGAGAAAACCAAATTTCTTTAATGTGCAGTTTTTCGTTGGGAAAAAAGATAATCGCCTAATGAGAAAATGGCCATAAGAGTAGGGAATGGTAAATCGATTTCGATTCCAATCGAAAATCGATTTTGAGGTAAAAAAAATCGACTTTTTGCAATCGAATTTACGTATGCGATTTTATACTGAAATCGATTATTGGCCTTTTAAAATCGATTTTTTTATTTTTATTAAAATGTTGGCAATTTTTAATGCTAATCTTAATTAAATCGATAAATTATGAGCATACACAATAAAACTTTAACTTTTGTGCGTACATACGTCTGTAGGTATGCTTATGCAGTTTTCCAAGGTAACGTTGTAGTTTTACGTATTTATCTATTAGTACCCTTGGTATACTGCCAACTTTAATATAAGGGCTCTTGTTCTTCAGAAATTAAAGTCATCAATGGACAGTGAACAAAACAGTCCTAAAAATATCGTACCGAACCAAACACTGAAAGTCAGCTTCGTGAAAATGAACATATTATAGAAACACAACGGGTGAATTAAGCCATGGCATTCCTTTGGAAATATGCTAATATTCAAACAGACTAGTGTGTGAGCGATATTTAAATCTAGTTATAAGTAGAGTGAAAAAACATAAAGTATATAATTTATCCTATCAAAAACAAAATTACAAGGAAGTATCTCTGCAATTACAAGGAAATATCTCTGCATCTTTCTGACATCAACGACATGCAAACATTTGTTTTCTAAAATTAAATAGTAACGTAGCAAATAAACAGTCGGAACCGATCAGGAACTATTGTCATAATACTTTGAAATACTATCCATACATTCAGACTTGCCACAGAAATCAATTCCGATCAAAATTGATTTCGTTTTATGTGAAGCAAGATACGAAATCAATTCCACTTTCGATCGGAATTAATTTATGTGACAGGCCTGACTGACTATACAAGAATACAATTTTATTATGTGAAATGTACATGCACTTGTTTCTCTAAAGGACATCTCAAAATTTACACATTTTCACTTTTTACACGAAATATATAGAAAGTAGTTATGTCTACCCACTGTCAAAATCTCAGTTCAATTTCTCTAGTAGTTTGCCATAAAAATGCTGGTGTATCCCCCTTTGTGATATAAGGTATAAGTTTGCAAATTAATCTTAAACGATTTTGAAATCGATTTTAAAATCGATTTTGAGGTTCGATTAATCGATTTCAAAAACCGAAATAAAAAAAGTCGATCGAAAAATCGAAAATCGATTTTGGAATTCATTTACCATTCCCTAGTTAAGAGTTGTCAACCTGTGACCGACGATATGTATTTAGTTAAATATCTCAATTAGAAGGTCGAAAGTGGTCATGCTTTATATACCACTGGCCGCTGCTTTAACAAAAAAAAAAAAAAAAAAAACAAATCTTTTCGATGATACCAAAATTTTATATATGTCGTCTTGGAAAGTACAAAAAAATTCGAAAAACTGAAAAAATACCTTTTTTTAAAATGGTCCAGCTCACGGATGGTCAACGCTAGAACCAAAATATTTTTGGAGTCATCATAACACATATCAAGCTTTATTTTCAGAGGGGTAACAAAATCACTTTATTCAGCTCCATACAAGTAGAATCGGTCTTATATACAATCGAATGACGTTTTAAGATCTCTAAAAATGGCAATTTTTCGAATTTTTTGTATGGAAATGTACATACAAATCAAAAAATAAAGTTTAAATTATATATGAAATTACTTATAATTATGTCCTTAAGGACTTCTCCATGAATTGTGAATCTAAATTTTATTACCTCTAACATTGTAGATCAAACAAAAAATTGTTATAATTTTTTTATTTTTATAGCCAGTGTGCACAAAAAAATACATTCAATATATTATTTTGATCCTCTTGATTAAAGCTTAAAATAAAAATGAATGGCATACCCATTGCAGCAAGGAAAACGATATCCTGGGACTCTTCACTAAATATGTGTTATTTTACGTTTTTCTTAAAAAATTTTTAGATAACGGACCGATTATTTTTTTTAATTTAAACACGACGCCTTCTTAAAAAAAACGAGTTTTGAATCCGCACTATCACAAAATCTGGTATTTTATTTAAAAATTTTACTTCATAATTGTAATTATCGCCAAAATATTTTACAGATTTTGTGTATCATGTTCTATGGTTTTAAATTAAATATTAATCATTTTTAAATATAAAATTTTTATTAACCTATAGCCGAAACCTTATCGCTATATAAACCCCTTAAAATTAAATTTTTTGTTGAGCGATTTTTGTATTTATTACCAAAATAAAAAGTAAAGATACATCGGTTTTTTATTTTATTTCCTTTATTTAATCTGTGATCAGAATTCATAACTATCTAAATCGACTTACTAATTAAAAGTTAATTCAACAATTGAATTACTTAATATATATAATTTAATATAAATTTCGTATTCGCTTAAAGTAAAACTTGGCCGAATCAATTTTCAAATTTGAATTCCCCTTACATTATTTTACCTTTAAATTTTGGCGCCCTTTAAACTATTCCGCCCTAGTCCCGGGCCTAACGGGCCTAGGCATAAATCCACCACTGCTTTAAAGCTTTAAAAATATGCGTGGGATACGGCTAAAATATTTGTTAACAAATATACCTGGGAATTCATGCTGTTACTGTCCATAAAATGCTAAATCATGGAAAGGGCATAATTGCTGCAGCAGTACTTCCCATTGGTATGATATCCGAGGAAGCAGCAGAAACACGTAATAACGGCTATAGGATGTATAGATTAATATTTTACAGAAAGTGCAATAGAACTTCAAGAAATACTGATGTTCAGCATTCAATGAATTCATGGCTCAAGCCATCCATCCTTCTGTCCAACGTCACGCAAGCAAGAAAGAATAATTAATGAAAATTGCTATTTTATTGAAAAAGTCAAATAGCGCTCTATTTTTTATTGTACACAGAAAAAATGAAAAACCAAATTAAATTCCGTACTGATTTTCCACCTGCAAACAAATTGATCATACCAATTAACACATTTGTAAGTTTGAGCTTTTCTTGCTGTTCAGTTTTAATTAATGAAATGAAATGATACCACCATCAAAAGAGGCTATATAAAACGTAAACACAAATCAAAATATTTTTTTCAATCAACACAATAAATTGAAACAATTAAAAAATTGATTGAAACTTTAAAATATTTTAAAGTTTGTGTGTGTGTTTTCATGTTTGCAAAAATAAACACAAACATTATTATATATATTTTTTTTTTTTTTTTTCAATTTAAGCAATATAATTGGAACAATTAAAAAAATTGTTTGAAACAGCATTATTGAATTAATTGAAAAAATGTTGGTGTAAATTTTTTCTGTGTACACAAAAAAATTCTTGCTATTTTTTTTTTTTTTATTAAAGCATTAATCAAAAATAAAATCAGTTGTAATTAAAATTTTAATCAAGTGAATTAAACGTTTAATTAACAGTATTAAAAAATTAATCAAGTGAATTAAAAGTATAATTGATCCCAATAATTTGATTACTGGTGCAAATTTAATTAATATTTTAATTAATGTCACACATTTTTTAATTGAAATCAATTTTTATTTTGTTCTGTGTAGACTGAATTCATACTGCCGTATTCATAAGAATATTTTTTGATTAATAAAGCTTTACAGAACAAATTTTTTCTGAACATTTGACCTAATAAACATTTGTTAAATTTAATAATCGTTTATGAATACGGGGGATAGAGTACAGGAAGATACCGTTTCCCCTACTTACGAAAATATCAGCTCTATACATCAACACCCATGCATCAACTTTTTCTACTTATCTTAGTATGTATGGGTGGTCCTTTATTTCGACGTTAGCAAAATATCTCAGTTTGTGTGTTTTCATGTAAATCTATTCCATTTTTTAATGTTTATCCATCTTTTGGATTTAAGTTTCTTTATTTAATCAAACTGGAATAAATTCACTGGAAGTGCAACCAACTACTTCTCTTGAAATGCGAGATTTCATCTGTGGCAAATTAAAACGAATAACTTGTATAATGCTGATGAGAACAAACGAATGAACGAAAAAAAAGATGAATTTGTATAATTCTTTTAGTTTACAACACTCACATGTGTAATTAATTTTAATTATGCTGCAAATTTATAATTTCGTCTCCTTCTCTGTTTTCCCATTTCTGTTTAACATCCATGAAATTATGATGAATTATTTGAGTTTTTCTGTTTTTTTTTTTTAATTATTTTAAAAGAAGGAATTGTAGCAAATAAATTGTAATGGCACAAATAAGTTGCAAGATTTCTTTTCTTTTAGAGACAGGAATCATAAATGTACATTTTCTTTTTTAATTTCATTTGAAAAATAATAAAGATAAAATGTTGCATGTTCGTTATATGGGAGTTGAGTTGAGGATATAAAATAAATTGTGCTATTTTACTGTGTATCATTAAACTAAGAATTGTAATGAGTGGAAATAAATCCGACCCATTTTGAAGAAAAACGAGGAGGTACAGGTGCGGCCATAAACTGTTAATGGTGGCAGAGAGAAGTAAGTTTACGCAGTCTAAACAACATTTTTTTTCTTACTTTAAACGACAACATTTCTAACAAAAATTTAAAATTTAAGCCACCAACCCTTATTTCAACTTCAGAACTTAAGTCCTTTTTATGGCGTAGTTTTGCTTCCTTTTTAAAATTAACTCTGATACGATTATTAGAAATTTCCAAGTACAAAATAACTCCATACTCTGCCAGGAAGGATGAAAGGACATTTCTAACAGTAGCAATTGTAGTAGTGGGTTGTAAAAATAATCGTAAATTTTAGTGCATTTAATATGTTGCGCACTTAAAGTGAAAATGTATTCGACTCTAAACGTGTATCTGTGTGTGTGCGTGTGTGTATGCAACTTTGCTTGTGTATTCGTAACACATTAAACGTAGTTCTTCTCTATTACGCTTGCATATGTATTTTATTTGAAAGGTTACGACTTTTATATCGTCTTGTATTGTATTGTACCTTTTGTAATGAGGGGGTGTTGCAAATGTAATAAATCTTATTTGGGAAATTATTTTGGGTTCAATGTTTTTGTGTGTGTGTGTGTTGTTTATACTTATAGAGTTTAATGAAGCATACAAGTGGGAATTATTGACTTTATTTCAGTTATTTTTTTTTTTTAAACATTGAAAACACTGAAAGGACAGACACATCTTTAGAGAATTGTGTACAAAACAAATACGAGACAAATTGAATTAAATGCTGACTAAAATGCAGAGGTTACACGTCCATAAGTCAAGCATTAAAAAAGGGGGAAACAGAATTTGTATGTTAGTAAGGATGTATAAAACACTAAATATTTTTTTCGTTGTCACTTTTCAACAATACCTTGGAAACACCCTAGTTAAAATGTTAAATACTACACAACCTTTGATCAATATATTAAGTAATTTTATGCATTTTAAATACAAGGACTATTTAAACTTTTTCTTTTAAAAACAAAAAAAAAAAAAACAAAATTTGAAATCTATTTACATTTTTAGCCATCATAAACCATTTTGCAAAAAATATTTTCGCTTAAACTTACCTTATGTTAAGAAGAAGCTTGTTCTTTTGTTTTAATAGACATCTGCAAGAAAACAAAAAATAATAAAATATGTATATGAATAATCAAATTATGTATATTAATATTAATATTAATGGTCATTAATTGAAATTAGTTAAAAAAAAGATTTTTTTTTTAATTTAAATATCAGAAAACGGAAAATTCTTAGCCATTTTTAATTGCTTGTAACAAAACAAGGGAACTTTTTTTGCAAAGAAGTCCTTTTGTAAGAAAGTACGAGTACTTAAAAAAGGACTTTTTTAGAAAGACTATTAAAAAAGATTAAACAAAATGGTGTTTTCCTTAAGGAACTTTGCGTTCAAAAGTCTACATACGGAATAGCGCTTTTCCACAAAGATCTTTTACCAAAAACTTACTTTTTTATTCAAACGTTTTTTATACTGTCCACCTCTAGTGGTGAAAAAAACTTTTGTCATATTTATCTAAGATCCGAAAAGGAATGTTTATTCCAGGTCCATACGTACACTCATGAAATTATTACAGTAACTGATTGTGGGTTATTAAATTCGTTTTCCGTACTGTTAAAATTTAATAAAAATATAGTTATTTTACGAATAATTTTATTTTTTAACATTTATGTTTGTTATTCAAAAAACAAACTACCAAAAAATAATGTTTTTCCGTATTAATTTTGTTATGTAGTTTGATTTTTGTCGGTTAAAAGATATTGTTTAAAAGTAAAAACTATTCAATTTTAAGGAATATGAAGTTCAATAAATAAAAAATTTTGAAATTAATGAAAAAATCATTTGTTTTAAATGAAATGTAAATGATCAGTTTTTTAAATAAATTTTAATTTGTTTAAAATGAATTTTCGTTTGAATTTAACTACATAATATTTTGAGTGTAGTTCTACAAATTAAGCCATGTCCGTCTGTTGAAAACCTCCGAAGGACTCAACAGAAAAGGACAAATTTATTGTCAAATTGTTTAAAGATAACTTTAGCAGTTTGGGATTACAATCCAGCACAAGCACCATAGGTCTTATTTAAAGCTCTCCCTCGAAAAACACTTTCGTACATCTAGAATCGAAATTAATAATGCACTTCAAGAAAAGGTTTGTCTGCCGTAGTTTAGCAATACTAGATCGGTCCATAATTAACCATGTGAGGTCAGTTTTTCCTAAAGGCCTTATGACGCTACATTTTTAATGCATTGTTCAAGTTTTGGTGAACAGTGCAAATATAATGTAATAGAAAAATTTACCAAGTGCAAAGAATTCAGCTGTATTAAGATAAACTACAAATTGTCAACAATTTTAAAAAAGTTATCGATAAAAAATGAAGTTATGTCAAAAAAAATATGTAAAATTTTTCAACTTAAAATTGACTTTTCAAGCTTGAAATATTAAAAGTGTTGCTGAATCCACAGTTTAGGGGCAAATTCAGCGATTTAACGTTTTTTGTTTGTTTTGTTTTTATGTTTTTCAGAAACAAAAAGTTGACACCATTTAATAAAATAACTAAAGTACTAGCTACCGCGTGACTGCAGCTTGAAACTCGGTGAGCCGAAAAATGGGTTAAGATTGGTTCATATAAATTCCATAAAAATCACACTTTACAGAAAAAAATTCTCACCAGTATTATTTTTTTCCGTTAAACCATTAATCAAAAAAAAAAAATCAGTTTTAAATAAAAATTTAATCAACTGAATTAAACGTTTACATACCTATATAAACAACAACGTTACTGCAGAAAATGTTGTTAATATGAAAAAATTTTTAAGTGATAATTTGTTAACTATGCACATTTAATTAATTTTATTTTTGTATTAATATGCCAATAAAAACTTTTATCATTTTGCGAAGCACTAATGGTACATTTAAAAAAATAAGCGCACAATTACTACGCTACGCAATAAGACATACAGAAATGCAGTAAAGTAAGTGAAAGAACTCTCAACAGCTTTTATAAAAAAAATAAATATTCGGCACAGCCGTGAGTAGCACTTTTACTTGTACTGTTAAAAACTGATATTTTTGTTAAAAGGTATTTTTTTTAAAGGGACTTTTTCTAGAAATGTACTTTTTCGTAAAAAAAACTTTTTGTAAAAAAGGACCTCTTGTAAAAACTTACTTCTTCCATAAATAAACTTTTTGTTAAAACAATATTTTTTGGCCCCAAAACGTACTTTCAAAAAAAAAGATAATTTTTCAAAAGATATGTACTAGTTGCTAGAAGGGTCCTTTTTTGTAAAAACGGCAATTTGTATATAAAGGCACTATTTGTATAAAAGGTACTTCTTGTAAAGCAAATAATTTTTTAAGAAGTTACATTTTTTAAAAAAGGTACATTTTAAAAAAATGTGCTCATTAGAAAAGTACTTTTCATAAAAAACATACTTTTTGTAAAAAAGGGACTTTTTGTAAAAAAAAGGTTCTTTTGGTAAAAGCGGAAATTTTTTTTAATAAAATTAATTGTAGTTAAAAATGCACTTTTTGTAGAAAAAATTTCTTTTTTTTAAAGATCTTTATCAAAAATTTAATTGTTCAAAATTTATTTGAATTAATTAATAATTTTATAATTTTGTTTATAAGAAGTACCTTTCATATTTCAAACGGCATTAATTAATAATTTAGTAAAGATTTATGTATATACCTTTTTTTTTTTGTTTAAAAATACATCTTAATAAGTTTTTTTTTTAAAAAGCCGTTTTTCTGTTCGAAAGAAAACCTTAAAAATTTCTTAACAAAAAAGTACCTACATACATATTTGTTAAAATGGTACTTTTATTTAAAAATTACTTTTTATAAAACAATTTTTTTCTACATTTACTTTATCAATGATTTAACATTGAATATTATGAAAGTAACTAATACCAGTTAAGTATTTATGTGCCCCTTAAATTCCCTTGCCAGCCAAATTCCAACTGACACAAACACAATTCCAAATATTCCAAATTAAGCTGAGAAATATGAATCAAGGTTTTTTTTCTTAGGCACTAGGATGTTGTGATTGTAAATGAACACGTTTTATTAATGCTCTTATTTTCTAAAACACGCACAAACACATGCACCCTTATTTAGATGAAGGCGTGCAAAGGAGTCCTTGTTCGTTGTAGGGATGCGTGTGGGTTTGAGTGTAATAAACAATATGAAAAGAAAATTATTTAAGAGAAGACCTGTTTGTTTGTTAAATATGAAATAGAAGGCTCCAAGCATAACCTGGAGTAAATATGTATCTGTGTTAAGGCATGATGTTGATGAAATGGTTGCTGTTGTTTAAATCGTTGTTAGATTTGCACACATTTTTGTTGAGTTGAATTGTGTTGTTGTGAGTTGTATTTTGTTGCGCTGGAGCATGGCAAAGTGTAATGGCAACTAATTGTCTGCGTAATGAGACAATGACCTTTTCTAGAGTACAAGTTTATAAAGTTTATAAGTGTTTACTATGTTTTCCATTTTAATTTCGCAAGTACACCCAGAAAAAGATATGGTTGGTGTTAACTAAATTCTAAGAACATACAATGGTTGGATGTTAACAATGTAAATATTTGATGGTAACCATATAAGAGTTAAAAATGACTATAATATGGTTGAAATTAACCAAAATTTGGTAAGAGAAAACTATAAAAAAATTAACCGTAATTTGATAAAAATGAGCCATATTATAGTCAAAAAGAGTGAAGTACAAGGATCAGCCTGTATTGTAATAACAGGCGCTCTACGCACTAGTCCTTCAGAGGCTCTGAATACTATACTGCACCTTATTCCAATAGGCCATATCCGTCAGCAGCGCGGTTAGGCTTTCTGCATCTGGATGTTGGAAGGCGAGGACGTACGGTCACGCAGGGATCTTATAGGAGCAACCCACATCTATCAAGCGACCAACAGACTATATGATACCCCAGGCATACTTCGATAAGAAATTCAAGATCGTATTTCCGTCAAGGCATACCGCACGAGGGTTTACTCAGGTGGTCAAGGATGACTTGTGGTGTCGGCTCTCGGAGGAACTGCACGTGAATCTCTCTTTTCGCCTGCCGGATTAGGCCAGCGTATTTTAGACAGAAATACTGGCGATAAGAGAGGCATGTAGAAAACTGTACAGTAGGAGCATCAGCGACAAAATGGGCATTTTCTCCAATAGCCAGGCGGCTCTGATGTCACTGAAGTCACATAAAACCACGTCCATTCTATCTGACAACGCAACGCAACGCCAAAGAATTACATTGAAAACAAAGTCATAAATATTTTGTAATTTTGTTGTTGCTTTCTACAGAAATACATCTACCGTTTTAAAATTTTCAACGCCACAAGTTATGAGGAGTTTGAAATTTTAAAAGGCAATGTGAATTTCTGTAGAAAGCAACAACAAAATTACAAATATTTATGACTTTGTTTTTCCGTTCAATGTTATTCTTTGGCGTTGCGTTGTGTTTTACATAATTAGGGCCAAAGTTTCATATACCGACATGGTGGACAAACAGGCCAAAAGTGGGAAACTTTAACCCTCCTAAAAAAATTCCGATGTGATCTTTCAAAACGCCGGCAACGTAAAATTGTTTTTTATTTACTCCACCAAAACCCATCGTCAGGATACAATTATTTTTTTCTCTGATGTACAGCGTAATTAAATGAAAAAGAATTTGAGAATTATAAACAAACCCAGCATTTAAAAGAATTCAACTACTTTAGAGAGCAAAACAATCATAATTTTGTTACTTTTAAAGATATTATTTTGAACTAGAAATTAAATATACATATATATTTTATTACTTACCATATCATGTTTAAAGACAACCGTAATATGGTTACGGCTTTTGGAGAGGTTTAGTTTACCATAGGATAATTGCCGGCGACATTATGGTTTAAGTAAACATAATTTGTTTAAGTGCATGGCTGTAGCAAAATTTTCTTAAAATATTATATTTTTAAATAAATGTATATTTAAAATTTCAGGAGAGGTTAACATTTTATCGTTAAATAGAAACAAAATTTTATTAGTCTTAAAAAAATATACTAAAAAAAAAACGAAAAGTGTGTGTTTGCTTGTTTTTTCTCAGCGTTCAAATTATGAGCTTCAAAAAGGCTCTTTAAATGAACTGAATGTTGTATTGAAAAATAAATTAATGGAGTTCTTAATGCCAACTAGCTGAATAAGCACAAGGTGCTGTACATGGTAAGAAAGTTTTCGAGGTCTCTTTAAAGAAATGCTAGAATTTACAAATTTAATAATTTTTTAAGGGCCTTATTCCGTAAAACACAACGCAGAAAAATTTCATTGAAAACAAAAACAAATTCAAACATATTTTATAATTTTGTTGTTGCTTTCTATAGAAATTCATATTTTGTTTTAAAATTTTCAAAACCACAGTATATGAAGTGTTTGAAATTAAAAAATTTTATATGAATTTCTATAGGAATCAAAAACAAAATTATAAATAATTTTTGAATTTTTTTGTTGCTTTCAATGTTTTACGGAATAAAGCCCTAAATCACTTAAAAATCATTTTCTCAATTTCAATTATCTTAATAAACTTAAAAAAAAAGTACTTAATAAAATAATTTTACCTAAAGAATTTTGTTTTAAACTTTTATATTGATATCCTATTGACAAATTGCAATAAAATCCTTTGGATATCAAAATACTGCTCATCTATTATTTAAAGGAAATTTATCCTGGAAAAACAAATACTTTTAATCATTGTTTATTCTCACATGCACTCAAGGACGACAATAGCAAAAAAAAAAACACAAACACAAAACCAAAACCAAAACCAAACCGAAAATAGATGACAGGCAGACAGAACAAAAGTCTTACAGATATTTAAAAAGTAACAAACCTAAAGTAGCTGAAAATCCTTAAATCCTGTTTAAAAAACATACAATTTCAAGTGTCTACTGAAGCCACAGAGTAATGAATAAAAAACAAAATAGAGTATTGCACACACTTCCAACTCCAACAAAATTGAAAACAAAAACAGAAAAACAGTTGCAGGCTGGAGTACTAGTTTGAATATATTACAACATGAAACAACATTTACACCAACCACCAGAGAGCACTGGCTGGCTGGTGGAGTTGACTGGCGATGAATAATAAAAGTTGTCACAGAAATTATACCTTTCTCTCGTCATTATGGCAATGTTGTGGAATGCCAGCCATGTCTGAGGAACGTGTAGTATCCTTTTTAGAGTTTGTTTGTGTTTTTGTTAGAATGTTATTTATTCTCTTATTTTTAATTTAGAAGAAAAAGTAAAAACGGCAAAACGTGTAGAGTTGGTGGAAGAAGGTTATTTGTGTCATAAAATTGAGTAAATGGCTGTTGGGCTAAAGTTTTCTTTTTTTATTTTAAAGAGGTTGCCATTTGGGAAAACAGTTTGCCTAAAATGCAAAAATTCTAGAGGAAATCATTTAGAAAAATAATAAGCAAACAAATTTTTTGACTATTTAAATCTACATACATATATAAAAAAGAAAATTTTTTTATAATCAGGCTTAAGTTCATCAAATTTAATTTTCATTAAATTATTTTCATGAAGAAAGGAATTTTACAACACGAAAATTAGTTAAAATTGTTATTGATAATTTTTCATTCTTGACGTGGCTGGGGCTCGAACCCAGGCCGGCAGGTTACCATGACATGTTTCGATCGCAACCACTCGATCTCCTCAGATGGATTTGCCGTCTTACACTCGCAGCCATCGACGACTGCTGACGTCAATAGTCAAACATCAATCCTTAAGCCAAATTGTATATTAACCTTTGGTAGATCGAAATTTGCTTTTCTGAATAATTATCCATTTTTAATTGATTTTACGTGTTTTTTCCTTAATTCTGCTTTCTCGTACTTTTGTCAAGAATTCTTCTTGAAGTCGAAAGTACATTTTTTGTTTGTTTTTTCATTTTTTGTCGTTCTTTTTTTCTGAGGAGATCGAGTGGTTGCGATCGAAACATGTCATGGTAACCTGCCGGCCGGGGTTCGAGCCCCAGCCACGTCAAGAATGAAAAATTATCAATAACAATTTTAACTAATTTTCGTGTTGTAAAATTCCTTTCTTCATAAAAATAATTTAATGAAAATTAAATTTGATGAACTTAAGCCTGATTATAAAAATACTTAAAATTTGGATTAAAAACCATAAATAGTTCAACAAAATAACCACAATACTGATTATTTTTAAAAAAGAAAATTTTAAAATTTAGGTTTACAAAACAAATTTTCTATGAAAATTTGACTTAATAAACTTTTTTAAATTTAAAAATCTTTTATTAATACGGCAGTTTATCTTTTAAAAAATTAAAAAATATTTTCATATAATGAACATAAATATCTATTAACAAAATTTGATGAGCTTAGATTTGACTTGAGTTCCCTACGAAATTTCAATTTACGCTACACTAGATTAGGTAAGGTTGAATTGGCAGCCGTTATCAAGCACAGCTCACGTGGGTCCATTTATTAGTTGCCGTTGTGTTACCATGCTTCATCGTCTCCCAAAGGTCCTATGTTACCTGGCTGCTAATGCTCTCACTCAGCCTATTCGGTTGTTTCAATA
Organism: Pollenia angustigena; assembly: GCA_930367215.1. Taxonomy (NCBI): domain Eukaryota; kingdom Metazoa; phylum Arthropoda; class Insecta; order Diptera; family Polleniidae; genus Pollenia; species Pollenia angustigena. The sequence goes on from OV884057.1 coordinate 254,399,721, forward strand.
AAAAAATAGATCCTGCACGTAGAGAAAAAACATGTTTAAATATGGTCACCTCCAACCAAACTATTTTTAAAGAAAATTTCAAACATATTATGGTTAATACAACCATATAATTGTCACCGAAAACCATATTATGGTAAAATTAGTCCTCCATCAAGAACCCACAACCATATTATGGTTGCCTCTAAAAATGTTATGGTAAAATATGATAATAATTTGTTTTTAAATTTACAATAGTATTTTCCTCTTTTTCAAGAGCAACATACTATGGTTGAAAACCAACCATGCTATTGTAAGTGTTTAACAAATTTTAGTCATTATTGATCATAACATGTTTGGAAGCAACAATAATACGGTTAGGGCTTCTTGATGGAGGCCTAATTTAACCATAATAAAATTATTTTTAAAAATAGTTTGGTTGGAGGTGACCATATTTAAACATTTTTTTTCTCTGTGTGTGTTCAAATCAATATCAGAGAGAGAAGTTTTGAACCTAAGGGTTCTTCGACCAAACAGTTTAAGTCTTAAATCTCGGAATGGCGGACAATGACAGAGAAGATGTTCCTTTAACTCTTCCTGCTCCATGTCACCTCAACTTATACATAAGTCATTGTAAGGAAGCCCTAGCTCTTGGGCGTGTCTCCCACTGGGCCAGTGGCCTAACGCTTTACTAATATTTTTTAAATTAAAGGAACAATTGAAGTAGGCAGTCTGATAAATATATTGAAAACAATATATATTTTTTTTTAAAGCAATATTCTTTGTGCTAAATTACTGTGACAGCATTTTTGCATGTAAAATAATTCCCCCCTTTGGTGTAGAATCATTTTAAGGACATATAACCTTTTGGTGTTTCATCTTCCGGGCCATAATCAGGTGCAGCCAATGCCTGCTATATGGCAAAAATCCAAAATTGACAGATCGCAGGACATCATCACGATCTCTTGCTGACTAGAGATCTGGAACCACGGAAGTCAGTAGCCCACGTTGGCAAGGCAACTGACTGACTATAAGTCAAGGCCTCCGTAAGTATGCTTCTTGTGCGAAATGCTTTCTGTCTTCTTGCGGATGTTTTGCTTTTCTGTTGAAAATATGTTTTCGGGCATTACGTAGAGGTTGTGGTTTACAACCCAAACTCGCGAGAAGAAATGTGCTGAAAACCCCACTAATTTATTACTTTTTCACTGCTACTTAACAGACGCTGCCAAAAAAATTTTCCAAAAGCATCGGAAGTAAGAGAGCTTTAGTTCCTAAGCAAAAGGCGTATTATGCACTCAAATTGCTACCTGTTTCGGTTGATTGTAGAGGGTGGTTATTAACCGCATAGTTTTTGCCCGGTGGTTAAGATATGCATTGCAGTGCTTCCTATGATAGGTATGCATGTAAATCTTTTCGAGAGCTGTAGTATTATTCCTTTGGTATTTGATAAATCCCTTAGTAAAGTTTATAATGGCAACCCTTAATTTGCTACACAGTAATATATTCCAACACTTTAACGTATACTGACCTTCTGCACCCTTTACTTCCTAATAGTGTATCAGCACGTTACCTTTCACTAACGACAAAATACTTAACGAGCTGCTTCTGTGCGAATATTGTGATTTTTAATGTCACCTGAATGGCACTTGAGACTTTTTTCCCCTCCACTACAAAGATTTTGTCTTTGAATTTTCTAACTAACATCAATGTTTTCTTTATGGAGTTTAACGTTTGTTTTAATAATATTTTATTTTATCATCTTTGTGCACGTAATGTTTAGATACTCGTACTATTTACGTACGTACATAAATATATTTATGTAAAAATTTATTTCGGTTTCTATCTGTCAGTTTTCGTGTATGTCCGTCAGGGTTTAAGTGAAATGAATTCTATTGCTACCAAGTTTTTGAAAAGGAGAAGTTAAGGAATAGATTTAGAAGGATGAAATTGGTTTACAGTAGCAACGAAATTGGTAGATAAAAAGAACATTTTAAACACCAAAAAAAAATTACTTATAACATTTACACTTAAATTAAAAGCTTTCAAACATTTTAAAGTAAAGCAAAAGTACAAAGGCAAAATGTTTGTTCATTTTAGAACTAGAGAGTTTTAAAGCAGATAATGTTTTTGGTTCATGAATAATTTACGCTTCATTCACAATGGACGCAACAATTTACTTTTTTTTCTTCTGTCTCATTTTTTTACATTGTATGTATTTTTATTTTTTGAACGAAAATGTGACTAACCAACAAACCCAAAATTCGCTCGTTTAACTAACATTTAAAACAAAAATAAAATTAAAAAATTTGTTTTGTAATGTAAATTCAACGGACGAATTTTCCGATCGTCATCGAAAAACTGGCGGGAAACCTTTTTTTTTAAGAACTGGTTCAACTTCTACTTCAGCAACAATTGGTAGAAAAATTGTTAATGATATTTATAATAATTTTTATAAGTTTTAAATAAAAATTTGAACAATATGTTTTGAAAATAATAATATTTACATACGTAAAATTGTTGGGTACAAAATTTGTAATTTTTTTTTTTTTTTTGTTTTATCTAAAAAAGGTGTGTATTTGTGAAACAAAATTGTTGCAGTCATAGTAAATATCAAGTGAAAATGTGGCCTCTGTTGTGAATGTGGCTTTATGCTTTAATAAATTTTAAATATCAACAATGATAAAACCCTAAGCAAAAACTCCACAAAATAATAACTTTATATGGAAAAGCTTTTAAGTTTTTTGTCAGGACTACAATTGGACCGTACGTCGCAAGGACGTAGGACTTACTGCTGTAAACTTGAAAATACGCTCTATTAACCCATAATTATTGTCATAAGCGCATTTTGTTTTCTTTTAACAATAAAACTAGAAAATCCAAATTTATTTAGATTGTTGTTTATTTTTTATCCTTGTATTTTTATCCTTGTTTTTAAAAATATTCAATTCGGAAGCACAAAAACATACTTAATTATACCCACACCACAAAAGTGGAGGAAATGGGCCGAATCGTAGGACCTCGAGGGAAGATAAGGGGCAGTTTCTGCCTCTCAGAAACTATCAAACCGATTTTAATAAATTTTATAAACATAGATAAATCCATATTTATATGGATACATAAGCATGATGGGTTTTTAAATATTGTGGTGTAGGGTTTTATATAGTCGGGCTTGACTGACTACACTTTCTTAAGCGTTTTTTATTTAGAATGTTACTTTTTCTATGAAAATTCGAACGCAACTGACGTATGAAATTAGATCTCAGTCGACGAACGACGTAGATACACTGTTACTTTAGCTTTTTAGCTATTGTGTGCCTTTTATATAAAATATTATACGTTTTACTTTGAAAACGTATCTACTCAGGAGAGGCCTGCACAATTCCATTCTCAAACGCTTTACTGTTGTGTCGCAATTACAAGCAAATACTGAATACAAGTGTAGACAACCAATTTACGTTAGTGTGTGAATGTTAAGAAGCAAAATAAAAATGATTTAATAAAGTGAAAGTGCGGGTATGAAAAATACCTGAAAGATAACAAGGAATGGAAAATAGACGCAGCAATGAGAGTCGGAACAAAACTTATATACATTCTTTATTCGTTTAATGTGAGATATAAACATGTATACAAAATATTTTGTTTGCGTATAATTCTTTGATAATATTGCAACAACTATTCTTTTTCTTAAAAACAATTCTTTGAACATACGCCACACAAGTAAACATCACAAGTTCTCGCAGACTGCACAAGGCTATTTTATTGTATCGAAAGTCTTCAAAAGAAAAAAATTGAATCCTTGTATAGTCACAACACTTTTTAAATTGTGGGACGACCAGTATTATATAGCATTTGTCATTGTGGTACACATAGTGCTGGGAAACTATCGATATTTTCTATTATCGATATTTATCGATAGTTCAGATTTCACTATCGATATTACTATCGACTGAATGTTTGTACTTGTGCAGGAAAACTTTAATTATTTTTTTTATAAGGCTACAGTCCGTTGTTTTTATCACTTTATTGAATGTACATATGAGCCATTTGTACATGGGTAATTCCAAAGTGTTGAACTTGGCAGTCGTACGCATTAGAAATGCAATTCTAGGTCAAAGATAATGCAAAAGAAGTAGCGGTTCGATCGTGAAAAAACAGAAGTAGTTTTTTTGGCCATGTTTAAAAAGGCGTAATTCAGCGAAACCTGGCACAATTTTTTAGTCAAACTACTTTCAGAATTTTACGTAGCAATGTAACATTAAAATGTCTTGGTTTGATTCCAAAATCTTCTGTATTTTCTTTTTTTTAAGCCAAAGTCGATACGTTACATTTCAAACGTGAAATTTTTTCCGTAATAATTTAACTGAATAATGATCAAAATAAAATAAAAATTTACCGTTAACCCGATTAAAATTTTTCTTTTTAAACTCTTCCTTAGATTACAGACAATGTAAGAAAATTGTTTTGGAATAATTTTTATCAAATATCACCTCTTCAGAAAGATAAATATTAAAGAAAACATACAATAAAACATTCTCACATATAAGAAATTACGTTTGCACAACTTTGCAGTCTGATTGTTCATCTAAGTGAACAAATTTATGGGTAAATTTATAAAATTAGTCAAATCTAAATATTTCTCTATAACAATATCGTAAAATAATCAGCTTTTAATAACTTTTAAATTTTCGGCCACGGTGGACCTTTTGAAGGAAATGCCCATATACGCACTTTATTTTAGATGCCAGTTTTTTAAAAATTGATAAGTACCTTTCTGAAGGAACCGAAGTAACAGGGACTATAAGATATTCCATTGCAACTTTAAAAAATTTTGTAAATTCTAAACCCAAAAAGGTAATCAATCAAGCGGACTTATCCTCTAATGGTCGTTCATTGTTTTGTTCTATGGTCTCAATTGCATTTGCATTTGCATTTTGTTTACAACATTGCAAAAATATTTGACATTTCAGTCCCTATATAAACATGTACAAATTTCGACTTAAAGGCCTTTAATTGTTTGTATTCATTGATGTAATTCAGCGCGAATTAATAATAGCAAATAAAAATTTGCGGCAAAAATCTGTGTGTGTATAGCTGCTGTTACATGTCTTCATAGCTGTATTTTAAATAATAAAAATATCGATATTTATATTTTTCCTATCGACATTTGCGATATTTTAAGACTATCGATAATATCGATAGTATATCGATAGTTTCCCAGCACTAGGTACACATGCGTTTTGCATGCTGCTACATGCATACGGTGTAATTTTGTGCCTTCGGTTAAAGTATTCATAAACGATAATTACGTTTCAAAAACGTTAATTGAGGATTATGTTTCAAAAACGTTTATTGAGGAAATAATTCGCAGAACATTTTTATATGTGTTGTTTCACTCAAAGAACTGAGTGATTTTCATATAAATTTTTCTACACAAACAATAGCCTGTCACCTAGAAACAGCACATAAGCCTTTATAGAACTCAAAATATTTATTTATTTTTTTTATAAAGGTCTTTTTCAATGTGGTGTTTCCAGGTGACAAGCAGTTGATTGTGTAGTAAAATTTATATGAGAAGCACTCAAAAAAATTAGTGATTTTTATATCTGTGGCATTTTGTCAAAATATCTTAAGTCAAATTTAAAAAGTTGAAAAAATGTTGTTAATCCTACGAATTTTCATACAAAAAACATTTTTGTTTAAGTTTTTAAAAATTTTTATTTTAAACGAAATTTTTCTTTAATTTTAGCTTATTTTATTATTTAAATGATTTTTTCTTAAGAAGTTTTGTCAAAATGCCACAGATATAAATTTTTCTACACAATTAATTGCCTGTCACCTGGAAACAGAACATATTGTTACGAAAGTTAAATTATCTAAGAATTATTTATAGTTATAGTTATAAGTTATCTTGTAAGTTATAGTTTTATGTTACTTAAAATTGTCATGTATAATTTTCAACACAACTGTTATTTTAAAAATAATTCCTATATAAATTTCCCAGTAATTTCTAGAAATGGTTATAGAACATAATAAATAGTTTTTACGGGAAGGTTCAGGAAAAATCTAGAAATAATTATGAAATATAAAAAGGGGTGACTCATGTAAAATTAGTTTAGTCTGTTTTGAAAAACGGTTCTGTTCGAAACTAACAATTGTGAACAAAATAATTAATTTCAATAAAGTTTGTTAAGTTGAATAAGTGTGTGTTTTTATTCGGATTTGCAATTAAAAGAACTCAAACGCGTTTATTTAAGGAAAAACGTAACAATTGGTGTCAGAAGTGAAATTGCAATAATAAAAAAAAAAGGATAAAAAAAAAAAAAAAAAAAAAAACTATACAATCAACAATGAAATTCGAGGAGCTAAAAGTTGAACAGCTCAAGAAAGAGTTGGGCAAGTTGGATATGCCTACTGCAGGAAATAAAGCTGAGCTGCAGAAGAGATTAATCGATGAATTTAAGCGACGCAATATTAACATCGCAGCTTATGAATTTGATGAAAAAGAAGAAATAGAAGTTGCTACCCGTGCAGTAACAAGCAACATGGATCTTGGTACAATGTTTGCTGCTATGATGGAGAAAATGGAAGAAAATTCTAGAAAAATGGAGGAAATGGTAAAAGAAAATTCGGCTGTAACTTCTAGAAAAATGGAAGAAAATTCTAGAAAAATGGAAGAAAATTCTAGAAAAATGGAGGAAATGGTAAAAGAAAATTCGGCTGTAACCTCTAGAAAAATGGAAGAAAATTCTAGAAAAATGGAAGAAAATTCTAGAAAAATGGAAGAAAATTCTAGAAAAATGGAGGAAATGGTAAAAGAAAATTCGGCTGTAACCTCTAGAAAAATGGAAGAAAATTCAAAAGCTATCATAGCAGAAAATTCTAAAAATATAGAGAAGATGGTAAAGGAAAAAGCAAGCACCATCTTAGCCGAAATTCAAGAAAATTCTAGAGTGACAAACGAGAAACTTCAGGCTACTAATGAAAAACTTGAGAAGCTTCAAGAGATTTCTACTGTTATAAACGACAGAGTGGACGATATGGAAATGGAATTGTCTGATGTAAAAACACAAGTCACGGTGTTCGATGAAAAACTACATCATCTGGAAGTTAAAGTTAATAGTCTTCAGTGCCAAGAGGGAGCGGTTCGAGTTTCACCAGAAGGCTCTAGTAGAATTAAGGCCCCAAGTTTTGACGGCAGTTCACCATTTAGTATTTTTAAGTTCCAGTTTGACACAGTTGCCAACAAAAATGCATGGAACAATGAAGAAAAAGCCATAGAGCTGATTCTGGCTTTAAAGGGATCTGCGGCTGAAATTCTAGAAAGTGTACCAGTAAGTTGCAGAAACAATTACGATGACATTATGGTAGCACTGCAACGAAAGTATGGTGGTGAACACAGAAAAGAAATATTCAGAATGGAATTACGGGGAAGAGTACAAAAGGCAAACGAGACGCTACAGGATTTCGCATTAGAGATTGAGCGCTTGGTGCAGCTTACCTATCCAGGTGAAAGTCATCCATTGCTAGATCATTTTAAGACCGAGGCATTTGTAAACGGTGTACGGGATGCTGATGTGAAACTAGCGGTATGTGCATCACAGAAGCCATCATTTGCCGAAACGGTATCATTTGCCCTAGCCCAAGAAACCGCAAGAATAATTTCAAGGCCGCAAGCGTATAAGGTGCGAAAACTTGATTTTGCCGCTGAAGAAGAAAGAGATATTGTAAAGGACATAAAGGAGGCAGTGATGCAAGCTTTAAGCGAGAAGCAAGGTAAAAACAAGGCAAAATGCTATAATTGTGGTAAGATTGGCCACATTCAGCGAAACTGCAAACCACCCAAACAACGATCGAGATCTGCTTCGCCGCAAAGGAACAAACGAAGAGCAAGTCAACAATCATCACGGGAGCCACCGCTAAAGCTGAAAAGAGCTAGCAGTGCAGAGGAAACTGAAGATCTTACGATCAATTTAGTAGTGAAAACGAGTAACAGAAATATTACGACCTGTGGTTACATAAATGGTGAAATCCGCATTTTGACTATCGACACTGGTGCAGGACATTCCATTATAAGAGCTGATTTGATAAGGGGAGCTGTCGAGCCGCTTAGTGGTGTAAACTTGCGAACAGCTACGGGAGAGCCTGTTATTGTCTATGGTAAAGCAAGAGTGGAAATAAGAATGGCTGATATGATCGTTTTTGATGAGTTTATTGTGGCTGAAATTATGGACGAGGTCATAATTGGAGCAGATTTTATGATTCGTCAAGGCATTAGTCTAGACATGGGACGACAAATTATGAATTGGCATGGTCTAGAAGTACCCCTTAACGTTGGGAATGGAAGTGAAGCCCTTGTAAGACAACTAGTCACTAGTGATCATAAGAAATTGTCCTCCCAAAGAAACGATGAAAAACGTGGGAAAGCGACCACATATTCAAGACGGCCCAGTAAACATAAAAGCAAGCACGGTATAGAGTCTAAAAACAAGAAACGCATAAATGAGATTCGCTTATTAGATGTGGAACCCAGCGAAGACTGGTCAACGGCGCAGAAAAGTGACCCCTTATTAGCGCAAATTATGATGGCTAAGAAAGAAGGTGAAAGGCCGACTTGTGAAGAAATTAAATTGAACGATCCACTAATGAAAGCGTATTGGGCGCAGTGGAGTAGTCTGCGGATGATAAATGGTTGCCTATACCGTACATGGGAAAGTACTGATGGCAAAACGGTTAAAAACCTTATTGTAGTACCGACTTCTAAAGTATGTGAAGTTGTGAAGAAATTCCACGAAGGTACTGGTGGTGGGCATCTTAGCGTTACAAAAACCATAAAGAAGTTAAAAGCAAGTTACTATTGGGTCGGTTGCAAGCAAGCCGTGATTGATTGCGTAATTACATGCCCACAGTGCGTTGCAGACAGTGGTCTTATTGGAGAAAGTAGAAATCCGGTCCAGCAGTACAACTTTGGTAAACTATCTGTACCAGCAAATAATGACTCTACCCAAGAGCAGAAAAACGAGTTAAGACGAAGGCGTGTTAATTCATCAAATGACCAGATGAAAGCCAGAAACAATGGAGTGGCAAATTCGGAAAGCTTCAAAGAATGCCAGTTGGTTTTACTTTTTAATCCGCACCGAAAGAAAGGACTATCTCCAAAGCTGCAGACTCATTGGGATGGCCCATATAAAGTAATAAAGAAATTGAATGACGTGGTGTATCGGATCCAGAAATATAAGAGCCCAAAATCAAAAATGAAAGTGGTACATCTAGAACGACTAGCCCATTATGGAAAAGGAGAATCTGAGCCTATTCGGGACGAACAGGCTTAAGTGGAGGGCAGTGTTACGAAAGTTAAACTATCTAAGAATTATTTATAGTTATAGTTATAAGTTATCTTGTAAGTTATAGTTTTATGTTACTTAAAATTGTCATGTATAATTTTCAACACAACTGTTATTTTAAAAATAATTCCTATATAAATTTCCCAGTAATTTCTAGAAATGGTTATAGAACATAATAAATAGTTTTTACGGGAAGGTTCAGGAAAAATCTAGAAATAATTATGAAATATAAAAAGGGGTGACTCATGTAAAATTAGTTTAGTCTGTTTTGAAAAACGGTTCTGTTCGAAACTAACAATTGTGAACAAAATAATTAATTTCAATAAAGTTTGTTAAGTTGAATAAGTGTGTGTTTTTATTCGGATTTGCAATTAAAAGAACTCAAACGCGTTTATTAAAGGAAAAACGTAACAATATATATATTTATTTTTTTTAATTATTAGTATTGTGTTTATTTTATTGAACTATTTTTGGTTTTTAATCCAAATTTTTAATATTTTTAATTAGGCTTAAATTCATTAAATTTAATTTTCATTAAATTATTTTTATGAAGAAAGGAGTTTTACAACATGAAAATCAATTAAAATTTACTGATAATTTTTCATTCTTGACTCAATCTGGGCTCGAACCCAGGTGTTTACGGACAGGTTACCCTGACATGTTTCGATTGCAACCACTCAATCTCCTCAGAGGGCTTGCCGTTTAACACCCGCAGCCATCGACGACTGCTGACGTCATTAGTCAAACATCAATCCTTAAACCAAATTGTATTCAACCTTTGGTAGATAGAAATTTGCGTTGAATGATTATCTATTTTAATTTATTTTAACATGTTGTTCCTTTATAAATTAAAAGAACAAGATTTTAGAAAGGTTAAAGCTTAATATTTGAGTTAAAGTTATGCTAAATACCTTTTTTGTCCTCTTCAACTTTTAAACTAAGCTTTTAATCCATTTAAAGTTTACCAACTCTTTTACATTTCAGTTGCCTTTATTTCTCTCACGCCAGAAAATTGAATTGAGTAAAACTTTAAGTAAAAACTGGAATAAAAACTAAATGACTACCATTTCTTAACCAGTGTAAACGCCTTCTTTTAAAATTCATTTGTACATGCACATGTCTCAACTCTCTTGTCTAACTTTTTTTTGTTATACTTTAGTTTAGTATTTATACGTTTGTTCATCTTGTTTGATTCCTGTCAAGACATGAGGCAAAACTGACAAACAGAAGGCAAGAATGAAAACCCTTAGGGATGCTATCCTTTATTCTAAGTGCATTACGTATGCGTGGTGTTAAAAGAAGTTTTTCTTCTTCATCTTGTTGTTCTCCAACTGTTTTACTTTCACTCATAAGTTTTGAAGGCAAAACGTAGCAAGAGTTTAAAGAAAAATAAACTTGCAAACAATTTTTTCTCAAGAGTCTTGACAACTCTAAACTTCAACTAGAGTCAACAGAAAGAAGAAAAAAAAAACAACGAGACCAAAAAAAAAAGGAAGCCAGAACTACGAGTACATTGAAGAGGAAGAAGTTTTCATTCCGTTACAGTCTGTGCATAATTGAAGAAGTTCACTTGAAGTAACAATTTCTCCGTTTTTGTGTTAAAGTTTTTGGTTTCTTTTATTTGGGCAAATTTTAGTGGTATGAATGGACCTGAACTATTATGAAGTATAATTTAAATTTTTTAGTTTTTTGTTTAAATTTCAAAAATATCAAATTCCTAAGTTTTAGCATTTAGGAAATTTAAATATTGTCTGCCTTACAAATACAAAAGTGTATTAAATTTAAGGAAAAACATTAAAAAGAAATTTGTGTTTTTTTTTAGGAAAATTCTTCAAAAGAAATTTTTAAATATTTTGTATGTAAAAAAAAGGCAACATGATTATTACGACAGCCTTAAGCGAAATAACAGTACCTTCAGACTAACAAAAAACCAAATATGTACAGAGATAAAAAAAGCTCTGGGAAAAGGAAAATAAAATACTTCTGTTCCCCAATGTGCGTATGAGTATTTAAATTTTTTTGTTTGAACATCTGCTTTTTAGCCATTAGCAAAAACATAGAGAAGCAAACGAAATGGCTTTCCGCATGTTTTTTTTTTCTTTTAGTTTTTTCCCGTAAATGTAAACACCTTCATCAGAATCCATCAACACATACTCACATATGGCTATCAGTTGTAATACATTTACACCCAAATAAATACAAAAAAAAAAATATTCTACTTTTTCCGATACATTTTCTCTTTTTTTAAACTTAAATTTGTTTGGTGTGCTAAAGGGTTTAATCTACACACTACACACTTTAATTTTAAATCAGAGGTGATTATTATACCATTAACAAAGACATTGAAAAGGGTTTAATCAAGATGTAAGATTGATTAAATTACAAATTACCAAAAATTCAATTTCAAAGTATTAAACTGTCTAACCGCATTGTAAATTGCAACCTGCAAACAGAACCGAAATGCTAGATCTTTGAAAATCTACTGTGTTTGGATGATGAAAAAATCATTTTTTTATTTCCAGTTGTCCAGATTTCCGTAGACGACGTCGTCGTCAATGATGAATGCACGACTTGTCCCCTATGGTTGGGTTTTCTAGAAGAGAATTTAGAGGAAATTGCCGTGTATGACAGTATGAGCGACATTGAATTATAAGTTGTCTTTTATTAACTCTTATGTGAATGGCAAATAAAACACCATTAACAGCATTGCAAGGTACAAAGCTAAGGTAGATTGGAAACTAATTTTTTTTGCCGAAAATATGGGCATCATCACAGTCAATAACTCTGAGACTTACAATAGATGTTCATTTTCAGTAAAATTTCCATATTTTGTAAACACCGTACGTTCTTTCTAATATTTCTCTATGCATATCAAAGTTACTAAATGTGAAACAAAAAAATTGTAAATATTATACCTGTGTTTTCATTTATTGCAAAGATGTAACCATAAAGAGAAGAAAATATTAAACGACTTCAACACAAACAGAGGCAGAGGCATTTCGTGTAAAAGAATTAGATGCTGGCGTCCACAAGTGAAATAGAGAACACATAATAGAGTTGCGGAAACCTACACACTTGCTCACTATTTTTGGCAGCAATGTCTATCTGCAGATTCAAAATTATGTTACAATGCAAACGTTTTGATAATGATGAAATCCGCTTATAACAGGCAGAAACTGGTAAAGCTGCTACTCTATTTTTGGATATTAAGACAATAGTGAATGAGAATTTACATCAGAGTTAGAAACCTTCTTTGGCTTGCGATACACTAAACTCTAAATAACGAAATAACGCCTTTAGATCTGTTTTTTCCATACAAAATCTCAGGAATAAATGTAACTACTGGCACTTATTTTCCTTAGCTCCCAATCATATGTCAAATCTATCATACAGAGTCAAACTTTTCCGGTTCGCAAACAAGTAATAAGAGAGAGAAATTATTGTTAAGCTAAAAAATAATGATAATCTAAAATGTATTAAAAGTTAGGAGTTTTCAAGAAGTTGCAGCTATATAGATCATCTGTTTCTATAAAAAAATTTTAACTGAAAACCCCAAAGGTACCCGGGTACCTTGCCATTCACATAAGGGTTAACTCTTTGTGGGACAGTATATCTTAGAAGTTGTCTTGTATAAAAAAAAGACAAAATTTTCTTTTGCAGTAGTTGAATGATTTCCAATCACTTTGTTTGTTTTTCCTAAAATTCTCACATTCTTTTTTTTATTGTTGAAATACCTACATACAATTCACGAATTAGCACAAACCAGCAAAACCGAAAACATGCTGATGATGGTGGTCACGGGCTAGAAAATGGATTACATACTGGTTATTTAAGAATTGCGTATAAAAATCAAGTATATAAATTATTTGGTTGAATTTCTGCAACCTTTTTAATATTATTTCTTCACAATAAATCTTCAAGATATTAGAAATTTTTGTTGTTTTATAAAATTTTATTTTAAAAAATCTGTCTAAAATTAAAAATAAACCAAAAAATCCCTGAAGAGGTTATCCATTGAAATAACGAAATATTGGATCATTTATAAATATTTTTTATATAAAAGTGACCGCGCGAGCTTGAAGATTTATTCTAACAGAAATAAAATTGCAACTTTACTTAATATTCACATGGAACAATTGTTTTAAATAAATAACCATGCAGTAGTTTTCGGCGTGGACGACAAAAGAAGGCGACATTGAGATATTTTATTGTACATAATAAATAATATATTCTATAGGAGATATTTTTATTTAAATAGTCATCGACAAAATTATAAAAGACATTGTCGCTCATCTCGTCTTGTGTGACCTCGCCGCCATTTGTGTGAAATTTTCGTCGACGATTTGTTTTGAGCTGTAGCCCGTTTCGGTATTTCGCACATCTTAAAACTTTTCGCATGAAACGTGTGAATTGCAACAAAAATAGTGTGAAATGGTTTTTCTCACACAAGTGTTTCTGTATCTTTACTTTGCGAGAATTATCTGTCATTTAAATTATTTTCCAGCAATTATTGGAAGGATGTGAGAAAAAGTGTTTCTATAACATATTTTGCGAAAAGTTTCTTACAAGAACTGTCAAAATAAGTCACATTTGAAATTGGTGCGAGAAAAACAAAGTCTAGATATTTTAAATTTAATATATGTTTATATCAGTGTTCGAAAATAAACACTAAATATCGTTTTTTAATGTTCGGTTTGGTAGATTTGTGGAAAACACAAACGCTAATAGTGTTTGTGTAGAAAATCATTAAAAAAAATAACGTTTCTCTGTTAGTCATCTTTCGAACACAAAAATATTACTGTTTTTATCAAACTCAACTTCAATGTGTTCGGTTCGGCTCGTTAATGTTCGTTCCTTTTGGCTGGTAAAAAAAACATTTTTACAAAAACAAAATACACACACGAAAAAAACATTATAGAACATTAAAACATAATGTTTGTCTACAGTATCACTACAATTGTTCTGTTTTTTAACGAAGAACCGAACATTTTATAATGTTCTTGAAAATAGTTACGAACGGTATTAAGGGTTGTGTATGTCTACATAATCACTAAAAAATAGATATCGTTCCTGGGTGTGTGAGCCGAACGTTAAATAATGTACTGTTTATTTTCGAACACTGGTTTATATACTATTTTTTTAATATAACAGCCTGTTCGTCGATTTCGAACGTTAACGTTCGCATAGAATATTATAAATAAAACAAAAACAAAATTCGAAAATTTGTTTTTGTTTTAAATGAAATTTTCTATGCGAACGTTAACGTTCGAAATCGACGAACAGGCTGTAAATAAATAAAAAAAAAGAATATAAATGATGAGTGCATAATTAAAATGATGAAAAAAAATGAAACTTAATGAAAATTTAATTTCATGAACTTAAGCCTAATTAAAAATATTAAAAATTTGGATTAAAAACCATAAATAGTTCAACAAAATAACCACAATACTAATTATTGTTAAAGCTAAGGCACGAGCTCTATGTGTACATTTGTCCTTCAAGTTGTGCTGAAAAAGGTCAACAGAAAAGGGAAAGACAAAATGAAAAAACAAAAAAAAAAAAAAAAAAAAATGTACTTGGACTTCAAGAAAAATTCTTGACAAAAGTACGAAAAAACAGAAGTAAGGAAAAAACATGTAAAATCAATTAAAATGGATAATCATTCAGGAAAGCAAATTTCGATCTACCAAATGTTAAAATACAATTTGGTTTAAGGATTGATGTTTGACTATTGACGTCAGCAGTCTTCGATGGCTGCGAGTGTAAGACGGCAAATCCATCTGAGGAGATCGAGTGGTTGCGATCGAAACATGTCATGGTAACCTGCCGGCCAGGGTTCGAGCCCCGGCCACGTCAAGAATGAAAGATTATCAATAACAATTTTAATTATTTTTCATGTTGTAAAATTCCTTTCTTCATAAAAATAATTTAATGAAAATTAAATTTCATGAACTTAAGCCTAATTAAAAATATTAAAAATTTGGATTAAAAACCACAAATAGTTCAACAAAATAATCTCAATTGTTATATTTTGTTTTTTAAATATTTTGTAGGATTTTCTTGTTTGGGTTTTATTCAGGGCTGCCAGATAAATTTGTGTCAAAATCGTAAATTTCCTGAAAAAAAAAATAAAATAGATCGTCTTTTTTGTTTTAAAAAAATAAATTTTAAACAAATTTGTTTCGACTTTTATTAAAACATAATCAAACAAAAACATAGTTAAAGTTCATGGGTATTTAAAAATTTAATAATAATTTAGGGAAGAGGCAAACAATTTCGAGGACAATTTTCACAATAGGGATAAATATAAAAATTTAAGCTGCCTTGTTTCTAAAGATATCTTTTTTCTAATAAACAAACATATAAAAATATTTAAAATGATCTTAATTCGAAGACTAAGGGGCTTAAAGTGTAAAACGCAACGAAACGTCAACAATTTCATTTTATAAATTTGTTGTAACTTTCTACAGAAATTCATATTGTTTTTTCAATTTTCAACGCCACAAAATATAAAGTGTTTGAAATTTAAAAATTCAATATGAATTTCTATAGAAAGTAACAACAAAATTATTAAATATTTTTGATTTTGTTTTGGCTTTCGTCACTTTTTTAGAAAAAATCATCAAATCGGCACTTTGATAATTTCGGAACAAAAAATCGTCAAAATGACAATAACTCGTCAAATCTGGCAGCCCGGTTTTAATTATATTTATTTCTTTTGTTGACGTTTCGCTTTTATTTGACACATAATTACTGGAAATATTCCAGTCAAAACAGAATCTGTGTTGTCTGTTTTCGCATTTAAATACAGAAACACTTTTTTCTCAAAAATCGAGAAACGATGGAATTTTTTCTTTCACACTTCATGTAAGAAATTTTACGATGCGGGAAATACAGAAACGAGCTACTGTTCTCAGTATGTCTTTAACGACTTACTTTTGTCCTTACTCATCGTTCAAGATGTCATAAAGACCTGGCCAACTGGGATTTATTAAATGTTACGAAAATTATATTTTAACTAAATTTACCGAGCAATAGTAACGTAGTCCTTCAGCCCGTTGTCGTGAAACAGAATACAGACTTTGGCTTGAATCGAACCCGCAACCACCAAGAATTCATTAATTAACATCTGACTATACTAATAATTACTGTTGCTTATTATTTACTGAATTAACCGGTCCGCAGAATTTGAAATAACTTTTTTATTTTCTAGGTGATTTTTATTTGTTAAAAAATTAGTTTTAGCCGTTTTAAGCGATTTTACGCCCAAATCTGGAAATTTTTGTTCGGTTTACAAACTCTTAAAACGAAAAAATAATTTTTTTTCCTCAAATTTGACCATTCAAAAAAGGGAAAACAAACATTAACCAATATTTGCATTTAATTTTTTTGGTTACAACTGAAAATAAAAACAACAGAAAAATAAACAATGCAGCTGAAAAATAATTCTAACAAAAACTAAAACTGACATCAAAGTATTTGTAAAAAAAAAACAAAAAAATATACAACTTCCCCAATTGCAAAACGAAATGGAAAACTCATTATTATCAATCTTTCATGGTTAAACTTAAAAGTTCTGCATGTGTGTCCGTCTGTCTTGGAAA
Source organism: Pollenia angustigena (assembly GCA_930367215.1). Classification (NCBI taxonomy): domain Eukaryota; kingdom Metazoa; phylum Arthropoda; class Insecta; order Diptera; family Polleniidae; genus Pollenia; species Pollenia angustigena. The sequence goes on from OV884057.1 coordinate 254,416,642, forward strand.
ACGTAAATTAACATTTTATTCGTAAACTTATTGTGGTAGAAAAAATATTTAGGAAACTAAAATTAAGAAATAAAACTTCCAAAAACAATAAAGACTTTTAAATAAATGCATAATGAAAAGACATCAATGGATAACAAACTAGCAGTGCTTTAACGCAAAACATTGTTTTCCATGATTTAAAGAGTTACGTTAAATGGTCCTTAAAGTATGACGTATATAAAAGAAAAATTTTGTATTAATTTTGCACACAGGAACGATTTAAAAATTTGTTCGATTTCCGAAGTATATTAAGAAGTTTCTGAAATATGTCTAAACAAAAAGTGAGAAATATAAAGGGTGGTTAAATTTTAAGGGCCGATGTTGATTTTGAAAACAATAAAATAAAAGAAATTATTAAGGAAATTATTGTCATTTCTTTTTATTATGGTGTGGTTCAATTATGTATGGAATGACGCTGAGGCATAAATGAGGTTCTATGCCGTTAATGTTGCGAATTATCTCATCCTTTAGCTCTTGAATTGTTGCTGGCTTATCGGCGTACACCTTTTCTTTCAAATAACCCCAAAGAAACAAGTACAACGGTGTCAAATTACAAGATCTTGGTGGCCAATTGATATCGCCACCACGTGAGATAACACGGCCATTGAATTTGTCGCGCAAAAGAACCATTGTTTCGTTAGCTGTGTGGCAAGTGGTACCGTCTTGTTGAAACCACATATCGTCCACATTTATATCTTCCAATTCGGGCCATAAAAATTTTGTTATCATCTCACGATAGCGAACATCATTCACAGTAACTGCCTGAACGGCCTAATTTAGGAAAAAAAATACGGCACGATGATGCCGCCAGCCCATAAACCGCACCTAGCAGTCACTCTTTGTGGGTGCATTGGTTTCGCGACAATCACTCTTGGATTATAATTCGCCCAAATGCGGTAATTCTGCCTTTCGACGAATCCACTGAGGTGGAAATGTGCCTCATGACAGAAGATGATTTTCTTCGAAAATTTATCATCCACACCATTCTGACCATTGACGGCGTTTGGAATGGTCAAGAGGCTTTAGTTCTTGAGTCAATTGCACCTTGTAAGGGTGTAAATGCGTGAGCGTGAGAGGTGCAATTGTTGAGCACGAAGACGAGTTGGGGTGGACGGCTCTTCAGCCACACTACCGCGAACAGCAGCAATATTTTCTGCAGTACGAGCTGTACACGCATTTACTGGTGTTTTCACAGTTCCTACAGACCTGGTTTGATTAAATTTGTGCACGATTTTTCCGATTGTACACACATTTGGACGATTAAATTGACCGAAAAAATCACGAAGTGCATGATATGCATTTTGATTTGAACGCCCATTTTCATAATAACCTTGAATAACTTTAACGGGTGGGTCGATTGTGTATCTTTCTATGGTTCAAATTGAGTTAGTCTGCAATTGAGAAATGTCGAATGAAATGCAGAAAAAACCCGACGTTTAGGTGTGGTTCACATTCAACATCGGCCCTTAAAATTTAACCACTATTTACAAATTTGTTAACCTTTTTAAAATACCAAATTATGCAACTTGTACTGCATCTATGAACGCAACTGTAAGTTTCTTTTACAATTCGAATTTTTGGTTTATTTTCGGCATTTAATTCAAAAGCTGCCGCCACAGTCAACAATCAATGCCGTGGACCAAATAGCCCATTGTTGTTAATATTTATATAATAGAAACCAAAAAGAACAACAATTAAATGTTTACATGTTGGTATGATCTAAAAACAACAAATTTAAAAGTTTCATAAACAATTTGCAGTCATTATGCCGAACAATGTTCGCTTATAGTTCGTTGCGGGTTTCAATTCAGTTGTTGACTATTCAGTTGAAGCATTAATTAAGTCTATTAAACAAAAAATTTATCTAATAAATCTCTCTGTGCTGGATATTTAAAACAATCATATGAGTATGAAAATCTCTACAAAAAAAATAAATAAATAAGAAATAAATAAACAACTGATTTCAAATTTAAAAGTTTTTTGTCTTTAAGACAAAGCAAAAATCTTACAAATAAATTGTTTTGATAAAGAAAAATTATTATATTTCATTTTAGATAAAACTAGCCATAAATTGGATTTAAAGCTTAATTACAAAAGATTTCAAACAATTTTTACTTTTTTAAGTAAATTTTAATAAAGGGTATTTTTTTAGAGGCATAGAACATATTTTTTTAAAAATAAAACACAACAAATTTAATGAAATGCCTAAAATTATTACTTTATAAGTTCACAAATTTCATGGCATTTATTGTTTAAGAATACTTTTTGGCATTTGGTTTCGTGACTGCGTCTTATGAACGCCATCGTGTCGGTTCAATTTTATACTTTTTGAAGTATACCCGTTCCCATTTCATCAAAAGTCCGTCGAATGTTGGCTTCTAAATGATAAATCGTAGCCAGTTTATCAGCATAAATCAGAGATTTGACGTATCCCTACAGAAAGTTGTCTAAAGGTATCAAATCAAAGAACGAGGTGGCGAATGGTTAACTTCTTGAAATTATTCTGTTTGGCTCACCATAATGATAGTTTCACGCGCTGTATGGCATAGTTCGCAGTCTTGTAGGACCCATACCTCCTCCAAATGATTTGCAATGACATGCATGGCTTTCGTCAATCACTGTAATGTTGGCACCTGTTTTGGATCAAAGATAAAGATTTAAAACGCCGGCTTCGGCATGTAAACAGGACCAATTAGAAATTTGCTCATGAGCTCTCCAAAAACGATAATTCTGCTTGTTAAATTACCCGTTTAGCCAGAAATGAGCCTTATCGATAAAGATGATCTGTCGTTAAAAACCTGATTTAACTTCTAGTTAATTCTCAGCCCATTCACCGAACCAACGAAGCAATTGATGGTTCACTGGCTTTAATTCTTGCACCAGTTGGTTTTTATATGGATGTAGGCCAAGATCTTTCTCCAAACATTTCTAAACAGAAGACGGGCAGAAACAGTGAGAATGAGAACGACATCGGATCGATTAGTTTGAGTCAGCTATCATACTCACTTCTACAACGGCGATGACTTCTTCTGTACGCACAGTACGGGCTCGATTTGGATGATTATAATCCGAAAGTATACTAAAAAATTAGGAATTTCCGGAGACCAGAATTACCATGTTTGGACGCTGTGTCTGATGTGAGACTAAGGTCTATCTCTCTGTTTTGCAGTCAAGGTGGTTTGAGGCTGCAATTACGTTTGGGGAATAATCTGGTGTATATTGGCTGATGGCGATCACTGGCTCAGGCTATCACAAAGAGACCACCATTAGGACCCAGATTATCTGTCCCCGTGTCGGCTGCCCAGTGAACGTAATCTAACCTAACCATAATGAAAAAAAGTCAAACATAATTCATTAGCTTGATAACTAATTTTACAGTTTTCCCAATTAAAAGTTCTAAGCGTCTTAAAAAGCAGCCTTTTTATTTTTTCTAGAAAAGCCAAAACTATATCGTTTGGCAATGCCAACAAAAATATACACATGTCAATCAAAATTGCTGTAATAAATGAATTTTTTTTTCAATAAAATACACTTCTTAAATTTATCTCTACTTCAAACCCCACCCTCCTTCCCCTGGTCTTAATTTACTCATCGTATATTGCCAATATGAAATGCAAAATAAATTTTTAAATCACTATAAAGAACACATAAATACATTAGTTTCAGCATGCAGTCGCAATCTGATTATGGTAATCCATCATGAGATTAAAAAAGGAAATCACTTTTTTTAACAATAGATTTTTTGTTTTATATTTTATTTGTTACACAACAACTTCAATATACAAAGAAGTTGTACAAAGACATGCAAAATATATTAGCAATTCTAATACGACGACACAAGTATTTAGAGGAAATTTTTTTGCCATCAATATAGTAAGTAAATGATTGGATTGGATTGGAAGCGCATTATGAAGTACAAATTTACAAAGGAAGTGGAAAATGTTAATAAATCACTTTACAGTTTGAAAATTATGCAACTGTTTCAATCACGTTTCCTTAAAGTGTCTTGAAATTTTTTCTTAGCTATAAAGAAATATGTGTTTATGCATTTACAAAGAAATATATTATTGAATTAATCAGTATATACATGTGTATGTTTGCAAATCTTTCCTGGTTTAACAACTTTAGTTAATTTAAAATAAACCATATTGATTTTGATTTTTAAGGAAGTAAAACAGGCCAATTTCCACCAATTTCAATAGTTATTTAGAGAAATGCAATATAAAAGTATACACAGGCTTCTTTTTCGACTAATATTTTATTTAAATCAGTAGACTTCTTCTAAAAGATTGTGAAAAGCCAGTTCTCATATAAATATTCCAGAAGCCAGTAGATCTCCCGAATTGCTTTTTAAGTAGAATATACTTGTTTAGCTTTAGGAAAGTTAAAAAAAACACATTCAGAAAAATGCATGAAATCTTTATTTGAATCGATAGTACGGTCCATATTATTTAATGTTTGAAGATTATTTCATACAAATGCTGACCGTGACTGCGCCTCAAATGGTCCATCCGCTTAGTCCAATTTTGGCATACTCTTTCCAACATTGCGGCCGGTATCTCATGAATAAATGCTTCAATGTTGTCTTCCAATGCGTCAATTGAAGCGGGCATGTGTGTATAGACATGAGCTTTAACAAAGCCCCACAAAAAATAGTCTAAAGGCGTTAAATCGCACGATCTAGGCGGCCAATCTCGAACGTGAAATAAAATGTTCACCGAACTCGCCTCTCAATAAGTCCATTGTTATGCGTGCTGTGTGGCACCGTCTTGTTGAAACCACATATCATGCAGGTCAAGCTCTTGCATTTTGGGCAAAAAAAGTTGGATATCATCTCACGTTGTTGAGTAACAGAGGCCCAATTGCTGCGAACGGCGACGAATCGATAATTGATGGTCATCATTAACACTGGCCGATACAGCTGCGATATTTTCTTCACTTCGCACTCCACGTAAGCGTGTTGATGGTTTAATGTCCAACAATGTAAATTTGGTGTGAAATTTAGTCACAATAGCCCGAATGGCCGCTTCAGTGGGTCGATTAAACTGACCATAAAATGGAAGAAGCGTGCGATGAACTTTCTTAACAGAGCACGCATTTTGATAATAAAATTCAATAATTTGCAAGCGTTGTTCGTTTGTAAGACGATTTATGGGTTAATTATAGACCAAACTGAAGATGTTTGACAGTGAAACAAGACACGAACCGTGAGTCAGCTGTTTAAACCAGTGTTGCCAAAAAGATAATAGCTAAAGAATCACCCGATAGTTAAATAGTTTCGGTTATATAGTACACATGGCTCTGATATTCCTGTGATTGAATTGAAACATGTGTGTTACAACTTGGAGTTGTTGGCATAACACGATGGTAATTGCCCGATGTAATGAGGCTATACTAGAACATCCTTAAGCAGATTTATCTCCTTTTCGTTACACCCTTCATCGAAGGTATATTGTCACTCCGTTTATAATTTCTATAATATTGATCTTTGACCCCATAAAGAATATATATTTTGGGTCCTTACAAGTAGCGAAGTTGATTTAACGACGTACGTCTGTCTGTTGAAATGGGGTTTCCGAAGACACCATATATGATGGGAGATAGTTGGAATCTGATCCTTTAAATTTAGCTATCGAAATTCAGCCAGATCGGTCAATAAGTAAATGGCTGAAATTATTTTTTTATAATTTCCCATTTTTTTTTTTTTTTTTTTGTTGTTTTTTAGACCCATTACCGAAAGTTGGAAGTTTGTTTGTTTAAAGACTTCCTTTGTGTATTTTTACACATTACAATAACATACACAGAAAAAATTATTGCCGAATTATTTTCAAACAAACGCTTGTTTGAAAATTTTTTTAATTTCTAAAAATTTTTTTACTGATTCAATTAATATTTTTGTTTGATTTTTATTTAACCAACAAAAATGTTGACAACTATTCAAAAATATAATATACGCGTTATTGGTTTCAAGTTTTCATAATTTTGTATGAAATATTTAACGCTCCTTAATGTTGTAGTATTTTTGCAATTTTTTATTTGATCGTAAGCAACACTTCTTTTTTTGGACACTAAAAAAGTAACAATAAGGAAGATGATAAAATAGCGTGACGAGGTTTGTAGGTAAAAAAACAACAAAAACAACATCAGGTAAAAAAAACGTTTCACTCTTTTTAAGCAACAGAAACAACAACAACATTATAATACCGTATTCAGATATGCACCTTAATTGAGTTTTACGCAATAAATGCCATTATTGAGCTAAATTATCCATAGAAAATTGCAATTTAGTTATTGCTTAATTAATACGAAATTGTTATAAATATTGAGTAAAATTAAAATGCGACACTGTAACAAGTGTGTTTATTAAGCAAAACACAACTTACTAAACAGTGTTTTGACATTTGGCAATTGAAAATACAACACAAAAAAGGCCCATCCATTTGGTCTGCGCAAAAACCAGATGTCTATTCCTTAAAGATGTCAAAAGTTGTTTACATTTTCTTATACATGTACATTTTTGTTTACGTGGAATGTTGTATGTAGTAGTAATATAAATTGAGTTAGCTAAATTGTGTATATGTGAACAGAAAGATAATTATGTCAATTAACCGAATATTGACTAAATAAAAAAGGTATATCTGAACACGGTTTAAGAAAGAAAGTAAATTTTTGGTTGGCTTCAAAGTTACTGAAAAAAACCCAAATCCCGTATTCAATTTTTTCAAACTGTTTGGTTAAATACATCAAATACAAAATTAGAATGATGACGAAAAACATATCGAGTCCGTCTGCCACCGTTTTTGGTTTCATCTCTTCTACTTTAGCAAAGAAAAGGATACAGCAACAGTGAGCGATGAAGAAAAACTTTGTGTGTATAAATAAGACCTCGTTCAAAAACTATTACAACAAAAAATGTGTCTAAAAGCTAGCCGGCCGGCCGGCCGCTCTGCACAAGCGCGTCATTGCTTGTGCAAAAACTTTTTTGTTTGATTCAGCAAAATTATTTGTTTGAAATTTATATGAATTTCAGTAAATTTTTTGTTTGAATCAGTTAAATTATTTGTTTGAAAAAATCTGTGTTTTATTTTTTCAATAAACAAAATGCAAATAAATTGTTTGAATATGCGAATTTGTTTATAGGACCGATTTCAGACAAAAGTTGTTTGATTCTACAAATTTTTTGTTTGAATTGGAAAAAAATTTTTTCTGTGTACATGTACAGCGCAGTTGATTTAACGATGTCCGTATTTATATAAAAAAAAAAAAATTGTTTCAAAAGTTTGATCAAAAGCTATCGAAGCTACTTGGGACAAATTTTGCTAACACCAATAGGTAATAAGTTACATGGATGAGAAAGAACACCTGTATTGCCAAAATGTCAAACTTTGACCCTCTTTAACTCAAAAAGTTTGTAACCGTTCTTGTTGAAAATTTGCGTCTAAACTACTATCCAATAGGACTAACCTCGTGGCGAATTTCATCCAAATCGGAAGACATCGATTTAAAAATTAGGTCACTTGACATGAAATCCCCCATATACAAAAACTCGACTTCTTTACAAAAAACACAAAGTTTTTCCAAAAAAAAAAAAAAAAATATGAACAACTTTTTCAGAAAAACTTAAACTTGTCTGAACTATTTATTTGACGTATCCTTCAAACTAAATTTTTTTTCAAAGATTTTACTTCATTAAAAATCTTCACTTTTTAAAATAACTCGACTTCTTTTAGTTTTTGAAAAAAACCAGGGACCGTTAATAACAGTTACCCAGAAAATGTAAACTAAAAAACTCTCCATATTGGAGTCAACAGAGAGTATAGGTGATCTTTCAGACTCTATGCTGATCTTCAAAATATAAATCTCAACTTCACAGTTAAGCTTCATTCAAAATGGCAGCAACATTTTCTATTGGTGTTCATAATAGAGCAATAATTTTTTTCGCAGTCACACATATTTTCAATTAATAAAACGTTTGCAAATTTTGCCCCCATTAATATTACATATTTACATATTTATATTTACTGAAACATTTTATTTAAGTAAGCATTCAAAACTTAATGAAATGATTATAGACGTTATTTATAATTTCATTCAAATTGTTGGTAAAGTAGAAGTAGACTCAACTTTTTTAAAAAAAACTTTAGTTACATTTAGCTTTTATGTTGTATTGCCTCTTTAAATCCAATGAAATAAAAAACTTTATTGTATTTTTTTATAAATTAGACCAATATATTTCGAACATCTTCTGTTCATCTTCAGGATCTATACAATTTTAAATACAATAAAAGTTTTTATTTATAATACATATAATTTTTATAAAATTGAACAAAAATTGAAAAATTTCCTAAATTGATTGAAAAATACATTGTTGTTCGAAAAGTTTAAGGAAAATATATGAAACTAGCTGACCCGACAGACGTTGTCCTGTCCAAACTAGGAAAATTAGTCAAATCGATGGAGCCGTTTTCTGTTTTTAGTTAAATCGAAAAAAAGTGGGCGTTAAAGTGGGCGGGCAATATTTTCGTTCCCTAAAAACATAAGTTGAACCATGGCGATGATTTTATAGAAAAAACCGACCCATCGGGCTTGACCCGTTCTCAAATTATGCGCTTAATAGAAAAAGTGGGCGTAAAAGTAGGCGTGGTAAATTTTTCTTTTCGTATAAATCTAAGTTGAAAAAATGGTCCAAATTATATAGATGTCATTGGTGGTGCAATATGAAAATTGGATTTTGCCACGCCCCTCCGCCCGCAGACCGCAAATCAGACTTCACAGTGTCACCCGCCTGAATAATTTGAAGATTCGCTGAAAATTTCATCAAAATCGGCCCAGCCGTTTTGGAGTCCATACGTTACATACATACATACATATATACATACATACATACATACATACATATATGCATACATACATACATACATACATACATACATACATACATACATACATACATACAGACATACATACATACATACATACATACATACATACATACATACATACATACATACATACATACATACATACATACATACATACATACATACATACATACATACATACATACATACATACATACATCATAGGGCCGGGCTCAGGCTACTATGGTGGTCAGCGGGTGGCGGATAGCTGAACGACCTACAGATATGTAGGCCAGCTGCGATAGATAAGCAGTCCCCGACCAAGAGCGGCAGGGCCAGAGGGCGTACTACAAAAAGGTACAGGTGCCTGACGACGGAACTGTGGCATGGTGAATGGATCCCGCCATCTAAATATGGATCCCCCCACAAGGGATGCTCTCAAGAGAGGAGCAATTAGGAGAGTGATGCCTCCGTGGTTTCCCAAATCATAAATCCAGGAGCGTCTGACTCATATTGAGCGGCTACCTGGTCTGCGTCTGATCCCAGGAGGGGCGGCAGTACATACGATAATACGTCCATAGGACATTAAGATCGAGACCAGTAAGATCTTAATTATGGCATTACTGGAAACACGGATATGAATTGACATAACCCCCGGGCTGACGGTTGTGGTATTCTGGAACCTTAGTATACAGAAGTGAAATTCTGTAGAAATGGCTTCTGGGCTAATGCTACAATTGCCTCCGTCCCGTTAAAATCTGGCAAATCTTAGAGTGCGCTCAAAGTTCGTCACCATTAAGTTGGCGGTGCAGGATCGGATGGTAAATTCCCGACTAACACGGATCTGGCTCTGGCGGATGATCCCATAAGGACCTCTCGTCAACCCTCGCATGGACCTCACTGCTTGCAAAGGGACCCATGGGATCATGAACGTGACTGTACAACGAGCGGAGATAGCGGCTTTAAGTTGGGACCACGAAGTCAAATGAATGAAAATGAACCAGGGAGAGAAGAGACAGTGAGAACGCAGATTAGAGTGGAGGAAACACCTCTTGGTGCAGAATCTCCATTTCGAAGGAGCACGGTGATAATGAGGTCCCCACCTCTAAATGCAACGGAAATGGAAATTTCAACTGGCGAAAAAGCGAAAGTTGGAAATGTGACTAAGCTGGGGAGAAAAATTTCACAGTTGGTGGAATTTTTAGGAACCCGTACGAATATTCATAGGGATATTCATTCGATGACGCGGGAAATACAAGCGCTGTTTTTACTGGTAGCCGAGGATAGCAGGTGTATATCTGGCAAAAGTTTGGGGAAAAGATCCGTTAACAGGGAAACCCAAACCGAAGCATGGCCAAAGATCCAAGGAACAGAACTGGCAATTAAAAGAGGTTCTACAACTCAAAGTCCTAAAGGAAACAGAACAAAGAAGAAAAAAGAGAGCAACCAGCACAATGCATCGGACAATAAGGGTAAATCTAATGAAGAAGCTGCTAGTGATCCCTCCGAAATTCCAAACGCAGAAGCCTCACAATCCGAATGGAGGAAAGTGCGCCCAAAAGCCAAGAAAAGAAAGAAGGCAATAAGGCCAACACGACCAGATGCCCTTATCATCAAAGCGTGCGGAGAGACCAGTTACGCAGACATCCTCAAGCAAGTGAAGAAAGATCCAAAATTGAACGTTCTGGGTGAAAATATCAGAAGCATCAGAAAAACCGAGAAAGGTGAGTTACTCTTGGAATTAAATAAGCCCGCACACCAGAATACGGTCGAATTTAGGACTGCGGTTAAAGATGTCCTTGGCACAGAGGCTGAAGTTCGTTCATTAACCCAAGAAGTTTTATTAGAAATAAAGGATATTGATGAGGTTACAACCAGTGAAGAAGTCTATGAGACTATTTGCAGAGTATCAGACGATTTCAGGGTATTACAACCATCTGCAATTAAATCAATGAGGAGAGCTTATGGATCAACCCAAACAGCAACTGTTGCTTTAAGTTCGGTATTAGCAAATCTACTGATACAGACATCAAAAATACGTATAGGATGGGTGATATGTCGTATACGTAAAAAAATTTCCCCAAGAAGATGTTACCGATGCTTAAATTTCGGTCACCCAGTTAATAGATGTAAAAGTCCAAATGACTATACGAACTGCTGTATACGCTGCGGAGAAGTTGGTCATAAGATCAAAAGCTGCACAAAAAAAACAATGTGCTTGCTTTGTAAAGACAATGGAGCTGATACAAACCACGTTACAGGATCGGCGGCATGTCCGCAATATAAGAAGGCGTGCCAAAAGCTTAAACATCTATGAGACTGCTGCAACTAAACTTAAATCACTGTGAAGCTGCTCAGGATCTGTTGAACCAGAGTGTTCGTGATTTGGACGTGGATTTATGTATTATCAGTGAACAGTATAAAAACGTTGACTTACCATGTTGGACCAGTGACGCCACTAGTTCATCTGCAATATGGGCTGTAAACAGGAGAGCTTTGGGACACATCAACAATACCGAATGTGGTTTTGTACGTGCAACAGTCTCTGGAATATGCATATATAGCTGCTATATTCCTCCAAGATATGACATTGAGGACTACAAGAGGATCATATATACCTTAACAAGTGATGCGACCGGGAGAAGATCAGTAGTGATTGCAGGAGACTTCAACGCTTGGGGTACGCAATGGGGCTGTCCGAGGACTAATGAAAGGGGCAAGATTTTGCTGGAATCATTTGCTCAGCTTGATGTGGTACTGATGAATACAGGAAATGAGCACACGTTTAGAAGAAATGGAGGGGGATCAATCATAGATATTGCATTTGTTAGTGAAAATATCCGAAATCGTATGAGTTGGGGTATTAGCGATTTATATACCCACAGCGACCACAGCGCTATAATTATGGACATACACGAACGTTCACTTGCACGCACAATAGGCAACGGTGGTAACCTGCCTGGGTGGAAAGCGAACACGTTTGACCGACGGTTATTTTCCGTGTTTATGGAGGACTTGAAATTAAACGGCACACCTGAAAATATGGCGGAGCAGTTTATAATGCATTTAACACGCACGTGTAATGCTTCCATGAGAAAAAGAAAGAGCGGGACTAACAAAACTCCTGTTTATTGGTGGACTGAGGAAATAGCCGAGCTTCGAAAAGACTGTATCCGCGCCAGACGATTGTATGTAAGAACTCGTGGTAGAGTGGAAAACGAACTACATCGACAGAGTCTGAATGCAAAGAGAAAGACTTTAAAGTTGGCAATACGACGAAGTAAAAGATCATGTTTCTTGGAGATCTGTGATGATATTGAAAAAAATCCTTTTGGCCTAGCGTATAAGCTTGTGAGGAAGAAACTCAAGTGTTTAAGTACCCCCTCGCCTTTGGAGGCTACAGCCCTAAATAAGATAGTCACCCACCTTTTTCCAGAACAGCTAGCTCCAACATGGAACAATCAAAGGCTTGAGGAGCCCTTTAACTTTCCAGAGGTTACATTACCGGAAATCCAGGAGGCTGTCTCCAAATTTGAGGACAAGAAAGCTCCCGGACCTGATGGTATCCCAAATCTTGTTTTAAAAGAGGCTGTTAAGTGCAGCCCTTATCAAATATTACGGTTGGTGAACTCCTGCTTAAAATATGGATCGTTCCCATCAATATGGAAGAGACAAAAACTTGTGCTCCTACCCAAGGATAAGAAACCTTTAGAGAATCCATCATCGTACAGACCATTGTGCATGATAGATACGAGCGGCAAATTACTGGAAAGGATCATTTGTAATAGACTGGAGGAGTTCATCGTAGCTGCAGATGGGCTTTCCAAAACGCAATACGGGTTTAGGAAACAAATGTCGACAATCGATGCGATTGAAATGGTTGTGAAAATTGCGAGAAAGGCAATTGAAGGCAGTAGTTGGAGGAAAGGTTCCAAGGAATACTGCGTACTTGTAACCCTGGATGTGAAAAATGCATTCAATACGGCGAACTGGGAGAATATTGTAAATGCTTTAGTACGTTTGAATACTCCTGCATACCTAGTGGAAACTATAAAGGACTATTTCCGAAAGAGAGTACTTTTATACCAAACCGACGAGGGGATGAAAGAATACACAGTAACGGGTGGAGTACCACAAGGATCAGTTCTAGGACCTTTGTTATGGAATTTAATGTATGATGGTGTCCTAAGAGTAAATCTCCCGAAAAGAGCAACAATAATCGGCTTTGCAGATGATATAGCTCTGGTGATGGTCGCAAGGTCGTTAGACGAGGCTAAGACGATTTCTGAAAGTGGTATCCAGATAGTTAAAGCATGGCTCAATTCAATGGGGCTAACACTAGCCGATCATAAGACGGAGGCCGTACTAATATCCAGCCGTAAAAAAGTGGAATATCTAACCATCGATATGAGAGGTTGTCAAATAAAAACTAAAGATTGTCTTAAGTACTTGGGTGTCATGATAGACAACCGTTTATCGTTCAAACAACATTTTGATTATGTGAGAGATAAGGCTTTAAATATATGCTCGGCATTGTGCCGGATAATGCCAAATACAAGAGGTCCCAGGTACATGAGGAGAAGGTTATTAGCGGGTGTTGTAAAAAGCGTCATTCTCTATGCGGCACCAATATGGGCCGAATCTACAAGGTTCAAGACATACAGCGGTAAAATCAGTACTGTCTACAGGCTAGCGGCACTACGGGTATGCTCAGCATAAAGGACTGTGTCAGACGAGGCAGTTCTAGTAATTGCGGGTTTAATGCCAATTGATATCTTAGCAAGGCAAGCAAAATGTGAATTCTTGGCTCGACGCACATCGGGAAATGGTCCAGACGTAAATGGTTTAACTAGCATGGCAGAGTGGCAAAGGAGGTGGGAAACCTCTACTAAAAGTAGATGGACGTACGCGCTGATACCTGATTTGGAAGTTTGGATCAGTAGGCGACATGGTTATTTAAATTTTTACCTGACACAATTTCTAAGCGGACACGGATGTTTCCGTTCATACTTATATCGATTCGGACATGACAGCTCGCCGTTTTGTCCATGTTGTACTGAGGATATGGAAGATGCTGAACATGTGTTCTTTGTGTGTCCTCGTTTTGACCTACAGAGAGCAAACCTAAGGCAGCAAGTAGGAGGAAATTTAAGTTCTGGAAATATAATTCAAATCATGCTGGTGTCCTTAGAAAATTGGGAGATAGTAACCGAGTATGTTAAAGCGGTGCTTTTGGAGTTAAGAAGGCAGGAAGATGTCCGAAGAAGATCTTTCGCTGGTTAGGGTTTAGTAACCATTCCCCCCCTGCGAGGTAGTACTTTTGCGGTGGTTCCGCAGGGATAGGGGGCATGTGAAACGAGGTTGTTTTAGCGTGTTAAAGTCTCGCACTCCTGGCACTACCATCTGGCCAGGGTCTTTCGATGATTTTTTCCTCGTATAAAAAAAAAAAAAAAAAAAAAAAAAAAAAACATACATACATACATACATACACACATCCTATTTTATATATATAGAAGAAGAAGATAGATAGATAGGTACTTTTGGAAGAAAGAAGATAGTAAAAAAAACGAATTTATTGCTCGCATTGTGAATATAGCTTTAAGACTCATTTTACAAAACAAAACTAAAAGTTCAGAAAAAAAATCTAAAAAAAAGATAGTTTTTTTTCGCTGTCATAAAATAAAAAACTCTTTTGAGCAAATAAAACTCTTTTGAGAGGTTTTATTTCTCCCGTCATAAAATAAAACTTCGCTGTCATAAAATACAACTTTTTTAAGAAGTTTTATTTCTCCGTCTAAAATAAAACTAATTTGGTTTATTTTCTTCTTTTTAATGGCGATTTATTTAATAACAATGCAAGCGGATAAGATTATACTGCTTTACAAATTGTGAAGATCTGACCAGCATTAAACTTTGGGTGTCAATTTACATAAAATGAGTTTTACTTAATGACGAGAAAATCAAACTCTTCAAATGAGTTTTATTTTTTGGCTTCTAAATAAAACTCTCTTTTTAGAGTTTCGACTTTAAAGGTTTACTTTGAAAAATAACTGTTTTAAATGGAATTTTTTGTTTTAAATTCACAAAATAACAAAAAAAAAATAACATTTTATATCACGTATAACTGTTACCATCCCTGAAAAACACGGCCTATTTTATTACAAAAATTTGGCTTTTTCACAAAAACTCAACTTCTCGCCAAACACAAAAAAACGCCATTTAAAAAAAAAACTTTTTTAACAAAAATTCAATCTTTTTACAAAAACTTGTTTTACCCAGCAAAAACTTTACTTACAATCCTACTTTTAATGACTTCAAGAATTCATTACTTTGTAGCTTTATTCGCCACTTTTTGGATTATTAGTTATATATTAAATAATAACTTTATTATTATATCTTAAATATACAGACAAATTTATATTTTCATTATGACAATAAAAATGTCATTATAGTCATTACAGTCAAAAAACATAGTCTTTTAATACAAAAACTACACTGCCCCGGTAGACTAGCTGGTAGACAGCTAGTCTATCAGCACCGAGGTTGCGGGATCAAATCCCGCCAGACAGAAAAAAAAATAAAAAATAAAATAAAGTAAAATAGAATAAGAAAAAATAAAAATAAAATAATTAAAAAAAAATAAAAAATTAAAAAAAAATAAAAATTTTACTTTATTGACTTTGTGTAACTATATATTTTTATAAAAATTTTAAGTATAAAAAAAACATATTATTTTTAAGATTATAATTATAAAGGATTACTTTTGGGACATCTCGAACAAAAATAAGTACTTTTTCTAGTAGAAAAGTAAGTAGACGGCTCGTCAAATTCTCATTATTTTTCTGCTTGTTTTGTAAGCAAAGTTTTTGCTGGGTATTTTAGAACAAAGTCAAATAATTCCTAAAAATTCAAACCACCCAAAACGAATTATTAAATTAAAAATTACGCTTTTCTGTCATTTATTTAAATGCAAAGCTGCCTGTTTACTTTTGTCTTGCACTGTTTGTAATTATGCTTTTTTAGAGCAAATAAAATATTTATTATGTCGTCATACCAGCCAGCAATCGCTTTGATTTGCTAAATCTCATTTTATTTAAATTTGTTACTTTGTTTAAAGCAACAAAGTATTTAATTAATTTGTTGTAAATATTTCATGGATATAATTTTGCAAACGTTTGAAGTCGTTTTTTATTTCAAATACTGCAGTATTGAATTTTTTTTTTCTGTTGATTTTAATTCATGGGTGGCTTACATTTTTCAATTTATTTTTAAAACTCACTCGTATGTTTAGAAAATGCTGGTTGCCAGCAACGAAAAAACTGTGGCAAATGTATAGAGTAATTCGTCTTAAGCGTTATAATGGGAAATAATTCTAAACCAAACAATTCGGTTTTGCCGGCAAAGCATTTAATGGTTGAGTATAAATGACCAAACGAAATTCCTTCCGTGAGCCTGCTTCCCTTTAAATTAAAGTTGCAGTTTTCCGAGTTTCTTTATTAAAAACTTTTGAGTTTTTTTTCCTAAATAATTTATTGTAGTTGTTAGAGTAATTCAGTCATCCATTCACATGATTGTGCTGGTAAATACTCGTGTTCTATTGCAGGCAAAAGAGTGTCAGTCAGTCAGTTGGTTGCTGTTTAGAGTCAGACGGACGGACATATAGTCATATGGACATGTATGTTAATTGTTTCTTTAAACTGCATTGGCAAGATTTATTATCAAATTAAAATTTCTGAAGTAGATAAAATTTCCTTTTTCCAGTTTTTCGTTGAAAAATGAGAGAATGATACGTGTGTGGCATGATAAAACAAATAGAGAAACAAATTATGGTTACAAAGTTGTAAGATTCATTTCATTTTAAATTTTTTTTTCTTTGGCTAAAAAAGTTTTTTTCTGTTGCCAGAATACGTACACGTGCTCAACAAAGTTGAAAGTAGTTTCTGGTCGAGAGTTAAAAGTTTAAATCCGTAAGTGAGTAATGTTTTTCTGTGGGTATTTTGAAATAAGGAAGACAATAAATGATAGGAAAGTCTAAACTGCTTTGAAGTCTTTGATTTGATTTGATTTCATTATCCAGAATTCATTTTTATACGTGGTCGTTTGAAAAAATTTACAAATTTGTACACAATATAGAAAATTATTTAGCAAGTAGTTTTGCAACATAATGCTAGAAACTCAACTGGAACGAACTACAAATTTCTGGCCGCGCGTTCTCCGCTAATAATAAAACACGTGTGGAAACAGATTTACATGAGTACCTCACATATGGCCTTATCTCATGGTGGATATTAACCACTGGGTTATTCATTTAAAGCATTAACCAAGTGCTCATATACTTTACACACAGGCTGCGATTTGAGTGTATAATCCGATAAAAATTTTACTCTTGCCTTTTGTTTAGAAGCCGGAGCTATCTCGCCTCCACTGCTAGCTTTTAGTCCATCAGCTTCTGTTGAATGGGAAGAGCACCTACCGAACCTTCAACAGCTTTGCCACTAGTTTGAAAAATCAGGGGAAATAAGGAAATTTCCACCCCGTAAATTATAAAAATATGTTTTGTTAATTTCGATAATGCAAGAATTCCCAATAATATTATTTTTTTTAATGTAAAAAATTTTTGGAAATCCCAGCAAGGTTTTTTTTTATGGAATCTCTAACGAAATTTTCAATAAGTATTTTTCTATTTTTTTATTGGATTTCTAACGATTTTCATTAAGTATCCATATCTTAATCCTAATAGTTATTTATTAGATATTTCCAATGAAAGATCTAGTTTACCGTATTCAAATACTTATTATTCTACATTCAATCCCAGCAGGTGCCATCTATACCCAAAGACTAAACGTTTGACTTGAAAATGCGTGCGGTTAAATTATTAAAAAGCCTTATGGCCATTTTCTCATTAGGCGATTATCTTTTTTCCCAACGAAAAACTGCACATTAAAGAAATTTGGTTTTCTCAATGTCATATTTGCTTCGTTTTAATCGCAAAGCTAACCGGCACTCATCTGCCAATTATTTATTTTCCTTTTATTTGCCGTACAGAAAAATTCAATCAGCTGACTCCCATCTTTTACATGTATTTTGAGCGGCGTTGCCAGCTGAAAACTTTGTTTTTTATCGGTGTATTGAGAAACCCAAAATCGTTAACGGACAGTTTATCGGTCCAATAAATTTATGTTGATATTAAGTAACAGACAGTTTGTCGATACATTGAGAAAATGGCCATTAGTATTTGCAATATTTATGTATATATGTGTTATATGAATCAAAATTCTATTCGATAATTTTTGACGAAAGCACGAATTTGTCGTGGAAAAGCCAGATTTCCTTATCTTTAATATATTTCAACATACAACAAAAAGTTTTTAGGGAAGAATTTATTGACTTTGTTGTAAACGCATTTGAAGAGGCTTCAAAAGATATTGATGCGAAGGCACTATCATCAATAGTTCTTAAAGCTTTGACAAATTTTGGTCCTGACCTAAAAAATTGTGTAGGAGATGGAACAGATGGGTGTCCTCTGATGTCAGCAGAAAATGGAGCTGTTCAAAATTTCTGGAAAAGCGACAAATGCGAAACAAACGCCTTGCTTTTCCCATAAGTCTAACAACTCAATTTCTTAAAGCAATGAAGTGCCATTAATACAAAAAGTTGTATCATTTGGTAAAGAAACGACAAAGTTTTTTATATATAATCTTCCCAAGCGAAAAACAGTTTTAGCAAAGTATTTGGCAGCCAAACTCTCTTCATTATGCGTCTTTGCAACAAGTGTACATCATATAGTAGAAGCTTTGGAAAAAATATCTGAGTGGAAAGGTAGTATCTCTACCTTTATATTAAGGAACTTACTTAGTACTTTTAAGTTTATTTGCGGAATATACATATTAAGTGTGATACCTATTGTAACACAGCCACTTAGTATCATTTTACAAAAGCAAGATATAGATCTTCAAAAAGGGTAAAGCCTTATCAAAATTTTAATCATGTGCCTTGAAGAAAAAAGAAATAAAGACGAAGAACAATTTAAAGCGATTTTTGAAAAATTTCTTATCGAAAAGACAAGATTTGTACAAAATAATCACATCCAAAATGTTGGTGATTACTACCGAGTTGTTAAATTCCTCTTATTGAATTTATTTTAGAAGATCTCATAGAAACTTTCCCAATAGATATCCCAAATGTATTGAACATACCTAAGCTTCTACCTCAAAGTGTAATCAAGTCATATACAGATACAAAACTGTTAAAACCACAAATAGATGATGAGCTGATTATATTTGATAAAAGAGATAAACACCTACTAAGATCTAAACTTGAGCCTGATCTATCAGATAACGTTGTAGATGCTTTAATAAACTGTGATGAAGAGATCTACCCAAATCTAAGAAAAATATTTCAAATTTTGGTTTCAATGCTCGTCAGTAAAACTACGAGCGGGAGGTCATTTCCTACCCTTCGTCGAATAAAAACATGGCTCGGATCAACAATGACAGAAGATAGACTGTACTGTCTAAATTTGCCTCACAAGGAAATCATAAATTGCTTATTTAAAAAGATTAATGTATATTGAACTGATCTTATTTAACCTTTTTGTTGAGTTTTTTTAATTAGGGTAATGACTTTTTTTGGAAAAAATTTCTTCAGCCCACCATGCGATGGGCAATTTAGTATTGATAATGAAAATAATTTTTTAGGCTATTTTGGCCAAAAAAGTTTCCGCACTAAATGCAATTTCTAAAGCTCCTCAAAAAATTTTTTTGTTTTTTAATTTCCATACACATTATATATGGTACATTTATTGTTTTTATATGCTTTATATTTTAACCCCCATATTCATAAAAGATTATAAATTTAATAAACGTTTGTTAAGGACAATTTTCATAGAAAATTTGGTTTTCAAGCCTTAATTAAATTTAAAATATTTTTATGAATACAGGCATAAATACATAAAAGAAGCAACTGTAACAAAAATGTAAAGCTATTTTTTTGGGTTTAATGAAATAAATTTTAAGTTTAAAGTGCGAGTTGATTTACATACCCAATAAAAATTTTTATAATTTTGCGAAGCACTAAAGGTACATTTAAAAAAATAAGCGCACAATTATGCGCTACGCAATAAGACATACAGAAATGCAGTAAAGTAAGTGAAATAACTCTCAACAATTTTTATGAAAAATAAATACAATTTCAAGTGCTACGGCATTCCCTTACTACGAAGCAGGTTTGTAAGGGAGAATACTAAAAAATAACTGTAAAAAAAAATTCAGTGTGTGAAGCTGTTCGTTACATCTAACAATTTTTTTATGCGCTGAATAATGCGCTTTATGTGTCAAAAATGTATTGCTTCAAAGTGGGAACTCGCCATATAAAATTCATGTCTTCCGTAAGCGCAATGGTAAGCGAAACTCTTACATTTCTCCCTTACAAACCTGCTTCGCTCGAAGCTCAATTTTTTATTGGGTAATGGAAAAATATCTTTAATAGCTCGTTCCGCGCATATATTACTACGATGCTGAAATTATCACTGTTTCGTATATCCGCCAAACAACTCATCTATCACAACATCCATCATTTGCCATTAAAATTTAGTTTATTAAAAAAACCGCGAAATAGAGAAATCGCGTTTGGTGCGGAAACTTTCTTCAAGATCGCGAAAAAGTAATACATCCTTTCTTTATATTTTTCACGGTCTATCCGGCTATGTGATGAGGAATTTGATATTCGCAAAAATTACAAAAAGTACTTCCCTTAATACACATATTGTTTTTAATAAACTTTTTTGTATCATACAAAATTTCCCCCCCCCCCCCCCCCTAAGGCTCAAGCTAGATCCGCGCCTGCTCCCGTAGCACCAGAAAGAGAAAGTACGCTGTTCAACACCTCGACTCAAGAAATCCGAAGATCCGCATTCCAGGATGCCCTGCGGGATGTTACACCAAAGGGTGAAATATCCTTCAGATGATCATTTCAACCAACGGTGGGACATATTTGTGTATATGAAAAATCATCGCGACGGCTTATATTCATAATACGCACGGAACTGTGCAATAGAGTTCCTTCTGTCTCTTACGCCGTCGAAAAACACAGAAATTAGTACCAGGTAGCCATTTTTGGTTTAAGTTTTCAAGTGTTCTAGTAATGAAAAGTTACTTTTAACTTTAATAATTGTTTTATTTTGTTGGATTTAAAAAAATATAAAAATTTATATCTGTGTTTTTGTTAATGTTTAATTTTTTAAGTATTATTATAATCTTCACCACAGGTATAAAGGGTGTAAAATATAAGTTTGTCATTCCATTTGTAATTGATCTTACCCCCTATAAAATATTTATATTCTGGGTCCTTAAAAGCAGCGAACTCTGTATGTTGAAATTGGTTTTCCGAAGGCCCCAGAAATTATGGGGACTAGGTTGACATACACTTATATCACACATACTTCACTTAAGTTTGCTATTTAAATTCAGGCAGATCGGTCCATAAATGGCTAAGATATGAGAAAAAAAACCCACCACTGCGTCTAAGTTTACCAAAAATCTCTTGCTGCTTCTTTTTTTGTGTATATGAAGAACGCCAAAAGCCAAACTTTAGAAATTAAAATCACGCATTTTGGTTATCACTACACAATTTCCGACAAAAAGTGTATGAGATTGGAGAATTGGGCGTGGCACTTCCCATACATAGACATTATAGATTTCTGTATATCTGAAGAACGGCGATAGTCAAAGTTTTCAATTAGGTAAAATCATCTTGGTTATCAATTCACAAAATGTGGCGGAATTGAATTAGTGGGCGAGACACAAAAGAGATTTATTTACAACTACAGAACGGTTTTTATATTGCTTTTGCTTGGTTTTTATATTCTTTTCGCACCATGGGAAAGTGTATATAACATTCGGCATAGGTGAATATACACTCTTGCTTGTTTTTCTTAATATAGTCACACTATTTCACTTTATCTTGTTGCCCAAGCAGCAAACAACTTTCTCAATTATAGCAGCTGTTTCTTTTTTGTAGTAATTTTGATTCATATGACGAAATAACATCGCGATTTTTTACAGACAACTTCGTCGTTTAAGGCGATATTCGTCGTAGTTGTGTTCGTAGTATTTATTTTAGGCATTATTTTAGTAAATGGGCAAAATTCATTCGATTTATCACAAAAATTTAGGTTAAATTTTACTTTGGGGACTTCTGTTAAAAAAGAACTGTTAAATGCTTTTTTCAAATGGTACTTATCACTAATATTGCATGAAAATAATAAAGTTTTCAAATTAAATTCTCACGCAAATTAATTAGGTTTTTCGCCTGAGTAAAATCTGACAACTTATCTAATCCGTGTCTACCTTTTTTTCTCATTACTTAACCACAATGACAGCTAAACCCACTTTAAGATTGTAATTTCCAGCCATTTCAACTTTCACTTTCCCTTTTTGCCACAGCTCTCATAGAACATGTGGCAGTTGCAGAAACAAATTCGAGTATCAAATTACAAAATATTAAAAGTATTAGAAAATGAAAATGGAAATGGAAACATTTCAGCTTCCATTAAATCTTTAACTAAAAGTATCGATTACAATTGTTTAATGTCGATTGCACCAAAGAAGATAGTCCCGTCTAGAGTAAATAGATACAGAGTAGATAGATTATGTCAAGAACACGAACCCCGTTTAGAACTATTAGCAAGTGTTTGTGTATTAGCGGGTAGATAAATATTTGAGAATCGAAAATAAAATACAGTAACAATAGCAAACAAGCAACAGTGAGCATTAGAAATGAAACCTAAAGCAGTCAGATGGATGTTCCTTCTTCAGTGGCTGTCTTCAACAACAGCAGCAGCAGCTCATGTTATTTTGTTTTGATTTATTTGTATGTGTGTATTGGTTTAAGTAGTGATGGTAATTTGATGTTTGTTAAATTAATTAGAGTGTGTATGTTCTTAAACAGACTCTTTCTTTTTGTTGTTGTTGCTCTATTTAAATTTTAAAATCAACGCCACATGCATATTCGTATCTCTTTGCCACATCAGTTACAACAAAATACACACATGAACTTACAGCAACATTTCTATGTTGCATCTACATAAACCCATGTGTATTGTGTTGTTGTTACTTTCCATTTAAAATAATATTAAAGCAGATTCCACTTTCAACCAAATCACACAAAAAAACATAAATGAAAATGATGTAAATTCTAATGTACAACACAAACGCCGAAGTTATTTCACGATTTAGCTGTAGTATACAAATAAACACAAGGGCGGCTGAACAGGCAAGCAGACATGCGGACAAAGAATTTCACATGTATGTACATATTTGTGTTTTTATTTAGCGCTTTATTTTGTAGATAAAATAAGTACAAATGTGCAGTTTAAAAGGTAAACTGTTTACTTAAGTTTTTTTTCTAACATCAAAAAATAAAATCAATCAATCTTTAAAATTTAGTTGGCTAAAAGTTAGTTTAACATTTACCAGCACGTTGTGATTGTGTTTAAAAGATTGGATTTTTTGATTATGTTTAGAAAAGTTTTATTCACTCTAATGTCAGAAAATTAATGCTTTAGAACAGTGATAACCACTCCATAGACTCGCGAGCCAGTCAATAATCGTGTTTTTCACACAGACACGGTCGGCCATTCACATGTATACAACAACTTTGTTCGTTTCAAAACATCAGACTATCATCAGTCTCTGCGACCGCACATAAGCACATAATATCTTTGTGTGCGTGCGTTTGGGGCTTTCTTAGTTCGGGGCTTGGTTATCACTGCTTTAGAACAGTAACAAAAATTGGTTTTTAAACAAAAATACTTAAAAAGTAAAACTTCACTCTTTTACAAAAAGTAACGAACAGTATTTGTTACATAAGAAAAAAACTCTTTTACAACGAACTAACTTCCAAAAGAACTTTTTCAAAAACAAGCCCTTTTTAAGCAATAAGTAACGAGAAGTATCTTTTAAACAAAAAGTACTTTCAAACAAAAAGGACTTTTAAAACAAAAAGTACTTTTAAACAAAAAGCACTTTTTAAACAAAAAGTATGTATATACTTTTAAAACAAAAAGGACATACTTTTAAAACAAAAAGTACTTTTTAAACAGTAAGTACTTACTTTAAAAACAAATTGTTTTTTACAATAAGTACTTTTTAAACAAAAAGTGAATACTTTAAAAACAAAAAGTGAATACTTTTTAAACAAAAAGTGAATACTTTTAAAACAAAAAGTGAATACTTTTTAAACAAAAAGTGAATACTTTTTAAACAAAAAGTGAATACTTTTTAAACAAAAAGTGAATACTTTTTAAACAAAAAGTGAATACTTTTTAAAAAAAAAAGTCCTTTTTAAACAAAAAGTACATTCTTTTTAAACAATAAGTACTTTTCAAATAAGCACAACATACTTTTTAAGCAAAAAGGACATACTTTACGTTTTAAGCAAAAAGTACTGCTTTAACAAGAAGTAATTTTAAACAAAAAGTACCATTTAAGCAAAAAGTACTTTTTAAGAAACGATTGCTTTTTAAAAAAAGTACTTTTTAAACATAAAGCAAGAAGTACCTTTTAAACAAACTTTTTCAACAAAATATTCTTTAAGCAACAATTAGTTTTTAACAAAACCCATCTTTCTTAAAAAATGGACTTTTAAAACGCAGTTGAAAACACAGTCGCCCCAACAGATGATACATGTTCTGATAAGAATCAGAAATAAAAGCAATAGTTTTTGTTTGCCAATGACAAATGAAGACGTGAAAGAAATGGCAGTTTTTATACTTAGACTGCAGTTTTTTAAACGCTGATTTAGGATATTATGACGATATGACTTGATAGCACACCTTGTGTATTAATTGAAAAATGCATATTACATATTTATGAATTGTTTTTTTTTTTTGGTTGCTCGTTTAAGTTCAAGAATTGTTATGTTTAGTATTTTATTGTTTTTTTATTTACTTATAAACTCCAAATAAAAAAAACTTTATTAATCGGTTAACCGATCAAAAACTTAATTAACCGATTATTAACCGGTTAAACCAAAACCTCGGTTAATTAATCGAGCGATTAACCGGTTAAAGCAAAAGGTCGATTTGATGAATACCCTACCTTAGATCTTTTTATATTTCTAGAGGTGCAGATCTGCTTGTTTTCTGGCGCGATAACTTGTTTTAAGTTCTCAAATTCGCAAATTTCTCTACTTGAGTTTTGTTTATTTAACATTTTTTTAACGGTATCGATAACGGCGATATTTTATTTTGAGTATCTGTATTGTATCGCCAAAGCTAAAAGTACCTTTTGAACAAAAATCATGAACAAGAACTTAGATGAATAGTAAAAAAAAGTTACCAAAAACGGTTCACATTTAGCTTAGTTATAGACAAATAGACAATAGACTTTTTAACAAAAATAAAAGAGTCTACAGAATGTAAATAAAATTTTTGCAGAATGTTTATATTTATAATACTTGAAATAAAATAAATATTTTAATTAAACATATAACAGGGTTCTAAACAAATGTTCTCTAAAATTAGGGTTATCGCACAATAGGGCCGTTCATAAAAACCTAGAATGATAAAATTACGCTCGAAAATTATTTTCATGCAAGATTTGTTTGATTTCACAAAAAAAAAATCTGGCCAATTTGTTTTCAATTAAACCATTTTATTCAAAAATAAAATCAGTTTAAATTAAAAGTTAATCAAGTGAATTAAACGTTTACTTCAATTTATAATATTTATTTACTAAAGCAAATTTAATTAATTTTTTAATGAATATCACAAATTGTTTATTTAAAATCAATTATTATTCTTTTCTGTGCTTAAATATGAGACAAATCGACTTAATTTTATTTAAATAATAAATCTACTTTCACTAGTTCCAATATAACTTACTTAAGGTGTTATGATACTTGCTATTTTTTGTATTGGATTTTTTTAGGATTGACTAAATGAAACAACAAATGCGAGAAAGAACAAGAAATACAATTTGATAAAATGTAAACAAAACAAACAATACTGCCCACGTTTTTTCCCCACAAAAAACCGTCATAAAAACTAAAAATCGCAACAAAAAAAAGTTAAGACCCGTTTCTTTCGATCAAAAACTAAAAAAATTGGCAACAGTGCTAACAATTAATCTGGAAATGTCAATTTTAAGTTAAAAAATTTGATATTTTTTTGACAGTCTTAGATTATTTATCGATAACACATGTATATTTGTTTGACATTTCAAGATTTTTTATGATATAATCATACTCTTTACACTTAGTCAGTTTTCCTATGCAAATATATTTGCACTGTTCTCCAATATAGAAAAAATACAAAAAATAGCAAGTATCATAACAGCTTTATGCACGTATTTAGTATTCCTTTGCTTAAAAAGTTTTTATTTATTTTTTGTTTCTACAATATTAAAGAAATAATAATTTCAAAAATAACTTCTTAAAAATGCCTACAAAATGTTGAAAAATATATATTAAATTTTAGTAAGACACAGATTTTTTAGAATAAAATAAAACTCTAAAACTTTATTTTTAACTCGTAATATTCCCCATTAACCACAAGATATTTAAGATGCCCACCATGGTCGTTAGCGTTGAAAATGTCTATTAAACTGTGAATATGAATAAAATATTAGACCTTTACCGCAATTTATGCAAAGAAAATAAATTGCTGTTAAACACCCAACAACGAAAGATTACAACAAAGTGACAACAAATTAGTTGTACAACGACACGAATATAAAACATAATAAAATAAAAACAAATACCTATTAAGTCATAAAATAATATAATAAAGTAAAAAACCTCAAACATATTTTTACGATTATTTTTAACGTTCGACACTAAACAACAAAATATTTCATCGTTCTCGCTAATAATTCGTTTGGCCTGATCAAACTCATGCAACAAAACAACAATTTCGATGGCAAGAACGTTGTACGAAAGAAATTTTTTTAGATTTTTGGAAAAAAAAGTAACATAATGAACGTAAAATGAAATGCATTTATGAAAATCTAAACAGCAAAATGTATGAATGCGTTGCGATACAAGTAAAAATATTAACGATATAGTAAAATAAAAATATGAAAAAGAATCGTAAAAAGAACTGATAGTTGTTGTTGTTTTGTTAATAATTTTTTATGAGTTTTTATCCCTTTTTGGTAACGCAAAACATTTACATTGAGTACGAACAAAATTCAAGACTTGTGAATACAGGGAATGACTGAAAGAACGAATGACTGACTGACTGACTGACTTAAATGTATGAATAATTTCTTCCTGTGTTCGCTTTACAATTCTTTTTATTTTAATATTTTTTGAAAATAAAACGTTTCGACACCTATAAAAATGTTGTAAAAACAGCAGATTTTCTTTTTTATGCCGCAATTTCATGTAAAACCAACATTAGCAACAATTGAACCGACAGTTTTTTCATTATTTTTATTATTATTATTATTAGTTTTATTTGTTTGGAAAGCAAAATAGGTACGCATATTTTATTTTTCTTACTACATCTTTTTGTTTTTGTTTCGTTGCCACTTGCTACATGTAGTACGTACGTACACCTTCTCCTTGAACGCAAAACAAAATGAAACAAATGTGTTGTGTTCCTTTTACAACACAACAAACAGCATTCAAAAAGAAGGCACACAAATAATACAAGTTTGCAATAAATAATCATGTTTTACGATGAATCATTTATTTTTTTATCTATCTTGATGATTTGTATTCATTCTTTTATCTTTTTTTTAACTTCTGAAGAAGCTGACTGACTTGACTACTGAATGAATTCGAACAAACAAAACTGAAACATCTTCGACAAACAGAATTGAACTATAAAAAAAGTTTATTAGTGTTTTGGTTTATTTATTTTTTGTGGTTTTCAGCTTCCTGGTTTTTTCTTCTTTAGGATGCTCTTCTTGCACAAAGAAGGTGTTTATTTTGGTGTATGTAAGAAATATTTTCTGTAATTGAAAAACATTCAATTGTCAAGTTCGAACTTAGAGAATAATACAAAATATTAAACAAAAACGAAGGCGACAAAATCCATATGTGGCCTGGTACTAAAGTTTTCGTTAGTGCAAATTAGTTTTCTAAGAAAATTTAGCTGGGAAAAATAAGATTATCAGAAATAATGTTTATCTTGCTTGTCTTGTCGGTACTAGGTTGTTCAATTAATCGGGTTTGATTATTGTTCGATTAAATGGTTAATCGATATTTGGCATTTTTAACTTATTCGATTAAACGAAGAACATTTTTAAATTAATCGATTAATCGAACAATTCTAAATCCAGAAATTTTATAAATTACGAGTTTTTTTTACACATACATTTATTTGGTTTGTTTATGTGAATTAAAACTTTAAAAAATTATACATTTAACAGAAATACTATACATTATTATTATTCGAATAATCGGTATAAATTCTTCGATTAATCCTTTAATCGAAATTAGAAATTTTAAATTACACAGGCCAACACTCAATTTGCTTCATTGCATTTATCAACTGATTCTAGTTAATTTGGGTGCGCTGAATTCAAAACTGTAATCAGTTTGTCTCTATCAGCTCTAGTTTTCATGATATAACTTAATTTTTGGCAATAACTATAACAGTAAATAAAAAATTTTGATAAAAAAAAATTTAGGAAAAAAAAAATTTGGGTAATTGGTAATTGGAGGTCATAAGTGGAGGGTATAAAAAAGTTGATAAATTCAAAGAAGCAAAAATCTTTTTTAATTTTGTCGGGCTGTGTTATTCGAACAATTAATCGTCTAAAATTATTCGATTAATCGAACAAGAATAATTCGTCTGAGCACCCTAGTAGGTACATTTATTTAAAAAAAAAAATTGGAAAAAACGTCAATCAATCTTTTACGGGAAGAGTTTTTAAAATATCTTACCTTAAAGATAATGACTAGATCAATTGGATATCCTCGATTAAACATGTATTAGAAGAAACCCGCAAATATTTCAAGTTTTTCCGAAACAGGTCGATTTCATTTCATTTGTAGCAGTAAAAAATTTAAGCTACGGTCATACTTGGAAAATATTTGACGAAAAAGACGTAACCAACAGGCAAACTTAAATATAATTTCCTTTTATTGCAG
This sequence comes from Pollenia angustigena, assembly GCA_930367215.1. NCBI lineage: Eukaryota > Metazoa > Arthropoda > Insecta > Diptera > Polleniidae > Pollenia > Pollenia angustigena. The sequence continues at coordinate 254,445,642 of OV884057.1, forward strand.
TATTTATTTTGAACCTAATACTAGATCTTACAAAAGAACAGTCTGTATAATTAGTTTTATTTTTGCTGTTTTCACTCTTGGTAGTAAAGTACCCTTGTAGACTTAGTTAATCTTATAAATTTACTAACATTTACTACACCGCAACAACAAAATGCATTAAACTGTTGTTTGCTAAACTCTATCTCTTTCTCACACTTAGGAGATTCATTAATTTACAATTCATACGAACAATACACTCGTGCCTTAAAGTATAAACTTGTATTAAATAAGTTTTCGTTCTGACTTGCAATTTTTGTTGTTTGTAAGTTTTAAAAATTCTGCTTTAAAATTGCATCAGTGTGCGGATTATAAAATTATAGTTTTGCAATTTGTACACACAAAAAAAGACTGTTATCCCAAAGAAATTGATTTTGATTCAATAGAATTTACATTCGGATTGTGCCCAAAAACATTTTGCATTTGTAGCAACAAGTCTGTTTTGTCCCAAAGTGTAAATTCATTGTTCAAATACAACATTTTTTACGACAACAGTTATATTATTTGATTCAAAAAATAAATATTTTATGGTTTTTGTTTACGCCAACAGCGTAATCCTCAAATGCTCAAATTATTTGGCATCACAATATTTTTTTTTTGTGTGTATCTTGTCTTTCCTCTTCACCTTTTTATTTTTCGTATAAGTATGTATAAATACAAATAAGTACAACTACAGCCAACTTCAAGTTATAAAGTATGAGAATAACGAAACAAAACAAAAATGCGAAGAACAATGAGTACGCCTCCCTAATCTTCTCAACCCTCTCACCAATAAACTCAAGAGTTGCTGTAAAAAAAAATTGCAAGTCTGGACGATGACTAAAACAGAGTTCTAAACTTTTAAAAAAGGGTGAAAACAGCTTTTTTGATATTAATATATGTGTTCCTCTAACTCCCATTGGAGCATAAAAAAATTTTTGATATTAAGACCATGTTATATCTTGCCTACTATAGCATTTTCAGATTAAATAAAATCTTTCTGAAACTAAACGAAATTTTTTTAAAATAAACAAAACTTTATTCAAAATAAATAAAACGTTGTTCAAAATAACCAAAACCAATCACAAAATAAGCGAAATTTTATTTAAAATAAACGAAACTTTATGCAAATACAGTTAAAAATTTTTCAAATTTAATTAAACCATTTTAAACAATTTTCACTTAGACAATAAAATACCATCTCTATCCGGTTCAGCCTAATACCCTTTGTGCACTTGCATACATTTCGGAGGAACGCATGGAAGATGTTGAAAATGTGAAATACGCGTTCACACTTGAAACATCTAACATCTACTTTTAACAAAAAATGTCACCATTTCTGTATAAAAAACTTTTATTTTTTTTTCAAAAGAGGAAAAACTTGAGAAATGGTAAAGGCGCCCGTACACGACATGTATTTGTCATCTGACATGTCAAATTTTCAAGTCACATGTAATTGTTCATGTCTGTCAAAATTGCTGTTTTACATAAGGTTTATAATATTCGGTCACAAACGTACATGTAATTTGCTTCTGACATTGGCTCTCTTTTTTTCGCATTGTTATTGCAGAAACCAAAGTAGTTCTCGGTTTCAAAATAGATTGCTGCCGCCACGAAAATATTTATTTGCGCCGTAAAATAATTTAGCCATCTTAAATTTTTTTCTTTTATTTTAAAGATAATAATTTAGAATTTTATAATTAAACGGTTTTTATGTATATATTTACATAAATATTTTTAATTAGGCTTAAGTTCATTAAATTTAATTTTCATTAAATTATTTTTATGAAGAAAGGAATTTTACAACATGAAAATCAATTAAAATTTACTGATAATTTTTCATTCTTGACTCAATCTGGGCTCGAACCCAGGTGTTTACGGACAGGTTACCCTGACATGTTTCGATTGCAACCACTCAATCTCCTCAGAGGGCTTGCCGTTTAACACTCGCAGCCATCGACGACTGCTGACGTCATTAGTCAAACATCAATCCTTAAACCAAATTGTTTTCAACCTTTGGTAGATCGAAATTTGCTTTGAATGATTATCTATTTTAATTTATTTTAACATGTTATTCCTTTACTTCTGTTTTTTCGTACTTTTGTCAAGAATTCTTCTTGAAGTTCAAAGTACATATTTTTTGTTTTTTTTTTTTTAATTTTTTTGTCTTTCTATTTTTCTTGTTGACCTTTTCAGCACAACTTGAAGGACAAATGCAAACATAGAGCTCGTGCCTTAGCTTTAACAATTATTAGTATTGTGGTTATTTTATTGAACTATTTATGGTTTTTAATCCAGATTTTTAATATTTTTAATTAGGCTTAAGTTCATTAAATTTAATTTTCATTAAATTATTTTTATGAAGAAAGGAATTTTACAACATGAAAATCAATTAAAATTTACTGATAATTTTTCATTCTTGACTCAATCTGGGCTCGAACCCAGGTGTTTACGGACAGGTTACCCTGACATGTTTCGATTGCAACCACTCAATCTCCTCAGAGGGCTTGCCGTTTAACACTCGCAGCCATCGACGACTGCTGACGTCATTAGTCAAACATCAATCCTTAAACCAAATTGTTTTCAACCTTTGGTAGATCGAAATTTGCTTTGAATGATTATCTATTTTAATTTATTTTAACATGTTATTCCTTTACTTCTGTTTTTTCGTACTTTTGTCAAGAATTCTTCTTGAAGTTCAAAGTACATATTTTTTGTTTTTTTTTTTTCATTTTTTTGTCTTTCTATTTTTCTTGTTGACCTTTTCAGCACAACTTGAAGGACAAATGCAAACATAGAGCTCGTGCCTTAGCTTTAACAATTATTAGTATTGTGGTTATTTTATTGAACTATTTATGGTTTTTAATCCAGATTTTTAATATTTTTAATTAGGCTTAAGTTCATTAAATTTAATTTTCATTAAATTATTTTTATGAAGAAAGGAATTTTACAACATGAAAATCAATTAAAATTTACTGATAATTTTTCATTCTTGACTCAATCTGGGCTCGAACCCAGGTGTTTTCGGACAGGTTACCCTGACATGTTTCGATTGCAACCACTCAATCTCCTCAGAGGGCTTGCCGTTTAACACTCGCAGCCATCGACGACTGCTGACGTCATTAGTCAAACATCAATCCTTAAACCAAATTGTTTTCAACCTTTGGTAGATCGAAATTTGCTTTGAATGATTATCTATTTTAATTTATTTTAACATGTTATTCCTTTACTTCTGTTTTTTCGTACTTTTGTCAAGAATTCTTCTTGAAGTTCAAAGTACATATTTTTTGTTTTTTTTTTTTTCATTTTTTTGTCTTTCTATTTTTCTTGTTGACCTTTTCAGCACAACTTGAAGGACAAATGCAAACATAGAGCTCGTGCCTTAGCTTTAACAATTATTAGTATTGTGGTTATTTTATTGAACTATTTATGGTTTTTAATCCAGATTTTTAATATTTTTAATTAGGCTTAAGTTCATTAAATTTAATTTTCATTAAATTATTTTTATGAAGAAAGGAATTTTACAACATGAAAATCAATTAAAATTTACTGATAATTTTTCATTCTTGACTCAATCTGGGCTCGAACCCAGGTGTTTACGGACAGGTTACCCTGACATGTTTCGATTGCAACCACTCAATCTCCTCAGAGGGCTTGCCGTTTAACACTCGCAGCCATCGACGACTGCTGACGTCATTAGTCAAACATCAATCCTTAAACCAAATTGTTTTCAACCTTTGGTAGATCGAAATTTGCTTTGAATGATTATCTATTTTAATTTATTTTAACATGTTATTCCTTTACTTCATAAAAATAATTTAATGAAAATTAAATTTAATGAACTTAAGCCTAATTAAAAATATTAAAAATCTGGATTAAAAACCATAAATAGTTCAATAAAATAACCACAATACTAATAATATTTACATAAATTCTATTCAATGGTGAGATGAGCATACATATCTTGGTATTGTAAAATATTAACTTCAGCCGGCTAATAATTCCTTCAATAGTTGACGCCGCTGCCAGTTTCTTCCCGGCATAGATTTCTGATGTCAGATGGTTTGTCAGAAGAAAATAGAGCACGCTCTAATTGAAATTTTGTCAGATGACTTTGCGTCTGACTTTTACAGAAGCAAAGTTAAAAAGGTAACACACGACATGTATGTGTTTTGCAGTGGGAAATTTGACATGTCAGATGACAAAAACATGTCGTCTATATGCTCCTTAACGCTGCTTTCAAAGCAACTGTCAGTGATGCCACAATAATAACATCATTTATTGCCACTTTTTTAGTGACGACACTAAATATATCGAAAAATTTAAAAGGGAACAAAATGAGGTAGTAACATTCTGTAAAGATGTTGAAAAATTTTGATTTTTAGCACTATGTATTTCTTATAGCATTTTTACACTGCTCAACATCTAACATCTACCATTAATTTGCCATACATAGGGCTAAAAACCAACATCTTTAAAAGATGTTCCTATCTCATTTTATTCCATTCTACCAAAATCATCACTAGAAAAGTGGCAATAAGTTCTATTATTATTGTGGCATCACTGACAAAAAGAAGTTTGTTTTGAAAGCAGCGTTACCATTTGTCAAGTTTTATCTTTTATTGCAATGTTTTTTTGTAAAGTATTTTTTATATTTTTAAACAAATTAAACTTGAAATACATTTTTGAGTATTCTTTTTAAATTTTGGCACTTTTGTGAGAAAAAAACATTTTTAATTTAAAAAAAAAAATTTTTCAAAAATGGTGACATTTTTGTTTGATGGTAGTTGTTAGATGTGAGCAATGTAAACGAGTGTTTCACATTTTCTACATCTCTGATGGTAGATGTTTGATGTTGATCAGTGTTAAAAGCCTATTATGGGAAAATTCCAACATCTTCGCAATTTGATTTTAAATGTTGACAAGTGTGAAAAGGCTATAAGACTATAAGGTGGTAAAAATTTTAATGAACACTCACTATTGTAATGTATTTTGCAGCACTGAGCTGCTTTCAATTTTATCTAAGACTTCACAGAGGAAAAAGAAATATCTTCATGGTAAACAACGCCATCATTTATCAAAGTAGTTAGAGTCACGTTCCTTCCCCTAACGGTTGGCACAACAACATGAGCTCTTCACCTACTTTAGCAAAAAAAAAAAACTAAATCCACACAGAATTTTTAAAATGGTTTAATTAAATTTGAAAAATGTTTAACTGTATTTGAATAAGGTTTCGGTAATTTTGAGTAAAGTTTTTTATTTTATATAAAGTTTCGTTTATTTTGAAAAACGTTCGTTTATTTGGGCAAATATTTTTTAAGTGTAGCCTTGCAGTAAGTGACTGATGATAAACTAAAAAAAACCGGACTTTTATAAATATGGGCAAATCCTGCGTGACGAACGCTACATTCGCACATGTTTTCTGATTGAAATATAAAAATTTTTTGGTCTTTCAAAAGAGATAGCTTCAACTTATATATAGTATTTAGTGACATTAATATCTCAATATTCTTAGCAAGTATTTGTAGTGAAATAATTGATCACAAAGTTTTGTGACGCACGCTGCAGTTTTTCCAATAGTATTTTATTATATTTTATTTATTTTAACAAAACAAATTATATATTTACGAATTGCATTTCTTAAACTAATTTCTTAACTAATGTATATAAGCTTATTTTTTAACGAAATTTATATTTTGATGAGTCTGCTATAAGTGCTAATTTAAGCACAAAAGTCACCTAAAATAATGCTAAATTCACGTATAACATTAAGTGATCAGGGTTGGGGTAGGATTTGGTCAAAATTATTGCATTAATGATCATTGAAATACATATTTTTTAATATAAAAATTAAATTTTACATCTAGTTTTATATTCCATTAAAAAAAAATTCATTTGAAAAATTTTTAGTTGGTGGACTGTTTCTGAGATTTCCCATATATTTCTAAAAAACGCCAATACTCCTTTAAATAAAGAATTCATTCAAAGGAAAAACAGCACTTAGACAATATATGCCTAATAGTCTTTTCACACTTGTCAACAACTAACATCTACAATCAATTTGCGAAGATGTTGAAATTTTCCCATACATCCTTACAATATGTTTCTATCTCATTTCCATTCTACATTTTTCGATTACTTTAGTGACTTCGCTAGAAAATTGGCAATAAATTCTATTATTAGTGCTGGTTCAAACTCTTTAAGTTTTGGTCGTCAAGTCTTGAGTTTTTAGGAGAGAGAGGAAAAGAAATGGCATTCTCTTTGTCCTTCTTTCCAAAAGCTAAAGACTTGACGGCTAAAACTTAAAGAGTGTGAACCAGCACTTATTGTGGCATCACTGCCAAAATGGCATTTGTTATGAAAGCAGCGTTACCATTTGTCAAATTTTTCCTTTCTTGTAAGTCTTTTTTTTTAAAACCTTTTCTTTAGCTTCGCTTCGGAAAATCAAATCTTGTAACGTTTATTAAACCGCCTTATACTCAATGCAAATGGATGAAACTTTGCAGGTATACATATTCCCGATGACAATACACGAATACATGGGCGTAGCCAGGATAAAATCTAGGGGGGGGAGGGGCAAATTTTTTTTTTTTTGTAAAATGCTTTTTTGACCGCCTTTTACTCAATGCAAATGGATGAAACTTTGCAGGCATACATATTCCCGATGACAATACACGAATACATGGGCGTAGCCAGGATAAAATCTAGGGGTGGCAAGATCTTTTTTAAATGTTCTTTTTTAAGAAAAGCGTTTCTTAAAAAAAAATTTTTTAAATATTCTTATTAATATTAAACAAAATGAACTGAAATGAAAAATTGGGAATTAATCACGTCATACGGAAATCGTATTAATTAATAATAAACTTTGTATTCCCGAAAATAACTTTAATAATATAATTGCATGTGCCCGTGCATAAAACTGAATTGGCAAATTGGTTTTTTTGTTGTGTTCTTACGAAGATAATAGAATGAAGCAGTTTGTTTTTTAATTTGGTTTTTTTTTTTTTCTTTTAACCCACGTACAACTACAATTCGAGTCGGAAAGAACCGAACCAATTGTAGGGGGATGTAAGAAAAGATAAACTCACTGTTTATTGTTGGTGTTTTGTTTAAGCTTTGATATTGTTACAAGTAAGATTTTGAGTGTTTAAAATTCTTATTCGCTTTAGGGTTATATTTGTATAATATTTTTAGCTTTTCTAAAATCTTTGGAAAAGGTTTCCTGATGAGCTGGCCTTAGCAACCAGTGAAATACGCATAGAAGCTAGCTTTCCCTCAACAATGAATTTTAGTGTATTTATCAAATATGAAAAATTGGGAATTAAGCACGTCATACGGAAATCGTATTAATAATAAACTTTGTATTCCCGAAAACAACTTTGAGAACTTCAAATTTATTTTAGTGCTTTTTTTTAAATGTTGGCACTTTTGTAGAAAAAAAGAAATTTTTTTCAGAAATGGTGAAATTTTTAATTGATAGTAGATGTTAGATGTTCCAAGTGCGAATGCATGTTTCACATTTTCATCATCTACCATGCGTTACTCAGAAATGTATGCAAAGGGTTCTTATTGCTAAATTAAAGTGTATTTTTTCGTAAAATAAACTAAGTTTTTTTAAAAAAGTTGTTGGTTTTAAGGTGTTTTAAATTAAAGGCAAGAAAGCTAGTCAACTTTTAAGAAAAATACATATGAGTGTCAAGTCATACCATTATCTCTTTTTATAAAATAATATTCCATCTTAAGAAAAATAACAAATGAATTTTTAATGCTTTTTTACGGTTTGGATTTTTTTTTATTATGCTTAACAATTTTATCTTTTACATGTTAAACAGCCATAATTAATTGTAAAACAAAATAGAAAATTATCATAAAATGTTTATTAATTTAAATGCACACAAAAACGAATCAAATATATCAAATTCAAATTAAGTCAAAGTTATAAAAACCAAACTTGAATTTGGTCAACAATGAATAAATAAGCAACCAAAATGGAGACCATCACTGGAGGAGGTCATAAAAGATGAAAACTAATCTTAAAGCGTTTAATCTTTAAAGTCCAATCAAAGTGACCAGGTCGGATTAACGTTTTTTTAATAGAAGCAGACACTTTAATTTTAAGCATTAACGAAATCGCAACTTCACTCTTTTTCTTTAGATTTTCTTTGAAATTTAATTAAAATTCTTAAACAATACCAACTTCGAAATTTTTTAATAAAAATCTAAATGTAGAATATCTTTCAATTTATTTTTTTTTTCAATTAATTTTTATTTCTAAATAAAATCATTGTAAAAATTTAGAGCAAAAACAGCCAAAAATTTCTGTCTGCATTTTACAAATCAATTAAATAAATCGAAAAAATTCCCATACAAAATGCCAATAAACAGATTGCTTTTCTATTGTCTCAATTTAAATGTTTGTTATGTGTATTTCTGTTCTAACATTTAATTTTGTTTTTTTTTTTAAATTCGCTATAAAGAAATATATTTTATAGTTTTCAAAGACAAACAATTTGAATAGAAAAATAAAAAAATAAGTTTTTTTTAATTAAGTGACCTCTTTATAGTGCCCTCAATTATAGAATTTATGGAAAATAAAGAAAAATTCGAAAAAAGGTAATTATGTCTGGTTGAATGGTAAAAGAGGTTCATTAATTGAAGTGTTCTGGGAATTTTATCTAATAAAAAATTTTATTTTTGTTTCTTTTAAGTTGATTATCAAAGATTTAAAGGTTCCTATTACAAAAATGATTCAAAAAGCCATTTAAAAGTGAGTCATGAATTTTAAAAGTGGGGCACTTTTTTTTATCGTATTAAGAGTTTTTTTAATGATCCATTAGTATCAAATTAAACACTTTTAACAGCCGCTAATCATAATCTCAATTATTCATTATTCATGACGATAGTTCCTTTTTTTGTGCATTACCAAAAATTCTTTAAGTTTTTAAATTAAATATTATTTTTAATAAAATTTTTATGAGTTAGGAATTCTTAAAATATAAAGAAAAAGTAATTCTCCTTTTATACGATCTTCGTTTAAAATAAATACAAAACATGCAACATTTACTGTATGTGGCATACACATACAGTCGCTAAGAAATTTTCTCAGGGTTATAAAAAAACTAGAACGATTTGAAATTGGAATAATTTTTAAATTTAAAAGATTTGGAAAATAATTTGGGAGTACTAACCAGGGGTGTCAGGTATGACTATTTCTCGGCGGCGAGAATTTTCATTTGGCAATATGGCAATTTATAAAATAGTTGGCGATTTTGTTGCTTATTTTTTATGAGCCATAAATTTGTTTTGGGAATCGTTGAAGTCTTTAAAAAATTTTATTATTCTGGTACTAGCTGGCCGCTCCAGCTTCGCTCGGTACTTGATTACTAAGGATCGATAGAGCCGTTTTCTGATTTAAAGTAAATCGAAAAAAGTGGGCGTAAAAGTGGGCGGGGCAATATTTTATTTCCGTAAAACCCTAAGTTGGACCATGGCGATCATTTTAAAGAAAAAATCGTCAAAATCGGTAAAATAAATAGAGAAAATGGGCGTAAAAGTAGGCGTGGTAAATTTTTCTTTCGATGAAAACTTAAAATGGATTAATACGAACATTTGAAAAAAAAATTAGTGAAATTTATGGAGCTGTTTTCTGATTTAAGGTAAATCAAAAAAAGTGGTCGTTAAAGTGGGCGGGCAAAATGTTTTTTCCGTATGAACCTAAACTTAAACTGAAACTTAAAATGGATTAAAACAAACATTTGAAAGAAAAATTTGTCAAATCGATGCAGCCGTTTTCTGATTTCAGGTAATTCGAAAAAAGTGGACGTAAAACTGGGCGGGCCAAAATTTTAATTTTAAAGAAAAAATCGTCCATATCGGTCAAATAAATAGAGAAAATGGGCGTAAAAGTAGGCGTGGTAAATTTTTCTTTCGATGAAAACTTAAAATGGATTAATACGAACATTTGAAAAAAAAATTAGTGAAATTTATGGAGCTGTTTTCTGATTTAAGGTAAATCAAAAAAAGTGGTCGTTAAAGTGGGCGGGCAAAATGTTCTTTCCGTATGAACCTAAGTTGGATCATGGCGATCATTTTAAACAAAAAATCGTCCAAATCGGCCTAGCCGTTCTCAAGTTATGCGATCAGCAACACACAACATTTCATTTTTTTATATAGATTTTTATGTATACAATTTGTGGATTCCCTTAAACATGAGTATTGGTATTTAAAGTTTACGAACTTTTTCCATTATAAAATTGTGCAATTTACTCTCCCAAATAAAATTTACTGTTGTTAAAGATATTTTAAGGATTTTTATGAATTTTGTGATTTTTTTCTATGTGATTGGCAATTTTTGCCTTAAATTTTATACCAGCTTATTAGAAGAAGGGGCCAACTCAGCTTTTGTGTGTAAACAAAATTAAATTTATTAAAATAAAAAATGAACAAAATTTACTTTTAACGATTTTTGACATACGGTTTGGCGGTGAAGGTCGATAAAATATGACAGCGCTGGTACAAACAACCCACTAAACACCAAAAATTTGCTATGGGGAATAATAAAAAATCTCTAATTTTTAGGTGGCATGTCATAACGTCCAGTGTCATAGTGTCCATGGACGTTATGACACTCCAAAAAGTGGCACAGAGTCCATGGACTTTATGATACTTTTGAAAATGTCATAATGTCCGAAGGCCGGCTATGCCGAGACGCTTTAGTTAGCGAAGCCGGTGTTTGCTATACCATAGAGGAGAAAATCCTTGCGCCCGGCCGAAGGCCGGCTATGCAGAAAAGCTTTAGTTAGCTAGATGGTATTTGTTATACAATAGAGGAGAAAATCCTTGCGCCCAAAAGTGTTTTCGTTATATATTTAATATATACACCCAGAGCAGCAAAACCATTTTTAAAAAATTTTAACCATATTATGTTTTATTTAACCGAATTATTGTCACCGACAACCATGTTATTGTTAAATTAGTTTCTTTAAAAATAGTTTTGTTGGTTGCGACCATAATAAAACATGTTTTGTCTGCGCATATGCAGATCTTGTTTTGTATTTAACTTCTTTAAATACTTGCGCCCGGCCGAAGGCCGTCTATACAGAGAAGCTTTAGTTAGCGAAGCCAGTGTTTGTTATACCATAGTGGATAAAATCCTTGCGCCCGACCGAAGGCCGGCTGTGCGGAGAATTTAGTTTGAAACATTTAGTTTTTAGAGATTTAGGCCAAGTTAATTTGGCGAGTTCTGTATACTTAAGGCTTGCTAACGACTTGATATCGAGATGAAAAGAAAAAACAAGTTAAATTAGAGATAGGAGTAATAAAGAGTGAAAGCACAAGAATAGAGAAACTAGTGGAAAACAACAAGTCGGAAAGAGCAACCCTACTAAACAGAAAACTGCCCTACATGTACCCAGTCCAAAGTTATTAATAAATCTTTATAAAAAATGCAACAAATTTTACCGACAATCAGAAAGTTTTATGCTTCAATCTAGTCATATAAAACTTAATATCAGTAAAATTTTCACGATTCGTAACAGTTGAGCCGAACTATCACGATTTTCAGGAGGGGAATTTGTATTGGGCCCATTAAAAACTACGTACCAAACGCTACAAAATTCTGTAGAGTGATTTCTGGTTTTAAAGAAAAACCTAAATTTCAATAAATTAGTGAAATACGTGTTAGCGTTGTATAGGTCTTAAAGTCTTTTTTAGAAGGATGCTTAATATGAAACCTAAGGTAAATTATGGAAGGATTTTTACAAAATTGCATGGTATTATTTCTGGCCATGTGAAGCTAATTTGGACCAGATTTTACCAAAATATCTATTTCTGCTACGCTTTTAATTGGAGATTGATTTTGACGAAAATTTAGTAGCATGATTTCTAGTTATATACATGTAGATTCTACATTGTAGAATGAATTTGTGCAAAATTTCTTATCAATCCATGCATTTTGCTTTATGTAAGTTTTTTGCACCTTTCACGGCCACTAACAACCGGCAAACTGAGTGTGCCGTTTCGTGTGAATCTAAGACCCCATAAAGTTCATACATGTTTTTATTCTGGTTCCTTGAGTAACTTCAAGTCCATTAAGACATGTCTGTATGTGTAACCTTCTATTGAAAATACGCTCACTTTCAAAGAACTCAACAGAAAAGAACCAAATTGGTGTCAAACTCTTTCTAGTTTTCCTAAGGGCTTTATATTCTGTCAGCAATTTGCGCTCGTTTTGTAACAAAAATATTTATTTCTTAGGATGGTGGTTACATATTTGGATTAATATCTCTTGACCTGAATTGATTTTTCTGGATTTCAATCCCAAACTGATTCGGATAACTATGTTTTTTGAGTTGTTTGAAAGTGAGCGTGTTTTCAACAGGCGGACTAACATACGGACATGGCTAAATCGATTTAGAATTGATCAAGGACACAGAATATACACACTTTATGGGGTCAGAGATGAGTAAAAAAAAAAGTTTCACATAAGCACTTCATACGGCTCTCATATTGGCGAGAGTGACGAGGGGAAAAGAAACGAATACACAGATGCATGTACTGTCTTTACGTATTGCTATTTCATTCGTTGTTTAATTTTGTTATTGTTTTCAATATCAAAAACGCACACATGCATACGCACGACTATACAAAATAAAAAACATTTCGTCAGCATGACATGAATCATTTGAACGCCAATTCATGATCAAAAAGAAAAAGGAAGAATCTTGTCAATAAGACACGAGCCGTATGAACTCAGACCTAGAATTGTTGATAACTTTTTAACACTAAATTCAGATTCCAAATCAGATCATGTACTCTTCCACAATGGCGGGAGTCCTAGGGGTTGTAAAGTTGTGCTGCCTTTGCAAATTACCCTACAAGCAATGAATGAACGAATAGTCACATTTTTCACGTTGGTGTTACCCAAATGATAGAAAGAAATGACAGAAAACTTGATTACGGTCATTTCTTTGATTTTCTTAACACCAACGTGAAAAATGGGACTATTCGCTTATTCATTTCTTGTAGGGTAGTTATTGAACATTAATGTCATATTTTTCTATGGGGAAAACCCCTTATGACTAATGTGAAGAGATTAAAAATGGAAAAAAAAGTTTAAGATATCGAAAATTTACCTAAAAATGATTTTTGACAGATTAGAGACATAAATTTATTCGAAATGAACAATTTCCAATTGAGAAGTAATTGGTGCAATTTCTTAAACAAAGTAGCCGGCTTATTCTAAAGAAAAATCTTCCATTATTGTAAATGCATTAGGCAAAATGAATCGATTCTCTGAAGCCAAATATCTCTTTCTTTGGAATCGTTTTAAAGAGCCTTATTTACACAAATTTTCCTCGAGATATCCCTTTTTAAGATCTGCAGAATGTTTTCTTACAGTAATAATATATTTTTGTAGAGTACACGATTCAAACGAAATCTTTATCAAATTTTGAGCTCATAATAAATTTAGACTTCTTTGTGTTTCTCCAATATTGTACATCACTGTATTTACTTATACTTTTTACTTTAATCCATTCATGAAATACTACAATAGGGACATGTGTTCGTAAATATGTTAGAGTATGTATTTGTGCTTTTTTATCTGTATTGTAATTCCGTTAGCTAAACTTTAACATAAACTTTTGACAGCCTGGGTCTACTAGATGCTAGTAAATAATCTATGAAAAATAAAAATTGTATATTGTGCATAGAACATATTAAAGATAACCATGCAAGATTAAAAATATTAAAAAGAATGAATTCGATTAATCAAGAATATCTTATAAATAAAAAAAAAAACAATCGAAATCAAATCGCTGATTTCCTAATACAACGTCACAACTCAAAAAATTAAATTTAACGAGGGTTAACGATGCAGAATTGTTCCTTATGTTTTGCTTTATATTGTGTAAAAAATTCATCTTTCCATCTGTTATACTTTCCCCGTTCAATGGAATTTGTGGCTATAAGTGTTTATCTCGAAATGGATTTTTCTGAGTTATGACGTTCTGATAGTAAATGAGCGAAATCATAAACGAATATATAAAAACTATAAATTGTTATTTTTGTTGACTTTTATTAACATTAAAAATTGTTTAAATCTTTTTAGATTTTGACTACATAATACCGATGAAGTCATTCATTTTCAAAAATAATATTAAAATTGTGTGAGCTTTTATCTTATTCAATTACTTTTAAGTCATTTTGAAAGTGCCTATAATATAATCAATTGAAACTTTTACTTTGGAATGTACAAAGTATTCCGTAGCTTCTGTTAAATGGCAACTTAACTACTCTTTTGTTAAGTGCTCTATGGAAAGTCAATGCTCTCCCAATATATTTCAAGCAAGCAGTTTGGTACTCTTAAAACCCCTCAAGAATACATTTTTCCTAGAAGTCTCTTCGTTTTATAAAGCGTGATCCATTTCGAGGTTCCCTACTTTTTTAAAGAAAAAAACACAGAAAATTCAAATTTAATGGGGAGTGTTTATTATCATTTGAAAGAACATTCTTCGGCATTTATTTTTTAAAGATTATTTCTATCAAATGTTGGCCGTTGCTACGTCGCGACGCAGATGGTCCATCCGTTGAGTCCAATTTTCGATGACTCGTTCGAGCATTTCGACTGGTAACTGGCGAATGACACGCGTGATGTTTTCCTTCAAGGCCTAAATGGAAGCGGGTTTGTCCGCATAAACTTTAGACTTTACATAACCCCACAGGAAAAAGTCTAACGGTGTGATATCACACGATCTTGGTGGCCAATCGACTGGCCCAAAACGTGAAATTATGTGCTCACCGAAGTGTGCTCTCAATAAATCGATTGATTGATGCGATGTGTGGGAAGTGGCGCCGTCTTGCTGAAACCAAATGTCGCCGAGATCACGAGCTTCAATTTCAGGCATCAAATAGTTGGTTATCATGGCACAATAACGGTCGCAATTGACGGTTACGGTCGCACCGGCATCATTTTTAAAGAAATATGGAACGATGATTCCACCGGCCCACAAACCACACCAAACCGTTGTTTTTTTTGGATGAAGTGGAAGTTCTTGAATCTCTTGAGGTTGCTCTTCGTCCCAAATTTCAAAATGGTTTATGGTGTTGCGAATAGTACGCTCAGTAGGCCGATTATGTTGACCATAAGTTGAGCGAAGTGCAGGAAACACATTCCTCACATAACGTGAATTTTCGTAATAAAGTTAAACGATTTGTAAACGTTGTTCAGGCGTTTTTTTCCATTATGAAATGCCAAACAATACTAAACAAAAATAACATGTCAGCATGACACGACTCACACGTGATCTGTCAAAAAAGGCTATTGAAAAAAGTATCTCTACTTGGATCACCCATTATTACTATTTATTTCATAAGATTTCATTCTTTCAAGCATCGCCATTAAAAAAGCAATTGCAATCCAACCCAAAAACACATATGAAGTTTTCTAGATAGTTAAAGTAAAAAATTTACATTTTAGTATTTGCAAAAGGATTTCTTTCACATGATGTGTGTATTTTTGTTATGAAAGAAAAAACGAAGAAGAGAAACTTTAAAAATAATAAACAAAAGGATAAAGAAAACGTAAGAATAAACATAAAAGTTTAAACAGTAAACACAAAAAAAAAAAAAATAGAAACTAAAGTTGTAAGACAATATTGTAAAATTAAAAGGAACAAGTTTAAGAACGAAAATGTATGAATTAAAACACAAAATATGTCTTATAGACAAATAAATTATTAATGTCATATAAAATTAAGATAAATACAAGATTTGTTTTCATGTTGCTTATTGTATTACTTAAATTAAAATAAAACTTAATAGTTGTCATAGTAAATAAATTTGATGAAGTTTTAATTACAATGAAGAAGATTGTTTTTGAAGAGAATTTACTTAAATTTTTTTTTAACAAATTCAAGGCAAATAATAATAGAAATTAAAGCATTTTTAATTTCATTAAATGCTGTCAAACAGTTCTGTTGTTATTGAAACTTACTCGATATAGAAAAAAATTCGTTCGATACATTTCCTACTGAGTTAACAATCTTTGGACGAGATGTCCGTTTCTTTCGGCACGATAATGGAACAATCCCATAGCTGTTTCCATAACAATAGAAAACAAAATTCAACTGGTTTCTTTGGTTATGACTAGGGATGCGATTTCCATGCAAATGCATGTTTTTTGTCGAAAGTCTAAAAAAGATGCCGACTTATTATCTTTCCGAATCATTAAATTTGTGTTAAAATGGCATCGATTTTTGCATATTATTGCATATTTTAGTGAAAATGCATATTTTCAAAAGGACGGTGCCACTTGCCACACAGCTAACAAAATAATGGCTATTTTGGGCGACAAATTCAATGGCCGTGTTATCTCACGTGGTGGCGATGTCAATTGGCCGGCAAGATAATGTGATTTGACACCGTTGGACTTTTTTCTTTAGGGTTATTTGAAAGAAAAGGTCTACTTCGATAAGCCAGCAACAATTCAAGAGCTAAAGGATGAGATAATTCGGCATAGAAACTCAATTATGCTTAAGCGTCATTGAAAATTTGAACCATCGGATGGAGGTGGTATTGTGCCATACATAATTGAACTTTACCGATATTATCGTAATAAAAAGACATTTTTTTTTTTAAATATTTTTTTTTAATTCCCTAAGATAATCCCGCGAAGCTCTACGCTTGTCTGCAGAAAAGATACCAGAGTCTCTGGCGGGAATCGAACCCGCAACTCCGAGGCTGATAGACTAGCTTACTACCAGCCTACCGGGGGATAATATTTTCCCAAAAATATGTGTTTTATTCAAAATCAACATCGGCCCTTAAAATTTAACCACCCTTTATTTTAAGCCGATGGCAGCATATGCATATGACAGCATATGACATGGTTGAGGCTTCTTTCCAATGGGTTAAAAATATGTTTTCCAAAACTGTTACAAGATACTTGCTTGGCGCGTTGCAGAGGAAATTAGAAGCCGATTCTTCACAATTCCATTCAAAAAACTTTGAATAATTTAAGAATGTTTAAACAGTTTCTTGATACAGATTATTATGCAATTAAAATATTAAACAAAACATTAAATTTAAATAACATCATTTAAATTGAATATTTTCCAACTACGGATATGTAAATTGGTGAAAAATGACTAATTAGGAAGGATTTAATTAACTTAATAAAGTTAAATAAATTGATATTGCAAAAAGTAAAATTAACAATGTTGAAGGAAGAATAGCCTGTCATATTAAAAATATGTAAATCCAAACGTTTTGCCAAAAAAAAATTAAGGAATTACAAACAAATAAAATTATTTTGATCTGATCTGAAATCAAAGTAAAAAAATTAATTTTTAATATGCATTGGCATCCTTTATGAACAGGACAACGTTTTACATTTGATAGAACAGTACTTATTTATTTGAACAAACAATAATTTAATTTCGAATAGACTGATTTTTTTTATATTTTTCTTAATAAAAAAGCGATTTTTAAATGGAAATTTTTTAAGTTTTTAGTGCATATTTTGATATTTTAGTGCATATTTTAAGCGAATATTTTCGATTTTTTAGTGCATAAAAATCTTCCCTAGTTATGACATTATGGCAAGTCACCTATAATCAATTACAGTGTTGCCCATATGGTTGTTTGAAGCTGCTGTTTTGTATGGGTATGGTTATGCCACGTCTAATTTAAGCTTATATCCCAAGCTAATATCATAGGCGCATATTCAGAAATCATAACTAAATTTGTAACTAACAAAACAGAAACTAAAAAATAGTTCATAGATGGTTATAGATCTTATTCACAATTCATTACTAACGTAGCAACAGCTCTCAGCTGATAGAAGATATGCAACCATGCATATTGGCATGTAGAGAAAATTAAATGTCGATAATATTTTGAACGATATATTCTGTAATAAATTAAAAAGCTTACCAAACTATTAAAATCCCATTTTTCGTTATTTAAAGAATTAACGCAAATTCTAATAACCTTTATTTTTGTGTTATAATAGTATATAAATCAATTAAAATAAGGACTTGTAAAAATAAAAATATTCAATAGAATTTTATCGACTAAGAACACATCTCTAGTTTATTTTGTTTTGTATTGATGTTTTTTGGATGCTGTAGAAATGCTTTTCAAATGGGTTGCAGCGTATTTAATACGTCTTAACTATTTTTTGCCATGTTTTTATCTGATATTATTTGAATATCACTTATAAATTTTTCCATTTATTTTTTTTTATAACTTCTTTAAAAAAGTTGTACTTTTGAAATAAATTATAAAATGATATCAATCAGCTGTTCTTTGAATGCGTTAGTTAGTTGGCATTTAGTTTCAGCTATACCTATTATTAAGTGTAAACTTTTTATGCTGAAAGTACAGTACTTTTCGCCTTTAGTCACATCCTTTAGTTGCAGACAAAACGGGGACTATATCGCTAATGTGATTATAAGGCCAATTCACATATATGCCACAATGAGACATATAACCTAATTCGAATATAATCAAGTTATATGAATATGGAAAATAAAAAATTCATGTAAATTACACCGACATCAGGCTTATTATTGTTCTGCAACAGAGTTGCATACTGTCTAAAAAATAGTTAAAATTATAACAAGATATTTCATAACTGATACCAAAGGCAGGAACTAATTTTTTACGAGTAGAGAGTTGATGACCAAAATCAAACATTTTAATTCTTTCTATGGATTTTGGTTTCGAAAATTTAAAACAACTTAGTAAATATTGCTAATGTGACTATAACGCCTTTAATTTGCTTTAGTTTTCTCTTTGATGACTGCTGATAGATGGCATATATGGCAAATGTACTTATATCGCTAAATGGACTATAACGTTAATACGTTATATTAAATTAACTTATAGGGGCAAAGTAAACAGAAAAAATGGACTATATCACTAATGTGACTATAAGCGGTAGTGACTATAAACGAAAAGTACTGTAATCATCTGTGAATAACTTATATAGGTACTTAAACAAATTAACACTTGGTAATAATTTATGAATATACGCCATAGAAACGAAAACCTTAAAGTTCTACTAATTTAACTGCGCCATGTTTGTATTACTCAAAAATGCGGCAGTCTTAACAGATGCTGTGTCTTTCACATAGGGCTTGTGTCTTTAGTACATTTTATGTAAATTAAGAGTAAACATGTGTTATAATAATTTAGTGCCAACAAAGAATTATATCCAGGAAGTTTTACTTCAACTGAAGTACATCAATTACTGCCGAAATTTATCCTGAATATGTTCCATCGATCTTAACGTGCGATAAATGGTTTGTGCAGCACCTTTACAACGTTTGCAAGTTGCAGTATTAATGCAAAAATCATAAATTTCGGTACCACATGACATAAAGCTGAGAGGCGTTGAGAGGCCTTTTATTACAACAACCCAAAGCGCAAGAAATTATATGATATTTTAAGCGGTTAAAATCGGGCCAATCAAATAAAGGGGTCCTCTACAGAACTCAATTTGCGTTAAATTTACGTACACACAGAAAAAAATACCAATGTTAAAAAAACATGGCGAAATGTTGATTGAGAATCATGGTAAATTTCTGCAAAAGTATGCCCTTTATTTAAATTTATCATTATTTCATATTAATTTTAAATGAAAAATATTAAAATAACCTTAAATCATGTTTATTTTATATTATTCGCTGTTAAAATAACATTGTTCAATATTAAATCCATAAAAACCTGTTTTATATTAAAATCAAAAGTTTATCTTGTTAAATTAACATGCTTACACACTTAAGTATGTACATTTTTTTATTTTCATGTTTAAAATATGTTATAAAAAGAAGACAATTCCCGTATTCTTTTAAATAAAATTATTTAGTTTAATAGTACATCAAGTGTTCAAAGTAGAATGATGACGAAAGCCATATCGGGCCATTCTGCTGATGTTTCTGTTAACAAAGGAGATACAAAATAAGTGAATCATGTGTTACAGGGGTAAGTGTTTTAAATTATTCTTAAATAAATGCATATGTTGTCTTCACGCTGTTATATCATATTCCAACCAATTTGGTTCTACATCAAATTCACGTTGTTTCAACTTGAAATAACATTCATTCAACGTGATTCGGATTGTTATTTCAATATAAATGACATTTTGCTTTAACTTTACTGCAATGTTAAATTTACATGAGTTAAAGTTATTTTAAAAGAAAAAAATGTTGTTCGCAAGTTATTGTAAAATCATGTTCAATCGACATAAAAAACAACAATGAAGCAAAAACACTACTGAAAACTGTAAAATCAACCTTGTTTTGAACGAATTTACATTGATTTTTCTCTGTGTGTATGGAATTTCGAAATACATATTGATATTTATTTCTATCTCAATCTTTCCGTATAAATTTTGTATGGCACACTCGGTAGGTATTGCCAATTTAACGATAAAACGAGTCTGTGGGTCAAAATTAGGCATGATTAGTCAAGTTTTCAAAGAAATAATCGGGCCAAATAACGGCATTCGATATCGATCGAAATTACAATACAATTTGAATGGGAATTTCGATCGATATCGAATGCCGTAATCTGGCCCCTGCTATTTTTTTAATTGATATGTAAAAATATAGTCCACATTAGTTTGCTATTAATTTAAAAAAAATGCAACAATACATCAGGTTAAAATAAGGCGTCAGTTTTACAGGATAATCTTTAATGTATGTCAGAATAGCGTCGGCTTAATATGCAAACCTGCTAACTCCCTTTCAGTAAATTTTACAGAAGAGACAAACAACTTTTTATATTTCATATGTGGAGCCTGAGAGGAAAACCAAAAATAACACACTTTAAGACTCAAATTGAAGAAAAAATACATTCTGTTCGACGAGGCGTATCTTTCGCTACCACACGGCATCGAAATCTCAAGTTACTTAAAAAGTGTTTTTAGCAGGTTTGCATATTGAGCCAACGATATAAATTTCTAACTAGGGTCAAAGCAAGTACTGACCCGAAAACACCGGACTATTAAAGTATTTAGGATCAGTAAAAACTACTTAGAAAATAGTAGTTGGTAAGTTTTGCATTGCACGTCTTTCCTAGTCAGAAGTTGCCGCCACCATTTACATTTTGTTCTGATCGATGCAGAACGCTCTTACTGTAATGCGTTCACAGGTCTTTTGTATCAGAATCCATATTTTGCCAGAAGGATGAAAGTCGGTGATAGCTAACGATGACCAATACTTGAAAAAGTTTCTGTTTTGTAAATGCTTGCGAAATCCCTTACATGTTTTTTACTTTCAAAGCTCTGTTAAAGTTCTTGATGCACTGAATTATCCAACCGTTGTAATTCTGATAACATTATTTACCGTTTCAAAATATGACGCAAACTCTACCTACAGGGGTGCAAAATTACTTATGACTGCGTTAAGGTATTTCATCAAATCCAATTTTATTGATCACTTTTTGAATCGCTCTAACGAAGTCTATCCGTACGGCTGGCTGGCATGATAATTAGCTGGCTGTCCATGAAAACCTTGTGCGCAAGGACCAACCCTATTTAAAATTGTGAGGAAATATGTGAAACCAGCTGTATTAAGCCCGCCTAGCGTTATGGTGGTACTCTAGGATCGGGAGCTTTGGCCTTATCAGTTAATCTCCTTTAATTCAAACTATTACAGATACGTCCAAGTAGTATACACTCCCTAAAATTTGTTTTTGAACAATGTGGTGTAGGGTATCATCTGGTCTGGTTTGACCGACCATACTTTCTTACTGGTTTTTTAATTTTTTTTTTTTTTTTCTTTTGTTGTTGATATGATATGTATGTGTGAAAATAAAATTTAATTTGGACTTTTAATAATGAATTAACTTTAACATAAACGCAAGAAAACATCGAAGACAATTACTTACCAGGAAATCGTGCAAACACCACAACCAGACTTTTCGCACAAATTATCCACCAAAATAATTTACACGCAAATATTTTGGTACGACAATCCTTCGCAAACAATTGGAAAACCATTTCAATTTAAAATTTATTACCTTAACAATTCAATAATCAACGTAATTTTGCCTCTTTTTTGTAAATGGCAGCAACATTCATTAAATATTCAAGCATTTACATAATTGCAAATACTCACACACACATACACGCAATTTAGTACAAACACACACACATAAAGTTTTCAATATAGACGCCAGCATTGCTAATGCTGTCATCGTCAGTTGCATTTGTGAACACACGCAGTCAGACATAAATTCAAATCTCGTCGTACCTTAAAACAAATCATCATTATTATTTTCTATTATTTTCTCTTCTTTTATTGAAAAAAAAACATCTATTTCTAACAGCTAAAAACTATTTTTTTTTATATTTCTATCGTTATTTACTTGATAATTTTAAACATTCAATAAATGGAAATTTTGAAATCTTAAATTTATTTATTTGTTTGGAGTTGTAGACACCTTGCTAGACAAATATTTGACGCCACCATCATTCCATTTGTTTTTGTTGTCTTCTTCTTATTGCTATTATGTGCTTCTAATGCGTTTCGAAATTGATTTGTAGAAATGAAAAAAAAAACTTGAAAACTACACTTGTTTTTCGAGAAATACAAAAGAAGTTGTAGGACAAAAGAAGTAAACGGCACGATAATAAATTCATTAGTTAAAAATCTTTGAAATTTCATTAAAGGCATATTGTACAAATATACTCAAGCATAGACACAGAAAGCAGACCTAGACGCAAATTAGTGTAATATATCGAATACACTTAGAGATTATTTTTAAGTTAAAATTTCAGTTAACAAGAATAAGAGATCAATACTTTTTAAAAGCTTTACACAAATCCTCTAAAAATATGGGCGAAATTGTAGAAGTAGACGTGGCATTTCCCGTACAAAGACGTTATAGATTTCTATGTATCTAAAGAACGGCAAGTGCCAAAGTTTCCTTATTAGGTACAAGTATCTTTTATTAATGCACAACAACCGACGACAAAATGTGGGCGGGATTCGAGAAGTGGGCGTAGCCCAAATATATTTATTTATATAAATTTATATAAATTTCTGTTCTTATCGCACTGTGTTCTTATTGCACTTTCCTTTTATTAAAAGCTTTTATTTAACCTTCAATGTACACCCAGAGAAAAAACATGTTTAAATATTGTCGCCTCCAACAAAACTATTTTTAAAGAAAATTTTAAACATAGTGTGATTAACTTAACCATATTATTGGCACCGACAACCATATTATGGTTGAATTAGTCATCTTTTAAGAAGCCACAACCATATTATGGTTGCCTCAAAACATGTTTTGCTTTATAAAAACTAAAATATGTTTAACACTTATAATAGCATGGTTGGTTTTCAACCATAGCAAATTGCTCTTGGAAAAGAGGAAATTACTATTGTTAATTTAAAAACAAATTATTGTAATTTTCAACCATAACATTTTTAGAGGTAACCATAAAAAGGTTGTGGCTTTTTGATGTGGGACTAATTCAACTATAATATGGTTGTCGGTGACAATAATATGGTTAAATTAATCACATTATGTTTAACATTTTCTTTAAAAATAGTTTTGTTGGAGGTGACCATATCTTAACATGTGTTTTCTTTGCGTGTATGTATGTTTGTTCCACTGGAATCTTGCAACTCAATTTTGAAGCAGTAACTTCAACCGATGGAGCTGAAATTTTGTATACATGACAATGCACGGTAAAACTGTCTGACGTCATTCATAATCCAATATGGCGGGCACACACATGGCGGACTAGTTATTCTTAATGCATTTCTACAATATGGATATCAAATGAAAGGAATTGCTGAGAATACGCACGTGGGTTTTAAATAAATTAAAAGTAAAAAGTCTTGTTTAAAAGGAAGCTATTATTTAAATTCGCTAATAAGAAAAAATAAACTTTTTTAAACATAAATGCGAAAAAACGTAAAAAATAAGCTTTCACTTAAAAACTTTTACTATCAACTTATAACGTCATTAGACAATTATTATAGTTCTTTATACAATTTATTTTTTTCGACTTTTTTTAGTAAAATGTTTTCATAATATATTTTTCATAATTCATAACAGTTTGCAACCTTTTACAAAATTACGGGGTTCTGACAACGTATTCTGGTAGAGGAGACAAAAAAAAAAGATAAACTTGTGTCGGAATTTTTTTAAATGCGGTTTAATTTCCCAGCTTTGGCCTGTTCTTGCAGCATATCGGTATAAGAAACTTTGTTTAAGATGATCTCTATATACAGATGGACAATAAACCGAATTAGTGTTTACGTATATTAATTTTGTTTTTTAATCTTGTTTCGAGCTTTTTGTTGCATTCAAAACCGATTAATTCCTTATTCGAGCAAAACCAAAAGACAAAAAATTCGAATATGTATGTATTTAAAAGCTTGCTTTTTTAAAAAATATATGTCAAAATGTTTTCAGGAAACGATTAAGCTTTTTTATTAGAGTTTATTTTTCAGCAAAAGTTACTATATAGCAAGAATTCTAATTCTAATGTCCTACCATTTCATATTTTCATTGCCTTTTTATACAAATTTTATATATTATTACTTTGATTAAAAAACATTGTTTAAGCTTAAATTTATTAGCTATAGAGCTTTTTCGTAAACAAAAGCTTAATTCATAAGTAATTTCCTTTGAGCTTTTTATGTTTTGAGTTTATTGGCTTAAAGTATTGATGTAAAGAAACTTTTCAAAAATCTTTTAACAAAAAGCCTATTTAAAATATTTCGCTTCTGAGCACGACAAACAAAATGTTGTTAATTAGTTTTTAAAAAAAATTTTTTACCATTTCAAGTCACTTTTAAAATATAAAGATCTATTCTATGCCCATTTCGACAAACATGTACTTTAAAAAAGGTGATAAGATTTAAAGAGTTTTGGTTAAAAGCTTTTACTTGGGCTAAGTTTATAACCAAAACTTTATTCTTCTAAAACTATTTTTATAAAAAAACTATTATTAAAAACATTTACAAAAAGCTTGAATTAAACTTAAGCAAAGAAAAATTTCTTTCGAAAGAATATTAGTAAAAAGCTTTTTTAAAGAGCCTTTTTTAAAAGTTGTGTTCAAAAAAGCTCTTTTTCAACACTTATTAAAAGTTTTTGGTTACAATGCTTTTAATTCTTTTGACTTTAATAACAACAGCTTTCAAATGTTTTAAAAAGCTTAAAAAGTTTTTATTTAAATTTTATAACATTCATTTGATAAAATTTTTTATTAGTGTATCACAGACAACACTTATTCCACTAACAACACTTTTGCTTATAATGTTGAAGTATGTATTTGTTAAGGTTTCTGGCACAGTAGAGAGAAAAAAAAGTCACTTAAAATGATTAAACATTTTTTGACTCACCTTCCTGGTCGTTTTTGTTCTATTTTAACAGAAAATAAGAAAACTTTCTTTTGAAGAAATAAGAAAAAAAACAAAAAAAATTTAAATGAAATAATATTGTCACTACCACATTAACTTTTACAAATAGACGCAGACACAAACACAACACTGTTATAACATTTCTGCATACATTAAAGTAAATATGCAAAGATACACTAACTCGTAGATACTTTAAGTCAAGGTGTTAGATAGAAGACTTAAACAGCAACATTGACGTCGCAGTTAAACCCCTAATAAAATATAAATTAACACTCTTTGACACTTTAATCGTAATCTACTCACCCGGCTGACAAAATGTATTAATAAATTTATATTATGTACCTTCATTTTCTCTCTGAACATTTTGTTTTTCGAGTATAATTGGTTTTACACTCATTATACTCGAGTATTGAATTTGACTTTACTTTTATTTTCTGTTTTGTTTTTATTTTATTTGAATTATGTTTTGACATTTATCTTACCATAAGTGGCCATTAACGTGCTTGGTGAGTATGAGTTTTATGCTTTGGTACCTGCCACATTTGAAAATTAGTTTAAATTATGACAAATATCTGGGAGGGCGTACATGCAGCCACTAAATTTGTATTTGAAATGCTTCCACGTTTACGTTCGAATGAAACATTTGAACACGTTCGTTAAAGGAGTGGACACAAGTGGTCGTTAAATCAATAATTTTATTATGATAACAGGAAATTTTTTTGCAAAAGAAACCTTTGAATATGGTAATAAAGAGTTGGATAGTAGAATTGTAATAATTTTGTAGCTTTAAAACGGGCCTTAAAAAAATATTTAAGGATTTATTTTTAAAGAATGATAAATTTACCATACCTTTATCCAATACATTTAAGACTACTATTTGGCAACATTAACGAATATTTTACGACTATTTTACCTTATGGCTGTGTTTAAAAACTCTATTAACTGCCAAATGGTTGTTATCTAGGGCAAGATGGTTTTTGGCATTTAGCTTCTTTTAACTTTGTCACACGAAATCTTCGTTTTTAGAAAATTTAATTAAAAATGCAAAACACATCCATTAATGTTTTGGTTTTTTATGGGTGTAAAGAATATAAATAAAGTATAAAAGTGTATTAATGTATCCATTCTTAGTCGCATAACGTTCTTAAAAAAACTTTGAATATTTGTATGATACGAGTACACAAATATTGTGTAATATTCCCATAAAATTATTTCACACAAAAAGTGCCGCATTTTTTTAACTTTACGGCAAAAAATACACATTTGCGTATTCTTCGTATTTTTGTTAAAAAATATTTGCATAGCAAATAAATGTGTAACAAATGAAATTCTCACTTGGATGTGTTTAATGCTGACTTAAGCATGAAGACAGACATGTAGAAGGTAGAGTAAGTACCCAGTAGTTCGTTTGTTAATGCATATCAGTACATTGTGAATGGAACAAGTGACTAGTATTTCTCGATTAAATATAAATATATTGTTTCCTGTAATTCTTATAACAATCAAATAGGGCGGCAACAAAAATTTTGCCATAGGACGGCTTATTTCACTCGACCTGTCTTCTAAGGTTCTTATTTCATTACTGAAATGGCTTATCGATGTTTTGGCAGGTGGACAAGCATTTCTCTGGCCCCACACTGATAGAAAAATGCATCTTCATATTGATGATGCCCTAACATCAGAATTGTGACATCACAATTGTGACATCAATGTTACTACAAATGGCGTCAATGATGCAAAAAGTAACATCAATCCAATGACTAACGTCTTCGTACAATTTTGTCATTTTTAACGTCTCATCTATTTTATGACTATAGTGACATCAATTCGATGTCACATTTTGTATATTATTAACCCTTCCGCTACAAGTTTTTACTGGGTTACTAAAAATATCCAATTTTTTGGATTTGTATTATAATTGGCCCTAATAACAACAATCAATACTCCCTTTTGAAAAAAATGCACCATAAATGTGGTTTTTTGGACTGTATCCATATGGATACATCTTTCGGTTATGGTAAAGAAATTTTGTTAAAAAAACTAACATAAATAACGGAATAATGCACGGAATTCTAAAAGATTTTGCAAAAATTCATTTTATTCGAGCGGAAACCATGCTGTAAAATTTCGCGAAGATCGGACCATAATTTACTTTTAGACCCATATAAGCCATAATCCCGGAAAACAGTATATAACGCATAAATTCTTAATAAATAATGCTATGAGAATAAAATTTATTACTTCACAGTTTTATAAGACTAGAAACCACACTAATAAATTTCGTGATGATCAGTCCATAATTTGCAAAAGGCCCCATATAAAAACCACTCAGCAGCATCAAACTTAAAATTATTTTATATCCGTTGTGTGTATATAATTCAACACCATAACTTGCGTTTGTATCCATATGGATACATACTATGTTTAAAAAATCTGCACAGCTTTTTTCCGGCTTAAAACAAAGAACTATTGATGCAAAAAGTTAAAACAAACCTTTTTCTTTATGTTGGATGTGTTTTTTTTTTAAACATGGTCATATATTTATTTTTCAAAAAAAATTTTATATAAAAAAACTTTTTTTAAAAATGCTATATTTTTCTCAATTTTGCAAAAATCCAAGAGTTTTTCATTAAAAATAATTCATAAGATCTTAAAAAACAATAACGTGCCGCAATCTAAGCCAATTCTTTGACCTGGAGATTGTCTGATGCCTCCACAGTTGAGTGTATCCATATGGATACAATGTAGCGAAAGGGTTAACATTACTTTCATTATTACAATGTATTATAACAAGCAAAAATTCCTATAATAAATTTTTTTAAATTACTTGGTTAAATACATCAAATTTTAAAAGTAGAATGATTACGAAAACCATATGAGGCATGGTGCTGGTGTCTTACTATTGAGAGTTTTGCTGTAAACAAAGGTCGTAATTCAACAAACGTAAAACAAACATATGTAACGGGTAAGTAAATAATAATATTCTCTCACTTTGAATTAAGTCAATTCCAATGACTTTGTCCTAATGACAAACTGTCATTAAATTTACTGCGTCATAGCACTGAGGACATGTCCGTCATTTCTGTGATGCCGATGTGTCATCCCATTGATGATATAATTTCTTTTCGACCCTGATGACACTTTGGTTAAGGTTGACATCACCATGAAGACAAGTGTCATGGGGCATGGGCATGTCATAGTACTAATGTCAAAATACATCAGCATTATGACGCCTTTTCTATCAGTGTGGGGCTTCCAATTGATGCCTATTTTGCTAATTTCACCAGACAATTTTTTATGTGTGTGCTCAATTCAATGCCATCTTCGCCCACCAATCTCAGTCTTAATGGGAGTTTGTTGATTGGTGACAAAAATATTCATTATGGTTCGGTGCGAAACGATACAGTTTCATTAATTCATTAAAACAATAGAATACATGTTCTCATCCTAGAATTACACTTACGGTCACATTTGCTTTTATAAAGGGCAATTGCACACAAGTTGTGCGTAAACAAGACTTTTTTTTGTTAATGTTGTGTATGATTACTAAGATGAATGTTCATAATTTGGAAACTTTGGCCGTTCTCCAGATATAAAGAAAAAATAAATAAAAACAACAAAAACAAGGGATTTATGGGTAAAATTAGAGGCAGTCGTGGTTCTTTCCTCCTATCTCAGTCATTTAGAGACCAATCTGGCTGATTTTCAATAACATATGTGACAGAAATATAAAACAACTTAGTACCCATCGTTTCCGGGGCCTTCGAAAAACCAATTTCAACACACATACGGACACACGGACATCATTAAATCAACAACGCTACTCATAAGGAAGCAGAATTAACATACTTATTAGGGTCTAAGATTAATAATATAAAAGATCGCAAATATTTATTTATTTAATTATTTAGAGTTACAAATATAATAACAAAATATGATTTAACTTAATCAACCAAGTTATTTATACCTTCAGCCTGTTTTATGGAAACCGACCAGATTCTCTGGCAGGAATCCAACCCGCAACTGACACTGATAGAAAAGGCGTCATAACGCTGATGTATTTTGACATCAGTACTATGACAAGTACTGATGTCATTGTTTTTAACCCCACGGCACTTTTCACAATGGTGATGTAAACCTTAACATCACTTCGCCAAAGTGTCATCAGGGCCAAAATAAAACTATGTCATCAATCGGATGACACATCGGCATCACAGAAATGACGAGCATGTCATCAATGCGATGACGCAGTAACATCGGAGAATAGACACATTAGCATAAATTTTTCATTAAGTCAAGGTCATTAGAATTGACTTAAGTCAAAGTCAGAGAATATTATTATTAACTAACCAGTTACATATGTTTGTTTCACGTTTGTTAAATTACGACCTTTGTTTACAGCAGAACTCTCAATAATAAGGCAACGGCACCATGCCCCATATGGTTTTCATAATCATTCTACTTTAAAAATTTAATGTATTTAACTAAATAATTAAAAAAAATAGAATATAGGAATTTTGCTTCTTATAATACATTGTAATTATGAAAATAATGTTAATAACATACAAAATGTGGCATCGAATTGATGTCACTATAGTAATAAAATAAATGACACGTTAAAAATTAAAAAATTGTACGAAGACGTTAGTTATTGGACTGATGTTACTTTTGGCATCATTGATGCCATTTGTAGTAACATTGATGTGACAATTCTGATGTTAGGGAATTATCAATACGAAGATGCATTTGTCTATCAGTGCACTACCAACGAGCCTACCGGGTTACCTCAAGATCTAAGAAACATTTTTAAAACAATTTGTAAAATTTAACCAACAAAAATGTGGACAACTCTTCAAAAATATAATAAACGCGTTATTGGTGTCAAGTTTTCATAATTTTGTATGAAATATTTAACGCTCTTTAATGTTGTCGTCTTTTTGCATTTTTTTATTTGATCGTAAGCAACACTTCTTTGTGTGAAATATAAGAACAACAACAAAAAACACACACAGTCTATTTTTGGACGCTTTAAAAAAGTGCAACTATAAGAAAAACAATAGCAGAAAAAACATTACAAGAAACGAAATCCCGTATTCAATTTTTTAAAACTGTTTGGTTAAATACATCAAATACAAAGGTAGAATGATGACGAAAAACATATCGAGTCGGTTGCTGCCGTTTTTGGTTACATTTCTTCTTTAGCAAAGGAAAGGATACAGTAACAGAGAGTGATAAAGAAAAACATTGTGTTGTGTGTGTATAAATAAGACTTCGTTCAAAAATTATTCCAACAAAAAAAATGTGTCTCAAAGCCAGCCGGCGGATCTGCTTACTTGTGTGCGCGTCATTGCTTGTGCAAAAACTTTTTTTTTTTTTGAAATTTAGTATATGAATTTCAGTAAACTTTTTGTTTGATTCAGTTAAATTATTTGTTTGAAAAAATCAGTGTTTTTTTTCAATAAACAAAATGCAAATAAATTGTTTGAATATGCAAATTTGTTTATAGAACCGATTTCAGACAAAAAATTGTTTGATTCTACAAATTTTTTGTTTGAATTGGAAAAATAATTTTTTCTGTGTACGACTTTTCGTGAAACTTTTTTTAAGACCGACTTTTGCGACTTTTTTAATTTTTACCATTTTTTTGTAAAGTTTCTCACAAAAACATTTAATTTGTAGTAAATTATAAATTTTCTTATTATTTAAAAAAAAATAGTCAAAACAACGTCGTCAAAATTTGAAAGCAATTCACAGATAATTGTTGCTGTGGCATAAATTTGATTACTTTTTTGCAACCTTGTCATGTATTAAATTGTCCTTAAGTGTTTTTTTAAGTGTTGCAGTGCCTATTTTACAAAATTATTTAAAGCCGCCGAGTCAATGAAAGCAGATTACATTTAGATCGCTGCAGGTCCTTTCAAGAACCGTAATATTTGGTGATACCATTCGAAAGACTGGGATCTGAAGTATAAACGGCTTAACCAAGACATGGAGTCAAGGCGGTATTTTGCAGTGTTTGTAAACAGCTATTATTGAACTTAAAAATAATCTTCAGTGACATGAAAAACACATTAATAATATTAAACGGGCTTCGGAAAATTAAAAAAGGCAACTGACTGTTTTGTTTTAATTTTTTTTTTTTTTTGTTTAGCTTTGTTTTTAGTAATAAAAAACGTTAAAATGATGTGCGACTTTTTTCTGCGACTTTAAAAATACCTAACGGTAGCCCTGATTGTGGTAATAACTTTTGCAGACTGAATACATTAATAATTCTTTCCACACATGGAAAACTGCCAGATAATAAAACGCTGGCAAAAGACTCGGAGACTCCAAACAGTAACAACAGTATCAACAAAATTTCAAAAAAAAAAAAAACACAGTAAAAATCCCCAACTCAGATACAGTCAAGTACGGGTAATAATTGCGTGAAATTACCATGCTAAATGTGTTTAATAGTAGAGACATGCGTTAGCAGCCAGGTACTGCAAAACGTTTAAGTATGAATGACAAATTAAACAGCAAACATTTTATTTTTTTGCAGATAGTTGTAAGTGTCTTAAAGATATTTTATTTATATTTTTCATCTAAAGGGATTTTTAAAACAATAACAAAAAATGTATAATTAAATAAACAAATTTTGTATCTGTTGCCTTTAAATGTGATGTGACAGAATTGAGACGCCACTCACTCATTCGGTGACAAATTCATTTCACTGAGATTTTACCTTTTCTTAATTTAACATGTACAGTGGAATCTCTCATGGTCGATTACTAAAGGAAACATTCAAATGTGTCCTCTTAATAGAACTTAATGCTTATCTTTAGAACTCTGCCGTTAAAGGAGGTGTCTGTTAAGGGAGATTACACTGTATAAGTAATTTATTTGTACATTATTATACATATTTGTTAAATGGCATTTTTTGTTGTTATTTGCTTGTGAAATCAACCAAATGTGAATGTGTTTAAAGAGTTGTTTTTTATTTTTGCCTGAAGTGTTTGCTGAAATGTAATTAGCTGTGTTACATTAATTGTGCCTGGTGCCACATGCCTCGTAAAGTGCCAATGAAGCTGTTGATTACGATGATGATGATAATGATAATGATTTCGGGACTAAGCAAATAATAGTAAATAACGCTGCCTTATTTGAATTACTATCTTGAAATTAATTAGCTGAAAACAATTTCATTTTGCTTTTTACTTTATTTTTTTAAGAGAAGTTATGAGGTTCTTAAAAGTCTTAAATAACTT
This sequence comes from Pollenia angustigena, assembly GCA_930367215.1. NCBI lineage: Eukaryota > Metazoa > Arthropoda > Insecta > Diptera > Polleniidae > Pollenia > Pollenia angustigena. Next base: position 254,478,292 of record OV884057.1, read on the forward strand.
TAAATCCTTAATGAAATTTTGTGTGAAGTGAAGTTTATTTCATGCTTAAATTTATATACTTTGAATCAATTTATGTGATGTACACTCGAGGAAAAATATTAGTAAAAAATTTAATAATTTACATTAAATTATGTCAGCGTTAAAACATCTACATATTAAATAACGTTTTACAACTTATTTGAAATTTCTAAATATGTAATACAAAAACTTTAATCTTAAAAATGCTCTAAAACTTAATTTATAAAATGGTTAAATGCATGAAATTGAATTTCACCTAACCTGAAGACAACCCGGGTGGGTGTTTCAATTTAAGGCCACAGTCCACATTCTACTAAGATTTGAAAAAGGTCACGCCTTCTTAATATTTCTATAAAGATCCACGTCTTAAATCGTGAGTTTTATAAACGTTCGTGCAGTAATAATGCACGGCTCGAGATAATTTTTTCGATTTAAACAAATGATCACAGCCCCAGGTAGCGACTAACACACGGCTAAAACACATCCGATTATTTTCCATGAATATCGTTCAACTTCTAGTCGTAATTGTTAAAAAATTTCTACGACCCAACTCTCCTGTTATGTATATAATCTATATATATTAAATTGTAACGTTACTCGCTGATTCATCATTGCACAGCCTAAACTCCTGAAGCTAAAAATTTGGACCAGAGTTTGGTCACTCCCAAAATCGATCCACTAAGACGGGATTTTAGGAAATTCAAATGCCTAGGGGGTAAAAAAGAGTAAAAACAGGAAAATTCGGTAACCTTATATCTGCAAAACTAAAAACTAAAAAGATATACAAAAAAAAAAATGTAATACTTATCGCTGTTCTTTAAAAAAATAAGCTGACAGATGTGTGGTATTTTTTTGAAATTAGACCCTTTTAGGGAGTAAACGGGAAAAACCTTAATTTTGGTACTTTTTTGACACCCCATCTATCTTTTGAACCAATAAACATAGAAACAATGCTAATACCACATTCGAAACTTATCAAAAATATACGAATATGAATTTGGTAGTTTTCGAAATTCGAACATTTTTTTTACAAAACATTTTTCTCCATTCATTGACATATTCGTACAGAATGGGCTGCCACTACAATACTGACATTTTTGAGTCTTTTAAGGGGAGAAACATAGTACCCAAAGAGGAAATACGGGAAATTTTTGGTTCTACAACTTGAATTTTTTTAATAATCGATAATATTGGACCTTAAAACATAAGATTAAACATGCAATGTCCTGAGGGGATAAGAATCTTTTGCGGAACTGTTTGGTACTTTGTTGTTCTTGAACTGGTACTTTTTGAATTTCCGTAAGTATTGGAACTAGAAACATAAAATTCAAGATACCATGTCCTTGGTGGATGAGAAACTGTAAAAGTGAACTTTTTGGTATTTTTTTACTCTTTGACTGGTACTTTTTGAATTTCCGTTGGTATTGGACCTAGAAAGATAAAATTCAACATGCATGGTCCTGAGTGGATGAGAAAATAAACTTTGGCATATGTCCACGAAGAAAAAAGGTTTAATGTTAGTAATCTATATCTGCTTAAATTAATAGATATTAGTGAATATGATAGCAATAAACCATTATAGACCGATTTTACCGTTTACTGGTATAAAATTGACTAACTTCTTTTTTAGCTGCCACGATTTTTATGGCAATATCAATATTTGAAAAATATTTTTAAATGAATTGTCAGGCGATGTATACGAGTTTCTGGTATTTTCGGGAATTTCTCTTAGATAGATCCAGAGAAAACACATTTTTCTATATGTTCACTTTCAACGGAACTATTTAAGACGAGCATTTTTTTAATATATTATGGTTTATTTAACCATATTATTGTCTTCTTTAACCATGTTATGGGTTAATTAGTCCTCCATTAAGAAACCACAACCATATTATGGCTGTGTTCAAACAAGTTATGGTAAATAATAACTATAATATTTTTGCTACTTATTATAGTATAGTTGTTTTTTAACCATAACGTCGTTGATCTTGAAAAAGAGGAAAATGTTATTGTTAATTAAACAACATTTAAACCATTAAGCAACAACAAATTATTGTTATTTTAAACATAACTACCGAATTACTACCGAATAATTTAGGAAACAAGTGGGGATATGGGAATCAATTATGGCATTTATTGCAAAAATCAAAATATAATTCCTTGGCGTGAGGCAAGAAGGACTAAAGCAGTGAAGGGCACTTTTGCAAATCCAGTCCAGGGAGTAGTCCATTTGTTCAAAATGGATAACGTAGTCCAATATTATCAGCAGGGAAACTGTAGTTTTTCGTAATGGTAAATTGAAAAAAAAATATTTTTTGTTGTATTTCAAAGACTATTTTCCTAAATATCACTCACCGTATAGTTGTTGATACCAAATGAAAGAGAAAAATTGAATTAAAGCCAAAGAAAAATTCAAAATGCGTTTTCGTTTTCTTAAAACCTTTTTATTCTTTTCCCCAGAACTAGTTGTTGTTTTCTGATTTTTCTTATTTTAGCAGCAATAACTGAGTTTTTGTAATCCATCTCATTATCAATAAGTTATTTAAAATGAATATGATTTTATGAAAATGTAGTTAAAAACGATCAAATTTATGTCCATGACTTGACTCGCATATATTTTCTTGTTAGGGAATAGTCATTTTGCGGCCTGAAAGTTTACTGCAAATATTTACTTATTTGAGATCGCTGATTTCAAATAAAATTTCCACTATTCTCTATAAGCTAGACTTTTCGAGACATACCGTTATTTCCAAAATTAAGGCACTTCCGCTACATATATTGGAATAACTTGAAAACGGTTTACCAATATTCAGTTAAAAAATCCAAAATTCGACAACGATATTATCCTCAAGCCGTGCTTACATTGGTTTTTAATTTTTCCATAAGTTTTAGAGATATCGTTGAAGTTTTTAAAAAAGAACAATTTTTAAAAAAAATATAAAATTTTTGTTTTTAAAAATTTATAAAAAATAAAAATGCGGCAAAAATCACAGTTTTGGTTTAAAAACATAAAGTTATTATTATAAAGTTATTTCGAATCAAATGAGCTGTATTTCATTGTAATCGGTGCACAACTTTCGATTTTATTCACAATATACTGAATAAACTAAATTGATAAAAATCGGGATTTCCATGCAAAAATAAATTTTTTTATATGTATGTGTGTGTTTCCTGCTGTTCTATTTATGGGCATTTTTTCCTTAAATTAAAAATTAGGTAGCTTCACTTAATTGTAAATAAAAGCGATGATCTTTGTCTCATTTTGTTCATAAGACTTTAACCTTTTGGATTTATCTTGATTTTTTAAAGTACTAAAATGTAAGCATATGCGTTTTTGTAGAAAATGGAATCCTCTGGGTTTCTATACTTTGGGTGACTGCAAACTTGAATTAGTTAATGAGATTTTGGATCTTGGTGTTTTACTTGATCCAAAATTAGATTTTATAAAACCCATTACATCAATGATGAATATAGCCCATGGTGTACTTGTCTTTATAAAGCGTGGGGCTTAGGAGTTCACTGATCCTATGATTACAAAACCGTTATAAACATCTTTGGTAAGACCTATCATCGAATATGGCTCTATTTTGTGGGATCCTGATAATGATGTTCACATAAACCGAATTGAATCTGTCCAAAAACAATTTTTATTGTTCTACTTAGGAAACTCAACTTGAAATCCTTCTGAACTACTTTCATCTTACTCTGTAAGACTTGCACGTGTTAAATAACCATCACTAAAAGGCCGAAGAAAAATGCCTAACATTGCGTTTTTAGTTAATTTGCTTAATGGTAACGTTAGTTCTGAATTCCTGCTTAATAACGTTAAACTCAACGTTCCTCAGCGATCAACTCGCAATTACATACCATTATGTCTTCAGTCCTTTCATACAAACTATGCAAATTTTGATCCTTTTCGGAGAATCCAAAGACTTGTATTTATACACAAAGATTTCTAATTACTAGCGGTTTTCACCCTTAATATTAAAGTCCCTTGTAGCCCTTGTGAATCTTATTAATTGAGTTAAATTTACAACACTGCAACAACAAAATGTATTAGACTAATTTACTAAGCTGCGGTTGAAAAATCCAACAAAAAGGTGTAGTAAACACGTTTGTTAAATAACCCAGGATAAAATAGTTGAAGAAACTATATCTAGCTCTTTCCCTCACTCAGCAATTTAATTTAATTATACACGCTTTGTAGTATAAAATCGTATTAAGTAAAGCAGAGTTGTACAGTTAATCCAAAGATTAAAACCCGCTACTTTTTTCCTTAATATCGATCGTCACATAATTAGAATATTAGGCCGTAAACGATAAAAAAAATTAAATTCGACTTAAATTCGGACTTGTTGTGATGTAATTAACAAAAATAAATAAAATAATTAATCAAAAAATCTTGGATTTAAGCTGACAATGTAATAGGAATTACATTGTTGTTTTATATTTACTTAAATTAGCTCTAGAATTAATTTAATATCTGATTTTGGTTTTTTTTTTCGTTAGCTTAAATGCAAAAAGACGTAACTAACAAAAAAATGTATTTTATAGGAGAAGCAAAAAACTTTTTAAAATTAAAACCATAAACATGCCAGAAAAGCATGCATTGATAAGTCGTCCATGGAAGTCTTCACACAATATTCGAAGAAACCCTTTCATTAAATTGGTTAAACAAAAAAAATTTGTTATAACGTCGTCATCAAATTAACTAACTTGTAGTTACGTCTCTTTGTTTTTCACAATAATCAATCAATCGAAAACTCGATTTTTAATTTTCTGCTATTTTCCTTTTTGCATTTCAGTTAACGATATAATAAATTGTAAAAAGTTCCTCCCCCCAAACGGAATTTATTTCAGCTCTTCGTAATTTCAACTTCCTTAGAAAAATCATCCTAAAAATTACGTTTATTGTTTAAGAATAATTTTTTAAAACTTAAATTTTTACCAACATTTTACCCTTGAGTGTAATTCACAGTCGTTTTCTAAAATAAAGTGTATGATACTTATAAAAGCAATTTCAATTGTACACACAACGGAAAAAAACTAAAACGAAATCCAGCAAAATACACTTAATTCGTAAAAAACGAGAGAAGTAAGAACATACACAATTTAATTGAATTGCTGTTCAATACGATTTTTTTTTACATCCACATTGGCATCCATCTCCTTCCGTTGATGACGATGATGGCTAAAGAAGGAACGCATTAACAACAGCATCATCAGCACAAGAACTGACTGGATAAATCGCAGGCTCTTGAGGGAAAATAACTAAAGCGTCAGTGATGAGTTCAGTTAAAGAATTGTGCGTTGAATTGTTTTTTTCTTTGTTTTTGTTTCTTATTTGTTGTAAGTAGTTTTTGTTTAAGGGGTTCTGGATGTAATTTTTCGGTTGTTTTTTGTTTCTTTTTTGGTATTTTTTCTGAACAATGCACCACAGTACTAATTGATTGTGTACTAATTTATGTGCTGCACGTTCTTAATGCAACTTAAATTGTATCTGAGGTTGTGCTAAAATGCAGATAAACAACACAACGCCACACTTGAACCAAAAAAAAAAAAAAAAAATGCTCATGATGCAAATAATTTCGGTTGATGGAAAAGAATTGTTTAAAAAAACCACAACAACAACAAAAAATATTTAAAATTAAATTCGGTTTGAGGGTGAAATGCGGAAAAGAAGTTTTTGCTGTTTCTTCTGCTCAAGGAATTTGGACCCAATTTTTAGCAAAAACATGACACAACAACTCAACTTTGAACTTTAAGAATATTATATCCCCTACAATTTCATGACGAAATTAAATAAAACTTTAAAATTTAATTAAAATCAACTTAACGCACCTTTTTCATCCTCCATAGGATCTGGGTTGACTTTGTCTCTTTAGCATCTCTTTTACGTGTCATTAAAAGTCATTACAATAAGTTTATTTCGTTTCCTTTGCTCGGCAGAGACTACAAAAAAATGTATTTATTATTAAAATTACTATATCCTCTGGTACCTTTTTCTTAGTCTTTGTTTAACTTTTTCATTGTGGGTTTCTTTTTTTGTTTCCTTCTTTGGTCTTTGCGTTTTTGTATAAAATAAAATATAATAAAAATATACCATAAAAATTAAAAAACAAAAAAAATAGATGTTTACAAAGCTTGTACTTTTGTAAACGGAAAAAATTTAACAACAATGAATGTGAAGAATTTTTCGTCAATAACATGAGCAAAAGATAAAATTATAAAAAAAAATTGAAAAAGGACTTACCGTTCGAAAGGCAAGTTAAAAAAAATTGAAATAAAACATGAAAAAAGGAAAGAAATCTATAAAAGAAAAATGCCGGCAGCTAAAGGAAGTAGAAGCTAAACGAAAAAAAGTAAAATATTAATACACAATCTTAACTTATAATGGCATGTGATAAAAAGCTAAGAAGTTATTTCCTCAGTATCGGTATTTGTTGGACGTTGTAGGTGGTGGACAAATAAATACAGAGACATACACGTACAAGCAGGCAGACAAATGGATGGACAAGGCAGATACAAGTTGTAAAGTTAATGCCACAAGGATTAAAACCCAGTAAACGATTGCTAGAGGACAAGAACTTAAGCATAATGTCGTCACATTGAAAAGACAAAGGATTCTTTATTAAAGCATCAAATTAGACTAAATTGGTCATGGAAGGGAACAAGCAGAGTGTATCTATATAACATCTTACAGCAGAAAAAAGGTGCGCCGTATACCCCCAAATATAAAGTATTTTTGCAAGGCGGCTTTCAAAAAACAATGTTTTCTTGCAAACGTAGGGGTCGCCTTTCTTAATTTGTTTTTATATCTTTGGCATTTACGGTCGGATCTTAAAGTTTTTGTGTTGAGATAATTTTTGCCACAGTTTTATAAGCCTAGGGATGACACTATAAAATTTCGTGAAGAGCGGTCCATAATTTACCATAGGCCTTAACCGTAACGAATATCGATTTTAAAACTGTGAAATATCAATTTACGTTCTCATGAATAAAACTTGACCGGGAAGTTAGAAACCCAAATCGTGCATAACACAGAAAAAAAAATATCTTCAGAAAATTTTTAACAACACAGTTTGTTGAAAATAAAATTTTAGGTCAACAAACTATTCATTTGATGCAATGAAAAAGTTTATCAAAATTACACTTTGCCAAAAAACACTCAATAAAACATATTTAATAATGAAATAATGAAATATTTCTTATATTCAATAGAAAAAATATTTGAATCAAAGTAAAGACAGTATTATTACAACTTTTGTGCATTTTTTTAGCTCATAATTCTCATTCGCTTTACAGTTTTAGTTGAATAATATCTTTAGCTTTTTCAAAGTCTTTGGAAAAAGTTTTCCTGATGATCTGTCCTAAGCAACCAGCGAAATGTGATTAGGAACTTCGATTAGCTTCTTCCCCCAAAATAAGTTTTTAGTGTATATAAATAAAATTTTTATTCTATGGACAGGAATGCAGTTTCATAAGAGAATTGAAATAACATTTTTCTAGCAAATGTTTCATAATATGAATGAGGACTTAACAAACTCAAATGTTTCGCAGCAAATGTTTGATAATAGGATATAGGAATTATTAATTTTCGCCAACACATACATATAAGTTTTGAGCACCCGGTACTCTTGGGCAACCGACGATCAACAGTCCATACACAGAAAATTCATATTTGAATACGAAAATCGCAAGTTTGATTAAAAAAAGGTTTTAGAATTTTAGAATTGGCCATTTTTGCGGTAATAATAAAAAAGTTTGTAGGAAATGTTTACGTGATTTGTTAAAATAAATTGTTGGAAATTTTGAATAAATCAAACAAAATGCTTATCGAAACTTTATTTATTTTTTAATTATGATGCGCTTAATTCCCAATTTTAATTCTTTGATAAATACACTTAAATTTATAGTGGGGGAGATAAGAAAAGCGAATGAGAATAACAAACAATCAAGTCTTATTTGCAACGATATCAAAGCTATTAAAAAATGGACAAGAGTTGTAAAGACAGTATCTTTACTTTGATTTAAATATTTTTTCTATTGAATATAACGAAATATTTTATTATTTTATTATTAAATACGTTTAATAACATGCAATTTTGCAAAGTGTAATTTTGATTAATTTTTTCATTAAATCAAATAAAAAGTTTGTTGACGTAAAATTTTATTTTTAACAAACTGTGTTGTTAAAAATTTGCTCAACATATTTTTTCTCTGTGTATGAAAAGCAAGGGTTATACGAAATTTGTCAAAAAGAAAATTCGTACCAAAACTAACAATTTTTTTGTTTGTTTTTACATCATAAAAATTACCCTATATTTTAATCTGGGCGATATGCTACCTGTGTACCACATTTTTCGAGAAGAGAAAAGCTACCAAAGATAAAAGTGTACCAAGAGCACCATCTTTTCTTCATTTTAGGCCCACAATAAGTATACTGCTTGTTAATATTGGCTTAAATCTGTATGTATGTATATCAAATTTGTCATAAAAAGAAAGAGAAACCAATTTGATGCCGTTTTGACCCCTTAAAAAGTACCAATTTTATCCCTTTAAAAGAACTCTATTATATTTTACTCCTGACCATACGTAATCTGCATACTAATTTTATCAAAACGAGAAAATGTTCCCACACGCAAAGAAAAAACATGGTTGTGGTAAACATATTCTAAGAGCAACATATTATGATAAGATTCATGATTGTAGTCACCATATTAAGATTATTATTGAATCTTATTATGACTAAATATATTCATAATATTACAACATAATATTTTTCCCTTAATTATATTATTATTCTGTAAATCATACTAAGTTAAGAAGTAATCAAATTATTATCATGCTTATCATAATAATTTAAGAATCAATCATATTATTGTCATGTTAATGATAATAAGCTAAGAAGTAATCATATTATCATCATGTTAATCATAATAAATTTAGAAGCAATCACATTATGATACAGCCCCTTTCATAACTGTCATAAAAATACAAAATAAATTAAAATTTGTTTGCATCGATTTTTTATTTTGTGGCTTTTTACAATTTTTCTAAATGTAAATCAAATAGCGGAGTTCAATATAAGGCTTGCAAAAGAGCAAATGCAAGATCTGTGGTTTTCATGGGCAACCGCGTATGTCCATTTTGCCGATTTTGAGATGTTGATGCTATATTGCCGCTCTTTAAATGTTTCATACAATTTTTGAAAAAAGATGGATCAATTCCGATTTTTTTCGTAATGACAAAGTTTAAAAAGTGCAACACCCAGCCCATTTGATCTTGAATGGTTTTCGGCTTTCCTGAAACATTTTTTTAAGACATACGCCGTTACCCATGAAAACCACAGAAATATCGTAACACTTTTATAAAATATGACGAAATCTCTGTGTGTTTTGTTGATTGATTTTACAAAAAAAAAAACTACGATATTTTGCATTTGCACTTTTACATCACTAATACCGAATGAACTCCGCTAATATTTTAATTTTTTAATTTATTTAAACTTAATCTTTACATTGTTTAACCGCTCGCATATAAAATAAACGACACAGCTGATCCAAAATTATTTTACAAATGACGCTAACATAATATTATTAGAGTAAAAATAGTTTGATTGCATCTTAAACATAATATGATAAATGTATAGGAAGTTATCATGTTATGGCTATTAAATATCATGATATGGTTGTGAGTAATATAATATGTTTTTAAAGTTATCATAATTTAGTTGTTAGAAAAATAATTATTTTTCGGTCAACAATACTCAAATTTATAATTGCGATAAACATTGATATGTTTACAGTAACTATAATATTGTTGATATTAAATAAAAATAACAATTTTTTGTGTACGACAACAATATATTGTTACATTAAACATAGTGTTGTTGTCGTAGCAATGCCCAACCATATTTTTTCTCTGCGTGCAAGGACCATTTTTCCCCGTTTTACCTCTTAAAAAGTACATATACATAATTTGAATCTGGGCCATGTGCATTCCGGCTACTAAATTTCATCCAAATCCATTTAGAGTTTTTGGCGTGATTGACAAACTAAAAAAACATACAAACTTTGCTGCTCGGGATTTTCCAAATAGAAATAAAAAATTAAGTACTGGAGAATTTTTTTAATATCTTGACCGCAGCACTATATTGTTTTTGTTTAATAAAAATATTTTGTGAATTTCAGCTAAATCGTACCACAAACTAAAAAAATTTAAATATCACGACAATAGCCGCCACCTGGAGAAACCTGGCTCCGGACTAAACAAATTTATTGTCCAAGTTTGGTGTCAATCGGTCCAGCGGTTCTTGAGTTTTAGGAGCACATACACGGCACAAACGTTTATATATATATATATAGATAGCTTATATTAGCCGGATGAATAAATTGAAGTGCGCTACGAAAAAAAGTACTGAAGATCCTTGATATAATAAGTTTGGAGTTACAAAATCCCAAGCTTGTATCTACATAATTTAAAACTTTTTTTCGATATATCGAACGAAAACTTAATTAGCCGAATAAGACCCAGTTAATGCGAGAAGAACATCTTTTGATGTAATTCAAAATTATTTGGAGTTTACCAAAAAAAAATATTCAAGTTTTAAATAGAAATTAGGAAGAAAAACGGTCACTGTCACAATTTTGTCATACGTCATTCGTCGACGTAAGAAATAAAAGTAGACGTATCGCAAAGTTCGTTACGCACGACGTACTTCTGCCGACGCACTGATTGCGCGTATTTTAATATACAAAAAAAAATTTATTTCTGAAGAAAAATGTTCATATATAGCTAATCCGAATTATGTTATGTCTTTTTGGGATCGAAATGCATGTTCGATATCGATGAACAGGCAGATAAATTATTTTGTATCACTCGCAGTAAAATTGTTTTCCTTTTCGTAATCCAAAGTTTTAAATTTATGATACTAATGACCGTTTTCTCATTACGCGATTATCTTTTTCCCAACGAAAAACTGCAAAATAAAGAAATTCATCTGAGGAGATCGAGTGGTTGCGATCGAAACATGTCATGGTAACCTGCCGGTCAGGGTTCGAGCCCGAGCCACGTCAAGAATGAAAGATTATCAATAACAATTTTAATTGATTTTCATGTTGTAAAATTCCTTTCTTCATAAAAATAATTTAATGAAAATTAAATTTCATGAACTTCAGCCTAATTAAAAATATTAAAAATTTGGATTAAAAACCATAAATAGTTCAACAAAATAACCACAATACTAATTATTGTTAAAGCTAAGGCACGAGCTCTATGTGTACATTTGTCCTTCAAGTTGTGCTGAAAAAGGTCAACAGAAAAGAGAAGGACAAAATGAAGAAACAAAAAATGTACTTGGACTTCAAGAAAAATTCTTGACAAAAGTACGAAAAAACAGAAGTAAGGAAAAAACAAGTAAAATCAATTAAAATTGATAATCATTCAGGAAAGCAAATTTCGATCTACCAAATGTTTAAATACAATTTGGTTTAAGGATTGATGTTTGACTGTTGACGTCAGCAGTCGTCGATGGCTGCGAGTGTAAGACGGCAAATCCATCTGAGGAGATCGAGTGGTTGCGATCGAAACATGTCATGGTAACCTGCCGGTCAGGGTTCGAGCCCGAGCCACGTCAAGAATGAAAGATTATCAATAACAATTTTAATTGATTTTCATGTTGTAAAATTCCTTTCTTCATAAAAATAATTTAATGAAAATTAAATTTCATGAACTTCAGCCTAATTAAAAATATTAAAAATTTGGATTAAAAACCATAAATAGTTCAACAAAATAACCACAATACTAATTAAAGAAATTTGGTTTTCTTAATGTCTCATTTGCTTCTATTCTGTCGGAAAGCCAACCAAAACTCATCTGCCAATTAAATATTTTCCTTTTATTTGCCGTACAAATAAATCAGCTGACTCCAAACTTTTACATGCATTTTGAGAAGTGTTGCCAACTGAAAACAATATTCTTTGTCGGCATATTGAGAAGCCCAAATTCGATCTAATAAATTGATGTTGACCTTAAGTAACAGACAGTTTGTCGATAAATTGAGAAAATGGCCATACAACTTTTAAAATTTTGGTTTAGTTTTAAAAATACATTTTAGGACCCAAAATTTATTTATTTTTGGCCAAAAATTTATAAATTGTTTAAGGTGTTTTTATAAGGTATGGTATTTTTATTTAATAGTTTATTCGGGATTTACTTACCTTTTAATTAATCGCTGGGTTATTTATCTGATAAAAAAAAAGGAAAAGTCTTAAGATTTCAAGTTTTTCGTTTTTTTTTTTTTTTTTTTGTTTCGCCAAAGTTATTGTAGTGGCAGAAATGGAAGTATTAGTATGTACTTCTCTTTATTATTATTCTTTTATTTTAGATTGTTATGTTGTTGTAGCGATTGTTGTTAGAGAGGAGCTGCTTATGTCAGGTAATCCATTGTTAATCCTTGTTAGCATTATTTTTACTCCTTATTCTTTTTACTCACGTACTTGTTCACGTTTTATCAACGAAATTGTTTTGTTGTAATACTATTTTCTTTGTTGTTGTTGCAGATTTATGTACGTAAGTAGTTATTATTGTTTCCGATACGAATGGATTTTATAGGAATTTTTACTTTATTTCGTATCGTTAGAGGAGCTTAGAACATTTCAGATGACTTAAGGCGTTACAATGTTGAAGTACTTTTCAAACATTATCGAAGTCTGCTTAAGAACTCTTAATACTGCTCTAATGTTTTTTTATTTGTTGTAGGTAGTTGCTGTTTATTTTCATAAAATTCTTTTTTATCTAGTTGTATATTTTCTTAAGAAAAACTTTTAAATGCTTTGAAAGGGTTTTAGAAAGAATAATTAGTTTTGTGTTTATTTTTTAGTGACCCATATTTATGGCTTAACATATTTCTAATATTTATTAACTTTCTGATAAATATTTGTTTAGTGTAAATATTTAGTTAGAAAAACATTCTTCAGGCATTCTTTTTTAATCTCACTTTAAAATATTTTCACCACACGTTAAAAAAAAAACTCCAAAAACCCAAAACAACCGACTCGATTCAATTTGTTTTTTAATTTTCAATATTTGTTTAACGTATTTATCTTTCAAATTCATAGATACGTATCAAAAGGTAAATCAATTAATTTTTAATATCTTTTAGAATTTTAATTTATTTTTCAAACCCCTCAGGATTGCGGTAGATAAGCCCTTTTGGGAACTTGGCTCACATATCTACATTCATGTAGTCATAATAGAAAAAAAAACTAACACTTTATCTTTTATTATTAATTTTTATCACCTTGAAGGAAATCACACGCTCACGTATTTTACCGTTTTTTTTTCTTTAAAAAAAATCTTTATGAAAAATTCTTTTCCATGTTTTTCCTTTAAAAGAATCCGAATTTTCCTCTCACATCACTCGTACAACATTTAAGTTGAAATGTTCGCGACAAACTAAATTTCTGTTTGGTACAATTCTTGTATGAAACCAATTGGAAAAAATGCCGGGAAATATTTGGTTGCGTTTGATATGGTTGGATGTTTAAGTATGAGTTGGATTGTGTAATATTTGTTTATGTTTTGGCTTATTGTCTTGTTTTTACTATTCGCATTTCTTGTTTGTTTTGATTTGAGTTTTGCTTTATTTGTCTGGTTCTAAATAAAAAGATTTTGATGACGGATGTTCGTGTGGTGGTAAAAATGCGACCGTTTGCTTTTTCAAAGGCCGAGTTACAGGAACTACTGTAGCTAGAAGAAATTATGTGAGTGAGGCATTCAATTAAAATTTGATTATTTTATTTACTTTTTTTATTTTGTTAACTTTTCTAAATTATATGGACGCTTGGTTTGAAAATTAAATACACACCAAGGGTTGAAAGGGTTTAAATATATGTTCATATGTATTTGTTGGTTTTTAATAAAAATTTGGCATTTCGTTTGTAATTTCTACAATATTTTTCTTAGATTCGTATGTATGAATGTTTATTCTGGATCCTTATGAGTTGCGGAGTAGATATAACAATGTTCTTATATCCTTCTCAAATATTTGTGATTTTTGTGGGTAACCGCGTATGTCCATTTTTTCGATTTTAAGATGCTGATGCCATATTGCTTAATTTGAAACGTTCTTTAGATCGTTCTTAAAAGTTCTGAAAAAAGATGGACCAATTCAGATTTTTTAACGTAATAACAAAGTTAAAAAAGTTCAATACCTAGCTCATAGTTTATCGGCTTTTCTGAAAAATTTGATTTTAAGACAACGACATACCCATAAAAGCCACCCGCAAAAAATTGATATTAAAATTCAACCAGATCGGTTTAAAAATGTCTGAGATACAGTCGAACTTACATTACTCGACCTTCTCTAACTCAAACTAATTCGATTGGCAGTAGTCCAAAAAATTAAAAAATCAACAATATACAATCCTGCTACCAGCGTTGCCAGAATTAAGATTTTATCTTATTTTTGAAGTTTTTTTGAACAAAATAAGATTTGAAGATTTTTTTTCTCAAATTAAGATTTTTTATTTTTAGAAATTAAGATTTTTTTTTAACTTAAAGCTTATAAAACATACATAACTTTATTTACAGTTTTTTAAACAGTAAATTTTTAAAACAATGAGGTTTTATATCAGTTTGTTATCTAATGGTTTTGCAGCTTTTGTACAAAACTTCATCATTCTTTCTGGGGATACAAATCATTAAAACAGCATCATAGATTCGCGGTTGTTCATTTTGGGAATATTGATGAAAAAAAATTATTTTTTAACAAAAAAATGTTATTTTTATAAAGATTTATTTATTAAAGAACAAAAAAGTTCATGTATTTAGTACCACAAGGTAAACGTCTTGGTCTGGCCATATCAAATTTGTGTTTTCCTTGCAATATTTTTCAAATATAACAAAAAAATAGGGTCGTGAGTTCTATAAGGGCGATTCTATTCTGACGGGTGCAACATTTAGACGCTTTAAACGTCTTTTACTAATAGAAAGAAACACATTTGCAATTAAGTTATTTCTAGAAGGGGTAACATTTGTTTATATACTATTGTTATCTATTTACAAAAATTTATATGAAACGATCAAATAGCCACGATAGAGCTTTAAAGTGCTTGACGGGTGCAACCAAATTGGCCCACTTTCATAAGATCATACCACAAAAACACAAAACTCTGTTAATTTTTAAACTTTTATTGTATTATTCTTTTTTATTGTGAAAGATGAGATATCAGACGATGATTATCAAATCAAACATCTTAGAAAAATATAATCCAATAATAAGAAATTTTCTCTCTAAGCCATGACGGGTGCAACATTCAATGAATTTTCTGTTCAAGCCAAATCTATGAATCTTAATGATTCGAAGTGAACAACAAATTTATATTTAAGCTTACGTCTAAAAAAATTATATTATTATTAAATATAGATATTTTACTTTAAATTGGCATCAAATAGTGTGATTTGAAAATTGATGTTAAAAGTTGTCTAGAATAGAATCGCCCATAAATGATACGTGTTGAATCGAATTAAACTAATTTGGATTCGATTGGAGCAAACTAGTGGGGTGATATTCTCTCTTTATGTAAAAGACTATGAAATTACCATCTTGGCCAGACCAAATTCTTGTTTTCTTGCAATATTTTTCAAATAGGACAAATATCAAAAAAACAGAAACGTGAATCAAGTTTGAATCAAATGTGTGGTAGATGCGAAAAAGCAATGTGCAAAATTCAAGACTACACATTCGATGACTTACATGTAAAATAAAATAATAAATTCGTATAATCTTGCATAATAAGCATACACACAGAAAAAATACCAATGTTAAAATAACATGGCGAAATGTTAATTGAGAATCATGGTAAATTTCTGCAAAAGTATGCCCTTTATTTAAATTTATCATTATTTCATATTAATTTTAAATGAAAAATATTAAGATAACCTTAAATCACGTTTATTTAATATTATTCGCTGTTAAAATAACATTGTTCAATATTGAATCCATAAAAACCTGATTTATATTAAAATCAAAAGTTTATATAGTTAAATTAACATACATACACACTTAAGGATGTACACTTTTTATTTTCATGTTTAAAATATGTTATAAAAAGAAGACAATTCCCGTATTCTTTTAATTAAAATTATTTACTTAAATTGTACATCAAGTTTTCAAAGTAGAATGATGACGAAAACCATATCGGGCCATACAAAATAAATGAAACATTTGTTACAGGGGTAAGTGTTTTGAATAATTCTTAAATAAATGCGCATGTTGTCCTTACACTGTTATATCATACTCCAACCAATTTGATTCTACAAATTCACGTTGTTTCAACTTGAAATAACATTCAATCAACGTGATTCGGATTGTTATTTCAATATAAATGACATTTTGCTTTAACTTTACTGCAATGTTAAATTTACATGAATTAAAGTTATTTTAAAAGAAAAAAATGTTGTTCGCAAGTTATTGTAAAATCATGTTCAATCAACATGAAACAACAATGAAGCAAAATCACTACAGAAAAATGTAAAATCAACCTTGTTTTGAACGAATTTACATTGATTTTTTTCTGTGTGTACGTTCAATAAAAAATATATTTATTAATTTTGTATTTAATTGGGGTTTTAGCTGTTTTAATAGTGGTCTGCCCAGACCAAGAGAAGAACTAAGTGGTAAAAAGTTACCGAGAATCCTAGGGTTAAAGGCCGTTACACACTATCCCACAAAGTATTACGTATTTTATGAAAACGCAACCCTGTAATGATAAGTTGTTATTGTTTTTTGAAAATTTATAAACAATAATTAGATCAGGGAAGCATTTTCATAAAATACGAAAGACTTTGTAGGATAGTGTGTAACGGCCTTAAGAAGCTTTTGGTTTGAAAATTTCACATTACATGATTATGATAATTTTAAAACATTGTTTAAAAAAAAATACCATTAGGAATATTTTTTGAAAAATCCAAGTTTTTTCAATGAGCTTTTTTTAAATGCAATTTTCTCAAAATGCCTTCGATATAACAACGGTATCAAAAAATATAATATTAAATTGAGAACCCTTAAGATCTCAAATGATGTATGAGCTTCATAGCTCTTAAACTAAAATTTGTTTGCCCAAAATGAATACATCTCTAATATTAGCATTTAATTACTTGCGATGAATATGGGATATACTTCGAAGGAACAATGTCCCGGAAAAACTTATAGGCATTATGCAAAGCATGTACGAAGATGCGCCTAACTATGTATACAACAAGGGTAAATCCTCCGAAGTGCTTAAGATAAAGCAGGGCGTTCGGCAGGGATGCGTTCTTTCACCACTATTATTTTTACTAGTTCTTGATGAAGTTATGAAAGCAACCAATAATCAGGCACCCCATGGGATCCAATGGACACCATTTTCAAAATAAAATGACCTGGCATATGCAGATGATCTCTGTCTATTGGCCCACAATTTCGAAAGCATAGAAAGTTAACTAACTGCACTAAGATCAAATGCCCTAAAAGTTGGTTTAAAAATCAATATAAAAAAGACCAAGCTTATGCATACAGCTACTACAAACACAAACAACCTATACATAAATGGAACAGCTATCGAAAACGTAGTTTCCTTCTGTTATCTCGGATGCATTGTTTCGAAAGATTACGGTGCTAGCGATGATGTTGACAATAGAATTAATAAATCCCGAAATGCTATGTCGAAATTGCAAAGTATATGGCAGTCAAACGAACTATCTCAACGCACAAAGATTAAGATATATAATGCGTGTGTCAAATTGGTTCTTTTGTATGGTTGCGAAACGTGGGGCCTTACAAAATCCAGGTTAAGAAAACTGCAAACATTTGAAAATCGATGTATTCGCAGAATAATACGATGTTTTTGGCCGAATACTATTAGTAATGCCTAATTATTAAGCCAAACCAACCAAAAATCGATCACCTATGAAATAAAAAAGCGGAAATATGTGTGGATTGGTCATATACTAAGGTCAAACAACACCATTGCCAAAATAGCTCTACAGTACAACCCCAAGGTCAAAGGAGGGTAGGCAGACCTAAAACTGCATGGCGCAAAACCGTTGAAAGAGAGTTACAACCGATTGGCTATTCATGGGCAGATGCGATACGAACAGCACCAAACAGAACGAGTTGGAGACTATTAACTGAGGCCGTTTGCTCACAAGCTGGAGATTAGCGGATATATATGTATATACTTGCGATGATGCTTCTTAATTTAGATGGACTTTTTTACGTTCTTATTTATTAGAAATTAAATGCATTTAAAATGTATTCTTATGGAAAATATAACTAAAAACACAATTTTAAACCTATAAGCTTATTTTGTATAAGTACCGCATTTACGTTTTTCAATTTAAATAATTTCCATAATAAGTAGTTTCTTTAAAAAAAATTAATTATTTTTGCTTTTTTGGATTTGTTATAAAAAATTCCAAGATTTTTCTCTTCAAAGTAAGATTTTTTTTCGCCAAATGAAGATTTTCCTTCCAAATCTTCTGGCAACGCTGCCTGCTACCTTATCTCGAACTTTAAAAGCTCGACGTGTCAAAGTTTTTATACAAACTAGTTTTTTATGTAAACAAACCTATTTTTTTTTACTAGCAATATTTTGACAACCCGACCACAGAAGCAGTGTTGTTGTAGAGTTGACCTCACCTTCTAGTCAATTGGGCAGGATTAGAGAAGTGGACGTGCCTCCTCCCGAACGGACAAATACATTGTAGATTTCTGTTTATATGGAGAACGGCTAGAGCCAAAGCTTCCAAATACGATACTATCATCTTGGTTATAAACAGAACATCCGACAAAATGTGGCATTGGGAAGTATGCGTGGCACAAAATGAATTAATTTATATCTAAAGAACGGTATTTATATAATGTTGCGGCAGCCGATATTAGAACAATAATGAAACGCAACTTTATTGTATTTTGAAATAAAGTCCGATACGATGGAGTTTGGTTTTATTATCTAAAAATATTACATTATAATCAGTATTGTGGTTATTTTGTTGCACTATTTATGGTTTTTAATCCAAATTTTTTAAATATTTTTTTTAATAAGGCTAAAGTTCATCAAATTTAATTTTCATTAAATTATTTTTTATGAAGAAAGGAATTTTACAACATGAAATTAATTAAAATGTATTGATAATTTTTCATTCTTGACTGAAGCTGGGCTCGAAACCAGGCGTTTTTACGCACAGGTCACCCTTCATGTTTCGATTGCAACCACTCAATCTCCTCAGAGGGCTTGCCGTTTAACACTAGCAGCGCTCGACGACTGCTGACGTCAATGGTCAAACATCAATCCTTAAACCAAATTGTATTTAACCTTTGGTAGATCGAAATTTGCTTTGAATGATTATCTATTTTAATTTATTTTACATGTTTTTCCTTACTTCTGTTTTTTCGTACATTTGTCAAGAATTCTTCTTGAAGTTCAAAGTACATTTTTTTGTTTTTGTTTTTCATTTTTTTGTCTTTCTTTTTCTTGTTGACCTTTTTCAGCACAACTTGAAGGACAAATGCAAACATAATACATTATATGTATAAAAATTCGGTATAAAATAATAAAAAAATAAAACTCACTTAATTCTATTCTTCTCGGCGTTCATTCCAGAATTAAATGATAAATTCAAATTTTAAAACGATTACCATTCTGTACCGAATATTAAGTTAAATGAAATTACCAAGTATATAATTAAAGCCTAGATTACACTATCTCACAAGTCTTACGTATTCCATAATACTTTGTGAGATAGAAATCTAATGCGTTTTGTTGCGACCGTCAAAAAATCTAATGTAACATGACAGTTTGTGTTCAGACCATCACACAAAGTATAAACACTCACACATGAAATAAAATGCAACCCTGATCCAATGAAAAGTATTATTGTTTAGAAATTTTTCAAAAAACGATGAAGTCGTATGGGATGTCAAACTTTTTTCATAATACTTGTCATTTTAGTGACACATTGCATTCACACTATCACACTTTGTCATATTACTTGAGTTTTTGACATGTATTAATACAAAGTATAATAGTGTAATCTAGCCTTAAACAAAATAAAAGGAGTTGCCATATAATCATCCAAGCCCTGGTCTTTTTCCAAATTTCCATAAATAAAAATTCAAATTAACGCTTTCCGCCAAATTAAGTACATTCAATTTACAACATATAACTTTCTGCTCTTAACGCACCATTGTGAAGGGAATATAATATTCAGCATAGCCGAATATAGCACTCTTCCTTTCTTGATATAAATCTGCCTCAATCTTCTATATTTTAAGAAAATGTGCGTCGAAGGCGGCTAGAATAATAAGAGAGAGAAAAGAAAAATCAGGGGTGTGCTGGAAATCGAAAATGTAAAAGTACTTTTTTCATAAGATTTATGTTATAAAAGAATTTTATGACAAATAATATACAAATATTTCTCTATCAAATAGAACTTTATAACAAAAAGACGTGTGAAGTAACAACAACAAAATAAACACATTTCTAACTAACACAATCATAGAATTAAGATTATGTCAGTGGGGTTAGGATTTTTCCGATCCCTTTCTTTTCCAGTAGCCTTCTATGGAAATAACCATAATTTTCAATTTGTCAAATTAACTATGCATGTACTTATTTAATGCTCTTCAATTTTGCAACAATAACAAATAACTATTTACTTAAAACCAAATATTTATAATAAATTATTTTTATTCAAGCAAATCAAATTCTAAAGAACTTCATAAATACTCTAGAATTATGCAATAATTTTCTAAATAATAAATTGAATGTGTATGCAGATGGACGGTTTTCAAGAGATTTGTCTCTGTTTATTAAAAAGCCTTGAAAATAATTGCTTAAATAAATATTTGCAAATGCTAAATGACAAAATAAACTTTTTATTTGTAGATAAATATTAAATGTTCGTAGGAATATGTGAGAGTAAACACATTAACAAACAAATGTGAATAAGCAATTATTTATTTTAATAAAAATAATAAAAAAATTTCCAAAAACCAAATACAAAACTCTTGATCGAATACAAAATATTTAAAGACTTTAAATATCAAATCATAAAAACAAACAAACATACAGACAAAATTGTTATGCATAATTCCAGCATAATTCAACATACGCCATAAAGCGACTATTAAATGGACGGACTGAGAGAGTCATACGTACAAACCAATAATAATTTAAATTATTAAGAAAGATGGAGACAACGATTTGATGACAGAAGCAATTATTATGAATGAAGGGTCGGACGCACGGTTGGATGATTTCATACGTTTTTGTGCAAAAACTATAAGGAGTGGCCTAGATCATTGAAAGTTGGCACCCAGCATTACATGGACTGAATTAAGAAGAAATAGAATTTTATTAAAATCCGACCCGGTTATCGCTAACTGCCTATTCAACCCAAATCGATTTGATTGTATAAAATTTGGTCTTCAAATTTGGTACATACACATTTTAGAATAAGATAAATAAATGCTTCAAGTTTTATTAAGAACGGCCACACCCACCGCCTATGAATTTTTATTCGTCCTTTTGTAAACTACAAAATAAGAATAATATTATTCTTTGCTAATCTTTTAAATCAAATGGCTTTGTTTTTAATAAGCACCGTGCACGTTTACTTCTCAATTGTTAATAAATATTTGTAAAAGTTTTTTTTTAAGTTTTCTTCCTGTTCCAGAATTTCCCAACTTTCATTTTATTGGAAGAGTTTGAAAAGTGGGATTACATTATTTTTTTCTATTGAAAATCAAAAATTAGTTAATTTTAACCAACAATTTTTACGAAATTGTAAATGATGTTTATAATAAGTTTTTTTCTTTATTTTTGTATCAAAAATTTAAGAATTAGGCTAATCACAAAGTGTTCCATTGTGTCGTATTATTTTTTTTACCGTTAGGACGAGCACAAAGGGGATGACCCCTACTAATGCATTTCATTGTGTTGGAACTAGGAAAATAGGTTGTGGGAAGGAGGATAGAGGGAGTAGTGTTTGTGAACATTCGATTTGAACTTAATCATGTTGTAAGTGAGAGGGAAGACTTCTGCAGGAAGGTTATTCCACATACGAACAGTCCGGGAAAAAAACGAATTCTCTCTGTTATGCGTTGTACGATTCACCTGCCAATTGACCACATAAGGATGGGCTCTTGAGGAAAAACGTATATTACGAGCAAACGTACGTGTTTCGGGAACCAGGGGGCAAATCGCGACATCCGATATCGATCGAAATTCCCATGTAAATTGTATTGCAATTTCGATCGATATCGAATGCCGTAATTTGGCCCCAGATCTCTAATTTCGTCGGAACATATCCCATAGTAGTAACGATAAAACAGGCAAATACAACCCACATTGCGACGGTGCTCAAGGGAGTCAATAGAATTGGATACCCTACTGTCACCAATGAGAACCTTCGCCCTCTCCTGCACGAGGTCGAGAAGCTTCAAAATAGACTTAGAAGCACCGGCCCACACATGAGAGTTGTATTCCATACGCGGTCGGATATAGGTGGTATAAATAGTAAGGAGATCAGATGGGTTGAAGTATATCTTACACCGTCTTAGAAAACCGAGGCACTTGAATGCTTCTTTTGACACCTTGAATATATGTTCTGTCCATCGGACATCACATTGTATACTCATGCCCAGAACAACAAGAGATTCTGATTCCTCAATAATTATACCACCCATATATACAGATGAGGCACACCGGTTTGTCGTGCGTTTATGCGTCAGAACATTGGGTTTTCCGGTTGTGTTTAATATTATTCTTTGAATGTGGGATACTTACAAATTTAACATATACAACCAATTTGACACAATAAAACACTTTGTGAATTGCTCGGGGCAAAATTTGCAGATATTTTTTTTTTTTGCAAAAAATGCGTGCCTTTGTGAAAATTGTTGCTTTCCTTGCAAACACCCAGTGCAAATGTTTCTATCGTTGTACCCATGTTCTGTAACTTTGGTGAGAAGTTATCGCGTCGAAAAGTTGTGACACAAAATATTCCATCTGTAATTCATGTCGAAAACTACCAAAAGAGATTACGTCGTTTCGTTACAAATATCATAGTATTCCACTCGAAGCCGATTTGAAATAGAGAACGCCAGTTACACATGTCGTTAACGGCGACCAAAATTTAATAATATTGATAATTTTTCAACGACGGTGGCCAAAATACAACCGTCGGCCATACCAAATAATGTAAAGTCCGACTTTAATGTGTGGTTTTAAAAATGGCTTTGAAAACATTCGCATATTTTTCAAAAATGTTAAAAGTAAAATAATTAAACAATGAAAAAAGCAACCAAGAACGAAATATTAATCTATTCCTTGAAATTAAAATTTTTTCAAAGCGCAAACGGTCTCACAAAAATTTTACAGATGCACTTTTCTGTAAAATGGCGAGTAATTTCCTTACGTAATTACTCGCCTAAAACGTTACAGACACAGAGTTGTTTCAATTTATGACATTTTGACACACAACATGAAGCACATTTCTCACGTTTCAATCGAAAAGTTAGTGACGCGGTAGTTACAGAATATCTTTTTAACGTTTTATTATGTACCCATAATTTAACTATTTTAATCTTGGGACAAATGCTTTATTTTTTGAATTGTCCAATTCTAAAGCTCACATTATCGTGGTATCCGTTGTATACGATTATTCGTTTAATTATATTAACACCTCCTGTGCCCATGTTCTGTAACTCTCGCGTCGAGAAAGTTTTCGTTTGAAATGTGTGAAATGAAACAATAATGCCATAAATTGAAACAAACAGCTGTTTTACTCACTTAACTGTGTCTGTAACTTTTTTGGCGAGTACAAGCTGTCACGTAAGGAAATTACTCGCCAATTTACAGAAAAAGTGTGTCTGCAACATTTTGGTGAGAAACTGTCAAATAAACTCACGAATAAAAATGGGGCGAGAAAAAGTTTTAACAATAAAAAACTATTAAAAATGCAAAATGCAAAGAATAAAAATAATAATATTTTGTTCTTGGCACATTTTTCATTGTTTTATTATTTTGCTTTTAACATTTTAATAAAATATACGAATGTCTTCAAAGCTCGTTTGTAAACAACAAACATTAAAGTCGCTCTTTACACAATTTGGAATAGCCGACGGTTGTATTATTGCCGCCGTCGTTGAAAAATTTTCAATTTTAGTAAATTTTGATCGCCGTTAACGATATGTGTTACTGGCGTACTGAACGTCTGCAATGTCACATCGGCTTCGAGTGCAATATTATGACATTTATAACGTAACGAAATAATCTCTTTTGATAGTTTTCGACATGAGTTACAGACACACATTTTTCTCACTTTTCGAGAAACGATGGAATATTTTGTTTCACATCTTTTCGATGCAAGAAGTTCTCACTAAAGTTACAGAACATGGGACTGGTATGGAAAAATGTGAATGGCAAATATTACACGCAAAGAAAAAACATGGTTGATGCAACCACAATCGCAAACTATCATAAATGTTTGTGGTTATGATTGTGTCAAACACGTCTTAAGTAACAATATATGTTCAGATATAATATAAATAGCTGGTTATTGTCTCAAACATATTATTATGTTTAGAAGAAAAACGCAAACGATCTTTTCTATATTTCCTAACACCATGCAACATGTCTATTTTAACATGTTATATGGTTTTCGCAATAAAACCAAATAAAATTTTATTTAAAAAAAAGTATTATTTATTAATAAATTAATGTACATACTCTTTGTATTATATCTAAAATTAAATACATACTTATTAATTTTAAATCTACATGAGTTTGTGTTTAAAAATTTTGTATTATGTTTTGTTGTACAAATATATTTAATAAAACCAGCATATGCTTGCCTTGATGACTTCTTTTTAAAAATTCTTTGTTGCTTTACTTCGACATGCAATAACACTTTTTATAATATTTTTTTCTGTGCACTTCAGAACGTATAATAACTTATAACTCAATAACTTATTCTCCCCGAAAAATATTTTAATTATTTTGTTCTCATTTATGCGACCCGATAAACTGACGCTCGCGGACGAAAAATGAAATAAACAATAACATAACAATGAATTTATTATAGTAGCAAACATTTCACATAATTTAATATATTTAGCTAGATCAGAATAACTTTTTAGGTGTAAAACACTATATTATATTATTATAGCGAATTAAAAAATGTTAAGGACAAAAATCATTTTTTCTAGTTATATTTGGACTATAATAAATTTATTGGGGTAAACATATTAGGAAAATATGAACAAAAATGATCGTAGTGACCATCCATTAATCATGTTTTTTCTCTGCGTGTAAAGAAGAAGAAATAACCCAATAAAAAATGGAGCTTCCAACGAAGCAGGTTTGTAAGGGCGAAACATAAACGTTTCGCTTACCATTGCGCCTATGAAAGACATGCATTTTATATGGCGAGTTTCCACTTTGAAGCAATACATTTTTGACACATACAGCGCATTATTCAGCGCATATAAAAATTGCTGGATCTAACGATCAGCTTTACACTCTGAATGTTTTGATACAGTTATTTTTAAGTACTCTCCCTTACAAACCTGCTTCGTAGTAAGGGAATGCCGTTGCACTTGAATATTTATTTTTTTATAAAAGTTGTTGAGCGTATTTTCACTTTAAAATGTAGCATTAGTGCTTTTTTTATTGGGTACTCTTCGTTGCCGTTACGGTATGTCGTGTCAGCGTAAAAGCTAAGCCGAAGAAAACGTTCAGCCATCCGCTCTTTTTTAGGTACGGCTGTTAGCATAACTAGAAACAATTTGATATCAAAAACGCTCCTTTCTCTTGACTATTTCGAAAGTAAGTGTGTTTTTAAGAGACGTCTAGATCCACTTAGAATTAGTCAAGGACCAGAACATGTGTATGAACTTTATGCGGTCTTAGATGAATATCAAAAAAGTTTGTGTTAAAGTGTATAAAATTAAAAATGGCTTGCACTCTGCGCAATCTAACTTAAAGAATATGTAGGTCAGCATTGGAGTGGAATGCACAATGCAAACACAGTGGTGCTTCATAAAATGATAACATTTTTTATTGGAAAATAAACACCAAGAGTGAAGTTAAAAATTAATTATTACTTAAATTAATTAATTTCCTCATTTAGTTTCTCTTTTCATATTTTAACTTTTTGGTAAATTTTTGCCTTCTTTAATACTCACATTACTAAAAATTAATTGACAATGTACATTGAATTGACATTTTCCACTTTCACATTTCGCAACACTATAAAATAACGATACAACAAATTTGTCTTTTCACAAGTGCTTACGAAAAATTTTATTTTTTGATCTATAGGCCATACGACGGAGCTTGTGAGTTGGACAAGTATATTGAAGTCAAATGGTATTAAGGAGAAAATTAAACATAATGGACCACTTAATTTCGTGAAAATAAAAGTAATTTTTTGCTAAGCACCCTTGCATGAACTTAACTTTAATTAAAATAGAAATGCAATTTTTCTAATTTTTTCTAAAAAACCATAAATGCACATTTTATATTTTAGCATTTCTCTGAAAAATTGCGTCATTCGATTTTTGAAATTGCGTGACAAAAAAAAATCCCACTGTGGGACGTACAGACTGCACACAGACTTGTTCACAGGCCTTTAAACATCTTGACGACAAATTGATTTGATGCAATTTACTCGTATTTCATTCACTCATATTTGCATTAGTTTAAGTATTTTATTTATATTTGCCATTAGGTTATTTTACAAATATGATTGCATTTGTTAAATTTTATCTTCTAACTATTGTATAAAACGAATTTGAATCCATTGAATCGTATTTACATTTTTATAGTAATTTAAAACTTTAAAAACTAAAATACACAATAATAAAAACCAACTAACCGCCAGATAGAATGACAGACGACATGTAGACAAACGTCAAGACATTTTTTATGTCGGAAAACTTTAATTTGCAATGAATCAATGGTTGGTTGGGTTGGATTGGATTGAGTTGTTGCGCCTTCAAGTGTTTGATGTGGAGACAAAGTTAAACAAATTGTTGATTTCATTCAATTTTCGCTTGAGTGGGTTAAGAAATACAAAATCTGAGTATGAAAAAATCATTTAATCAGTCGCTATTATTAGAAATTTATTGAAGAATTTTCAAGTCATATAAATTATTTTGACTAATAGAGTCATTACTTTTCGAGGGTACTTTACAGACTTCTTATACAGAACACTAGTAACTTTTTCGTTTAGGGGGAGATAAAGGAGCAGCCGATACCTTGATAATTGAATGGTGCTTAAAATTGCTTAATAAACAGAAGCTCGCGACTGATCAGAGTACTTCTTAATACCAAGGGAATCAATAACCCCAAGATCTATATATGACAGCGCATAGAGAAAGGGACCAGTAAGGTAAAGGGCACAGTAAAAACCAACTACACAAAACAAGAGGTACGGAGGACCTAGGCGCGTTTTCAAGGTTGACCAACAAGGTTAAGATGTGTCGCTTTCAAATGAGACCAACACGCTCAGTGATGGTACACCAAAGATACACGTATTTAAATCTTTAAAATGGCAAAACCCTTAGGTCCCTTTCTATTTTTCGCGTCACATATAGATCCTTGATAAGTTTTTGTTTAGAACAAGTGATGGCTGTAACTTAAGCTCAAGTCGCGTCTGGTAGATTTTAAATATACCAGGTTAGAATTTGATTAAAACTCATACCCTGGAGAGAAGTTTGCCCTGCTGGCCGATGTTTCTGTGTTTTTTTTTTTACTCTCCCCAGGGGTACATAGGGAAACCAGAAGATCTTAATAAGTTAGCTTTAAGGGCTGATTTTCGAACACTTGTGGAGAAGTGACGCCTGCTGACGGATTCAACAGATGCTGCTAGCATATTCCAAAAGCAGTGGTGACCAGATCGATCCAGCTCCCAAACAAGGGGCGAGTGTATAATTTTGCCGAGTTAGACACTTAAAATGCTAAATGGGTGTGCTGGTAATGCTCACAAGCAGGGGCGGTTGGTAAGCGGATTTGTTGTCAACCAGAGGACTACAGCTTTACCATATGTGTGCGCTGTTACTTTACTACGGAACTTAATTCGTGTCAGTTAGGTGGCTTTATATTGAGCCCTATGTTTCAGCGGGAATTCAATGATTAAACATACATATAAATGGTGCGGGAATCTGCGTGAAAGTGACTTTGGTTGAAGTATTGATTTAATCGTTTGCGTGGTGCACCAAGAGGTTTGATAAATACAAGATTTACTCGTGTAAACTGATTTGAAATATGTATGTATTTGTAGACGAAAAGCAGAGTTCGTACATAATAAAAATACTGTAAAAATTTAACTCATCAAAAAGATCCGTACATTTCATTTCGTTCTGTTTTTCGTCAAAACTACAAACTTTTGCGCGATCGGTTCAGCACATTAATGTTCGTTCGTTTCAGTTGTGCTCAGCGTTTTTTTAGCTGGTAAAGAAAACAAAGCATTTATACAAACACAAATTACATAAATGTTTTTAACGAACAAAAAAACAAAATGAAGACAAAAAATTTTTACAAGAACAAAACATGAATACAATACATATACATGTACACACACAGGCTATTCGTGCTGTGTCAAAGCAAATTGCCAAGCAACAACAATACTAGTAAGAACCGTTGTTAAAAATTTTTGTTTGCTTATTCCTTCATCAATGTAAAAAAAAAATACAGAATATTAAAACATAATGAATGGCTACAGAACCACTATAATTGCACAGTTTTATTACAGAACCAGTACACTACATAACGATTGTTACTTTCATGACAATAGTTATGAACGTCATTAAGATTTGTATAATAATACACAAACACTCAAAAAATAGAAATCGTTTCTGGGTACGCTAAATAATGTTCGGCTTATTTTCTAACACTGATGAAAAATCCACCAATTTTAGTAAAAAAAAAATGTTTATTGTTTAAGTTTCCTTTTAAGATTACTTAAGGCTAGATTACACTATTATACTTTGTATTAATACATGTCAAAATCTCAAGTAATATGACAAAGTGTGATAGTGTGAATGCAATGTGTCACGAAAATGAGAAGTGGGTAATTCCATGTCAAAGCGACCAAGAGTGGGACACGACCCCTTCCGATTTTAATGAAATTTGGTGAGAAGGTTCCTTTTATCTTATAAAGAACATATATGGACGAAAACAAATTTAAAAATTTTTTTTTTTTTTTCAAAAGTTATGTCATATTTAAAATGTCATAATTTCGACGAATTAGCCGAATGTGCTGAGCTTATTTCTTCAATATCTCGAAAACTACTTGACATACAAAGATGATTTTAATGTTTTTAGAGTTGCATTTTATTTCATGCATGAGTGTTTATACTTTGTGTGATGGTGTAAACACAAATTGTCATGCTACATTAGATTTTTTGACAGTCGCAACAAAACTCATTAGATTTCTATCTCGCAAAGTATTATGGAACACGTAAGACTTGTGAGATAGTGTAATCTAGGCTTTAACAAGACAACTTTATAAGTGTTTCCTAGATCCTTCCGTATTAAACCGATTTTAAAGCCAATTAACACTACAACGAAATCTAGTACTTACGAGATTTCGAGCGAAATCTA
The DNA here is from genome assembly GCA_930367215.1 of Pollenia angustigena. NCBI lineage: Eukaryota > Metazoa > Arthropoda > Insecta > Diptera > Polleniidae > Pollenia > Pollenia angustigena. Next base: position 254,507,967 of record OV884057.1, read on the forward strand.
GTTGTTTTTGACTAGATTTCCCATACAAAATAAAACCTACTCCTTGACTTCAAATCTACTTAAAATCTATAAGTACTTAGTAATGCAACTAGCACTCAAAAATACTTTCCTGCACAAGAAAAAAATTACATTTTAATAAAAAAACAAAAGTGCGAAAAAACAGAAGTAAGGAAAAAACATGTAAAATCAATTAAAATGGATAATCATTCAGGAAAGCAAATTTCGATCTACCAAATGTAAGAATACAATTTGGTTTAAGGATTGATGTTTGACTATTGACGTCAGCAGTCGTCGATGGCTGCGAGTGTAAAACGGCAAATCCATCTGAGGAGATTGAGTGGTTGCAATCGAAACATGTCATGGTAACCTGCCGGCCGGGGTTCGAGCCCCAGCCACGTCAAGAATTAAAGATTATCAATAACAATTTTAATTAATTTTCATGTTGTAAAATTCCTTTCTTCATAAAAATAATTTAATGAAAAATTAAATTTCATGAACTTAAGCCTAATTAAAAAAATATTAAAAATTTGGATTAAAAACCATAAATAGTTCAACAAAATAACCACAATACTAATTACAAAACCAAAACTTTTGAAAAAATTAAAAAAATTTTAAGAAAATTGTAAAACTTTAAAAATGGAAAATAATATTGATACGCAAAAAACTTTTAGTCAGTTGTTTTGTTATAAAAACAAAATCTCGCTAATACCAAAAAGGTAAATCTAAACGCACTAGATTTTGAGGAAGATTTCAAATGAAATTTTCTAGATTTCGTTGCAATGAAAGTGGCAGATTATACATATATGAGAATTTTAATTTCAGGTTCTTTCAAAAACAGGATTTCTCATGATATGGAATTTAAAAATTCCCATCATTGAGATATTTTTTAAAAATTTTGGAAAAAATAAATTTTTTATAACAATCACATTTAACTTTAGCAGTTTTTAGCCAATGTAAAAGTATATTTTAAAAATTTTTAAAACCTCAACCCAACTAAATTTAATACTCTTACAATAAAGAGGTCAATTGACCACACTAAACTATTCTTAGGCAATCAATTAAAACCAAATTGCACTCCCATGTAATGAACAAATTAAGCAAGCCGATGCATTTTTAAAATGTCCAAACCAAAACCAAATTGAATTTCAAGGCATCTACATACTCACATACATATTTATATACATACATAGTTACTTACAAAATAAAACCTCTACCTACTGACCACAATATTCGTACACTACTTTAAACATTTTTAAAATGTTTAAGTGTTTCAGACCTGAACCTTATTAAAATTTAGGGCACATTACATATAAATTGTTCTTAGTATACGAGCATTTAAACTTTTGTAACTATTTTCCAACAACTGCAATAACGTTTCATTCTAGTCTAAAAATCACAAGCAAAATTTTCCTTTACTTTTAATTTTTTTTTTTTTATTTTGCCATGAATTTACAAACAGGCCTATGCAATTTTCTTCCATTTAAGTAGTTTATTTAACACTTACTGCAATTTTCCAAAGTGCATAAAATTTATGAGAAAAAATATAACGAAACACAAACGCCCACAACCTGAATTTCTTTTCTGGCTTAGAAATTGTAAAAGAAAAAAAAAAAAAAATAAACCACAAGTCCCGAGTGTGACAATTTGGTAGCATGAGGTATGAAACCGCAAATGCAACTTCAGACTTATTCAATATTTATGGCATTTTAAACAAGTGTTGTTCTAAACATGAGCGAACGCCTTGCGTTTAAGGCAGAGTGTAAAAGGAATTTATTAGTGAACGTAAATAGTTTTCTGATAAAAAAAAGACATACTGCCGTATTCATAAAAAATTAAAATGGATTTGAATTGTATTTTAAGAAAAAATTTAATGAAAATTTTGCTTTAAAACATATTTGAAACTTTTTTTGTTTTTATGAATACAGTTGTATGTAAATAACAAGCTCAATAGCAAAACTAGAAAAACTATATCTAGTAATCAAAAACTTCTTCAAGATTACTAAAGTTATTGCAAACAAAACCTTTTGACAACTATAAATAGTTTTCTATAGAAAAAGTACCGATAACTTTGTGATAACTGTAGTTTACTAAAGAAAACTTCGAAATAACTTTATTTTCTATACAATAATTCTCGATAGCTATAATTTTTTAAAAAAAACTTCTCGAGTTTCTATCCAGTTTTCTTTAGAAAACTTCCTCATAGCTATTGTTTACTGAAGAAAACTTTTCATAGCTATAGTTTTCTATCGAAAAATTTTCGATAAATTCAGCTTTCTACAGAAAACTCCCCGATGCCTCCAGTTTTCTTTACAAAACTTCCTAAAAACTATGTTTCCTAAAGAAACTTTCTCGATAAGAATAGTTTTTTACAATAATCTCCTTGAGAGTTCAAGACAAAATATCTCAATAACAATATTTTTATTCACATAATTACTCGATAACTTTCCGATTCCAGTGGTAACTATAGTTAATTAAAGAAAACATCTTAATATCTTAAATTTGCTGTAGAGTACTTTTCTAAAAAAAAACTTTTTGAGTTTTTTAACAAAACGTCATGCTAAATACAGTATTATTTACAAAATTGCTCGATTATAATAGTTTTCTACTGAAAACTTCCCCATAAACACAGGTTTCTTTAGAAAACTTCCTCATAGCTATTGTTAACTAAAGAAAACTTTTCATAGCTATAGTTTTCTATTGAAAATTTTCGATAACTTCAGCTTTCTACAGAAAACTCCCCAAAGCCCCTAGTCTTCTTTACAAAACTTCCTAAAAACTATGTTTCCTAAAGAAACTTTCTCGATAAGAATAGTTTTTTACAATAATCTCCTCGAGAGTTCAAGACAAAATATCTCAATAACAATATTTTTATTCACATAATTACTCGATAACTTTCCGATTCCAGTGGTAACTATAGTTAATTAAAGAAAACATCTTAATATCTTAAATTTGCTGTAGAGTACTTTTCTAAAAAAAACTTTTTGAGTTTCTTAACAAAACGTCATGCTAAATACAGATTATTTACAAAATTGCTCGATTATAATAGTTTTCTACAGAAAACTTCCCCATAAACCCGGGTTTCTTTAGAAAACTTCCTCATAGCTATTGTTAACTGAAGAAAACTTTTCATAGCTATAGTTTTCTATAGAAAAATTTTCGATAACTTCAGCTTTCTACAGAAAACTCCCCAAAGCCCATAGTCTTCTTTTCAAAACTTCCTAAAAACTATGTTTCCTAAAGAAACTTTCTCGATAAGAGTAGTTTTTTACAATAATCTCCTCGAGAGTTCTAGACAAAATATCTCAATAACAATATTTTTCTTCACATAATTACTCGATAACTTTCCGATTCCAATTTTCTTTAGAGAACTTCGTGATAACCTTAGTTAACTAAAGAAAACATCTTAATATTTTAAATTTGCTGTAGGGTACTTTTCTAAAAAAAACTTTTTGAGTTTCTAAACAAAACGTCATGCTAACTACAGTTTTATTTACAAAATTGCTCGATTACTATTGTTTTCGAAAGAAAACTTCCCGATAAATCCAGTTTTCTTTAGAAAACTTCCTGATAGCTTTTGTTTACTGAAGAAAACTTTTTTAGCTATAGTTTCCTATTCATTAAGTTTCGATAACCATAGCTTCTATACACTGAACCAAAAATCCAATGAAAATGTACGTTAAGCAAACGAATTACGTTTATTAAAATATTTTCGTTGGCTCTACGAATTATTCGTTAATATAATAAAAATAATACCTAATAAAACTAAACTTTTCATTATATTAACGAATAATTCGTTAAGCTAAAGTGTAGAAAACTTTAATTTTCATAACTTTCTAAAAATTATAGTATAATAAGTAAAATTTTTCGATAACTATAGCTTTTTACAAAAAACTCCTCAAAAGCGCTGTACAAAATATGTCAAAAACTATATTGCTCTTCACAAAATTTCCCGATGACGATAGTTTGGCACAGAATACTTTCCAATAACTCCAGTTTTCTTTAAGAAGCATCTATAAGCTTCCATAATTTGCCATAAAAAACTTTTTGATATCTAAAGTTTTCCACAGAAAGTCTTTCGAGTTTCTATACAAAAGATCTCTCGCTAACTATAGTCTTTTCTAGAAAATTTTTCGATAACCTTCTCTTTCGAAACATCTCTCGATAATTTTCTTGTCCGAAAAACAGTTCTTAAAATCCATAATTTCCCAAACTGAATAGAAAATTCGTTTTAATTTTACAGAAAACTTAATTAAATTCTTCTAAAATTTGCAAGTTAAAATATTCTTTATATTTGGCATGGCACTATCGCACTAGGGACATACATTTTACCATGACAATATGCTCCAGCTCTAAATGAGATGATGAATGCATTATGAAATGTTAAAACGTCAGTACGTGTGCTTGTTGCCCGCCATACAGTGTGCTAAAACTAAACGAAGCGAAAACATATTTGATAAGGAATATTGAATGAAATAAACTTTAAAAAAATCCACGAAAGGAAACAAAGAAAAAAGGCAAATGAACTCAATTCGGTTGTATGGAGAGCTCTAGCCAGCAACAGATTTCGTATCATCAAACTAAACACCACAATCAGGGTTGCCGAACTTGGTCTTTTCTGACCAAATTTGGTCGGATAAAATTCGTTTGGTCGGATGGTAGGCTAAACCTAATTTTGGTCTGTTTGAGAAAATGTACTATGTTTATTTTAAGAAATTTAAAACACTGATCACATAGAAGACAAGTGCAAATCTAATATCTTTTTAACAAAACACAAAAACACAAAACACAAATGATACGAATTACGATTAATACCTTAATAAATTATTTTGAAAAAAAGTTTATATAGTTAATTTTGCCATTTAAAAAAAGAGTCGATAATCTCAATATTTAAAATAAATAAATAAACAATTTCAAAAATTGATAAATTCAATTTAAGTTTAAAATTTTTGTTCCAAGACTGTTATAAGATTAAAAATTTGGAAATTTATGTTTTGAAATGGAGATTTCATGGGGACATGAGCCAAAAGCTTAGCTGCTTGTTGGCACAGAGTTAATTCATAACGAAATTTTCTCCACCTGCCAACTTTTAATAAATCAACTCTGAATTTGTATGATGCCACATTGTATTACTCAAAAATGCAACAAGTTTTGCATTAATCATCGCTGAATTTGTAATTTTTTTCCTTTTTTTTGTTCTTCCCTTCACATATAAACATTTTAAAATTAAAATAAATTAAGTAAAAGACAGTAAATTAAAAAAAAGCAGTCAATTAAAAAAAACCAACAAAATTGTTTGACATTAAACGGCTGTTTTTCACAAGTTGACAAACGTTTGGCAGCTCGGTTACAAAAGTTTAGCAAATCGTTAGCCAGAGTTTGGTTAGTGTATTATGAATAAAGTTTTTGCTAACTTTATGCCAAATTTTCATTATGAATACGGCTGTTAATGTTTTGATTATTTATGCTGCTTCCAAAATGTTATTTCATGACTGCTTCAATGTTATTTAAAAATTGCTTCGATGTTATAGAGTTTTTTTCAATTTCATTTGGAATTTTCTTAATATTAAATTGAAATTCTCAATTTCAATTGGAATTTTCTCAATTTCAAATTGAAATTTTCAATTTCATTTTCAATGAAAAATGGTGTAATTTATAAGCGGTAATTAAGGAATTTTTATGGTATACCTTTTGTTACATTTTTGTTTTTGTTATTACATAATTGCATAATTTAAAAAAATAAATTAATAACTTTATGAAATAATAATCATTCTTTATATTAAAAATGTATATCGAACTGGTTCGATATGATTTAGCAGAAACAAAATAGTTTTCTTTTATATGTACTTACAACCGTCTTTTTTTGGCAAAATAGTAAGGAAATTGATCAAAGATTTTTACAGTGGTTTACCCACTTATGATCTTTTTCTGGCAAAAAGTGAAAATAAGTAAATTTTGCGTATTTGTTTTTTAATATTATAAAAAATTGGACTGTTTCAAAGGATCTTGGTAGGTTTTATAGACCAATTTGGTCGGATAGAAAATTTTGAAACGGCAACCCTGACCACAATGATGAACAAAAGAGTTTACCGGTTATTTGATACTTTTTTTCTCAAACAAAATATAAATAAAAATCAGCTGTTTTGTTTTAACAAACACGCGCACTAAACATGTGTTTCAAACAAAAAGTTTTTCCATTTTGTAACGTGTTTGAAATAACCGTTTTGCTGTAATGAAACATGCATGATGTTGTGAAATATACATGTTGGTTTACGAATGTCTTTGGTTGGTGGGAGGTTTGAGGTTTGTTTCCTTGATAAATTTGTTTGTTTGCTTGGTGTCTTGTCTACCTTTTTATTGTGCGGCAGCGGTGATTGCGATTTATGGATATTGTGTGGATGTTCTCCCTGTAAATATGTATGTCAGTGTGTGTATACAGGATAACAAAAAGTTCTGTTATAATTGAGGAAATGACAATTTCCTTTTCTACTACTATGAATTACCGTATAAATTTACTTTACAAATTCAAACATTTAGTTTGTGTACTGTGTCTCTATTTATCTGCGTTAAATAAAAAAAATCATATTTCTTTATCGTCAATTTAACTTTAATTTGCCTATGGTTAATTGACAAGATTTTAAGGATGATGGTTGATAAACAATGAAAACTAATTTAAATTATTCAAATTACACAAATTGATGTTTGTTATTATACTTTTTGCTAAAGGGGAAACAATTGTCACTATTTCATTTCCGTTTCAATGAAATTTAGTTAAAAAAAAAACTCAAACAGAACATGTGTTTCCACCAAAAAACAAATATCTGATAATGTTTTATTTAGAAACAAATTCTTTGTAAAATTAGTTTTTGTTTACAATTTTCTATTTTTATGCATTTTTTATGTGCTCGTTACAACAAAAAACAACCATTTAAAAATGTTTTAAAGTGTTTTAGACATGATCAGCAAAACTGAAATTATTTACTAGTTTTTTTTTTTTTTTTTTTTTTTTTTTGTAAATAGTTTATTTTGAAAATTGTTTGTTCTCTTATACAAGAAATAATGACTCGTGCTGTGCTGTGTTGATTTTTTGTTTTCAATTTTAAAGAGATTTCATCTTAATTACTTTCAATTTCACATTTTGTTGTTAGTTTTTTTTTTTTATGTACACAAACATGTGTGTGTTTTTTGTGTAAAATTATTTAGGAGTTTTATTAAGTCATTCGGTTTAAACAAATGTTGGTTTTATGCCTCTGAATACGTGTAATAGAATCTAAATATACGGGTTTTAGTAGTCTTTTAAATCGAACATATTGCATGTTAATGACTTTCGTGTATCACTTACAAAATCTAATTAATAAATTTTTACAAGATCTCAATTTAAGATCAAATGTTTAATGAGTATAATGGTTAGTTGTTCGAAAGGTCTTATCGTTGGCAATCTGTTAATTATTTAATGGTTTTAAATGTAGTCAGTTAATTTGTGAATTATACTTATCTTTAATGCAGCCCCAACTCTAAACATTTCGTCCAGAATTCAGTATTTTAACTTCAATTTATTTTAATTGAAAAATAGGCTATTTTTATGTTCTTTTTTTTATCGAAACGAAACATTTTCTAAAGAAAACTCATCGTCCCGAAAAATTTTCTTAAGAAAACTCATCCTATTGAAAAGTTTTCTAATGAAAACTAATCGACGAAAAGATTTCTTAAGAAGATTTATCGCAACAAAAAGTTTTTTTTAATGAAACTCACCGTAACGAAAAGTTTCTAATGAACAGTTGTCTAAATTACACTCATTAAAACAATAAGTTTTATAAATTAAACTCATTGTAACGAAAAGTTTATAAAAAAAATATCGGAACGAAAAGTTTTCTAAAGAAAACTCACTGTAACGAAAACTTTTCTAAAGAAAACTCATCGTAAAGAAAAGTTTTTAAAATGAAACCCATCGTTCCGAAAACTTGTTTTCTGATGAAACTCATCGTAACGAAAAGTTTTCTTAATAAAACTCATCATAACGAAAAGTTTTCTAAAGTAAAGGCATCGTAGCGAAAGTTATCTTAATTAAACTCATTGTAACGAAAAATTATCTAAATTTAACTCATTGTTACGAAAAGCTTTTTAAAGAATACTCATCGTAACGATAAATTTTCTAAAGAAAACTCATCTTAACGAAAAGTTTTCTAAAGAAAACTCATCGCAACGAAAAAATTTTATAATGAAACCCATCGTTACGAAAAGTTTTCAAAATGAAACTCATCGTAACGAAAAGTTTTCTTAATAAAACTCATCGTAACGAAAAGTTACTAAATAAAAGTCATCATAACGAAATTTATCTAAATTTAACTCATTGTTAAGAAAAGTTCTAAAGAAAAACTCATCGTAATGGAAAGTTTCTAAAGAAAACTCATCGTAACGAAAATTTTCTAAAGAAAACTCATCTTAACGAAAAGTTTTCTTAAGAAAATTCATCGTAACTTAAAAGCTTTAAAATAAAATTCATCGTAACTAAAAGGTTTTTAAATAAAACTCATTGTTACGAAAAGTTTTCTTAAGAAAACTCTGTAACGAAAAGATTTCTGTAGAAAACTTATCAAAACAAAATGTTTTCTAAGGCGAAGTAGTCGCAACGAGTTCCTATTTTTTATGTATTTTAATTTCTTAAAATCTAAATTTTAGATATCTAGTGACCTACAATTAATGCCATAAATTCGTTATTCTTAAAAACTAAATAAATTATAAATAAACTGATTTTATCTCTTTCGCAGCCCAAATTACAATAAGATCAAAATAAACAAAGAAACCAAGAAAATGAATTCACCTGTATAAATCTTAAACAAAAAACGCCAAAGTTCAAATTATTAACACTTCGGGCGATTTTGTTGTTGTTAACATTTTACACCAACTTCTAGTCAAAGTCTGAAAAAAATTATTCTTTTTGTTAAAAAATTATCCCCACTTGAAATTTAATCGAACTTAACTCTTCTAAAACTTCTCAAAGAGAAAAAAAAAATTTATTTTAATTTTCAAATTGTTATTGAAATTAAATAAATATAAATTAAACAACAAATTCAATGCTCACAGATAACCAGCACTCCCCGAAATAACCATAAATATTGTGGAATAAAAAAGGAATAAATAAACATCTTAAATACTTCGATGGGGATACAAAAACCAAAAATGGTAAAACAGAAAAAAAGCCAGCGGTATAACAGTAGGACAGACCAACAGACAGTCTGAGCCGAAACTAATTTATCAGATGTTTGGTTAGAAAAACTACCAGAATCAAATATTCACACCTCCCCCAAAACGGTTTGCGGTCATCATGCAACTTAAAGGCAACAATGCAAACCAGAGATTTTACTCAAACACTAAGCAGAAGTATCTAAACGAAACAATTCGTTGGCACTTATGTTGAAGATACTTTTTATGTTGTTCTACTAAATATAAATCGAATCAATGAATGCACTTTGGAGTTGTGTATCAAAAAAAAAAAAAAAAACAATAAAAAATACTTAAAACCCAATCTCAATTTTTTGTTGAATAAACGTGTTTTACTATTTATTGAATAAAGCTCTTTTACATTGTTTTTTTATATATGGCCAAAAGTATCTAGTTGAGTGTGATTGTAGCACGAGTGGTACTAACAATAAGTATCTATAAGAAGCTTTTAGTTGTATGTTTTTAACACAAGAGTTGAGGTCATTGTTCCTGATGGGCATTAACTTTAACGGGGTTTTATATTCTATAAAAAAGTAAAATTAAGCTTTTTTCTTTTTTAAAAGAACTTTCTACTTGCTCTTTAGCTTAATGATCACTTCGCTTGAAAGATTTTGGAAATAAAAGCGATTATAGAGTTTTATAACATAAGACGCTTTTTTGTACGAAGTCCATATAGGTGATCACAGATTTTCTCAATATTGATTCAAGATTCAGAATTATAGACAGGCAAGTAAAACTGCTTTATTCGGCTTTGCAGAATCTCTAATACCCTTCACTTAACGTAATAAAGTGCCTTAGAACACGTACCTACTTACACACATTATTAAGCAGAATTAAGTAAAATATAAGATGAGTAAATTTTTTTCGCTTAAAACACATTTCTCTAAGCGGCAAAACATGTTTGAATATGTCATGTGTAAAAAAAAAACAAAAAAAAAAAAATAACACCAATAGTAACAATTACAGATAACCGTGATTTTTTGCTCAAATCTCAGTCATTTATGAACCGATCAAAAGTGCACGGAGAATATCTGACATAAATACATGCAGAATAACATAGTCCCCACCATTTCAGGGGTCTTTGGAAAACCCACTTCATCTAACAGTCGGAGAGACGAACATCCGTCAATCAACTTCGCTCCTCAAAAGGACCCAGAATTGAAATTACAAATGGAATGACAAACTTATGTACATCCCTTCCACCTGTGATGGGTATTAAAACTACGGTATTCGATATCGATTGAAATTACGATTAAAATTAAAATGAAATTTCCATCGGTATCGAATGCCTTAATTTCGCTTTTGTTAGAAGTATTAACTATAAGTGATCGTCGATTTTAGCTATACTCTGGTTTCAGATATAACAATGATTTAATGTTTTTTTTTTTCATTAAATTGATTCTTTGTATGCCATGCATGTGTTCAAATCATCAATAAACGGTTATCTGCCGCCTTTAATCCGATGCTATGCTGTGAACAAACTATGTTCTGCCCATACAGACCAAATTAATAGTCTACGAATCATCACAGACTCCGCAAAAGTCTTTACCACCCTGCACACTCAGCAATCTGGAACGCATTGGCTTGCAGAGGAACTTCCACCAAAATCGTTGGTATCACAAAGGCCCTATACAGAAACTCGACATGCCGTATTCTGCATGATGAAAGCGTCTACCGATCAATAAACATCAAAGCCGGGGTAATACAAGGATGTGTTGTCTCCTCATTGATATTCAAAATCTTCTTGGACTTTGTGTTACAAGGAGTCTTATCCTCACCAAGACGTTAAACCAGGGGACTTAACAGGATGCTGGAATACCTCGATTACGGCGATGACATATTTCTGCTAGCCCACAAACATAATGACATGCAATGCAAGCTATATTCTGTACAGGTAGCGGTAATCTACGCTTCTGATGTCAGTGCAATCCAGACATTCATCCAGCCACAATCTCCAACTAATCTCAATGCCAGAGAACAAACCGAACCCTACACAGAGAAAACAGATCACAACCGAATAAGTCGCCAATTGTGTCGGTTGCATGTACTATAACACAATTCGGTTACAATTACTGAAAATTTCGTTGCTTAGCATAATATTTTTGATAGCAACATTTGCATTTTAGTAGACTATCAGTTATAAGCACAGATATTGCTACATGTTTGTTAGTATCACTTTTAGAAAACAAAAATATGCTTATACCCGAATATATGATAGATGCAACTGAATTAACAGATAATTGTTGTTCAAAACAAAAGATTTGATTGACTTAATCAATATATTTTTGCCGCCGGTTGCATAAACCATTTTCCTGATTTATAAGATCGAAAACCAAAAAAATTCCAATGACCTACATTTTTTGTTAGTATGCATATTTATTAAGATATTTTATGTATCGTTTTTGCATTTACCTTTATCGTGTTTGGCGAATTTAAAATACTCCTGCGATTGTTTGGTAATAGATTAAATAGAACGTGAACTTACTTCCTTAAATCTACTACCAAACAGTCACAGATGTATTTTAAATTCGCCAAACACGATAAAGGTTATAAATGATTAAAATCTGTTAGCTACTTTTGATTTTATTCACAAAAATCGAGAGTGTATAGAAAATATTCCTGGAAAATATTGAAGGAATACGTCTATTTTAGTATAAAAGCTTTTAAAATTGTAATTTGACTTAGAATACACATTCGAATTAATATAGAAATTTGTTTTATTTAAGAATTTCATAATTGCATGGGAGCCCCCCTAAAGAGTGGTGATAAAGGGCAAGTATGTATTGAGAAAATGTTAGGGACAAAAAACTAATTGCGGTCGGTCATATATTTTATTCCCCTAGGAATGACATCTGAGCATTTATGGGATTTTTTCTTCAATATATTTCTAGTCAGCATTGAACATTTTGTATGGGAGACCCCTTTTTTATACCTCTGGAAAAAATTTGAAAGCTAGTTGCATTTTCAAATTTTTTATGAATTTTTAAAAAACAATAAATTTCAAAAAAATAAAAGAATAAAAGTTTTAACTTTCTTAAAGAAAATTTTATTGCGGAATTTCGGTTTTTTTAGTTTATGCAATAAGCTAAATCGTTTTTGAGTTACGCAAATATATGTTGTACAACCTCCTCCATTTTCGAAATAACGGTATATCTCGAAAACCAGAGATAACGAAAAGAATTTTACCGATTACCGATAGCAAGGCGGCCATAACATCCCTCGAGAATGTGTTCATCACATCTAGAATTGTCCGAGAATGACGGATGTCTCTGGAGGAGATAGCGTGACATTCACTGGTCACCCTTAATTGGGTCCTCGGACACAAGGACATACATGGGAACTGCATGGCGGATTTGTTGGCGTATGCAGGTACCACTTTGAATCGGGACTGTTCCACATATTATGTAGGTGCTTCACTCCCAAGGTGTAATCAACTTATAGCGCACAAGTTTCATCTTATCGCCAGTCAGAGGTGGCACGATGAAACCACCTGTGGGGAAACCAGGAAAATCTGGCCCATCATAGATGACACGGTGGGCATTACAGCTGTCCAGACATCATCTAAGAAACCTAATTGCGGTTATAACTGGCCACTGGCCCATTGGGAGGCACGCCCAGAGGCTGGGGCTCCCTTATAATGATTTGTGTAGAAGTTGCGGCGATTATGAGGAGGAAGAGTCAACGGAACATCTTCTCTGTAATTGCCCGGCATTCGGAGACTTAAGATTCGAAATGTTTGGTCGAAGAGCCCTTGGTGACAAAACTTGTCTCTCTGATGTCGATGTAAACAGGATCCACTCCTTTATTGAATCGACCGGATGGCTGCATGGGAATACTAGCAGCCAGATTTCATAGGACCCATGGGAGACGGTGTGATATGGTAACACAACGGGAACTAATTAATGGACCCACGTGAGCTGTGCTTGATCACAGCTGCCAACGAAACCTTACCATATGTATGTAGACTGAAAGAATTATGCATCATAAATCTAATGAATCAATTTCATTAAATTTTTTTCATTAATCGAAAAATTCAACCTTTTGTTATTCATATTTTTTTTTATGATTAAAATGAACTTTTAATTAAAATATTTAAATATTTTTAAGTAAATGCAAAAACGAATATTTTGTAACTTCATATTTTCCATGATAAATGTCACTAAGGCCCGTTTTCACAACTTGCCGATAGCTTAAAGTAGACTTCAAATGGTCCGTTAAAAAGTGTTCCATTATTAAAACTTTACTTTAACCTTAAGTGAGCGATAAAGTAGATTAAGGTTAATCCTACCTGGTAGGTTAAAGTTAAGTTGTTATAATGGAACACTTTTTATACGGCCGATAAAATCTTACCTTTAGCTATCGGTAAGTTGTGAAAAGGGACTAAATCAATGAAAACAAGATAAAATTCTTTAACTTCAAAAAAACTTACATATAACTTAAAAATGTTCTTCCTATAACTGTTGTAAAAACGTTTTTTTAATTCAATTTTTAGCGGTAGACATGAAAATATATTAAAAAAATTGTAAATTTTAATCATGAATGAATGATTAATTACGGTAACATACTGATTTTAGCCAAATGTAAGAAATATTTAGGTTAAAAAACAAACAACGCGATAGAAAAATATGGAAATGAAAAATGAATTAAGTACAATTTACTTAAAGGTAAGCTTATGAAAGTAGAACATAACGAAACGAAATAAAATTAATAAAACTTGATGATTTGAAACAGGAATAAAGAAAAAAAATGAAAATCACAACAACTCAAAACGCACATTGAAAAAATTTCATTCAAATATAAAAACTTTTATATTAAAATAATAAAAAAAAATGTCTATAAACGTTTGACATAAAAGTAATGCAAAATTTTCATTGATTTTATGAAACATTTCATTAACGGGGGGATAATGTAACATTCTGCATTAATCCAATGAAGGGTTACATATGTTAAATTTTAATGTAATTTCTCATCGGATTAATGTCAAAATCCATTGGATCTGTGAAGAAAATTCTTTCAGTGTATGTAAAAACAAATTAATAAGTAAAACAAAACACAAAATAGCCAAACCAATTAAGTGATAAAAAAACAGCATATTGTGGATTTTTAATGCTATTATTGAGCAAAAAAAGGGGGAAAAAATTTATATTTTTGCGATTTTGCGATAAAAATCCACCTTGAACTTGAAAAAACGAATGATGCAGAAGTACTTATTTTTGGGGCTACTTTCACATGCAATTCTCAGAATTGAGTACCAAAATCATGTGTTGTACTGTGTAATATAATGATATGTAGGTTAACGCAGATTAAAGCTGCTTTTACGATTCTAAGCGATTATTTGTTTTGCAGATTTCATTTCTATTAAATTCTTTGTTTAAGAAAAAAAATCCGCATTAGGAAAAAATAAGCATTTTTTGGTGGCTTCATGAACGCTAGTAGGGTGAATTGTAGCGTTTTCTATCACCGAGAATTACTTTTCTTATAGTTTTCCAAAGTTTTTGTACAATCTTGAGATAAAACTTTTTACCGCTCTTGCTACCTCAGTTAATACTTTTTTTAGTATTTTTTTTTTTTCATCTAATAATTTATATTCATGCGGTGATGCCTTTCTTATGTTATTTTGACCTATAAAAACAGAGTTTACGATTGAATTTAGTTTTCCTTTTTCTATTTATTTCTTGTTTTTGTATCGCTCTAGTAGTTTAGTACATTATTGCTGCTGCAACTACAAGTTTCCAAGGAACTATTTTATATACATATTCACAATTGAAGTACTAGTAACACATAAAATATTCCAGGATGAAAAAAAACTACAACAAGGAACATCACTCACTCACTTTGCTGCAAGCGATATTTATGCGAATATTTTTATACTCATCTTATTCTCCTTTTTCTCGAATGTTGCATAAAAACGCAATATTTGTTCTTGCAGATGCGTTAAAAGCATTTATTTTATATTGGAATATTTATAGGAACAATACGTTGATAAATAAATAAATAGAAAAACTTGCAATGAGTTAAGTGCATTTTCAAGTTTTCTCTTGTTCAAATAGAGGGGCCAAATAAATTTCGCTTAAATTGAATTAATTTTTTTTTTTTTGCTTATTTTTTAAGAAATTGAAGGAAATTTGTATCCCATTTCTTTGTCTTGATTTCTTTAACTTATTTTTAATTACACTAAATTGGTTTAATACCTTTTTGGTTACAAAGTATTATACTACAGTATACAATGTCCATGTATAATTATCATAAAACTTAATGTTTTTGCAACGCCATCTGGTTTAACATCTAACGGAAGTAAAACATTTCTAATTGCATTTGGAGTAACATTACAGCTCCATATACTCACACAAACACACACAACAAACACTCATAGTTATCCAGTCAAATGACCACTCACCACTACTTCTACAGTGTACTTAATGCAACACACACACACGTATTTACATACTTATTATATTTATGTTACTTAAATTTGCCAGAATGGCATGTTGCATGATTTTCCTATGTGTGGTTTCTATATTTAAAATTAGATGATGAAAAAAAATTATTTAATATTTTTCGACCACATGGTAAATTGTACAGCTGTTGAGTTCTAAAAAAACGACTAAATTGCAAATGAGTGCAAAAATAAAATACCTAGAATGAAATAACAGCAACAAAAAACGCTAAAATATGAAAAAAGAAAAATTATCTAAATTCACGTAAGTTTACGTTGAGGTATTTGCTGTTAAGAAAAATTACAGGTTGAAATGATAAACTTTGTTTATTTTGTAAAACAAAATTTCTTTCGAAAATTGAAAAAATTTTTATAACAAGTTTTTTTTTAAATAAATTGGAAAAAATTTCACAGAAATCAAGCTCGTTAAACTATTGGGAAAATTCATTAAAATGTATTCTTAAATAAAAATATGAACCACTTCAGCGTACACAAGAGAATGTGACACACTTTTAAAAATTAGGACTGCATAAATAATCCGGAAACAATTAAGACACGTTGGCTTAATATTATTAAAGTAATTTGTTAGATTGTGCCAGAGTTATCATATAAGGGGCTTCCCCCTTAACTTAAGACTCTATTTTACATTAAGGGAAAAAACAAGGGCGTAAATTTCAGGGTATGAGGATTCATATTTAGGTCATTGACAATGTGGTTTCTTAGTTTATCGTTAACTAAAACGCATTTTTCATTGATGCTGATGTATTTTTTTTTTTTAATTTCCTAAGCTAATCCCGCGAAGCTCTATGCTTGTCTGCAGGAAAGAAACCAGAGTCTCTGGCGGGAATCGAACCCGCAGCCTCGGCGCTTATAGACTGGCTCGCTACCAGCTAGCCTACCGGGGCACTCAAATTTCATTAAGACAAATGTCCAAAAAAAATTGGAATTAGGTTAGGTGCTATTGGCAGCCGTGATCAGACATAGCTCACGTGGGTCCACTAATTATTTCCCGTTGTGCTACCCGGTCACACCGTCTTCCATGGGCCCTATGTTATCTGGCTGTTAGTGTTCCCATACAGCCACCCGGTGGATTCAACAAAGGAGTGGATCCTGTTTAAATCAATATCAGAGAGGCGAGTCCCCAAGGGCTCTTCGACCAAACATTTCAAGTCTTAGATCGCCGAATGCCGGACAATTACAGAGGAGATGTTCGGTTGACTCCTCCTCCTCCTCGTCGCCGCAACTTCTACAGAAGTCATTATAAGGGAGTCCCAGCGTCTGGGCGTGCCTCCCGATGGGCCAGTGGCCAGTTATAACCGCAATTAGGTTCCTTAGGTGATGTCAGGACAGCTGTAATGCCCGCCGTGTCCTTTTTTCATCTATAACACTGCTTAACAAATTTTTAATTTGGAAAAGTACCAAGAACGCCACATGCCTAAGTTAATTGGGACCTCCTGAACATGAAAAACGCTGTAATTTTTTTTCCTAACTACCGTTTTTAGATAACGGTACTTTTGTGTTTCACGGTGTATGGTCCCACTCAAACCCTTGTGGAGCCCAACCAAAAAGTCCGATCGAAATAAATGGCATATCGGTGGGAAGGTAATGAATGCCTTTTTCGTCGATATGCTGAAAATTTCTATCTGATAAGAAATGGCTGAATTATGGCACCTCAAAATCCAAAATTTGCCTATTTTTACGTTTTCTTCAAAATTTTTCATTTTTATTTCGTTTTTTACTACGTTATATTAAATATCTGGAATGTTTTATAACCAAATAGTATATTTAATTACCAACATTTTAAGCGTAATTTGATAACGATATGAAATTTATTTCGATCGGACTTTTTGGTTGAGCTCCACAAGGGTTTGAGTGGGACTAACACCGAAAAACACAAAAGTACCGTTATCTAAAAAACGGTACTTAGGAAAAAAATAACCTACAGCGTTTTTCGTGTTCAAGAGGTCCCAATTAACTTATCTAGGCATGTGGCGTTTTTGGTATTTTTTGGCTGTAAACCAGTGTAATGGGCCAGATTTTCCTGGTTTCCACGCAGGTAGTTTCATCGTGCCACCTCTGACTGGCAATAAGGTGAAACTTGTGCGCTATAAGTTGCTTACTCCCTGGGAGCGAAACACTTACATTATATATATTAATAATATATAATTCGGTTTTGTTATCTGATTTATTGTATTTATGTAAGCTCAGTTCCATACTGCAGTATAAGACTTAAGTCTTGTGTATGGGACATCGAAAAGAAATAATAAATAAAATAAATATGTTGAACCGTCTCGGTTCAAGGTGGTACCTGCATACGCCAACGAATCCGCCATGCAGTTTCCCTGTATGTCCCCGTGTCCGGGGACCCAATTAAGGGTGACCAGTGCATGTCTCGCTATCTCCTCCAGAGACATCTCGGCCGAGTCTCGATGGGATGAACACATTCTCCAGGTATCTTATGGCCGCCTTGCTTTCGGTAATAATGTGAATCTTTCGACCAAAATTTGCGATTTTATTTGCAAAAACACAAAAGGCCCTATCTACAAAAGATTATATGGTAAATGCTAAAAGGCCTTAATTACAGTTTGCATAATATGCAACATTTTCAATTGTCAAAACAGCTGGTAGGTTTTCCAAGAAAATAAATTATAAACAGCTGAGAGAGATTGATTATCAATCTATCATTTTAAATTGTTTTTGCTCGTCCTGTAAAATTTTCAAAATCTTAGATATGGCTTTTTTTTATAAGGGTTTTAGGTGACGATATACATTTGAGAATTTCGAAGATTTGAAATACTAAAACTAAAACGATTTCTAATTTTTAAGGGCCGAAGTTGAATGTGAAGCACACCTAAACGTCAAGTTTTTTTCTGCATTTCATTTGACATTTCTCAATTTCTCAATCGAGCAGCGTGTTAAAGTTATTCAGGCTTGAGGCATTAAGTCATAAAGCACATTTCACCTCAGTGGATTCGTTATTTAGCAGAATTGCCGCATTTGGTCGAATGATAATCCAAGAGTGATTGTCGAAAAACCAATGCACCCACAAAGAGTGACTGTTTGGTGCGGTTTATGGGCTGGCGGCATATTTTCCAAAGTGAGGCCGGTCAGGCAGTTACTTTGAATGGTGTTCGCTATCGTGAGATGATAACTTACTTTTTATGGCCTGAATTGGAAGATATGGACGTGGACGATATTTGATTTCAACAGAACGATGCCACTTGCCACACAGCTAACGAAACAACGGATCTTTTGCTCGACATATTCAATGGCCGTGTTATCGCACGTGGTGGCGATGTCAATTGGCCGCCAAGATCTTGTGATTTAACGCCGTTGGACTTCTTTCTTTGGGGTTATTTGAAAGAAAAGGTGTACGCCGATAAGCCAGCAACAATTTAAGAGCTAAAGGATGAGATAATTCGGCACATTAACGGCATAGAACCTCAATAATGCCTCCGTCATCCAAAATTTGGACCAACGGATGGGGGTGTGCCGCTGAGGTCGCGGCGGCCAGTTGGCCAATATATTGTGTGTTATGAGCTTTAAATTCTTAGAAGGGTTTTTGTGCATTTAAAAACAAGCATCAAAATGTGCTTTAAAAAGGTATATATGTAAATGGTAAAAATATGCAAAATATGCACGAAAAAATCGATAACAAATTTCATAAAAATAATAAATTCATTGCTTTTGCCTCCGTTCATTACACAACAAAATATTCTGTGGATTCAAAATTAAGTAATTTTTAATTAAGATTTTTCCATTTAGGGGGTTTTCTTTTAAAGGCGAAAAAGGGGGTTTTTAAAGTTTTATTGCGGGAGTGAAAAAGTTTTTTTACTTAACACTGAATTTTTATAATCCCTTCATTAAATCTTATAACAAATTGGTATATCTCTTAAATATTTCTTCAATTATCAAAAACAAGTTTCACTTTCAAATGTAGAAATTGATATAAATTTATCTGCAAGCTTTTAATATATGTCCAAAGATCTCACACCCTCACACACGCTCTATTGATAATTTATTTTTGACATCGTGAGAAAATTTATGAAAAACAGGATTATGCAACAATACAGCAAGTCCATACTGAATACCTCAACTTTATTTTAATATTTCTTAAGTTCCTTTTACACTATAAAACTGAGAATTCGATCACAACGAAACAATTTGTTATGAAATGTTAAAGTTTACGCAAAAAAATTTGAAAGTCGTACGGCTCTCGCCAATTTCCAAAAAAATACCCTTAGCTATAAGGTTTTTTCAAATTTTATCAAAGTTGTGTTTTTAAAAAACTGCAAGAAGAAAATCAGGGATGAAAACTTTAAATTTTGTTCAAAAAAGTTTACCATTATTTTTTTTAATAAATTAAAATTTTTACAAATTTCACATATTTGTTGTAAAAAAAAACTGAACGGTATACAGACGAAAAAAAGTCTAAAAAAGTAACAATCGTGTCAACTTTTACATTCGTAAAGAAAATAACAAAAACAGCTGCCTAAAAATTCCTCGCACGGGAGAAACTGTTACACAAGCTTATTCCTTTTTGAGATACCTTTAAAACACAGCGAAAGACGCTTATAATTATCGTAGAGGCAGTCTTTTGAAATGTGTGTAAAGATTACCTAACGTGTCCTTCAGAAAGCAATTTTAGAATCATATTAGACTCTTTCAACTCGTGAAATGCTCAGTCGTGCAACTGATCTACCTAAATATAAGCGCCAAGCGTTCTTTTCATGTCAAAACTTTATTGCTTTAAACAAAGGCTCTTATTTAGGTAGCTCAGTGATTGTTATACATATGATTTATACAGAGAGTCCGATAAGGTTCATTTAAAGATAAACACAGTGTAACGTGTCTGTTCTTGTACTTTGAAATAATCATTAAATAATCCAAAAAATTATTGTTTTAGGAATAGCAAATGGTAAACATGCACCCTAGACTGGCCCACGCTTGTATGGAAAAGTAAAAGTACAGTCCAATACTTTCTCTACAAGCTTGATGTTGTTTCATTATAATTTTTCTTAGAATTGATCTAAACAGGCTTTCAAGGTCATTTGTATTTAAATAAAAAATTATTTATTTATATTTTCATCCTACGTTTCGTTGGTATTTTCCAACTTCATCTGGGATTTTAATTTATTAAATATTTAATCTTTGTTAAATTTACATTTTATAATAAAAAACACACAAGTTTTACAACATAAAACACGAATTTGTTTAGAATTAAATAAAAATAAAAATAATTAAATATCACAGCTTGTCATTGTAAATGTATCACAGTTGAACTAAAACTAAAATATATGTATACATCAAAAATTTTATCAATGGGACAATATTTAGAGGTCGCGATGAATGGCGACTTTTATGTTTTACATCTTATGGGCGATTCTATTCTAGACAACTTTTAACATAAATTTTCAAATCACACTATTTGACACTTTTTTGATGCCAATTTAAAGTAAAATATCTATATTTTATAATAATATAATTTTTTTAGACGTAAGCTAAAATATAAATTTGTTGTGCACTTCGAATCATTAAGATTCATAGATTTGGCGCGAACAGAAAATTCATTAAATGTTGCACCCGTCATGGCTTAAAGAGAAAATTTCTTATTATTGGATTATATTTCTCTACGATGTTTGATTTGATAATCATCGTCTGATATCTCATCTTTCACAATAAAAAAGAATAATATAATAAAAGTTTAAAAATTAACAGAGTTTTGTGTTTTTGTGGTATGATCTTATGAAAGTGGACCAATTTGGTTGCACCCGTCATGCACTTTAAAGCTCTCTCTTGGCTATTTGATCGTTTCATATAAATTATTGTTAATAGATAACAATAGTATATAAAATATGTAACCCCCTCTACAAATAACTTAATTGCAAATGTGTTTCTTTCTATTAGTAAAATACGTTTAAAGCGTCTAAATGTTGCACCCGTCAGAATAGAATCGCTCACCTATTACATGCATTTAATTTTGGCTTATCATTATTGTACTTGTTTATGTATTGGAGCAACTTTTTCACACTTTTCTTTGTTCTTTACTAGATTTACATTCGTTAAAATTCAAATATATTGATCCCTTTACATAATTATTTAACCTTTTTTGAATGCAGAATTACAAGAAATAAGTTTAGGAGGATTATGTTGAAATTTCTGACAGTGAGTCAGTTTCATCGCACGAAGAAGTTAAGTTTCGCGAAAAACAAAATACAACTAAACCAATAAAAATGAAATCTGTTTAAACAAACGACTTTATTGGATCTATTGACCTTGTAAATCTATCTAACCCCGAAAAATCATTTAACCATCGCAACCTCTAAATATTAACCGATTGTGCTTCAATTTGGACTGAACATTTTTAGACACTATTCGAATAGAATCAGCGTTGGGGAGCGCGAATATTTGATACTTCTGTTTTGGGCCACCCTAATGTACCCCCTTATGCAGTAAAAGTTGGATGGGGTTAAATGTGTTGATTAACAAATGTTAACTTGAACTTTTTTTTGCATAAGGTAGTTAAAGTTTAAACGACAAGAGGTTCAGAAAATCTATATGTATAATTTCGTTGTTTGTCCGGATGTATGTCCGGTTCTCTTTCCGCGGCTTTCTGAAGCCGTCTGACGTCACAGAAAGATGAAATTTGGCGTACGTAAAGCTCCACTGGTGCAAGATGGAGCCCGATTTTTGATTTTCGGTCTGTGGGCGGTGGGCGTGGTCATTCAAGAAACCATTCCCTTTTTCTTATATTTTTTGCAGGAAACTTTTGCGTTTTCCTAATGACACTTTTTATATTTAAAGCCCTCTGTCTGAGGAAGATCATAGCATTGTCAGATTCCTAATTTTAGGTCTCCGGGCTGTACATGTGGCTTATTTCATCATAAAACCCTCAATTTTGAATTATGTATTTTTTAAAGAATTTATATATTTTCAATATGACAACATAAAATTTGTTATACTGAAAGTACTTTCTCTGCCAGAAATCATAGTGGAATGAGATTTTTATACTGGTGTTAAAAAGTAGAGATAATCTTATTGTATCGCATACATAATTACTAACAAATATATTGGGTTTTTGTTTTGATATTCAAAATTTGTTTGTAAAGTAATTTAAAGAACAATCATATTCTAAGAGAAAGTAACTGCTATTTACATTCATCTAAATTAAAAAATAATAATATTGAGTTATTGGAATTTATTCTTCATTTACGGTGCGTTGCGCGTTTTTTAAATTATCATTAAAGGAAGAAATTATAACTACCTATTTGAAGTGAATTTATATAATGTTATAAATATAAAGTTAAAGTTATTTTTATTACTCAAAGTCCTCTTCAAGGTAGGTTATATTTTTTTATGTACATCCAAAACATTTTATGCGAAGTTTACGAAAAACTTTCATTGTCTATTATTTCGAAACACGTTTTTACGAATATTTCGTACGATGTATGTCAGTTTTCGTATAAATAAGTAGAGATTTTTTCGGTGTTTGGTATCAACTGTTTCATACGTTTACATTTTACTATACTTCGGTTTGGTGGATGGTTTACAACCAGCAATATGTAAAACGCCGAGGATTTAAATAAGAGACCGTTAATATATATAAGAGTATTCAATTGTTCGTTATTTTTTTTTAACATTTTCGTATAAAAAAACAAATTCCGTTAAGGGCATGGAAAGACCTCTCCCAGTAAATGATCTGCACCCGATTCTATTTTTAAACTCATTGAAGGGACCTACAGTTTAATGCCGGCAGCGAAAGGCTTAAATCACGTACATTTATTTAGAGAATAACTTTTATTTTTGCTCGAAAAAATTAAAATCAAATAATAACTGTTATTTTTGTTCAAAAAAAAATAAAAATCAAAAAGTAACTGTTATTTTTGATCGAAAAAATAAAAATCAAAAAATAACAGTTATTTTTGTTCAAAAAAATAAAAATCAAAAATAACTGTTAAGTTTGATCTAAAATATAAAAATCAAAATTATAAAAATCAATATATTTTATCATTGACAAGTGCATGAGGAACAATATGGTATACTTGAATCTGTTTTTCGACATTTAATTCTATATGCTTTTTTTGTTTTAAAATTCCAATATAACTGTTATTTTCGGTCCCTGATTTAAACATTGAATAATAATTTTTTGTTTAATTTCTTTTATGAGCGTTACTATTTTTATGCCTGGCAGGGACAGGCTCTGTGACTAGTATATAAGAAAAAAATAATGAATAAAAAAAGTGAATATGTTTTTGTTATTTTTACACGCCAGATTATCATCAGAAGATTCTTTTAGGAGTTGTTTATTAAACACAATCGTCTTACAAAAAGCCTATAGCTCGAAAAGTGGATTTTTATTTTTTTATGAGTGTTGGCGTCTGGCTGGTGCAAACCGGGCGTTGATGTTTCCCAGTATTTTCACCGTGTGCAAGCTGACCACATGTGGTGGCATCTGGCAACACCCCATGTTGTACGTAGCCCAGCTGATTTTTAACGTCACCTTAAGAATGACTTCTTCAATTGCTTTCAAATTTTTCAACCAGTCAGACGCCGGCCAAAAGTTAAAATGAAAAGTGTAAAGTTTAAAATAAGGAAAATTAAAGTTAAACTAAATTAAAAGCGAAATAAGAAAATAATAAAAGTGACACCTAAACCAATTAAAAAAAGTGAGTTTCATTTGGGAAACAACCGGGCAACCGTAATAGTGCCATTCAGCCTACGAAATAAGGGTTGGTTTTATTTTGAGCCACAAGTGTGCGAGACACGACCTACGACAACCAACAACGCATTGAGCCACCAGAACCAGCGATTCCACCAGGTAAACCATCAGCACATAAACAATGAGAGTATAAATTTTAATGCTGGTATAAAAGTGTGAAAAAAAGTTTTAGTGAATATATGATCGCAGTGAACCCGGAATAGTCCAAACGAACAGACATACCAATAAATACATGGTCTCATGGTGGAATAGTTTAATTCGATATAAGACAAAATTAAGTTATTACAAGTAGAAAATATGTAAAATCTTTGAGGCTATCAGCGCAGAAGTAGTGTAACCCACAATTTAATTTGGTTACGGTTCTGGTGTAAGATATGTTCTTTGCACTGTTCTTTACAGTGCAATAGTCGAGTAAACCAACTGTTTGTATCCAAAACAGATGGCGCTAGAAACATAGTTTTTGCACGGGCCGTTACAACCAAGTACTATAGTGCAAGAGTAGTGTTAACTCCTCATTATATCATAATAAGTAGTCTGGGGTTACACTTCTTCTGCTCTGATAGCCTTATTTTATATTGACAATTTTTTTTTTTAATTAACTTTAAGCCTCGAAGTTGTCACTAATACGATTGCGTACAGACTCAAAGAAAAAACTTCAACAAAACCGAGGATATCTCGAAACTACAATTTTAAACATAGATTAAAGAAACAGTTTAAATATAACGATTACAATTTTTTAAATTGCTAAAAACCTATAAAATCTTTTAACACTTTCAATAATCAAAAATCTGGATATTGAAATTTTGTTTACTGTAAGTCAACTCTCAGGAGATGCCCCCTACCAATGCAATGAATTGTGTTGGTAGAAGGAAATTCATTTATGAGGAGAAGGAAAGCGGGATAAGTGTTTGTGGACATTTAATTTGAAATTTTTCAAACCGTAGCCGGATGGGTCTGCCGGAAGTCCACATACAGCTAGCTCGAAAAAGAAATTTCTTGCTGGAAAGGAGAGTAGTACGGGCATGCACTCGCGTTGTAGGATAGAGTACGGCCCAGCTCAGCTGAACACAAACTGTGGTAATATCGATAAAACAATGACGCACAACCCACAATCCGACAATTCTCCATTGAATAGAGCTTCAACGCACTCCTTTGCACTCGATCCAGAAGCTTCAAGATATAACTTGAAGCACCTTGAAGATATGGAAGTTGTATTCCTTTTTCGATCGGATATAGGCGGTATAAATAGTGAGCAGATTAGACGGAGTAAAGTAGTTTTGGGAATTTTTCTTGCTCTTGCACTTCTGAAGAAAACCAAAAATTTTTTGTGAATATAAAAATTCACATTTAAAGTATTTTTAGTTTTCAATAAATTTCAGGTTTTACTTTAGTGTGCTTGATTCTTCTTCCTACATAATAATTTCCATTATTTAATAAATTTATTTACATTGCAAATACTTATTATTAACTTTAATAATTTTCTCATATTAATAATATTCCATTCCACGGGCATTATAAGATTATTGCGCCTGAAATCTTGCCATAAATGATGAAAAATTATCGAGGAGAAGGAGACAATTTAATTCATATTGCAGTTTTCAAGTGCAAACACTAAAATAAATTGAAATAAAAAAAGAAGAGAAAACGAAATGAAATATAAGCCAATACAGTTGGCATTAGACTTCACTTTTTATGCAGTTCCTCTGAGCGTCCTTCCATCCCCCCCCCCCCCCCCACATTTTATTTATTTGGTGGAGATAAAACCAACCGAGCGACCACATGACAATGAACCATATTTTCCATGATGATGGATACCAGACAAAAAGCAATTTTATTTTATTTTTTATCAGCAACAAATATTACACACTCTCACACATTCTTACATAAATATTCACATTTTAAATCCTCCTCATCAGGGATAATGTATGTTGCATGTATGTGTGAGTATGTGTTTATTATGAAATTCCAAAAAATCCAGCTTTTGCCAACTTTTACTGGTTCTATTTGAGAGTTTATCTGTGTAAGTGTGTTTGTTTAAATGTATTTGTGTAATGTAACATGCATTATGCCACTGGAGGTTTGAGTATTTGCAGGATAAAAATTTATGATTTGCATCACTGACTGCTGGACATGAAGTTGATTTTTATGTTTGAATTTTTCTACTTTTTTTTCTCCATTTTCTTTCCCCTTCTTAACATTTTTATTGTAATATTTCATGTATTAATCTGTTATATTGTTTGCATTTTCAAGTGTGTGTTTTTTCATTTCATTTTATTTCATTTTGTTTTATTTTATTTAACTTTTTTTCTTCTATTATTTGAAATAAAACAGACACTTGACCAGCTGCTGGTTTATGCTGGTAACACTTTTAAGAGCCAACTTCGCAATTGTTACCAAACGGTTACAAAAACAATAATTCAACCGTATGTTTTGCCATAATCAAGGTGGCCTGAATACATACTCCCTTCTCAAGTGTCTGGAAATTAAATTTACAAAAGATTTCCATTTTTTTTCTCTCTACATTTTCCGGCTTATGGGAAAGCAACTCGTTTGCTTTTTATAAATGATTGATGCATTATTTTTTGAGAAAACAAAATGTTCGCTTAACTTTAACAAAAAGCATTTTAATTTGTCAAAAAATTATAATTTTTTGTTAAAGAAATATTTCCGATTTCTTGTATTTTTGCCAAAGTTTTAATTTTATGTGTTTTTCTGGTATTTTCAAAATGTATTTAAAAGAATTTTTGTAGTTTTTTGGTTTTTGTGAAAACCACTTTAACAATGTCAGCGCCTAATCCTTCGCTTAACTCTGTTTTTATTTTTTTCTAAAGGAAAGGAATTTTTATTGTTGTTAGTATTGTGGTTGTTAAGGACTCATCCTGCTTTAACTTTGTTGTAACTAAATGGACAAAAACGTTTATAATTTGTTTTATTTTACTGACAAATAAACTATGAGGATAAGCCAACTATCATGTACGAATTGCAGAGAACAAATCTTATCGTTAAAGATTGAGATTTTATGCGCCCTACAATTGGCAAAAGCATTTTGAATATCAACCTCGCTGAAGATGTGGAAAATTAAAACATATTTATATTATACTAGCTGACCCGGTCCGCGTTGCTGGCCCCAAGCAAACATTAGTGTTGTATTACCAGACGATTTAAGTTGAGCTTTAAACGAAATTTACAGCCTTTAAAATTTTCCTTCCGTAAAAACCTAAATCGGTCAAGCCGTTCTCAAGTTATGCGCTTAATAGAAAAAGTGGGCGTAGAAGTAGGCGTGATACATTTTTCTTTCGATGAAAACGTAAAATGGAATAATACGAACATTTAAAAGAAAAATTAGTCAAATCGAAGGAGCCGTTTTTTGATTTTAGGTAAATCGAAAAAAGTGGGCGTGGCAAAATTTTCTTTCCGTAAAAACCTAAGTTTGACCATGGCAGTCATTTTAAAGAAAAAATTGTTTGAATCAGTCAAGCCGTTCTCAACTTATGCGCTTAATAGAAAAAATGGGCGTAAAAGTAGGCGTGGTAAATTTTTCTTTCGATCAAAACTTAAAATGGATTAGTACAAACATTTGAAAGAAAAATTTGTTAAATCGATGGAGCCGTTTTCTGATTTTAGGTAATTCGAAAAAAGTGGGCGTAAAAGTGGGCGGGGCAACATTTTCTTTCCGCAAAACCTAAGTTAGCCCATGGCGATCATTTTAAAGAAAAAATAGTCCAAATCGGTCAAGCCGTTCTTCAGTTATGCGCTTAATAGAAAAAGTGGGCGTAAAAGTAGGCGTGGTAAATTTTTCTTTCGATGAAAACTTAAAGTTGATTAATACGAACATTTGAAAGAAAAATTAGTCAACTCGATGGAGCCGTTTTCTGATTTTAGGTAAATCGAAAAAAGTGGGCGTAAAAGTGGGCGGGACAAAATTTTCTTTCCGTGTAGATCTAAGTTAGACCATGGCGATCATTTTAAAGAAAAAATCGTTCAAATCGGTCAAGCCGTTCTCAAGTTATGGTTTTTGCCACGCCCCTCCGCCCCCAGACCGAAAATCAAAAATCAGACTTCCCTATGTCACCCGCCTGAATATTCTGAAGATTCCCTGAAAATTTCATCAAAATCGGCCCAGCCGTTTTGGAGTCCATACGTTACATACATACATACACACATCCAATTTTATATATATAGATTTGGCAAGATTGGTGACTATCTCCAAGCCTTTTCAAAAAACTTGTCCAAAAGTTTATAGTTCTTTTATACTGGTTGCTTAGGCAAGATCATCAGCAAACATTCTCCCAAACAATTTTAGAAAAGCCAAAGATATAAGCAAGCAAAACTGCAGAGTGGATGAGAATTCCAAGCACTCAAAAAGTCCAACAATAAACAGTGAGTTTATCTTTTCCTACATTCCCCTACTTAAAACTACAATTAATGCTGAGCAAGATCGCACCGTATAACCTGTCAATGCTCTAAACGTACCGTGACGAAGATTGTTTTCACAGACTCCGCGACGATGTAACCCAGTATCACCTCCTTCACCTTCCAGACCAAGGGTGCACTGAAAGAATTTTCTTCGCAATACTAACGAATTTTGACATTAATCCCATGAAAAATTGCATTATAAAGGAACCTATGCAGCGCTTCGTTGGATCAATGAAACCTGTTTCATTAAAAGGACTTAATGAAACATTACATCAGATCCATGAATATTATTCATTGGATTAATACTTTCAATAAAGTAAAATTTTTTTATTTTTTTTATTTTTTTTAATTACTTTTTTTTGTTTTTTTTCTTATTTTATTTTACTTTATTTTATTTTATTTTATTTTTTATTTTTTTTCTGTCTCTGGTGGGATTCGAACATGCAACCTCGGTGCTGATAGACTAGCTCACTACCAGCTAGTCTACAGGGGCAGTGTAGTTTTTGTATGAAAAAACTATGTTTTGTTCTCAATTAAGAGCGTAAATATGAGATTAAATTGTCCATAATAACAATAACAACGTTGATTGAAAGTGGATTGAAAGTTTTTGTTTCATTACTATAATGACATTTTTATTGTCATAATGAAAATTTAAATTTATGAAGGCAATTATTGAAATATGTTGCTTTTATAAAAAAAATTTTTGATTTCATAAATTTAATGGCATACATGTAACATTAGATGTATGAAATTATTAAATCTTACATTTTTTAAATAACAATTAAACATTTTTTTAAGGAAACTATAATTTTGTATTAATTTATGAATATAGTTATGTTTGTTTATTGATTTTTTGTGTTCCCAATTAAAATTTTTTGTTTTACTTAGACAAACTTAAGTTTTCATATATCCAATGAAAATTTTTAACGTAATTACGAAATCTAATGAAGCGATTTTAACGAAAATACTTCATCAAACCTATGAAATTCCATTTAGACAATGAAAATTTTCATTTACCCAAGGAAAAGTTTTTTATGAAAATGATTCATTAAATATATGAAGCATTTTTCTTTCAGTGTGGTTATATTAAGGGCCGATGTTGATTTTGAATAAAACACAAATTATTTAGGAAATTATTGTCATTTCTTTTTATTATGATAATATTGGTATGGTATTATGTATAAAATAAAATATAGACCAAATGGCCGCCACGACCTCGGCGGCACAGCTCCACCCAATGGTCCCAACTTTCGATGACGCTGAGGCATAATTAAGGTTCTATGCCGTTAATGTGCCGGATAATCTCATAATTTAGCTCTTGAATTGTTGCTGGCTTATCGACGCACACCTTTTTTTTCAAATAACCCCAAAGAAAGAAGTCCAACAGTGTCAAATCACATGATCTTGGCGGCCAATTGACTTCGCCACCACGTGAGATAACAAGGCCATTAAATTTGTCGCGCAAAAGAGCCATTGTTTCATTAGTTGTGTGGCAAGTGGCACCGTCCTGTTAAAACCACATATCGTCCACATCCTTATCTTCCAATTCGGGCCATAAAAAGTTCGTTATCATCTCACGATAGCGAACAAAATTCACAGTTACTGTCTAACCGGCCTCTTTTTGGAAAAAAATGCAGCCCGATGATGCCGCCAGCCCGTAAACCGCACCAAACAGTCACTCTTTGTGGGTGCATTGGTTTTTCGACAATCACTCTTGGATTATCATTCGCCCAAATGCGGCAATTCTGCCTATTGAAGATTCCACTGAGGTGAAAATGGACCTCATCACTGAAGATGATTTTCTTCGAAAATTTATCATCCACTGTTGCCATTTCTTGTCATCATTGACGAGGTTGATATGGTCAAGAGGCTTTAGTTCTTGAGTCAAAAATGCAAGTCGTAAGAGATGCAATTGTTGGGCACGATGACGAGTTGAAGTGGACGCTCTGCAGCCACACTATCGCAAACAGCAGTCATATTTTCTGCTGTACGAGTTGTACGATCATGTACTGGTGTTTTCACATCTCCTGCTCAAATTTTTGGACGATTTTTTCGATTTTACGCACATTTGGACGTTTAAGTGGGGCGAAAAAATCACGAAGTGCACGATATGCATTTTGATTTGAACACCCATTTTCATAATAAGCCTGAAAAACTTTAACGCGTTGCTCGATTATGTATCTTTTCATGGTTTAAATTGAGTTATTCTGAAATTGTGGTTCACTTTCAACATCGACCCTTAAAGTTTAACCACCCACATGCTTAGAACTGCACAGAGCTTAAGTTTGCGGAGAATTTCGCACCAGTTTTGAAATACATATAAATATGTATTATATTTATGACTTGGTTCGGCTCAGCTCTGAATCCTGCAAATCATATCTGGTCTCTAATGAAAATTTAGAAAACATTTGCGAATACGAGATGTGCGACTACATGGTATGGTACTCTGTCTGCAGGTGCTGAAGATCAGGGTCCTAATTCTGGTAGTCGTGGCCGAGTACTTTTTCAATTCGAAAGCAATTTTTTTTTTTTAATTCTTTCAGTCGATACTGAACGAATCGAAATTATTTTTTCAGTATTGTGAAACTTAAATGAATGCTTTAACAATAATGAAAAAATAATTCTGATTTGTGAAGTATTGACCGAAATAATTAGATATTAATTTGCTTTCAAATCGAGAAAGTACTCGATCACGACTGCCAGAATCAGGCCCCAGTTATAGGTTTCATTTCGGATTTTGTTTTTTGAACAAGTTAACTCTTGCACTGCACGTGTGTCGAACTCTATTAACCACAACAGCCAGATTCGCACGTCAGTGTGGACGAAAATGATGTTAATTTTTAGTTTAAATTTACTTCAATGTCTTCGAGATCTTAAATTTCACTTAAACAGCCTTTTATACAACTTATATTTTACAAAAAAAAATATATATATTTTTTTCACCATTTAAATTTATAAGATCTTAAAATAGTAGCAACAGCTCAAAGTCTCCCCATATCTTTTTCTTAACCGACTTTATCTTATTCACCGCTTTATGTGGCTGCTTGGTAAGCAAGAAAAATTAGTGCAGAACGTACGATTTTCATGTTGCTTTCTTTAATTTTCATTTTTTCTTTACTTTCTTCAATGTTGTCTGTTGCATTCAAAAGAAATTTAAGCCGGAATTTCGTATGAACTTCTTGCAAGGAAATTGTTAGCAAAAACAATTGCAAAATTACTTTAACAAATGAGAAAAAAAAACCTTTAGCGTATCCTTTTTCTCTTCCAACCATCATGAAACTAACGTGGTTGTTAAAAATAATTTTAATATAATTCTCTGCTCTTTAAAAGAAAAATTGTAGTTTTTGCTTCGCTGTTCTTTTTAAAATGAAATTCTAGAAGGTTCTATTTATAAAAAAATATGTATATTTCATATGTGGTTAAGAATGTCTTTAAGAGCTTGAACGTTAGCAGATAAAGTAAATACGAGAAGGAAAAAATATGGATTTTAGAAACGGACATACGTGTGTGAGCAACCACAGCAAAGAATATTTGTTTTTTAGGCGATTTCATTGCATTGTTATCAAACTAGAAATAGCCCGCATAAGGTGATTTCAAGCATACACTTAAAAGATGGGAAACAGGAAACAAAAATTACAGTACTGTGGGACTGGTGGTGGAAAATTTAAAAAAAAAAATCTTATTAATTAATTGTCGAAATTTATTGTTGACGCGATAAGTTATGCGCGAAATCTTGTTAATTGATAATTTTTTATTCCCACGGCTTAAAAAAACTAATCTGGCAACATGATTTATTTTTTGTGAAAACAATCCCATCAACAATAAATTTCAGTTTATCAATAGTATGAAATGGGAACTTCGCACATTTAAACGAAACCTTGTTAATCTAGTCTGGTGTAACGATAATATGACAGCCCTACGGTAAATTGTGGACTGATCCTCTCGAAACTTTACAGCATGATTTATAATCGTATGAAACTTAATTTTATTAAAATATCGGCTATGCAAAGCAGCTTTATTTATCGAAGCCGGTGTTCTGTATACCAAAGTGGATACTTTCTTGCGCCCAAAAACGTTTTCATTATAAATTTGAAAATGAAATAATCCCCCAAAAAATATATTGGGGCTTTATTTCATAATGATTTTTTGGGGGATAATTTCATATGAAATAATACCCCAATTAAAAAAATGAAATAACACCCCAAAAATAGTTTTTGTTGTTCTCTGTACAAAGTTTTGGGGGGTTATTTAATTATTTTTTTGGGGGGTTATATTTTGGGGGGTTATTTCATGCCGCCGCCCCCAAATTTCTATTAGTTTTTGTAAGTGTGGTTGTTCTACATTTGGGTCTATAACTCTTTTCCTACTGAGCCTATTGTGCTAGCTTTTAATCACAAACTGCTTAGGATAATTAGAAATTTTTTTTAATCCAAATTTTTTTAATATTTTTAATCAGGCTCAAGTTCATCAAATTAAATTTTTCATTAAATTATTTTTATGAAGAAAGGAATTTTACAACATGAAAATTAATTAAAATTGTTATTGATAATTTTCTATTCTTGACTGACCTGAAATTCGAACACAGGCGGCTGGCCTGAGATTCGAACCCAGGCGGCTGGTTACCCTGACATGTTTCGATCATGACCACTTGATCTCTTCAGAGGGATTTGGCGTCTTACACTCGCAGCCATCGATGACTGCTGACGTCAATAGTCAAACATCAATCCTTAAACCAAATTGTATTTTAAATTTTGGTAGATCGAAATTTGCTTTTTTTTAATGATTATCCATTTTTAATTGATTTTACATGTTTTTCCTTTACCTCTGTTTTTTCGTACTTTTTGTCAAGAATTCTTCTTGAAGTCCAAAGTACATTTTTGTTTTTTAATGTTTTCTTTTTTTTCTTGTTGACCTTTTTCAGCACAACTTGCAGGACAAATGTACACATAGAGCTCGTGCCTTAGCTTTAACAATAATTAGTATTGTAGTTATTTTTGTCGAACTATTTATGGTTTTTTAATCCAAATTTTTAATCAATATTTTTAATTTGATACCAACATTGGTTTTTCTTTTAAGTCTTTCGGACAGACAGACATACAGGCAGATGAACATGGCTGAACCGATTTAGAATTGCTCAAGGTCCTAGTATATAAACACTGGGGACTTATGTAGATGCATATTGAAAAAGTTTCACACGGAAAGAGAAATTAAGTATGCTTACACATATTAATCACTAGTGGTGGAGTGTATGAATACACTTCGGTACGCAATAAACGTTACCGTTAAAATTTTTTAGGACATTTTGATAAAAAAAGGTTAAGGACTAAATAAATTTTTCGAGATGAAATTTGGCTTTGTCAAGCTACTTAATAACCACATTGCAAACAGTATGAACACTTTGTTTAAAAAAGGAAAGTTTGTTGAAATTTAATATTTTCAGAAATATAATAAAAATTTGCTTGTTGTGCTTAATTCCCAAATTTGATTCTTGATAAATATACTGAAATATATTGTTGGAGGATAAGCTATTTCCTATGCGCATTTTCCCAGATTATCAGGAATCCTTGAACCAAAAATTTTTGAAAAGCTAAAGATATTAGATATGCAAACAAGACTGTTAAGTGAATGAGAATTACACACACTCAATTTTTTTTTGCAACGATATTAAAGCTTAAACAAAATACCAACAATAAGCAGTGAGTTTATCTTTACTAAAGCTTCGTACAGACGATGGTAAGATCTTACAATGTTGTCATTAAAATTACCTAAAAATGTCTTGCAACTGTGTGAACATTGTAAGATAATTTTCATTTGTCAGATGTGTAAAATTAATGCATCTGACAATGGCACCATTGTCAGAAAAATGACAATATTGTAAGAGCTGGCCACCGTCTGTACGAAGCTTTACATTCTCCACAACAATTGGTTGAAATTTAAGAATGTGAGCTTTAAAATTAAAATTTTCGTTAAATTAAATAAAAAATAAAGAAATTTTAGCATAATTTAAATTTATTTAATTCACACAATTTCTCTAACACGCAATTAATTGACCTAAAAATTACCACACAAAATTCAATTACTTCCGTGTTTAGAATTAAGATTATTTTTTTTTATAAAAGTTGAACAAAACGACAAACAGATAATCATCATCCTTCATTTAAAGGTGGGTAAACGGAAATAATATTGCCATTTCGTGTAAATAAAAATAGCCATTTTTAACAGTTAATAACATCCGTTATGGCTTTTAGCACACAGTCAAACGCACTCATTGTGAGACACGGTGTTATTATGGGCAAAGTTGTCGTCTGTCTACACGGAAAACTACTCTAAAACTATTCGCAATGAAACCGACACACCAGTGTGGCACCCATTTTTTAATGTTTTGCAAAAAAAAAGAGGAGGAAAAACTAAAACTGACTCCAATGAAATGAAAAGAAACATCTGCTCCACCACCCACTTTGGCTATTCTACAATTTTAATATAAACACTATTCCAACTCTCTTATTATGTGAAATATGCCATGGAAATTGCAAAAGCTCAAATGTTGTTTGTCTCTACTGCCTGTTTGTTGGACAAGTTAAGTAAATGAAAAGTCTTTAAGGTTTGTTCTTGTTGTCTTGTCTTGTTATTTTTTTTCTTCTTTTTTTTTTGTAAATATTTGCAAACAATCTCACACTCATCATACACTAGACTGATTTCTATGTTGTTGTCAAAAGGTATGAATCTGGCAATGAATGACAGTGTGTCTGTGTTTGCAGTTTACAAATCTGATGTTTCCACATTGTCTGACAAATGTTGTCGGTCCAAAAAAAAAAAAATTTCATTAATGGCATGACAAATGTTTTGCAATGTGAAAAAACGTATGTTTGGCCCTTTAAGCCCTGCAGGTCATGTACGAAAAGGTTAAATGAAGTTTGGCTATTAAGATAATAAAATGGGATTGGCAAAATAACACTCTTTATTGTTGCAAATATAGTTTAAAAAAATAACTACATTTTAAATGCCTACACCTTTTCTGTAATTTCGGTTTAATGACATTCAAAATGTTGAGGAACCACTTAAATCTATATATTCTTTATAGATTTCTAATATCGTCTAGTAATGTTCTCTTATGTGTATTTACAATTCTGCCAATTAAAAAAATAATTTAATCCATAGTATAATAAGTACCAAGTATGTTCATTACGGAGAGTTTTCATTATTTACCCATGTAATGTCAAATTAATTTATTTATTTTTGATGACTGTTTTTTAGAGCGACTCAAGTTGTATGGAAGCAAAATTCGTGCTCGATGTACCCTCCTAAAAATTAACCTTGGACTTTTTTAAGATGACATTTTCAATATTTCGGCTCCAGGGTTGACCTCTCGTGAGCTGGACCAGTTTGAAAAAGGGTCTATTTTTGCATGTTTGGTTACTTTACGAATCTGTTTCCTTACCAACATATACAAGTTGGGTATCGTAAGAAAGGGTTTTTTAAGGCGCGTCCAACTGTATATAAAATTTGTCCAAGGACGATGTCCTTTTTTTAAGGATTTTTTGTAAAAAAAACGGTTTTTAATATTTTTTGTTCGGGGTTGTTTGTAATAAAAGTGCCAAACTAACATATTTTAATCTTTAATCGATTTAATTAAATACGTGTCTCAGCTTTTTTTGAAATTCGTGCTAGTTCGCGTTTTGACAAAAATGCAATGGGGTGGTAACCCTTCGTTTTAAATAGGGCAATATGGGTATCAAATTTTCTTTTGCCAAGTATATTATCTTTGTATGTAAATAATTTTGATTTGTGCAAATTAGATGCATTTTACACGGTGCTCTGGAATATATATAAATGCAATTTTGTAGTAACTCTAATATGATAGCGGATTTAGTTTTTAGAACATGTATGGATGAAAATAGGACTAAAGAAAGCAAAAAAGAAACGATCCACGACCTGAATTTTTTTTAACTTGCGAAAAAATATGCCGCCAAAAAGTCGTGGATCATTTCTTTTTTTCTTTCTTTAGTCCTATTTTCATCCATACATGACCTAGAAACTAAATCCGCTATCATATTAGAGTTACTACAAAATTGGATTCATATATATTCCAGAGCACCGTGTAAAATGCATCTAATTTGCACAAATCAAAATTATTTACATACAAAGATAATATACTTGGCAAAAGAAAATTTGATACCCATATTGGCCTATTTAAAACGAAGGGTTACCACCCCATTGCATTTTTGTCAAAACGCGAACTAGCACGAATTTCAAAAAAAGCTGAGATACGTATTTAATTAAATCGACTAAAGACTAAAATATGTTAATTTGACACTTTTATTACAAACAACCCCGAACAAAAAATTCAAAAACCCTTTTTTTACAGAAAATCCTTAAAAAAAGGACTTGGATGATCGTCCTTGGACAAATCTTATATACAGTTGGACTTGCCTTAAAAAACCCTTTCTTACGATACCCAACTTGTATATGTTGGTGAGGAAACAGATGCTTAAAGTAACAAAACATGCAAAAATAGACCCTTTTTCAAACTGGTCCAGCTCACGAGAGGTCAACCCTGGAGCCAAAATATTTAAAATGTCATCTTAAAAAAGTCCAAGGTTCATTTTTAGGAGGGTACATCGAGCACTTTTTTTGGTGAGCCGCTCTACTGTTTTTATTTTATTCCATATTCAATTAACAAGATTTTTTTGTCGTGCTTAATTCCCAATTTTTATTCCTGATAAAAACACTGAAAATTATTAAAGTTGTTTTTGGGAACACAAAATTTATTATTAATAAGATTTGTGTATGACGTGCTAAGTTCCCAATTTTTCATATTTGTTAAATACACTGAGATTTATTGTTGAAGGGAAAAGCTATGCGCATTCTCTGGTTGCTAAGACCCGATCATCAGAAAACTTCATCCAAAGATTTAAGTAAAACTAAAGATATTAAGCAAATAAAACTGTAAAGCGAAAAAGAATTATAAGCAACAGTCCTACTTAAAACAATATCAAAGCTTAAACAAAAACAACAACAATAAACGGTGAGTTTATCTTTTCTTACATTCCAGACCACAATTGGTTGGATTTCTCCCAACGTTAATTGTAGTTATAAGTAGGTTAAGAAAAACAAAATAATATTCAAAACAAAAACAACTTGCTTTTTTGTTTTCGCAAAAAATAAAGCATGTTGCCTGTTTAGCTTTTTAAGCCCTGCACTTGCCAGTTTATTATCGAAGTAATTTTTGGGAATACAAAATTTTCAATTAACAAGATTTTCTTTTGTTTGACGTTATATGGGTTTCGAAGTTGAGAACAAAATTTCTAATCACTTTACCTTGTACTTGTTCTACCATGATTTCGTCCAAAAAATCGTTAATTAAAAACTTCCAGCTACATAATGAGCCAACAATTTTTTTAGTTAATTTATGTGAAATTTCATTGATTAAATTTGCCTTACAAACATGTCATTTTTAAGTGCATTCTCCTGTGATGGAACTGGCCCAATCTCGACTGTCGAAGGAAAAAAAAATCACAGCAAAAATTGTGTCATTCTGGAAGATGTTGCATCTTCGTTGATCGTTGATGTTAAGCTGATGAATTGTGGAAACACAAATTTAGGTAGCTTGGCTCGATAGCGCTCACTCAAAAGAAATCAGGATCGATGATGTCGACGCGTATAAACTGCACCAAACAGTCAATTTCTTTGTTTTGTTGATGGTTTTAAATCGAGAAGAGTAGAATTAGTAAGAGAACTATCAATAGCTGCACGAACTGTGTTCACACTAGCCAGATTATGTTGACCATAAAATGGACTTCGCGAACACATTTTTTTCAAAGTAAATTTTCACAATTTAAAAGCGTTGTTGTTCTAGCGTTAATAGATTTGTGATGACTTGCCGAACCCTACTGAACAGAAATGTCAACACAGTTTGGCACTCTCAGCTGTCAAACCATAGTTATCGATAGTTCACATACGGCTAAGAAAACATTATAATTACAATTTTAATTATTTAAAATTTCTGGGTCCCTCAATAATTATAAATCGATTTAAATATAACCACCTGTCTGTCTTTTGAAAACACACAAACCCGGTTATGAATCTAAATATAGACTGACATCTCTAGAAAATTTAATAACAATGACTAATCAGTGATTTGGTTTAAACGATGGTGTAGTTGAACTAATCTTGAATTTATATGTAGTTTAAACTCAACAACTATAAATCAGTGTCCCATGTATTATATGTGGTTAAAAAAATAACATGTGGCAGCACTACGATAAATCATATGGTCTGTATTGGTAGTTTAAACACCCAATTTTATGCGTTTAAAGATGGTTTATATGTTTACTGATTTATAGATTTGTTGGCTTGAACACATTTTAAACCAAAAAGAGAGTTTAACTTGCTCTGATTTTGTAGCCCTAAGTGACACGTCTATTATGGTGGGCGTGACATTACAAAATCCTTGTTTTCGTGTATTTTAGTGAACAAATACAAAATCTATCTATATCCATAAAAGGATAATGATTTTGTATGTGTGTGTGTCTGTTTCCTATAGACTGCAAAACTTCTGACTCGATTTTTTTTAAATTTTTACAGTTATTTTCCGATTACACAGC
Source organism: Pollenia angustigena (assembly GCA_930367215.1). NCBI lineage: Eukaryota > Metazoa > Arthropoda > Insecta > Diptera > Polleniidae > Pollenia > Pollenia angustigena. The sequence goes on from OV884057.1 coordinate 254,547,361, forward strand.
GCTTTAGGAGGCTTTAAATATTTATTAATTTTGAAGTGGGCATACCTCCCTGTATATCTAGAGATCGATAGCAGTAAAAGAATTACAATTTTGTTCACACCATTTACGACAAAGTAGGCACAAGTGAAAAAATGGCAGTGCAAGCTCTCATACAGTAGGATTTTTTAAATTTGGAACAGATATGTAGTTTGTCCATATATACCAAACATCTGTCAAAAACTGGGCTGGATTGGATAAGTGGCCATGCCACCTTCGTCTTTTCCTGGCTTAGGAATCATAACAATTGTAGAGGTCTTCCAAGAGGATGGGAAGTATCCAACTCGTAATATCGCATTAAAGATGAGCAGCAAGATTCTTGAAGCAGACGTAGGTAAGTTTATTATCATTGAGCCAGTGATGCGGTCAGGATCGGGAGATTTTTTAATGTTGACATTTTCTATCGCGGATTTTACTTGGGTTAATTTAAATTTGATTGGATCGTTAACTGTATCAGGAATAATTGGACGACAGGAACAAGTATCAGCATCATGGGGCGTGAAAACTTTCTTCAAGTGGCTTTTCATTTGTGTTTTTGGCCCAGGTACGGTTTTCCAGTCTTAGTGGAGATTCGTGGGTTATAGGGCATTGCATATGTCCATATACTGTAATTGGAGTTTTTGTGGCATCTAGGCTGTTTAGATAGTCTTCTACTGCAGAGTGGTGTTTCTGTCTCTGTTTGTTGCGTAGAGTAGCCTGGCATAACCGCAGTTGGGCTTTGATGGTTCGGGAACGATTATTTGTCATTGTCTTCTCAACTTCCTTTTTTCCCTGACAAGGGTCTATATCCACAGATGTGAATTGCGGACCACGCTTTATTGTACGCTTGATTGGGGTTGCATTTCTTGCAGCAGAATCCAAGACATCCGTAAGTCGGTCGACAGCTGTTTGGATGTCAGATGAATTTTTTAGGGAAATGCTCTGAGATAGATGAGAGCTCACATTCATTTTATACTTCAACCAATTTGTGTTTTTGTTTGGATAGGAAATAAAGTTTTCAGCTGCGGTGTCAAAGTTGCCTTTTAGAATAAGGATTGAAGGTGAACGATCAGACTATAAATCGTGTGAGGAACTAATAAGTAATTGATCGCGCTTGATGTTTTTACTTACGGCAAAGTCGATAAGGTCTGGTAGCTTGTTGAAGTCAGTGGGCCAATAGGTAGGTTATCCACTCGATACGACATCAAGATTTTTTGCAGTGACGGTGTTATATAGCTGGTTACCTCTAGGACTTATAAGTCTGGAGCCCCAAGACGTATGCTTAGCATTTTAGTCGCCTGCTGCAATGAATTTTTGTCATAATGAGGAGAAAAAGTTTAGAAATTCATCCTGTGCAATTTTAAGTCTAGGGGGACAATATACGGATGATAACGTGATTTTAAAATCTGTAAGATTTAAAGATGTAGCCTGGATACAATCTTCCTTGTACTCCGGCATTGGAAATGTTCGGATGTTTTGTGTCGTAAGTGAGGTACCCATTTACCCTAAAGCAGTTTTTTAGAGTAAAGTGGGTTTCAGAGATGAGAAGCACGACTGGATTCGGATAATTTTTAAACCCTTTTGTAAATAACAAAGAACCCTCGGAAACGATAAAAGTCACATTTGCCGGGGATCGTAGAGCTGTAAATTCCAGTATGCTAACACTATTCGTTTATAATTTATAAAGTGTATATTTTCTATGTAACTTATTAGTCTTTGTTTAAATACTTATTTTCTATTTACGACCATAAATTTATTCCTGGTATTGAAACTATTTATTTGCCCATTTCATTTTCATTGTTGTTTTATGTTGCAGTCGCTCGTAGTTCATTTTCTAATGTGATTATTTTTAACGACTTAAATATAAATCAACGTAATAAATGACTATTAACTGCCATAATAAAGATTTGGATATATAATTCGTTCAGCTTAATTTTTTAATATTTATGGATAAATTTTTAAAAATATACATAACAAAAATCCTTTTCTTTTTTTAGCTAGTAAAATAAAAATTGTAAAAAACTGTACTAATATTAAAAATGTATAGCAAAAAAACTAAAGTACAGTGTATACTTGCAAGGCCGGACACCGAAGGTGCCATTGAAATATGTCTGTAGAAGGGGAATGTCCTCTCAAAAGAACCCAGTTCTTCACTAATGGAGTGCTGCGGGGACCAGGCAACAATGTCCATAATAGATGATTACACTGTAGCTTGTTGCTATACTGAGTTCAACCCTTATTTTTTTATTGCAGATTGATGGTTACTCGTTATTCATGGGCTATTAAGTCTTCGTTCATGCAAATTATTTGTAAAACTTTAACAACTATTTAATTAGATTTCATAACACAAATCGAAAAATTAACTCCCATATGGTTTTAAGGCTCTTAAGATTATATCCTTTCACAAAAACTATGAAATGAATTAAATTCAAAAAACGTTTATTAAGTCGAATTTATTAACCTTAAAATATTTTTATGAATACAGGCAAAAAAAAAAAGTTTAAAATTTTAATTAATTTTACGTAAAATTTCTTTCTTCATAAAAATAATTTAATGAAAATGAAATTTAATGTACTTCAGCCTGATTTAAATTAAAATTTAAATTAAAACCCATAAACAGTTCAATAAAATAACCACAATACTAATTAGAATTTTATAATTTTATTCAAATTACTTAATTTCAGTTTTTGTTTTTAAGTAATCCTGATACCAATTAAATATTTTCTCCAAAAATCCACAAATTTTTAATTCTTATTTTTCTTTAGTTATTTATTTATTAAAGCATTTCAATCAACACGAATAAAGTTTGTTTTTCGCATCCATAATTATCCTTAAACTTCGTACAAGTCTAGCCAGGCATTAACAACAATGTTGCAAATTAAATGAATCCACTCTACACTTTAAACAACAACAGAATATTGTTGATGCCTTCATCTATTTTTTTCAACAATTCGCAAAACTACTAAAAAAAAGAGGGGAAATATTGCACATTCATATTTCAAATTTTAAAGTATGAAACAAATTCCAGCGTTTTTGTTTTGCAGGATCTAGTAAAATAAAAATTAAAACAAAAAATTTAAAAGGAAAAAAATTTTCAAGTTGAGCTGACAATAAATCAAACTACGAGAGCATAAATGTTGCAAATGTAGTTACATCATGCTCTCACATATCTGAAGGTATTTCAGTGTTTGGCATACTGAAAAGAGAATACAATGAATTTGAAATTGTTATTAGGGAACTACCATTTTACAGTCATTGGTTCAAACATCTTCATCTGAGAATGGCAAAATTGCTATATTTATTTTTATAAAAAAATATATTTGACGGGGCTCTTTGGGGTCTTATGGTCTATTAAGCTTTTGAATTAACCTTAGTGCTTAACTTATGGTCCTTCGGAGTTGAAAATATTTTACACGCTTAATACATATTAGTGTTCGGTATAAAACGTAGATATTATTTTGTTCCATTGTAATTTAGAAAACTTTATCACTTTGTAAGGGTGCGTGTAACCTGATAAATATATTTCACAAATATAATGCACAAAAATAATATAAGTAAGAATATAATATGTTATTGTATTTGTAACTCTTACGAGAAATAAATAACATATTCCTAGTTTTTGCATTCATTCATAGGTGCGCTTAAATCTGATTGCAACAATTTTTTAAAAATTTTCAAAGTCATTAAAATTTTTTAAACTTAAAGTTCCCTGCATTCCTTAGAAATGGAAACACATTTTATTAGATTGACATTAAGGTTGCCCTTAATGTACGAAAAATTGGAAACTCATGTTTATCAAAAACTAAATCGCCCGAAAAATTCTTCACATTTTAGAGCAGTGCTAGAGCTTTATTAGGCTTTTCACATGTACACAATCGATTTTTTGCAAACACAAAATCCCTTTTTCTGGTGGAAAAAACCTGGTTCTACAATCCGATTCATATCCAATGCGTTTATACTTGGTGTCATTCAATTGCTTGCTTTTTTTTTGCCAAATTTTCTTGAAAATTTTGTGTTTTTGTATGAGGAGCCCCTGAAGGTAAAAGATAGATGATAATCGACTTCTTATAGCGTAAATATGTTGTATTTTTGTTTGCACTAGACCCCTGTAAAATTGTATTAATTTATTTTTAGTGTAACAGCCCGCGCTTTGACCTTCAATTTTGTTTAATTTTGAATATAACAACAAAAGCATTGTATTGCAGAAAGGCATAGTATTACTGTATTTTATCGACTTGCAAGTTCGTGAAAACAGTATCAGAAGCATCCATGACTCTATGCAATGAAAAATTAAGAGAAGGTTTAACAAAGACGAAACTTGAATCAAGACGAAAGATGCCTAGATTTTACAGTAAACAAGATTTTGTGACCAAAAAATGATTTTATTGTTTTCTGTTGTATAAAAACCAAAGTTTTATTTTTTTTTTTAAGTTAAATTCAAAATGTTTTCAGTTTTAATTAATAATAATTGATAGTAAATAAAATATTTAAACATTTTTTTTTTCATTTTTCGAATTTATTCTATGAGTTAAATTTCAGGTCTGTATTTTATAAAGTCATTTCTGAAAAATTAAAGGAATAGAAATATTACAAAAAGCTTTATAAAATACAGACCTGAAATTTAACTCATAGAATAAATTCGAAAAATTAAAAAAAAAAAAAAAAAAAATGTTTAATATAATATAAAGCAACTTTCACAAGGAAATAATTCCCAGTTTCTAAAATATTTAAATTTAAAAAATTTACTTTTTTACATATACTTAATTTTTAGGAGCTCTTGCGCGGGCTAAAGATGTGATTTTTTTTTACTTTTTTTTGCAGTTTTTATTTGCTTTGATGTAAGCCAAAAAAATATTGCTATTAGAACATGATTCGAGAACTTTTATTTTTTCTCATACATCAGTGACCCACCCTAATATACATACATATGTATGTACGTTCGGGTTAATTTTTTTTTTTTTTTTTTTTTTTTTTTGATGAAGCGTATAGCAAAAACGTAATCTATAGGTGATTCTGAGCAGTTTTGCTCAAGAGACCATAGCTCTTAGTCGGGTTTGGAGCCCCCCAAAATTTCAAAATAGATATTTTTCCATATTTTAATAAATACTGAATTTTCTTCGACTTTTTTCGAGATTTTTTTTTTGTAGATTAGGAAAGTTCAGATAATTTCCAACAAATTTTTTACGATCAATTTTTTTGATTTCGAACTCCTTTCGAAAAAAATCGAAGAAAATTTATTAGTTTAAAGTTCATTTTAGGTAATTTTTCGACAAAACATTCCTAATATCTCTACTAAAAATAAAAAAGTATCAATACAGATTCTGAAAGGTAAAAATACCTTTCAAACAAGCCCAGATTGAGAAATCTACTATAATTCTATCCGATTTGATGACAAATTTAATTAAATTATTCTATGTATATATGGAAAAATATCTATTTTTAAATTTTGGGGGGCTCCAAACCCGACTTAGAGCTATGGTCTCTTGAGAAAAATTTCTCAGAATCACCTATAGATTACGTTTTTGCTATACGCTCCATCAAAAAAAATCGTTCCATACAATTTGACCCGCCCTAATGTTCGTACAACAAACATGATATTTATACTTGTACGTGTATCAACGTGAATATGAGAAAATGTGTAAAGTTTACACTGTAAACTTCTATAAAAAATCTCTACTTAATAAAAATTTCGCCTGACTGCGTAGTTTGTGTAGTGAGTATCAATTCATATGAAACAACTTCTCGTGCTAAATAATTGTATACACATCACTCATACTTTTATGGAATCTATTTGTTGATGTGTATGTAATTGCACTTTAAGTTTAGTAGGTGTGTTCATAACCAAGTTTTAAAACGCAATTCGATGCAGGAAAATAATGTGAAATCAAAATTTTATCAATATTATTTTATGATATTTAGACTAAAAGCCCAATCCGGAAATATTCTTAGCATAGGTGGAGGATATTAAAGATAAGGGACAAGCGAATAAAACACTTTTACTTGCTTACATTAAAATTGGCCATTTTTCGAAAATTTTACGAGTTCCTAAAAATTTCAGCACCGCCATCAAATTTCGTATGCATAGATCAACTTGAAATTTTATTTAAGTCCCCTTTATTATAAATTATAAATATTAGTGCAATAAAAAAACAAGTCAAGTCGGACCATCACAGTATATTTAGACAATTTTTCGAGAGTGTTCTATATCTGGGACCCATGGGCATTCATGGACCCGGCAAAACAAAATTATGTTACGAGTTCAAAAACTGTAAGAGAGTTCTTTATGCCGAATATTATCTAAATATCAACATTTCTATGAGATTTGCTTGACCTTAAGCGATTTTAGAGAGGAGGTTATATAAAACCTTGGGTTAGTTCTGGACCTACCAGCACAATATTTTTAAATGTTATAATAGCAATTATAAAAGTTATCTTGCTATATTTTATATCACTTCCAAAGTTTAAAGGAAAGTCATGGTTCATAGTGGTTCAGACTCGTATTTCACCGGCCAAGAGTCTGTAGTTTTGAACCGATAGATATATTTAAGAAATTGTATTTTTGCGGCAGAAATGTTTTCTTTAGTACAGTCGGTCAACCCGAACATTTCGCAACCTACACCACAGTATATAAAAATACATTTTCAAGATTGTACCCCATTTGGGACCCATGTAAAACAAAATGATGCAATGAGATTAAGATTCATTAAAAAGTTTCTTGTGTCGAATATTATTTAAATATCAACATTGATTAAGTAGAGATTTAGTAGAGATGGTTTAATGGGACTTTCGGTAAATTTTGGAATTACCAGTACAATATTTCGTCATTACAAAGTAGCTATTATAAAAGCTGAATTCCAAAACGTCATGTGAAATTCCTTAACGCAACCATTGAAACATAGACAATCCCATATGTCCCTAAATTTATAATAACGGTTATCGATGCGCAATCAAGAGGCAAACTGTGCATCAATAATTTTATTGATGCTTTGTTAAAATTTTAATTTTTAACAATGTAAACAAAACAGCACGTTACTTTGTATCGAAACATTATTAAAACCACATAATTGAAATGTGTTCTGATGTTTTGGAACTCACCCAAAGTTATCGTGGAGAAATTGTCTATCAATTTTGTGTCAAATATTCAGTCATGTCACAGAGTACAATTCCGTTCGGAATTGAAGAAAACATTTTTATTTATTGATAAAAATTGTATTTTGTTAGTTTTTTGGCCTTTGAGATACAGAAGACTCCCACTCCGTTCATGAAAACAAAAATGGTTTCATTCCGAAAAACGTTTTCGTCATTTTCTGAAGCACCAGAATACGGAATGAATTTTACTCTGTGACATGGCTAATAGACCGATTTAAAAAAAAAAAAACTTGTTAATACAATTTATGTTGCAATAAAATACATATTTTTGAAGAAAATTTTATCTTAATATAAGTTAATGGCTATTTCAGAAAGAAGTTTGTATTGCGGCCATTAGAAATTTTGAATTGATACTCATCGTTTTCAAAAGCTTATATTAAAATTTGCTACCTGTACTATGATCATAAGGTTATATGAACAGACAACCAACTGGATGGACGGACGGACATCGTTAGATCGACTCTGAGGTGATTCTGATCCTATCAGTATACCAAAATTTGGACTAAGAAGCAATATGTATATGTGCTGCACTCATCAGCACAAACGCATAATATTCTCTCCACTATTGTGATGGGGGTATAATGAATAAAGTTTTATCAAAAATCTCGCGCACTTTTGTGAGCCATCCTAAGATATGCATAAACAATAGTATGTAAATACACTTACGCATATGATATATGTATGTAAATATTTATGTAAATGTTCCACTGTATTTACATATGTGTATCAATTTATTTATGACTTGAAATTCATTGAACTCTTACATGGCTCCAACTCCAAAAAAATGATAAAATTACAAACATACGAGTATTCATTCACAATATCCTTATTTCACTTTATTATAAGTTAAATGCTGTATTTTTATAAAAAAAACTTGAAATACGCATATACATACAATTTATTACACACATAAAAAATCTTAAAGCAAACAAACACCATGTTTTCTTATATACTCTAAAAAGAGCATCATTGTTGCTTTTCCTGCCTTTTGTACCTGTATAAACTGTATAAAATTATAAAAGTGTGTTGATATCAATAAGTAACTTGATTATTTTAATATGATTCTTTTTATTTTACATTTTCTTTTACATTAAAATTAAATATTGACTTAATTATCTTTGAAGAAGAGCCAAAAAAAAAGAAACATCTCCTGCTACCAACAATGTAATTAATACATCTTCTGTTAAAATAAAAAGAGACTCATTATAATTTTACTTTATAAATTTTTTTTTACACAAATGTTTCTTAATATTTAATAGCGATTTCTGCAGAAATACATGTAACGAACTTTTTTTAAATTTTGAATTTTTTTTTTTACTTTCTAAATGTTCAATAGAAGTCTAGATGACAAAAGTCCTTTGCTTTTTACTAATGTTTATTATTGCACTTTGTATTGATAATCTGTTTGCAAGTTTGTCTATATATGAGTGCGGCTCGAGTTATCCCAACAAACCAAAACGATATAGAAAGAACTTGTAGCAAGCTTACTAGCATAAGCCTTAAGCTTAGAAAAGTGTTGTGATTACTATTATAAAAGGCTTATAAACAATTATTTAATAATGAAAACTGATCCCTTGCGATAATATTACTTGTATATAATATAATGTAAGCTAAGAAGTCTAATATTAGAATAAGCTTACAGAAAAATAATTTTCTAAATAATATAGAATAATAAGATTTATTACATTCTTTACGAGCATTCTGTTTAAATTTATATGGCATATTTACAAAAGTTTTTTTACTTATATAATATTTAATTACCTTTTTTTACAATTGTATATATATACATATATATGTAATACTTGGAATTCCTATAAGGAACATAGGGCCTCAATTGGCGCCCCCAGGTGTTTTTAGGGCGACCCCTTCTTCTTGCTCCCTGTGGGATGTAGTCAAGGGATTTTCTATTGATGTCATCGGTTGGCTTTCGTAGAGTATGACCCAACCATCTATAATTGCGTATTTTGATCTCGTGGTCAATTGGAGGTTGTTGCGTTCTATACCATAGCTCTGAGTTTGTAATAGTTTGGGGCCAGAAAATTTTAAGGATTCGGCGAAGGCATTTGTTGACGAAGCCCTGTAGTTTTTGGATATCTGAATTTGTTAGGTTCCATGTCTCCGAGCCATAAAGCAGTACTGACTTCACATTGCTATTAAAAACTTTAAGTTTAGTAGACACTGCGATGTTAGCTGACCTCCAGAACTTATTCAATATTCCAAAAGCTTGCTTAGCTTTTGCCAGTCTGTTTTGAATATCATCGTTGCATCCACCGGAAGTAGCAAAAATACTGCCCAAGTAACAAAAAGTTGTGACATCTTCCAGTTGTTGCCCCAGCAGTGAGAAATGATAATTGCTTGCTACATTGAAACGCATAGATTTTGTCTTTGAAATGTTTATAATTAGACCTGCGCTTGAGGCTTTTCAGTGATGCCATTTAACATTTGCTGCATGTCTTGTTGGTTGTGTGACAATAAACAAATGTCATCGGCATAATCTAGATCAGTTAGTCTACCTGTCACGCCCATTGTGATCCCATGATCAGGATTCACAGATTGACTCATTATAACATCAAGTACGATGGGGGATAAGACGCATCCTTGTCTCACACCAGTTTTAACGTTTAAGTTATCGCCGACTTGGCCACTGTGGAGGACAGAGCAAGTTGCATTAGCATATAGACCTTCTACGATTCTGATAATTTTATCTGGTATTCCTTTGCAACGCATCGCTTTCCATATGGCGGAGTGATGAAGTGAATCAAATGCACGTTGAAAATCTATAAATATCAGGTACAAACTCGATTGCCATTCTTCTGTCTGCTCAGTTATAATGCGTAAACTGTAAATGTGATCTATGCAAGATCTTTTTGGCCTGAATCCTGCCTGTTCTGTTCTTAGTTCGGGCTCTGTCGCTGCAGCTATGCGGTTAAATAAGATACGGGATACTATCTTGTTAAGCATATTTAAAAGGGTGATGCCCCTCAAACCCTTGCACTCCATCTGGTTTCCTTTTTTTGGGATATTGATGATAAGTCCTTCCTAAAGGGTGCTTGGGAGCGTTTCTGTTTGCCAGAAGTATTGAACTAATGGTTGAATTATTTTTGCCAAAAGGGATTTATCAGCTTTGAACAATTCTGGAGGAATATTATCGGGCTCTGCTTGTGATCTTTTAGCGATGATATTGCTTCCATTATTTCTACGTGGCTAGGAGGTTGGATGTTCTTGTCACTTATTCACGTTGTTTCAACTTGAAATAACTCTAATTCAACGTGATTCGGAGTGTTATTTCAATATGAATGACATTTTACTTCAACTTTACGGGAATGTTAAATTAACATGAGTTTTAGTGATTTTAAAAGAAAATAATATTGTTCGCAAGTTATTGTGAAATCATGTTAAATTAACATAAAGTAACTACGAAGCACAATTTTTATTATTACATTTTTTATAAAATTGTGTTAGGCCGAAGCCACGCAATGAGCGGCTAAGCTTCAAGCGGCTAAGCGATGAGCGTCAAAAAATTAAAACATATGAAATAATATTGAAGTGGCCACGAAATGAGCGGCATGCGAGCAAAATTTTTGAGCGGCTAAGCGGCGTCGCTCGGAAATAAAACTGTTCTAATTTTTGGTTGTTTTCTGAGCGTCAAAAAATGAACATGGCAAAAGTTAATATGGAGCTTATGATTTCATCCGTACAAAGCCGACCGAATTATGGCAAGACAGATTATCAAATTTTAAAAATAAAAATATGACCGAAAAATTATTTTTTTGTTTTGTCAATTTGGTGTTAACTTTTAGCAACAGCAAATCAAAGCATTTCACAGACATACGGCAGTATTGTATTGGGTAGATTTGTATATAAATGGTTTAATTCCCCTTGCTTGATAAATATGGACACATTAGAATGATGTGTTTATTAATACTATGTTGTAGGGTGCCATATGGTCGGGCTTGACCGACTATACTTTCTTACTTGTTAATAATTTGTTTTAAATGTAAGTTAAGCGAACGAAGTCTTCGCTCGAAATCGACGAACAGGCTGCAATTTTTTATACCCACACCACAATAGTGGAGAGGGTATTATGAATTTGTGCTGATGTGTGTAACGCCTTAAAATATTAGTCCTAGACCCACCTTAAAGTATACCGATCGACTCAGAATCACTTTCTGAGTCGAACTAGCGATGTCCGTCCGGCTGGCTGGTAGGCTGGCTGGCTGTCCATGTAACCTTGTGCGCAAAGTACAGGTCGCATTTTTGGAGATAATTTGATCAAATTTGTGACATAGGTTTTTATTGGCACAAGGACCAAGCCTATTGAAAATTGGCCAAATCGTAGGACCGCGAGGAAAGATAGGGGGACATTTATTCCTCTCAGAAACTATTAACCCGATTTTAATGAAATTTAAAATATAGATAGAACCATATCTTTATGGACACGAGGGGAGATAGGGGCAATTTCTGTCTCTCAAACCGATTTTAATGAAATTTAAAACATAGATATTTCCATATCTATATGGACACATTAGCTATATAGTTTTTCAAAAATAGGACCACAGGGGGAGGAAGGGGCAATATCTGCCTCTAACAAACTTTCAAACCGGTTTTAATGAAGTTTGTAAACATAGGTAAATCCATATTTATATGGACTTATAAGTAGTGCTGGGATACTATCGATATTTATCGATAGTTCAGATTTCACTATCGATATTACTATCGACTGAATGTTTGTACTTGTGCAAAAAGGCTTTATCAGTTCGTTGTTTTTATCACTTTATTAAACGTATGATAAATATGTATATACGCACGTTATTTTAAATGACAGTTTTTCAAAAATTGATAAGTACCTTTCTGAAGGAACCGAAGTAGCAGAGACCATAAGATATTCTACTGAAATTTAAATAATTTTCTAAATTGGTTTTGATTCTCAACCCAAAAAGGTAATTAATCTAGCGGACGTATTCCTAATGGTTGTTCATTGTTTTGTCATATGCTCGCAATTGCAATTGCATTTGGATTTGCATTTTTTTTTTTTTACAACATTACAAAAATATTTGACATTTCAGTCCGCGAATTAATAATAGCATGTAATAAATTTGCTGTGTGTGTTTCATAGCTGTATTTTAAATAATAAAAATATCGATATTTATATTTTTCCTATCGATATTTTCGATATTTTAAGACTATCGATAGTCTATCGATACAATTTTATTACATTACAATTTTATGAATACGATTTTCGCGTAATAACATTGAACAAGCCACTCTTTACAATGGCATTTTAACAACTAACCGCTCAGAAGTGACGCTCAGTTATAAGCCACTTGCCGCTCAAACTTGACGCTTTGACCCTCATCGTTCAGCCGCTTGACGCTTAGCCGCTCATTGCGTGGCCTCGGCCTTAGATAGCGCTTTTTGTGAGTTAATAATTTGAAAGCTATTGCAAATTAGGGCTTTTTATTATAACTAAAAAAAATATTCATGAAGTCTTTTACTTTAAACTTTTTTTTACTAACAACAATACAAATAAGAATAAATGAAAGTGGAATTTAATGTAGTATTAAAAGGTAAATTACACTACGTGACAGTTTTGTGACCAAATAAATTTGACACCTAATCTTTATGTAAAAAGTAGAACAGTTTTTGAGATATTCCAAAATGACCGTTATTTGTGTTTTTAAAAATGATGATGCGACCGTTAATTGATGTCGCTGTAGTCATAACATAGATGGCACATAAAACATGACATAACTTTATGATGTCATTGGATTAATGTCACTTTTTGTTCTATTGATGGCATTTGTACTAACATTGATGTTATAACTCTGATGCAAGGGCATAATTTATTTAAAAATGCATTTTTCTATGAGTGTACTGTAAAGGGTAAACATTGTTCACTAATAACACTGTGCAACAAAAAAAGAAAAACAGCCTCAATAATTGCAATGAAAAATGAAACTAGACTACTGGTTGAGCAAATCTGTCAAAGGGTTTTGAAAAGTTAGCTCGGGTTTCTGAAATTTCGGCCCTTGAAGTTTTTGAATTTTTGGAAAAGCCGTTTGAAATAAGTCAAAAAAAAATATATATTTAATGTACTTCTGAGATAAAAACTTATTTCAGATGTCGTCTGTAGAATTGTATGACTATTCTTTTCTTAGAATATATTTGCCCTCGCAGTCTTTTTTAAGGGGTATTTTTTGTTCTTTTATACACCTTCTTTACACTTTAGAGGGTTAAAGGGGTCTTTGAAGGCCGAAAGTACGAACAATTAATGTAAAATACTTAGTAAAGGAAAACTGAAAAGTAGCATATACATACATATTTTTATTTTTCACAAAAGCAGTAGTAATTAAGTCAAAATAGTGAAAAGTATTTCTGAGCTAAATGTTATATTAGGGTTTATACAAAAAAAAATTTATGTAATTTTTTAGAAAAATTCACCCTATATTTAAATTTTTGGGTCTTTTTTGTCCTGTTTTAAAATAAATACTTAAAATTTTACAATAAATATGCCTAATATATTGAGCCCTTATAGCAAAAATGATGTGACCAACAAAAATAAAATTTTAAGGAGAAGGTTTTTTTTTAAATATTTTTGCTTCAAGTCTAGGGTTTCGTTTGAAATTGCTTTTGCTCTTATTTCGTAACGGTACTTCCCAGAGATATAAGATTTTTAGAGATGATGCAAATTATCAAAAATTATCAATTTTCATCAGAAAATAAAAATCTAAAATGTTGTTGGTTACATCATTTTTGCTATTAGGGCTCGATATTCTTCTTTTTACCCACTTACAACTGCAATTCAAGTCGGAAAGAATCCAACCAGTTGTAGGGGAATGTAAGAAAAGATAAACTCACTGTTTATTGCTGGTGTTTTGTTTAAGCTTTGATATTGTTACAAGTAAGACTTTGAGTGCTTAAAATTCTTATTCGCTTTAGGGTCTTATTTGCATAAAATTTTTAGCTTTTCTAAAATCTTTGGAAAAGGTTTCCTGATGGTCTGGCCTAAGCAACCAGTGAAAAGTGTATTTATCAAATATGAAAAATTGGGAATTTAGCACGTCATACAGAAATCTTAGTAATAAAAATTTTGTATTCCCAAAAATAACTTTGATAATGTTCTACTAATATTTTGCAAAACATGCTGAACTAATTTTTTCCGCAAAATATGCTTCGAGGACTTTCAGATGTTGTTTGGAGATGGCAATTTTGGCAATCATTGCTATCAGCTTGTGATATAATCATTACTTCTGCTTCTGTCTCTGGTATTTTCCTTTATTAAGCATTTTACTTACATTGCATGAACTTGTGGTCTTTGAAGACCCCTATTGAAATTTGGTGCAGATAATATTCGTGGAACTTTTGTGTGAAAGTTAAAAAAAAAAAGTCAAAAAATTAACCCTTAAAATGAATGTTTGAGGGTTAATATATTCTAAGAAACGAATCGCCATTCAATTGTTCTGAAGACATCTGAAATAATTTTTTAGCTCACTTATTCCAAACGCCTTTTCAAAAAATTCAAAAACTTTAAGGGCCGAATTTTTGAAACCCCGAGCTAACTTTTCAAAATCATTTGGCAGATTTGCTCTATTAGCACTCTTGTTTCACTCTTGCGTTGCAAGTATTGAGGCTGGCGTTATGCCGAATTTTGTTGCACTGTGTAATTTTTAATTTCCTTTTAACCATGGTGGAACAAGCAGGTTATTACGGCAACAAATACAACATTACAACAAAAATGGAAATTATATCACCGTTTACGTCAAAAAATACTTTACACAAAAATTAAAGCGTGCCGCTGAACGTGATAAAATAAATAAATGTTTAGCCTATTTTTTATTAAATTATAGTCAATACTTATTTATTTAAATTAGAATTATCAAAAACTTTAATAAAATACAATAATCACAGCACAAAACGTGGACTCTTTGTAAACATAAACAAAACTTTGACGTAAGACTAGACAAACAATGCAAGAGCAAGAAAACGTCATCTGGCGTAGTGCTACCACCTTTATTATTTCACCATGCTTTTAACTAAACATATATATTAGGGTAGCACTGAAGTGTATGAAAGAAATTTTGTTGCTGAATTTTTAAGAAGCCCAGGTGGAATATTGAGCTAATCGGTCTAGACAATAAATATAAAAAGTTTGAGCGAAATCGGATAACTTTAAGTGCTGCCCCAAAGAGGTCAAAGGTCAAATTTCAGTAAATTCCATATTTTCACTAAGTACTTATATAGAATTTTGGCTGTTTCTTCCTGGCTCGGGGTTAAATTTGCAAAATTTATTCCTTCGTGTGATAAGAATATTCAGAAAAACTTTTGAAAAAATTAATCCTCCCATGTCCTGTGGATCAAAGAAACCACGGTTTTATATGTGTTACAAACAGTTTGTTTTAAATAAGCTGAAATATGTTAATAAACTTTTTGTGAAAAAAGCATTAACCCTTCACTCTTGTTTAGGACAAAATGACACATACTGCATATTGAAATAAATATGAATTAAAAAATGTTTTCATAAATGTTTCGATATTCGGGTAAATCATTCCATAAACTTAACTCTATTGTTAAAAAAAATCTGTAGAAATGGTTTTGCTATTCGCGCTTAATTCTCAATTTTTATTCTTGATAAAAAAACACTGAAATCTATTGTTGATGCGATAAGCTATTCCTATGCGCATTTCACTGGTTGCTTAGGCCAGATCGTCAGGAAATTTCATCCATAAAAATTTTAGTAAAACTAAAAATATTAAACCAAATAAAACTGTCAAACGTATAAGAATTATAAGCAACAGTTCCACTTGTAACAATACCAAAGCTTAAACAAAAACATCAACAATAAACAGTGAGTTTATCTCTCCTTACCTTTTAAATTAAAATTTTGTATTCCCAAGAATTATTTTGATCTGTAGAAATTTTAAAAGTTTGCTAGTATTTTTTGAGAACAATTTCTCCAGAATTAATAAGTTTTTTCGGAATTTCTTCATCTTTATCCAGATTATCTTCTGAGACATTAACTTCCATCTTCGTAACAAACTTGGCTTTAGTTAAAAAAACCTACACATTCTTCATTCAAATAGTAAAGATGGTTAAAAAATTTTGTTATTGCTTTATCTGCTATATTTTGGTTAATTTTATGTAATTTTCCAAATTTCTCAAGAATTCAATGTCGTTAAAAAGAACTTGGTGTGCTTTATCAGCTTTAACCATAATTGCGAATAGCACTTAAAAACAAATCCAGCAGCTTCGATTAAATTTTAAACTTCAATTTCGGATAACGCAGGAAATTGTTTTCGAAAAATAAGTATTTTCAAATAATAAATGGCCTTTGCCATCCATTTGGCTAAATGCGTAGCTCCAGATTCGTAAATTAAATGCCTTTTGGCGGACTTCCTCCTAAGAATATTAATATTATATTATTATCAGTTCTAAAATTTTTTTATAGTCATTGCGTGGAAAGTCTTCTAATGGTTTCTCTTTGCAAATCTTTAAATGTTATCTCCGCCACCATCTAAAATTTCATTGAATTTTGAATATGACGATCCTGTCAAAAAACCATCCTGTGACTTTTTGCTAGTTTTAAATAATTTTTGTCAATATTTGCAGAGCACTGCACTAAATTATGTAATTTACCCATTATTAAAAATAAAAAACTAGCATTAATTTTAACCCAATATAAAATGGGCTAATATTCTTAAATTTGTTTAAAGAACTTATATCTCAAAAAAAAAACTTGCTGAATATAAAGTTTTGTATGCGTGTAATTTTGCCCCTTATAAGCTCAGTAGGGTTAATTTTCCCAAAAAATATTCACAAAATATTCTAACCACCCTTCATAAAATTAATGAAAAATGTTCGTGCCAATCCAAAAACAACCAAGAAAATTCCTAATGAAAATATAGAATTCACTTAAATTTTACTTTTGACCTCTTTGGGGCAGCACTTAAAGTGGTCAGATATTGCTGAAATTTTTACCAGTTATATTTTAGACCAATCGGCACAGTATTCCGCCTGGGCATTTGCGAAAACCGTAAGTTGAAATTTCGTTGCCACCCTAATTTATATATCATTTTTTTTTTGCGAATTTTAGCGATTCGGAACAAATAAATTTTTAAGACTTTATAAAAATTATTTTTAATAAAATAAAAAATAAATGTGACAACACTGACACAGCATCTGACATTGCCCATGTGTCTCATTGCCTTGGAGCCAGTAATGTTTATTATTATTTTTTGTTGTTGTTGTTTTTTTTAAGCTTGTGTGATTTAAATTACAAAAAAAGCTTTTGTTTTGTAGTTTTGCTAATGAATACTAAAGTATACATTTGGCTAAAGCTTTTCATGGTACGATAAATATTTGAACGCATTGTAAAGCTTTTATATGTTTATTTTGGGTTTTTTCATAAAAAATATTTATTGTTTAAAAATCATAAGCACCTTAAAGTATGTTTTTAAAAATTAAAATGTTGACTTAATTTGTATCTTTTAGATGCAAGCATACCCTAAAAAAATTTAACATTTTGGAGTGATTTTTCTAAAAAATTACATTAAATTCCTATTGACCAAATAGTACCAAAAAATTTCTTAAGCTTGGACATTGCAATTATTATCTCGGGTAGATGCGTAATAGAAAAAGGTTCATATCACCAAGGCTAATATTAATTGTTTAACTCGTTTCCTATTCTTTGAATAGTTGTTTTTAATATAAAATTAATAGCCTTCATAAAGTAATATTCTCTTTTTTATACATTTATTTTGAGAATAAAAACCATAAAATCTTTCTTTATTTTCAAATATAGAGGTGAATTGTTTTCGTTTGTTCATACACATACGATTTCCCAATTTAGTTTTTATTAAATTTAACCCCTTTAAATAATTTCACACAATTAAATTGTATATACAATTCGGTCCCATAATGATTGTTTCATCAAAAATCATAAATTGTTGTATGTATGTATGCATGTATATAGGAGTAGTACCATCATCGTAATTAAATTAGAAGCCAAAAAAAAAGGTTTCTTTTCATAAAATATAATTACTTAATTCTTTTTGTATTAATTATGTTACTGGTGTTGGTGTTGTTGCAGTCGTATGTTAATTAATTTAATACAATCACCCATTCATAAATTTATTCATACCACAAACCAACCTTCCATCTATACAGTCATCCATCCATCCATCCATCCATTCGTGTAGACAAAATATTTGTCACACGAAAATTTTCTTGTAATTAATCTTTTAGCATTCAATTGCCAATTCATTTATGTTTCATTCACTGCATTGCTGCCATTAAAAATTAACAAATGATGATAATAATAACAACACAAATGACAGGAACAACAACAACAACATTATCGCCCTCATCTGACAATCTCACACCAACGAATGATCATTTGCTCTCTAATTTGTCAGACATTATTATTCAGACTATAGTATTTGTTTTTTCTTTTTTCTTCATCTCGTGAGCATAATTATAGCGGCACGATTAGTGGGCTGTGTATTTGTTTCACCCCTCTTAAGTAAGTGTATACCTATTATTGTTGGACAAAATCGGTTATTTTGTGGAATTGTTCCCACCGATCCGAATGATTAAAAGAACTAGGTTGTTCCTTTCGTTCATCGTTTCTTTTTATGTACTACGTTAAACAATGAATGAACGATAAAACTTCTTTGTCGTTCAAAAAAAACGTCAACAATCAAACATTTGTTATACATTGTTTGTTTACATTTTCTAGCGTAACAACAAAAGAAAAATTTTTATTTTGTTCTAAATGTTTGTAAAATATTATAATCACTTTTTCAATAAATGGCAAATATGTTTTAAGAATTTTGTAAATGTGTACCTGTTTCAATCAACGCGTACCTGCATGCCGTTGGTTGAGGTTAAAGGGTAACATATGTCTAAAATATATTGCTTTAAATCGCATATGCTATTGATACAATAACAAAACTTGTTTATATGTCACGATATCGTCGGCAACACTGATTCATATACAAAAAATCAACCTTGTTCTAACTGTACAGAAATAAGTGAAAGTAACACGTGTGATGATCTTAAAGATTGCAATTGTGGAATGAGGAACGATAAAAAAGCAACTATTGAAAAATTTCGAACTGTTCCTATTAGGGAATCGTTCAATGAAACTAGGTCGTTCCGGAATGACAAAATTCTAGTTTATATAACTTTATAGCTACGTGTGAATTTTTAGTTGTTCTATTAGAACGTCGGACGTAGCTCCGTAATTTCTCAAAGCACGTTCCATTTACTCACAATTCCGGCATAAACGTATTCTGTTATCATCTGAAAATAAAATTAGAAAATTCCAAATTTATGCTAGAAACAAAATAGGGTCGTACGTAGTAAAAACATAGGACGTTACGCCGTAAATTTCCAAAAACGCTCTCCATATACTACAATTACGCCGTAAAAGTATTTTGTAATCATCCAGACTTGCAATTTTCGTTGCAGCAATTTTTTTAAGTTCTACTTATTACTTGCCAATTTACAGAAAAAGTGTGTCTGTAACATTTTTGTGAGAAAAGCTGAACTGTCAAAAAAACTAACGAATAAAAATGGAGCGAGAAAAATTTTAACACTAAAAACAATTAAAATGCAAAATGAAAAGAATAGAAATAATAACATTTTGTTTTTGAGACATTTTTCCATAGTTTAATTATTTTGCTTTTAACATTTTTATAAGATATGTATGCATGTTTTCAAAGCTCTTTTGCAAACAACAAACATTAATCGCACTTAACATTATTTGGTATAGCCGACGGTTGTATTTTCGCCGCCGTCGTTGAAAAATGTTCAATTTTTGTAAATTTTGGTCGCTGTCAACGTTACTGTGTTACGGACGTTCTCAACGTCAGCAATGTCACATCGGCTTCGGGTGCAATGTTATGACATTTATAACGGGACGACGTAATCTCTTTTGATAGTTTTCGACATGAGTTACGGACACAGTTTTTTCTCACTTTTCGAGAAACGATGGAATATTTTGTTTCACATCCTTTCGATGCGAGAAATTCTCTCTAAAGTTACAGAGCATGGGTACTGATTATGAAATTCTTGCAATTTTTGTAGTTTTCTCTTTTTTTCTCTTCTCATTTTTGTATTTAATATATGAATATATACAAATACATACAGCCAACTTCAATCTTGTCACCACTCTGTCCAATAAACTTCAGAATTGCTGCAAGTAAAATTGCAAGTCTGGACGATGACTTCATCTTTCATCTTTTTAAAATAATATTAAAAGTTTAAAAATTTATTTAAATTGCTGGAAGTTTTTTCTCCTTTTATTTTTTCTTATAAATATTTAATTTGAAAACACAAAAATACATAGTTCGGGATATTGAATAAAAATTAAGGTCTGCCAGTTCTGTTATTCACAGTATAATTTTATGTGTGTATGCACGTATATGTTTTTATACCCACACCACAATAGTGGAGAGGGTATTATGCATTTGTGCTGATGTGTGTAACGCCTTAAAATATTGGTACTGGTTAAAGTATACCGATCTACTCAGAATCACTTTTTGAGTCGAACTAACGATGTCCGTCCGGCTGGCTGGCTGGCTGGCTGGCTAGCTGTCCATGTAACCTTGTGCGCAAAGTACAGGTCGCAATTTTAGAGATAATTTTATAAAATTTGGGACATAGGTTCTTATTGGCATAAGGACCAAGCCTATTGAAAATGAGCCAAATCGTAGGACCACGAGGGAAGATAGGGGGAAATTTCTTCCTCTCAGAAACTATCAAACCGATTTTAATGAAATTTAAAACATACATAGAACCATATCTTTATGGACACAAAAGGGATGCAGTTTTTAAAAAATAGGACCACGATGGGAGATAGGGTCAATTTCTGCCTCTCAAACTGATTTTAACGAAATTCAAAACGTAGATAGATCCATATCTATATGGACACTTAAGCTACACAGTTTTTCAAAAATAGGACCACAAGGGGAGGTAGGGGGCAATTTCTGCATCTCACAAACTTTTAAACCGATTTTAATGACTTTTATAAACATAGATAAATCCATATATATATGGACATATAAGCATGATGTGTTTTTTAATACTGTGGTGTAGGGTATCATATGGTCGGGCTTGACCGACTATTCTTTCTTACTTGTTCTTCTTTGTTTTATTTAAAGTCTCTACTTCTTTTTTAACAAATGCTTAATCACATACAATTTTTTAAACCTTTAACTTCATTTCTAAACTTGTTAACTTCCGTGTCAATGATTTAACACATTTCTACATAACTGACAACAGAAATAAAGAAATGATCCCTACTAATGTGCCAACTTGCCACCAGATTCTCGTTGAACACAGGTACATTAGTGAAGTTCCATAAATCCTTTTGAAAACGTGTGTGAAGAACTAAACAATTCAATACAAACGCACTTTTTTAAGTCTAACACTTCTATAGCACTTACCACACCCCTTTTTCTTGCCACGTACATACTGATGGTTTGTTGTTAACCCGGCAAAATATTTTCTAACACTTTAACTGATTGCAAAACAAATTTTTAAAGGTAAAAATACATACTTACACACATATTATACAGCCACACATATGTACTTCAAAGTTTTTATATTCATAAAGGTGTTAAAATAATAACAAAATGGAATTATTTCTAGCAGAGGTTCCCAATGTATAAAAAAAAACAAGTATGAACTATAGTCGGTCAAGTTCGTCCATTGAAAACCCTACCACAGCCACAGTATTTACAGAAACTTTTAGAAAGTGTATCCTATTCTTGGATCCCATGGGCAATCATGGATCCGGCAAAGCAAAATATGTAATGGTGATAATTTGTATATAAAAGTTTATTTTTGACTATCCTCGCCAAATTTTATAACGAAGTTATCACATTTTCGTTTTTTTTCATTATTTTTAGGTGTAAAATCAGCGCAAAATTAGATTTTCAAAACAATAATATAAAATAACGTTAACTAAAAGGCAAAAAGCCTTTAATAACCATATAAAAAATTTACTCTTTCATTAATTCTTATGAATTGCATTAACACAAACGTCCACAAAACTGACGACACAAATGTCCGCAAATTATTTTGGAATTTTTAGACAAAAATTATCGATTTTATTAACTAAAAACAAACGGCCCTATCTACAAAATACTTTATATTAAACGCTTAAATAAACAGTTTGCATAATATTCAACATTCTTAATTGTCAAAATAACAAGTAAGTTTTACAGGAAAAATAGAAAAAAAAAATAGATTAAGGGTTTTCATTAAACTGCTTAAAATTGCCATTTGTCCTAATGGGCGAACTTGCGAGACTTGTTTCATGAAGCCCCTCCTTAACTTCCTAAACATTTACTGCCGTATTCATAAAAAATAAAACAAGTTTGAAATGTATTTTAAGGCAAACTTTTCATACAAATTCAATAAATGTCAGTTTGTAAAAAAACGTCAACACAAAAATTAATTAAAAACATAATAGTTAAATAGAAACTGGGAATTATTTCCTTCCGAAGGTAACTTTTATATTATATTCAACATTTTTAATTTTTTTTTTTTTTTTTTTCGAATTTATTCTATGAGCTAAATTTCAGTTATGTATTTTATAAAGCTTTTTTGTAATAGTTCTATTCCTACAATTTTTCAGAAATGAATTTATACACTACCAGACTATTATATTGTATTTTCTTTTTACATTTTACCTTAGCCTTCCGTTGGAAAGCAATGAGGTATATTGAATGTACAGAAAAATTTACAATTATTAGACACCAGCAGAATGTAATGCATTTTCTGGCCCGCTACGGCCGTCGTCAGCATTCTTTGTGTCTCACTGGATAGTGTTACTTTATAAATTGAATGTATTTTTTCTGTACATTCAATATACCTCATTGCTTTCCAACGGAAGGCTAAGGTAAAATGTAAAAAGAAAATACAATATAATAGTCTGGTAGTGTATAAAGTCATTTCTGAAAAATTGTAGGAATAGAACTATTACAAAAAAGCTTTATAAAATACATAACTGAAATTTAGCTCATAGAATAAATTCGAAAAAATTAAAAATGTTGAACATAATAGTTAAAGTTTGTGTATAAAAAGTAAAATTTGTTTTTAAAGAAGAAAAAGAATTCGGTGTTTGAGATTTGTTAACACTAGAATTTTTTCGTTAAAAACGATGGCAACCATAAAAAAATCTGTTTGTATAAACGCACAATTGAACAGCCAAAATTGTTTGCCAAATTTACGAAATATGCACAATATTTGACAGTTTATTTTCGAGGGTGGAAAAATGAGTAGTTTGCACAGATTGCGAGACTTTTAAGTGATATCGTGCAAAGCCTTATTATAAACTAGTGCTGGGATACTATCGATATTTTCTACTATCCATATTTATCGATAGCTCAAATTTCACTATCGATATATCGATATTACTATCGACTGAATGTTTGTACTTAAGTAGGAAAACTGTAACTAGTTTTTTTCGGGCTACAGTTCGTGGTTTTTATCACTTTATTGAACCTATGAGACGTATGTAAGTTTGTATGCACGTTATTTAAGATGTCCGTTTTTAAAAATTGTGATGCTGATAAGCACCTTTCCGAAGGAACCAAAGTAACAGGGACTATAAGATATTTTATTGCCACATTCGATAATGTTTAAAATTCGATTTGATTATCAACCCAAAAGTTAAGGCGCAACCATAATATGCATAGCCTTGCTTAACCTACTGTCAAAAATAATCAAAAACTCTCTCAAATGTACTTAATAAAACAAAATCCAAATAAAAAAACATTTGATTCCGTACGGAATGTGCGATTAGATTCGCACCTTGCTTAAGCAAATGACAGTTTCATAAAACTTAGCAAAAAGTTTCCTTAAGTTCAATATGGTTTGCCTCATATCATTTGCATGTATTCGCACATTTGATTAAGCCAACTTAAGCACATTATGGTTGGGCCTTTAATCAATCTAGCGGACTTTTCCTCTTATGGTCGTTCGTTGTTTTATCCTATGCTAGCAATTTCAATTGCATTTTTATTTGATTTTTTTTTAATTATAAAAATATCTGGCATTTCAGTCCCTATGTAAACATATAAAAATTTCGGCATAAAGTCATTAAGCACTTGCCATTCTTGTTGTTTGTATTCATTGCTGCAATTCTGCGCGAATTAATAATAGCAATTTAAAACTTGCGGCCAAGGTATATTTACAGAAGGTAGACTCATTTGGGAGTGTAGACATGCTGCTCTATAAAAGGAACCAAGTTGTCAAAATTGTCTTCATATAAAACAAAAACAATTTAACGCACACATGCAATAATTTTCATATTTGAATACGAAAATCGCATATTTGATACAAAAAATTTTTGAATTTTCTGCGATGACGATTTTTTGCATTATTGATAAAAAAGTTTGTAGGTATAGTTATTGAATTTTTAGTCAATAACCAAGTTTATTGAATCAATAAAAAAAGTTCTTGCCCAAAATAATTTTTTTCAACAAAATGTTTGCGTGATTTTTTAAAATAAATTGTTGGAAATGTTGAATAAATCAAATAAAATGTTTATCGAATCTTTATTTATTAATGGTGACGTGCTTAATTGCCAATTTTTTTCCATTATAAATAAATACACAAAAATTTATTATGGGGGGATAAGCTAGTTCCTATGTGCATTTCGCTGGTTGCTTAAGCCAGATCATCAGGAAACCTTTTTCTAAAGACTTTGGCAAAACTAAAGATATTTAACCAAATAAAACTGTTAAGCGAATGAGAATTATGACCTATTATAAAATGAACAAGAGTTGTAAAAATACTGTTTTAACGCTGATTCAAATATTTGTTTTATTGAATATCAAGAAATATTAAAATATTTCATTATTAAATGTGTTTTATTGAGTGCTATTTTGTAAAGTGTATATTTGATACATTTTTTCATTGAATCAAACACAAAGTTTGTTAAACAAAAATTATATTTTTAACAAACTGTGTTGTTAAAAATTTTCTTGAGATATTTTTTTCTGTGTACTTGTTTATGTTCAAGGTATTACTTACTTTTGTATTTTTAGTGAATTTTGTTAGAATTTTGTAAGCTATTTATGTGGCAATTCACAACTTAAAGCTTGCTAAAAATCAATTTCGTGAAGTTTGTACCATAATTTACATACCATTGGCCCCATAAAAAGCCCACTCTCGAAAAACACTTTAGTATGCCTGAAACGGTAACAAATATTGCTATTGTAATAAATTTTGGCCTGTCACAGTTTTATATGAAAAAAAACACTGTCAACTTTCGTGCCGATCGGTCCTTAACTTACCATATAAAGCTTATTCTCGGAAAAAATTTAGTACGTGTAAAATCGCTGTAAATATGTCTATTTGCACAGAAATGTCAACCACGTGTGAAACGTATTTTTATTTCCGCGGCCAATTATTGGACTTCAAATTTGTGCAAGGGCCGTAGTCACCTTTTTTTGAGTTTTTAATGGTACTTTCTCTTAAATATTTACTTCATTAAAAGTGGTGTAGGAGAATACTACTTGTGATAAACAGTTCTAACAACAATAATAAATTAACAACAAATAGAAATTTCTGAATATAAAGATCAGTTAACGGAAAATTTTCAATTTGTTTTCATCAACATTTTAATGTCACACTCGTGACCACAAAACATCATAAATTGTCATTTCTTCTGAGTCGGTGGTCACAAGTGTTTCAAACTTTTTACGTTAATAAAGTTTAATGATCTTAATTTATTGTAACATTAAATTGGACCATATCATACACGGTTATATTTGTATAGTACTTTAAACTTCGTCACGCCTGTCACCTTATATAAATTATCGTATGTGAAGAATTTTGCATTGTGGTTGTTTTTGTTCTAATTACATATGTATATATTTTACGTTGATTGAAGGATGACGTGCCAAATATTTCTTTAATACAAAAAAACCATTACTTTTCGTGTAATGAAGAATTTGACATTAAAATAGTATTAACTGCATATTCCCCAAAAAGTAATATTATTAATCAAAAAATATCCCCTATTCACAAAGAAGACAGCAGGACAATTTAAAAAAATTTTTATAAAAATAGTTCAGTTTTAGTATGTTTTTCATAAAAATTTTTCTCAATTGCCTTGTTGTCTTCTTTTTGAATTAGGCCCCTATTTTTAATAATTCATACATTTAAAAATAATTGAATTTATTTAATTTACAAAATAAAATCATCAAATAAACAGTTATGTACTAAACAAGTATTACATGGTTAATTATGTCACGTTACATCACGTAACGTCACAAACCATACAACGGGCTGCAGGGGATAATCCAGAAAAGTTTTCTCAATTCCAAAAATTAAAAAAAATATTCCGACGAAGGTCGCAGAGTTTTGCATTTTTGCTAACAAGGAAAAAACAAACTTCTATTTTTGTCACGCCACGTCACCGCCTTTAATTGCTTCTATTTTATGAGCTGCATGTTTGATTATTTTTTTCTCTTTTATCAAATGTATAGCTTTTAATGCTCCTCACAAAACCAAAAAGATGTAAGAAAATTGTTAACGCTTTCGTTGGTTTTTGTCTAAATAAGCGTATGACTGTCACGTATGTGACTATGGAATTACCCATATGTGTTCTATTATAATACAATTTTGTCATCCGTAGTTTTATAAGACTATAAATTACTTTTTGAAATTTCGTGAAGATCGGCCCACAATTTACCATAGGACCAATATAAAGACCACTCCGGAAATTTTCTAACAGAAGGTGTAGACTATTAAAGATTCGGCATAGCCGAACACATCACTTTAACTTTTTTTTGGGAATACAATAGCTAGGGAAGTTTGAAACCTGAGTATGTAACGTTACTCATTATCATTTTTTTTTTTTTTATCAAACTCAACAAAAAAATGAGAATATTTAATTCTGTTCGGTTTTTTTTTAACCACAAGCTTCATTGTGTTCGGTTCAGCTCATTAGTGTTCGTTCGTTTCTATTGTGCTTAGCGCCCTTTGGCTGGCAATAAAACCAAAAATTTTTTCCAAAAACAAAATACACATACGAAAAAAAACATAAAGCTGCAAAGACATACAAAATACACACATAAGCTATTCGTGCTGTGGTCGTTGCTAAAATTTTTGTTTCTTCATTTCTTCATCAACATTATAGAACATTAAAATATAATGTTTGTCTACAGTATCACTACAATTGTTCTGTTTTTAATCGAAGAACAGAACACTATATAATGTTCGGCTCTTTCCTGAAACACGTTACAGACGGTATTAAGGGTTGTGTTCGTCTATACAAACACTAAAAAATAGCTATCGTTCCTGGGTGTGTGAGCCGAACGCTAAATAATGTTCTATTTATTTTCGAACACTGGTTCTAAATAAATCAATATTTTCTTTTTCCTGTATAAATTTTTCCTGTATGCATTTAATTTCCAAATTTATTTTCTCTTCGGTGATTTGAGAACCTCTGTTCATAGCAGACATACTACGCTTTTATTTGCCTTTTATATCTCAATGAACTTTTTTGTGCTTCTGTTTCTTGTTGTTGGTGTTAACATACTCCAATTCTATGCACTTGTTGTTGTTGTTGCACTCGCTGTTTTTGTATTCAAACCTCTTTAAAGTCAAGTGTGTTTTAAATTCATCACTTGGCTTCAGTTCCATACTCGAATAAGTGCAAAGAAACATCACTATTAGCGAACTACATAATGTTTTCAGTTCGAGTGCTAAGCTCACTAGAAATACATTAACAAAAATAAGAGAAATATAAAATATTATTATCAAAAAGTAATTTCAATTTTTGGGAATACAAAATTTTAATTTCAAAAGATTTTGTTATTCGTGCTTAATTCCCAGTTTTTATTCTTGATAAAAACACTTGAAATTTATTGTTGATGGGATAAGCTATTCCTATGCATTTCACTGGTTGCTTAGGCCAGATCATCAGGAAACTTAATTCATAAAGATTTTAGACAAACTAAAGATATTAAACCAAATAAAACTGTTAAACGTATAAGACTTATAGCAACAGTTTTACTTGTAACAATATCAAAGCTTGAACAAAATACATCAACAATAAAAAAGTGGGTTTATCTCATCTTACATTCCCCACTACAATTAGTTGAAATTCTCTCAACATTAATTGTAGTTGTAAGTAGGTTAAGAAAAACAAAATAAAAAACAAACAACAACTTACAAAAGATGTTGTCAATTAAGTGTTTTTTTAGGCCGTGCACTTGCCTGTTTATTATCAAAAAGTAATTTCAATTTTTGGGAATACAAAATTTTAATTTCAAATTTATCAAGAATAAAAACTGGGAATTAAGCACGAATAACAAAATCTTATAAAATATTATTGGTAAAATTAAAACGATTTATATGAGCTGAACTCTTAATGCCTTACACTGTAAACCAGTTGAGAGTTAATAACATTTGATTCTAATAAAACTGTTTAAAGTTCTCAAAAGCAGTTTCGAACTCAAATCCAGTAAGATCGCTTCATGAGAAAGAAGATTAATGGACCCAAATGTGCAGCACCCTACTTTAAACTCTGGTAATTCTGTTCCATTTTTACAACATTGACTATTGAGAAACAACATTAATTAGGGAATGTTGACACTTAACAAATATTTCACGAAAAACGATTAAAAAAGCCTGATTATTAATGATTTCACAACTTTAGGTAAAGTGATTTAATAAGTTAAGTTTTAATAATGGAACAATTTTTATTAGGCCGGTTAAAGCCTACTTTTAACTATCGGTAAGTTGTGAAAACGAGCTTAAATATGCAGTCATTTACTTTATGTTAATCAATTTGTTGAAATTTATTCCTTAAGCAATTCGTAGTTAAATGTATTATCAAAAGTGGTAATTGACGTTCGGTCTAGCAAAGGTTGCGTGAAATCAAACAAATGTTTGATAAAAATAGTGGTTACCTGTAGGATGTCATATATTTGTTAAATGTTACCATACATTTCCTGTTTTTATTGTATCTCAGCGATAGAATAATAATTAAAAAAGACTAACGAGCAGCCTACTAAGATGAGTTCCACATTAGGTTGGCAGACGGCCTGGATTATCCAGTTTTTTTGGGTCTTGTCCAGTTATCAGCTCAAATACAATTTGTCCAGTTGAAATTGATTTTCTTTAATAATAAAATATATTTCTTTTTATTGATTACATACTTAATATTAAGGGTTAATTTACTTACATCTTAGCTAAATATATTCGCTAGGCTTTTTCGAAATGGTGGTCGTTTTCGAAGCGTGGTCGTTATTTTTTTTTTTTTGTTTTTTGTTTTTCTTATATTCTCTCCCTCCAAATCGGTATATAAAAACAAGTTAGAGTGCTATATTCGGCTGTGCCGAATCTTTGATACCCTCCACCGGCAGTTCGAATGTTTAAGGAGTCATGTCTGTATGATGTTATTCAAGGCGAATTCAACAAGGTAAGTGCAACTCTACAACTACAAAAAGCCCCATGTATTTTCTTGCAATTTAATAGGCGGTTGTCAAAAATGCTGACAAGGCAAAAATTTATTGAAAAACAAAATACAAATTTTGTTCGGGCTATAAAAGAGATTATTAAATTCACTTTATTTATTCGCAGTTTTTCTGAGAAATTTTTTTGGTTATTTTGGCGTAAAACATAAACAAAATTATATTTTAACGTTTCCCTATTATTTTTTAATTCGCCGTGGAGACAGCTGATGAACGGCTGACGAGTTGAGTTTACCTTGTTGAATTCGCCTTGATGTTATTATTATCTTAAACTGTGACGATTTGTTATTAATTATGGTTTTAGGCGACTAAACTGTTTTCCGGTAGTAGGGTTTATATGGGGCCTAGCGTAAATTATGTACCGATCTTCACGAAATTTCACAGTGTTATTTCTAGTCCTAAAAAACTGTGACGTACCAAATTTTGTTACGCTAGCGGTTTTTTTACGGTTTTAGGCGTACTAAACTGTTTTCCGGTAGTAGTGTTTATATGGGGCTTAGGGTAAATTATGGACGGATCTTCACGAAATTTTACAGCGCGATTACCAGTCAAATAAAACAAATTTTTGCAAAATCTCATCTCATTCCGTGCCTTGTTCCAGCATTTATGTTATTTTTTGTAACAAAATTATCAATTTTTTTAGGTGGTGGTTCCACATTTTGATTCATAGCTCTGGTCCTACTGAGCCGATTTTGCTGGATTTCAATCCCAAACTGCTTAGGATAACTTCAAGCAATTTGGCACCAAGTTTGTGCATTTCTTTTGAGTTGTTCGAAAGTGAGCGTGTTTTCAACAGACGGACATGGCTAAATCGACATAGAATTATTCAAGGACCCAGAATATATATACTTTATGGGGTCTGAGATGAATAATAAAAAAGTTTCACACGGAATGACAAACTTAATATACCCTCTTCACAACTAATTGTGGTGGAGGGTATAAAAAATACAAAAAAAATGTTGTTTTTGTCGCTTGAGCTTTTGTTGCGGGAATGGCTCGATATGTTAAAAGCTTAAAAAAAGTCTATTCACGCAAGGAAAACACATGTTTCTATATGGTTACTTCCAACGAAACTTTTTTTAACGAAACATATTTAAACATATTATGGTTACTTTTACCAAATTATTAACACCGGC
This sequence comes from Pollenia angustigena, assembly GCA_930367215.1. Lineage (NCBI taxonomy): Eukaryota > Metazoa > Arthropoda > Insecta > Diptera > Polleniidae > Pollenia > Pollenia angustigena. Next base: position 254,578,160 of record OV884057.1, read on the forward strand.
TACCACATTATTGGTCAGACCTTCATCATAAAGCCTCAATTATATTATGGCTGTCTACGCACTTGTTATGGTTAATAATAATGAGTGTCCCGGTAGGCTAGCTGGTAGTGAGCTATAGTCTATCAGCGCCGGGGTTGCCGGTTCGATTCCCGCCAGACTCTGGTTTCGTTTTTGCAGACAAGCGTAGAGCTTCGCGGGATAAGCTTAGGTAATTGAAAAAAAAATAATACAATACTATGTTGATCAAATGTGTTTTCTCTGCGTGTACTAATCACATGTTTTATTCAAGATAGATAAAACGTTTTAGGCCCGAATAAGTGGGAGCATATAATTAGAATACCTGGTCCGGTTGTTACTTTTTTTGGTTTTGAAAATCTCTTTAATGGACACTTACAATTCACTTAAAGGTTTTTATATAAAGTTTCGAGCTCAAGCAGGTTATTCACTTTCCAATTCAGTTCAACGATTTTTTTGAAATCATATGTGCTTATAAAGTATGAAAGTGTTCCCTAATAATCAAACTGGGTGCCAGATTTTCTGACAAGTCATGCCGAGATGAAAGTGTTTATTAAATAGTTAGACCTGAGTTGTATTTTTCTTGTAGAGTAGCTGAGTCATATGATTTTGCATCTTTTTTTTTTGATAATTGTTAAGAGATTTTGCTACCATTGTTTTATGTCGAATAGAATTCTGTCAAATATTCGTGCAAATGAATCGTATTATTGTGTAGGATAGTGAATGGCGGCCTTACGAATGTTAATGAAAATGCTGGTTTGTCAATAACAACTAATTAATTTTCCGACAATTAAGTCAGTTCTGTGTAGTTCTGATGAAAAATTAAACAAAATTTTTATTGTATTTTTTACAAAACTTTATTAAAAAAAATAGAAAAAACACAAAACAAGTGATTTACAGCAAAATATGATAGATGAGTGAGTTACAATTCCGGTGTGAAGGTCTTGAACGAATTTCAATCATCAAAATAAAAATTACAAACAAAAAATATTTAAGTTATTAATTTAACAAACAAACATTAGAAATGTAACTTAAAATATAATTAAAAAAAATTTATTAATGAGTTTATGAAACAAACAGTCTAACTAAGAAGAACAGGCAGTTCGTCAAGGAGCTTAAGAGCGACTTGACTCCTTTAACGAACCCTGTTCTCTTTTTTTATAACTTACATCTTCTTGTCTTCTTTTTTAATTGATATTCCTATGAGAAACAACAAATAATCCTAAAAATAACTTAAAAATAAATTTGTCACACGTTAAAAAAGTTTTTTTTTTAACCTTTTTTTTATAAAAATTAATAAACATATTTAAAAAATTCTTAATAACTAAAAAAAGATCATAGAAGGGCTGATAGAAAGACACTCAACAAAGGAGCAGAGAAAATAGTTTTAGAAAGAACGATAGCGAGAGAGATAGAGTTGTTGTAGAATTATCTAGAGCAATAGATTATAGAGAGAATTTCTTATTTTACTATAAAATCTTGCGTAGAGTTTAACTTTTCCCTTTTTATGTAAATTTATTCACATTGAAAGCTTTTGATCCTTAAAAAGGACTTCTTGCTTTATCATTGAGTATTTGTATTGTTTGTATTAAAAAAAAAACAGCTCTAATGGGGTGCGCCATATGAAGAGCTGGGCGCCGAAGGAGCTGAGGGCGCAGCTGGAGCACCATATTCGCCGGATGGAGCTGGTGCAATGCTGTTGGGATATGGACCAGATTCGTCCTTCTGGGTCTTGTAGCGAATAAAGTAAACTTCGGGTTTGCTGGGTTGAGTTGGTGCTGGTGTGGGTATAACAATATCGGGCTGCTCTTCGGGCTTCTTGACCAGCACGTAAACCAAAGTCTTTTCCTCAGTTTGGGGAAATTGTGGTATGATGGGTGCAGTGGGTGCTGGTGGTGATGGAGCCTTAATGAAGACAATTTTGTAGTGTTTTTGTGGTGGAGGCACAACGATGGGTTTTCTGGAAAAATATTTAATAAAAGTTATTTTTTAATTAATGGTTTTTTGATTTCGTGGAAAATTTCTTTTTCATTTTCTTTTCAATTGAAACCTTTGAAATCTCTCATCCATAAAAGTGTGGCAATTCAGGAAGTTTTACTTTGTTTAACATTAAATTTAGTAGAGTTTCTTTGTAAAAAAAATATACATTTCTTTAACTATTTGCTCCAGTTAGTTTGCTATAAAAATTTTTTGCTTTCTGCACTTAAAATTTCTTTAGGCTCATGACAAGTTTATGTTGAAAAACTAAATTTACCTCGTCTTCTATATTTTTATTTTATTTTTTTTATAAAAAACTTAGATTCATATTTCTGTTATGGTTAAATATTTGTAGTATCATATTTTGGTTTGAGGTTTCGCTGAAAATACTTTAAGTTTTAATTAAAGTGTTTTCTTTTTCATTTAATAATGGAAAGTCGAATCTAAAGCGGAACACTGAACAATTTAAGTAAAATTTAAACAAAAAAATTATTTGAGTAAATAAATTATCTCATAAGGTACTTTAGGAACTTTAACAACACTTTATTTTTGGATATATGAATAATATACATAAAATATATATCTGTGGCATTTTGACAAAACATCATAACTCATATTTAAAAAGTTGAAAAAAATGTTGTTATTCATACGAATTTTAATTCAAAAAACCTTTTTGTTAACGTTTTTAAAATTTTGTATTATTAACGAAATTTTTCTTTAATTTTGGTTTATTTCATTATTTGGTAAAAGTGATGTTTTCACCGAGTTTTTTTTAAAAACTTTTTTGCTATCTTATCTCGACTTAAGATGTTTTGTCAAAATGCCACAGATATATTACATTTGAAGGCTAATCACTGTTGGTCATTTTATCCTTAAAGACATACCGACTACTTCATAAGAATATTTTTAATTTAATAAAAGTTTATAAAACAAACTTTCTATGAAAATGTTACTTAATAAACGTTTGTTTAATTGATTAAACGTTTTTGAATACGGGGTCGAGTCTATTTTTAAACCTGGCTAAAATCTACAGTTTGATGAAATTAAATCAAAAAGTTTATTTTTAATTAAACCCTTTCTGTTAAAAGATGTTTTTTGATTAAGAAACGTTTGTAAGCAGATAATTATTTGGTACTTTTTTTATCTTGACTTTTTTATGATTGTCCCTTTAATCAAATTATAATCCATTCGATTTTGAATCCTTTAAAATGGTACTTTTTTGGAAAACGGTGCTTGTTCGTTAAAGTACCATTGTAAAAAGATACTTGTGTGTAAATATTTAATTTTTTAAAAACACGCTTTGGTCAATAATTGTTAAAATCAAATTCAAATCCAATCGAATGTTTTAAAGGTACACAAAGTTGATTCTTTTCCGAGGGTGGTTCAAGCTAACACTGTTGACAAGTAGGGGCCAATAGCAGCACTTCTTTCAACAATAGACAAAATATTTTTTTTAAACAATTCATTCGAAGTTAAATTAATTTTGTTATATACATTTAGGTATGGGTTTGTAAAAGGAAGCAAAACAGTTGAAGCTTTTGTTGATGTGGTGAATACAATATGCACAGGGCTGGACAATGGATTTATTGGGGATGGAAGAACATTCTATGATTTTAGTGAAGCATTTGATTTGGTGGCTGATCTTATTGGAAAAGTTATCGTACTATGACTTTAATGGTTAGACTTATTAAAAGTTTCTTAAAAGAAAGATCGCAGTATGTTGAAATTGAGGAAGAAAAGAGTGAATCCCGTAAATTATCACAGGGAAATGTTGATATTAATAATGTTGATATCTATAATGTTAAACTTAATTGAAAAATTGTAGTTTTGGCTAACGACATATCTCTTTTCTATCCATAAAGGCAGGACTAAGTACTCAAATAACAAATTTAAAGAAATTCGGCACTTTTATCTTAATTTGAAATATTAAACCGATTGATTTTATATGGAACTTATTCTCGAGCTTAAGCAACAATTTTTTAACTTTCGTTGATGGTAAAACTATAAAAGAAGAATAAGAAAGTATCCTGCGGTAAATTTGTGTCAATTACTTTTAAAAAAAAACTTGTCCCGTGACCAGTGAGCACAATATTATAATAAAAAGAAACGAATTTTGATAGACGAATACAAGACATATCCCTTAATTGGTGCTAATGTGTTTAAAGCAGAGCTTTGGAGTCGTCAAAAAATTGTTTTAGCTCCGACTTCGACTCCAACCGCTAAACTCTTTTAAGACCAACTCCGACTGAGATTGGTCCTTATAGAACTTTAAACTGTTTTTTTAATGCAGTACCTTTTAAAAAATACTTATTTTGAAAAATATTAGAAAAATGTTTAAATGTTTTGTGCCGACTGGGAGTCGCGAGGTTATTTGGGTACTCAAACTCCGGTATAAATACATCAACTCCACAGCCCTGGCTTAAAGTGTAGTCACTCCAGAGGAAGTCACTCCAATTGCACCAAAACTAGTCATGTTACTGGATTTGTGCGGGTAGTGGCTGATTCTTTCTGAAACTATTACTTTATATGAATGGAGATTAACATGGTTCACACGGGACATGTTATTAACCAAATTTTAATGTGTCCATTAATGTTATTTCAGCGACCTGTTACAAAGTGTCAAAAAGGTGTCAATAAGCCACCTGCTAGGTCATCGCCATGTAAAAGTGACAAGTCCCCTTCATATAAAGTGTTAGAACTAGAACCGGTCACTACCGCTTTATAACAGTTACATGATCAGTTTGATGTTAGTTCCCTTTCGACAGGGTAAACATTTTTAACTGTGATGGAATGAAAAAATTTGATATTTATAAGAAAATATACACCCAGAGAAAAAACATGTTTGAATGTGGTCACCCCCAGCAAAACTATTTTTAAAGAAAATTTTAAACATGTTATCTTTAATTTAACCATATTATTTTCACCGACAATCATATTATGGTTAAATTAGTGCTCCATCAAGAAGCCACAACCATGTTATGGTTGCTTCCAAACATGTTGTGGTTAATAATAACTAAAATATGTTTAACACTTATAATAGCATGGTTGGTTTTTAACCACAACATGTTGCTCTGGGAAAAGAGAAAAATACTATTATTAATTAAAATATATTTAATCATAACATGTTTTGAGGCAACCATAATATGGGTGTTGCCTATAGGTGTATTGTGTAGGCTATAAAGAAATTTAGCTACTAAAACAAATGTTTATATATGAATTAAACACAGTCGGATGGATAATCTGGCAATTTGTTAAGGCTACCAAAAGCCGTGTGTATTAAAATCGTTACAACTTCAAATAAAATACTGAAGTTATCATTATATGAAGTTTAGGCTTAAAATATTTTACCATTTCATGGTCCATATATAGGGCTAACAACTTTTTTATTAAGTTTACAAATCTAAAATCCAGATTAGATATCGAGCAATTAAACTTCATACAAAATAGTTTCAATACAAGAAGTGCTGCATATCGTTGGATACAAGACTTGAATCTTTCTCAACAGAAGTATTTTCTCTAAAAGAGGAAATTGTTTTTTATTTTTTTTGAAATCTCAAATTTTTTTGGAAATATAATTTTTTCAAAATTTCTTTTTACAATCAAAAATTTTGAATAATTCTATTTTTTTCCTTCAATTTATTTTATAAAATTTGGCATATTCATGATTTTTTACTTGTGTTAATTGTATCAAATTTATTTTGTTTACAAAATGTTTATACATTATTTGTTAAAAGTAAAAGTATTAAATAATAAACAAAGTATAAAAACATTATTATTTTTTATTGTTGTTGTTTTGCTCATACAATTCTTTTAATTTTAATTCATAAAATTTTTATTGTTGAAAATAAATTGAATTAAGCCTCTTAAAAACTTAAAAAAACTACTGAAATAATGAAAACTTAGAAGTGGGTGACTTATTTTTGTGATTTAATAACAAAACTGTTTTGTCATTAAAAACTTCACACAGAAAGTTTTCCAAAGCAAAACACCATTTAACTTCTTTTCATTTTCTATAGGTAAAAAGGTTGAATAATTTGTTTAAACTATTGTGAGCGTGCGTACTTAGCATAAGCAAATAAGAGATTAAATATCATGTGATTTTGGGAGCAGAATATTTTAAAAATATAGTTAAGATTATATTAATTTGAACAAATTGCTTAATTTTCTGAATACGTTCGAAATTTTGAGGTAAATGACTTCTTAAGTGTTTGCAATAGTTTTTATTTCAGTTATTATTACAACATTAGTTTTTATACAAACATTTTTTTAATGTAATAAACTTAACGAAGTTATTTAATATTTCATGGCTCTATTAAGATGCCCATAATATTTGCTCTTGACTTTCAATTTCGGTATTTCTTCTTCAACACAAAAACTGTCATTTGATATATTAAATAACACACATGTCAGTACTCGCAGTGCTGATAAATTTTCCTTTCTCTAAAATTAAAAACTGTATTAAAACAAACATCCTTTAGTTTTTAATGATTTTATTTTTTGTAAACCACAAAGACATCATCTTTGAAACAAAAAAATACTAAAATTTTCTTTATAACGCAGAAACATTTACTTTTATTTTCAGGCTGCAAATCAAAGCAAAAAAAAGAAGACAAAGTTCGGTAGGAAATTTAGTTGTGAAGTTGAAAGAAAGGCTTATTTAAAATTATGTACTTTAAAAAATTGTCAGCAAAAACAAAAAACTGCAGCAGTTCGCTTGCAAGCCACAGACTTTATTATCTAGTAAGCAAAAAAGTGTGACGCACAGTGAAAAATTTTGAAAAAAAAATGGAAGAATTCTTTATTTTGCAAACGGTTATTCCTGAAAGAGAGCCGCCCAAATTAAGACACCGGGTTTTGCATTAATTAAAAACGATCCAGATCTCTTAAGTCCGATTAAAAAAAATTATTCTAGTCGAGTTCCACAAAAAAATTAGACCCATGCATAGTTAATTTCTTAAAGTTTATGAAATATAGGACTTTTAAAATTTACTTTCGCTATTTTTGGCCTAACTAGTATTTTGGGAATAAAAGTCACAAATTCATCATGATTTTTTTTTAAATTTTTTTTGTGAATTACCAGCAAGTCGCTTAATATTCTACAGAAATGAAATATGAACAATTTTTTGCGATTATAAAGGTTATCCCTATGGGAAAGGGAACTAGCACCAAACTTGTCACGTGACAGTTCTAACTTGGTAGGTGACAAGTCACAAGTGACAAGTGTCCACTTTAACAGTAATTGGCACCATTTTGAAACTTTGCCACCAAAATGGACATTTTTTTTGTTAAAATACCGATTGTCGCAGATGTTGTCCCGAGTGAACTTCTGGGGTAACTTTTATTTCCTCTGGATTAACCACAATTTAAACACTTTATGATATGTCTTGTTTTCACTTATCACAATTCGGTCTATTTTATTATAACATTCTGTTTACTGGTCACTGGATTAGTGCTTTAAGAATTGTGTAATGGGATTCCTGAAACACACATTTGGTACCAAAAATATTCTAAAAAACCTAAAAAACTTATTTGCGGAGATATACGGAAGTTGTAGAAATTGTAGGATTCTTTTATAATTTTTTGTATTTTGAAAAAAATTAAAAAAATTTTCGAATAAAGTTTTTTTTGCACAAAAAATTTTATATTGACAAAAACTCAAAAAACCTATTTTTCGAATTTTTTGGTTGCAAAATATCTTCAATGAATTTTACAGTTATTAAAAATTATATTAATTTTCTAGGTACAACTCCCTACACAGTGATGTATGTATAATATGTCACCTTCGCCCTTTTTCTACACCTAATTAATGCATTAGAAAAAATTGCATCAAATGTACCTTAAGATTTGTTCAAAAATAAAAAAGTATATATGTATTATTTCCCTCGCGTAAAAAAATTATCTAAATATTTTCATATTCCATCGGCAATATTTTTTAACGAGGAAAATTCTACAAAGCTTTAATGCGTTCTAAGATTGTCTAATAAAAAATATTTAAAAGAACCCTAAAGCGGCTCATACACTTGCAATAATTGTTCAATTTTACGTATTTTACAATTATATCGCCAATGTGTATGCAATACTAGAACGTGGCACAATATATTGGCAACAATCAAAAGACTTTTGATTTTTATTGCACAACGAAAAGTAAGTGAAGTGTGTTGGCAACATTGTACAATGCTGTTGATGTTATAACCTATGAATGAATGAAGCCATTGTGCGACTTATTGCTTAATATAGGACAAAATGGAAATAATATGGCGAATATCATATACAATAATATTGCAAGTGTATGGGCCGCTTAAAGCTATGGGCACGTTCGTAAATGCATGCGGTGCATCAGAAAAGCAAACTTTTTTTAAAGCCGGTAAAAAAATAAATATAATTTTGTGAGTGACTATTATTTTTGTGTAGTATTTCACAATCTTTTGGTCCACATTTACTACACTGATACATACATATATAACCATTTGAAATCACTGATGCAGCGCAGTGATGCATTTACGAACGCATCCTATGTTCACAGAAAAAAATAAAAATTGTCTCTAATCACCAAATTTATAACAAATTCATAGAATCAAGCAACCCATTTGTTGATTTTGCACCTATTATGAAAATGATTATATTGATTACTAAAAATTTTAAAAATTTTATATTTTGAATATTTTTTTTTTTTTTTTTTTTTTTCAATAAATGATATTTTTAATTTTAATTAAAAAAATGATCAAAAAACTTTGCGTTTCAAACAATGTGTTGATTGATTTTGACAATTTCCAACAACAATTTCACAAGTATAAATTTGTTTATTTAAAACGAATAATTTCTTTGTTATTTAATAAATATTTTAGTTAAAAATTTATTTCAAACAAACAAAAAGTTTAATTAAATGAAAATTATATTTTTAATTTTCTTTGAAAAAAAAAATAAAATAATTGATTCAATTATCACATTTATCTATATATATAAAAATGAAAAATGTTTGTATGTTTGTTTGTTTGTTTGTATGTTGGCTTATAGACTCCTAAACTACTGAACCGATTTTCCAGTAGCATCACGTGAGCCCTAAAAATAAAATAGGCTACTTATTTTTTCGATAGGGGCAGGGGAATTGGATGCAAATGGGGGGTACGCATATCTTAGGAGCCGTTTCACGCAATTTTTTTGAACTTTTGGTAGTAAAATCTTCTGAGCCCCAAAATTGAAATAAAGTAGCAGCGGGGGAAGTGGTTTCCCCCATAGTACGCCAATGTTTTATATCGCATATCTGAATAACTGCTATAGTGAGAATGTTCGAACTTTGTAGAAGTCACTCTTATGGTATACTACACTATTGAAAATAAAAATTAAGCGGGTAAGCGCAGGGGGAAATACCTCTCATAGGATGCATATATTAAATATCGCTCAGCTGAAGAACTATTTAAGGGATAATCTTCAAACGTGGTTAAAGCTACTTTTATGGTAAACAATAAATTCCAATATAGAAATGGGCGTGGTAGCCAGAGGAGGAGCAGTACCCCTCATAGATAGAAATATTAATAAGAGCCGCTGCAAGCAATTTGTTGAACTTTTGGTAGAAGGATCTACTGAGCCCCAAAATTGCAACAAAAGAGCAGCGGGGGAAGTGTTACCCCCCATAGGACGCCAATGTTTAATATCGGATATCTTAAAAACTGTTATAGTGAGAATGTTCAAACTTTGTAGAAGTCAGACTTATGGTATACTACACTTTTGAAAATAAAAATAAAGCGGGCAGGCGTAGGAGGGAAATACCTTCCATAGGATGCATATATTAAATATCTCGCAACCGATAAAGTGGTGAAGGCAGTGTATCGAAGCGCACCAGGTTAAGCTAGTTAAATATAAATACTTTTTAAATAATTTTTCTAATAGATAAAAATGAGTAATAATTTTTTCTGTCTTCATTAAATATTCTTCGTCCTTCAAGTAACCATTAGTTTTAATAAAAAATTGTTTGCTAACGTAAAACGTTTGTTGGATTAAACTTCATTTAAAGGTTTCTTAATTACATTATAAAATTATTTCTTACAAATAAAGTTAAGTAAGTCAACATGGTTAAAAATAAATTTTCTAGTCACACTTTTTTGGATTTTTTCCTCAATTATTTGTTGAGTCTAAACATACCTTAACAAATAAAAAAAAAAATATTGACAAAAAATTCAATTGATTTCCAACAGGGTATTTAAAAAAAAACTAAAATAACTAAATATATAACATTAAACCTCCATAGCTTGATTGTCGTTATAATGAAATTGAAAGTTGCATTAGCCACGTTAACAAAAGTCAAAATAAAAGTCTGCAAAAGATGAAACTGCACTTTTCCGTCTACCAAATGCAAGTCTGATTAATTTGTCGTTTATCTCAAATTTACTAAGAGGATGAACTAAACAATGGTTAGTAATCCAGGCACTTGGTTATAATATTGTATTTAAGGCCAAGATTGACGTTCAGCCAGACCAACAAATAGACAATAAAAGAAGAGAGTGGGCGCTGGGATGACAAACAGAAAATGGAAACGTTATTCATTCGACGGATGCCAAAATCACCAAAACGAATTCGAAAAGAAATCTGAAAAAAGTTCAATGAATTGGTCTGGGTCATGTTGACTAAGACAAATAACAAAATTATTAAACTTCATTGAGTACAGTGAAAACAATGGATCAGTCCGATTGGCAAATTCATTGGCTGTTTGTTATAGCATTTTAAATGTCATGATACTTTAATGATTTAGCAAATGCCACACACATGACGAAGAGATTTAAGGTCTGTCATTGGAAGATGGAAAAAAGGATTTGATTTCAGTTCAAAGAAATTAATACAATTTAATTTTATTGTTTGTTTTGAAAAAAAGGAAAATAGGAAATAAACATATGGCTTCCACGAAGTAGCTCCATTGTACCCAGTTTAGTGCTGTTTCGTCAATCAAGTTTTTCTCCAGCTTCCAAGGTGGTTGGCCTGCTGTAGCTGGTCAAAGGTTACGGAACTGCCAACTATCGCTGTCTAAAAACTATGCCCTCCGATGGTGTTGTTGGGAAGAGAAGGAGGCTTTTCCTTTGCTCTTCGTCCAATGTTCTCTTCTCATATCAAGAGATGGTATTGCCTGCCCTATTCCTATGATATTCGCTGTTGATTTCCGGCAGACAAAATCATAATTTTAAATAATCTTATCGCTTTCTAGACTACTTTGTTATCGTTTAAGGGTATGTTATACTATCATACAAGTCTTACGTATTTTGAAGAAAAACAACACTGTCACGATAAGTTTTTATAAGTTAAGTATAAGTTTTTTTTTTTAAAGTTTTAAATAATATTAAGACCAGAAATGCATTTTTGTCAAAATGCGTAAGATATGTGTGATTGTGTTAAATACCCTTAAGTGGCATTTAGCTCATCTATATATCAATAGGAATTACAGAAGTATCATCGATTGCATTACAAATATCACTTAGTTAATTTCTTTAGTATCCCATATTTCAACGAAAAAAATTTCAAACTCCTTATAAACTCGTTAAAGTCTCATAAATGTTTAGCCATTAAAAAAGTTAATTGTAAAACTACAAAATACCCAAATGATTCATCATTTTAACATCTCATCTCTAAAGAAACATTAAATGAGTATCGAAAAAGCGATAATAACACTTAAATTTTTTCCTCAATTTTCAGCAAGAAATCGATTTAAAATTAATTTGTTAGTTGTTCACAATTTGTTAACTATAAACAAAAAAAAACTTCATAGTTTTTTGCAATGTAATTTGAAATTAAATATAAAAAAATAGTTTTAGGTTCACATGAGCTTTTATTGCCCGAAAACATTGAACAAAAACGAAATTGTTTTATTTATTTTTCTTTTTTTTTATTTTGACCAGAAACTTTCAATTCATTAAACAGTTAGAGAGCTACAGGGGGTGGCCAATTTATTTTTATTATGATTTTAACACAAAAATACTTTTAAAATAAAAACAGCAATCTACCAAATGTGCACTGCTAGATTTGGCAATGCCATAACAATTTAATTCGACGCAATTTTAGCTTTTAGTGTAATCGCTTAAATTTATAAATTTTGCATTCTCTAAGGTATTTTAGCGATCGACATTTAGCTTAAGCTAAGCATGTTACAGAATACGGCTGCAGAATTTTAGAAAATATTAAAAAAAAACACTTAATTAACAACATCTTTTGTAAGTTGTTGTTGTTTTTATTTTGTTTTTCTTAACCTACTTACAACTACAATTAATGTTGAGAGAATTTCAACTAATTGTAGTGGGGAGTGTAAGATGAGATAAACCCACTTTTTTATTGTTGATGTATTTTGTTCAAGCTTTGATATTGTTACAAGTAAAACTGTTGCTATAAGTCTTATACGTTTAACAGTTTCATTTGGTTTAATATTTTTTAGTTTAGTTTTTCTAAACTCTTTATGGATGAAGTTTCCTGATGATCTGGCCTAAGCAACCAGTTAAATGCGCATAGGAATAGCTTATCCCATCAACAATAAATTTCAATTGTTTTTATCAAGAATAAAAACTGGGAATTAAGCACGAATAACAAAATCTGTTGAAATTAAAAAAAAAAAATATTTAAAAATACATATCGCACTTGATCATGAAGAGGGTATTGACTAAAAATGTAAACATTTTCAGTTGAAGCAAAACAACTTTTAATTTAATATTAAAAGCAAATAAAAAATAAATAATTTTAAAACCAACCGTTTCATTACCATAAATGAGACAAAATAGCACAATATTATTACAGCGGGTAGATATAAATATTCGGTGTCGATTTTTGATCAAGTACGACAGTTTCTTGTTTGTTTAAAAGAAGACACGAATGTTATAATTTGTAATTATTATTATATTTGGGCACCGAAATTAAGTTTACTCATTGATTTTTTAAAGTTAGGCTGGTTTAAAATTCCTTCTTAGAAATATTTTAAAAATTACTGTTACTTTCTTGACAATGTTTAAATTAGAATCGGGTTTTATCTGCAAGAAACTAGTTTAGTAACTACCCAGGAAGAAATTACGACTCTTCAAAATATAATGTACCGCCACAACCCTGTAAATACAAAATTGTGATTCTACCAAAAATATGGTACCATCACAACACTGTAGATACAAAATTACAACCTTAGTTTTTTAATACCGTTTTTAAATAAGATTCGACACCGGTACAACACCCTAAATACAAATATACGACCTTAGTTTTTAAAGTCGTATTTACCATAAAACTATACCGCTACAACACGGTATATACAAAAATTAATCCCTAATTTTCTAATACCGTGTTTATAATAATTCTATATCGCTTTAACGCTGTATATACAAACATTTAGTCTTATTATTTTAATAGTGTCGTATTAAAATGAAAACACAAAAACTATTTTAGGTTAGAAAATATACAAATTTTTGCTTGTTTACTAAGCGAATTCATATTTGTAACAATATTGAAAATAAGAGTCGGAAAACGGTTGTGACTACGTTGTAAATTCGTGAATCCAACATTGTAAATTTAAATTTAAATTTACAGTACTGTGACAACACTAAAAAGTAGAGTCGGAAGACGCACATTTGGCGTTATCATTTTAATATTATGACAATATTGTAAATTTGCTAAACAGTGCGTTGTATTGATGTTGATAGTACCCTGGGTACCAAATCAAGTCATAAAATATAATACTGCGAAATTCTCCGCAAAGTTAAACTCTGCCCATTTCTGTAACGGACTTAATCAAAAAGTGTTTCGTTCCAAAGGTAGCGGTAATAGACTCAAGTTAAAGCTAGTTTTCACTATCTCACAAGTCTTACGTTTTCCATAATTCATTGTGAGATAGAAATCTAATGAGTTTTGTTGCGACTGTCAAAAATTCTGATCTAACATGTCAGTTTGTGTTCACACCATCACACAAAGTATAAACACTCATGCATGAAATAAAATGCAACTCTGATCCAATGAAAGGTATTATTGTTTAGAAATTTTTCAGAAACCGATGAAGTCGTATGGGACGTCAAACTTTTTTCATAATACTTGTAATTTTCGTGCCACATTGCATTCACGCTATCACACTTTGTCATATTACTTGAGATTTTGACATGTATTAATACAAAGTATAATAGTGTAAACTATCCTTTAATGGCTGCAGAAATTAATGGCGATTCACTTACTCAATCTGAAAATATTTTTGAGTTTTCTTTTTTAACTTGGTTCGATTCAGCTCTGAACCCTCCATATAAAACTTCGTTTTTAAAGCTCTTAAAAATCAGTAGCTATAAGGCCTGTCACAGAAATCCATTCCGATCGAAAGTGATTGCGATTCATATGCAGAAAGATACGAAATCACTTCCACTTTCGATCGCAATTGATTTTTTTTATATTTCTGTTTTGTCGACCTTCATTCGCTAATGAAATGACTAATGACGATTAATACACAAGGCTGTTAATGATGACACTTGCGCCTTAAATAGACCGTGAAACGCAGCTGCAACGAAATGCAACTTTCAGCTATTTTTGGGTTTCAAAGGAGTTTATGCCATAAACTCCTTTGAAAGACCGCACATGACGTGACTATTTTGAAAACGGTTTGAAACGCATTGGAAATAATTTGCATTGAAACTCGCGTACAGGAAACTCATGTTTGGGTTTCATCTATTTTGCAAGAAAACCGAAATGATTGTTTTAATTTAAGTACCCTGTGGTACAATTAAGGTTGCGGTTTGTAAGGAAAACGATTGAAACTGGTCTCAAGAGAATAATTTCAAAAGAGTTTCGATTCAGTTGTGGTTCACCGTATGTTCAAAACCTTAAGCAATAAGTCCAAACCACACGTTTTCGCGTCAACGCATTGCATGATGTTCTTCGTTTTAAGTTGAATTCAACGCTTTTTACACGGCATCACCGCCAATAATAAAAATTTAATTTGTTAAGATCAGCTGAAGGCCGTTTGTGACGATTACAAAAGAAACTAAACTATACAAGTGGTTTTACAACAACAACAAGATGTTTGTGTGAAAATTAACACGACTTTCATATCTTTGATCAAACCGCTTGTGTGGTTTATATGGCCCTATACTTCTGAGCATGTAGCTTGCTACTTAAAGCTATATTGATTCTACTTTTTGACAGCTGCGTCGTAGTCTTCAAAAAGCCTATAACGTGTGGTGTGGATTTTCAGACTAGGTGGCTAAACTCATCAATCAATATCGTTTTAGAGAATTTCTATGGCGATAGGTAAATTGTAAAATGTAGTAAAGTTTTCTGCCTCATTAAATTGGCCACAGCTTGTCTGCTATAGTCGTTAATGTTTTCTTCACCAGTTTCATTTGAATGTATTACAACTACAAAGCACTTTTTTACGTTTTTGCTTAACAAATTTTCACATTGTTTTATTGCTCGTTAATTTCGGCATGGATCGATTACTTGTAAAACAAACCTTTAACGAACATTGTAAACGCTTAAAGTTTTTTTTCTTCTTTTTTTATCTTATAGACTTGTGCCAATACATATTTAACGCCATGAGATACAATATTTTCACTATGAATTTTCAAAAATGTTTTTCTTTAAGCTTTAGAGTAACTCTAGAAAAGGGGAGTTATTGGCACGCATAGTTAAGTTCGCGTAAAACGGAAATTATAAATTTTTTTCCATCAACAATTTTCATTCATGTGAAGGCAAAATGATTTTAAATCATGGCTGTATGTTTCTGTTTTTTTTCCAAATTTTTTCTCTTTTTCAAAGATTTTCATGAAGTATTGTTTGTTTTTAGTATAGGCTAACTTTTTTTTGTGCTACCAGAAATCATGATAAAGAAAAATTGCACTTTTTTGTATTTTTTTAAAGTTGTTGACACAGTTTTTAACAAGTTTTTGCTTGTCATCTACTTGATGAGATTTGTGATTGAAAACTGAAAAAACAATTTAAAACTGGGTGGTTTATTAAAAAAAAAAAAAAACGCTTATAAACTTGTTTTATCCCCTAATAAATTCTTGTATTTAAAAAAAAATTTTTGGTTTATTTTTCCGGTTCTTTTGTGGCAATTTTATTCAACTTGAATTGATTTGATTTAATTTATTTAAAATATATTTAAAAAAAAACTTTGATTTAAAGCACAGGAAAACTTAAATTGGCTAATAACTCATAATAATTGTTGTTATGTTTAGTAATTTATTGGAAAAAATATTGAAAATGTTTTATTTGATTTTATTGAGGTTATATTGAATGGTGGTTTTTTGTTTGAATAAAATATAAAACGAAATGAAATGGTTTGTGTTTGTCGTGCAAATAAGTTAAAATTCACTAAGCTACGGTCACACTTGGCAAATATTATTTTCTCCTATTCCAATGTTTATTTTGATTATAATACCACATCCGTATAATAAGCTTTATTTTGTGATATTAAAATTATGTTAAATCTTACTCTCTATTAACAAAAGTAGTGGTTATGCTTATTTTTTCAAATGGTTAAATAATGTAACCGTAGCTTTAGCGGAGTTCAGTGTTTGGTGCATATGAGCAATTCTAAAATATCACAGCTCGTTTATGAAATGTATTTATTTGTTAGATTTATGAAAAGGGCTACAATATTTTGCATTTGCTTTTCCGAAAGACCATTTGCACCAAACACTGAGTTCCGTTAACGAAATTTAGTCCGAAGTTGTACATTCAAACCCGATCATTTGATACCCTACACCACATTATTTAAAAACGTATTTTCGATAGTGAACCTTATTTGGAACTCATGGGCAATCATTGACCCTCTAGAACAAAATTATGTTTTAAGGTTAAGATTCATGTAAAAGTTATTTGTGCTGAATATTATTTACATGATTTTAAAATCGGGGCTTATATGGGAGCTATGGCCAAGTTTGACCCTACCAGCGCAGACTTTTTGTCATTATATAGTAACTTTCTCAAAAGTTATTGCCGGCAATTTTTATGTTAATTGCAACACTTATAAGGTAGTTATGGCTATTTTCGGACGTAGTTTTGCATGGTCAAATACGGACCTATTCCTTCTTAATTTGTTAAAATAATTTAGATTGTAATTTTTTTTTATCTCCCTAAGCTTATCCCCGCGAAGCTCTACGCTTGTCTGCAGGAAAGAAACCAAAGTCTCTGGAGGGAATCGAACCCGCAACCCCGGGTATTTAAGCTAAATACCCTCATAACAAGATGGATTATGTTTACTAAGACTTTGGTCCGGAAAGAAGCTTGTATGGGGCATATGCGAAATTATGAACTGATTCTCACCATTTTCAATAGGCTTGGTCTTTGCGGCAATTATAGCAAATTTAATCAAATTATCACCAAACAAAGTTTACATGGATAGCCAGCCTGCCAGCCGCATGGACGGACATCGTGAGATCAATTAAAAAAAATGACTCTCAGTTGATCGGCATACTAAAAAGTGTGTCTAGGACTAATATTTTAAGGTGTTACAAACATTAGCACAAACGCATAATACACTCTCCATTATTGTTATGTGGGAGTAGTTAATGAAAAACAATTTAAAATTTTACCGCCTCAAGACACAGCAACCATTTGGGTCTTTAAATTTTTAGCAGGAATAATACAGGTTAAAAAAAATAACAGAACAATAAGTCAAAGATGTTCAATTTTATTTCGAAAGTCAGCATTCGATTATTCAGACACAAAGATCATATCGAATAAAGAGCGATGAGACCCATATCCACCTCAATGGCCATGTGAATAAACAAATTTGCAGAATATGTAGGCACCTAAAATCCAAGAATCAATTTGCACCCACTTAGATGCACATGATTTTTTCTGGACCTTATTTTTACGAATATATCAAATAAGTTTAACTTAATGTGAATAGCATTCAGTACCGGGCAATTATTAAACAAATTGTAAGGGTCGAAGTAGAGAACAATCCATAATTGTTGTTTCAACAAGATGGAGCCACAGCTCGCCCGAATATTGCTCTCCTGCGTGAAATGTTTGACGATCGAAGAATATTGCATTTTTCTGATTTTAAGTGGCCACCGCGTTTGTCCAAATTAAAGGCCCTCGATTTTTTCTTTAAGTCACCTAAAGGGTGTATGCCAATAAGTCATAAATCATTCAACAGCTTTAGGCGAATATCATCTGGGAACTTAAATTCTAAGTAAATCTATGGTGAATGCACTGGAGAGAGCAGGTCAGCTGAAAGCAAACAATTGGCACACCATTTGAAGAGATATTATTTAGTTGGTTTTATTTACTTAATAACAGAACTTGTAACGAGAGAGTGAATTAAAAATTTACAACATTTTTCACCCAATTGCTCGAACGCATTACCAGCAAAAACTAGCAAGTTAGGCACACTGACTTTATCCAGCTGTAACATACGAAATTCTTTCCTGGTTTTAAACTATTTGCATATGGTTTTTATTCCTAAGTTTAAGAAAATTATATATTTTATGTTATTAAACCATTTTTAATTAAAAAATTATAAATCTTATCTTGTTATATACTTTGAAGTATCTTCTGTAAATAAAAACATGAAACAGCTGTCTTAAAAATTCTTGCCAGTTAAAATTGACCAGTAAAAATTTGCAAGAATTTTTTTTTCTCTCAATTTGTTACTCTCTTTTGACGCTCACAACTTGTAAATTTTTTGGGTGAATGCACACTAGAGGTCTGCTTTGAATAATTCACTTGTTTGCCTTTATTCAAAGTGCACAACATTTACTCAAATATTAAACATTCAAATATGTAAGAAAAGAGTAAACCATATACATAAATAAGAGAGAATAAATTGAATAAAATACTTGTTTACTGTAAATGAATTTGAGAGTCATTCATAAATAACAAAACAGTGGAATGACCCGTTAGAGAGAGCAAGTTTACAAAAAATATTCGAATAATTTTTGAATTATTGAATGTCCATACATTTATTTGAATACATTGACAAAATATGTGTGTAAGCTTGTGGCTTCCTTTATTTGTAAGAGTTAAGCTTACACATACATACGTAATGTGTAGGTACAGAAATTTTACATTCAAATTATATATGAATATTTCACTCATTTGACTTGAATTGACTGAATTGAATGAGTTTTTATTCGTTTTGTCTTTGGTTTTTCTTTCATTTGTTTCTTTATTATTGGGTTCACGACACATTGTAGTTAAAAAACAAATGAGTGTGTTGAAATTGGTTTTTATTTATTCTTGCAGACCTCTAATGCACACTATCCAGTAACAATTGTTACAAATTAGTACACATTTTTAGTAAATGAACATATGTATGTATTGTCTTCAAAACATAATGCGAACATATTTCCAATCTATTGGGTGATTTTTTAGCTTTTATCTTTTTGGCAACACTGGTTTAAACAGCTGATGCACGTTTCGTGTTTTGTTTCACTGCCAAACTTCTTCAGTTTGGTCTATAATTTAACCATGAATCGTCTTACAAACGAACAACGCTTGCAAATTATTGAATTTTATTATCAAAATGCGTGCTCTGTTAAGAAAATTCATCGCGCTCTTCTTGTGTTCAGCGACGAAGCTCATTTTTGGCTCAATGGGTACGTTAATAAGCAGAATTGTCGATTTCGGAGTGAAGATCAGCCATAAGCATTGCAAGAGCTACTAATGCATCCAGAAAAAGTCACAGTTTGGTGCGGTTTATGGGCTGGTGGCATCATTGGACCGTACTTCTTCAAAGATGATGCGAATCGTAACGTAACTGTGAATTGTGAGCGCTACCGTGATATGATATTCAACTTTTTCTGCCCAAAATGCAAGAGCTTGACTTGCATGACATGTGGTTTTAACAAGACGGTGCCACATGCCACACAGCACGCTTAACAATGGACTTATTGAGAGGCGAGTTCGGTGAACATTTTATTTCACGTTCGGGACCGGTCAATTGGCCGCCTAGATCGTGGCTTTAGACTTTTTTTTTGTGGGGCTATGTTAAAGCTCATGTCTATTCACACATGCCCGCTTCAATTGACGCATTGGAAGACAACATTGAAGCATTTATTCATGAGAAACCGGCCGAAATGTTGGAAAGAGTATGCCAACATTGGACTAAGCGGTTGTCCATTTGAGGCGCAGTCACGGTCAACATTATCGATTCAAATGCATATAAAAAAAAAATAAATTAAAAGCATTTTTTTGCATGAAATTTCATACATTTTTTAAAAAGAATTAAGATGTATTTTTATCGCAAAGAAAACTTTACAGTCGAAAATAAATCTATTTGAAAGTGGGGAATGTAAAAAGCGATAAACTTTGTTGTTGATGTTTTTGTTTAAACTTTGCTATTGTTACAAGTAGAACTGTTGCTTATAATTATAATACGTTTAACAGTTTTATTTGGTTTAATATCTATAGTTTTTCTAAAATCTTTATGGATAAAGTTTCCTGACGATCTGGCCTAAGCAACCAGTGAAATGCGCATAGGAATAGCGTTTGCCTTCAACAATAAATTTCAGTGTTTTTTTGTCAAGAATAAAAATTGAGAAAATTACTTTGAAGATTCATAAGATTGTTATAAATGCAACATTTAACGTAAAAATGCAGAATTTTAGCCTTAGTATGCATATTTGTGCTATCGTTTATACCACCGCGTTAAAATGCATATATAAAACTTAAAAATTGTTTACTGGTTCAAACACTTTTCAGTGGAATATTTAAAATGTTTTTGAACATTTTTTTTCAACTTTAATGAAAGAAAACAAGAAATTAATTCACCTTCATTTAAATGCGTTGCTTGATTAAATAAATAATTAGAATTAATGAATTAATATTTATTGTTTAAACATTTTTTCAAATCTACTTCTATGAGACTTTAACTTTTTAGTTAACATTGATTCTATAGATATGAGAATCAATTTTCTATGGAAAATTTTACACTTATGGATTTTCTAGCCCACAACTTCCCTCGTAAGATTCTTTGTGTCAACACTCGATATTGATACCTGATTAATTTCATGCATTTAACTCAATTATTTTAACAAATAGAATTTGGGAATTTATTTTTTCATATATTATTGTTGTTATATTTAATATTTATAAAGTTCAAAAAATGTTTAATATAATAAACAAATATACAAAAATTAAATAATTCCCACATTTTATTAATCAATTCAATTAAAACAAGTTAGAGTGCTATATTCGGCTGTGCCGAATCTTAGATACCCTCCACCGACAGTTCAAATGTTTAAGAAGTAACATCTGTACGATGTTATTATTATCTTAAACTGTGACGATTTGTTATTAATTATGGTTTTAGGCGACTAAACAGTTTTCCGGTAGTAGGGTTTATATGGGGCCTAGGGTAAATTATGGACTGATCATCACGAAATTTCACAGCGTCATTTCTAGTCCTTTAAAACTGTGACGTACCAATGTCTGTTATGCTAGCATTATTAGTTATGGTTTTAGGTGTACTAAACTGTTTTCCGGGAGTAGGGTTTCTATGGGGCCTAGGGTAAATTATGTGCCGCTCTTCACGAAATTTCACAGTATCATTTATAGTCCTATAAAACTGTGACAAGCCAAAATTTGTTATGATTGCATTATTTTTTACGGTTTTAGGCGTACTAAACTGTTTTCCGGTAGTATAGTTTATATGGAGCTTAGGGTAAATTATGGACGGATCTTCACGAAATTTAACAGCATGATTTCCAGTCAAATAAAACAAATTTTTGCAAAATCTTATCTCATTCCGTGCCTTGTTCCAGCATTTATGTTATTTTTGTAACAAAATTATCAATTTTTTTAGGTGGTGGTTCCACATTTTGATTCATAGCTTTGGTCCTACAGAACCGATTTTGCTGGATTTAAATCCCAAACTGCTTAGGATAACTACAAGCAATTTGGCACCAAGTTTGTTCATTTGCTTTGAGTTGTTCGAAAGTGAGCGTGTTTTCAACAGACGGACAGGCGGACATGGCTAAATCGACTTAGAATTACTCAAGGACTCAGAATATATATACTTTATGGGGTCTGAGATGAATTATAAAAAAGTTGCACACGGAATGACAAACTTAATATACCCTCTTCACAACTAATTGTGGTGGAGGGTATAAAAAGAAGAATTTTTTGAAATGTAAAATGCATAAAAGCTTGCCTGGCTCAAACACTTTTCAGTTGAATAATTAAAATTTTTTTGATAATTTTTTTCAACTTTAATGAAAGAAAAACTAATATCAGAAAAACACTTCTTCGTTAATGCCATCCGTCTCTGGAATGAACTCCCATCTGATATACAAATCCAAGGCAATCATAAGCACTTTTACATTGCAATACTCTCTCTTTTTGCTTAAAAAATTTTGTATCTTATATTTAAATTTTTGTCTCTTTAACGATTATAAGGAAATTTCCTCGAATGAAATATGAATGATTTAAAAGATGAAATCTCTTTGAATTTTGTGTTTATAACTTTAAAGGACATTAAATTTTGAATTTCCTTTTGGAATATATATTCTTTTCATACAAAAATTGATTTTTTATGGGTTTAAGTACTTTCACTTGTCTGAACAATTTCTTTGCTTGACTCCTCTCTCTTCTTTCACCCATCAAAATATGCAATTTTACTTTTGCGCCTGTTGCACAATGTATTTGCTTCTACCTAACAATTAATATCCTTTCAATAGCTTCATCAATCGTACAAGCAAATATCCGTCTTTCCTCTTTAAAGGGAAATTATTTGCAACAATAAATCCTAACAACAACCTCCATAAGAACGCTCTCACTCACCTGGGTATTTGATATTCTGGCTCTGGTGGTGGAACATGAACATAGACATGCTTGTGTATCACTGGTGGTTGTTGTGGTGGACCATAGACAGGTTGTGGAGCACCATAACTACCACTTGGCACACTGGGTGCATAGCTGCTAGATGGTGCCGAATAGCCGCTTGATGGTGGGGCTGAATAACTGTTGGATGGCGGGGCTGCATAACTATCACGTGGTGGTTCAGGACGAGCTGAAGCCATGCTAGCAGCGCACAAAACCACTAAAACCTACACGAAAAATGAAATATTTATTTTAAAATTTTTCCTTATAAAAATCATTTATTTAATTTTTTTTTTTAATATATTTTTTGTTAATTAATTTAATACAAAACAACACAACAGGTATCAGTGATTTAGTAGTTATTTATTAAAAAAATGCATTAAATTCCGAAAGGAAAGAAATATTTATTTGGTAATGCAACCATTGTTTTTTAAATTATTTTATTTCATTTTATTTTCGTAAAGCGTTCATTGTTGTATTTCGAGGAGTGAAAAACAAAAACAGAAAACACTTAAATATTTAATAAAGTTTATAATTTAATTCATGGTTATTTCATATTTTCCGTATTTTTTTTTTATTTCAATACAAGTATTTATATTCCATAATCTTTTGGATTGAAGTTTCGACAATTTTATATATCTTTTTTTTTTCTTTGTTTAAATTTTTTTGCTTTCTCGATAAATCATTTTGTTAAAATAATTTACACATACACACAAACAAACACATACCACACAAAAAGGCTTCATTTTGTTTATTTTTTTATTTCGACAAAGTTTTTACGTTAAAAGGACTTTTATCACAAAAACACTCTTTCCCAGCACTCGGATCAAAATAAAGATAAAATGGAAAAAAAAGAATTGAGGAAATCAAATTGTTGTAGTTTGTAACTGTTGTACACTCGATTTGTGTCTGTGTCTTTTTGTAAATACAACAGTTTCTTTTATACAAATGATGATGGCCAACAATGGCAAAAATAAAATACTGTTGCTGGTATCTATTGCTGTTGCTACTGCTGGCTGTTACTGTTAATGTTGCTGCTTTAGTTGTTGTTTTTGCTTTCGTTTATATTGCGCTGATGATGATAATGATGATGAGTAAAGTAACTTCAAAATATCACGAACTCTAAAATTGTCGAACAAATCATATTGTCATAATAAAAACCAAAACTTACACTCAGTAATACAGAAAACTTAAAAGCAAACTTTTATAAAGATTTTATTAAATTGCCACTTATTTCTTCTTCGTTTTGATCATTATCATGTTTAAAGTGCGTGTTGTAGTGCAAGCTCTTCTTAAGTTGGTTTCGTTTTTGTTTTAAAATTTGCTCAATTTTATCTCTTGCAAAGCGATGCCAGATAATTATTATTATTTAACTTTAAATACATAAAAACGTATTTTTAAAAAGAGCTTTTTATTTAATAAAACTTTACAATAAAAATTTAAAAAATATGCATTAAAAAAAACATACTGTTTAAAACTGTTACATATTTAAAAATAAAAGATTTTTTCAGAAAAGGTACTTTTTAAATGTTAGAAAAATTTAAATTTTGGTAAAAGGAACTTAAAACAAATTTGATTGCTATAGTCGGCTGTGCCGAATCTTTGATAAGGTATGGGCTTTATATGGGACCTATGCTTACTTGTGCACCGATCTCTACAAAACTTTAAAGTATAATTTTTAGTTATATAAAACTGTGGTGTACCAAATTTTATTGCAGTAGCTTTATTTCTTCCGATTTTGGGCGTACTTAACTGGTTTCCGTGGGTAGACTTTATATGGGGCCTATAGTAAATTTTACGGCGCTGTGAAATAAGGCTCCAGATAATATGGCCCAAAAAAAAAATTAAAATTTACCCTAAATTTGGGGCTATTTTTCATAATGCAATATGGCCCCATTTTTTTAATGTAAAATTACCCAAAAAAATTAAAACTAACCCTAAAAATTATTATTAATAATTATGAAAAATAACCTCAAAATTTATAATGAATTTTAACCCCAAAAAAGAGCATATAAAGTTATATTGAAAATTTTGGGTGGAGTTCATATGCCCGAAACTAAAAATCCCAAATTTAGAATCCCGATTTCAAAATCCGTATAATTATACAGTTTTGGTTTTTAAAAATCTAACGATTGATAGCATGGTTGGGCTTTCGAACATGCGCAAGGATTTTTTTTCTCTATGGTATAACGAATACTGGCTTTGCTTACTAAAGCTTCACGTTATAGCCGGCCTTCGGCCGGGCGCAAGGATGTTCTTCTCTATGGTATAACGAACACGGGCTTCGCTAACTAAAGCTTCTCTGTATAGCCGGCCTTCAGCAGGGTGAAAGGATTTTCTTCTCTTTAGTATAACGAACACTGGCTTCGCTAACTAATGCTTCACTACATAGCCGGATTTAAAACATTAAATTTAAATCCTTAATTTTATCAAGCTTTGCTACGAATTTGTTAACTTAAGTTTCCGTCCACCTTTTACAACATCTTCGAATTGGCAAAAGTTTTCAGCATAATACATAATTGCTTTCAACCATGTCCCCCATCAGGTTGTTATAGGCTGTAGAGGAAGACATTAATCCGGAGAATTATTTTTAGATGCGGCAACACGCGAAGGTGCTTTACAAAATATTTTTCCCTTTAGAAATTAATATAAAAATATCATCGAAGTTGTCTTTTATCTCTACTGTTTTTCAAAACATGCAATATCAACAATATATGCAAAAATATGCAGCCAAAGCAAAATATGCAAAAATATGCACTAACAAATCGATGGCATTTTACTGCAAATTTCTTGATTCGCAAAGATATATTGTAAATGGTAATCTCCGACTGACGAGAACAAATATTCATTTGCATAAAAATCCGGCACTTGTTTTCACGCTATTTATGTGGAGATTCATTTTCTAGGGATTTCTTACGAGTGAATTATAGGTCTTTCAAAAAACTACGAACTTTAACACATCATTAGCATTGCCATAAGTTTTTGAATAAAAATTCACAATTTCGAAAATAAAATTCTGTTTTTGTGGAAAAAACCTGCCCCTAAAAAATTTAAAAGATGGAAATTATCAAACTTATTTTTGTATTTTTAATTAATTTTTACTGAATCAAAGAAACTGAAATTTTTCTATTATAATTAGCCAATTCACAAAGTCTTCCAAAGTACCAAAATACTATTTTATGCTTAATAGCACTGTTGTGAACAGCATGGTGTATTATAATATGATAAATAATTGTACACGTCAAAACTAATTTACAAAAAACTGTTCGGTTTTAACCGAAACAGAAACCGTGGTTTTACTCTCTTAAAGCCGGAACCGAAAACCGACCAAAACCCTCGGTTCTAGCTTTTACTTTAAATATGTACATATGTATATATTTCCGCTAAAAGAAATTGAAAATGATACATAATACTTGAACTTTATGTAAAAATATTTAATATAACAGCCTGGAACAATGGCAAGGTATTTCACGCACGTACAGACGCATCTTTTTACCTGAATTGATACATCTAAAAAAATTGTATTGCATACAAAAAATATATATGTGTCAGTTTCAGTTAAAAGGGACCGACCTATAGATGAAAAAATTTATTTTTACTTTTTTGGTGATTCTTCAAATAGACAATACGCTCTTTCAAATGCAGCAAACCGCAGTTTTCTAACTTCATTACTTTTGTCATAAGTAAGCTTTAAAATACACCTTTGACGAGAAAAGAAAAGAACCCGATGTAACACAATTTGTTGTACAAAAAATACTCCGCCATATTGGATACGCCATATTGAATTTTCAAAATCGTACGCCAGATTCATATTCAGTGACCCAGCTCTGAGTGACGAACTGTAAGATAATCCCAAAAATAAATCCGCCATATTGGATCCGCCATTTTGAATTTTCAAAATCTAATACCAGATTCGTAATCTTCAACCTCAAAAACCACAGGATGATAAGTTTCAAGCTATAAAAGTGTTCAGGTGTATCTTTAAACCCAAAAAAAAATCCACCAAATTGAATCCGACATTTTGAATTTTCAAAATCTAATACCAGATTCGTAATCCTCGATCCCAAAAACAACCAGGTAACGAGTTTCAAGCCATAAAAACATGTAGGCGTATCAAAATCCACTTGTTTTTAACAAATCCAATAACATTACAGAAAATATTCAATCATATTGGATCCGCCATTTTAAATTTTCAAAATCCAATACCAGATTCGTACTTAGTGACCCCCAAAACCCTCTTATAACGGGTTTCGAGCTATAGAAGCTTTCAGGCGTTTCAACATTAACGTGTTAACTTCAAAATCGTTTTTCGCTTAACTGAAACTGTCACATATATTTATGGTGTTTTACTAGAATATTTTCAAACCCGAAACTGCCCGCTTTAATCATTTTAAAACCGAAACCGCGGTTTTACATTTTTACGGTTTTTATGCATGTGGCAGTGTAAATAAAATTGAACTGGCAGAATAAAATAAAGTAATTTGTTATAAATTTTCATATTACTCGAATGTGTATTCTAAGTCAAATAACAAACCTCAAAGGCTTTTATACTTTAATAGTCTTATTCCTTCAATATTTGCCAGGAATATTTTCTATGCACTATCAGAATTTTAGTTTGTATATTTCTGTTACGTGGCTTACTTTTGCTTATTTTTCTTTTTTCTTTACTCACTTACAACTACATTTAGAGTTGACACAAAATCAAACAATTGTAGTCGGGACTGTAAGAAAAGATAAATTGTTTATTGTTGTTGTTTTTGTTTAAGCTTTGATATTATTACAAGTAAAACTGTTGCTTATAATTCTTATTCTCTTAAAAGTTTATTTTGTATAATATCTTTAGTTTTTCTAAAATCTTTGGATGAAGTTTCCTGACGATCTGGCCTAAAGGCCGCTTTAGCCGACCGTAAATGTAATTAAATGCAATGTAAAGTAAAGTAACGTAACGTACTGTAAGCTCTTTTGTGCACTTATAGAACATGTAAGAACGTGTCAGCTGTTTTTCACAACCAAAAACAAAAAAGCATAAGTATACATAAAACAACACACACAGTGATGATAATTAAAAATGTTGAAATGGTGACCGCTTTGCAGAAAAAGTACCAAGTGATTTAAACAGTATTAAAACTGTATTTCTTGCATGTATAAAAAAATAAATAATTTAATATTTGATATTAATATTACAGATTTACAAAAAACAAATATGTATTATATCATATTCGTACACATGTTCTTACATTAATTTCAAAATGTGCATACACCTAAACAAGGTTTTGATACCACTAAAAACCAGACTTTGTTTGTTTGTGGATATGTATACATTTGTTTATTTTATACATCTAAACATATATTTGTATAAATGAAAATATGTATGGATTGTAACTTATTTTGTCAAAAGTCCACAGATATTATAACTGAAAAAGTGCCAAACAAAAATAGTGATTTTACCCACATTGCATTTAAAATATAAGCAGCCCATCACTATCTACAACTGTCACGTAACCTCGTAATGAAATTCTATTTTCTACAGGTTGGCACGTTACGGTTAAGTGACATTACAGGCAGTTAAGCATTTGCATTGCTTTCCATATAACAGCAACAATCAGCTGTTTACATTACATTTACATTTCTACATTTACGGTCGGCTAATGGGACCTTAAGTAACCAGTGAAATGCGCATAGGAATAGCTTTTCCTATCAGCAATAAATTTCAGTTTATCAATAGTATGAAATGGCAATTGAGCACATTTAAACAAATCCTTGTAAGACTTTGTTTTATTGCATGAATAAATTAATAGTTAAAGAAAAATAATAAATGAAAATTTTAAACAGAAAATGTGTATTGCTTAAGAATAAATATGCAAGAATAGGTTTCAATAGGGAGTATAAGTTGTTGCATTAGAGTTAATTTAAAAACAAAATTTGAATAAAATGTTAATCATATTTGAGGTTTTCACAAGGTGTGCTATCATGTTATATTGTCATAATGTTTTAACTTTACAATCGTTTAAAAATATTGTTGTTGCTTTGTAAACAAAAAGTGTCTTAAATTAATAGAACGTTGCTCGCTATGTTTATTGTGCTGTCGTAATT
Source organism: Pollenia angustigena (assembly GCA_930367215.1). NCBI lineage: Eukaryota > Metazoa > Arthropoda > Insecta > Diptera > Polleniidae > Pollenia > Pollenia angustigena. The sequence goes on from OV884057.1 coordinate 254,607,008, forward strand.
AATCAGAAGAGACCAGAGCTGAGCGGCTGAGCCGTATCGCGTTAGTTCTTGTAGCCGTCGCCGTTGATGGTATAATTTTATCCGGTTAACATCAAAGCTAGCAATTTTTGCAAGAAATCACTAAAATAAAATTTATTTCTTATTTGCGTCTGCAAAATGGAAAATAGTCAGGTAAGATCCAATTTAATTTATTAATTCATGGAAAAGAATTAAAAAATATTTTGATGTTAATTATTTATTTTTTATATTTGTTTTAAATCAACTGATTTAAATTCAAAATAGCATACTAAATTATGAGGGGTTGTTCACAACAGTCGTAAAAGCCTTTGCATTTTCAATTGTTCCACCATTATTGTTGTACAAATTTTTCTAAAATATCCACCACACATTTTTTTCTAAGTGTAATTTAAACAATCGTTAAAAACAAAACAACTCTCATTTTAACCAATTTACTCTTAAACTTTATTGACTTGAAGTTTGATAAAAAAATACGAATTTTACTTCAACACAATAAAAAGCTCTAAAATTGTGGATCCTATAGAATAAAACACGATCACTTTCATTTTCGTTTCATGTTCATTAAAGTCGAATGAGATTATTTTGTGAGAGTAGGTGTTTGTGTGTGTGTATGTGTGTAAGAGTGTTTAAATTAAAAACTTTATTTTTATAAACTTCATTATTACATTCAAGGTAATCATTTAAGCCAGCTTTTGGTTTTCTCTGTTTGTAATAACTGACCTTTGGTCTTCAGATAAAAATGGTTATCGTATTTCTGATTGTCTGTCTTATAAAATATTTTGATTTTTGAAGATCAGTTTGTTAGTTCAACTTTTGTATGGATCATATAAATGGACGGACAAGGTTTTTAAATTGAATGTCTTATGTTGCAAAAAATTCTTAAATTGCTCATCAATGTCCAAAATTTATTACGTAAATCAATAATTGTTATTGTTTGTTTGAACATTAAAATGAACAATCATAACAAACTAACCAACCAACAGTCATCATCAAACATTTTCGTGAACAGTTCAGTTAAAAAAAAAAACATTGACAACATTTACCATTGAATGACAAAATTCTAGTGGTTGTGAAATATGATCATTGGTTTGTAATGTATGGTTTATGTCTGTCTTTAATTGAAGTTTCAAGACAATAATGGTAAATATTAAGTAATAATTTAAAATATGTAGACATTCTGAAGGCCAAATTCACAGTCATTAGTTAATTATTAGTAAACTAAAATGATGACATATTTACAAATGTTTACTCTATCAAAATATTTAATTTCAATGTTTGTCGACACTTTTTTTATTGACATTATTATACACATGTTTAAAATTAACCATAATTTCCCCGAAATCAACCATAACTTGGCAACCGATTATAAAGCATTCAGCTACTAAAGAAAACCTTAATTTTTTAACTTTCAAAAACATTATTTTTTTAATTAAAAACATTATACAATTGTTGTGTTTTTTGTTTTGTGAATAATTCTAAACTACCCTTACGAAGCATTCCCTGCTTTCCATCTTCATGAACAACTTTTATTTTGACGTCACCTGCGGACTTACCTCTTGAACATACAATTGACCATGAATAAAGGCTGGCAAATTTCTTCCCACCTTTTGTAACGTCTGACTCTGCGTTTTATTTCAGGTATGAAAGATATGGATTTATTTGAGATAGGTCAATTCTTGGAACAAATTCCATGCTTCCTTGGGCAGTGCCAAACAGAGTAACCTCTTAGTTCTCAGCCCGAAGTCCAAAAATCTAAGATCCGACTACTACAGGCCATGCTCCATAGTTAGGACTTTATGCTAGTAATTTTTACTAGGGGGCTTTTATATAAGCTCAAATGTTAAAGTTGACATAAAATCAACCAATTGTGGTCGGGATTGTAAGAAAAGATAAACTCATTGTTTATTGTTGTTGTTTTTGTTTAAGCTTTGATATTGTTACAAGTGAAACTGTGGCTTATAATTCTTATTCGCTTAAGAGTTTTATTTGTATAATATCTTTAGTTTTTCTAAACTCTTTGGATGAAGTTTTCTGACGATCTGGCCTAAGCAACCAGTGAAATGCGCATAGGAATAGCTTATCCCATCAACAATAAACTTCAGTTTGTCAATAGTATGAAATGGGAATTTAGCACATTATAAAAAAAAACCTTGATAATTAATTTTTGAATCCAAAGAAAAACTTTGTTAAACAATTTAATTTTTCCATGCACCTTTTTCTTCTAATTCTTCGCCCACAGGCCAAATATAAAAAATTCGGCTACTTAATGATTATACCCAGGTATTTTACTATATGCATGCCAATTTTGAGCTTTTTATCCCAGCAGCGGGCTTTAAAAGCTCTGGATAGACTAAAGAAAAGAAATTAGGTACAAGCATCTTGGTGGTGGCATGTCATAACGTCCAGTGTCATAGTGTCCATGGACACTGTAACACTTTTGAAAATGTCATAATGTCCGTGGGCATTAAGACACTTTTCAAATGGACATTATGTCATTTTTAAAAACAACATAAGGTCCATAATTACTTAAGACGTTAAATACAAAAAAAGATATACATACACGCAGAGAAAAACATGTTTTATTATGGTCACAACCAAAAAAACCATTTTTAAAGAAACTTGTTTAACCATAATATGGTTGTCGCTGACAATGATTTGGTTAAACTAAACATAATATGGTTAAAAAAATTTTAAAAATGGTTTTGTTTTTTTTTTTCTCTGGGTGCATATATTAAATTTATAAAAGAAACACTTTTGGGCGGAAGGATTTTCTCCACTATGGTGTAACAAATACCGGCATAGCCAGCCTTCGGCCGGGCGCAAGGATTTCCTACTCTATGGTATAACAAAGACCGGCTTCGCTAACTAAAGTTTCTCTGCAAAGCCGGCCTTCGGCCGGGCGCAAGGATTTTCTTCTTTCTGGTATAACAAACACCAGCTTCGCTTACTAAAGCTTCTCTGCATAGCCGGCCTTCGGCCAGGCGCAAGGATTTTCTACTCTATGCTATAACAAAGACCGGCTTCGCTAACTGAAGCTTTTCTGCACAGACGGTCTTTGGTCGGGCACAAGTATTTTTTCCTTTATGGTTTGACAAGATTCAAAAAGTTTCCGAACGAAGAGAAGCTTTAGTTAGCGAAGCCAGTATTTGTTATACCATAAAGGAGAAAATCCTTGCGCCCGGCCGAAGGTCGGCTACACAGAGAAGCTTTAGTTAGCGAAGCCGGTGTTTGTTATACCATAGAGGATAAAATCCTTGCGCCCGGCCGTAGACCGTCTATGCTTTCGAGTTTGTAAGCATGTTGTGGACATTATGACACTCTTCAAAGTGTCATAACGTCCACGGACTTTATGACCCTGCTCTGATGGACATTATGACACTGGACGTTATGACATGCCACCATCTTGGTACTTAAAAATATCTGGAAAACGAAAGGAACCAAAGTTTCAAAATTAGGTACAACTGTCTCGCATACCACCACCCAACATCCCACAAAATGTGGGCGGAATTAGAGAAGTGGGCGTGGCTATAAAAAGTATTTTGTAGCTAAAGAACGGTAAGAGAAATATTGTTCGCATGTTTACCAACATTCCTGGATTATTAACGCACACCATCCCTAAAAATATGGATGGAATATGAGGCGTGGCACCTCCCGTACAAAGACTTCTGTAAATCTGCAGAACGACAGGCGTCAAAGTTTTCACATTTAGTACAATCATATTGGCGGGGTTGGAGAAGTGGGTTGGCACTTCTCATACAAAGACATTAAAAGGTTTTTAAAGGGTGTTTTTTTGGAGTGATACAACTTTGAGTTGGCATCACTGATAGTTGCTTTTTGTTTAGTTTGGTTTGACATTTCATTATGGATCGACTTACACCAGAGCAACGCGTGCAAGTTGTGGAAATTGGGCTGAAGCACAAATTGATATCGATTTTGAATTTTCACTCAAAATTTTGTTTTCCGATGAAGCCCATTTCTGGTTGAATTGGTAGGTGAATAAGCAGAATTGTCGCATTTGGAGTGAGAAGAACCCACAAAGTTAAGTCGAAACACCATTACATCCTCAGAAAATACTGCTTGGTGCGCTTTATGGGCTGACGGAGTCATTGGCCCATATTGCTCCAAAAACAATGATGGTCAGAATGCTAAAAGTTGTTAAAAATTGGTGTTCCACACTGCGCCTTCTACGCGCCAGCCGTGGCGGCCACATGGCCGAAATCATATTTAAACATTAATGTCATAAAATTTTCTATCCAATAAAGACCGTTTCATTGATATCAAAAAAAAATTGCTATGTTTTATAATGATTTAAACTTGTATTACTCTATAAAAAAACACCCTTTATATCTGAAGAACAGCAAGAGCCAACGTGTCCAATGTAGGTACAAGCACCTAGGCTATCAATACGCAACATCCAACAAAATATAAAAAAGATTTGTTTCTATCTGAAGAACGGTATTTACATTTCTTTCTGTTTTTCGCAATATGGTGAAGGCTATATATAATTCGGCAAAGCCGAATAAAGCACTCTTACTTGTTTCCTTATTTGGTTAGGCTTTTGCCTCTAGTTGACAAACTTTTTATATGATTTTTACAAGTAATACCTTTCTGGAGAGCTTGTAAGATTATCTTGCTATCTACATTATGAGTTGTTTGAAGCATTTGTTAAAAAAGCAAAACCAATTTGCCACAATTTGAAATATACGAGGTTGTCATGTTCTCAAAAAATAAAGAAGGAACCATTCTAAAGAAAATTGTTAGGTCATATTTTGAGGTTTTGATGGTATAATTGGCGATTTTCTTTAGCAACTGAAAAAAAAGGATAATTTTTTCGATAGGTCAAATGTGAAAAAGTCATACAAAAACTTTTTCTTTCGAGAACCCAAAAACCATTTTCAACAATAACAAGTAAGAGAGCTATATTCGGCTATGCCGAATCATATATACCCTTCACCATGATGAGATAAGAACAAAAAGTTATATACATAAATAACGTTCTTTAGATAGGTATAAATAAATATTAATTGATCCAGAATATAAAAAACAAAAAATTTATATATGTACCTAAGCCCGTTTCCTCTTTTGCCAAAGTTGATGTTTGAAATTCGTTATATAATCTTAAAATCGTTTTTTAGAACATAAAAAAAATTAAATAAAAAAAAAAAAATTTTTTTCGGGATTCGAACTGCCAATATCATCAGTCTCAGGAGAGAACTTAACAACTCGGCTACGAATGCTTTTACTAAAGAGGCGTAAAATTAAAATATATTGAGTCTGTGAGTTGTTTCTTTATTTGAGCGGCATATCATATACATGCATTAATGTGTATGTGTATGCGTAAAATTAAACACATTACAAATAAAATCCACCAGTTGTAATGAAGGATATAAAAAAACAACAAAAAAAAAACACATTACCAACAATGTATCACGATAGCCACTGTATGACCGTAGAAACCAAAATTTAACTGGTTTGTATGGTATGCTTATGTCGTTTTGGTAATACAGTGTTGGTATGGTAATGTCACGTCTAACTGGACCTTTAAAGGAAAAAATTTGAGGCAGTCGTGGTTTTTTTACTAATATCTCAGCCATTTGCGACCGATATTGCTGAATTTGAATAGCAAACAATCCCGGACCATATGTGACATAAATGTATAATCACCTGGCCCCCATCATATATGTGGTCTTCGGAAAACCCATTTCAACGGACAGACGGACATCGTTGAATCAATTTCGCTCCTCTTAAGGACCCAGAATATATATACTTAAAGGGTCTAACAGCAATATTATAGAAATTACAAACGGAATGACAAACTTATATATACCCTATTCACCACCTGTGGTGAAGGGTATAAAAAAGTTTTTTTTTTGACAAAAGCCGATTTTAATATAAAGGTAGCAATATATAGTTTAAGCTAAATTTTATTTAAAATTACATTAAAATCTTCAAGGTGGTAAACAATTTATTGTGAAATAAAAAAGAAATTTTGTGTATCGTAAACATTGTAAAATGTTTTTTTTTTTAACATATTTTAAGCATGCTCCTTTTTCAATTTAACCTAAAATATTTTTTATTTTTGAACTTAAGTTTCCTGAGTGCCAACATCTGTAATGAATTTTCCTAAGTAGCAAAACACCCCCAACCAGGCAATTTTATTGATTATTAACATTTCGAAACTGTTTCTGAATATTCGAATTAAATTGCAGTCAGTATTAAATTTACAGCCACATTTATCACGGCTTGAAATTTTTTTGGGGCGTGGAAACGAATTTAAATGTAAAAATATGCACATAAAATTTTTATCATTTCATTAGCAAATATGGATAGTATTAAAGAAACACAGAAAGACTACCACTGCTATTTAAGAAAATAAAAATATATTTATAAATAAAATTTACTTTGATAAATTGCAAAATTTACACACAAAATATTCAAATTGAACATCAACAATTTCTTAAACAAAATTTGCTCATTTGTCATTTTCTTCAGATTTGCAAAATTTTGCAAATAAATTTTATCACGTTTTTTTTCCTACAAGAAAGGTGTTTATTGTTGTCAATTATGACATGAAGCTAAGAGAAATATAAAAAAAAAACTATATATAAAAATTTCAAAATAAAATGCAATTTGTCTTTCATGGCCAACACGTTTTTCGCATCATTCGACCAATTGACCAAAAAGTCTTGAAACTGAAATAAAACCTAAGATTTTTTTTACAAACAAACTTCCGCATGAAGGGGAAAAATAAAAAAAGACACTCCTAAATAAATTGCCAAATGCCCCGAGTATTAAACAAATTATTGATTTTGAAATTGTCAAAATTTTGTTTAAACAACATTTACTTAAACAACTGCAGCCACACTTCTTCCATCATCATCTGCGTGGTTTGACTTAAATGACGTTAAACATGATGATAATGATGTTGATGGACAATCACTGTTTTTTATTATTTTTTTTACTATGTACTACATACGTAATTCCCGTAATGAAATGTTGCATAAAAATCGTGTTTTTTTATTTATGAATGAGTTTGTTTTATGTTTTTGTTTTATTTTCAAATCTTTTCACCTACAATTTTAGTGGAAATATTTTATTGATATGGATCTTTTTATGTATTTTCAATATTTTTCCTTTCCTTTTTCTTCTTTATTTGGTTGGATTTGTTTTTGCTCTGCTCTCACTTAAATTTGCACGAGTTTTCAATTCATGCCACATATATTTTATATTTTTAACTTATGGCCCCACCGGTACATCTTTCCATATCGACTGATGCTTTGAAACACTTGCATTGCGGTAATTGAGCAACAGCATGCATGCATCTTTTTGCTCTTCGCTAGACTAACACACAATCTGTTTTGGCCAACATATTGTTGTTGTTATTAGCCTGGAGCATCTGTATTTGAACTGGACATAACGACTTATAAACGACAATCAGTCAAAAAGCATCTTTGTCACACTCGAGAGTGTCGTCCATATACCCACATACATAAAAGTGTAAAAACAAAAATTTATAATGATAAATATTCATTACTTTGTATACAAATATTGCACTGTGTAAAAAACAACATGTTGCAACATGTTTGTATGGCAAGACAAAGTGTTGCCTACTTGCTGGATATTTAAGTGAACAGAAAGATGTACATACAGTAAAGTTGCGTTTCTTAAGGCTTGAAAAATAATCTGAGTGTTTTGGTCCTCCAGTTGATTCTGCACCTATCCTTCATTACTTTTGGCCAGCAAGCGGGTGTACATTTTTTAAACAATTTTTTATTTTACTAGCACCAAGAATGAGTAAGAAATTGACAACGAGCATTGTCCACAGCCAAAGATATAACCTGGAGAATAAATGGTCTTTCAGAAAACCTAGACGGACGATATCTATCATCTATCATACAGATACGAGGATATGCAGCCTTTGCTAATGATACACAAATACATAGAAAATTAGAGTAAATGCGACAAGTAACTCTGGCTTTTACGCCAACAACCAACCTCTAGATAACGTCACGTCGTTGTGTTACCTCGGCAGGTGGATCTGCAGACGAGATAAAAAAAAAAGAATTGCAGCCTGGCACACGATGTCGATCGACAACAAGTCACTCATTATCGTTCTCTTAAGCGGCCCACTAACTATTGACTTGTCGATCGACACGTTTTGCATTTCTAACAAAATGCGTTTATTTATTATCAAATTACTATATTGCCAAATGTATTCGACAAATAAAACGCTGGTTTGAAAAAGCGGCAAAACATATAAGCTAAGTCACAAACATACAACTCCGTGCAATAAACAAAAAAAAAACTAACAAAGCAGTGAACAAAAAATAAAGAATCGAATTTAGTGAAAAATATTGTTATATCTGCGCCACTCTATGGATGCAACTCATAAAACGCGACAGCTAGAGATACTTATAGCGTAAGGCCATGTACTTTCTCCAGCCAAAATCTATGGCAAAGAATATACCAAATTTCTATCAGATCTGAGAACTTCAGCCGAAAATTGAGATAGATTGGCAACACCCTAATAGGCTTTTTACACTGATCAACATCTGCCATCAATTTACGAAGATGTTAACATCAAAATGCTTACAAGATATTCCTATCTCATTATATTCCATTCTACACTTTTCGATTATTTTAGTGTCATCACAAGTGACAATAAGTTCTATTATAATTGTGGCATCACTGACAAAAAGACGTTTGTTTTGAAAGCAGCGCTACCATTTGTCAGGTTTTTGCAATTTATTTTTGTTTAATATTTTTAAGCAAATTGAATTTCAAATACATTTTTGTGTTTTCTTTTAAAATGTTGGCACTTTTGTAGAAAAATGGTTTTTTTAATTAGTTCGATGGTAGATGTTAGATGTAGATAATGTAAACGAGTGTTTCACCTTTTCTACGTCTGTGATGGTAGATGTTAGATGTTGATCAGTGTAAAGAGCCTTAGAGAAAACCTGATGGCACTGTAACCAAGTCAGCAATTAAGTGAATTCCTCAAATCGCTTCAACAACTAGTTTAGAAAATATTTGCTTTACAAAAGCAGGTATGTAAAAATGTACCCAATTAGCTTTATTTCATGAATACTTGGAAACGTTTTCACATCCACTGCCGATATAAACATCATACAGTCACTCTTTTGGCATTATTTTTTAATAAAGTTTTGACCTAGTTCAAAAATAATAATTTTTAAATTAGTATAAAGTGATCAAACATGTTTATAATTTTCATTGTTCAAAGAAGTATTACCAGCTTTAAGAATTTATAATGTTAGGCTAAAAAAGTACATACATTATTTTATAGTATTAAATTGGAAAGTTTTAGAAAATCCCTACACTTGGCAACACTGCCTCCATCAATTTTATTTTTGTGTGTGTAGGGACTTGTAATATATAAAATTACAAAAACCCATGTTCTTTTGGTCAATCATAATAAATAATTTAAATTGGCAGTGAGATAGTGGCGAGAATATTAAGTGTCACGCTAGATTAAAGCGTAATTGTGAGAGAGAGAGAGAGAGAGAGAGAGTGTGTGTGGTTTAATATCTACGAAAAAGTATTTTTTTTTTTTTTTTAATGAAATATTTCGTGAGAGTGATACTTAGAAAATTAGTTGAGCGTGATAAGTCTGGGTTCACACTATGAAAGTTTTCTTTCAGAAAGTCTGAGTTTATTGATGAGAGGGGAAAAGAAAATGCTTATCTTCTCTCCTCTCTCACCCATTAACACGGACTTTCTGAAATAAAACTTTGATAGTGTGAACCCAGACTAACAAAAATTTAGTGAGCGTGTGTGTGCATGCGTCATTACATTTTCTCTCTTGAGAAAATAGTGAGTCCAATACCACTCACACGCACTGCTACAATTTCAATATAAACTCAACTTACGAAAATGTTTTGGCTTATTATTCTTATATTTACTTTATAAGGGAGTATATTCATATTTCAATTCCAATAAAGTCTTCCGGCTAGTTTTACTCACTTTTTTATTTTATTTAAAACACATTTGGCAACTCTCTAATATTGCTGCACATCTTTCCTTATAATCAATACCGCGGGCAATTTATACTCCGAAGTTGACATCAACTACTGGAATTTATTTCACAAAATATCTCGAACATATTTCCTAGACTGAAACAGAAAAAGCTGTAACAATCAGAAAGATGTTATATTTTTTTAAGGACTTTTTTATTCACACAACCAACGCAATTGGAATCAAAGCAACTGTTTTTGTTTTCTTTGGCCACAAATGTTTGCGTGTACGATTCCCAGAAGGAAATCAAAAAAGAAAATAAATGAAAGAAAGAAAGACCATCATCCAATTAGTTAAAGATTTGTATCGGGAGACTTCCACGAGACAAGTGTCTCACGCAATTTAAGCGAAATTTTCTTTTATTATTTTTTTTTTTTTTTCAAAACAAATGAAAAGTCCTCATATTATTTCCTGCTGTTACGCATGAGCATTGGCCTTATTGTGTTCAATAGATTGGTTTTATTGACTTATTTTTTTTTTTTTTTTTTTTTTTTGAAAAATATTTTTATTATCTAAATAAGGACTTTTGTGTTTGTGTTACGCAGTTGAGCATTTGGCATATGACTTGGAAAGTGAGAAAATTTATTTGGAATGTGTAAAAGGTTAATTACATTTGAAGTAACAGACAATTTTGTTTTGGAAGCAAATGTTACTTTAGGCCAGTTAATGTGATAAAAATATATGTACACACAGAACAAAATCAAGTTAAAAACGTCGAAAACAAGGTTTATTTAAATTTTTTCGGTGGTGATTTTGCTTCATACGTTTTTCATGTTAATTCAACCTGATTTAACAATAACTTGCCTACAACATTTTTTTCTTTTAAAATAACTATAATTAATGTAAATTTAACATTGCAGTAAAGTTAGAGCAATATGTCATTTATATTGAAATAACAATCCGAATCACGTCGAATGAAAGTTATTGCAAGTTGAAACAACTTGAATTTCATGTATAATCAAATTGGTTTGAGTGTGATATAACAGTGTGAAAAAGCTTCAGAGACAACAAATGCATTTATTTAAGAATAATCAAAACACACCCCTGAAACACATGTTTCACTTATTTTGTACTCTCCTTTGTTAAAAGAAGCATCAGCAGAATCGCCCGATATGGTTTTCGTCATCATTTTACTTTTAAAGCTGATGTACTATTTAACTAAATAATTTTAATTAAGAGAATACGGGAATTGTCTTCTTTTTATAACATATTTTAAACATGTTAATTTAACAAGATAAACTTTTGATTTTAATATAATACAGGCTTTTATGGATTCAATATTGAACAATGTTATTTTAACAGTGAATAATATTAAACATACGTGATTTTAATTAATATGAAATAAAGATAAATTTTAATAATTCTCAATCGACATTTGGCCATATTAATTTTACATTGGTATTTTTTTTCTGTGTGTATGAATATGTGGAATAGAAAAGGAAAATGCTCTCGATTCTAATTTCGTCCGTCTTCTGCAAATTTATATTTACAAGAGCATAATGACTATGTATATATCGCTCTGATCAGTACTATTGTAAATTCTTCAGTCATTTTTAAAATGGAAAGTAGATAAAAAGTACATTTGAAAAAATCAAGCTTTTCTACAAGTTTTAATTTCATTTATAGATTGAAAATTAAACATTGTAGTCTTTCATTGATAGTGGATCGATTTGGCGAGGGACCAACCTCCTTTTCATATTTGATCTGCCACTTAAGTCGGTAAATGTTTAATTCAATTTTGTTTAAAACTAAAAAAAAAATCAGAAATTACCACTTGAAAAACAAAAAAATTTCTTCCTATAGTTTTTCAATCACTCTGAACTTTGTATGTTAAATTTCTTATTTCTAGGTTCAGTATTTATAAATATTGAAAAAGTACCATTTAAAGAAGGTAAAATTACTAAACAGATCTCTCTTACAGATTTACTCAGGGCAAGTGCCAGCTGAAGAAGAAAAAGGTACCAAAGAGTTCACTTTTATATATTCTCATCCACTCAGGACATTGCATGCTTAATTTTATGTTTCTATGTGCATTATTAACGAAAATAAAAAACAACCAGTTGTAGGCCGAAAAAGTACCAAAAAGCTCCCCCTTACAGATCCATAGTCACTCAGGACCATACATGTTAAATTTTACGTTTCTAGTTCCAATATTAACGAAAGTTCAAAAAGTACCAATTGAACAACAAAAAAGTACCAACATTATATGGAGGGTTCAAAGCTGAACCGAACCACGTCATAAAATAAAATGAATTTATGTATTTCAAAACTGGTGTGAAGTTCTTCGCAAAGTTTACCTCTATCAAGTTCTGTAACGTACTAAATCAAAAAGTGTTTCGTTCCAAAGGTAACGGTAATCAACCCATGTCAATGGCCCCAGAAATTAATGGAAATTCACTTACTCAAACTCAAAATATTATCGAATTTTCATTTTTGACTTGGTTCGCTTCATCTCTGAGCCCTCCATATGCTCTTTCTTTTTTACTCAGGTCCCTGTACCTATAATTTAATGTACCTAAGTTCAATAATATAGAAAATTCAAAATTTACCTTACAGCAGCACGGAAAAGTATAAGAGAGAAATTTAATTTCCCGTATTTCCCATTGTCGATACTTCTTTTCGCCCATTGAAGTATCAAATATTTTATTGTTGTAGTGGGAGCCCATAATTTAATAGGTATATGTCAATGAGCGTAGTAAAATGTTTTTTAAAAAAAGTACCAAAATTAGGTACTATTTCCCCCTTTCAACGTTCGATTTTCGAAAAAGTACCAAATCCATAATTGTATTTTTTAGATAAGTTTCGAATTTTGTATAACCTTTATTTCTATTATTATTTTAAAAAGATAGACAGGATGACAAAGAAGTTCGAAAATAAAGATTTTACGTGATTATTTTTTTCATCTCTTTCAGTTTTGAATTTATGAGGCAATTTCGGTGCCCTTTTTACCCCGTCAGACTTTAATAACATATATCTGTGCTCACAACCCATAACAGCCTTAGAGTCTGAACACAATGTAACGATAATTTATTGCGGTGCGGATTTTCATACGATTTTAAAGTAAAAAACCGCAGTGCGGACTTTCTTTCTCTCTCAATTTGTGATACTTATTCTCTTTCTGATGTTGCCATAGTTTTTGAATAGATAATTGGCGATGTTCACAACAATGCTTTTACTGGCGTAAAATTTTTTTCTGTGTTGAACAATTCATAAGACCTAAAGTGTCTTTTTCGGTAATATCTTTTGACTACGAGAATAAACCACTTTTTTTTTTAAATAAATAAAAAATTCGTTTCATTGGAATCTGTAGCAAAGTTTTCCAAAAAAGCCGTCTCCTGATTTTCAGTGAAGATTTCAAACTTTAAACTGCTGTACTGAAAATATTGAAAAACAGACTTAGGCTGTTATGACTTGTGACCACAGATATATCATGCACTTCTGTAAGTAAATACATACAAAAGACAAAAGTTCTTAACAGTTTTATATATAAATACCAATCCAAATGGGATCCATGAGCGTTTAATGCATCCCAAAAAAAGTCATTCTTTAGTGTGGATTTCAGGCTAATGCCCTCATTGGTCCAAATTTCTGTGAGAGCCGCCTTAACTAAATACCATATACAAAATCACTAATTATAACAGTTTTTGAGTGCCCCGGTAGGCTAGCTGGTAGTGAGTTAGTCTATCAGCGCCGGAGTTGCGTGTTCGATTCCCGCCAGTGACTCTGGTTTCATGCAGACAAGCTAAGAGCTTCGCGGGATTAACTTAGGAGCTTAAAATATGGGAATTATGCGTTTATAATGTTGCTTGCAGCACCTTAAAATATTGGTTCCAGGTCTACCATTCGTGATACCGATGGACTCATAATCACAATCGAATCAATCTTAGGTCGTCCGTCCTTCTGGCTGGTCCATGTAGACCCTGAGCACAAAGTACAGGTCGCAATTTTAGAGATAATGAGATGAAATTTATACAAAGGTTCTTATTGCCACAAGGACCAAGCCATAATTTTAAATTCCATAATTTCTCGGAATAGAGTCTTTGTGCCCATGCACCATCTTATTATTTTGGTATTAAGATTAAATTTGGTCTACTTTTCATTTGATTGTCATCTTAATCATTTTAACAAATTTCGTTGAAAGCGGTTCATATATGACTACAGCGTGCATCAGTGTTGCCACTTTGTGGGTAATTACCCGAATTTGGTATAATTTTTACCGTCGTGGGTACAGCGTGGGTAATTTATCTTAGGTGTAATTCAGATGTTATTTGAAATTCTTCAAATAAAATCAAGATTCGATTTCAGTGATGTCATTTATTTCTTTTTAAATATGGTTACTAAAAAATGCACAGTCTACTGAACCAAAGTCTCGGTTTCTTTTTAAGAAAAGACTTCAATCAATAAATATATATTTTCAAAAGTTTGGTAATGACTGTCGCAAGATGGTCCCTTAGATTTGAATAAAGATGCCTATCATAGTTTATCTGGCAACTTTCAAATACTTGAGTTTCATGAATATTAAACGCCGTTAACAGTTGTAAAACTGAATTCCGAAAGGGACAGTTGTATAAAAACCAGCAGGCAATTTGTACTGCCTCAGGTATAAAGTGAAATGAAACTTAAAATGGTAGACAGCACAAAAAAAATAATTTTAATCGCAGATTAATACACGGCATTACGAATTGAAACTGATTTCAAACAAATAGGAAACGCGCCTGTTCTTGACGAAACGCATTGCAGACGTACAATGTTGACCTCCAAGACGTCAATTGCTGCTGTTTTATCTTTATAAACTAGTGACTTTACAGCGCTACGGAAAACAATCAAGAGGTGTCGCATCGCACGGCCTTGAAGACAAATTGGCCATTTTATTTTCTCTAAATCAACACATTGCCTTCATTTGTGAAAAATAAGTTGCGTCAGTTCAATCATGAAGTCGCCTACAAGTTGCGAAAATCGGTGGCTGATTTTCAAAGTAAATTTGGAAAATTTGGTGGCGTTGTTCAAGCATGAATCTATTCATGATGATGTGCCTAAGAAAAAAAATTTAAAGCAGTATGACAGTTCGTTTAACAGATAACCTTTCGTAAGCTCTTTGGAAGCTAAACTCATTATTTTGGGAATTTTATTTTATGTATTACCCAGTAAAAACTTCGCCTACTTTTTCAAAATGAATAGCTTCTTTTACTCATTATTTTCTAGCTTTCTTCTATAACTACATCTATAACAATTTTTATAACTCCTTTTTTCTGGATGTATGCAGGTAAAAAAATAATGACTTACTTTTTAATGCGTTCATTTTGGGACATCCCTTGTTAAATTCATTGGTTCTTTCAGTAGAATTGTAAGTAGTGCTCTTATGTTTTTCTGATTACTCAACACATTATTTTGTAGGCGAAGTTTTTACTGGGTATTAATCGTTTTTAAGTCTTTAATGTTTTTATACCCACACCACAATAGTGGAGAGGGTATTATGCATTTGTGCAGATGTGTGTAACACCTTAAAATATTGGTCCTAACCCCACCTTAAAGTTTACCGATCAACTCAGAATCACTGTACGTCCGGCCGCGAGGGAAGAAAGAGGGACATTTCTTCCTCTCAGAAACTATTAAACCGATTTTAATGAAATTTAAAACATAGATATTTCCATATCTATATGGACACATAAGCTATATAGTTTTTCAAAAAAAGAACCACAAGGGGAGGTAGGGGACAATTTCTGCATCTCACAAACTTTCAATCCGATTTTAATGAAGTTAATAAACATAGATCAATCCATATTTATATGGACACATAAGCATGATGTGTTTTTAAATACTGTGGTGTAGGGTATGATATGGTCGGGCTTAACCGACTATACTTTATTACTTGTTTTTGTTAATTTATTTAAAATTATAATAAGAATCTTAGCAGTTTAACTAATATTGATCTTCTTTCAATGTGTTTGTTGTGTTTTTGCTTCTTTGTAAATATCTTTTTATTAAATAAAACTTTAATTTTATATCAGGTGTAATATTTTGCTTCATCTCAAGTGTAATTTTGAATTTTGATGGTGCCAACACTGGCGTGCATACAAATAATACTCCCGAAAATAGCTTTTAATGCCATAACTTTCTTATTAATGTTGCTATTGACAGACAAATTGCCGGCAATACTTTTTACGATAGCTTTACTATCTCTTTACACAATGGTATAGCGATAGGTCCAAGATTAACCAAATGTTCCATACACTGAAATCACTTAAAAGCAAACAAGTCTCATATAGATGAAGATATCTATTGATATTATTCGGCACAAAGAACTTTAACATGAATCTCAACCTCATAATATTAATTTGCTCTGGCGGGTCCATGAGTGTCTGTGGGTCCGAAATAGCTTACACTTTTTTTAAATACTGTGATGTAGGGTATCATATGGTAGGGCTTGTCATAATACACTTTTTTTAACTAAAATGAATTTTAAATCTACAAATTTTTGAAAAGAGTCACACTTATCTATTTTAAACTTTAATTTGCTTCATTTAACCCATTAGATCCCAAGCTTCTTTTAAATAAAAAATTCACACGTTTTTCTATTAAATCGAGCTTATAAGAGTTCAGTTAAGGGAAGGTTAGGTTAGGTTAGGTTAGGTTAAGAAGGGTTGTGCGCCCACAGGCACACCTCCACTCGGAGACCGAATACGATCCATTGTGATTCCCTTCAATGAAAATATGAAGTTAGAGAGATAGAGATAAGACGAAGTGAAGAAATAGAGAAAAGGAAGTAAGATAAAGACAGAAAATTAGAAAGTAGGACCAATACCCCCCTTACAGTCCCCTCAACAGAAACAGCCGCGTTATTTCCCTGACAAACCCCAGTAGATCGGCCGGATTACATCCAGCTATGCACCCCAGTTCGTCGTGAAACCTATCACCTAGCCACTTCAGTCTGAGACCCTGCATCCTAGGACAATGGCACAGTACATGCTCGATCGTCTCTAGCTCCTCCGAATCCTTGCATAGCCTGCAGAAGTCCGGTATGGCGTTGTCCCATCTGCTCGCAAAAGCCCTGACAGGACAATGACCCGTCAAGAACCCTATAAGTGTTCCGAGACTACCCTTATCCAATCCCAGTAGAACCCTGGTTGCCCCCGCGTCCAATTTGGGCCATAGTGCCCTAGACACCCTGCAATCCATTCTGCCCCTCCAGGATCGGTCAACGTCATCACGGAATTTCTCCCGTATCACCCCATAGTAATAGCATAGGGGTGGTTTCACCCCCCTGTCCCTTACCACTAAGTCGAGACCCGAACCCTCTCTCGCGAGTTCGTCCGCCACCTCGTTTCCCTCAACCATGCAGTGTCCTGGTACCCAACACAGCCTCACGTTGAATGCACCCATGAGTTCCCTAAGAGCGCTCCTACACCGCTCAACCAGGCATGAACGCACCGTATGGTTCTTCAATGCCCGAAGCGCCGCCTGACTATCGACGTAAATTGTCACCTCAGATCCACCCACGATGTGATCCAGTATCACCTCCGTCGCCCTCCAGATCGCTAGGATCTCAGCCTGGAAGACACTGCACTCATCAGGGAGTCTGAATGACCTTTTTACCTCGGTGTCCGCGATATAAACACCGGCACCAGTGCCGGTTTCCATCTTGGATCCATCCGTAAATACTGCCCACCCCTCAAACAGTCCATTGGATCCACTCCAAATTTCCCTACCAGGGAACTCCACTGGTGGTGTTGCACCGAAGTCCAGGGTCATAGTCCTATGATCCGAAATTCCCTCGAGAATAATACCCTGATCAAGCAGACCCATTTCGTACAAAATTCTTGTGTGATCATCCCGCCTAGGTCTAACTAAAGAAGACTCGTAAAGTCTAAATAGGTTCCTAGCTGCCACACTCCTCACATAATGCTCGATAGGGGATAGATATAGTAGGATGTCCAGCGCTGCCTGCGGAGTGCTTCTCCTTGCGCCTGTGATGCCAAGAGATGCACTCCTTTGAACCTTGCTGAGCATCTTCCTATAGCTATCCACTCCCAACGCACCCCACCAAACAGTGCATCCATAGGTAAGTATAGGCCTAACGACCGATGTGTAAATCCAGTTTACCATATCAGGTCTAAGACCCCAGTTCTTACCAATGGAGTTCCTGCATGTGTAGTATGCATTGAGTCCCCTTCTCATCCTCTCCTGAGTATTTCTCTTCCAAGACAGTTTGCGGTCCAGAAAGTTACCCAAGTACTTTGCTCCGTCCGATAGAGGCAACTCGACGCCATCTAGCACTGGCCCCCTAAAACCCTCTATCCTATACCTTCTGGTGAATAGCACCAGCTCAGTCTTCGCAGGGTTAACACCCAGTCCCCTATCCTTTGCCCATGCCGAGAGTTCACCCAGCATCACCTGCATAATTTCCCCGATCGTGGATAGAAATTTTCCCCTGACCAGCAGAACTATGTCGTCCGCATAGGCAACAACTTTCCTGCCCATGGAATCAAATGACCTAAGGATCCCGTTAACCGCAAGTAACCACAGTAGAGGCGATAATACCCCCCCTTGTGGTGTCCCCCTGGTAACCTTCCTTCTTATCACATGTTCCCCCAGGCTCGAGTTTATAATCCTACTGCCAAGCATGCAGGTTATCCACTCCACCAGAAAGTCCTCAACTCCCAACTCCAACAAAGAATCCCTAATCGCCTCTATCCTAATGTTATTAAAGGCTCCCTCTATATCCAGAAACGCGGCGAGAGTATACTCCTTATGCCTCAGACCGTGCTCAATACAACCCACCACCTCGTGTAACGCGCTCTCAACAGATTTACCCTTCAGGTAAGCATGTTGAGCGTTGCTAATAAGGCTGGTCTCAATATTACTCCTGAGATAGAAATCTATCAGCCTCTCAAGAGTCTTCAACAAAAATGAAGACAGACTAATAGGTCTAAAATCCCCCGGTTTCGAGTGGCCCGCTTTACCGGCCTTGGGTATAAAAATCACCCTGACCTCTCTCCACCCCCTAGGCAGATACCTCCTACTGAGGCATTTCCTAAATATATCCACCAGTAGAAATGATGCATCGTCCGGGATGTTGCAAAGCATAGCCGGAAAAATACCGTCCGGACCCGGTGATTTATATGGGTCGAAAGTATTGACCGCCCACGCCAGCTTCTCCCTTGTGACCATTTCATCGACGCGAGCGGAAGTATGATCAGATGTCACGGACATGACGTCCCACTGACCGTCTCCCATACCACCGGTTTCCCTGCACCCGGGAAAGTGCGTCTCCATGAGTAAGGTTAGGGTCTCAGAGCTAGACTCAGTCCATGAGCCGTCATTCCTTTGGATGTAACCCAGGGCCTTAGGGTCCTTAGATAAAATCCGTCGGAATCTTGACAGCTCGTTGACATTATCGATGGACGCACAAAATTGTCTCCACGATAGTCGTTTTGCTCTCTTCAGATCCGCCTTATACCTGTTGAACTGCACCCTGTGATTGTTCCAATCATCTGGTGCTCTTGTAAGCTTGGCCCTATTAAACAGTCTCCTCACCGTAGACCTTTGAACATGAAGTTCCCTGGTCCACCATTTAGGCTGTTTTCGCCTACCCGGAAACGTGACCGGGCAGGACTGCTCATAGCTTTCCCTTAGAAGATGAGTGAACCTATTCACCACCCCCTCCAGATCCGTCGGCAGCAAGTCGCCCAAGGCCTGATGCGCCAACCCAGTTCGGACCCCTTCCCTGAAGGAGTCCCATTTTGTCCCCCTCGGGTTCCTAAAAGGAGGAGCCCTAGGTAGGTAAAAATTCAGTGTGAAGGTAATACGACTATGGTCTGAAAAAGTACAGTCCGTTGCCACCCTCCAATCAACAACAATTTGCTCGACACGGTTTACTAATGTCAGATCTATCACTGCCTGCCTATCTTTATTTCTGAACGTCGGCGTGTCACCCATATTACAGATACAGTACTTTTCGTTTATAGTCACTACGCTTATAGTCACATTAGCGATATATTCCATTTTATCTGTTTATTTTTCCGCTATAAGTTAATTTAATATAAAGTATTTACGTTATAGTCCATTAGCGATATAAGCACATTTGCCATATATGCCATTTATCCACAGTAGTCAAAGGGAAAAAGTAAAGCAAATTAATAGCGTTATAGTCACATTAGCAAAATTTACTCAATTCTTTTTAGTTTTCGAATCAAAAATCCATCCAAAGAAAGAATAAATTAAATCATTTAATTTTTGTCATCAACTCTCTACTCGTAAAAACTTCGTTTTTGCCGTTGGTATCAGTTATGAAATATGTTGTTATTATTTTAACTATTCCTGTAAAGTAAGGAAAACGTTAGTTAGGGCTTTTCTATATTAAAGTAACGATATGTGAATTAGCCTTATAGTCACATTAGCGATATAGTCCACGTTATGGTTGCAACTTAAGGAAGTGACTATAAGCGAAAAGTACTGTAATAAGATTGTTAGTAGTTATAAAATCAAACATTAACTCACCTCTTTTATTAATATCGGCACTCCCCCATTGGCTGTGATGAGCATTTGCATCGAAGCCCAACACAAGGATTGCACCTCTCCTCCTTGCATATGCCGTGAGTTGCCGTACCTCTGTACCCGGAGGGTCCAACCCCTCATATGGCATATATACCGAGGCCAGTGTAAGCGTACGCTCCCCTTTGGCTTCTCCATTTACCACGGTCAAGTCACCGCACCTGAAAGAATGAGATATGAGAAAACCCAATTCACTTCTCGCTAGTATACACGTTCTTACCTTGTCCTCTGTGGACGGGACAAACAGAGTGTATCCCGCAACCCTTAAACCGCAAACCTTATTTTTATATATCCAAGGTTCTTGGATAAGGGCTACGTCCGTCCGAGTACTGGAGAGGAAGGTTACAAGTTCGGCCGAGGCTGATTCACAATGGTGCAGGTTTATCTGCACCACTAACAGCCTCTTTGGTCCTGTCATGTTTCGGATACCGAAACCTAACGTTACCTAAACCGAACCTGACAACCCCCCCCACCTCCTCCAAGAATTCCATGGATTTCCGATCGATTGCGAAACGGAAGTCCTTGCCGGTATTCTCCTTACACACCAGTGAGGTCACTAGCCTCCATTGGTCAGTAAGAAGCCTACTGTTTTGGTTGCCCAACACTGCCAGTATAGTTTCCACCTTGCGTACGGGAGGTGGAATCCACACTGTCACTATGGACCTAATTGGCAAGTCGAAGGCTTGTATGACTTCAAACCTTGCCCCCGGATTAATGTCGCCGCATTTGCCAATTGTGGTTCTTAAGAATTCCAGTGAATTCTTGTTACCACAGTTGACAACCTTGACTCCCTTAACCCAGTCCGCACCATTGAAGGATACATCCTCCTCCTTGCCTTTAAAAACTGCCAGCTCGTCAATAAGCCTAGCCTCTACTAGCTGCCATATCTCGGTACTGATCTTCCCATCCGGATCATTCCGATCTATGACGGCCACCTGTAGATGACCCTCCAGGCTCGTCGACTTCTTCATTCTTTTCTGCGATGAAGAAGGCTGATCATCCCCAGATCTGACCCTCTTAATGGTCTCCTTATTGGAGCCATTAGGAGCATCAGCCGGAGATGTACCAGCCCTCTTCACTATGCTCGGTGACTCCGGTACGACTGGTTTCGAAGGCCCGTTCCTGCCCGCAACTTTTCCCCCAATGACCCCCTTACGAGAGCCACTAGAGGAATCGGACGGAGGATTACCAGCCTTCTTCCCCGTGTTCGCTACCTTAGCCACTTTGCCTCCTTTCTTGGGTATCGCCCCCTTATCCTCCGCAGCTCGTTCCGAAGACATGAGCGCTTTGGTCACCGGGGCAACCCCTCCTTTGTCTATCTCTCTACGGCAGGTTGACGGCGCCACCGGCCCTGTACTCTTTTGAGTAGTTTCCGGGCCGACGACCTCATCCTCCTGCTTTCTCCAAGGATAGGGCCAACCGAGCACGGTACTGACAGGGCCGTAAATTCTCTCGAATTTAGCGACGCTTTGTCGGTGCCTTCTCAGAAGGTGCCTATCCCTCGCGGAGAACGTTGAAGGATCCCTCTTCGCCATCTTATCCAGATATGCAAGAGAGCTCCTTGTCCCGTTCTGCGCCTTCTCCTCCTTCGTTCGGCTGGGATTCCTAATATCTCGTGGAGGGGCACTTGGCCCGTCCTCCACGGCGTCCTGCCGAACAAGTTGTAGACAGTCTTCTCCCGGGTGACCCCCCTGATGTCCCCTGGCCTCACAGATGAGAGTGGCAGGCTCTGCAGTTTGACTGTGGGCTGATATATCAATATCCAGCTCCGTGTCGGAGAGCAGAGTCAACCTCTCTAACCCCTGAGTAGCCCCGGTTTCACCACAGGAGTCCCCCGATTGAACCAGAAAACTATCCATATAAAGGTCGGTCAGTACCTGTCTCTCCTGCTCAATTATGTTCTCATGAACAGTCGAGAGGGTACTCTCCGACTCAGAGACCGTGACGTCCGACTGACCCTTGTCAATCTCGTCCGTCGTGTCCTCATTTTCCGTGCTATTTTTGTTACTTGTTATGGTTTGTTTGTTTCTATTTATAAAGGATTTCATTTTTGTTCCCACGAGTAGGCTCGTACAGACGGACCGTACCACGCAGTGACGGCGTGCGTGGACTAGGCAACTAACATTACAACAGCGCTTTGCCCTGACGCTGAGGGGAGCTGTTAACAACTAGTTTCTTTACGCACTAACTAGCCACACAGGACCTCGGCACTGCTACCAACCACGTTGTCCTTAAAAGTGCATCTTTCGCGCCCCAACCACTGGTAAAGCCCCCACCTTACAAGGAGCGAACCCACGGGTTGCCGCGCTATGATATCTGTACTGATAATGGGCCGGAAGTATGCCATTCACCACCGCCTCATTATCTTGACAAGATGAGTAACCTTTAGTTGCACACTCCTTCAGTGTTCTCGACCTCCCGCGAAGACGCATTCATCACATACATCATCCCAAGAGATCAGAACCGTAGAGTGCACTTAAGCCCTCGCATCTCGACAAGATTGTTACCCAGGCGAGGGTCAGTTAAGGGAAAAAAATTAAGAAAATTAAAAAAAAATTTTTGAAGAGTGTTTTTTGACCTGTACTCGTACGAATACAATGGGACAATGGGACAATGGGGTGTATGGCTGTAGGAAATATCGTCCAAAAAAAAAAAAATGAAAAATCGGCCAAAAAAATTGCATGTAAAATTGGGTCTGATTTCATATGAAAAATGGCCCAAAATTTTTGGGCTATTTTTCGTTATTGTTGGGTGATTTTTCGTTTTTTGGGCCATTTTTCATTTTTAAAATTCTACCAAAATCTTACATAGCAGAGAAAACCATGTTTTATTATGGTTGCAAACAACAAAACTATTTTTCAAGAAACTATTTTAACCATAATATGGTTGTCGGCGACAATTAT
This sequence comes from Pollenia angustigena, assembly GCA_930367215.1. Taxonomy (NCBI): domain Eukaryota; kingdom Metazoa; phylum Arthropoda; class Insecta; order Diptera; family Polleniidae; genus Pollenia; species Pollenia angustigena. Next base: position 254,630,512 of record OV884057.1, read on the forward strand.
TTGGTTGACTTAAACATAATATGGGTAGAATTTTTTTAAAAATGGTTTTGTAGCTTTTTCTCTGGGTGTATATATTAAATATATACATATATATCGAAAATAAGGATTTTCTCTTCTATGGTATAACAAATACTGGCTTCGCTAACTAAAGCTTCTCTGTATAGCCGGCCTTCCGCCGGGCGCAAGGATTTTCTCCTCTATGGTATAACAAAGACCGGCTTCGCTAACTAAAGCTTCTCTGTATAGCCGGCCTTCGGCCGGGCGCAAGGATTTTCTCCTCTATGGTATAACAAACACTGGCTTCGCTAACTAAAGCTTCTCTGCGTAGTCGGCCTTGTTCGGAAACAAGGCAGTTTTTCGAAGCTTTACTTAGCGAAACCGGTTTTTGTTAGACCATAAAGGAAAAAATCCTTGCGCCCGGCCGAAGGCCGTCTATACAAGAAGCTTTAGTTAGCGAAGCCAGTATTTGTTATACCATAGAAGATGAAATCCTTATTTTGGATATATATATATATTTAATATATACACCCGGAGTAAAAGCTATAAAAATATTTTATCCATATTATGTTTAATTTAACCAAATCATTGTCACCGACAACCATATTATGGTTAAATTAGTATCTTTAAAAAAATCACTTGAAATTTTAACGGTATTTTAAGAAAAAAATTTACACATTTTTGATTATAAGTTAAGTTGCGGACGTTATGACAATTCTTCGATGGACATTATGACACTTTTAAGAGTGTCATAAAGTCCAAGGACACTACGACACTGGACGTTATGACATGTCACCTAAATTTATATGAATAATAAACACTTTTTTGCAAATTGAGTAATTTTTTTTTTTTTTTTTTGGGAAAAAATTCGTTTTTGCTTTTTGGGTCATTTTTCATTTTCTTTTTGGGCCCTTTTTCGTTTTTTTTTGGGCAAAATTTCATATTTACCTTTTTGGGTCATTTTTCATGTTCGCTTTGGCGATTCTTCATTTGGGCGATTTTTCATTTTTTTTTGGGCCATTTTTCTTTGGGCGATATTTCCTACAGCCGGGGTGTATACAAAATTAGATCTAAAAGAACACAACATTTTGGACAGCGGTCTAATTTTCGCTATTCTATCACTCAAATCTAATCGAGAGTTATCAGCAAGATGTAAGTAGCGTTTAATTTCCTGGAAACGATTTCTAGACATGTTATTGGAAATAATGGTATGTGCGTATCCTCGTCTAACTGCCAATACATGCGCTCTCTTGGTAAGGAGTGATAACCGCTGTAGAGAAGAATGCCAAAAAATACCTTTAGCTCTTCCGGAGTAATGTTAAACTTATGCATGTTGTGTTGTGAGGCGTATTTCATAGTTTGGCCAATGATTAGATGCACAACATCATTATCAACAACTGTTTCAAATACTTCTACAAGAGATTTGCATTCAAGTGCATTGTTCATATTACTCCTAAACGTTTCAAAAGAGCTCGGCATATCGTTATTCATGGGTCTCTTTCTCCATTTTATTGCCGATGGCCCTAACATCGATTTCCTTAACTCTGAGAGTGGAACATCATTATCATCACTGTCGCTATCTCCAAGCAATTCTACCTCCCCTGGAATGTGGAAAATCATTACGTACTAAATTTCCTTCGTCAATTTTTTCTTCATCTGTTTCGTGATCAGCATTTGGAGGAATTATGGTAAATCCAAAATTCGTGTGACTATTACTTCAGCATAATCAAATGCAGCAGCAATATTTTCAAATTTTTTATCGTTAAACATGTTAACGTACATCGCAAAATAACTGCAATTATTATATGAAAATTATAACATGCATTATCCCATTGTACTCATACGAGTACAGCAATAATAATGCTTACCAAACAACACTTTTAACCACTTTTTCAACAAATTTTAATAATTATACTTAAATTTAGTTAGATTAACTTTAAATTTCAAGCGATCTTCTCCTCGTCAAGCTCAACAATAAAATACAAAAAAATAGCAATGACAAGTGCAAAATGCTGAAAAACGGGGAATCACCTTTTTAAGAATATTAGAATATTAGTTCACTCTTACACATGTTTAGTTTCTTTTGATACAGATTTACTCTCTACACTCTAAAGTAATATTTTAAGCGAACAGCTCTTCAAAAAAGATAATAACGATATTGTTACGAGGGCATAAAATTCGGTAATTTTCTGTACTCAAGCGAGTACAGTTGGATCTAATGGGTTAAATAAAAATTTGCAAGTGCAAGATTGTCACATGTTTTTAAAAACTAATTTAAAAACAGTTTGAAATAAATTATTTTTTAACCCATATAATTGATTTTGAAATGTTTACGAAACAAATTTTAGATTTGGCCATACAAAGTTTGGATTTTGCCATACAAAATGTAGAAAGATGTTAAAATTAACTTCATCTTTTAAGCCAAGTCAAGCATTAAAAAAGATACTTATTTTTAGTTTGACCCAATTTCTTGCGAAGTTTAAGAAAACCATTAAGAAATCCTTTTAACCCTTTTCTCCTTTTTCCGTAAATTGACACCTAAATAAAGAATAACTTTTTACGATTCTTCGAAAGGAGACTTTACGTAAAACTTTGCTTTGGTCGTTAACAAAAATGACATGAAACTGAGGTAAAAAGTCTTCAAAAAATTATGTAATATTTAACAACATTATAATTTTGTATTTTTATTTTTGTTTTTTTTTTTCTAGTCAAGATGCAACATAATGCCATAAAATGCAATAACATTTGTTAAGCCACTTTTGGCATAAAACGTACAAACAGACAGACGGACAGTGGCTTTCAGACTGGCAACAACAATAAAAATCATCACAAGAAGAAGAAGAAAAAGACTAAATAAAATAAAAACTAAACCAAGTCATTTGCAATTAAGGCTTAAACACACTCACATTCGCATAAGACACTTACACTTGAGCCTGTTAACATGTGTGTGCAGTATGTGGCAAGAAAACCCACAGAAAAAAATCTTAAAGATTCACTTGCATTCGTTTACTTAAAATACATTGAAAATATGCTGCACAGACGAAACTCAGTGAAGTTGATGAACATCATAATGAACACAATAAACTTCATAAGTACATTCATTTATATTTGATTTACATACATCCATTCCATTCATATTTACTTATGCAGAATAGGCAATCACTTTAATTTGAAAAAAGCCTAGCAGTTTATCTATGGGATCAGAGCAGAAAACAATGCGCACATTATTTCAATCACTGTTAATATATTAAGATATAGATTCCGTTACAATCGCCGATACAGACCTCAAACGATCCAAATGCTACTGTTTCACGAAAAATGTATTTGCCTATTTAAGGCCGTTACACACTATCCCACAAAGTCTTTCGTATTTTATGAAAATGCTTCCCTGATCTAATTATTGCTTATACATTTTCAAAAACCAATAACAACTTATCATGACAGGGTTGCATTTTCATAAAATACGAAAGACTTTGTGGGATAGTGTTTAACGGCCTTTACTAATAAGTTTAGAAATCACAAGCTAAATTCCTCACTTACGATTTCAAAATCAATACCTTTCATTTTTCTTAACACTCCTTGTAGATATTAACTGGTCCATGATTGAACTCCTTTGATCTTCTGTCCCTGGCCCCCTTTAGCTACATCACCATAAATGCATACTGTCTTTAAATAAATGTCTATACATTCATATATTTTTTTTTTAAAAAATTCATATGTGTCCACTTAAACATTAAACAACAGTTTCAATGTCTTTTTCATGTCGAAACCAATAATCGGAGCAGAATTACCAACCAACATTAAAATGCACCCAAAGAAAAACCTGAAGCATAAAGACTCGATCGACTTGGTATAATTGTTATACATTTTAAGACTTGTACATATTTATAAGTAGTTTTGCTGCTGATGTTGCGGTGCATTGATGAAGATCATTACATTCATTGATTTTCAGTCAACTTCGTAACTGATTTAACATTTTTTTTTTTTTTTTGGGTTTTATGTTGTAATTTTTGTGGTAAATGGTGGACAATTTAAAGTGTTATGTGAACATCAATGCACTGCTACTGTTTTAACGCTTGGTGATTTTAAAGGAATTATTTGTTTAAAATATTCGGTGTGTTCAAAAACAACTTAGAGATAAGTAAGCAAAAATTATGGCCAATCAAGCCCTTATTTACAGACAAATTTTCGCGAGTGTGTGTCCTCTCTGGAAGCTTTACCCAATCTAGGACCCAACCAATCAAAGTTTATTATGGAGTTAAGATTGTTTGTACTGAATATTATCTAGATATCTACATGTCACCTAAAACGCAAAAGGCCCTATGTAACACTTTGAAAATTTTACAAGAGAGGAAAAAAACTATTTAATATGATAAATTTATAAATTGCATTAAACTGTTTATAATTAATTTTTCTTCTATTTTTCTTGTAAAACCTACCAGTGTCCTTGAAAATTACCAATGTTGCATATTATACTGTTTGTTAGGCCTTTTTGCCTTTATCATGTAATCTTTTGTAGTTGAGCCGTTTGTTTTTTGTCGCTTATGTTGTTCGAAATATTCCAACATTTTTTGTGGGCATTTGTGTTGATGCAATTCATCAGATTTTATGAAAAGTCGGTATTATAGTTTTTGTTAGTTAGGGCCTTTTGTGTTTAAGGTGACGATATATACATGAGAGGTTTTTCATATTGCGATTTATATAGAACCTTTGGACAACGCTAGTCTTAAGCTTCTAAATAATACATGACATCGACCCCTAACCGCGAAAATAACGTAAGCGACAAAAATCAAATTTTACAGAAGAAAGCTTTTTTTATTTTATTTCTTATAAATTTTGTATGAAATTTGTCGCTTACAATAAAATTGTTCCTGCTGTAAAATCGTAACGGTACCTTATGTGACCATGACATTTTAGGAGATGATGCAAGTGTTGCCAATAAAGTCATTTAAAAAAAAAAAAAAAGAAACGATGTTGGATGCGAACCACACCTAAACGTCAAGTTTTTTCCACAATTCAATTGACATTTCTTAATTCCAGACTAACTCAATTTGAAACATGGAAAGAAACTCAATCGAGCAATGCGTTTAAGTTATTCAGGCCTATTATGGGCGTTCAAATCAAAATGCATATCGTGCAGAAAATATTGCTGCTGTTCGCGATAGTGTGGCTGAAGAGCCGTCCACCTTACGCACCTCTCGCGCTGGCCGTTGATGAACATTATGCATAAAAACTTGCATTTACACGCTTACAAGGTGCAATTGACTCAAGAACTAAAGTCTTGTGACCATTCCAAACATCGTCAATGGTCAGAATGGTGACCATAAATGACCATAAATCTTCAGTGATGAGGCACATTTTCACCTCAGTAGATTCGTCAATAAGCAGAATTGCCACATTTGGGCGAATGATAATCCAAGAGTGATTGTCGAAAAACCAATGCACCCACAAAGAGTGACTGTTTGGTGCAATTTATGGGCTGGCGGCATCATCGGGCCGTATTTTTTCCACAATGAGGCCGGTCAGGCAGTTACTCTGAATGGAGTTCGCTATCGTGAGATCATAACGAACTTTTTATGGCCCAAATTGGAAGATGTGGATGGGGACGATATGTGGTTTCAACAGGACGGTGCCACTTTCCACACAGCTATCGAAACAATGGCTCTGTTTCGCGACAAATTCAATAGCCGTTTTATCTCACAAGATGGCGATGTCAATTGACCTTTGGGGTTATTTGATAGAAAAGGTGTACGTCGATAATCCAGCAACAATTCAAGAGGTAAAGGGTGAGATAATTCGGCATATTAAGGGCATAGAACCTTAATTGCGCCTCAGCGTCATCGATAATTTGGACGATCGGATGGAGGTGTGCCGCCGAGGAAGCGGCGGCCATTTGGCCATAATTTTGTTCCAAACATAATTGAACCATATAAATATAATCATAATAAAAACAAATGACCATAATTTCCTAAATAATTTGTGTTTTATTCAAGATCAACATCGGGCTTTGAAATTTAGCCACCCTTTATATATATTCAAGCTCCTTGAGTAATTCTGTCCGTCTGTTCTAAGCACTCCTACGAACATCTCAAAAGAAAAGAACAATATTAGCTTCAAGTTTGCGATTGAAATCCAGAAAAACTGGTTCAGTGGGATAAAAACTATAACCTCAAATCTGGAACTACCACCCTAAAACATTATTTATTTTGTTACAAGAACTAAAATAAAGGGTGGTACAAGCTGCACAAAGTCGATTTATATGGCAAGAGATCATACTATTAAATTTCGTGAAGATCGGTCTATAATTTACCATAGGGGTTGTATCTCATATAAATCCTATTCTTGGAAAATAGTTTAGTATCCCTAAATCGTATAATGAATCCGTGTAATATTCAACAATATCTTAAGGAAGCCTTTTAAAATTTTCTGTTAGGTACTTTTAAAAACAAAAACTCTTACATTTAAAAATCGCATAAATTAAAACTTATTACTCTTAGAAATTTTGAACATTTCAGGTTCTGAGAAGCACACGAGCAGCAAAAAACTAAACCTCTCGTTGCATTCGTATTAGGTTTTTAAGTGTTTACTCCTTTACAACTCGTTCCAATATTGTTTTTTTTTTTTAATATTTTACTAAATATATTTTAATTACTCGCTTTGTATTTAATTAAGAAGATGACCAAGAATTTTATGGCTTTTAAGCAACCTGAATTAAATTCCACAGCGCGCCAACCCACTAAAATTATTAAAAGTTAAATATTTTTTATAATTGCTTTAAATTTATTATCAATGACAAATCATTGAATTTTATTGATTTCAATTTGATATTAAAGCTTAATAGTCGGTAATGATGATGGAAATTAAGTTTTTTAATATTATTTGATTAAAGCAATTTAAAAAAAATTATTTATTTTTTTTTTTGTTTTATTTTGACTGCTGCTCGCTATACAAAATAGCAAAAATTTAATAGCCGGGGCAAGATTTCGAGCATTTTGTTTTAAAAATAAGTTTTTTTACTCTAAAGTTTAGAGTTCATGAATGATAAGAACAAAAAAAAAAACAAATTATCTCTCATAACCAAGAGAATCAATCAAGTAAAAGTGTCTGAGTTTATCTTTTGTTTTTGATGTTTTGCTTTGTAGTTTTTATTGATTTTAGTTATTTCGCGTTAATAAAGTTTATTGAATTTAGGTGAGAGTCAGTGTTGCCACAATTTATTAAAACAATGATTCAGCTATCGGCCAAAATTTATTCAAACCGATTTGAAATAACACAATATATATTGTTAAAAGCTGTTGCAACTATTCGAAAGCTGTAAAGAGTTCTTCCATCACAAAACCAAAATTAAGCTGTTACAGCTGTCACTAAAGCAGGGATACAGGGCATAGAATCTTGCTCGAAACACATTTCGCAACTGAGCAAATTGAACCATGCACAACACCACAAGGTGGTACCATCGGCAAAATAACAAACAAGAAATCGCCAAAGCAAGCACATACACGTTCCATTGGCTAGCATTGGCTAGTTCTTATCTGATCTCTAATTTTATTTAAGTTAACTTTATAATATAAGATAATTATTTTTATTTGAAAAGATTTAGCTTATTTTCATCGGAGACCGTTTCAGTATGATTTTATGCTTTTTTCATAAGAAACCCTCACTCAAATTGTTCTTTTTCGAAAATATTGTTGTTATTCGGCATTGCTAATTAACTTACAAAATTATGTTTCAGTATGACCATTTAATAAACGGGATTTCAGAAACTTCCAGTATAAAACATTTGATGCAGAAACTTTCTTCAAATACCTTTAGAAACTGCATTCGTGTCCATACTGTGAAAATTTATGTGTGCAGCATTTTAAGAATTCAGCAGCCGTATTCCGTAATTCGCTAAAGCTAAATCTCTATCGCTAAAAATCTATAGAGTTGATTTAGCAATTTTTGGCTACAAATGTAATCCAGTAACATGCATTGCTAAATTTGGCAATGCAATACAAATTTAATTTGCCGCAATTTTAGTTTTTAGTGTCATTGCTAAAAATTTAAAATTTTGTTTTCGCTAAGGAATTTTAGCGTTCGAGATTTGGCTTTAGCTAAGCGAATTACAGAATATGGCAGCAGAATGCATTTCCTCATTTTTCTGCTTCCTCTAAATAAAAAACTCACAGAAACTGCTTGTACACAAAACAAAGTACACTTTTCCATTCGAATTCCCCCTTTCACCCTCAAATTCAAATGTTTCGCAGCAAATGTTTCATAATATGGATGAATACTTATTGATGTTTTTCCTAGAAATAACACAAAAATAAAAGGTCCAATAAATGTCCAAATATTTGAAAACAGTATATTTCTTATAATTATTCCGAAAGTGTCAGTGCTGGTAAAAAATAACAATATGCGACAAGAAAAATTTAAAACTAGATTATTTTGTTGTGTTATGGTGACCTAACTAGTGCTTAAAAAGCTGCAGTTAAGATAGTAAGAGCCATAAGATTGTGCTGAAACTTCGACATCTTCATTTTTCATTGGACAAAAATAAACTGTTGCTTTAACTTCTGATTCATTAAATGAAAACAGTCGCAGTGAAGACAAAGCAAAAAACGAAAAGTTTGTTTGTTGGGTAAGAGTAATAATATAATAAGCTGCAAACCTGTAGAACTCAGAAACGGTAAGAGCGAATTCAAAAATATTTGTTTCTAGGTTGTTTAGAATAAATTGATCTTTCCAACTGCATTGTTGGTTTTTTTCATTTTTATAAAAATTTTAAAAGTTATAAAGCGTTATTTACAACATTTGTGGAAAAATTGAGAAAAATTTTAATGTAGGGTGCATAAGTGAGCAAATGCATTGCAAAAACTTATAGTTATTGTATACCAATATAAAGCTTGGACATTTTCTTTTAAAATATTTTCTTAAAAGTGAAGAAATTCGTGGCTTTTAATAAAGTTGTAAAGAAAACTTAAAAAAGGCCGGAAGACACGAATTTTGTCAAACATTCGACTTGAGCGACCTCTTCCGAAAAATCTGAAAAAAATCTCAAAAATACTTTACCCTTTAAGCTTTTAAATTATGCTTGAGGACCCACTTTTGTACATATTTATATAAAAAAAATATAAAATATCCATTAAGGCGACCGTACACGACATGTTTTTGTCATCTGACATGTCAAATTTTCCACTGCAAAATACATACATGTAGTGTGTTACCTTTTAAACTTTGCTTCTGTAAAAGTCAGATGCAAAGTCATCTGACAAAATTTCAATTAGAGTATGCTCTATTTTCTTCTGACAAACCATCTGACATCAGAAATCTATGCCGCTAGGAAACCGGCAGCGGCGTCCACTATTGACGGAATCATTAGCCGGCTGAAGTTTATATTTTACAATACCGAGATACACTGAAAAATATTTCTTCACAGATCACATGAAATTTACATTAAAATTCAACCTATGTAACCTTTCATTGGATTAATGAAGTGTTTCATAAAATCAATGAAAATTTTGCATTAGTTTAATGACAAACGCTTATTTTATCCATTTTTTCAATGAGGATTCATAAAATCAATGAAAATTTTGTCATTGATTTTATTAATCCTTCATTAATCCAATGAAAGGTTACATAGGTTGAATTTAAATGTAAATTCCATTGGATCTGTGCAGAAAATTTTTTCAGTGTACGTATGATCATCCCACTATTGAATAGAATTTATGTACATATATATATATATATATAAAACCCGTTTCATTATAATATCCTAAATTGGTATCTTTGAATTAAAAGAAAAGTATGTAAAAAAGGACTAAATTATTTTACGGCGTAAATAAAAATTTTCGTGGCGGCATTTTTGTTTTGGTTTTTGCAACAACTATGGGAAAAAACAGAGACAATGCCAGAAGCAAATTACATGTACGTTTGTGATCGAATATTATAAACCTTCTGTAAAACGGCTGTAGGAAATATCGCCCAAAGAAAAATGGCCAAAAAAAAAAAAATGAAAAATCGCCCAAATGAAGAATCGCCCAAGCGAACATGAAAAATGACCCAAAAAGGTAAATATGAAATTTTGCCCAAAAAAAACGAAAAAGGGCCCAAAAAGAAAATGAAAAATGACCCAAAAAGCATAAACGAATTTTTTCCCAAAAAATAAAAAAAAAAAATTACTAAATTTGCAAAAAGTGTTTATTATTCATATAAATTTAGGTGACATGTCATAACGTCCAGTGTCGTAGTGTCCTTGGACACTTTTAAAGTGTCATAATGTCCATCGAAGACGAGGGCGAGGACGTTATGACACTTTGCAACGTCCGCAACTTAACTTATAATCAAAAATGTGTAAATTTTTTTTTAAAATACCGTTAAAATTTCAAGTGATTTTTTTAAAGATACTAATTTAACCATAATATGGTTGTCGGTGACAATGATTTGGTTAAATTAAACATAATATGGATAAAATATTTTTATAGCTCTTACTCCGGGTGTATATATTAAATATATATATCCAAAATAAGGATTTCATCTTCTATGGTATAACAAATACTGGCTTCGCTAACTAAAGCTTCTCTGTATAGCCGGCCTTCGGCCGGGCGCAAGGATTTTCTCCTCTATGGTACAACAAAGACCGGCTTCGCTAACTAAAGCTTCTCTGTATAGCCGGCCTTCGGCCGGGCGCAAGGATTTTCTCCTTTATGGTCTAACAAAAACCGGTTTCGCTAAGTAAAGCTTCGAAAAACTGCCTTGTTTCCGAACAAGGCCGACTACGCAGAGAAGCTTTAGTTAGCGAAGCCGGTGTTTGTTATACCATAGAGGAGAAAATCCTTGCGCCCGGCCGAAGGCCGGCTATACAGAGAAGCTTTAGTTAGCGAAGCCGGTCTTTGTTATACCATAGAGGAGAAAATCCTTGCGCCCGGCCGAAGGCCGCCGATACAGAGAAGCTTTAGTTAGCGAAGCCAGTATTTGTTATACCATAGAAGAGAAAATCCTTATTTTCGATATATATGTATATATTTAATATATACACCCAGAGAAAAAAGCTACAAAACCATTTTTAAAAAAATTCTACCGATATTATGTTTAATTTAACCAAATCATTGTCGCCGACAACCATATAATGGTTAAATTAGTTTCTTGAAAAATAGTTTTGTTGTTTGCAACCATAATAAAACATGGTTTTCTCTGCTATGTAAGATTATGGTAGAATTTTAAAAATAGCCCATTTTTTTGGGCCATTTTTCATACAACATTATGAAAAATCACCCAAATTTAAAAAACGAAAAATCACCCAACAATAACGATAAATAGCCCAAAAATTTTGGGCCATTTTTCATATGAAATCAGGCCCAATTTTACATGCAATTTTTTTGGGCGATTTTTCATTTTTTTTTTGGGCGATTTTTCTTTGGGCGATATTTCCTACAGCCCTGTAAAACAGCCATTTTGACAGACATGCACAATTACATGTGACTTGAAAAGTTGACAAGTCAGATGTAAAAAACAAGTCGTCTACATGCACCTTTAGCAAAACTTTTACACATCTTGGGACATATTTGCAAACATTTTTATTTTTTTCTTTTCAATGCAACAAATTTTGATATGTTAAAATTAATTGAAAATGTTATGTTCCAAACTATCAGTGCTGCAATTACTTCTTTAGCCATTTTTATGTACTTGGTGGCCACACGATCAAGCTTTGCCTTTCAATTCCCTTTAATTTGCAACACACTCTAATTTTTGTACTAAGTCTGAGTTCATACGTCTCATGTCTTATTGGCAAGATTCTTCCTTTTTCTTCTTCTAACATGAATTGGCGTTCTATTGAATCATGTCATGTTGACGACATGTTTTTTATTTTGTTTTATTTGATATTTAAAACAAAAACAAAATTAAACAACGAATAAGAAAGTAAAACGTAAAGACAGTACATGCATCTGTGTACTCGTTTCTTTTTCCCTCGTCCCTCTCCCCTATAAAGTAGCAATCTTGTCAATAAGACATGAGCCGTATGGATACAGACTAACACACTCACACTTTTTAAAGTGACCACGAGTTTGCTTTCAATATAACCTTTCCATTGGTTTGGCAATTTTACTTTCAATGAGTACAAGTTTGTCTTTATAAAATGTTTTCTTGTTAACATCTTGAAAGTAAATTGCATACAAATTGAGTGCAGCCTACGTCACAGCTTTCAATTTATGTTAATTTTAACAAACAGTATGTAAATGTAAGTGCCGGTTCACACACGTCAAGTTTGACTCGTAAAGTCTTTAGTTTTTAGGAGAGAGGGGAAAATAAAATACATTCTCTTTTGCGTTCGCTCCTTAAAGCTCAAGAATTAACGAGTCAAACTTGACGTGTATAAAACGGCACTAAAAGACAATCAAGAACCACTTAAATGTGTGGCTGCAAGGTTAGCAAATATCCTTCAAGTTTTTAGAAATTTTGAACCCAAAGATGGTAGTGATGCAAAACTATCGATAGTGACCACAGTCGATATATTTCGATAGCTATTTTAATCTATCGATAAGGTCGATATTACTATTGAAAAACAGAACAAGCAAAGAACTTAAACATTGTCATATTAAAATAATTCGAAGGAAATAATTTTAATCATATTATACGTTAATATATGTATGCTTTGAGCTTATGGTCACTTTTTGATTATTAAAAAAAAATTTTGTTCGATTTAATTTAAAATTTATTTTTCCATTTGTTGTCAAAAACAATTTTATTTAACATTTTTCATTTTTCGAATTTATTCTATGAGCTAAATTTCAGCTATGTATTTTATAAAGCTTTTTTGTAATACTTCTATTCCTTCAATTTTTCAGAAATGACTTTATACACTACCAGACTATTATATTGTATTTTCTTTTTACATTTTTACCTTATCCATCCTTTGGAAAGCAATGAGGTATATTGTATGTATTTTCTGGCCCGCTACGGCCTTCGCCAGCATTCTTTGTGTCACACTGGATATTGATACTTTATAAATTGAATGTATTTAACTCAACAATTTTAACAAATAGAAACTGGGAATTATTTCCTTCCGAAGGTTACTTGTATATTATATTCAACATTTTTCAACAACAACCTTTCGCTAGAGCTTGATCATTTCCAAACACTAATAATGATTATGTAATGTAGAATTTTGTTTATTTTATTACGCAAACCACATAAATATTGAAAAAAAAATCCATTTTATCGATGATTAACAGTTTTTGTAATATTTTTGTAAGTTTTGTAATAACCAGGGAAACCAGAAATATGCTCTTAAAAACACGTTTTATGCGCATTAAATATGCAGTAAAAACTGGAAAATATGCCCAAAAAAATGTTAAAAATATGCCCTAAAAATCATAAATTGCAAATTTGAAAACAAAATATTGAACAATTTAATAACAAAATTTGAAAAAAAAAACCTTAAGCCCATATTAGGTTAAAATTCATATAAGAGATGTTTGCGCCGAATATTATCTAGATATTAACATCCATACGGGTTTTTGTCTTAAAAGGATTTTAGGTACGGCCGCTAAATTGTTAACAAATGCTAACATTTAAAGGAAGTTAAAGCTATTTATGGATGGGAGCTTTGAGCAAATGTGAAACGATTCAAAAATAATTTAATTTGCAGAAAAATATTTTTGGGGCGAATTTTATTTAAATCATCATTATTAGATGGCTTAGTGACATAAAGAGTCTTTTTTGGAAAGAAGTTTTTATGGGGAATATGTGAAATTATATACCGATTCTCACCATTCATACAAGTTTGATCAAATTATCTACAAAATTGGAACCTGTACTTTGAGCACAGGATTAACGTGGGCAGACAACCATTCATACGGACGGATGGACATCGTTAGAACACTTTTAAAAGTGATTTTAAGTCGATCGATATACTAACAGATTGGTCTACATTTCTATGTATGATACACATCGCATAACATTTATCCTTAGTGACAACCTGCTTTGTCTTACAATTTGAGAGTAAAAATTAAATGTAGATGGCGAAATTGAAGTAACAGAATTTCGAAAAAAAAAAATTATTTTCTGCGAAAGCTCCTTTGGGCATCTAAAAAAATTTATCATGTATCAAAATATGACTTAAAAAGGCAAAATATGCGCAACAAATTTAAAATATGCTGCAAATAAGCTCGTTTAACTAAATTATGCACAAAAATGCTGCTAACGGTAAAATATGTACTAACAAATCGATGCCAAAATTCATAAAAGGCTCTAAAACGGATGAATATATTGTTTGTGCCTTCATTGGTCGCACAAGAAAATACATGCAATTGCATATTTTTGGTTTCCCTGGTAATAACATTATGCAACAAGCAAAAATTCCCTCCAAAAAAATATTCATATAGTGGTTATTCAAGGAAAAAAAACTTCCCATTTGTTGCATAGTTTATCTAGCCACTTTCCGTCAAGACGAGGTGGCAACTTTGCACAATCTTTTTTTTTAAATATTAAACTATTTTATTTACAATTTTATTGTTAAATATGTATGAAGTTAAAACACGTCAAACCATCACGAAAAAATGGCATTTTCGGCATCATCACCTCCGATTTGAATGAAATTCAACACAAATGTTGTATGTAATTGGACTTTAACAAAACATAAATTTCAGACCCCACATTCTTTCGGCATCCGAAATATGACGTCATAAAAGATGTGAAAAATGTTAAAAAAACACAAAAGTCTCCTTACAAAAGGGGATAGAACTCTTGAACTACGCAAGATAATTTAGTTTTTTTGGTATTGTTTTAAAGGTGAAAGTGCACCCTTTAAAATAATAGGCATATTGTGTTTTTTTAAGAAGAGGTCAAAGATAAATTTTTGGGGTCTTGAGTTCAAAGGTCCATATCTGGAAAAGTATATTTTTAAAATTCTTAAAAAAATATATGTTAAGTATTATACCCTCTTCAACATTTGCAGAAAATTTGAAGGTGGAGACTCGATTGGTGTCAGAGTTATATACCAAAACGTGATTCTAAGTATGTTTTGTGTTCAAAAATCCCTTGTTGTTGTTGTATTTTAATTATTTTTCAGTATATCTGGAGAACAGCAAGAGCCAAAGCTTCCAAATTTGGTACACACATTTAGGTTATCAATACGCACCATCCCACAAAATTTGGGCGGGATCGGAAAAGTGGGCGTGGTACCTCCCGTACAAAAAGTATCAAAAATTGTATAAAAACCTGAATCTTTGGACTGTCATATGGCCTATGGTTACGCCGTATATATCAAAAGATCGGAAATCTTTAGTAGAAAATATTCTCTGAAAAACTCGGAAAAATCGGTTTAGATACAAAAAATGTTTGATATTTTTTGTACGGGAGGTACCACGCCCACTTCTCCAATCCCGCCCACATTTTGTGGGATGGTGCGTATTGGTAACTTAAATGTGTGTACCTAATTTGGAAACTTTGGCTCTTGCAGATATACTGAAAAATAATTAAAATACAACAACAACAAAGGATTTTTGAACACAAAACAAACTTAGAATCACGTTTTGGTATATAACTCTGACACCAATCGAGTCTCCACCTTCAAATTTTCTGCAAATGTTGAAGAGGGTATAATACTTAACATATATTTTTTTAAGAATTTTAAAAATATACTTTTCCAGATATGGACCTTTGAACTCAAGACCCCAAAAATTTACCTTTGACCTCTTTTTAAAAAAACACAATTTGCCTATTATTTTAAACGATACCCAAAAAACTAAATTATCTTGCGTAGTTCAAGAGTTCTATCCCCTTTTGTAAGGAGACTTTTGTGTTTTTTTCACATTTTTCACATCTTTTATGACGTCATATTTCGGAAGCCGAAAGAATCTGGGACTGAAAATTTATGTTTTGTTAAAGTCCAATAACATATTTCATTTGTGTTGAATTTCATTCAAATCTGAGGTGATGATGCCGAACGACTTAATGGTTTGACATGGATTCACTCTATGATTAAACGAATTATTTTTGTTGTTAAATTGTTGATGGCTAAAAAATCAGTGAATGATTAAACGCTGGATTAGTTAAACTAAACTTAAATTTATATGTAGTTTTAACTAAACAGTATTAAATCAGTGTCCAATGTAACATATGCAGTTTAAATAATAATATGTGGCTAATAAGCCCTTAGAGCTAATAAATCAGAGCAAGTAAAACTCTATTTTTGGCTTAAAATGTGCTTAAACCATCAAATCTGTAAATCAGTAAATATATAAACCATATGAATTTGACAAGATTTATGGTAGTGCTGCCACATGTTAGTTTTTTAACAAAGTATAATACATGGGACACTGATTTACAGTTTTTGAGTTTAAACTAAATATAAATTTAAGTGTAGTTCAACTAAACCAGCGTTTAAGCATTCACTAATTTATAAGCCATAAATGTTTTAAATTAAAAAGTTTAAATCCATTTCTATCTTAAATTAAGCCTTATTTGGGCATAAAGTGCTGGCAACACTGCTTACGATGTAACGAATGTACCTCATTAGTGTCAATTATGAGTATAAAAACTTACTAATGTCTGAAAGTTAACAAGAATAATTTTCCAAAAAAGAAGTAATTGTATGAAAATATGACACTCTCACTGAAAAAAAAAAAAAAAAAAACAAACCAGGCAATAGTGCCGGGATAAGCAATAACTTTTTTTACTTAAATTTTTGATAACTTTGTCAGCAGTGTCGTCTTCTTCTTTGTCATCTTTATTCTCGTTGTCATTATTGTTAACAACATAATTAGGTTCGTTAACTGTTGCTAAAAGCTCATTTTAAGTGATTTGTTTTCTTGTTACTTTATATTGCGTAGAATGTTTTTGGTGTTACTCGAGTTGTATTTAGTTAATGTACTGTCAACTTTTAACATCATTGACAATTCCTGCCGGTGACAGGTTTGTTTTTCTTCTTTGTATTTCTCGAGAACAGTGCTTACAGTTTAAGGCGGTGTTTTGAAATTGTTATTAGGAAAGAATTTGATCTGTTTTTTATTTATTTTAGGTTCTAAGCAAGGTCGCTAACAGATACCGTCATTAATACCGATAGCGTTTTAATACTTTTAAAATTGAATGCCGGTATTAATACCGACACAGAAATGCCAACAAACATAGTTCGATTAGCACAAATGTTGAACATTTTAAATTTCTTCTACCTAGGTTGGCAACCAATACAAGTTTCGGCATAAAACTATTTCTTGCTTCGGTATCTATTTTTTTGAACATTTTAAATTTCTTCTACCTAGGTTGGCAACCGATACGAGTTTCGGTATAAAACAATTTCTTGCTTCGGTATCTATTTTTTTTTTTTTTTTTTTTTTTTTAATTTGAAAAAAAAAGTATTTTATTTACAAGTTTCCATGTTACAATTTAAGTGCCTCAGCGTCATTATGACATTGTTGAGGCGAGTTGGCATTTGCTTATACAAAATTTTAAAACTTGTATTAAAATAAAATTAAAATGTTATATAAAAAAATTTTAAGTAAAAAATTATCTTAGAAGCATCTCTTAATTGTTTAATAAGAATTTTTTAACATTCTTCTTGAAAGCAGATATAGTATTTATATTTTTTAAATATTGAGGCAAACTATTGTACTCAAAGCATCCAATATATTCAATTCTCTGTTTTGTTGTTCCAAGTCTGCATCTTGTTGTTCTTAAATTGGAACTGTTTCTGGTATTCAGAGTTGTTTGATTCCTTGAGAAGGTTATCGTATTATGACCAATATTGTTGAGAGATTTAAAAACAAACACTAGCAATTGTTGTTTATAGGTTCCTATTACGGGTAAGATACTTTTACAAACTTCTTTATACAATGTGATCGTAGGGTAGGTTAATGGCAGGTTGTATACGATTTTTAGCGCCTTGTTTTGTACCCTTTGGAGAGACTGCAATTCTGTACTATTTTTGTAGCCACATGTAGTTATTGAATAATTCAAGTGACTTTGAATCAATGTCTGATAAAGCATTAATTTTGTATTTTTATTAAACTTATATTTAAATTAATATAAAATTCCTATTACTGGATATATTTTTGATTTAATATTTTCAATATGTAGGTTCCATTTTAGGTTGCTGTGCAATATTACACCTAAATATTTTGCAGAGTTACACTCCAAAACCTCTTCTCCATTCACAATAACACCAAAGTCATCATTAGTATCTAAATATGGCTTAAACCGTATAACTTCAGTCTTTGTTGCATTAATGACTAGCTTATTTATCCTAGCGTATTCAAAAATTATGTCTGCATCTTTCTGCATGAATGCTCTTAACGCTGTCTCATGTTTATAGGGGTAAAAAATAAAAATATCATCTGCATACAAGTAAACTTTTCCATTAAGCTCGAGATTCACAATATCATTAATATAAATAGTAAATAACAGCGGGCCCAAAACGCTGCCTTGTGGAACACCATGTTGAATATCCCCAATACAGCTTCGACTATTATTTAATCCAACATATTGTTTGCCGTTTGTCAAATAGCTTTTAAACAAATTAAGTTCTGTATTTCGAATTCCATAGTATTGGAGTTTTTCAAGCATGATCTATCTCATGATCTACAAGTTTAAAAGCTTTTGAAATGTCATAGAAAATACCAGCGACTCCTTTTTAACATTGATCTAATCCTTGGCATATGTAATTTACAACATTAACTACAGCATTCTCCGTGTCACTACCTTTTCTGAATCCGTATTACAATTGTACAATAGAATTTTTGTTTCAAGATAATTTAAAAGTAGTTGGTGTATTAGTTTTTCAAAAATTTTATCAAGAACAGGTAATAATAAAAAAAAAAATAAAGCTAAAGGCCTGTACATATCTTCTCTATTAGCGTTTAAACTTTAAAGTCTTAGGTATTGGAATGATTTTTGATATTTTCAGTATATCTGGGAATTGGGAAGTTGAAATAATGTTACTAAAAATAGTTAATAAATAAGGAGATATCTCTAAACCACATTTAGTAAATATTTTGGGCAATAAACCATCATGGCCAGGGGATTTATTTGTAGAGAGACTTGATATTATCTCGTAGATTTCCTCCATTGTTATACTCGTGAAGCTAAAAGCATTATTACAATGCCTTAAAGTTCTAAGTCCATTACAACAATCATTGGATGAATAGTGAATTTGTTCTTTCATTAGTTTTGGCGTTTGTAAAAAGTATTTGTTAAGAAGTTCACACTTATATTTAAAATATATTTAATATATCAATTTAACAATTGATTAACCAACTTAAACAAGAATGTTAGATTACAATTTTTACATCGTGGCAATTACTAAAGGGATTTTTCTCTAAAAAATTGTACGAATTATATTATCTTAATTGAAATTCTCAACACTTGTGCTAATGGGAAATATGTTTGGTGGCAACCGAAACGAAATCTGGTATCGGTATCAATATTTTGTTATTTTAGAATCGGTATTAATACCTGAGTCAATTTTACGCGGTATTTTGGCGGTATCGGTTGCCAACTTGGGTTTCTACTATGCAAGTTATATATTTTAAAAGAATATAAATTATTAAGAAAAGATCTCTAGTGGCAATTATAATTGCCACTATGCAAAATATGTGGCATCTAACATTCTTAAAGCCCAACTTTAATAAGCATAAGCTTGCTTAAGCTACTGTCAACAATTAACAAAAAGTCTCTCAAAAACATTTAAAAACAAAAATAAAATAAAACATGTTAGAGCGCTATATTCGCCTGTGCCGAATCTTTGATACCCTCCACCGGCAGTTCAAATGTGTAAGGAGTAATATCGATATGATGTCTATTTATTATTAATTTATCTTTATAAAAAAAACATCTGCATTAAAATTGGTTGCGGTTTAGATAAAAAAATATCATGATTCGAAAAGTTTAAGCCGAACTTAAATGATTTTCAGGAGAAGAATTTATATTGGAGCCATAGAGAGCTATGAACCAATCATCCCAAAAATCTGCAGAGGGATTTCTGGTATTTAAAAACATAACATAACAACGAAGCCATTAGTTTTTGCGTTTGCAGTGAATTTCAGAAGACTGCTAAAATCGAATCTAAGGTAAATTATGGACCGTATATCACAAAATTGCATAACATTTGTTGGCCATATGAAGGTAAGCTGGAAGAATGATTACCGCAATATCTATATCTGCTACGGTTTTAGGCGTATTTAATTATTGGGCTTTATACGAAATTCACGAAATTTCACAGTGTCATTTCTAGTCCTAGACGAGACGAGTGCCATTTCTAGTCCTATTAAACAGTGACGTGCCAAAACTTGTTATGATAGCATTATTTTTTACGGTTTTAGGTGTACTAAACTGTTTTCCGGGAGTAGGGTTTATATGGGGCCTAGGGTAAATAATGAACCGATCTTCACAAAATTTCACAGCGTCATTTTTAGTATCATTAAAGGAATTTTTGCAAAATCTTATATCATTCTGTTCATTTTTCCACAATTTGAAAAAAAAAATTATTAATTTTTTTTAAGGTAGTGGTTCCACATTTTGATTCATAGCTCTGATCCTACTGAACCAATTTTGCTGGATTTCAATCTCAAACTGCTTAGGATAACTACAAGCAATTCGACACCAAGTTTGTTTGTTTCTTTTGAGCTTTTCGAAAGTGAGCGTGTTTTCAACAGACGGACAGACATGGCTTAATCGACTTAGAATTACTCAAGGACCCTGAGATGAATAATAAAAAAGTTTCACATGGAATGACAAACTTATGGCCATTTTCTCATTAGGCGATTATCTTTTTCCCAACGAAAAACTGCACTTTAAAGAAATTTGGTTTTCTCAATGTCTCATTTGCAATCAAATCAATCGCAAAGCTAACCGGCACACATCTGCCAATTATTTATTTTCCTTTTATTTGCCGTACAGATAAATTCAATCAGCTGACTCCCATCTTTTACATGTATTTTGAGTGGCGTTGCCAGCTGAAAACTTCGTTTTTTGTCGGTATATTGAAAAACCCAAAATCGTTAACGGACAGTTTATCGGTCCAATAAATTTATGTTAACATTAAGTAACAGACAGTTTGTCGATACATTGAGAAAATGGCCATTAGAATACCCTCTTCGCAACTAATTGTGGTGGAGGGTATACAAATATTTGATCCCGTACGGAAAGTGCGATCTGTTTCGCACTTTGCTTAAGAAAATGACAGTTTCATAATATTTAATTTTCTTAATTTCAATATGGTTCTACACATATAAATCAAATGTTTTCGCACAATTGCTTTAGCCAAGTTAAGCATATTATAGTTGGGCCTTAATTATTATTCAAATACCGATACCGAATTAACCGATACTAAAATTTGGCCAGTTGGTATTATGCTTAGAACTATAGATTGTGGATTGAAAAATTATACTTATTAAATCTTTTAATTGAATTTACCAACATTGCTACACTATATTGAATGTGATGATTTTCTGACGTAATTTTTCCTGAAAATTATATCCGAATTGTTTCGAAATATCGAAATTAAATAATGCAGAAAACTTTATAACTGACCTCGAGCTTAACAGAATCTTCTTTAATTTATCGATTGTTCTGTTGAAATTTTTAATGATCATTTGATCAATATTTTATTTGTCCTGTTTCGAGTACTATTAATTTTTTAAATGGCTGCAGTAATGAATTACACTCATAACATAGAGTTCTAGCAATTCGCTTTATCTGAACGAAAAAGTATTTCAAAGTTTTTGTTTTTAAAATATTTTATTTTTGCCACATAATCTCGAAAAAGTGTATTATATAAAAATTATACTTTGCAAGACGTTTGTCGCCATTCACTTTTGACTTTTTGAATAGTTGTTATATCTATTATTTTGTTTTTTTATTCCTTTTGGAAATTGTGCCGAAAATTCCATTAAGTAGATAATATATACACACTTTTTTTATTATTGTGTTTGTAGCAGTTTCTTTTATATTGTTCACTGAATTTGTAGTAGACCTCATAAATAACAAAAGAAAAAGTATAAAAGGCAATTGTTTAAGTTTCTAGTTTGGAGGACAAAAGGACGATTTTTCCATATTTTGTAACAAATAAATGAAAAAAACTTTGAAATAAAGTACTGTAAAATAAGAAAGCCAAAAATTCAAAAACAAACAAATATGCTTGAAAATGTGCAAAGAAATTCTTGAATATGTATAAAAAGCGTTTGAATTAAAATATCAAAATATCTTTTACTTTTTGCTCTGCAAATTTTTGACAAACAAGATCAAAAATATTTTTTTACATTATTTTAAATTAAAACAGTTAAGAGTGCTATATTCGGCTTAAGTACCATTCACCATGGTGCGATTTAAACAGAAAGTGATGTTAATAGCTGTCTTTTGAGATAAATAAATCCATATTGTGCCACGAAACTTCTCCATGCCCCTCCATATTTTGTGGGATGTTGTTCATCGTTTCCGATCTGCTTGTACCTAGTTTGGAAACTGTTTCTCTTCCCGTTCTCTAGATATAGAGAAATCTATAAAGTCTTTGTATGGATAGTGCCACGACCACTTCTCTAATCCTTCCCATATTTTTAGAGAGATTGTGTATTAATAATCCAGTTGTGTGTTCAAAACTTGGACAATTTTTCTCTTAAAACATAAGAATAGCAATGTTTATGCCGCGCCCAATTTCTCAGTCCCGCCCACGTTTTGTGGGATGTTGTGAATTGATAAACGAAATGTTTGTATATAATTTGGAAACTTTGGCTCTTTCCGTTCTCTAGATATACTGAAATGTATAATATCTTTCTTTGGCAAGTGTGTTGATAACCAAGAATGTTGTACCTTATTTGAAAACATTTGATCTTGCCGTTTCTTCTTCAGATATACAGAAAAAAACAGAAGACGGTATTTATGGGTAACATTTGAGGCAGTCGTGGTTTTGCTCATATTTCAGACATTTCACTCCGATCGGTTTAATTTTAATACCAAAAACCAAACCTTAACAGAGTATACGTAATAAAGATATAAAATAACGTAGTAAGTCCCCATCATTTCTGCGGTCTTCGAAAAAACAATTTCAACATGGACAGACCGACATAGTTAAATAAACTTCGCTAATCATAAGGACAAAAGTTCATTTTGTAGGCAAAATAATTGAGAAACTTACCCTGTTTGTATAATAATTGGTAATGAAGGATATTATCTATGCGTTTGTGCTTATATGTGTAACACTAAAAATATTGGTCCTTGAGCCACATTTTAGTATACCGATCGCCATGGAATATTTTTTTAAATCGATTCAACAATTTCCATCCGATGGCTGGTCGGCTGTCCATGTAAACCTTGCGCGCAAAGTACAGTTCGCAATTTTGAAGATAATTTAATGAAATTTGGTGCATAGATTCTTATTATCACAAAGATCAGGTCTATTGAAAATGATGGCAATCGGTTAAAAATTTCAGTATATCCCCAAACGATCTCCTTTCTGGTATAGATAGGGCTCCCAACTTTTTTTTTGTTGCAATTAAAGTACATTGATTATTAAAGGTTAAGAAAAAAAGTACACAGTATAAATATAAAGTACATACAATTAATTCCTTTTTATTGGTTTATTTAAAAACGTTTTTTACTGCTTTTCGCGAGTTTTATCAAACAATTACACTGTGCTAGAATTTGACACTTTTTTCTTGAGACAAGCCGGGCAACTGGCGCTTTAACCCAATTCGGGTACGCTGAATCCAATACCGGTTCAAAAACGGTTCAGTTTATTGAAATAACGAAAATCCCCAATATAATTTCCTTAAAACGTTACATTTTTTTCTAACTTGCGCAGTCGTTTTAGAAACATAATTTATTTTGGCAACAAAAATAATTTCTTGCAACATTTCGAAATTTTTGTTTGTTAAAAATAGGTGCGTTTGAGTACTTTTACAGTAAAATGCAGTTAATGAGTGAACTGAAAAATTTGCTCTCACAAAAAGCTGTGTCCAAAAAAGTACGCGAACGCAAAATTTGTAAAATAAAAAGCAACAGCTGACGGCAAATAATTGAAGTGTTGAAAAATATTGACACTTTTGACTACTTAATTCGTTTTCTTATCGGTACTCGATTAAATACTTTCTATAGCACGAACATTTTTGGAAAATACAAACAAACTATTTTATGGAATCTTTCATATTTGTTTGTTTTTTATTTTATTTGATTTTACTATTTGTAGCGGGTTAAATTATTAAAAAGAACATGAATAATACTTAAGTACCCAAATACTTCACACTTTTACAACTCTAAGAAATCAACATAACAAAAACAATTTCAAAAGTTTGTATTTAGCCAAATAAATGCTTCACAAACAAGTTTAATTAATTAAAATTTATTCACTTTTTGTTTTGGTTTAATTTTTATTTCAACTTTTCTTTTATTTAACAATTTTTTCACAATTTGTATGCTTTTTATTTGTTACTTTTGTTTGTTTACCTTTTGGAACATATGTTTTTTTTTTGACTTACTAAATTTTACTGCAAAAATTTCTGCAGTAAAAATTTGTAAATACTCAGACATGAACTGTCACTTTTCACTCTCAATTTATGTTCTCCTTTACTGCATTTTGTGTACTCGAACGCAATTTCGTAAAATGCAGTAAAGTTTAGTAAAAAATAGTAAAAACTTTTGTGTTTAGAACGCAACTAATGTATAAAAAATTCCAAACATATACAAAACAAAGCTTAAAACAAAACAAGCTATAAATGATTAAAATCTGTTAACAACTTCTGTTTTTATACACAAAAATCGAAAAATTTTAATTAATTTACAAATTTCATAAAACGCAATATTTGTATGGGAGCCCCCCAAAATATATTAACAAAGTGACCGCAGTACTACAACAATGAAACAATAAAAAACAACAGACATTTTGTTGCTAGAATTGAGACGGCAAGTGTCAAAATGCCTTATAAAAAAAGTAAATAAACAAAAAAAATTACGACAAACGTCACACACGAAGAAAATCACTGCAAACAGCTTCGCTTGTGAGGTCACTTTATTAGTACATTCTGGGAGCCCCCTTAAGAAGTGGTGATAAGGGGCAATTATGTCTCCAGAAATTGTTAAGGCCACTCCTCGGCTGTTATGCTACGTTTTCTTCAATATATTTCTAGTCTGTATAAAACATTTTGTATTGGAGCCCCCTTACCCTGCGGCCACACGTTCAAGTTGTTCTTGATAGTCTTTTACATATACTGCTTGTCAAAATTTACATAAATTGAAAGCTGTGACGTAGGCTGCACTCAATTTGTAAGCAATTTACTTCCAAGATGTCAACAACTACAGAGACAAACTTGTACTCAGCTGTTAAATTGAAAGTAAATTGCCAAACAAATGGAAAGGTGAAATTGAAAGCCATCTCGTGGTCAATTTAAAAAGTGTGAGTGTGTTAGTAAAAAACTGAGAGTGTATTGCAAATTGAAAGGAATTAAAAGGCAAAACTTGATCGTGTGGCCACCAAGTTAAGGAATGGCAGGCAGTTATTTGAAAGAATTTTGCACTCGTGTTTTAAAAATAGGCAGCTATTGTACTCAAACAAAACAAATAAATGAAATAGTGCTGTCAGATTATTTTTTTTTTTTTTTTTCGAAAAATCGTCCTGCCAATATAAAAAACATCAACAAATCGCCCTGACTAATATTAATTAGTTGTTCTTAAAAAAAAACTTGTACAATAAGTATTTTAATAAAACCCTGAGTAATATAACCTGAAACTATTTTGAATTCTAGATAAATCTAATCATGCGAAATCGTCGGTTGATTACACTGTGCGACAAATGGTAGGGGTCAGTGATCGGGAAGGGTTCAAACTACCGGTGAAAGTTATATCGGTAAAAAGAAGTTATACGTGTCCCGGCGTTTCGCTGGGTCACGTCTAGGAATCGAGACATATCGATTTGAAAAATGAGCTAAAAAACACCAAAATTTTTATAAAAACCTAAATTTTAGGGCTGCAATACGTCCTATGGATATATACCCTTTTTACCTTCGGTGAAGGGTATAAAAAGAGTAATTTTTGGGGATTCAGTATTTCGGTTATAACTCAGCCATTTTTTAACCGTTTTGTAAGTTTACATCTGAATTTTATTTGAGGGGGGGGGGGGGGTAAACTTTAACCCAGATCTGGCACATTTTTATTGTTAATCGGCATAAGAAATGATGTGACCCCTACATTTTAGGTATAAACTGTGTGTTTATGTAGAATGCTACGGAAAACATTTTTGTAGAATATGTTAACCCTCTACCTCCTCAAGGTATGGGTCTTTTTTGTACTTCTTTTAAAAAAGAGCAAATAACACCATTAAAACACGGATTTAAGGGTTTAAAATGTTCCGCAAAAATATTATCCGTGATTTTACTATAAGTCCCTGAATACAACAAAACGCAAAATTCAACCAGAAAGTCAGAAATAAGACACAAAAGAGAGGAAAGGGTTAATTTTGCATTTATTAAGAATTTTCTTTTACCCAAAAAAGTAAGCATGAAAAAAATAGTTCAAATTTAACTTAAAATCACTAATAACTCTATTATGTTACCTTCGATAACAAATATGAATAGGATGTTTTCATTAATTGCATTTTTTTGTAGCTCATGGCAATTCCACTTCATTATCATACAATGTCCAGAATTTTCCAGAGATAAGCGAATGAATGCTTTTGCCTTTATAGCGTTCTTTAATGGGTGCTCATGTCTGATAAAATTTTTCACCATGCTCATCAGATTCTGTTGACAACTTATTCTCAAAGAAATCCATATGGGAATTTAAAAAATTAATTTTTGTTGACATATGAACGCCTAGATTTTCAAAAGCTCTAAGCATAGTGTCTACGTATATTCGAGCAGTAGGAGAACGATTTTTGCCTCAGACATTGTATATCACTTTCTTAATGCTTTTCCACGCATCAAGCTCAATTGGTGAGAGCATTTCGTCGAGGTAAGCGTTTTGCATCAGCTTTCTTATATCTGGACCAACAAAAACACCTGCTGATATTAAAACAAATTTGAAGGCTTTCAACAATAACAACGACTTGAAGATCATATACATATGTACCTTCTGTAATCTTTGCTTCGCTTAATTGTGGAAACATTGTTTTCAGAATATTTAATGCTGATTCATTTTTATTCAGACATTTAACAAAGTTTTTTACCACACCCAGTTTGATATGCAATGGGGGTAAGAGAATTTTTCAGTTGGTACCAATGCTTGAAACCGATATTGTGCTCTCCCAAGCGCATAAAAATCATCCATTCTTAACGTATCCAGCCTGCAAACCTGAAAGGAACCTTGCGACTTTTAGGTCACAGCACATCCGCCACTTCCCTGCAAATAAAATTGGACCACCTGTTCCATTTTGATAAAATGGACTACTTCGTGGACTGGTCAGATGTAATACAAGCATGGACCATGTCATTGTTAAAAAGTGTTTGTATTGAGACGACATGTCTTCGTTTTTTAGCGACAAGCTTTCGTTTTTTAACGACTTCAAAACTAATCCTCTTGAGTATACCATGGAGTAGTTTTAAAACTACTCCTTAGTAGTCCAAAGGTGGGTTATATGGTTCTCCCCTACGTTTGGGTTACTTTTGGACTAGTCCTAGTCCTTGGTGGGCTACTCTTTACACGCGTGTTTGGACTGGTTCTATTATTTGCAGGGTTATGGTCTTCATATTTTACGGAGTCCACTATTAATTTTTTAGAATCATAGCTTTCTTTAATATTCATTCCATAAACAATTGGAATAGGATTTTTGGTATTATCGATATACAGAAGTACAGCTTTTAAACTCTTCTTAGATAAATCAATAAATATACGCCAGTCTTCGTGGTTATACTCAAAATTCAATGCATTCATTAGTAATATCGTTGCAATAAGCAAACGTGTTATCATCGTTTACTGAAAAGAACGGCAGAAAGCTATCTTGACGCTTACGAAAGCTGGTAACATTAACACCAGGTTGAAGTAGATGAAGGCTTTTTAAGCCTGCAGCTAAAATTGCTGATTTTAACCCCTTAAATCCCTGTTTTAATGGTGTTTTGGGTCTTTCTTAAAAGAAGGACAAAAGATACCCATACCTTGAGGGGCTAGCGCATTAAGATATTCTACAAAAATGTTCTTCGTAACATTCTACATAAATTTGCTGAACACATTTTATACCTTAAATGTAAGGGTCACATAGTTTCTTATGCCGATTAACAATAACAATGTGCCAGATCTGGGAAACTTAACCCCCCCTCAAATAAAATTCAGATGTAAACTTTTAAAACGCCGATACACGTGCTCTTTTTTTATCTCCACTATCAAAATTTATAGGCCGGACCCTGTAATTTTTTTTGTGTTGTACAGTGTAATCAGACGGCGAATTGTTGGCGAAAATAAATTTTGAAGTTTAAGATATATAAGTTAGCTAATAGGGCCTAAATTTTTCTAAATTGTAAATTAAAAACATTCACGGGAAACCTTTTTTGTATTTGCAACCAAAGCTCTTGTAGACATCTAAAAATTTGATATGTATCACAATATGCTTCAAATAGGTAAAATATACGCTGTATACTTAAAAATTGCTGCAAAAAGTCTCTTTTAACTAAATTATGTAAAAAAAAATGCTGCAAACGGTAAAATGTGCAAAAATGTGCACTAACAAATCGATGCCAAAATTCATAAAAAGCTCTAAGTCGGATAAATATATTATTTCTGCCCTTATTGGTCGCACAAGAAACAACATGCAATTGCATATTTATGGTTTCCCTGCTCTTGTTCTGGGCATTAGTCCCAAATAGGGTACACTAATGAAAATTTTTGTTTAAATACTTGACCTTGACATCTTGTGTTTTTCATTAATATCGCTAATATTCAAAGATGAGTTGAATTTAATATTTTATATAAAAAAAATATGTCTTATTTTGCGAAACCGTTTTTGCGCACTTCTTTGCTTCGAGCATTAGAGGATTAAGAATAAAACAAAATGTTGTGAAACAAAATACGAAAGGGCTGGATTCAAAATAAAGTTTTAATTGAAAATTTTATATAATTTTATTATTATTAATTTGATTTGTATGCTATTTGGTACCACTATTTTTGGCCTAAGACTGAAAAAACAATAATATATAAAAACAACTGTCAACTTTTCCTTGTTTAGACAGATGCAAATTTCAAATCAGTAAATAACGAATGAGTGAGTTTTCGAATGTACGAATGTTACTGTGCAAAGTACGGTAACATTTGGCCTAAACACTTGCTGCGACTTTTTAAACCTCTTCTTCTTCTACAAGTGCTTCTTCTTTATTTTTATTATTATTGCCATCTTTCAAAATTTGTTACTTTCATTTTTCAATTATTCAAATGTTCAAGTCGGAAACATTTGTTTTTTTTTTTTACTTTTCATCCGACAAAGTTGCATGTTTTTTTTCCACTAATTTATTTTTGTTTTCTTTTTCCATTTTTTACTTCAAGTTTAAAAAAAAAAGAAAAAATCCAGAAGTATGTTTATTGTTTGTCTGATTGTACATTTGAAATATTATTTTGTAATAATATTAATTGCATAGCAAACTAACAACTGCAAACAGACTAAATCCCCTAAGAAAATTAAACCAACGAAAACAAATTTATTATTTGAATACTTAAAAATCACTTAATTACAATAAGACCCCAAAAAAGCAATTAAATACTTCAACCATATTAAAAATAAGATCTCATAAGTGGGAGATAAATCTCCATCTAGAGTACTTCATTCAGAGGTCTGAACTCGTAAGTAAGTAAGAGTAAGAAAGTACGTTCATATATACACATGTGTGTATCTACTGTACACAGATAAAAATAATACCGTAATGGAATGTATTTGTTTTTTTTTTACTCAGGGGTTGCGTAAAACGGTAGCAATGTACTCATGCAAGTAAAATTTTGACTCTGGGCTAGTACAAATTTCGTCATTAGCGTAGAAATTCTTGAGAATTTTAATTCACCATTGGACTTTGCTACCCTTTCACACACACCCTGACTGAGTATGTACAGATTTAATATTGTACAAATGTCCGTAATGGCTTCGCTGTGTGGCACGCATTTGATTTGTCTAGTTTTCTATGGCATGGTTATGTTGACTTTAAAGTACCGCTGTGGTTTGTAGCTTATTCTTACAGACCTGCGACTTAAGAAAACCGCACAAGGAAAAGTATATGGGGTTCAAATCGCACGATCTCGGTTTTTTAGGAGAGAAGGGAAAAGAGAATGCCATTTCTTGTCCCCTCTCTCCTAAAAACTCATGACTTGACGAGTCAAACTTGACGTATGTGAACCGACACAAACTACCAAAACGAAAAATTACCATTATTGTTTAGAAAGTCTATGAAGACATGAACTGTCTGGCACGTAGCGGCGTCCTGTTTAAAACGCATGTTGTTGGTTCCATAGCAATTAGCTCATCCCTACAGAAGTCAATTACCTTTAGCGCTCGACGTAAAAGTTAATGTCTAGAAAAACATCTTTCTGAAAGAAACCAGCCTAAAACCCACACCAAACAATGCATATTTGTGATGCATCAGACGCTCTTGAAACTCATGTTGATTGGTATCGTACCAAATACCCATTTATATCGAGCCTTTGGTGCAATACCGTAGTAATTCAAAAAATCGTGAACTGAGAAAAATGCATTTGAAGATTTCAGCCATCTTTTTAATAGTAGTTCCGTTTACTAAAGTTATTTTTTTACAAGTTTTTTAATAAAGAGGAATGTTTTGTAATTAAAAAAAGGTGAAAAATTATTAATAATATTAAATATTTTTTTTTATATTAATATAAATATGGTTGAAAATAGCTAGAGGCAATAAAAACATTTTTAGCTGTAAAATCTGAACAGTTAGAGATAGAACCATAATCTTTTTTTTTTTAGATAGATATTTTCCCAAAGATCATTTCTGCATACCCAGCTCAAAAAATTCAAATTTTGAGTTACTACGATCTTGCACCAAAGGCTCGATATGGAAATGGGCATTACTGCTGAATATGATTTTTCGATGCAATTTAAGGTCAGAATAGTACACTCATTTTGATACAACCATTTTTTCATTTGCAAGTGCTGTTAAACGGTATTTCCGACCATGTTGATTTGGCACAACAAACGACAGCCAGTTCGTAAATGCAACTCTAAAAATATGGCCGATATCAACCGTCAAAGTTTGGAAATCCCTATAGAAAGATCGTTCACAATAATATTCAAGCAGATCTTGCAAATAAATAGCAAGAGATCAACATTTGTGTTTTCCAGCTTTAATTTTCTCTGAAGAAATAAAAAAAAAATAAACAGATTGAGATCAGTTTAAAACGTCGAACATTGTCTTCAAGTTATAAAAAGCTATGTTCGCACTTGTCAAATATTTGACGTCCTACACGTAAGCACTCGTTTTATTAAAAAATTCTGTGCTTTTGCTAGACATTTGGTAGATCAATCATTATTTAACAGCGTCTGAAGTACATTATGCAATAATTTTTTTAAAAGTAAAGCTTCGTACAGACGATGGTCAGATCTTACAATGTTGTCATTTTTCTGACAATGGTGCCATTGTCAGATGCACTAATTTTACACATCTTTAAAAAGAAAATGAGCTTACAATGTTCACACAGTTGCAAGACATTTTCAGGCAATTTAAATGACGACATTGTAAGATCTGACCATCGTCTGTACGAAGCTTAAAGATAAGTTAATAAAATATTTGTTAGGTGTGAACATACCTTAAGTAAGAAAAAAATAAGTGTATTTACCTTACAATTATTTCTGTGGTATTTTAATAAAACATCTTAAGTCGAGATCGTTAACGAATAAAATAAACCAAAACTAAAGACAAGTTTCGTTTGTTATACAAAATATGAAAAACATAAAAAAAGGGTTTTTTGAATAAAAATTCTTATAAATTGACATAAGATGTTTGTCAAAATGGCACAGATTTATAAATATTTTAAATAACAGCCTGTGAAAACGCTTAGTACTATAAACTTTTTTTTCTGTGTATTTTTTTCAAGATTATGAAGATGTTATTATAACAATTAGTTGTAAAATAAACCTTTTTTATACCATAACACACTATTGAATTAAATTTTTTAGCCATCATATTTTGGAGTTTGTTTTTTAGTGAATTTTAATTAAAACACATCACAAATAAGTACAAGTGAATGAATCTTGTTGAAGTCGTATGCAAATTACGATAAAAGAAATTGAAATTTATACATTCAGGCACTTGAAATTCAAAATTTTTTCAAAAGTTATAAATTTTTTACTTTATTTTGATTTCTATTTTTAATTTTATTTCAACAGCGACCCACTTATTAATTGTTTAAGGTGAAATAGAAAGAAGTAAGAGATACCTTTTTGTGGTTGTGTGCCTTTAATTTATAATTTTATTATTAAACATTTTTTTTGTTGGTTGTTTTTTGCTACACTTCCCATCCGTTAGATATTTTAAATAAACTTTTTTATGTAATTGTATCTTTTGTTTTAAAGAAAACCAACAACTTAAATGCTACACACATGCAAAATTTTAAGAATAATAAATATTTCAATTTATTATTGTAAATTACAAACATTAAATGTTTTAGCTTTGGGTTATCTAATTTCAGTTTTTTGTTCATCTCATCTGCTTTTGGGTCTCACTTAATCTCTTTAAATCGATTTTGGCGGATTTTCGTTGCTTTGTTCATGTGTTTACTTTTAAGATTTGATTTATTAAAGCGATTATTTTAATTTTGATTCATCCTGGCTTATAACTAAAATCTAGATATACAGTGAGTGAAAAATTGCTTAAAAAATATAATTCCATTCCAAATGTACAAATTGAATACCATGGAATACCAAAGGCACCAATAACCGAGTTTGAAATTATAAAAATACTTTTGTTAATTAAAACTGTTCCTAAGGGATCTCTTTTTCGAGAAATACCGCCATTTTGTTTTCAACAATAAACTCACCTCACTTCTTCCTAATTAAATGAAACCAATTAAATCATTTAAAGCATCCCCAAATGTAGATCCTCAAGCAATTAATGACAATTGTCTGCAGGAGTGCCACGGTAGGCTAGCTGGTAGCTAGCTAGTCTATCAGCACTGGGGTTGCGGGTTCGATTCCCACCAGAGACTCTGGTTTCTTTCCTGCAGACAAGCATAAAGCTTGGGATTAACTAGCCTAGGAAATAAAAAAAAAACCTATTAAAAAAAGATGAAAGAAGTAAGTAAGTCGACAAATTAAATTGAACATAACTTAAGAACTTCAGTTTAGGTTTTATCTACAACATAAATGTATATACAAAATAACTTAATTTATACAAAATGATAATTTTCAGTCGTAAAAAAGGAAATGATTGAACAAAACTTTTATTTACCTTTAAGCCACTCTTGTGGAAAAAACCACACAAAATTAATCATTTTTACACGATAAACAAAAAAAATTGTTGAGGTACACTTTGTTAGCAATATTTATTAAGTGCTGAAAACACAAAAACTATTTTTTAGTAACGAAATATTTAAAACTGACGTAAGTTACCCTAGTGTGTGGTTTTTTACACATATGTTGTTTTTATGAAATTTGCACTAGAGACAAAACTTTCTGTCGGCAAGTGTGTATATTTTTTATATTGTTGCGAACTGTAAGCAGTATATGATTTTTGTGCTGATATAAAATACATGCAAGGTTTTTGTGGTTTGTTTTTGCTCACCAACGGGATCATGACTTTAATTACAAACGATTTATGGTGCCACGGCAAAGTAAACAGACATTACATATGTGAGGAAAAATACTAACGTTTTTTGAGGGTAGTAAACCCTCAAAGTTTGGATCAAATGAATTTATTTTTACTATAAAAGTGTTTTGCGTTAACTTTTTAAGGAAAGTTCAACGTTACAACACAACCGATACTGCATTTATAGAATCTTTCGGTTTAAGATTTTAAAAACTTGAGATAAATTTTGCCAAATAAAAATGGCGAATGGCTAAATTTATTTTTTTTTCATGGCTAACAGTGATGAAAAATTATTGAATGTAGCTACTAAATGGCTAAATTGGCAACACTGCAAAGTACGAACATAATAAGATTCTCACTTCAATAGGCTTTTTGTTCCAAATTTCATCAAATTAAAGCTGGACGGGCATCGTTAGATCGATTCAAAAAGTGATTCAAAGTTAAACGGAATTCAAGAGGTTGCTCTAAGCACAATATTTGTTAGTGCCACATACATTATCAAAAACGCATAATAGCCCGCACATAATATTGGACTACATATTAAAATGGAGTACTGACAACATGGTGCAATGTTATGCAAGCACGGACCATGTCATTGTTAAAAAAGAGTTTGTAGTTAAACGATATGTTTTCATTTTTAACCGACATGTCATCGTAGGACTTTCTCCTCTATGGTATAACAAACACCAGCTTCGATAACTAATTCTTATCTGCAAAGCCGGCCTTTGGATCGCTGCAACGATGTTCTCCTCTAAAGTCTGTTCTGTACACAAATGTGGAAAGAACCCTTGCGCCCGAAAACGTTTTGATTATAAATTTGAAATTGACATAATTCTTAAAAAAATATGTTAGAGCTTTATTTCATAATGATCCCCCAATTAAAAAATTAAATAACACCCCAAACAAAATGAAATAAGACTAGTCCGTTGTAATCCAAAGCTGGGTTATATGGTCCAGCCCTAGGAAATCGTTATACATACATACATAGCCCATGGTATTTCAATACATTTGGGTTACCTTTGGACTAGTTCTAGTTCAGTGATGTTTATTCAAGCAAGCAATTGTTTAGAAGCCCTACCCCTTTGTTTTTTACGCTCACTAATTTAGTTGCACACGTACGGAAGATGAGTTGATCTTATTTCAAATACAGTGTGTAAGATAAGTAATAAAATTAAAAAAATATTTGAATGTTTTTACGAAATTGTCATAAAAGCATAAATGTAGAAGAATTTAGTGGAGTTCTTTTTAGATATAATTCTTAATTTTAATTTCTAAACACGCTCGCACTTCATATTGAATTTTTTTTAATGGTAATATTTAAAAATTTCCAATTCTTACTGTTTGTTAAAAATTTTTAAATGTCAAAATTTTAAAAGTCAATTTAAAAAATAGAAAATTTAGTTGGACGGTATTATTATAAATATTTTACAATAAAAACAATTTATTTCTATTAAATTTAAATAAAATTTGTGCGCTTAGTTTTGCGTATCTCTGTATTTTAAAATTCTCTCATAATACATATGCAAAACATTTTTGAACATCAATGTTCTAGTCCCTAATGGGCTATGTTTTACATGCGTGTATGGACTAGTCGTACTATTTGCAGGGATTCTATCCACTATTGTGGTGTGAGTATAATTATATGTAAATACATATGTATTAGTTGAGGTATTATCGGTCATTGGTGTATGCCTGACCCAAATAATCCACCTGACCGACTAAACCAAACCCAGTTTTAAACTCTCACTTGCCAAGACACACTTAAACCATTTATTTGGCATCAAGCAACGTATAAAACAACAGTTGTAGACAATTTTGGTCGTTCTCCCTCTGAGCCAGCTTTGTAAAAAAAGAAAGGATTAAATTGGTTTATTTGGGCTTGGTTTACTTTTGCTTGCATGCTTTAACATCCAGTAGTTAAATAGTGATTTAAAATTTGAATTGAAAAAAAAATTTATAAAATAAATAAAAAAAACCCACATGATGTAACACCAAATAAGAAAAGAGTAAAAAAAATGTAATCGTCTTCAATCTGTGTCTGCAGCATTCGAATCACTGCAGTTTACCATGTTAAATCACACACTAAATCATTCGTCCATCTAAACTCCACATAAAAAACAATCCATTCGTCCGATTAAGCCATAAGCAGCGTTAGCAAGTGAATCTGGATGGACTCGTAAAATATCTTGAGCTTAAAGCTTTGTTATGGAAAAATAACACTTGTTGCACTGAACTGACCACACAAACATTTATACTCTGGATGCAACAGATTCGTTTTCGTACAATTTGGTGGCTAAAAACATCCAATATGCGAAAAATATCCAGGTGGTAAAAGTTGTTTTATTTTTTATTCATCTTCTTTATTTTTAGTAGTGAGAAAATAATTTTGTGTGCTTTTTGAATAATTGGGTTTTTAAATTATTTTGAAAATATATAAATAATAGCGACTTAAATGCAACGCTAAAGATGCATTCATGAATTTTGGTTTTTGTATGTTAAAAGATGATAATTTGGTTTTAAATTTGTATGCTTTTGGAGCGATGTATCTTACTTTGTTGCATTATTTTTTTTTTTTTTTTTTTTTTTTTGTTAATTCAAGCCTTTTAAGATTCACTAATTGAAACAAGTTTTTAATGTGTTTTAAGTGATTTTGTTAAATTCATGGATAAATTAAAAAAATATTTCTCTCATTTTGTGACAACTCAAATAATTTGTAATAAAAATTGCAAAAATGTATCTATTGCTAGTTTTTCCAGTGTGAGTTAAACTTGATTATCATAACCGTAGCTAGACTGTTCTGTTATTCTGGAGTGGGCAAATGCACCGCCTTCCTCAAAAAAGGAAGGCCTTATTTCATATGCAATAAAACCCCAATTTTGAAAATGAAATTAACCCCCAACCAAATGAAATAACACCCAAAATATAAATGAAGCAATTCCCTAATATGTGGGGACTTATTTCATACCGCTCCTTTATTGCAACATAGTCATATCTCAAAAAAAATAAATCACACTTGGCGAAATGCGTTTAAAATTTGTACCTTTTTATACACATTTAGAAAACTTTATTTTGCTATAACTTTGGTTAAGTTTCAGATATGACACTGATTTTTTTTACATATCCTGGGGTCACGAACGTACGTTCGTATGCTTTTGATGTACAAATAATATCCCTGCAAATAAAATTGGACCACCTGATCCATATTGATAAAATGGACTACTCCATGGACTGGTCCGATGTAATGCAAGCATGGACCATGTCATTGTTAAAAAGTGTTTGTATTGAGACGACATGTCTTCGTTTTTTAATGACATGCTTTCGTTTTTAAGCGACTTCAAAACTAATCCTCTTGAGTATACCATGGAGTTGTTTTAAAGCTACTCCTTAGTGGTCCAAATGTAGGTTATATGGTCCTCTCTTAGGACATCGTAATGTTAAATAGACCAGGTTTTTTCCATACGTTTGGGTTAGTCTTTGACTAGTCCTGGTCCCTTGTGGACTACTCTTTACACGAGTGTTTGGACTGGTCCTATTATTTGCAGGGATAGAAAGCAAAACTTTTCCTAGCATTTTTTGTTCTATTCGATAGCATTTGGGTAGCTCTATGTTTAGTGCAAAAGATGAATTTCATCGAGTTTAAGTTTTCATAATAAGAGTTATAAACTTGTTGATAAAGTTGGTACAATTGTACTTTTTTTGGTACAATTCAAAACTAAAAGTACGCTAGTACCCCCGTGACTCATTTGGTACTATTTCCAAATTTTTCAAACCTACATATATATAATTGTTAAAATGGCAACTCGTATTTACTGTCCAATGAATATAAGCGGAGTTTAGTGTTTGGTGCAAATAGTCTTGCGAAAATGCAAAATGTCGTAGCTTTTTTATGAAAGCTAAGGGAAACTCTATTTTTTGTTTTTGGATTTAAGAAAACAGCCATGATATGTTGCATTTTCTCTTTTGCAAGACCATTTGCACCAAACACTGAACTCCGCTTTTTTGAAAAGAGTTTTGCACTTGTTCATTGAACGATTGCTTATGCCACATTCTAAATTTAATATCAGCGGCAGCAAAAGAGCGTGCATTTTCTAATGATATTGACAAGTTTTAAAGTTTCATAATATTTTCAAATATTCGTCAACATGATGGTTGGCACGTCAAAAAGTAATCAACAGAATTTTGGAACAGTGGGAATCCACTCCATTATTATTTTACTCTGAATTATTTTCAAGGAGTTTTTGCGCTTTTTTTAGCGTTCAATTAAATTTTATTATTTTTGGACTTTCTACTCCTTTACTGTTTCTGCAGTACATACTGAAAATTGTTAACACAATAAAATTGGAAATGCAATCCGCAGATGCTCGTATGCACATATTTTTAGAACGCTTAAAAATTTTATTTTCGTTTAAAATTCGAGATTGCAAAAAGACGATACATATTAAAAAGTGAATGAAAGCACTCTCTGGCGGCAATCAAAAATAAAAATAAATGGATTTCTCGACCCTAAAAACCGCATGATACAGGTCTGGCTAGACCAAGTACAATTTGTGTGCCTCTATTCTTGAATATTTTGGAAAACTAACTATTTTGAAAAATCTGGAGCCCGAAATTCATTTTTGACCTATATGGTTTCTTTGGAAAAGTTTCTTGGAATGACTTGGAAAAGAATCGCGATGTGCTTTTTTTTTTTTTTGTATTTTTTGCTGTCTAATCTTTACATACACAAATTAATTTTAAGTACCTTTTGTTTTTGTTGTGTTAAATGTTTGTTTTTAAAAATAAAATAAAAAAAATTTATAAAAAAATGATTTAGTACTATTGGGGCCGAAAAAGTACTATTTTAAAAGATCGTTGGTTCGATATTGGTTTTCTCATTTATCATCCCTGTAATGTAAGTCTCCATCCACTGTTTACAAAATAAAATATCTATCTTGGTTTTTGTTTAATTGGCTTATTTACCGGTCGCGAACGTACGGATCGCGAACGTACGATTTTTCCATATGTTTTTTTATTATTATCACCATGCATTTTCCCATAAATGTCTTCAAATTTCCTTAACAAAAAAACTTAATACTCCTTTTACAATTGATTGCAATGGAGAGATTATGAAGAAAGAGTGTAAGGATAACATATTTCTTGCATGTAAAATAAGTATATAAAAATGTCTTTAGACGTAGAAAATACAGAAAAATATAAAATTTTCCAGTTTCCAGCCCAATTTCCTCATGTAAAACAGCTGAGATATGCTATGAAACCATTCTTTTATAAGAACAAAGACTTTTTTATAATAATAAACAATAAAAGACAATGATAATCTACATTTTATTTTTTCATCCTGGTAGACCATTCTGGGGAGATGCCCATATAGAGAAAATAAAAAAGAGTAGTTTTGCTTAAGTAACTCCAAATTTTCGATTTTTTGAGATATGACTATGTTGTATAAGAGCCCAATATGTATAATGCAATTATTTATACAGTTTTGCTTCAAAGAATCATGCGATAGATGTCATTGTTGGGAAGTCGGTCGGGCGCAGGGATTTCCTCCTCTATGATAGACCAAGCACAAGCTTCGTTAACTAAGGCTTTTCTGCATAGCCGCAAGGACTTTCTCCTCTATGGTACAACAAACTTCGGTTTCGATAACTAAAGCTTATTGCCAAAGGCGGCCTTTGGCCGGTCGCAAGGATTTCCACCTCTGTAGTATAACAAATACCGACTAGACCCGGCTACGCGCACAGGTGGTTTAATTAGCGAAGCCAGTGCTCTGTATACCAAAATGGAGAAAACCATTGAGTCCAAAAACGTTTTAATTATAAATATGAAAACGAAATAATCCCCCGAAAAATATGTTGGGGTTTATTTCATAATAATCCCCCAGTTAAATAATTAAATAACCCCCCAAAAATCGTTGTTGTTGTTCTCTGTAAAAACTTTTGGCGGTATTTCATTATTTTTTTGAAGGATATATTTTGGGGGGTTACTTCATGCCGCCGTCCGTCAGATATCAGAGACATGGTTCGACCGTCATCCAATATTTAAATTAGCTTTATGTGTACAAATGCAGGTTCGATGCAAGTAAAATGTGTTTTGTTTACAGTGCTAATAAAACTGGGTAAGTTTTCCTATAAGCACTTTACATATTTATAATTAAGGGCCATTATTATAACTTGGAAATTTGTATTTTTAAGATTATTGTGTTGAATAAAAAGTGGTTATAATTGATATTAGTGTCGTTTTTATGATGATGAAAAGGAAAACTCTGGTATAGATGCGCTACGTACAAGAAGACAAATTCGTGACGATTCTAACCCTTGTGCTTCCCAGTGCCAAGTAAGAACTTATAATAAGTAACGAAACTTTCTTGGGCCTGACGAGTTCTTCATCTGGTTGGGGTATCTGTTGGCCAATCGGCTGGTTGTATTATTGGTTCAACTGACTCAGTAAAATTGTCACTTGATGGTGAAATATTTTTTCCAGAACAAATACTAGGCCGGACTTGCAATACAAGAGCTAAAAAACACTATCCTCAAGGCTATTTAATGGAACTTCTTGTGATAGCCCTCCCTCTGTCGCTTGAGTGTTTCTTTTATTTTTGGCAAGTTTTTTCTTTATACTTGCCTTGTAGTGTATCCAAAGTTTGGATTCCAAACCTGTGGCAAGAATATTATAATTAGATTAAGAAGACTATAAGTGTTTAAAAGAAGTTCTTGTAATGGTCCCAAACTACATAACTCTACCATAAACTCTTCCTATAACTCCTAACATGAATTTTTCATCATACCAAACTTTTGTGTTTTCCGCGAACAATTTCTAAGTTTCTCTAAATAAGCTGGACGAGCCGCTCAAATTGAGCTTTCGTTTTTATTTTCAAACTAATAAAATTTAAAAAAAAAACCGAAAAAGTAATTACAAAAATTTATACATACGATTTCTTCATTTTGTTTTCGATTTTAACCGAATTTAAAAAAAATAAACTTTACTGCCAACAACACAACTACTTTGGCGCAGTTGTGTGTATTTAAAATTTTTGCCGATCAAACTTTTACAAAGTTGAAAACGGTAATACCACGAAACAAACAGATACACAACTGAATAGCCAACTGCCAGTTGAGTTGAGAATGGCAATGTGAATTTATCAAAGCCAACCAACTGTTTCAAAAGTGGAGAACCGCAATGGGGGCATATATCTGACATATAAATGGTTTTTGATTATTACAAGTCTACATTAACCCAAAAAGTGAGTTATAAGCTAACAGCAGGGGTATTCTTATAGTAAATTTACAGGTTTACTTTAGAAATTTAAAGCTGCCATATTTTCTGCTAAAGATATGGTAACTTTAATAACAGTTTCGTGTCAAATTAAATTATTCTCATTATTTTCCTGTGAAATTTCTATTGTTTTTTTTTTAATAAAACCTGGTACTCTTTCAAGATTTCATATGCGTATTTGCCAGACGGCCTGGATTGTCCAGTTTTTTTGGGTGCTGTCCAGGTTCCAGCTAAAATGCAATTTGTCCATTTAAAAAAATCAATTTTCTTAAGAACAATTTTGATTTTAAGTTGAACTGTTAATTTTTAATTTTTGATATTCTTTAATTAAGCTTGAGTTCATCAAATTTAATTTTCATTAAATTATTTTCACTGAGGAAATGAATTTTACAACGTAGAATTTTTATTAAGATTTATTGATAATTTTTCTTTGGCTGAGCTGGGATTAGAACCCGGGTTGATTTTTACATGTTTCAAGAATCACCACATTCTATCCTCAGAAGATCTTTGGGTTTTACCCACTTCACCACTGCGGTGCCCGCCAGCCAACAGTCAAACATCAATCCTTTAACCAGTAGTACTGGTGGTTCGAAATTTGCTGGTATTATCATTTTTAAATTTCAAATTACATGTTGCCTCCTTTCCTCTGTAAAAATCAACCCGGGTTCTAATCCCAGCTCAGCCAAAGAAAAATTATCAATAAATTTTAATAAAAATTCCAAGTTGTAAAATTCCTTCCTCAGTGAAAAATAATTTAATGAAAATAAAATTTTATTACTTTTTTTATTAACTATATTTATATTGATAATTAGTATTGTGGTTATTTTGTTGAACTATTTATGGTTTTTAATCCAAATTTTTTTTTTTAATATTTTTAATTAGGCTTAAGTTCATGAAATTTAATTTTTCATTAAATTATTTTTATGAAGAAAGGAATTTTACAACATGAAAATTAATTAAAATTGTTATTGATAATCTTTCATTCTTGACGCGGCTGGGGCTCGAACCCCGGCCGGCAGGTTACCATGACATGTTTCGATTGCAACCACTCAATCTCCTCAGATGGATTTGCCGTCTTACACTCGCAGCCATCGACGACTGCTGACGTCAATAGTCAAACATCAATCCTTAAACCAAATTGTATTCTAACATTTGGTAGATCGAAATTTGCTTTCCTGAATGATTATCCATTCTAATTGATTTTACATGTTTTTTCCTTACTTCTGTTTTTTCGTACTTTTGTCAAGAATTTTTCTTGAAGTCTAAGTACATTTTTTTGTTTTTTTTTTTCATTTTGTCTTTTTCTTTTCTGTTGACCTTTTTCAGCACAACTTGAAGGACAAATGTACACATAGAGCTCGTGCCTTAGCTTTAACAATAATTAGTATTGTGGTTATTTTGTTGAACTATTTATGGATTTTGATCCAAATTTTTAATATTTTTTTTATTAGGCTTAAGTTCATGAAATTTAATTTTTCATTAAATTATTTTTATGAAGAAAAGAATTTTACAACATGAAAATTAATTAAAATTGTTATTGATAATCTTTCATTCTTGACGTGGCTGGGGCTCGAACCCCGTCCGGCAGGTTACCATGACATGTTTCGATTGCAACCACTCAATCTCCTCAGATGGATTTGCCGTCTTACACTCGCAGGCATCGACGACTGCTGACGTCAATAGTCAAACACCAATCCTTAAACCAAATTGTATTCTAAAACTTGGTAGATCGAAATTTGCTTTCCTGAATGATTATCCATTCTAATTGATTTTACATGTTTTTTCCTTACTTCTGTTTTTTCGTACTTTTGTCAAGAATTTTTCTTGAAGTCCAAGTACATTTTTTTGTTTTTTTTCATTTTGCCTTTTTCTTTTCTGTTGACCTTTTTCAGCACAACTTGAAGGACAAATGTACACATAGAGCTCGTGCCTTAGCTTTAACAATAATTAGTATTGTGGTTATTTTGTTGAACTATTTATGGTTTTTGATCCAAATTTTTTTTAAGCAGAATTGTCGATTTTGGAGTGAAGATCAACCAGAAGCATTGCAGAAGCTACCAATGCATCCAGAAAAAGTCACAGTTTGGAGCGGCTTATGGGCTGGTGGCATCATTGGACCGTACTTCTTCAAAGATGATGCGAATCGTAACGTAACTGTGAATGGTGAGCGCTACCGTGAGATGATATCCAACTTTTTTTTGCCCAAAATGCAAGAGCTTGACTTGAATGACATGTGGTTTCAACAAGAGCCGAGTTCGGTGAACATTTTATTTTACGTTCGGGACCGGTCAATTGGCCCCCTAGATCGTGCGATTTAACGCCTTTAGACTATTTTTTGTGGGGCTATGTTAAAGCTTATGTCTGTACACACATGCCCGCTTCAATTGACGCATTGGAAGCCAAAATTGAAGCATTTATTCATGAGATACCGGCCGAAATGTTGGAAAGAGTATGCCAAAATTGGACTAAGCGGATGGACCATTTGAGGCGCAGTCACGGTCAACATTTGCATGAAATAATCTTCAAACATTAAATTATATGGACCGTACTATCGATTCAAATAAAGATTTCATGCATTTTTCTGAATTTTATGTTTTTTTTTTTAACTTTCCTATAGCTCTTAACAAATCACCCATTATATACCAAGTTAAATTGATAAATACGGTGGCAGCAATACTACAACAAAACAAAAACCACAGAAACAGAGATGCTTACGACTCGATATGCCAACTGTTTACAAATAAAATATTATGATACCAAAACAAATAAGTTCGAACTGTCAAAGTCAGAAGGCTTTTCGCTGCCACTTGTAGTGAAATCGCCCTGATTATAATTCTGTAATATGATATAAGACTGAATTCTAAGTGTTACGTTTTTTTTTTTTTATTGCAAAACAAAATCTGAAGTAAAATTTTATTTTTTCTTATAGTTAAGTGCTTTTTCAAATTGTCCAGTTATTTTTTCAAAATCCTGGTGAATTTTCTCTATTGTCCAGTTATTTGACTTTTGGTATCTGGCGTACCTATATTTGGGGTTTGTTTACATACGCAAAACAATGTCGCATACTTTGAAGAAATAAAAACTTCAAATTGTCCAAACAAACTTGCAATAATTAATGTTGCTCAATATTTTCACAAATTTAAACAGAGTACTAGGCTTAAACCCACAAAAAATTAACCATAAAAAACAAAAATTATGGCACAGAAAAAGTGACTTCTGCTTTCAATTAAAGAAATAAATAAAAGTAAAGCAAATATTTGACGAAATAGATGGGACCAACAGGCAAACCAAAATATAATATTCTTTAATTCCAATCTTTATTTTGATTATAATACAACATCTTACATAAAACAGTTTTATGCTATGTTTAGCAGTATACTTAGTTGTATTTTGTGATATTACGACCATGTTAGATCTCACTTACTGTTTACAAAAGTAGTGGTTATGCCTATTTGGTCAAAGATTTAATAAGTAGCTTAAGTCGTTGCCGCTACGTTCTATACTTCAAACAACCAAAAGTAGTTGCAATGCTGCCACAGTATACAAATTA
Organism: Pollenia angustigena; assembly: GCA_930367215.1. NCBI lineage: Eukaryota > Metazoa > Arthropoda > Insecta > Diptera > Polleniidae > Pollenia > Pollenia angustigena. The sequence goes on from OV884057.1 coordinate 254,675,023, forward strand.
CATTTTTGATTTTTTTGGACAGTTGTAATTCTAATTCGGGGGGGTGCTTTAAAACCATGGTAGATAAGGCCATGATGGCATTATTACTCAATTGAATGGGAGATAAAGCCATAATGGCCTTATTGCCCAATCATTGAGAGGTAAGGTCATATTTAAAATTTTGCCAAATGAGAGATATAGCCATATTTTTTTTCGCAAATGAGAGATAAAGCCATATTTTTTCAGAATATTGTTATGCACGGTGTTAACATTCTGTAAAAGGGAAAATCCTTAGTTATCATTGAAAAACATTTTTTTGTTCTTGTGACATACGCAGGAAAACTTTATTCAGCGAAGCCACCTTCCGCGTCCTACTGGAGGAAAAACCCCCTAAGCCCCTAAGATTTCAATACTTAACTTTAGTGTCTCCGGATCTTCTAATATTGCTAATGTGAGCTAAGGCCATGATGGCTTCATCTCCCATTCAAATGAAAAAAAAAAAAAAAACAAAAAGGCTTCATCTCCCTATTCAATGAGAGATAAAGCCATCATGGCCTTATCTACCATGGTATTAAAGCCCCCCCCCCCCCCCAATTCTGGAGAAAACTTCATGGTCCCTTTACGGTTCACGATCGCTATTGATTACGTTAACTATCAGGAACTTTATCGTTAGCTCTAATAATGACTGTAAGAAAGCTTCGTTTTAAGGCACTTAAAGACGTGGAAACAATGAAATGCATATAAACAGTGCATACTTCATTAGTTGTTTTTCACTTAGTCGCATAACAGGCAATTTCGTGATCGTCCTCTAATAAATTTAGTCAATGGAAAGCCCTGGATAAGGTGCAAATTTAAGTAGTTAACGCCCGTATATATGAAAAATACAAATTTGCTTAAAAAACTATTTTTAGCCTGTTTTATCTTTGTATAAAAACGGGGATCATTAAAAACTCTTTAAGTGCCGGTTCACACACGTCAAGTTTGACTCGTCAAGTCTTGAGCTTTTAGGAGAGAAGGAAAAAGATAATGCCATTACTTTTCTCCTCTCACCTAAAAACTCAAAACTTGACGAGTCAAACTTGACGTGTGTGAACCGGCACTAACATGCACGATTAAGTTTAATGATTCTACACTTTAATACCTGATTCTAAAGAAGATCAGAGAAATTACCTTTGTTGTATTATTTAATAAAATATTTGCGATTTCGTAATGTTCTTTATTTTTAGATAATTTTTTTTTATTGATTTGAATTGAGTTTCTTACATTTACTCGTTTGTTGTGTATAATCATAATAATGTTTAATTGTTTTAATTAAATATTTCGTCATATGAATTATTTGTATATATCTTCGCTACATTAAAATTATTGTTTTCAGTTTACAATTGTTTTAAAATTTTAGCGGTTGAGACACATATTTAAACATTTAATAATTGATTTAATCATTTAAAATCCTCATTAATATAAAAAAGCTTACATTTTTTTAATTGAATAGAATTTGAGAAAATAAAACAGGGTGGGATATAAAAAAATATTTAAACTATGAAATATATTAATTTAAATCAAAACATTTTTTTTAATTTTTACATTGACAAGATTTTCGTTATATCGATTAAATTTTGTTAAGACAATTATAGGAACTTTACATTAAACAGCCTTTAATTAAATCATTACAAAATAAAATAATTAAAATTAAATATTATTTGGTTTGATTTGTATGCTTGAAAATTAAAAAGAAAACTAAATTTTTGATAAACTATTATTTCTGGTGGTTAATATTTTCTACAAATATTTTAATTAAAATTCTGAAATATGGATAGAAAAAAAATCATAAACAAATTATACAAAACATCTACTTGGATAGTTAAGTTTAACATTTCATTTAAATACTTTATGGCCTGGTTTCAATTGAATTTTTTTCTTTTCTTTCAAATTTCTGAGTTTAGTAGTAACGTCCATTGTCGTAAATGCCACGGGGAGCATTATATTTCCTGGGTACATCTATGCCATCCATATTGCCACCCAATTTATTCAACCAATTAGCACGCTGGGCTGCAGCAGCAGCGGCCGCTAAAGTATTGCCATTTGCCTCATTTGGTGGTCGCTGTTGAACTCCACCGTCTTCATTGCTGGATTCCAAGATCTAAAACATACAAAATTAAATGAAATTAGTTAACAGTTTTGCAAATTGTAGGAAAAGATGTAGCAAGTGAAATCTGTACGAACTAAAGTGTTAATTAGTTTCATTTTTTGCTTGTTTGTGGGAAATTAACATTTTTGTCTATTTTCTTAACTTTATTTAATTTAGTTACGCTTCTTGTTACTGCTTTTTCTCCTCTTAATTTCAAAATTTTCCTTAACAAATGCGAAATATTTCCATTACAAAGTATATTTTATGCCAGTATGTTTATTTTTCCTAACACTTTTTTTAATACATTTTTAGACTTATTGTTATTTTTTGAGGGGATTTAAATGTGAGTTTCATCAACATGTTGCAAGTCTCTTTTAAATCTAAATATTTCACAGTTTTGTTTAAAAAAAAAAACGAAACCTCAGCTACTTTAATCCGTAGACTTTTGTCTGCTACTCAAAATATCGTATCGTATGTACGCAAGTATTCAGTTACAATTAATTCCACTTTAACCACAACAACTTCGGATTGCTGTTGCTGCAGCTTCTGCTGCTGTAAGTTGGCTCTTGGTTAATAATTATGTTAATAATACAAATTATGTGTAATAGAATGAGTTAAACTTGGCTGTGGGTTTTTTAATAGTCTTGTGTGTATTGTGACAAAAAAAAAAAACGTATGTTAATTTGTACAATTTTGAAAGCATTTACATGCAAATAAACAAACATTTCCAAATCTAAAAGACACCAGACATACGACCACAATTTTGCCACATGGTCGACAAAATGAAAACATGTCCAAGTTGCTTGCTTGGCTAAGATTTTGTAAATAATTCTTTAACTTTAATGCCAACATTTAGATAGGCTTTTTATTGTGTTAATAACTATGCGAGAAGTTGTTTTTAATCCTGAAATTTAACATGTAAAACATTAAGTACACACATATACCAAACTCACATTAAAAAATCAAGCATTTTGAATTTTTTGTTTCCACTCTCATTACTGAGTGTATTTTTCAATCCTTTGCTTATTTTTGAGAATATCTTTTATACCCGCATTTTTTTCTTGCTTCTTCATGTTCACACATTTACTTTATTTGTCGCCTTCACTTTCCTTCTGTAATTGTTTGTGACAGCGAAAATCGAAGTTCCGATTTAAATTATATTGTATCGAATGCGGTAATTTGGCCCCAGTAAAGAGTTTGGAAAACTTTCAATGATGTCAACGATTATATCAAATCTAAAAATTATGAAATCTTAAAAAATTACCTCACAGTTTTGAAATTCGTTGCGGTTTCAGCCGTAAATCAAAAGTACTTTCTCAAGCATTGACTTTATCTGAGGCCTCTGGTAATTATTAACCGATCTTTGCAAAATTTGCAGACTTATAAAACTATGGCATACCAAATTTGACCAAAATAGCATTATTTGTTGCGGCTTAGGGCGTTCTTAATTCTTTTCCGAGAATGAGCCTTATAGATGGCCTATGGTAAATTGTTCACTGATCTTTACGAGTTTATATGTACGATTTCCAGTCATATAAATCAAATTTGTACCACATTTAATGACAATAGGTGCATTCCGCCCCCCAATTTATGATAACTTTTCTACAATAAATATTAATTTTAAAGGGTTCCACATTTGGGTCTATAACTTCTTACCTCCTCAACCGCTTGTGCTGAATTTCAATCCCAAACTGATTATGATAACTAGAAACAATTTGACAACAGACGTACAGACAGACGGACATAGCCAAAACGACTTAGGCCCATTTTCACAACTTACCGTTAGCTAAAGGTAGGATTTTATCGGCCGTATAAAAAGGGTTCCATTATTATAACTTTACTTTAGCCTACCAGGTACGATGAACCTTAATCTAATTTATCACTCACTTTAGGTAAAAGTAAAGTTATAATAATTAAAAACTTTTTATAAGGCCGGTTATAGTCTACTTTAAGCTATCGGTCAGTTGTGAGTTAGAATTACTCAAGGAACGAGAATATTTGTACTTTATGTAATCTTAGATGAATGTTTCACACGGAATGACAAACTTAGTATACCCTCATTCGCAACTATTGGTGGAGGGTATAAATATGATTAGGAAAAAGCAGTGTTGCCATAATTTTGAAAAAATTCCTACTTTTTAGAAAACAGGAAATGAAAATATTTACAATTTTTTCCAAAAAAATTAATTTTTTTTAAACTTCGAAATTTAACACGCCAAAATGTTATTTGTACTGCATGTAAAAGTTATTATATCAAGAGAACTTTTGTATTGAGAATGAAGAAATAAATATCTTTACTTAAAAAATTAAAAACATAACGCTTTTTTCAACTTATGGTGTTTTCTTTTCTACAAAAAAGTATGACATTTTATTTAAAAAAATGCAATTTGGTGTCTGTTTCATAAAAATTTTGCTTCCAAAAAAGGTTGAGTTTTTGTTTTTTAGAATAAAACAAGCCACCCTTTTCGGGAGCAAAATTTTTAAGAAACAGACTCCAATTTGCATTATTTTTAAATAAAATGTCACATTTTTTGTAGAAAAGAAAACACCATTAAATAGCTTTGGCGTAGTGCTAACAAAAAAATATTGACATTGACCCTGTCAATATTCTGCTGTTTTGGGTGAATCGTTACATAAGGTTTCTTTTCTTACACCGTTCTATTTTGCTGAAATAGCCAATTTTTTATATAAACCACAACTTGTTCTAAGGGTTTTGCTAGCCAATTAAAAAAAAAAAAAAACTCTTCTTGAAAAAAATATTTTAATATTAATTTTCTCAACAGCGAGAGTTTTGATCTGAAGATTCGTAAAATTAATTAACTGATTCCACTGATTCAACTTTTGTGTACATAAGAAAATTGTTAAGCCATTAAATTCTAATTACATTTAATACCCCCATCGCTAAAACGCCATAAAATGCATATAAATATGAATGTATCTTGTTTTGAAAAGTATCTTGCAACATGTTGTTACTATTACTTAAAAATAAACTTATTATTACATTAGCAATAAAATAGTTATTTTTCTTTTCTGCCTGTTGTTGATGTCATTTTCACCTTCTTCTTATCCATAAACATTCACTCCTCTAAAAAAAACAAGAAGAAGAAAATCTCACATCACTTCACCCAACAATTATAACTTCGTCTTTTACTCATCATCCTTATGGCACTGCTGCCTGCCATCACCATCATCTAGCCACGCAACTTAAAGTTTTTCTCGAAATTTAACAATTTTAATTTTTGATTTTTTTATAGTTTTTTCTTTTTCATCATTATCATCAACATCATCATTGTATTCATCGTTCCAATTGTGTGAATTAAATTATTTAACAGCATTAAAACTAAAATGCTAAAGACAACATTTTCTTGACACGTTAGTTTATATTTTTCTAGGCGTATTTAAGTCTGTATGACTCCACAAGTATCGCATCATATTCATTCATAAAAAGTAAAAAAAAAAATAATAAAATTAATTTTGTGCAATTTTACAGATTCATCAAAATTATACAAACTTTTCGTTTTTATTTTATCTACGTTACGTTTTAGTTGCTACGTGTAGAGTTTAAGTACTTAGTAGCGTTTTAAATGGAATTGTGGCAGTGGCACATTTGTACGTTTGTTGTGAGTAGAGGCAGAGAAGTGAAAGATGAATTCTCTGATTGAAGTGGATGAAAGTTATGTACACAAAACAGCCCAATAAAAACTGGCGCTTCCAACGATGCAGGTTTGTAAGGGAGAAACATAAACGTTTCGCTTACCATTGCGCTTACGGAAGGCATGAATTTTATATGGCAAGAGAGATAAAGCGCATTATTCAGCGCATATAAAAATTGTTGGATGCAACGATCAGCCTTACAAACTGAATGTTTTGATACAGTTATTTTTTAGTATTCTCCCGTACAAACCTGCTTCGTAGTAAGGGAATTGTTGAGAGTTCTTTCACTTTTTTAACTGCATTTCTGTATGTCTTATTGCGTAGCGCATAATTGTGTGCTTATTGATAATGATAAAATTTTTTATTGGGAACGAGGGGAAAACAAAGAAATGTTTTTTAATTACATTGGGCCAAAAAGGGGGATGAAGCATGTCCCATTCCCATTTGAGTGTACACCTTCGCCAATTTGGCAGGTTGCGGGCTCTAAAGGATTATAAAATTTACCAACGGTTTTTATTCTATTTCCAAATTTGGTTGTAGTCCCTTTTAAATTTTTCACTGGGAATGCGATCAAAATCAGGACATTTGTACATGTGGTGGTCCAGTATTTCGACCTTTCGCCACACAGAAAAAATTAAAATTGATTTCAATTAAAACATTCTTTATATCAATTAATTAATTTAATGTGCACCAGTACACAGTTAAATTTTTTTTTGATATTAATAACAATTTCTGCAATAATGTTGTCAATAAATCGAGCCATTACCCTACAAAAGATTAAGCGACAAAAACAAAATTTTACACTAGAAGGTTTTTTTATTTTATTTCATAAAAATTTTGTATGAAGGTTGTCGCTTGAAATTAAATTGTTTTTGCTATAAATTCGTTACGGTACCTTATGTGACTACAGTGATGCCAACTTAGTGCTTTTGGCACTATTTATAGTGCTTTTTGATGGCTCAAATCGCCAAAATTTTACCCATAGTGCCAAAATAAAAAAAGCACTAACTTGGTGCTTTTTACAATTTTTATTTTTTTTCTACCAATTTTTAAAACTACGATTATATAGAGGATGATTTTGTTAAACTTTGCTATTTGGGGTACAATTTTGAGAAGGCTTGTAAAGATTTTAAGATTTCAAATGATAAAAAAGTTGACTAAGTATCAGAATGCAAACATAAATGTTTTTTTATTTTACACCTTATGAGTGTTTTATATTCAGAAACGTTCATATGCTAAAATATTTGGATAATATCATAAGCCAATTGTTTTAATAAACTTTGCGCGATTTTAATTTAGATTTATTTAAACGATAAAATATAAGGATGTTTATTTAAATATATGCTGTTATTAAGTTTTATAAACAATTGCAAATTTTCGGTAATTGCAACAGGCCAGATATTTTTGAGTTACGAAAATCGAGTTCGCACTGTATTACTTTAAAACTGTTTTATGGCCAATTTAAACTTTAAATGATTTGGAAAATATTATTTTTATTTAAGATAATAATAATACATTTAAAAATAAATAAATATATTTATTATTTAATCTTAAATGAAAATGGTCCCCATCAACGCCGTCGCCTTTTTTTAAATCTTGGAGGTATATAATATTCGGCACAGCCGAATGCAACTTGTTTTGTGTTAAATTAAATTGTTAAAATGGCTTAGTGCTTTTTACGCCTTTTTTTGCTCGAAATAGTGATTTTTTTAAGTGCTCTTTGCTCTCAAAAAGTTTGCATCACTGTGTGACCATGATATTTTAGGAGATGATACAAGTGTTGCCAGTAAAGTAATTTATTAAAAAACCTTAAATTGAAAATTATGTAGCTTAAGCTTTTTTGCGGCAAGGGCTCAATATGTAAGTAAACGTTCAATTCACTTGATTAAATTTTCAAGTAAAAATTATTTTATTGCAAAAAAATTTTCTGCGCACATGCCTTCATATCGTATCTTTGGATAACCTCATGCAATCGAAATGTTTTTTACTTAAAAGAATACATTCTTCGCTAATTCTGTCAATTTGTTCCAATTGATATTCCTTTCACTTGTGTTGTGCTGGAGTATAAGAAAGAAATAAACAATAAAATAAATTTTTTTACTGTTGAAATATCAGTTTCTATTACAGTTTTAAGAAAAAATTAATATATTTTGTATATTTCGAAGGAGGTTTTTGTAATTTAGTTTGGGCTTAAAGTTTAAATAAATATTTGAGTGAGCGGGTGATTGCTGCAAGTCAAAGGTAAATAGATTTTTGACACTTAATCAAAGTTAAGTGTCAGTTTTTAGTTTCCGGAAAGATGTTAAGCTTAAAAGCTTTTGCTTAAAGATTTAACAGAAGTTTGTTAAAATATATCAAATTTAAAAACAAATCAATCAATATCTTAAGAAAGAAAAAATAATAACCTTTTGAAAATCGCATATACTTATTGAATGCAATTTTAAGTTTATTTTTTTTATCAATTGTCAAAAAAAAAAATTTTTTGAATTTCAAATTTATTAAAGAAAATTCTGAAGAAGATTTCCAAAGGAAATCGAAATATCGATAATTAACTTATATGTATTTTATTTATATAAAAACCGAAGTGAGCTTAAGCTCGATGAATTACTTAAGAACAGATATTATTTAAAAAAAAAGGTCGAAGAAACTAAATAAATGAAATAAGCAATTTTAACAGCAATAATCAATAAAAATCAATTGAAAACTTTTAAACTTTGATAAATGTTGATTGTTAAATGAATTGCCAAAACTGAAATTGTAAATAACAAAAATTTTGCTAATAACACTGTGATACAAAAGTGATGGAGAAAAATGTGCATGGGCCAGAGTATGAAAGCAAATAAAACATTTCGCAAACGTTTGCATAATGTACAAAACTATTTAAAATTTTTAAATTGTATTGTACATGAGCAAAACCAAAACAAATACTTTTCAAGTGTCAAAGAGAGAAAACGAAACAATTGGCTTTCCACTCATCTGCATTATTTAATTTACCTTTACAATCGTACATCTGAGCACAAAACAGTTAGAGAAACGTTTTGTTTTGAGTAATTGATTTAGTTCTTGTTTGGTTTTTGTAGTGGCATAAGAAGAGTAAAATCCACAATGCCTCGTCCAAAAAATGATTTGTTACGTTATGTTTAATTCTTTTTTCTTTGAATTAGTTTTTATTTAATTTAACTTGTTTTTTTTTTAATTACTATGGTAGTCAAAATAAGCATTAATAAAAACAAAAAAACCTAAAAACCTCTCTTTTTATTTCACTTAGAAACGTTTTTTCTCTGAATGTTTCAATATTATTCTTAATCTTTTCTTTTCCAGCTGTGTACGTGTATAATAAGTACGTTTTTAAAAATTGTTCACGCGAGAAAAGTAAAACATACCTTTCAAATAAAATAATAATTTTTCGGTTCAATAAACTTTAATAATTCCGCCATTTTACTAAAAAAAAAAAAAGCCCTAAACGATTGATCACTTCGTTTTTAGTAAATGGGCATTTCCGTCAAAAGGTCCACCGTGACCGAAAATTTAAAAGTTCTTGAAACCTGACTATTTTACGATATTGTTATAGAAAAATATTTAGATTTTATTAATTTTATTATTTTACCCATACATTTGTTCACTTAGATGAACAATCAGACTGCAAAGTAGTTCAAACGTAATTTCTTATTTGTGAGAATGTTTTATTGTATGTTTTCTTTTATATTTTCTTCCTTAAAAGAGGTGATATTTGATAAAAATTATTCCAAAAAAAAATTTCTTACATGCTCTGTAATCTAAGAGAGAGTTCAAAGAGAAATATGTTATTCGGTTTAACGGTAAATTTTATTTTATTTTGATCGTTATTCAGTTAAATTATTACGGAAAAAATTTCACGTTCGAAATGTCACGTATCGACCCAGATTTTGGTTTAAAAAAAGAAAATACAGAAGATTTTGGAATCAAACCAAGACATTTTAATGTTACATTGCTACCTAAAAAATTCTTAAAGTAGTTTCACAAAAAAATATTGCCTTTTTATACATGGCCACAAAAACTACTTCTGTTTTTTTCACGTTCGAACCGCTACTTCTTTTGGCATTATCTTTGATCTAGAATCGCGCCCTCCATAAGCTTTAGCATAGATAACAGTGCTTTCTTAGTGCTGTAATTTAAGGGTTAAGAGAACGTAAAAATATTTGTTGCTTAAAATGTTATTGCATTTTTGATGCGTACGACTGTCACGTTCAACACTTTAGAATAACCTATATATTTCCGTAATCTCCAGACTTCAACAAAACTTAAATGCTGTATAGGAACCCTTGCATGTTTCTTGTATAGCACAGTGTAATTAAAAAAAAAAAAAATCTGCTGTTCACACTTTTAAAATAAATTTTCAAAGTTATTGACACATTGATGCCGAAGATAATTTAGTTTTATCTTAAATTAAAAAACACAACACCCATAACTTTAAAATTTCTTGTCTGCCTGTCCCATCTATACTATTTTCGATAATATAAGTTCAAAAAATCAAAATATCTAAAATGTTTAACTTTTTTGATTAACAGAAATAAATTTAAAAAAAATTAGTCTTGCTATCAAACACTTTTAAATGGCATGTTTATTCAAATGAAAAGAAAATTACACTTTATAATCCGCTAATAAGCATTTTGTCTTCTCCATTAGGATTACACAACTTTGTAGTGCATTTTGCTGTCTACCATTTGACATGAATCATTAATCATAATTTGTTTTGTGTTTTCAACTGATGTTGCGTTAAAATAAATTTACTCCATATTTAACACACAGAGAAGAAACAAAATAGAAAATAATTTTTAATAAAGAAATTAGTGAAGTGTTTGGAAAATAAAAATATTTTATTTGTAGTATTGTTACCCCAACCGCAATAGTAAATAAGGTATTATTCGTTTGTGCTGATGCTTGTAACAACTTAAAATATTGGATTCAGAATCACTTTCTGTGTCGATCTAACGATGTCCGTCCGGCTGTTTGGCTGTCCATGTAAACCTTGTGCAGTGTTGCCAATTTAGCCATTTAGTGGCTAGATTTAGCCATTTTTCATCCTGTTTAGCCATTAAAAAATGAGTTTAGCCATTAGGCATTTTTTTTAACCATTTTTCAACTTATTTAGCCATAAATTTTTTTGCCGTTTTCTTCTTTTTGAAATAATAATTTTCAATTTCTTATAAAAATGTATCAAAGTAAAATAAACATTTTTAACAATTCAAACTCATTTCATTTAAATCACAACAAATGTTGGAAATCGCTATAAACTATGATGAAATAAAGCAATAGTAGTCCAATATTAAATTTATTAAATGGATCAACACAAACATCGGTGTTTCTTTCTGGTTGCAAGTATTTCAATAAAGAGATGCGGGCGGCAAACAAATTTTTTTTTTTGAAATTTCAGAATGGACTATATTATAGTTGCTCTCAGTTGCATGGTCTAAAGTAATTTGAGAAAAAGGATACATTAAGCAATCGTTAATTCGATTTTATCAATAAAATATTTATACCAGTATGTACCACAATAGTGGAGAGGGTACAATGCGTTTGTGCTGATGTTTGTAACGCCTTAAAATAATGGTCCTAAGCCCACCTTAACGTATACCCATTGACTCAGAATCACTTTCTGAGTCGAATTAACCATGTTTGTCCTGCTGGCTGGCTGGCTGTTTTGGAGATTATTTGATAAAATTTGGTACATAGTTTCTAATGTGCTGTTGACCGACTATACTTTCTTACTTTTTTTTTAATGTAATGTTCGTCCCTTTTGGCTGCTAAAAAAAAACAATTTTATAAAAACAAAATACACACACGAAAAAAACATTATAGAACATTAAAATATAATGTTTGTCTATAGTATCACTACAATTGTTCTGTTTTTTAACGAACGAACATAATATAATGTTCGGTTCTTTCCTGAAAATAGTTACGAACGGTATTAAGGGTTGTGTATGTCTACACAATCACTAAAAAAATTGATATCGTTCCTGGGTGTGTGAGCCGAACGTTAAATAATGTACTGTTTATTTTCGAACACTGCATTGTGCGCAAAGAACAGGTCGCAATTTTGGAATTGATTTGATGAAATTCGATGAAAAGTACCAAGCCTTCTGAAAATTGTGGCAATCGGTCCACAATTTCACAAAGTCTCCATACAAGCTTCCATTCGGAATAGAGTCTTTGTGCCAATAAACCATCTTAATATGTTGGTTTTTAGATTTATGGGACCATAAGTCCCATATAGACCACCATTCTTAAATCACTTTAAGGCAAACAAATCGCACAAAAAACCTTTATATGAATCTTAACCTCATAATGTTGTTTGGTTCTGGCAGGTCCATGATTGCCCATGGGTTCCAATTAGAGTACGTTCGCGAAAATTCGTTTTTTAATATTGTGGTGTAGTGTATCATATGGTCGGGCTTGCCCATGTTATTAATGTTAATGTTACTTGTTATTAATGAAATTTTGTGGTTTGATTAACATTTGAATATAATGTTGAAAACTTAATAATATATTAAATTACATGTTGAGTTTCTTTTGTTTTATTTTAAAATGCATAAAGAAATTAACACATGTCAAAATATTTAGTTAAAACCAATTTTTTTAAATGCAACTTTTTAGTATGTTTGGAATTTAAAACAAAATATTTGAAATAAGAAATGAAGTTTTAAGGAATCTATATATAAATCGGCAAAGGCAAAACAGAAGACTTTCCTCGTTTGTATAACAACCGACTTAAACAAAATATACACAATTTGAAACAAATTTACTTATAGAAGTGCACAATATGTAATTAAAATCTAATTAATATTTTCGGAGTAATAAGCATTCAAATTTGCTACCAACACATATGTAAATTCACCCAGCTAGAATTTTGGTGATTATTTTTTGTAAAAATTACCTAAACCAATCTTTTCAGATCAGTTTTGATGATTAAAAACTGATTAATCACTTGGGTGATAGAAAAAGGATTCATATATGATTCATTGATATGTTAAAATAATTACTTTTAAATATTTTGAATTTTTATTTTTGACAAATGAAAAAAATAAAAATAGAAACTTTCATGTCAGCGAAACAAATAAGAAGATTGGCTAAAAAAGAAGCCCAAAAATTATTGACAATTTATGAATATAAGTGTTAGTGCAAATTGTTTCTTCTCTTCTTTGCGAAAAACCAATAACTTTTGTTTGGTTTAAAAGAGACATGGTTCGAATAATCAGATTTTATCGGAGAAAAAATAAAAAACATGACATTAAAAAAAGATATGAAATATAGTCAAAAACGGTGGCATGTCATAACGTCCAGTGTCCATGGACACTACAACACTCCAAAAAGTGGACACTGTGACACTTTTGAAAATGTCATAATGTCCGTGGGCATTATGTCATTTTTAAAAATGTCATAAGGCCCATAATTACTAAAGACGTTAAATACAAAGAAAGATCTACATACACGCAAAGAAAAACATGTTTTATTATGGTCCTAACCAACAAAACTATTTTTAAAGAAAACTATTTAACCATAATATGGTTGTCGGTGACAATGATTTGGTTAAATTAAACATAATATGGTTAAAAAAATTTTAAAAATGGTTTTGTTGTTTTTTCTCTGGGTGCATATATTAAATATATAACAGAAATACTTTTGGGCGCAAGGATTTTCTACTCTGTGGTATAGTGTCCACGGACACTATGACACTGGACGTTATGACATGCCACCGTCAAAACCTATATAATTTACCATTGAAAAATGAGACGATAACGACTCAATAATGATTATAAAGACTACTATTAAATTGATCAAAAAGTAATCAGAAGATTGTATCACAATTGATTCTTTCACGTGATTCATCGGTAGAGTACCATTTTCTCACAACGAAAATATAATTTATGAATAAAAAATTAGCACATAAACGGGTATTATGCTCTTGAAGCTGATTCCTAAATGATTAGAATATGATACAAAATACTAGCTGGGCAATCTTTTTATTATCAAATAATAAAAAAAAAATAGCGTTTAGAATATTTCGCCTATAAAAAACAGGAAAATAAATTTCTTTCTTTTATTTTTTCGTGCTGCATGTGATAATTTTTAAATTTTCTTTAATATTTAACCTACAAATATAATATTATACGTGCAGGGTCCTGAGTGAATGAAAACCTATAACATGAAAACTTTTGGTACTTTTAGTTTTTCATCTGGTACTTTTTGATTTTTGTTAATATTCGACCTTTAAAGACAAAATTATACATGTAAGCTTTTTGCTACTTTTTCGTTAATTTTGACATAGACAAATAAAATTAAACATGGAATGTCCTGAGTGGATGACAATCGATAAAAGAGATTTTTTGATACTTTTTTTGTTTTTCAATTGATATTTTCAGATGTTTTTTTATATTGAACTTACAAAATTAAATTAACTCACGTGGAAGATCAAATATGTAGGTTAATCCCTCACCAAATCGATCTTCTAATAAGATGGAAAAATAAATAAATGCTCGAAACATGTAAACATGTATACTTAGATGTACTATGTTTTCTTATATTGCAATTTAGTATTAATCAATTTCGAATGAATTTCTGATAACAGAAATGCGATTTGCAAATTGTTGTATAAACAAGTTATTTTGTGCTTATAAAACTTACCCTGTCTATTACAAAAATTAACTTAAAAAAATTTTTTAAATTAAACCATAGTTTTCGTCGAACTTATTAATAATACTACAGGTCATTGTATTTAAATGAAAACACAGAGACTTATTTCGATTGAATACCAAGCCCGACCCATTGTGAATTTTGATTTTTTTTTTTTTTTTTTTGCCAACAGTGTAGTTTTGTGCAAATTATTATTATGTTTTTAATCTTACATTCTTGTGCAAAATTCAATTTTTTTTTTTTTTTTTTTTTTGGTGGATTTGCCTTTTTGTGCAGTGCACTCAGATGTTAAATATAAATTCCCTCAAAGTATGTTAAATTTTTGTGTAAAATTGATTTTTTTTGTGCAAAAAGTGCAGTTTTGGCTGAGTAAAATTTTGGTGATTTTTTAAAAGTAAGTTTTTTTTTAAAAGTAAGTTTTTATTAATCTTGTGTAAAATGAGAGTTTTTTTTTTTGGAAAAAATGTGCGTGTTTGTATAAATATTTATTTTTTGTGTAGTAAGTGAGTTTTTCAGTATAATGTACCGATACGCATATTAAGCTTGAATTCAAGTTAAAATTAACAAAACTCAAATGTCTTCAATAATTTCATCCCTGATTAAATCAGACATTTTGATTTTAAAAATGTTTACTTTTGCTTTGCCCTGCCTTTACACATGCAATTAATTACTTGCAAGATTTGTATATATATTATTAACGAAAATATCGAAGTAATAGTTGAAAAACTTGCAAGTAGCTTGAGTATTTATAAGTTGTAAGTTAATTTTTCAAATGTTTTCGAATTAAAAAATTTTTATGAAAAAGTTTTTGTTTTGGGCTTAAAACACATTATTATGTTAACGATAATGAATTTAATAATTTCTTCTTTATTAAGTTTTTGGCTCATCTTGATAAAAAAATTAGGGCCCCTATTACGGTTCACAACAGTTTAGTTGTAATTTCTTAATTTTTGTATGTATTATGGTTTACAACTTTGCTATATTGCGGTGAGCAAAAACATAATAAAAATTAAAACTGATCACAACCAGTTGTCTGTGCTGCTGGCTAGAACTGTTTTTAATTTTTATTTTACACAGAATAAATACACAGAAAACCCACTTTGAACATAATTTTTATTTTACTAAAAGCTAGTATGTAGATACAAAACTCATCTAAGGTAACACTGTTTCTTCATTTACTTGCTGCAAGTGTCACACATTTACTTGTAAGCAATTTAAATTTTCTTGCAAATTAAGATGCAACCCTGCAAATAATATTGGACTACCTGATCCATTTTGATAAAATGGACTACTCCATGGACTGGTCCAATGTAATGCAAGCATAGACCATGTCATTGTTTTCGTTTTTTAACAACATGTTTTCGTTTTAAACGACTTCAAAGCTAATCCTCTTGAGTATACCATGACGTAGTTTTAAGACTACTCCTTTGTAGTCCAAAGGGTTATATGGTTCTGCTCAGGACATCGTAATGTTAAATAGACCATATTTTTCCATATGTTTGGGTCACTTTTGGACTACTCCTAGTCCCTTGTGGGCTACACTTTACACGCGTGTTTGGACTTGTCCTATTATTTGTATGCAAGTACGAAGAATGTAATGGTGTTAGTGAATAAGTGTGAGTGTATTGAGTTTTTCGAACTTCCCGACAAACACGGAGGTTTGATTTCTAATTGAAAATGATTTGAAATCAAACGTTTTCTCAAACGACCAACGTTTGATAATGATTTGAAAATCATTTGAAAATCATAGCGTTCTCAACAAAAAGGGGAAATTATTTTCAAATTGAAAAATGCCTTTATTTTCAACTTGCTTTCAAACGTAATTCTCAAATGTGAATTATAATACAATGTGGAATATAAATAAAAATATTTTATTTTTTTTAATTTAAATTTATTATTTATTTAAATAAACTGTAAGATAAACATTCGGCACCATAGCTAAAAGATAAAATAATTTTCTTTCCGTCCTCTAATTCTTGGAAAGACAAGCTACTTGGCTCCCTTTTATTTTGAGGATTGTAGCACCGCGATCGTTCAACAAACTTTCTTCACTTTCCCGTTTTCCTATTTTTAATCATTGAGTGAATCCATGTCAAACCGTTAAGTCGTTCGGCATCATCACCTCCGATTTGAATGAAATTCAACACAAATGTTGAATGTTATTGGACTTTAACAAAACATAAATTTTCAGACCCCAGATTCTTTCGGCTTCCGAAATATGACGTCATAAAAGATGAGAAAAATGTGAAAAAAACTCAAAAGTCTCCTTACAAAAGGGGATAGAACTCTTGAACTACGCAAGATAATTTAGTTTTATTGGTATCGTTTTAAAGGTGAAAGTGCACCCTTTAAAATGATATGCATATTGTGTTTTTCTAAGAAAAGGTCAAAGCTCAATTATTGGGGTCTTGAGTTCAAAGCTCCATATCTAGAAAAGTATATTTTTTAAAATTCTTAAAAAAATATATGTTAAGTATTATACCCTCTTCAACATTTGCAGAAAATTTAAAGGTGGAGACTCGATTGGTGTCAGAGTTATATACCAGAACGGGATTCTAAGTATGTTTTGTGTTCAAAAACCCCTTGTTGTTGTTGTATTTTAATTATTTTTTTCAGTATATCTGGAGATCGGCAAGAGCCAAAGTTTCCAAATTTAGTACACAAATTTTAGGTATCAATACACACCATCCCACAAAATGTGGTCGGGATTGGAGAAGTGGGCGTGGTACCGCCCGTACAAGAAATATCAAAAATTGTATAAAAACCTGAATCTTTGGACTGTCATATGATCTATGGTTACGCCGTATATATCTAAAGATCGGAAATCTTTAGTAGGAAATATTCTCTAAAAAACTCGGAAAAATCGGTTCAGATACAAAAATTTTTTGATATTTTTTGTACGGGAGGTACCACGCCCACTTCTCCAGTCCCACCCACATTTTGTGGGATGGTGTGTATTGATAACTAAAATTTGTGTACTAAATTTGGAAACTTTGGCTCTTGCCGTTCTCCAGATATACTGAAAAAAATAATTAAAATACAACAACAACAAGGGATTTTTGAACACAAAACATACTTAGAATCACGTTCTGGTATATAACTCTGACACCAATCGAGTCTCCACCTTTAAATTTTCTGCAAATGTTGAAGAGGGTATAATACTTAACATATATTTTTTTAAGAATTTTAAAAAATATACTTTTCTAGATATGGACCTTTGAACTCAAGACCCCAAAAATTTACCTTTGACCTTTTCTTAGAAAAACACAATATGCATATCATTTTAAAGGGTGCATTTTCACCTTTAAAACGATACCAAAAAAACTAAATTACCTTGCGTAGTTCAAGAGTTCTATCCCCTTTTGTAAGGAGACTTTTGAGTTTTTTTTCACATTTTTCTCATCTTTTATGACGTCATATTTCGGAAGCCGAAAGAATCTGGGGTCTGAAAATTTATGTTTTGTTAAAGTCCAATTACATATAACATTTGTGTTGAATTTCATTCAAATCGGAGGTGCTGATGCCGAAAATGCCATATTTTCGTGATGGTTTGACGTGTTTTAACTCCATTGTAATTACTCACAAATAATTTTTTTTTTCACAAGAAATAAGCTGTTCAGTTTATATTAAAATTTATTTTTAATAGTAAAACACATGTAACCACAAAGCAAAATATGTAACTTTAATCGCCATTTGTAATGCTTTTTTCGCTTTAGTGTTGCCAAGTTTATTTTTGATTTGAATTTAACATTTAACAAACATTCGACATCAAATTTGTAAAACATTTGATATCAAATGTTTATTTTGAAGTCATTATCAATTTGAATTTAAATGTTAAATCAAACAATTGAAAAACGTTTGAAAATTGTGTTTGATGTCAAATGAAAAAGTAATTTCATATCAAAGGTTTGACTTCGTGTTTGTTGGGTTGCATTTGCATGTGTTGCCAGTACTGTCTATTTAGCATATTAATTCTACATTTTCAAAATTTAGAATCAGTTATCTGTTACGAACTTACGAATAAGAAACATTGATCAAATAAATGTTAAAACGTCCCCTAATTGTAGCAATCATTGTCACAGCGACATTACTCTTAAAGAAAATTGGCTCTTAGATAAAAAGAAGCCACACTTCGTGTAAAGTTGTTTGTTTGATTAATAAAAATGACATTTTATTAAAAGTAATTTATTTTTTAGTGTACGGTAATTATAAAAAATACTCGCGCTTTAATTGCCCAACAATTAGTGTTTTTCATACGGGATTTCCCGGCACAAAAATCCCGGGATCCCACATATTATTCATGAAGCAGGAATTCCCTGTATTTTTTTTTTTTTTTTAATTTAATTATGTCAACTTTACTGCTGATATAATTGTAAATAAGTTGTGTCATGAAATAGATCTTAGCCGTTAGGCAAAAAGATTTTGATCAAAAAACGCAATATGAGTTTTGATTGGCTTTAATTGAATTTTTTTTTCTCTCTCTTTGGTTTAAATTACTTTAGTCTAGTACAATTGCTTCT
Source organism: Pollenia angustigena (assembly GCA_930367215.1). Lineage (NCBI taxonomy): Eukaryota > Metazoa > Arthropoda > Insecta > Diptera > Polleniidae > Pollenia > Pollenia angustigena. The sequence goes on from OV884057.1 coordinate 254,693,974, forward strand.
AATCGTTATCATCTTCTCTTTGGAAAAAAGCCTATGAAATACACCAAATAAATATTTTTCAATTTTACATAACGAAAAACTACAGTTTCTGACTTAAGACATTCTTGCCAAACGCCAAAGACATGTCAATTCATATCCGAAAAGTAAGTCAATGTTTAGTGCTCTGAAATTTCGAACGAAGAAGAGAAAAAATGTACAGACTTTTTGATTTGTTCCCACTTTCAAATGATTTTATATACAGAGCAGCTATAGCTATACTAATTAGAATTAGTATGAAAATTTATTTAATAAATGTTATTCACCATGAGAAATAAATTCCCAGATTCTAATTGTTTAAAATTCTTTTAATTAAAAAACGTATTTTCGTTGAGAGTATTAACTCAACATTAATTAGAATACTTTCTACAATTTTTAAATGTTTTTGCTATTCGGCGGCATGAAATAACCCCCAAGAAAATATCGGTTGATTTTTTAGCTATTATCTTTTTGGCAACACTGGTTTAAACAGCTGACGCACGTTTCGTGTTTTATTTCACTGCCGAACATCTTCAGTTTGGTCTATAATTTAACCATGAATCGTCTTACAAACGAACAACGGTTGCAAATTATTGAATTTTATTATCAAAATGCGTGCTCTGTTAAGAAAGTTCATCGCGTGCTTCTTCGATTTTATGGTCAGTTTTATCGGGCTCAATGGGTACGTTAATAAGCAGAATTGTCGATTTTGGAGTGAAAATCAGCCAGAAGCATTGCAAGAGCTACCAATGCATCCAGAAAAAGTCACAATTTGGTGCGGTTTATGTGCTGGTGTCATCATTGGACCGTACATCTTCAAAGATGATGCGAATCGTAACGTAACTGTGAATGTGGAGCGATAACGTGACATGATATCCAACTTTTTTTGCCCAAAATGCAAGAGCTTGACTTGCATGACATGTGGTTTCAACAAGACGGTGCCACATGCCACACAGCACGCTTAACAATGGACTTATTGAGAGGCGAGTTCGGTGAACATTTTATTTCACGTTCGGGACCGGTCATATGCCGCCTAGATCGTGCGATTTAACGCATTTAGACTATTTTTTGTCGGGCTATGTTAAAGCGTATGTCTATACACACATGCCCGCTTCAATTGACGCATTGGAAGACAACATTGAAGCATTTATTCATTGGAAAGAGCATGCCAAAATTGGACTAAGCGGATGGAATATTTGAGGCGCAGTCACGGTCAACATTTGCATGAAATAATCTTCTAACATTAAATTATATGAACCGTACTATCGATTCAAATAAAGATTTCATGCATTTTTTCTGAATTTTGTGTGTGTTTTTTTTTAAACTTTCCTATAGCTCTTAAAAAATCACCCATTATACTAATCAGTTCTCTGTGGCTATAGTTGTTTAAGGTTTTATAACTTAACCCTCCTAATGTCACAGATCGGAAAGTTTTATAATTCCAAATGTCATTGTTCGTTAAAAAAAGATAACCTAAATGTCACTTTGCTATAACTTTCTTTTTGCCCATGTGTACATTTGAACATGAAGATTTTAAGTTGCTATTAAGCACTTTTTCCTTCTTGCCACAGAAATAAAAAAGTTGAATGCATTTATTAACATATTTAATTGATCTCACTAAATGTTGTTTGTTTAAATAAATGAAATTAAATAATATTTTCTATCAATTTTTATTGTGCAGGAATTCCCGTAATCCCGGGATATTTATAAAAAAAATTCCGCTTTACCATGAAAAAAAAAACTCTACCAACAATTTATGACTGAACACTTAGCGCCACATGGTTAGTTTTTTTTTCAATTGTAAAAAGACAATAAATTGATGTTTTATAGTCGTAATACTTGTACGTGTCGTAATAACTTACGGTTATTACTCCACTTTGAATATGTGTCTCTTTAAAATGGGTTTTACTACACCTTGGAATTAAAATATTATTTATACCAATTTAATTTTCTTGTTGCTGTTGCTGTTGCTTTTCCTCAAGTGACTGGTAGTTGTTTATTATTAATTTAATAGCTTGCAACATTAACTTGTGGTAGGACTGTAACTTTAATGATGTTCAAAAAACCACCAAAACAACATCAAACCACAACCATCATCGTAATACACAGCATTAAACAATGACTCCATACTGCTTCATCTAAAACTACAATAATAATTTTAAAATTTTTTTTTTAATTACACTTTAGCTTCGTGCCTAATTAATTTCATTTAAATTATACTTTTAATTTTTGTTATATTTCGTCTTTAAAAGCCAAAATCTAGTTTTGATTTCTAAACTGGGAATCTCTGTACTAAATTTTCGTGGATCAAACAGTTGCGTTCGTTTCGGTAACATTTGATTGTAGTCCATGAGCCAGTAGTTGGATTTCATGGTCTCATTTAAAGTAAAGCCATATTTAAGATATTTATCACCATTATCTTTTTTAAGTATTTTTTTCTATTTCTTCAGATTTGTATGTTTTTTTTTATTTTACATAAAACTTTTAACTGTTATTTTATTTGTATCGTTTTTTTTTTTTTTTTTTTTTTTTGTAAAAATATCTTGTGTATGTGTAATTGAATTTACTTGCATTGGAGTTGTTATAAATAACGGTTTTTTTTTATTTTTGTTTTTGTTTTGGTTTAACAATTACTAAATGTTAGATATAATATTTTTTGGCAAAAATCCAGGTCATAAACTTGACCTTTGTCAATGACAACAATCCATTAAGTTTCAAAAACTTATTTGAAATTTGTTTACATTACTTGAACTAAAAAGAAGTGGGTGTGTGAGTGTAATATTTTTTGTTTTCAATTGAAAACTGTTTCCTGGAATACCAAAATGGTTATTTAGTTGGCTATAAAGTTCAGCAAGGAAAATTAATAGACTTGCACTCAATTAAATTTTTAACCATGTATAATAAAGTATTTTTATTCCCTCCACCCCCTCTAGTGGAGAATGCGGGTATACTAAGTTTGTCATTCCATATGAAAAGGTTTATTATTCATCTCAGACCACATAAAGAATACATATGTATATATTCAGGCTTTTTGAGTAATTCTAAGTCGATTTAGCCAAGTGGGTCTATCTGTCTGTCCGTCCATCCATCTGCCCGTCTTTAAAAACAAGCTCACTTCCGAAAAACTCAAAAGAAAAAACAATGCTGGTGTCAAATTGCTTCTAGTTATCCTAAGCAGTTTGGGATTGAAATTCAGCACACAGAAAAAATTATTAGTAGTTTTTTATCAATCAAAAAAATTATTCAAAAAGTATTTAAATTTAATTAAAGTGATAATTAAATCAATTATTTTTTTTTTGTTGAATGAAAATTAAAAATACAATTTTGATTTAAATAACATTTTAGTTGTTTTTAAATAAATTTTGAATTAAAAAATTAATTAAATAACAAAAAATTATTTCGTTTAAAAAAAAAAATAATTCAAACTTGTGAAATTGTTGTTGGAAAATGTCGAAATCAATCAACACATTGTTTGAAACGGCATAGTTTTTTTAACATTTTTTTAACTAAATTTAAAAATATTATTTATTGAGAAAAAAATATTCAAAATATAAAATTTTTACAATTTTAAGTAATCAATATAATCATTTTGGTAATAGGTGCAAAATCAACAAATGGGTTGCTTGATTATATCAATTTGGAACAAATTTGGTGATTAGAGACACTTTTAAATTTTTTCTGTGCAACATCTGTTCAGTAAGATAAGAGTTCTGAATACAATTGTGGAATCACCACCCTTAAAAATTGATAATATTGTTACAAAAATTAACATAAGTGGTGGTATAATGCACGGAATGATAATAAATTTTGCACAATTTTGTTTCATATGACTAGAAATCACACTGTAAAATTTCGTGAAGATCAGTTCCTTATTTACCATAGGTCCCATATAAAGTCCACTCTAGAAAAACCCTTTAGTACGCGTAAAACCATAACGAATATTATAATAAAAAAAGCTCACTACTGAAATATTCTAACTGTCGGTAGAGGGTAGCACAGATTCGTCATAGCCGAATAATATGACAAGGGAACAAATTTGAATTTAAATGAAAATCGATGTTCAGTTTTCTCAGTAAATTGTGAATAAAATCAAAAGTTGTGCACCGATTTCAATGAAACAAACCTCATTTCATTTGAAATTATGTTAAGCTAAATGTTTTTAGACCAAAACTGTGATTTTTGTCGCGTTTTTTTTTATGAAATTAAATTTTCCTATTTTTTATTCAAAAACTCAACGATATCTCTGAAACTATACACACAGAAAAAAATACCAATGTTAAAACAACATGGCGAAATGTTGATTGAGAATCATGGTAAATTTTTGCAAAAGTATTAACTGCCTGTTTAACGATGTCGAACGTCATCGTTCGCATAGAAAATTATATTTAAAACAAAAACTAAATTCGAAAATTTGTTTTTGTTTTAAATGTAATATTCTATGCGAACGTTAACGTTCGAAATCGATGAACAGGCTGTAAATTTATCATTATTTCATATTAATTTTAAATGAAAAATATTAAAATAACCTTAAAGCCCGTTTATTTAATATTATTCACTGTTAAAATAACATTGTTCAATATTGAATCCATAAAAACCTGTTTTATATTAAAATTAAAGGCTTATCTTGTTAAATTAACATGCATACACACTTAAGTAAGTACATTTTTGTAATTTCATGTTTAAAGTATGTTATAAAAAGAAGACAATTCCCGTATTCTTTTAATTAAAATTATTTAGTTAAATAGTACATCAAGTTTTCAAAGTAGAATGATGACGAATACCATATCGAGCCATTCTGCTGATGCTTCTGTTAACAAAGGAGATACAAAATAAGTAAAACATGTGTTACAGGGGTAAGTGTTTTAAATTATTCTTTAATAAATGCATATGTTGTCTTCACACTGTTATATCATACTCCAACCAATTTGATTCTACATGAAATTCACGTTGTTTCAACTTGAAATAACTTTCATTCAACGTGATTCGGATAGTTATTTCAATATACATGACATTTTGTTATAACTTTACTGCAATGTTAAATTAACATGAATTATAGTTATTTTAAAAGGAAAAAATGTTGTTTGCAAGTTATTGTAAAATCATGTTAAATTAACATGAAACAACAATGAAGCAAAATCACTACTGAAAAATTTAAAATCAACCTTGTTTTGAACGAATTTACATTGATTTTTTTCTGTGTGTAGGGAAAATTTAAAAACAATGTAAGCACGGCTTAAAGATAATACTGTTTCCGAGCTTCGGATTCTTTTTTTAACTGAATATGGTCAACCGTTTTCAAGTTATTCCAATATATGTAGTGAAAGTTCCTTAATTTTGGACATAATTGGAAAACTAGAGCTGATAGAGAAAAATGGAGATTAGATTTGAAATCAGCGACCTCAAATCAGTAAAAATTTCCAATTCAATTTCAGACCGCAAAATAACTGTTCCGCAGTTGATTCATTTCAATGTAAAATCTATATGTAACGCTCTTTTTATATAATCACTTTTGCAAAGAATATGCAATTTCATGTGAAATGTGGGTTTTTCTTTAATAATTTTTTTCCAAAAAATGTTTTTGGAGTAACATTTTATGTGTTTGTATAAAAATTTTTGTGTAAAAAGTTACTTTTTGAGTGCCACTATTTGTGCAAACTAATTTTTTATGTAGTTGTTGTTATAAAAATCCCATTCAAATTTTGGCGTGTTGCACAGAAATGTTTGCGGTTGATTATTACGTTAATAAAAGGTAATCAACCTTAATGCACCATGTTAATTGTGAGTCACACCTTAACCGTCAAGTTTTTTGTGCAACTTAATTTGACATTTCTTTGCTTCTGTGTTTGACAAATTCAAGATTGTTGAAGCCTTTTACGAGAATGAGAGTTCAAAGTAAAATGCATTTCGTGATTTTTTTGGTCAGCATAATCGACCAAATGTGTCCACAATCGGGAGAATTGTGCGCAAATTTTAGCAAACCGGGGCTGTAGGAAATGTGAAAACACCTGTTTAGTGCGGTTTATGGGCTGGCGGCGTACTTCTTCGAAAATAAGGTCACCCAAGCCTTTACCGTGAATGGTGTTCGCCATCGCGCTATGATAACGGACTTCTTGTGGCCAGAAATTGAGGATATGGACCTAATTGGCCGTCACGATCATGTGATTTTCCACCGTTGGACTTCTTTCTTTGGTGATATTTAAAAGAAAAAGTGTACGTCATAAAACCAAGAACAATTGAAGAGCTAAATGATAAGATATTTCGGCACATTAACGATATTGCACCACAATTATGTCTCAAAGTCATTGAAATATTCCACCAAAGCCGATATTTTGTTTCACACATAATTGTCCTATAATTGATCCTACTATCATAATAAAAATATTAAGATAATACTCAGAAAACTTTTTGTTTTATTTTACACATGGTGCGTTTTGGTTGGACCAGCCTTTAGTATTTAAGAGATAGTTGGAGCGGCTTTTATATGTGGCTTATTTTTTGGGGTCACTATTTGCATAATATCAAATTGTTCTATTCTGTATTTTGGTTTCAAAAGTATGACAAACGTATTAATAATAATATTAAGACTGTAATCATTAATTTTTTCACAAGATATGTAGATTCAGGTCTTCCTTGAATTACAACAACTTTCAAATCTCAAATTTATAGAACTTCAGAAAAAAACATTGAAAACCCAAAATTTACTCACATTCAATAGTTTCCAAAGAAGTTGGCTTTGAAGGTATACATTCACTTTTTTGCTCAATACGCTGAAATTTTATTAAAATAACGCACACTTTACTACTGAATGTTTAACTCCCAATTAATGCAAATTCTTATTCTTCCGAATTGTACCAATAAAAATATCTACAGATTTGCTTTCGATTTTATAAATTTTTGTTCATTAGATTCTTGTAGCAGTTTGACACTAGTTAACAATTTTATTTTCAAATTATAATTAATGCCACATTTTGCAACCACCAAACAGGCATTCACTATAATATTTGGCTTGAAAACATACATTTATTTAATAAAAAAAAATTCAGTTTCGTTAAGTAATCGCCACAGTAAATAAGCAGATGATGATGAGAAACGCGAAGAAGCCAAAATCAAAGTGAAATAAATACAAAAAACTAAAGATAAATTTGTAAATCCAAACTCGTACGAATTTTATAAAGTATTTGTAGGCTAAATAAATTAAAATACTCATCATTAACATCGCTAAAATTATTGCATGTTGAACAAGAAAAACTGCATTTTTATTCAAAAAAAAAAAAAAAAAAAAAAAAAATAAATAAAAATTAAAAATCGCCAAAATCACAACAAAATTAACTGAGCCGAAAACACTTGAATGGATGGATGATTGTGAAAAAAGCACAGAGGAATGCGACAATGCGACAATATGAATGCGATGTAGATGCAACATATCAAATGAAAATTCATGAATGCTTACACAAAAAATTTAAATTAAAAGCGATTTTCATAAAAATCGTTAAATTAAATACAAAATACTGAAATTTCTGAATTATTTTTCCCTTTTTCAAAACTTATTCACATTCTTATTCGTTCTGCAAATCAAAATATGTACATATTTCAGAAAAAAAAAAACAATGTTCACCATAAAACAATTACATATGTGAACTTTTGTAATGTACACGATCGGTTATTTTTTTTTTAAACCCCATCGTTGGTTTTAATCTTTTACGTCATCTTGTCGTCCTCAGCTGAACAACTTCTTCCATTTGCCCGAATGTACTAGAAATTCAGGCTGCCAAGTGTGATCATAAATATTTTGATGGTTTCTTTAATTGAATTTTAATATCGAATTTATGAGAAGAGAAAAAACTGTTTAATATTTCCACTCATCTCGCAAGGAGTGTTGCAAAGGCGTATATTAACATGTTAATTTTCGTGTTATTTATGACTGACTTGCTTTTTATGTCTTTACTTGATTTTTTTATGAATTAAGTTTTTTTTTTTTAAAAAAAAGGTAATTTTTATTTAAAACTAAAGTTTGCGCAGTGAATTTTGGGCAAAAAGGGAATATTTTATTTTGAAAAAATACATTTCGTTTTTTTTTTATTTTGGGCAAAAGGATGATTTTTTTTTTTTAAATAGTTGTTTTTAAATTTAAACTGTATTCATATTTTGTATTAATAAAAAACAAGCAAAAACAACTTTAATTTTTGTGCAACATGGCTATTTTTGTGTACCTAGTGCCTTTTTGTGTTAGAATTACTTTTAACATGTAGAAAGCCTTAACTCACATAATTGCAACTTTATATGGGTAATCGAAACTGAATCAAAATGTCAAATTGCATTTAAAACCGTTATTTTTGATACCATTGCATTAAATTTTTATAAGAAGGTGTATTTCTGTGAATTGTACTGGAATCACTTAAAACTCTATATTGAAATAAATCGATTTAGGGCTTTCTACATGAGACTAACGATATGTACTGTTAGGGAAAAAACTGTTCACAAAATTAGTGTTATTGGCAAAATAGGCTATCAACTTTTGTTTTATTTATTATTATTTAATTTTTTTTTTAATATATGAGATGTAGAACATTTAAAGAACTTAAAAATAAATACTTTTCCAAAAAATATGTGTTCATAATATTTAACACGGTATAAGTATTAAGTTCTGAGTGTGAACAATTATGACCGCTGTTAGAGATTATTGTTGTATCTGCTCTTTTAAGCTACCTTAATCCTTTTCAACATACTTATACAAAAGTTTTTAGAACTTTCGATTTTTTTTCCAAGCTTTAACAACAAGCTCCCAAAGCTTATATGCATTGTTAGGCGGGTTCCTCTGAGCAAAAAAAAATGACGTTTTGGAACGGACCAAAGTTACTGAATTGGATACAACTCTGGCGACTAATTAGGTAAATTTATTTTCGAATTTTTATTGTCTTCAAACTAACTTTTACCTATTTCTGAAGTATGCTTAAGATCGTTGTGCTGCATAATGATATCAAACTGTCGCGGTTCTAAGCCGAATATGGCTAATCTTGGAATCTACGGGTCTTCAATTATGGTTATGTAGTACTTGGCACACATTTTTTTCTAAATTAGCGGAGTGCTCGAGGCTGGTTCCCGCGAAACCAATCTTAAGTCATTATGAGATCATCAAAATTTTAATATTTGGAATTGTTCCACTCTTTTACGCTAACACTTTTACGCCAGCCATATTTACTGCCGTCCGACTGGCTCCAATCTCATAATTTTTGTCCGATCTAAGCGTGTTACACGCATTGAATCTTTAAAACTGAATTTTTCTGACTCTTTTGCAAACTTTAGCCGTTTTCAGCTTTTATTTTTACTAAAAGGTGGGTTGTCGATCTTTATTCTAGCTACTAATCTACTTGAACTTAAGCAACTTCGTACGATTTAAGTGCTTACATCTGAATTGTACTCAATGCTCAGTATTTGCCGCACCTTTTGGCGAATGTTTTTTTGGGCGACCAGCTTTGTTGCTTTTGGTATCCAAACTACACTTTTTTTTTATTCTACATTAATATCTCACTGAAATGTTTTATTTTTTGTGATCTTGCGATGTGAGCCTCCTTTTTTTAAAATTTTCACAATGCTCTGTTTTAAAAGTGCCGCTTTTGACTTTTGACCGTTCTTGAAGAAACTAAGCAAAATTATTTTCAAATTTAAAAAAAAAAATTAATATTAAGAATTTATTTGCGCACTTTAAAAGCAAATCCCACAGATAAAACTTGAAATTTTTTTGGAATTGTTATGAAAGATTCACACAGAGTCAAAATTGTTCACACATATGGTATGGATTAGGGACGCCAATCGGGACTGGTTTTCGCAATCCCGGGATTCTAAAAAATTTTTAAAAATATCCGGGGTTTTTGAAAATTAGAAGAAAAAATTATGACTTTTTCTTAATTAATGATTAGATTTAATAAAAAATATGATAAAAAATACAACGTACCATTTCTAACAATGTGTTAATTGATTCAACTAAAAAAATAATTACCATAAAATCTACATTTTATTCAATTACCTCAGTTAATTCAAACTAAATAAAAAAAGAATTAATATTGCAATTGAATAGAGTAAACTTGTAATTGATTTATTTTTAAGATTCCATTCAAATTTTTGTTAAGTAAATTAAGCTTCGTTCACAATCACAGAAACATTTTGACTTGGTGTTCATAACAACAACAACAACAACAATTTCGCTTGCAACCACACACATTTTGCTTTAAAAAACCGTTTGCAAATTTTACCCACAACAATTTATTATTATTTTTCACAACATTATATTAAAATTTTTATGCAAAACTAAATAAAATTATTTTAAACGTCAGAAACAATTTCATACAAATTGTTGCTGAAGTTTTAGTTGAACCAATTTTTTAAAAAAACTTAGTTACATTTTTGTTTGAAAAATGAAAGAAAAATATATGAAATTCCTTGGGAAGAAATAAGATAGAAGAAAAAACGAAATTGTTGCTCTGATTGTGAACGAAGCTTTAAAATGAATAATTAAAATTAAAATTCGAAATTAATTATCAAAATCAATTTATTTAGTTAACCATAAAAATCTCATTTTGACAAAAACACATTTTTATACCCACCACAAAGTGGAAGGAATTGTGTAGTGTCTAAAATACACTTCTTAATTTTGTAAAATCGCTTCATAAATTCGCCGTAGTTCCTATGCCTACTCTCGTTAAACACTGTAATAATTCTAACACTGTGAAGAGTAAAGTTTTAATGTCGAATTTGGTGCACCAGTGGAATGTTTTGTGCATTTCAAAGACATTTTTTCCTTTATTAATTTTCTTCTTTAAGTATTTTCTTCACTTCTCGTTAAAATTTCTTTATAACTGTTGGACACGCTTAATTTTAACTTTTTTGTTTCGTTTTCAATGACAGAATTAACAGAGTTAATCAAGTAAATTGTAAAGATCAGTATTTTGTTCCCTTTACTATCAAGGGGAAATGTCATGATAAATTTCTTTTTATAAAAAATGGTAAAACAAGAAAATTTTGCTTACAATTTCGGGATTAACTAAGTCCCGAAAATCCCGGGATTACAAAATTTAAATCCCGGGATTCGGGATTGGCATCCCTTGTCTGGATGTTAACTTAGTATAAATATAAAAACTAACGGTACTTTTGAAAATAAGTTTACAAGTATTATTATAAAATGTAGAAGGCCATACAATAGTTTGAGAAAGTTTCCAAGTTAAAACTTTAATAGCTTTCATGATATACATACATACATTTTTATAATTTCGTGAACAATTTTGTCCCTAACTGTTTGTGTAAAAAATTCATTTCTAAAATAAAGTCCATTTTTGTATACCCTCCACCACCACTACCCTGCAAAAAATGTGACTAGTCCATACACGCATGTAAAATATAGCCCATAAGGGACTAGGTAACCCCAATGTTTGGAAAAAACATGGTCTATTTAAAATTACGATGTCCTAGGGCAGGACCATATAACCCAGCTTTGGATTACAAAGGAGTAGTCTTAAAACTACTCCATGGTATTTGATCAAAATGGATCAAGTAGTCCAATATTATTGCCAGGGAAGTAGTGTATGAAGGTATACTAAGATTGTCATTCCGTGTGAAAATTTTTATTATTCATCTCGGACCCAATAAAGTATATATATTCAGGCTCCTTAAGTTATTCTAATTTAATTCGATATAGGCATGTCCGTCTGTCCGTCTGTTGAAAAAATGCAAACTTTAGAAAAACTTAAAAGAAAACAATAATGTTGGTGCAAAATTGATTGTAGTTATCCTAAGCAGTTTGGAATTGAAGCCCAGCCAGATCGGTTCAGGAGTATTGTTATTCAGTAAGAGTCCAAATATGAAACCACCACCCTAAAAAAGTGATAATTTGGTTACAGAAACTAACATAAATGGTGGGTGGTATAATGCACGGATTGATATTAAATTTTGCACAAATTCTTTCCAAATGATTACAAAACACGCTGTTTAGTGAAGATCGGTTCATAGTTATCCATATGCCCCATATAAACCCCACTCTTGGAAAACTCTAACTTATTTTTAACACAATTTTTCTTTGTAAAAAGGTTAAAAAAAGGAAATTTTTGTGTAAAAAGTTTATGTTTGTGTAAAATAATATTTTTGTGTAAAAAGTGCATTTTGTTGAAGAAAGTATTATTTTGTGTGAAAAATGTGCTTTTGTGCAAACAGTACCCATGTTCTGTAACTTTAGTGAAAACTTCACGCATCGAAAATAATTGAATCAAAATATTCCATCGTTTCTCGAAAAGTGAGAAAAAAGTGTGCCTGTAACTCATGTCGAAAACTGTCAAAAGAAATTACGTTGTTACGTTATATATGTCATAACATTGCACTCGTAGCCGATGGGACATTGCAGACGTTGAGCACGCCAGTAACTCATTTCGTTGACGGCGACCAAAATTTACTTAAATTTAAAATTTTTCATCGATGGCGGCAAAAATACAACCTTAGGCTATACCAAATAAGATAAAGTTCGACTTTGATATTTGTTGTTTGAAAACGAGCTCTGAAAACATTCGTATATTTCATAAAAATGCTAAAAGCAAAAAAATTAAACAATAACGGTCTAATTTATAAAAAATAAAACATGTTAATAAAGGGCTTATTAAACGGATTTTGTATGAAAATCCGCTTCATAAAGCCTTTATTAACCGGTTTTATTTTTTATTAATAAGGCAGTAAAAAATTATGCCAAGAACAAAATATTATTATTATTATTCTTTGTATTTTTTATTTTTAATTGTTTTTTAGTGTTAATATTTTTTCTCGACCCATTTTTATTCGTGAGTTTAATAGACAGTTCAAAGCGGGATTTTTTTTCTCACAAAAATATAACAGACACACTTTTGCTCTAAATTGGTGAGTAATTTCCTCACGTGACAGCTAGTACACGCCAAAAAAAAGTTACAGACACAGTTTAGTGAGAAAAACAGCTGTTTGTTTCAATTTATGGCATTTTTGTTTCATTTCACACATTTCAAGCGAAAAGTTTCTCGACGCGAGAGTTACAGAACATGGCCACTGTGTAGGTATTTTTTATCTTTAAAAGTAAATGTTGGTTTAAAAAGTGTACTTGTGTAAAGTTGAATTTCTGTGCACTTTGCTATAAAAAGACTATTTATGTGCAAAAAGTGAAATTATTGTATAAAAGTGCAATCATGTAAAAACTTATGGTGTTTTCTTTTTTACAAAAAAAAAATAGCACATTTTAAAAGGTGCATGTATAAAATGTCTTGTCGAACATGTAATACTACAATTTTTTATTTGACGAGAACAAAACACAAAATTGGATCGCCCTTTTTTTACAGCTGACAAAAGTTTGTTCTTCAAGATATAAAAATAATATGTACATTATTCATAAAGTGTGTTCTTCAAAATACAAAAAATAAATATACATAAACCCAAATTTGTTAATAGATTGATATTAAATAAATAAATAAATGAACAAAAGAATGACCAAATTCAAATTTCTTTAGTTTATTTTTCATAAAATATGTAAACCTTTGCCAGATTGCCGATTTATTAACATCAAGTTTTTACGATTTCTTGATTTGACGTATTTTTTCCATTCAAATTTTATATCACTGACAACCTACCATTAGCAATGTATAATAGAAAAAATAACTATTAAAACTTAAAATGTTTACTGTCCTGATTAGAGGCGATTTTTTCCCAACTGCGCACAGTGTGAGGTTTTAACATTCTAGCTGATCAAAATTGCATATTTCTTTAACAAATAAAGGTACAGTCACGCAATTTGGTACAAGTAATATATGACTGACAACACAACTTCTGTAGAAAAATGGGCGGAATTGGATAATTGCCACGCCCACTTTCCATAATAGATAAAATATAATTTTTTTTAAATTGCGATACCCTTGTTTTAATCAAACAACACATTACCCATGCATATCTCGTTACCTAAAATGCAAACGGACCAATTAACAAAAAAAAAATGAATATTTTCAATAGAAAAAACATTATAACCATTAAAAAATAACAATGTTACTAACGTCCTTGTGCATTTAAAGTTACGATATGTGTAACTTAAAAAATAAAAAAATAATTTTTTAAAAAAGTTTTTTTTTATTTTCAATTCAATTCAAAAAAATACAGTACAAAGTTTATGAAAAGAAAAAAAATATAAATAAATTATTATAAGAATAAGAAAAAAAATACATATATATATATGTTTCATATCATTCTTCTGGTGCAGCATTTTTCCAAATTATTGTTTTTTGGTTGTAACCAATATTTTCTAAAGACATTTCAAGTGGGACCATAGATATGCTAAACAAACTCTCGTCAGAAATATTTTCTTGAGAAAATGATTGCTTGTAACGATTATGGTCAGCGCCGTCACAACCCCATTTGATCTTAAAAGTCACCTCATTAATATCATCTTCTATCAAAAGAAATGTATCCTTCAAGGCCAAACAAAGTCTTAAGACTGTATGGTCAATAAGTGATTGGAGGCTGACATTCGCGAATGATTCTGTTACAGTTATTCCATTTGGATAACATGCACGCTTGGAAATTTTTATAGAATCATAACAGGGAAACATTTTAGAGTTAATAGACGATGTATGTTGTCTCAACAATTGGTAGCCATGTGTAGATAAACCGATATCTATTATCATTGCTAATGCTTGATCAGCAGAAAGGCTCATGGGCTTATCTGAAACAATTCTACTTTTTACTTTTTTGTAAAAGTGTTCCCCTTTTTGGAGAAGCAGTTACAAGCTCACGAACAATTGAGGCCGAAGTTCGTTTGCCATCTAAGTGCATTTTCATTTCGGCTGCCATAAATAACTGATTATGATCAACCGTATTCAAAAGTTCTCTTGCTTTCCTTTTTCTTGTTACTTCTGAGCACTCATGGAATTTTTTCTCTGGCCTTCCACTAGTAGAAACCGAAGAAGAAATGGTTTTATCACAAATAAATTGTGATAAATCAATTTCTAGAGTCAACCAACCAGTATTTGTTTTCAAAAATCGAAGTTTTGTTCTTTTCGATATCTGCCATTTTAAGTTTATTTGTGCGCAAATTTTTTGAGAAAAAAATTTTATTTCTTGCAAATTAAGAGTTTGTTTTGAACCAGTACTAATATTTCCTGAAATAAATTCAAATACACGCAGACATTTTTCATTTTTTTCTGCAAGCAGCCAAACATCAAAAATTTGTTGGCGCGAAATACAAGAATTCATGATCAGTTTTTGGATCGGGAATAGTGGGGGGGCAAGTTGGGGCAGATTTTTTTGGTTGATTCAGAAAGAAGACAAAATAGGTAATCTGATGCCAATAATGCGACTTCTTTTGCTTGCTTGTGTATATATTTTTATGTCCAATGAAAAAAAAAAAATTTCAAAATAACTTCTAAAAAGGGATATATTTAAAAACCTTCAAACTTTTATTCTAATCACTTTTTTACAATTGATTAATTCTGTTAATAAAAAATATACAGAACTACAAAATAAAAAAAAAAATCATGAAGATATTGCATTTTATAAAAAAGTTACAACCATTCAAAGTTGGGCTACGGGCCTTAACTTGCTTTTGTCTAGCAATAGTCTGCAATTACAGTGAAGTTTAAGGTGCTGTTACTTCATAGCGCTGTTAATTTTTTTAATTCCAAATGCAATTATATGTAGTTGGGATTGTTATCAATCAATTCTAGTAAAAGTTCTTAAAAAAAAAAAAAAAAATTGGATTTTGATAAGCTAAAATGTTAAAACCTTACAGTGTGCTGCGTCTGGTAACTCTATATATAAATAGAAGCCATCTGTTTACAGGGCATTATCAACACACTCGATTTATACGGGGCGTAAAGTGCAAAGCCTTATGACATTTAAGGTTGAATTTTGTTAGAATAAAACACGCTGCCTTGCAACTGGCGCTGTGGGATGAACCAGACGTAATGTTACGGTGCCCATTTTTTTTTTTAAAATGTGACCTTTTTTGTAGAAAAGAAAACACCATTAAGTTTGTTACCAAAATTTCAGTATAAAATTTCAAATGTTCTGCCGTAAAGTACATTTCTGTATAGAAAAAAAAATAATTTTTAGGGCAAAAAAATATGTCTGCGAGTTACTATATTTGTGTGAAAAATGGAATTTTGTGTAAAAAATATATGTATTTTTGAGTAAAAAATGTATATTAGTTTAAAACTGTATTTTTGTGTTCAAATTTAACTTTTGTGTTAAGCGTGCATTTTTGTGCACAAGGTGAATTTTTGTTTAAAGAAATTCAATTTTGCGAAAAAAGAGTGCATTTTTGTGTAAAAAAATAGTTTTTGTGTAAAAGTACATTCATTTGTAAAATGCCGAGGTTGTTATTTTTTTTGTTTAAAACTGTGTTGTTTTGTGCAAATGTAAACGCTGCGTAAAAAAGTAAATTTTTGTGTAAAAAAATTAATTTAAGACCAAGAGGACATGATTGTTATATTTGTGTCAAATATTACATTTTGCGTTAAACATTATAAATTTTTTGGACTTTTACTACTTCCAAAAGATGTGCTCTTCTAATTAAACAAAATTTTTCCCAAAATTAGAGATTTACAAATTTACTTCTCAAAATTATATCAACCAACAAAAAAACGTACATTTCTCACAAGCGCAATTCAGTAATGAAAGTGTTACTAATGTCTTAATGAGGCAACAATGGCGAAATAAAATTTAGAAATCAATAACAAGTCCATGCACTAGAGTTTATGGGTTTAAATCAGCATCACCTGTTCAATTTTTACTGTTTTGGTTAATTTACACCCTTTTACTAAAGTTATACATTGTTTTGTTGTAGTTATTTTCTTTTTCTTTTTTTTTTTTTGTGTGCAGCAGAAAAAACAACTTACCTGCAACATTAACTCACGCAATTTATCCAAATCATCACCATGTGACCTTGTCGGCAAGTAACGACATTCACAAGGCTGTTGTTGGGCCATTAAAACTGCAGCCATCAGAAGGAGCCACCAAAGACCTAAACTCAGGCCATGTGATGTAGTTTTTGTTTTTGTTGCTGAAGAAGATGATGATGGGGACGATGACGAAGACGACGAAGAAGACAATGCCGAGACAGCTAAATGTGATTGAGCTGATGAAGTTAAAAAGTTCATGTTTTTGTTGTCACTGCTACCAACTTTATTGAAATGCATTTTTTACGTTTCCGGTTGAACGATTGCTCTTGTTGTTGTTGCTGTTGCTGTTACTGCTGCTGATGATGTTGCTTTTATTTTTGTACCAACTCAGCAATAAAAATAAAATGTTTTAAATTTCACTTTTGTTTGCCGTTGAATTCAAGTATTGATGATGATGATTGTTGTTAAATTTGCAGAATGTTTTTCGTTTTTTTTTTTGGAAGGGGAGACTCTGCTGCTTTTGTTTGCACAAAACGACTCCTGTGCTTCTTTTTTTTAGTCGTGACCACAGAGGAAAAAATAACTGTATGAAATGAAATTTAAAGAAGAAAAAAAAGAAATCAGTTTATAATCATTATTAAGTGCACATTAAGTTTTTCTTTTTCTTTTTCTTAAAGTTTTTTTTTTTTTTTTGGTAAAAATGCTTTAAAATTTCGTAATAGTTATAAATAGTTGTTATGCTGGTTATATTTTATTTCTTTCAGTTTATAATTCATTTTTTTGGAATTTTATTTTCCTTTTTGGTGATAGTGTGATTATGGTGCTTAAGGCAAAAATTTTGGTGAAAAATTACAAAATAACTTTGTGACATAATTTAGAGTGGCATCAATTACAAGGGGGTTTGCGTGTAGGTTGTTTTTACAAAAAAATAAATAAAGAAGAAATTAAATATTTCATTAAACCAAACCAACTTTCTTATATTTATTTTAACACTCTTACATACATATTAACTGAGTGACACCCATATAATATCTACTTGTATATCCACTTTAACCGGAACTATCCGCCTGGCACTTGTTGCCGTCATTTAAAAAAAAAAAACGTTAAATTGAAAGTTATTTTTACTTTGACCTTAACGTTTTTCCCCCCTTTTATTAACAAAAAACTTCGAAAATTATAGGTTTGTGTTACACTGTGTAGCCGGAAATTTATTTAATTTAGAAGGGAATTATGTTTGAATCTGTACCTATCAGATAAACTGAAAAATACTCTGAGACAGCTTTCTTACGCTGAGTATACCTGATACTTAATTTAGTACTACACGTTGTATGAGTTGTAGTATGGTTTTGAGATACACTTTAATACAAATCGTACAAATGCATTAAAAAGAAAAATTTTAAACGCAATATAAACGCGACAAAATGAATGATGTGATAACTTTACTAATAATAAGTGAAGTGTTAGTTGAATAAATTATTAAAATTAAGAAAAAGGACATGGCGTAGAGAATGGTTAAAAGAAAAATATATTTTAGGAATAACATTTAAATAAATTTTTTTTTTAATTTATTTATTTGCAATCTATCTACTAAGTCCCAATTCACACGTTGCAAGTCTTATTGATCAGCTTGCTACTTTATAACGAGAGTGACGAGAGGAAAAGAAACGTTTCTCTCTCACTCTCTCTCGCCTATAAGGTAGCAAGCTTATCAATAAGACTTGCAACGTGTGAATTGACACTAAAAGACAATAAGCAAATATGGTAACTACATAGCTATATATAATTAAATTTAGATGAGATTATATACATATGTGAATATCTAAAAAAGCAGACTAGCCTCTAAAATGCAGGTCTAGTACTTGAACTCGCTGCAGTCTACGTGTTTCAAAGCTGTCGTCTAATAGCGTAACAGCCAGAGGGTTACTATGGTCACTTAATCTTTGAAGATAGTTTTCACTGAATCTTTGAATTTCTTCTCGAACTGAGGACATATTTAAATCTTTACGAATATTTTTGTTTGTGAGAAACCATGGCGCTGCTGTTATTAGTCTTAAAGTTTTTGACTGGAAAATAAATAATAAAATAAAGTTTAAAAATGTTTTTTTTTACTTTTTTTTAATTAAAATAACCATATAAAGCGAATTGAAAAAATGAGGCGCCAAAAACTGCGTTTTGGAAATCAGCTGTTCAGAAAATAAATTTCGTTGTACAACATCAGAATAGACAATACATACTTATAATCGCACTTATGAAAGCTTCACCAACAAAAATTAAATTTGTTGATTAACGTACTACACAGTATATTTCATAAGTACGACAGCTTGATACACGTTGAACATTAATTTTGTAGTTGTACGACTTGTGTGTACTCAGTATTACACAAATTAATTCTATTTCCAAAACGAACAAAACTCTTAAAAAATGTTTTTCGATGTTGTTGATGAAAGTTTCTTATTTAATTCTAAAAAATCTTAAGTTTTGCATTACATACCAAATAAAAAATTTTATCATTTTGCGAAGCACTAATGGTACATTTAAAAAAATAAGCGCACAATTATGCGCTACGCAATAAGACATACAGAAATGCGGTAAAGTAAGTGAAAGAACTCTCAACAACTTTTATAAAAAAAAATAACATTTCAAGTGCTACGGCATTTCCTTACTACGAAGCAGGTTTGTAAGGGAGAATACTCAAAAATAACTGTATCAAAACATTCAGTGTGTTAAGATGATCGTTACATCCAACAATATTTATGTGCGCTGAATAATGCGCTTTATGTGCCAAAAATGTATTGCTTCAAAGTGGGAACTCGCCATATAAAATTCATGTCTTCCGTAAGCTCAATGGTAAGCGAAACCCTTATGTTTCTCCCTTACAAACCTGCTTCATTGGAAGCTCCATTTTTTATTGGGTAGTTACTAGCAATTAACGCGCTTATTCGTTAAAGTTTACCTTATTTTTCGCTGATATATTTATACGCCAAAGCTAATGTTTCTAGGTTTAAACAAAATGTGCCAACACCTACTTTTATTTTTTTTTTTTTTTTTTGCTTCAAAGTTCAATATAAATATTTCTATGTTCAATAGTATAGAAACCAAGGTTGAATACCGAAACTAATTTCTGTATCGGTATTAAATTTTTTTATTTCATAATCGATATCGGTATTTTAATTATATCGGTATACCGGTATAGCAAATTTTATATCGGTAAATATTGGTGTTTCCCATCCAGCTTCGTCGGTGTCACTCATAAAAACACATTTTCCCTAGTACAACTACAATGCTTGATGAGTATTTTGATAAGTGTATTTGGACCTTCAGAAAGCTGACCGAATGTTTTTATACATGAACTTTTGTGTTTCGAACTGCCAAACACCTAACTTAAAATTTGCTATACGATTTTGTTGTAGAACTTATGTTACTTTCTATTATTTTATCATAGAGTAAGTGACAAAACAACAACAGTTTTGCTACCATAAAGCGTCAAGTTAAAAAACATATTTTTCATTGGCACTAGTGTTGAGCTTTTAATATTTTTCTGCTTAAAAAATTATATTATTTTTTTAATACCGAAACGATTGTACCGGTATAATACCGGTATTAAGGGAAACGGTATACGTGTACCGGTATTTTATGTAAAAAAAAACTAATTTCGGTATCGGTATCAAAACCGGTATTCTATTTAAACGGTATTGGTAACTTTGATAGAAACTTCAGAAAGTACATGTTGTACGGAAAAGTAAAAGAATGAAATTTAATTTCCCGTATTTCTACTTTTAGCTACTTTATTTCTTCCCATTGAAGTATCAAAAATGTTAACATTATATTGCGAGCCCATAATACGTATAATATGTAACGTACGAATTTAGGAAAAGTACCAAATTTTTGTTTGTATTTTTAAGATCAGTTACGAACTTGGTATAACCTTTATTTCAATAGAATGTGAGAATTATTTATTTTTATAAGTTATTTTTATTATCAAAGTTATTTTCGGGAATACAAAGTTTATTATTAATACGATCTTCGTATGACGTGCTAAATTCCCAGTTTTTCATATTTGATAAATACACTGAAATTTATTGTTGAGGGAAAGCAAGCCTCTATGCGCATTTCGCCGGTTGCTTACACCAGCTCATCAGGAACCCTTTTCCAAAGATTTTAGAAAAGCCAAAAATATTAAACAAATAAAACCTTAAGCGAATAAGAGTTATAAACACTCTAAGTCTTACCTGTAACAATATCAAAGCTTAAACAAAACACCAACAATAAACAGTGAGTTTATCTTTTCTTACATCCCCCTACAATTGGTTGGGTTCTTTCCGACTCGAATTGTTATTTTTATTAATTTTTGATATCGAGGGCTTATATTCAATACCCGCCATACACCAATTATTGGGAAATGACTTTTTGATGTCAAATTGTTCACTGATGCCAGCTTTATCTCTGACAAAAATTTCAGAAAAATAAATTAATATAAGTTCTTTTTTTTTAAATATTTGTGATACCGCTATCAACCGCACGATTTTTTAATCAAAATGAATCGCCCACTTTTACGCCCACCTCCCATACAAAGTGAAAATTAAATTTTAACCTACGGCATTGTTTTTTGGCACATAGCATTTTTAAGCACTCGTAATCATTTGTGTGATATTTAAAAAATATCCGCCCACTTTTACGCCCACCTCCCATACAAAGTGAAAATTAAATTTTGACCTATGGCATTGTTTTTTGCACATAGCATCTTGAAACACTCATAATCATTTGTGTGAAATTTGATTTCTGCCTTGATTTCTAATACATCAACTCAATTTTTACAAAAAATAAATATTATAATTGTAAAATGGGCTCCTGAAAATATATACCTTATCACGCCCACCTCCCATAGAAAAAACAAATAGAAAAACAATGAATACGTAATTCAAGCATAGTCTTTTAATAATTTTTTTACATCATTATCGGGTTGCAGAACAGTTAAATTAACAGTTACATAAATTATATGCATTTGCATACTGCTCAGTTACCAATCCAGCCTAGTAGATGGAAACATCTTCAAGATTTGAAGCCGGTTATACCACTAGAATATCATTACTTTTATGATAATTTAGTTCAGATGGAGTAATAAGGAGCAATGTGACAATGTCCAATTTGAATTACCTTTTTTAATTATGTTTATTTTTTTGTTATTGTTTTGTTATTGAATTCTTTTATGTTAGAAAAACGTTAAACAAATGCTTAGTTTAATAAAATTACATATTAGAGCAAAAAAACATATATTTATTACTGTGCAATTACCGCTATACGCCATAATAATATTTGAAGATTTCAGTTGCAATACCCGACATCAACCATTTCGCTACGAATAGAGTTAAAAGTTTTTTTTTTTTATAAGGGTGACTTAGTAGTCATATTTAAAAAATATTATAGAAGAAGATTAATTCATACCTTAAGAATTTTCGAAAGAAACAGTTTTTTCTCTCTCCTGAAAAATTGTATTTTGGCGGATGGCGGGTATTGAATATAAGCCGTCGATATTCTTTTATTAGGCTTGAGTTCATCAAATTTAATTTTCATTAAATTATTTTTCATTGAGGAAGGAATTTTACAACTTGGAATTTTTATTAAAATTTATTGATAATTTTTCTTGGCTGAGCGGGGATTTGAACCCGTGTTTATCTTACCATATTTCAAGAATCACCACATTCTATCCTCAGAAGATCTTTGAGTTTTACCCACTGCACCACTGGGTTGCCCGTTAGCCAATTGTCAAACATCAATCTTTAGCCAGTAGTACTGGTGGTTCGAAATTTGCTCTTATTATCACTTAAGTTTCAAATTACATGTTGCCTCCTTTCCTCTGTTTTTTTTTTCGCATTCTTTCTGTCAAGACTTTGTCTTGAAACCCTGAATACATTTGTTTATTATGTTTTTTTGTCCACTTTCGTCGACCTTTTATTTGTACATATTAAAGTACAAATGTTAACATTAGAGCTTGTGCCATAACTAACTAAAATCAAAATTGTTAGTTTTATTGTATTAATCAGAATCATTCCTAATTATATGTAAAAATCTGTAGATTCAATGTTAACAAAAGCATGGCTTAAGCAAAACGTATGTGAAATATTGAAGAAATAGGACTATTGCAAGAAAGCTTTCTAATTAGAATTTTGATTCATTGAACACATTTCATTGTTATTGATTTAATTTTGTAAGTTCAAAATTATAAAAAAATCATAATTGACCAATTGTACCAAAAACAAAAAAAGTCTCAGCGTACAGATTTGCATTTACTGTGGGCCCGGCATGCTGAATTTTATGTTTCTAGTTTCAATTATAGTAATTTCAAAAAGTAACATTTAAACAACGAAAAAGTACAAAAAAGTATAAAAATAGAAAGAAATTAAATTTCCCTTTTTTGGTTTTTTTTTTCTTCCCATTGAAATATCAAAACTTCCAATTAGTGGTAGCCCATAATTTAAAACGTAAATGTCAATGAAAGGGGAAAAAAAGGTTTTGTAAAAACAGTTCCATAATAGGTACTTTTTCACCCATTTAACGTTCGAATTTCGAAAAAGAACCATATATTATGCTGTTTTCTTCTCTACAAAAACTGTGAAATTTTATTTAAAAAAAATGCAATTTGGTGTCTGTTTCTTAAAATTTTGATCCCGAAAAGGGTGAGTTTTTTAGAATAAAACAAGCCACCCTTTTCGGGAGCAAAATTTTTAAGAAACAGACACCAAATTGCATTTTTTTTAAATAAAATGTCACATTTTTTTGTAGAAAAGCAAACACCATTAGTTTGTATTTTGTTTTGATAAAATACGAATTTGGTATGATTTGTATTTCTATGTTTATTGGTTTAAAAGATAGATGGACTAGCAACGAATTTCCAAAATACAGGTTTTACCCGTTTACTCGCCCAAAAGTGCAGAATTTAAATAAAGTACCAAGTACAATGTTGTACCTCTTTTAGTTTTGGAGACACATAAAATCCAATTTACCATTTTTAACCCCTAAACAATCGAATTTCCAAGAATACCGTCTTAGTGGATAGATTTGGGGAGAGACCTACCTCAGGTCCAAATTTTAAATTTCAATAATTAAGGCTAAGGCGCTTGGTAACGTTACAATTTTTTATATATAAGGATCGCCCGGTGGCCGAAATTCGACCACTTGACATTTACTTTCGAGAGAACCTGTTCGTTATACCATAAAAACGTACACATTTTTAGAGGACGGCAAAATGCACTATTCGTTTTTGATGTTTACAAAAAAAAAAAAAAATACTGTAAATAATAAACAATAAAAGGAAATTTATCAAATGACTTCAAATTGTGAAACGAAACCGGGCGGTCAATATACCAAAAACTCTGCTCTAGGTGAAAAGGTATGCAGTGTGCTGAAGCCATCTCACTTCATCATTACGGAAGTAACCATCTATCTATATATATATATATATATATATATATATATATATATATATATATATATAAATGAAAAATGTTTGTATGTTTGTTTGTTGACTTATAGACTCCTAAGCTACCGAACCGATTTTCCTGAAATTTTTACAGTAACATCACGTGAGCCCTAAAAATAAAATAGGTTACTTATTTTTTCGATAGGGGCAGGGGAATTGGTACCCACTATTGGATGCCAATATTAAATATCGCATATCTTAAGAGCCGCTGCACGCATTTTGTTGAACTTTTGGTAGTAGGATCTTCTGATCCCTAAAACTAAAATAAAATGGCAGCGGCGGAAGTGGTTCCCCCCATAGGACGCCAATGTTTAATATCGCATATCTTAAGAACTGTTATAGTAAGAATGTTCAAACTTTGTAGAAGTCACTCTTATGGTATACTACACTATTACAAATAAAAATATAGCGGGTAGGCGCAGGAAGGGGAATACCTCCCATAGGATGCATATATTAAATATCGCTCAACTGGAGACCTATTAAAGGGAGAGTCTTCAAACGTGGTTAAAGATTCTATTATGGCAAAATAAAAATTTCAATATAAAAATGGGCGGGGTTGACAGATGAGGTGCAGTATCCCTCATAGATAGATATATTAATAAGAGCCGATGCACGCATTTGGTTGAACTTTTGGTAGTAGGATCTTCTGACCCTCAAAATTGAAATAAAATGGCAGCGGGGGAAGTGTTACCCCCCATAGGACGCCGATGTTTAATATCCCATATCTTTAGAACTGTTATAGTAAGAATGTTCAAACTTTGCAGAAGTCACTCTTATGGTATACAACACTTTTGAAAATAAAAATTAAGCGGATAGGCGCTGGGGGGAAATACCTCTCATAGGATGCATATATTAAATATCTCTCAACTGAAGAAGTGGTTAAAGCCGTGTAGCGAAGCGCAGCGGGTTAAGCTAGTATATTATATTAACTAAAGAATAAATGCGAAACTTTTGATAGCAGAGGTTTCTCAGTCTATTCGGATATTCTGGTTTTCAATATCGACAGATCAATTCCAAAACATGCTAAGTCGCCTTTTGATTTATACATTATTCACAATTAATTGGTAGTATCTCATTTTACAGAACTTAAACAATTTCACACATTTTATTGTTAAAAATTTCTTCTTTTTTCTTTACAACATTAAAAAAACAAATTTTTTAAATAAGTCAACCATAGAAATTTCTGCAATCAAATGTAGTGTAAACTAAAGTCTTCTTCTTCTTCTATATTCCGTTTCTTGCTACAGCATTCAGTTGATTGTGTAATCCATAGCCAGAAGATATTTTTTCATTTCTGCACTTGTGCCATTGAAGACATGCTGGCGACAATATGAATACTCAATATCTTTTGTGCGTAGTTTGTTCTGGTGGAAAACTTGTCAATATAGAGATTCAAGCTTTTATACACTTATGGCCAATAATTCATTTATGTTAATATGTGTATAATGCCAATAGCACATACGGGACACGCTGATAAGGAAATAAATTATTCCTCTAACAAAAAAATACCCTATTGGAATCAATGAGTTATTGAACAGAAATTTAAAGAATCTAAAGAAAGTGTTATATCTAGTTTGAACATTATGGAAATAATACGCTAAGTTTGAAAATATTATAATTTTTAAACTCTTCACGGAAGGTAAAAGGGTAAATATAAGTTTGTCATTCGGTTTGCAATTTCTACAATATTAATGTTAGACCATATAAAGTGTATACACAGAAAAAATTATTAGTAGTTTTTTATCAATTAAAAAAATTATTTAAAAAGTATTTTAATTTAATTAATGTGATAATTGAATCAATTATTTGTTTTTTGGTGAAAGAAAATCAAAAATATAATTTTGATTTAATTAACATTTTAGTTGTTTTGAAATAAATTTTGAGTTAAAATAATAATCAAATAACAAAAAATTATTTATTTTAGGGATTTGGATAATTTAGGGGTTTGGGACTTTCAGCATAGGTGCACGCAGTGCAGAAAGTTTTCTGACTGTCATTCACTTAAAAGTGACCAGTAACGATTCCTCTGTTTGACTGTCCAAGCAGCTCACCACTTCCGGTCCTAGACCAAGTATTTCCCGGGCAATGGCTTTTCAGATTCATCTGAAAACTAGCTAAAGTGAGAAGGAGCCCAGTCATGTAGCCTGAATGGTTAAAGTACATCTTAACGTCTCCGCAAGTAGGCAAATTACATGAATATTTGCTGAAGCATGACTGCATCGTGGGATTGGACAGAAAGATAGCAGCCTTACCCCAATCTAATCTAAGAGGGTCAGCAACCCACTTTTCCTAAATACAATTTGCTAACGAATCGCCTAATATATAGGGCGCCCTATGCTCCAGTGGGAGTTAGAGGAATAATATACATATGGGCATTTCCGTCAAAAGGTCCACCCTGACCGAAAATTTAAAGGTTATTTAAAGCTGATTATTTAACGATATTGTTATAGAGAAATATTTCGATTTTACTAATTTTATAAATTTACTCATAAATTTGTTCACTTAGATGAACAATCAGACTGCAAAGTTGTGCAAACGTAATTTCTTATTTATGAGAATGTTTTATTGTATGTTTTCTTTTATATTATCTTCCTTAAAAGAGGTGATATTTGACAAAAATTATTCCAAAAAAAATTTCTTACATGCTCTGTAATCTAAGAGAGAGTTCAAAGAGAAATATGTTATTCGGTTTAACGGTAAATTTTTATTTTTATCATTATTCAGTTAAATTATTACGGAAAAAATTTCACGTTCGAAATGTCACGTATCGACCCAGATTTTGGATAAAAAAAGAAAATACAAAAGATTTTGGAATCAAACCAAGACATTTTAATGTTACATTGCTACCTAAAAAATTCTTAAAGTAGTTTTACTAAAAAATAGTGCCTTTTTATACATGGCCACAAAAACTACTTCTGTTTTTTCACGTTCGAACCGCTACTTCTTTTGTCATTCTCTTTGGCCTAGAATATCGCCCTCAATATGCTGTAGCATAGATAACAGTGCTTTCATAGTGCTATAATTTAAGGGTTAAGAAAACGTAAAAATATTTTTTTGCTTAAAATTTTATTCCATTTTTGATGCGTACGATGTCACGTTCAACACTCCCCATTATATAAAAAATTATTTCGTTTAAAATAAAATACATTAAACTTGTGAAATTGTCAAAATCAATCAACACATTGTCTGAAACGGCAACATGTTTTGATCATTTTTATACCCTCCACCACAATTAGTTGTGAAGAGGGTATATTAAGTTTGTCATTCCGTGTGAAACTTTTTTATTATTCATCTCAGACCCTATAAAGTATATATATTCTGGGTCCTTGAGTAATTTTAAGTCGATTTATCCATGTCCGTCTGTCTGTCCGTCTGTCCGTCTGTTGAAAAGACGCTCACTTTCGAAAAACTCAAAAGAAATAAACAAACTTGGTGTCAAATTGCTTGTAGTTATCCAAAGCAGTTTGGGATTGAAATCCAGCAAAATCGGTTCAATAGGATCTGAGCTATGAATCAAAATGTGGAACCACCACCTAAAAAAAATTGATAATTTTGTTACAAAAACTAACATAAATGGTGGAAAAATGCACAGAATGATATAAGATTTCGCAACAATTCGTTTTATTTAACTGGAAATCACGCTGTAAAATATCTTGAAGATCCGTCCATGATTTACCCTAGGCCCCATATAAGCCCTACTCCCGGAAAACAGTATAGTAAGCCTCAAACCCTAACTAACAATGCTATCATAACAAATTTTGGCACATCACAGTTAAATAGGACTAGAAATGAAAGTGCTAAGTTTCGTGAAGATCGGTCCATAATTTACCATAGGCCCCATATAAAACCTACTTCCAAAAAACAGTTTAGTACGCCTAAATCCGTAAAAAATAATGCTATCATAACAAAATTTGGTACAACAAAATTTTTTGGAACTAAAAATAAGACTGTGAAATTTCGTGAAGATCGGTCCATAATTTACCATAGGCCCCATATAAACCTTACTCCCGGAAAACAGTTAAGTACGCCTAAAAACGTAAAAAAGGATGCTATCATAACAAAATTTGGTACATCACAGTTTTATTGAACGAGAAATAAGACTTTAAAATTTTGTGAAGAACGGTCCATCATTTACCATAGGCCCCATATAAACCTTACTCCCGGAAAACAGCTTAGTAAACCTAAATACGTAAAAAATAATGCTATCATAACAAAATTTGGAACATATAAGTTTTACAGGACTAGAAATAAGACTGTGAAATTTCGTGAAGATCAGTTCATAATTTACCCTAGGCCCCATATAAACCTTACTCCCGGAAAACAGCTTAGTACGCCTAAAAACGTAAAAAATAATGCTATCATAACAAAATTTGATACATCACAGTTTTATAGAACTAGAAATGACACTGTGAAATTTGGTGAAGATCGGTGCATAGCTTACCATAGGCCTCATATAAAGCCCACTCTGGTAAAATAATTAAATACGCGGTAAACTTTCTTCCAGTTTAGCTTCATATGGCCAGAAAAAATGTTATGCAATTTTGTGATATACGGTCCATAATTTTCCTTATATTCCATTTTAGCAGCCTTTTGAAATTTACTGCAAACGCTTAAACTAATTGCACCGCTGTATTGAAATTTATGTTTTTTAATACCAGAAATCGTTCTGCAGAATTTGGGATGATTGGTTCATAGCTTACTATGGCTTTTATATAATTTGTTCTCTTGAAAATCATTTAAGTTCATCTTAAACTGATATTCTACTCAAACTTTTTAAAATTGATTCTGATTGTCGATCAATAATTTTATATAGGTCTAAACCGAAACAAATTTTAATGCAGATGCCTGTTTTTACAAAGATTATAATAATAAATAGACATCATACAGATATTAGTCCTAAAACATACGAAGTGTCGGTGGAGGATAGCACTCTAACTTGTTTTAATTAAAATTAAAACTATCATTTATTGAAAAAAAAATTTAATTTTTACAATTTTTAGTAACCAATATAATCATTTTGGTAAAAGGTGCAAAAGAAACAAATGGGTTGCTTGATTCTACGAATTTGGAATGAATTTAGTGATTAGAGACAATTTTTAATTTTTTCTGTGTATATTTTGGGTCCTTACAAGTAGCGAAGTTGATTTAAGGACGTCCACCTGTCTGTCCGTTGAAATGGGTTTTCCGAATTAGCAAAAAACCATGACTTCCTCCAATTTTACCCAACAACAAATTATAGTTGTTGTTGTTTTTTTTTTTTATTTTATTTCCAAATATGGTTATCAATTCTCAACATCCGACAAAATGTGGGCGGGATTGGACAGTGAGTGTGGCGAAAAATTTAATTATTTATATTTAAAGAGCGGCCCACGGTGAAGGGTATATAAGATCCAGCATAGCCGAATATAGCACTCTTGCTTGTTTTTTACTTCTATAGAATTGTGTTTATTGTATATTTAACATTATTCGAATTATTTTTTAGAAATTTTAAAAGTATAGTTGAATCTTTTTAGCAGCGTTTAAAAAACTGCTGTCAAGGTGGAAAAACTGCGATATCTTCCATTTATTCATTTGTCATTGTCCAAAAAAAAACTGTTGCTTCTACTTCTGATTAATTAAAAATAAATTATCGCTGCACACAGTTGTACACAAATTTTAATTTTTTGCTCGACAGTTTTTGGTTTTGACTGCAGTTTTTAAACACTGGTGAAGGGGGTATACTAAGTTTGTCATTCAATGTGAAACTTACACATCGGACAAAAAAATAAATTTAAATACTTGCCATTTTTCTGTTTTTAGCGCTAAGGAATTTTTCTTAAAAAATTTTTTGAAGCAAAGTGTTATACAAAATATGCGGGTAACTTTCCAAAAACAACCCGAGATTCCATTTTTTTTTTATTTTTTTTGTGATATTTAAAATTCAGTTCAGTGTCTCTTCTTAATACAAATTTGAACCTGCTTAAAATCTAAAACAATTCCATTATTTTCTAAAAATATTATTACCAAAATGATTTTAAAATATTATTCAATCCATATTTCTTTTTTGTCTGCTATCTTTAAATCAAACCTCTGATTTAATCACCGATGTTTTACGGACCCCTTGAAACCCGTAAATTTGTTGACAAGAGTTGAAGAAATTTTAATCAAAATAAACCATAAAATACTTTTTGTCAATGTTTTTTTTTAAATGTTTTTTTTTAATTAAACGATTAAAAAAGTTCTATATTTTTTTTAATTTTTGAAACTTTGGACCAAATTTCATCTAACTACCAACATAATAAAAGGGCGTGTTTGCATAAAGAGTTTATTTTTTAAAGAAGTTTCTATCGAGACTATGTGAAATTATCGACCGATTTTGACCAATTACAATTGGCTTGTGGCTTTAACAATTAAACCCTATACTTTGTGCACATGGTTAACAAGTTATTCCAAAATTCTGACTCTGATTCTAATTCAAACATCAGCACAAACGCATAATATCCTCTCCACTATTGTTGTGTTTGTACGCAAAGAAAATTATTTGTATTTTTAGTTAATTTATCAATTTATTGTAAAATTATGTAATTTTTTGTCTTTAAAGGATACTTAACACTATCACACAAGTCTTACGTATTTTGATGAGGAACCCTGAAGTAATAAGTTGTTATTGTTTTTTAAAAATTTTCATATTATTAAAAGATCAGGGAAGCATTTTCGTCGAAATACTTAAGACTTGTATTACAGTGTAAAACGGCTATAATTCCTTAATTTAATTTTCCTTATATTTTCACAAAATTTAATGGATGAGACAAATTTTGATCATTAAATCAACTTTTTAAAAAACTATTGAATTGAATAATGCAATTGGATTTAAAATAGCAGCCTGGTATAGAGACACCAACAAACATTCTAATGGGACATTCTTCTAGTAACCTGTTGTTTCGGATATTATGATATCAAAATATCTGAGGATCCCTATTAGGCAGGCGCGGATCCAGCTTAAGCCTTAGGGGGGGAATTTTGTATGGCACAAAAAAACAATATGTGTATTAGGGTAAATACTTTTTGCAATTTTTTCGAATATCAAATTCTTCATCGCATAGCCGTATAGACCGTGAAAAAATATTACGAAATTATGTATTACTTTTTCGCGATCGTGAAGAAAGTTTCCGCACCAAACGCGATAAAGTTTTGAATATCAATTTTTCTCCTTACTATACAAAATTAACATTTAATTACAAAATTTTAAGTATTTTCTAATAATTTCATGAATATAACAAGCGACTCTATTTTGCGTGTTTTTTAAAAAACTAAATTTTAAGGGCAAATGATAGATGAGTTGTTTGACGGATATATGAAACAGTAATAATTTTCAGCAGCGTAGTAATATATGCGTGGAACGAGCTATTAAAGTTGCACAAGAAATTTTTCCATCATGTAAATCAACACTTTAAACTTAAAATTTATTTCATTAAACCCAAAAAATAGCTTAACATGTTTGTTATACAGTTGCTTATTTTATGTATTTATGCCTGTATTCATAAAAATATATTTTAAATTTAATAAAGGATCGAAAGCCAAATTTTCTATGAAAATTTTCCTTAATAAGCGTTTATTAAATTTAATAATCATTTATGAATATGGGGGCTAAAATATAAAGCATGGAAAAAAAAAAAACAATTTTTTTGAGGAGCTTTGGAAATTGCATTTGGTGCGGAAACTTTTTTGGCCTAAAAAAAATATTTTCATTATCAATACTAAATTGCCCATCGCGTGGTGGGATGAAGAAATTTTGTCCAAAAAAAGTCATTGCCCTAATTAAAAAAACTCAACAAAAAGGTTAAAGAATATATAAGATCAGTTCAATATACATTAATCTTTTTAAATAAGCAATTTATGATTTGCTTGTGAGGCAAACTTAGACAGTACAGTAGGGCTGCCAGATGTTTGAACCTATCAACCAGGACACATGGATAAAAAATTATATAAAAATGTATGTAGTATATCGAACCCTAAATATTAAAAGGTCACAACTCAAAATTTTTCAAAAATTACTTTTTTCATAAATTAATTCTCATTCATTTCTTCAAATTGGGCTTTTTTCATTAGGGAACTTATATTTGTTTTTAATATTATCACCATTTTTACATAAACAGTTTTTTTTAAATCCAACAATATATAGAAAAAAAATTAACGTGTACTTCATGTACATAAAAACGATGAGAAATAATAAAAAGTTGTGCTTAAAATGTTCTAAACTAAAATAATTTTCAGAAGATTGCACTTTTTCTAGAACTTCATTTCGGTCTTTGATATAAGTAGTTAAAAAACAGGTAGCATGTCATATTAAAATCAAACTTACATTGAATAATACTCTCTAGTGTTTCAGTCCTTAACAAGTTTCTTTTCTTTGTCCATTGAGCAGACTCAACTTGAAAAAAATCGAACTCTTTTGATTTTTCTTTAACCAACTGGACAACTGTCAATCTAATCAATTGACTAAGCCATACACGCTTTGATTTGGGCAACGACCGACTCAGTTGACAATTTAATTGAAACTTGTATGGGCTGCCTTAGAGAAAGCAATTTGTTATCGGTTTTCGGTTACTTATAAAAGTTGTTTACACGGTATAACTTTTTACAGCCACTAGTTAAAACAAAATTTGAAAGAGGATTGACTATCATCTAATATTATTGAAAGCTTTTACCAGCTTTACACCAGATAACAGTTGAATTTAATTAAAGTTATGTTAGCAGTGTTATAACAGAAATCTTAACCTTTGTTAACAATTTAAACCAGCAAAAAACAAATTTGTTTGTCTTGACCTGTACAAAAAAACCAGGACAATTTAATAGTGGACCAGGACACCAGGACAAGTAGTCTAAAACCAGGACAATCCTGGAAAACCAGGACGTATGGCAGGCCTACAGTACAGTCTATCTTCTGTCATTGTTGATCCGAGCCATGTTTTTATTCGACGAAGGGTAGGAAATGACCTCCCGCTCGTAGCTTTACTGACGAGCATTGAAACCAAAATTTGAAATATTTTTCTTAGATTTGGGTAGATATCTTCATCACAGTTTATTAAAACATCTACAACGTTATCTGATAGATCAGGCTCAAGTTAAGATGTTAAAAAGTGTTTGTCTCTTTTACCAAATATAATCAGCTCATCAAATAGTTGTGGTTTTAACAGTTTTGTATCTGTATATGACTTGATTACACTTTGAGGTAGAAGTTTAGGTATGTTCAATACATTTGGTATATCTATTGGGAAAGTTGTTATGAGCTCTTCTAAAATAAATTCAATAAGAGGAATGTAACCTACAACTCGGTAGTAATCTTAAACATTTTGGATGTGATTATTTCGTTCAAATCTTGTCTGTTCGATTGGAACTTCGATTTGAACGCAAATAACTTGAACTTTTTCAAAAATCGCTTTAAATTGTTCTTCGGCTTTATTTCTTTTTTCTTCAACGCACATGATTAAAATTTTGATTAGGCTTGATCCTTTTTGAAGATCTATATCTTGCTTTTTTAAAATGATACTAAGTGGCTGTGTTACAATAGGTATCACACTTAATATGTATATTCCGCAAATAAATTTAAAAGTAGTAAGTGAGTTCCTTAATATAGAGGTAGAGATACTACCTTTCCACTCAGATATTTTTCCACAGCTTGATGTACACTTGTTGCAAAAAAGCATAATGAAGAGAGTTTGGCTCCCAAATACTTTGCTAAAACTGTTTTTCGCTTGGGATGATTATATTTAAAAATTTTGTCGTTTCTTTAACAAATGATACAACTTTTTATATTAATGGCACTTTATTGCTTTTAGAAATTGAGTTGTTCGATTTTTAGAAATAGCAAGGCGTTTTTTCGCATTTGTCGTTTTTCCAGAAATTTGGAACAGCTCCATTTTCTGCTGACATCAGAGGACACCCATCTCCTACACAATTTTTAAGGTCAAGACCAAAATTTGTCAAAGCTTTAAGAACTATTGATGATAGTGCCTTCGCATCAATTGACACATCAACGTCAACAATATCTTTTGAAGCCTCTTCAAATGCGTTTACATCAAAGCCAATAAATTCTTCCCTAAAAACTTTTTGTTCTATGTTGAAATATCTTAAAGATAAGGAAATCTGGCTTTTCCCCAACAAATCCATGCTTTTGTCAAAAATTATCGAATAGAATTTTGATTTATATAACACATACATACATAAATATTGCATTTACTAAGGCTTATTTATAACTCAAAGGCACGCATTATCAAGTCAAACGTTTAGTCTGTGGATATAGATGGCACCTGCTGGGATTGAATGTAGAAAAATAAGTAATTGAATACGGTAAACTAAATGTTTCTTTGGAAATATCTAATAAATAACTATTAGGATTAAAATATGGAAATTATTAAAAATCGTTAGAGATTCAATAAAAAAAAACAAAAAAAACCTGGCTGGGATTTCCAAAAATTTTGTACATTAAAAAAAAAAATATTATTATTGGGAATTCTTGTATTATCGAAATTAACAAAACATATATTTTTATAATTTAGGGGGGGAAATTTCCTTATTTCCCCCCCACCCCTGAATGCGCGCCTGCTATTAGGAAACCTTTGCTCTATTACTTAATTACTCAAAATGAACTCATGTATGAGAAATGGTTTTATATTTCATTAATACTTAAAAGGCAACTCGGATTATTTATAACGTTTGCAATAATTTTCCTTTAATTTTTTTAAATCGAAAAAAATATTCAAGGAATGAAAATTAATTTCAAGTAGATCCTCAAAGCTTTCAATATTTTTAGTACAAATATTTTTTCAGTGTTTTTCAATACATTTTACAGTTAAAAGAAAATTTAAGAATAATTAATTTTTATTTTCTTAAATTTTTTAATTATTCGAATAATTGTTTTCTATTTAAATCACACTTTTACAATCAATTAGCAAAATTTTAAAATAATTTTGATATTTTTATGCACTGTTTTTATTAATAGTATATACAAATATATATTTATTTATTTTTAATTTTATAATATTTTTATTTTTCCTTTATTTTGTTACGTCTAAACAAATTCTTTACAATTAACTTTTATTTATTTCAATTAAACACTTACACCCACAAAACGTTGTTTTATTTTAGCAAAAGTTTCCCGAACTTCGTAAAACAACAAAACTAAATTTAATAATATTATTACAATTTGTTTGTCTTTTAAATTCACTGAGAGCACGATGTTAAGATGCGACCGTTTAACTTTATTTGGTACTTATCTAGGATAACACAGTTCAATTTTTAACGCAATATCCTTTGGTAACAATTGTATTTATAGCCGAAAAAAGTCCTCTGTGTGACAAGACGACGAATACAAACAACGATAGAAACAACAACAAGAATATTCTAAGCAGCTATAAGAACAATATCCTTCTAACACACATACACATACAACGACAGACATATGTATAAGCACACATACAAGTTCATATATTTTACGAAGAATTTGTATAAAACACTTTCGCTTTAGTTGAAATTTTATCTCTTGAGTTTGCACAAAACACAATTCAGAAAAACAAAAACAACAACAGCAGAAATAAAAAAGCAAAAGCACAATATAGGCAACCAAGTTTAAATTTCTCGTCTCATACTGTCCAACACCCTAATTTTAACTTGTACCCCACCCCACCAACCATCTTGTCCTAACACTTGACTTTACTGCTAATACGAACAATATTAAATGGAATGGCGCTACAAAAGAAAACAAACCATCATCAAATTCTGTTCAAACAAGGAGACAGATTTTTCTCTCATACACTTTCATGACCACTAAAATTTGACTTAATTCTGATGCTAGCCACCTTCTGTGGCATCCCTACAAACAGTGGGACAAAATCAGCATATTTGGGATTTGAACTGGAGATTAAAAAACAGGCAGTAATCTTTTGTGATGACGAGCGCAAAACTCGGTCGTTTAACGAACATTGATAGCAAACACCAAATTTTTAAATTTAGCATTTTTTCATTGACATCGGTGCAAAACTTTTGATTTTATTGACAATTTAGTGATGGAATAAAACACACAAACACAAATTCAAAAGTTTTACACAAGGCTGGCAATAGATGCCGATATCAATACCGTTTAAATGCATTGACATACCGAATCGTAACACCTAAGTCGTGTAAGTTAAATACAAAGAAGTTACCGAATATGAAAATAGAAAAAACACGTAACTTTGCTTTTAGTGGTTGTGATATTGTTCATACTTTTTCTGGGATCTTACCACTTTATGTAGTTAACACATGTACAAGTAAAAAGTTATTGTGTAATATTTTCATGCATGAAGCTCGCTTTGTATGAAGAATGAGCCAACATATCAGCAAAAGCGAATGCTTAAAAGTATTCGAGACTAAAAATGAGTTAGTAAACATCGAGTGCGCTCGCAAGTATTATATAATGTTGCAGTTCTCTGATGCTGATCCCAAAAGTAAAATGGCGTAAAATACCGGTATTCCTTACTTTTTCCCTTAAGACCGGTATACCCGTTTCGGTATTTAAAAAAAATATAAATTTTTAAAGAGTAAAAAACAAACTAAAAGTTTTAACACTTGTGCTAAAAGAAAAAAATATTTGTTATCTTAAAGGAAATAAAAAATTAAATTTTTTCTAAGAATAATGAAAAAACAGCCTAAACAAAATTAAATAGCCCCCAAAAATTGTGGTTGTTCTCTGTACAAACTTTGTTGCGAGGGGGTTATTTCATGCCTCCACCTACACAGAAAAAATTTTCTTCACAGATCCAATGAAATTTACATTAAAATTCAACCTAACCCTTCATTGGATAAATGCAAGATTAATAAAATCAGTGACAAAATGTTCATTGATTTTATGAATCCTCATTGAAAAAATGGATAAAATAAACGTTTGTCATTAAACTAATGCAAAATTTTCATTGATTTTATGAAATATTTCATTAATCCAATGAAGGGTTACATAGGTTGAATTTTAATTAAATTTCATTGGATCTGTGAAGAAAATTTTTTCAGTGTAGGTGGAGGCATGAAATAACCCCCTCGCAACAAAGTTTGTACAGAGAACAACCACAATTTTTGGGGGCTATTTAATTTTGTTTAGGCTGTTTTTTCATTCGTTTAATAATAAAATAAAGCCCCTATAAATTTTTATGGGGATTATTTAATTTTAAAATTTATAACGAAAACATTTTGGGCGCAAGGATTTTTATCTCCAGGGTATAACAAACACCGGCTTTGCTAATTAAAGCTCCTAAAGGTTCATTTTTTTAAGAAATACATATTTCTGAGTTATCAAGAAATAAATTAAATGATTATTAACGAATTAAATTAAAACCTCGTTTAATTGATCGAGCGATTAACCGATTACAGAAAAAGCCCGATCGAATGAATACCCTAGTAAATACTAGAATGTTCAGTAGATTAATTTTTGTTCGATTACTCAAAAAATTTTAGGGGATTAATTGTTGGAATAATTTAAAATTGCTTATTTCGATTGAAGGATTAATTGAAGAATTTATACCGATTAATCGAATAATAATAATAATATATAGTATTTCTTTAAATGTAAAGTTTTAATTCGAATTAACAAACCAAATGTATGTGTCCGTTGGAATCAAAGAAAAACAGTCATGTTTAGTAAGTAATTTAGCTTGTTACATTTGTTCAACACAAATTAATAATTAATTTCACAAAAGAAAAAAGACAAAAGTAGGTATGTTAACTCAAAGATTTATTCAACTATCAAGTATGTTCTAGAAATCGAAATGAAGGGAAATTGAAATCGAACGATAATTTAAATTCAATTACTATTTTCAAAATTACCGTAGTTTTTCGTGGTTTTAGGTGTTGTTCTTGCAAAAATAATAGATACTTAAAAAATGAAGTAGATAAAATGGAATATTTTTATGAAATTTCAACACGCCTGTATTTTTTTTAACAAAATAGTTCTTGTGTTTCTCTATTTAGAATGAGTTTGGCTTAAAAATATTGAACGAAGGATAAATCTAATAATGCTAAATGTATCAGGTGTCCAAAATTGTATTAACGTAAATGTTCTTCGACATCTTCCCTAAATGAATAAATAATGATACTCCACCAGCAAAATCAAGGGGGGTTAGAAGTGGTCCAATAAATAAATATTTTAAGTAAGATACTTCGATCGATTCTCTAAAGGAAATTATTTGCAGAAGCATACCAGAGGATGAAAAGTTTCAAAAAATCCAAAGTTACATTTACTCTTTTCAAATCTAAGTGCCCTAAATTGAAGCAACCATTTGGAGCTACTTTCACAAGTTTTATTTAAAATAAAATGTTCATTTACTCAAGTACTTAGTTTTTCTAAAATTATCGAAAAAAATCTCGTATTTTATAAAAATTCTGGATTTAGAATTATTCGATTAATCGATTAATTTTAAAATTTTATTCGATTAATTGAATAAGTTAAAAATGCCAAATATCGATTAATCGTTTAATCGAACAAAAATAAAACCCGATTAATTGAACACCCTACTAAATACCCTCTCTACTTCGGCGTTAGAAAATGAAAGTGAGAGCAACTTTATAGTAAATTCTGAAATTTCTAAAAGTTTTTTGTTGCTGCCTGCATCTTTTTATTAAAATACTTCCGAGCAGAAAGAAACAGTGTTGTTGGTGTTGATCCGTTTTATAAATTTAATGGCTGTAGGAAATATCGCCCAAAAAAAAAATGAAAAATCGCCCAAAAAAATTGCATGTAAAATTGGGCCTGATTTCATATGAAAAATGGCCCAAAATTTTTGGGCTATTTATCGTTATTGTTGGGTGATTTTTCGTTTGTTAAATGTTGTATGAAAAATGGCCCAAAAAAATGGGCTATTTTTAAAATTCTACCATAATCTTACATAGCAAAGAAAACCATGTTTTATTATGGTTGCAAACAACAAAACTATTTTTCAAGAAACTAATTTAACCATTATATGGTTGTCGGCGACAATGATTTGGTTAAATTAAACATAATATCGGTAGAATTTTTTTAAAAATGGTTTTGTAGCTTTTTCTCTGGGTGTATATATTAAATATATACATATATATCGAAAATAAGGATTTTCTCTACTATGGTATAACAAATACTGGCTTCGCTAACTAAAGCTTCTCTGTATCGCCGGCCTTCGGCCGGGCGCAAGGATTTTCTCCTCTATGGTATAACAAAGACCGGCTTCGCTAACTACAGCTTCTTTGTATAGCCGGCCTTCGGCCGGGCGCAAGTATTTTCTCCTCTATGGTATAACAAACACCGGCTTCGCTAACTAAAGCTTCTCTGCGTAGTCGGCCTTGTTCGGAAACAAGGCAGTTTTTCGAAGCTTTACTTAGCGAAACCGGTTTTTGTTAGACCATAAAGGAGAAAATCCTTGCGCCCCGCCGAAGGCCGGCTATACAGAGAAGCTTTAGTTAGCGAAGCCGGTCTTTGTTATACGATAGAGGAGAAAATCCTTGCGACCGGCCGAAGGCCGGCTATACAGAGAAGCTTTAGTTAGCGAAGCCAGTATTTGTTATACCATAGAAGATTAAATCCTTATTTTGGATATATATATTTAATATATACACCCGGAGTAAAAGCTATAAAAATATTTTATCCATATTATGTTTAATTTAACCAAATCATTGTCACCGACAACCATATTATAGTTAAATAAGTATCTTTAAAAAAATCACTTGAAATTTTAACGGTATTTAAAAAAAAAAATTACACATTTTTTATTTTAAGTTAAGTTGCGGACGTTGCAAAGTGTCATAACGTCCTCGTCCTCGTCTTCGATGGACATTATGACACTTTAAAAGTGTCCAAGGACACTACGACACTGGACGTGATGACATGTCACCTAAATTTATATGAATAATAAACACTTTTTTGCAAATTTAGTAATTTTTTTTTTTTTTTTTTTTTTTTGGGAAAAAATTCGTTTTTGCTTTTTGGGTCATTTTTCATTTTCTTTTTGGGCGCTTTTTCGTTTTTTTTGGGCAAAATTTCATATTTACCTTTTTGGGTCATTTTTCATGTTCGCTTTGGGCGATTTTTCATTTTTTTTTTTTTGGGCCATTTTTCTTTGGGCGATATTTCCTACAGCCAAATTTAATATTGGAATACTGTTTCTTTATTTTGAAAGCTGTTTCACCATCATTGTTTCTAGCTATTTTTAACATGTGTAAAAGTTGTTATTTAAATTAAATGCATTTTAATTGTTAAAAATGTTTATTTTACTTTCAGCAACTTTATAAATTTTTATAAAAAAAATAAAAACGGCAAAAACATTTTTATGGCTAAACAAGGTGAAAAATGGATAAATCTCGCCACTAAATTGCTAAATTGGCAACCCTGATATGCCTAGCATAGTTTAAAGAGATTTGATGAAACAATCTTTTGGAAAAATAATTTGGTTTAAATGTTAAGGATTACAGCAATTCTTTTCTTTTTTTGACAAAACGACTTGGAAAATGTGCTTCCACTTATCGTGGATGTTGGAGGAATCGAAAGCAACCCATAATACAGAATATTTTATTTATCAGTCCATTATGCTATTAGAGTCCTGTGCCCATGTTCTGTAACTCTCGCGTCGAGAAAGTTTTCGATTGAAATGTGTGAAATGAAACAAAAATGCCATAAATTGAAACAAACAGCTGTTTTTCTCACTTAACTGTGTCTGTAAATTTTTTTGGCGAGTACAAGCTGTCACGTAAGGAAATTTCTCGCCAATTTACAGAAAAAGTGTGTCTGTAACATTTTGGTGAGAAAAGTTCCCGCTTTGAACTGTCAAATAAACTCACGAATAAAAATGGGGCGAGAAAAAATTTTAACACTAAAAAACAATTAAAAATGCAAAGAATAATAATAATAATATTTTATTCTTGGCACATTTTTCATTGTTTTATTATTTTGCTTTTGACATTTTTATAAAATATACGAATATAGTCAAAGCTCGTTTGCAAACAACAAATATTAAAGTCGCTCTTTACACAATTTGGTATAACCGATGGTTGTGTTTTCGCCGCCGTCGTTGAAAAATTATCAATTTAAGTAAATTTTGGTCGCCGTCAACGATATGTGTTACTGGCGTTCTGAACGTCTGCAATGTCACATCGGCTTCGAGTGCAATTTTATGACATTTATAACGTAACGACGTAATCTCTTTTGATAGTTTTCGACATGAGTTAAAGACAAACATTTTTCTCATTTTTCAAGAAACGATGGAATATTTTGTTTCACATCTTTTCGATGCAAGAAGTTCTCACTAAAGTTACAGAACATGGGTACTGTTTTAATTTTTTAAATTTTTTAACACATAATTGTTTCGGTTAATTCTGTTAACAGAGAATATGTGTTACCATCGAGAGTTTCTTTTGTTTATGTACTGTATTTTAATAATGTTTTGCTAGAAGGAAATATATTGTATGCAGAAATATTTTCTAAACACAAACCCTTTGTATATGAGCCGAAACAAATAATTAAAAACACAAAACATATGTTATAATACTACAAAAAAATAAAAATTATGTTAATCGGTCAATCGACTGAAATTAACCGGTTTAATCGTAAGTCGATATAGACAATTTTAAATTAACCGATCAGTTAATCGGGTAGTAATAAATCGGTTAACCGAATGAATACCCTAGTATTTAGCAACATCGTAACATCGATAAAAGAAATTTGAGAAATAGACTACATTTACCAACCGCTAATGTCATTTTATCAATTAATTAAATATTTTTATTTTTTACCAGCTGATCGCCCGCCCAGTCTTCGCACGGAATCTATTTACTAATGAGAAGTGAAAAAGAGGCAGTGTGTTTAAGATTTAGTTGTGTGAGTTTCTCCTTAAATTTTCTCATACTTAGAAGTGAAAAAAGGAGACAATAAATTAAAACCTTAAATTTTCCGAATTGTACCGGGTATTTCTTAATATTCTCTTGACAAACCATCTCCTGATTATCACGAATCGATTAAAAAACAACAGCCAAATTGCTCCAGCCGTTCTCACGTGATGCGATCACATACATGGACCGTTTAATTTTAATATGAATATATAAAGATACTTTTTTATTGTAGGGTAGGACTCAAAGGTTGGGTAAATGTTGCCATGATTATGATTTACCTTCAAAATATTTAAAACTAATAGCCACAAGTGATTCTTATGAGATGAACTATAACGACATCGAATTTATCGAGGATTAAATTTTTTAAGTGCTAAAATAAAATAAAATAAAATAAGAATAAACGTTAATATTAATAAGTTTATTCTTATGAAACAAGTTGATCTCAATTAACAATTTCATGGTAAAAAATTTTTAATTAATTATTTTTGTTTTGTTATTGAATTTTTATGTGTTTTTATTTAAAAAAGTTTTTAGCCATTTTTTCCTTAAATTTAGCCATTTCATAAAGTTTTGCACCACTGGTGCAGAGCAGCTTTACTTAGCGAAGCCGGTGTTTGGTATATCATAGAGGAGGAAATCCTTGCGCCCGGCCGAAGTCCCAACCATGCTATCTAGCGTAAGATTTTTTAAACCATGTACAGTTTTTCACAACAGCTCAAAACGCACATTTAAGAGATGGTTAAAATAAATATTCATAAATTAATAGCCATAATAATTAATTAAATGAATTTGAAATACAGGAACCTTTTTATTAAAATAATGAAAAAAAAATTTTTTTGAGGCTGAACTCTTCATAATTAAGGTAATGAAAAATGTGATGACAGGTAGTCACAGTCTTAATAAAATTTGCATTAAGTTATTGTATAATTTTTATCGATTTTATGAAACATTTCATTAACTGGACCTAATGAAACATTCTTCATTAATCCAATGAAGCGTGTTCAGTCGCTAATTATCAAAATCAATTGTTTCTGTGAAAAAAATTCTATCGTTGTAGTTTTTCGTCAATATAAGAAATTTTTTGTGGCTAAATTTTTTTATATATAAATTTTCATATTAATTCGAATGTGTATTCCAAGTCAAACAACAATTTATAAAGCTTTTAAACTTTTATAGTCTTATTCCTTCAATATTTTCCAGAAATATTTTCCTTGCACTATCAAAAATATAAAAGCTTTATAAATTCCAATTTGACTTTAAATACTAATTAGAATTAGTATGAAAATTTATTTAATAAATGCTATTCACCATGAGAAATAAATTCCCAGATTCTAATTGTTTAAAATTCTTTTAATTAAAAAACGTATTTTCGTTGAGAGTATTAACTCAACATTAATTAGAATACTTTCTATAATTTTTAAATGTTTTTGCTATTCGGCGGCATG
This sequence comes from Pollenia angustigena, assembly GCA_930367215.1. Taxonomy (NCBI): domain Eukaryota; kingdom Metazoa; phylum Arthropoda; class Insecta; order Diptera; family Polleniidae; genus Pollenia; species Pollenia angustigena. The sequence continues at coordinate 254,737,656 of OV884057.1, forward strand.
AAATAACCCCCACAAAAATATCGGTTGATTTTTTAGCTATTATCTTTTTGGCAACACTGGTGTAAACAGCTGACGCACGTTTCGTGTTTTATTTCACTGCCGAACATCTTCAGTTTGGTCTATAATTTAACCATGAATCGTCTTACAAACGAACAACGGTTGCAAATTATTGAATTTTATTATCAAAATGCGTGCTCTGTTAAGAAAGTTCATCGCGTGCTTCTTCGATTTTATGGTCAGCATTGCAAGAGCTACCAATGCATCCAGAAAAAGTCACAGTTTGGTGCGGTTTATGTGCTGGTGGCATCATTGGACCGTACATCTTCAAAGATGATGATGTAACGTAACTGTGAATGGTGAGCGATAACGTGACATGATATCCAACTTTTTTTGCCCAAAATGCAAGAGCTTGCTTGCATGACATGTGGTTTCAACAAGACGGTGCACGCAAAGAAAAAACATGGTTGATGTAATCACAATCGCAAACTATCATTAATGTTTGTGGTTATGATTGTGTCAAACGCGTTTTTAGTAACAATATATGTTCAGACATAATGTTTTTAGATTATTGTTGTCTCAAACATAGACCTTTCCAACCATGTTTCTATATTTCCCAAAACCATGCAAAATGTCTACTTCAACATGTTATATGGTTCTCACAATAAAAACAATAACAAATTTATTCTCCCAAAATTGTTTTTATTAAAAATACAAATGTATGTTCATATGTATACTTTGTTTTAAATAAACAGCAAAGCATATATTAAAAAATAAAATTAAATACATACATTTAAAACTGCATATCAAAGAAATTTGGTTTTCTTTGTCTCATTTGCTTCTATTCTGTCGCAAAGCTAACCAGCACTCATCTGCCAATTATTTACTTTCTTCAATGTTGTAGGTGTTTTTGGCTGCAAGAAAGACAACGTTTATACATGTATGTACATATGTATTTTTATAATTATATTTATTTAAATTACTTACCTGTTTTAATAAACTTATAAGTTTTGCAAGGCAGCATTTTCTTTTCCTCTCTGAAAAAAGTTTTAATTATTTTGTAATAATCCAAATTGTCCGATTAACTGATGCTCGCAGACGTAAATGACTTGAAGAAATTTTTGTTTTTTTTAAAAATAAAAATTTTTTGTTTTGACAATAAATGTTTGGTCAACTAGAGAATGTGTTTTAAAGCAAACAAAAATTATGGTACTAAACATACCTTTTGTGCGCAACTTATATTATGATTTTAATTGTATAGTTGAAAATATATATATTATAGTACCAAACATTTCACATAATTTAATATGTTTAGCTAGAGCAGAGTAACTTTAAAGGCGTCAAACACCATATAATATTATTATAGTGAATTTAAAAATGTTAAGGACAAAAAATATATTTTCAAGTTATATTAGGACTATAATAAACTTATTAGGGTAAACATATTAGGCAAATATGAATAAAAATGTTCGTAGTGACCACTAATTAATCATGCTTTTTCTCTGCGTGTGCGCATGCCACACAGCACGCTTAACAATGGACTTATTGAGAGGCGAGTTCGGTGAACATTTTATTTCACGTTCGGGATCGTGCGATTTAACGCCTTTACACTATCTTTTATGGGGCTATGTTAAAGCTCATGTCGATACACACATGCCCGCTTCAATTGACGCATTGGAAGACAACATTGAAGCATTTATTCATGAGATACCGGCCGAAACGTTGGAAAGAGTATGCCAAAATTGGACTAAGCGGATGGACCATTTGAGGCGCAGTCACGGTCAACATTTGCATGAAATAATCTTCAAACATCAAATTATATGGACCGTACTATCGATTCAAATAAAAATTTCATGCATTTTTCTTTTTTTAACTTTCCTATAGCTCTTAAAAAATCACCCATTATAACCCCTCAAAAAATAATGAAATAACCCCCCAAAGTGTGAGGCCTCATTTCATTTTGAAAATGAAATTAGGCCCCAACGAAATAAAATAATGCCCTAGACATAAATGAAATTATTCCCTAAAATTTGGGGGCTTATTTTATATGAAATAAAACCCCAATTTCTGAAATGAAATAAGAGCCCAGTATATGCAATACAATTAATTATACAGTTTTGCTTTATAGAATCACGCGATCGATATCATGGAATGATATACGAAACACAAGCTTCGCCAACTAAGGCTTTTCTGCACAGCAGGCCTTCGGCCGGGCGCAACGACTTTTGCCTCTATGGTATAACAAACACCGGCTTCGCTAGCTAAAGCTTCTCTGCATAACGCCAGGATTTTCTCCTCTATAGTATAAAAATACCGACTCGACTTGGCTACGCAAAGAAGCTTTAGTTAGCGAAGCCGGTGTTTGGTATACCATATATAAGAAACCCATTGCGCCCGGCCAAAGGCCGTCTATTTATTTATTTGAAGCCGGTGTTCTGTATACCAAAGTGGATAAATCCTTGCGTTTTTATTATAAATTTGAATATGAAATAGTCCCCCAAAAAATGTATTGGGGCTTTATTTCATAATGATGTTTTGGGGGACAATTTTATATGAATTTTTTGGGGGGTTATTTCATGTTGTCTTGCTATTCCTCTATTCCACAATGCCCGGAATAAGTTTTTTGGATTATTGTATCAAAAAAAAATATTCTGGAGGAACTTGATTAAACAATTTACATTATTATACAATTTTTCAACACACAATTTTTTTTTTTTTTTGTCAAAAGAAATTTATTCCCTTCGCGCGGATGGCATGGCATCATATTACATAAAGGCCTAGCCTAGAAATATTGAACCGATTTATATATTAATCATACTTGTATACGAATGACGAAGTTATGCGTTTGACCTACTGTTGGGCTAACACACACACCCACATATTCATACACAAACATTTAGTATCCACACCACTCAATTTCCACCATCAACTGGGGCATGAATGAAACATTGAAAAATTTTACAAAATCTCTGCTAATAGTGCGAGAAATGTATGAGAGCATATTATGAAACTAAATTTGATGACGACAACAGGCGGCAAGCAGCAGCAACAAGGCGTTATTGTTAAGTCTGTTGATTGTTGTTGTCCTTATGAATGTTGTTCTTATTGCTATTGTTGTTGTTGTTCTTGTTGTTGTTGCTTATAGTTTTCAAGAATGAAATGCTGCTGAATGTTGGAAAATAATAAATAATTGTCTTAAGGATAATAGAATTATGCGCTTGCGCATATACAATTACATATTTTCCTAATTGTAACAATAACTTTATCACTATTTCAAATTGTTTGCATGTGTTATTGAAATGTCTTTATGTGAGTTTGTGTTTATGGGTGTAGTATGAAGAAAGGAAACAAAGACAATATTCCACACAGAACACCAGAGACAGATAGTTTTCTATGAAAAACAATAATAGAATTGTTTTAGAATTAGTAATGGAATTTTTATCTCGTATACGAGCATTTGCAGTAACATTTAATGCGTTTCTATTTGTCTGTAGGTGTAAGAAAGTGCGTTTGTATTGCAATAGAGAATATTGATGTTTTTTACATTTTTACAATGTACAATTTGCAATTTGCAGCAGTGTAGTAGATTTTTTTTTACAATTTCAATATTGTTTTACAAGACTCATCTGTTTTTAATGTTTTGGCTTGCTGCAGAGTCTTGAAGCAATTAATTCTTTTGGTATACGAATAATAGGTTGATTAAAATGATTTATGCTAATTTTTTAAAGCTTTTCTAGACATTGGTTGTCATTGCAAAATGTTTGATTTTAATAAATATATGTACTTGAATTTAATTTGCATTATTATTATACCCTCCACCACAATAAGTTGTGAAGATGGTATACTAAGTTTGTCATTCGGAGTGAAACTTTTTTATTATTCATCTCAGACCCCATAAATTATATACATATATTCTGGCTCCTTGAGTAGTTCTAAGTCGATTTAGCCATGTCCGTCTGTCTGTCTGTCTGTTGAAAATACGCTCACTTTCGAAAAACTCAAAAGAAATCTTGGTGTCAAATTGCTTATAGTTGTCCTTAACAGTTTGGGATTGACATCCAGCAAAATCGTTTCAGTACGATCAGAGCTAAGAATGAGAATGTGAAACCACCACCTTAAAAAATTTATAATTTTTTTTATAAAAACAAACATAAATGATGGAATATTGTAAGGAATAATATAAGATTTTGCACAATTTCATTTTATATGACTGGAATCCCACTGTTAAATTTCGTAAAGATCGGTTAATAATTTACCCTAGGCCTCATATTAGACCAACTCCTGGAAAGTTTAATACGCCTTAATCTGTAATTAACAACGCTATCATAACGTTACAGTTTTGTAGGACTAGAAATGACAGACAAATTTTTATGAATTTTGTGATACATGGTCCATAATTAGCCTTAGATCCCATATTTATCAGTCTTCTACAATTCACCGTAAACGCTAAAACTAATTTCTATGCTGTTTTGCAATTTATGTTTTTAATACCAGAAATCACTGCAGAATTTTGAGTTAATTGGTTCATAGCTTACCACGGCTCTAATGATTTTGAACTGTCGGCGGAGAGTATCAAAGATTCGGCACAGCCGAATATAGCTTGTTTTTCTTCCTATTTTAAGAGTTTTTCGTCACTTTTTGTTTTTGGAAATAAAATAAAAAAATTTTTTTTTAGAATTTAGAAGAAATCATAAATGTACACGCAAAAAAAGAATGAGTATAAATGAATAATTTTTTGAATCGAAAATAGGCAACAAAGGCCTTCGCACAGTAAGTGCGTTTTTGCTTGACCAAACAGTGTCCAAGCTGCACAAGCATTAAGAAGTTTTTAGTACACTGTAAAAAATTATCAATCCATCCCTACTTAAATCAATCTGAAGTGGCATCAATAGTATAATAAGTACGGATTTTCTTAAATCAAGTACAGAAAGACTGATTCAAGTACGGATTATTCAAGCACGAAATACTTAACTTATCCATATTTAATCCCGAATAATGCGAAAATCAGATTGATTTAAGTAAACCTAAGATTGAATCAACATCAAAAGGCGCTTGATTCAAGTATAATAAAGTTGATTTAATCCCTAATTCACTCTTAAATTAGCCCGAAATTGAAATTAGATTGATCCTTACCTAAACCACTTATCCCAGAGACTAAAGGCGAATATTATTATGATTGATTTTCTTAAGCGTTTTACACCTTCCAGAATTTCAATTATAAAACACCAGCATCATGCTCGGCATGTTTTCTACTTTAAAATATTGATGTATATATAGGGTAAATTTTTAAGAGCTATAGGAAAGTTAAAAAAACACATAAAATTCAGAAAAATGCATGAAATCTTTATTTGAATCGATAGTACGGTCCATATAATTTAATGTTTGAAGATTATTTCATGCAAATGTTGAGCGTGACTGCGCCTCAAATGGTCCATCCGCTTAGTCCAATTTTGGCATACTCTATCCAACATTTCGGCCGGTATCTCATGAATAAATGCTTCAATGTTGTCTTCCAATGCGTCAATTGAAGCGGGCATGTGTGTATAGACATGAGCTTTAACATAGCCCCATAAAAAATAGTGTAAAGGCGTTAAATCGTACGGTCCCGAACGTGAAATAAAATGTTCACCGAACTCGCCTCTCAATAAGTCCATTGTTAAGCGTTCTGTATGGCATGTGGCATCGTCTTGCTGAAACCACATGTCATGCAAGTCAAGCTCTTGCATTTTGGGCAAAAAAAGTTGGATATCATCTCACGGTAGCGCTCACCATTCACAGTTACGCTACGATTCGCATCATGTTTGAAGAATGATGCCACAAGCCCATAAACCGCACCAAACTGTGACTTTTTCTGGATGCATTTGTAGCTCTGGCAATGCTTCTGGCTGATCTTCACTCCAAAATCGACAATTCTGCTTATTAACGTACCCATTCAGTGGGTCGATTAAACTCACCATTAAATGGAAGAAGCGCGCGATGAGCTTTCTTAACAGAGCACGCATTTTGATAATAAAATTCAATAATTTGCAAGCGTTGTTCGTTTGTAAGACGATTCCAAACTGAAGATGTTTAAAGATGTTAAAACCAGTGTTGCCAAAAAGATAATAGCTAAAAAATCACCCGATATTTAAGAAAAAATATAAACTTAATAGGAACTTTTGCTTTTTATTTTACTTTTTATGCTAGAAACACAACTGGGACGAACGACGAATTATTCGCAACGAATATTCGTCAGAAGAAGTAGAACACATTGGTATATATAAAAGTACACACAATCATTGCGTAGACCGAAATTCGTCCTGCGCAACGAACTTGGCGATAGGTTTATTTCTATTTCTTACGCAGACGAACAAATTGGGAAATTTGTTAAAAATCGTGAAAGCTGTAAAGAATCACAGGGACAAATCGCTTCTATTGCGAACTTGGCTAAAATTCGCGAAAACTTGCAAACTTTAAAATAAACACTAAAATTTATTTGAAATCGCTAAATGGGTGAAAAAACAATGGCAAAAAAAATTGCAAAAATGGCGCAATTTCGCAAAAAATTTTAATATTTCAAACAAGCCATAAAGGAAAGGAATGGCTGAAAATTAGTAAAAATTGCTATATTTGAAACAAACCCAAAAACTAATTTGAGATTGCAAAATCGAAATGCAGAGCACCAAAACTGCTAAAGTAATCGATTTCGATTGGATTCGGATTCTAGAACACACCCTATTAATAGTTTTTTATAACTTAAAAAAAAATTTAGGTTAACGCACTTAATGTGTCTCATTTGACGAATTTACGCAACGAATTCTTGCCGACGAATTCGTCGTACTATGCGAAGTTCGTCGTTCGTCCCAGTTGTGTTAATACCATTAAACATGAAAATAATGTATGTTTTTCATTTTATTTTATTGTTTCTACACAAAACAAGCAAATCGTGCTTACCTTCTTGTGTGGTGTTTTTGTAGTTTCTACAACAAACTTTGGCAAACACAAGTGCTGCACACATGAAGAATGCAATGCTGAGAGATGAGACTAATAACCCAACGGGAAAATGTAATCAATAGGAAACGAGAATGTAATGCATATATTGATTAATATTTGATTCCAGAACTCATTACTCTTAACACAGAACATGTCCTAGGATTGTAATAAATTATTTAAATGCATACTGGGAATGAATTAAATAATTCAAAAAACTACGAATAATTGTCACGAACAGAAGAAAAAACACGAATAATTGTTACGAACAGAAACAATACATTCCTTGTTCTGCAAATGTGAGAATATACGTGGTAATCAAATCATAAATATTGTGTCAATAAAATTACCTTCTCGATTCCCATGATTGCCTTATTCCTTATTCCCGCTGGGAAGTTGTATGAGATTAAAGGCTCAGTTAGCCGGGAGTAACAGTAACGTTGCAAATCAGCTGTTTCTTTTTGTTGTATGAAAAGCAATTATAACGATTATAGTTAGCAGTAAGATGTTACGTCTCAATCTGTAAGAAAAAGATTGATCTTCCTTTTTTACGGCAACGTTATTGTTACTGTTACTCCCGGCTAACTGAGCCTTAAAATGCTCACTTTGTAGTTTTACTCTAAGAGCGGCACTTCCAACGAAAATGTCAATCTTGTTTTACTTGGTTTAATAATTTTATACTTTTTAAAGAAATTCCGGGATTGATTCTCGAAAGTGATCCCATTTAGGATTGTTTTAAGTAAGTTTTTGAGTTATTTGTACTTGCATTTTTGAATGCGACTCGTGCTTAAAGTAACTTGAAAAACTGAATATATCCCGAGTGCTTTTCTTTCTTAAATTAGAGTTAAATTGGATTTATAAAATTTCGCTTAAACTTGCCATATGTTCAAAGTTAATTTGTTATTCAAAATGGGACATATCAATTCATAGTTTTGCATTTCTTGACCTCAACATTTCTATTTTCATATGCATGCAGCTGGCTTAAGTCTGATGTGTTTTGATTTTAATAAATTTTTGTGGTTTTTGATTTCTGTTTTAAATCAATATAAAATATATATGTAGATACAGACGACTTTTAATACATGTACTTACAATTATTAAGCCCGTCCAATGTTATTTTATATACAAGCACTTATTACCCAGCAGTTCAAAGATTTTTTAGTAAAATTATTAAAACAATTTTATGCTAACTAGGAACACAACTAGGACGAACGACAAATTTTGCCCAACATGACAAATTTTTAGTAAAAAGTCGCTTAGTAAATTCGTCCTATGAAGCACAACAACGACGAATAACTAACAGCTTTTATAATTGAGAACGCTGATTGTGAAAAGAGAGAGAATAAGTGTGACCATTAGGGCGGGTTAACTTGTATGGATGAAAAAAATATGAAAAATCATAAAGCAAAAACGCAATATACATAAAATTCTAAGAAAATTCTCCGAAGAAACCATGGGTCTAAAATCAAACCCTAATCCGCGCCTCTCGACTTGAAAATTTTTTTACTTGGGTGAAAAAATTTTTTTTAATGTAAAAAAATTTTGAGTTTATAAAAATAAAAAGGGAAAAACAACTTACTTACTTACCTTACTAAACAATTTTATTCAGAAATTTGGAAAAAGCTATTTTTTTGGCAAAGGCGGGCATATACATTTTAAAGTCGAGAGGCGCGGATAAGGATTTAATTTTATTTACATGGCTTCTTCGGAGAATTTTATGTAGTTTACGTTTTTGCTATACGATTAAAAAAAAAAAATCGACCCGCCCTAGTGACCATATTAAAAAAAAACGCTCCAATATTGAAAAATTACCAAAAACACAACTAAAACTATGTTTTTATTTTAAATGATAATAAGTATTGTGGTTATTTTTGTCGAACTGGTTATGGTTTTTAATCCAAATTGTGATATTTTACATTAGTCTAAACTTCATCAAATTTAATTTTCATTAAATTATTTTATTTTAAATGTTATAAAATTTAAAAAAAAAAACAATTATAAAGAAAACAAGTTTGATACTTTGATACCCTCCACCGACACTTCGAATGTTTTAGGAGTAATATCTGAATGATGTCTATTTATTATTATAATCTTTGTAAAAACAGACATCGGCATTAAAATTTGTTACGGTTTAGACCTATATAAAATTATTGATCGACAATCAGAATCAATTTTAAAAAGTTTGAGTAGAATATCAGTTTAAGATGAACTTAAATGATTTTCAAGAGAACAAATTATATAAAAGCCATGGTAAGCTATGAACCAATCATCCCAAATTCTGCAGAACGATTTCTGGTATTAAAAAACATAAATTTCAATACAGCGGTGCAATTAGTTTATGCGTTTGCAGTAAATTTCAGAAGGCTGCTAAAATGGAATCTAAGGAAAACTATGGACCGTATATCACAAAATTGCATAACATTTTTTCTGGCCATATGAAGCTAAACTGGAAGAAAGTTTACCGCGTATTTAATTATTTTACCAGAGTGGGCTTTATATGAGGCCTATGGTAAGTTATGCACCGATCTTCGCCAGATTTCACAGTGTCATTTCTAGTTCTATAAAACTGTGATGTATCAAATTTTGTTATGATAGCGTTATTTTTTACGTTTTTAGGCGTACTAAGCTGTTTTCCGGGAGTAAGGTTTATATGGGGCCTATGGTAAATTATGGACCGATCTTCACAAAATTTCACAGTCTTATTTTTACTTCTAAAAAATTTTGATGTACCAAATTTTGTTATGATAGCATTTTTTTTTACGGATTTAGGCGTACTAAACTGTTTTCTGGAAGTAGGTTTTATATGGGGCCTATGGTAAATTATGGACCGATCTTCACGAAACTTAATAGTTTCATTTCAAGTCCTATTTAACTGTGGCGTGCCAAAATTTGTTATGATACCATTGTTAGTTAGGGTTTTAGGCTTACTATACTGTTTTCCGGGAGTAGGGCTTATATGGGGCCTAGGGTAAATCATGGACGGATCTTCAAGAAATTTTACAGCGTAATTTCCAGTTAAATAAAACGAACTGTTGCGAAATCTTATATCATTCTGTGCATTTTTCCACCATTTATGTTAGTTTTTGTAACAAAATTATCAATTTTTTTTAGGTGGTGGTTCCACATTTTGATTCATAGCTCAGATCCTATTGAACCGATTTTGCTGGATTTCAATCCCAAACTGCTTAGGATAACTACAAGCAATTTGACACCAAGCTTGTTTATATCTTTTGAGTTTTTCGAAAGTGAGCGTGTTTTCAACAGACGGACAGACAGACGGACATGGCTAAATCGACTTAGAATTTCTCAAGGACCCAGAATATATATACTTTATAGGGTCTGAGATGAATAATAAAAAAGTTTCACACGAAATGACAAACTTAATATACCCTCTTCACAACTAATTGTGGTGGAAGGTATAAAAAGTAACTTTATTTACTAAAATACTTGAAAACTAAAAACAAACGTGGTCACTTGGTATTGATTTGTTCGTCAGTCGCCGGCGTATGCAAAATCGCCGCGTTTGCCGAACTTCGGACGACGCCACGATTGTGTATACTTTAAAATACACAGATATGTTTATTTTTTGGCGAAGAATATTCGCCGCCAAAAAATCTTTCGTCCACTTGTGTTCCTACACTTATCCCAGTTGTAACCCCACACTGTAGAAAAGGCGTCATAACGCTGATGTATTTTGACATCAGTACTAACTATCACAAGTGTCATCGCTTTCGACCCCATGGCAATTTTCATCATTGGGATGTAAGCCTTAACATCACTTGGCCAAATTGTCATCAGAGTCAAAAATTTTAATTATCTCATCAATGAGATGACACATCGGCCTAATAGAAATGAAGAATCGGAGTCAGTTGAATAAAACATGTCATCAGTGCGATGACTTAGTTACATCCGAGAAAGGACTATTGAAATTAGCTTAAGCCAAAGTGAGAGAATATTATTATTTGCTTAACCTTTACACATGTTTGTTTCACTTTTATTATAGCCCGCCATTTGTAAATAGAAGAACTCTCAATTATAAGCTTCAGCAGAATGACCGACAGGGTTTTCGTAATCATTCCACTCTGAAAATTTGACGTAGGTAACTAAGTAACTCAAGCAAATAGAATATGGGAAGTTTTGCTTCTTATTTTACTTTGAAACGTGAAATTAATTCAAATTACACACAAAAAGTGGCATCAAATTATAGGATATATGACGAAAGAATAAGCACGACAAACAAAATCTTGTTAATTGAAAATTTTGTATTCCCAAAAATTACTTTGGTAATAAACTTACAAGTGTACGGCTTAAAAACACTAAACTGGCAACATGCTTTACTTTTTGCGAAAACAAGAAAGCAAGTTGTTTTTGTTTTCATTTTGTTTTTTCTTAACCTACTTACAGCTACAACTAATGTTGGAAGAATTCCAACCAATTGAAGTGCGGAATGTAAGAAAAGAAAAACACACTGTTTATTGTTGTTGTTTTTGTTTAAGCTTTGATATTGTTACAATTAAAACTGTTATAACTGCTTATAATTCTTATTCGCTTTACACTTTTATTTGCTTAATATCTTTAGTTTTTCTAAAATCTTTGGACGAAGTTTCCTGATGATCTGGCCTAAGTTCTCAGTAAAATGCGCATAGGAATAGCTTATCCCATCAACAATAAATTTCATGGTTTTTATCAAGAATAAAAATCAGGAAATAAGCACGACAAACAAAATCTGGTTAGTTGAAAATTTTGTATTCCCAAAAATTACTTTGATAATATGACAAAATTTTATGAAGCCTTCGTCGTTGGATTGATGTGACTTTTTACCTAAATGATGCCATTTGTATGTAGTAACATTGATGTCATAATTCTGATGTAAGGGCATCATCAATATGAAGATGCTTTTCTATGAGTACAGCATGACGTAGAGAAACAATTTGATTCTTTCTTTTTCTAAAGGAACATTTTCTAAATATTTTAACATGTTATTATAAAATAAGTCCTTTTTATAGCCAACATAACTATGTTATGGACTGCGCAACCATTCAATGTTGATGAAAAATATGTTATTGTATGGTTGTTTTTAATTATAAAAAGAGCAAATCAGATGTTCATGAGAACCCTGTTTATCAATATTTGAAAAATAATTTCTATATTAAAAATTAAAAGTCTTGATCATATATTCAAACCTCTGCTACATTTTAAAACTTGTTCTCAAAGTTTTTCAGATCAAAAAACAACCAACAACAAATTCCATTCTAAAAAATATAAATACTCTTGTTTGCAGTTGTGGTGCCATTCATAAAAGCTGGTGCCTCTTTTCCATTCCAAAAAACTAATCGAAACAACTGCCCACTTAAATGTCATTAAATATTTAAAAAAAAACAAAAACATTCCATTGCTTGGCAAAATTTCTCGCAAAAGGAACACAATGAGAGACAATTCAAAAAATTTTATATATATAAAAAAAATGAATCATGATTTGCAGTTAAAATAAAAATTGGCAAAATTCCAAAATCACAAGAGAAAAAATATTGATGACGATATTGTTTTCTTTAAATTTTTTTTGTTCAAAAATAATAATTCTGTAAATTTCTTTGCAAATTCTATGACGTAGTTAATTTGGCCGGCTTTAAGTTACAGAACAATTGTTTTTCGTTTTCCAAATCAAAAATCATATTTTATTTTTCTTTATTACTTTTTTGTTGGTAATTTTTTTATCAATATCCTGTTTATGTGAATAAAATTTATATTTTTTTTTTATTTCATATAATTAACATTTTGTGGCATGTGTCTTTAGACTATTATCTCTAAAGTATTGATTCCTTTCATCCAACTTATGTTTTTAAGGTTTCTTGGGTGATTAATGTATGACCTCATTGATTCATCATATTTAATATTATTGTATTGAAATGATACTTTCATTATACAAATATTTTCAATATAACAACATGTTTTAACAAGTGTTTGTTTGTTCATATGGGTATTTGAGGCTTTATTTGGAAGGATACAAAGATCATTAAATTTTTATATCTTTAATGAACACAACAACATGTCAAATGAAAACAAAAAAGAAAACATTTGCAAACATAATAAGAATAATTTAATAATAAAAAACATTTTTGCTTTTTGGCATCGACTTTATTAAAAACTAGCTTTTATTTAAATATTATTAAACAACTACATACATGTTTCCACTCGGGATCGAACCGGGGGCCTTCCGCGTGATAAGCGGATGTGATAGCCACTACACCAGGGAAACCGTTAAGTAAGCTTAAACAATTCCTAATGTTGCTCGAAGGACCATTTTTGGTAAAAAAAATAATTCGGCTAACGCAAACAAAGTTGCTTGTATTCAAAGAATATTTTTCCCATGAGCATAGTATGCTGCTTTATTTAAAGTATAAAATGTAAAAATTATGTTTCCGCCCGGGATCGAACCGGGGGCCTTCCGCGTGTTAGGCGGATGTGATAACCACTACACCACGGAAACCGTTTAATGAGCTTAAGCAACTCCTGCTGTTGCTCGAAGGACCATTTTTGTTTGAAAAATAATTTGGCTAAAGTAAACAAAGTTGCTTGTATTCAAAGAATATTTTTTCCATAAGATAAGTATGCTGCTTTATTTAAAGTATAAAATGTAAAAATTATGTTTCCGCCCGGGATCGAACCGGGGGCCTTCCGCGTGTTAGGCGGATGTGATAACCACTACACCACGGAAACCGTTAACTGAGCTTAAGCAACTCCTGCTGTTGCTCGAAGGACCATTTTTGTTTGAAAAATAATTTGGCTAAAGTAAACAAAGTTGCTTGTATTCAAAGAATATTTTTCCATGGGTTTAGTATGCTGCCTTATTTAAAGAATAAAATGTAAAAATTATGTTTCCGCCCGGAATCGAACCAGCGGCCTTCCGCGTGTTAGGCGGATGTGATAATCACTACACCTCGGAAACCGTTAAGTGAACTTAAACAACTCCTAATGTTATTCGAAGGACCATTTTTGTTAAAAAAAAATAATTCGGCTAAAATAAAGAAAATTTCTTGCTGCTTTATTCAAAAGTATAAAAGTTATGTTTCCGCCCGGGATCAAACCGGGGGCCTTCCGCGTGTTAGGCGGATGTGATAACCACTACACCACGGAAACCGTTAAATGAGCTTAAGCAACTCCTTATATTGCACGAAAGACCATATTTGCTAAAATAATAATAATTTGGCTAAAATACAGACAATTTCCTTGCTGATTTATACAAAAGTATAAAATATAAAAATAATGTTTCCGCCCGGGATCGAACCAGGGGCCTTCCGCATGTTAGGCGGATGTGATAACCACTTCACCAGGGAAAAAGTTAAGTGAGCTTAAACAACTCCTAATGTTGCTCGAAGGACCATTTTTGGTAAAAAAAATAATTCGGCTAAACTGAAGAAAATTTCTTGCTGTTTTATTCAAAAGTATAAAATATAAAAATTATGTTTCCGCCCGGGATCGAACCGGGGGCCTTCCGCGTGTTAGGCGGATGTGATAACCACTACACCACGGAAACCGTTAAATGAGCTTAAGCAACTCCTGCTGTTGCTCGAAGGACCATTTTTGTTTGAAAAATAATTTGGCTAAAGTAAAGAAAGTTGCTTGTATTCAAAGAAAATTTTTTTTAATGAGTTTAGTATGCTGCTTTATTTAAAGTATAAAATGTAAAAATTATGTTTCCGCCCGGGATCGAACCGGGGGCCTTCCGCGTGTTAGGCGGATGTGATAACCACTACACCACGGAAACCGTTAAATGAGCTTAAACAACTCCTGCTGTTGTTCGAAGGACCATTTTTGTTAAAATAGTAATAGTTTGGCTAAAATAAAGACAATTTCCTTGCTGCTTTATACGAATGTATAAAATATAAAAATAATGTTTCCGCCCGGAATCGAACCGGGGGCCTTCCGCGTGTTAGGCGGATGTGATAACCACTACACCACGGAAACTTATATTTGAATAATTGACATTTTCGGCTTATGAAATAACCAAATTTTTGAGTTTAAATTAAATGCATTTGTAAATACATTATAAATCTGTGCATAACATTTTGTAATATTTAAATTTGTAATTCAATTTATAACGAAAAAAATTAAGTTGATAGACACTAAAAGTAAAAAGTCATATTTGACCTTACTCGGCTTTAGCTGTTATTCCTTACAGGAACATAAATATGCCTTATCATATCTTTAAGCCCACAACAATAGTGGTGAAAGTATAATACATTTGTGCTGTTGTGTGAAACCAGGGTTTAAAAAACTGCCGAACAATAAACGAAAATTTGTGTACAAAAAAACTATTTTTAAAGATAATTTTAAATATATTAGTTTAAATATAACCATATTATTGTCACCGACAACCATATTATGGCTAAATTAGTCCTCCATTAAGAAGCCTCAACCATGTTATGGTTGTCTCTGAACATTTTATGGTTAATAATAACTAAAATACATTTAACACTTTTAATAGCATGGTTGCTTTTCAACCATAGCACGTTGCTCTTGGAAGGGAATAAAATATTTTCATATTTAACCATACCGTGATAAGAGCCAACCATAATATGGTTGTGGCTTCGTGATGGAGGATTAATTTAACCATAATATGGTTGTCGGTGACTTTATTTTGCCATTATTAAACATAATATATTCAAAATTTTCTTTAAAAATAGTTTAGTTGGAGGTGACCATATTTAAACATGTTTTTCTCTGCGTGTAAAGCTTCTGATAGTTAACCAACCTTTTTAATCATGTATTTATTTATTTATTTTTTTTTTTTTTTTTTTTTTTTTGACAGCCAAATTTGCATTTGCTTGGCATTTCCCCTAATAATTGCCAATCAACTTGAAACACCATTAAAATTAATTTTTGAATCTGATAATTTATGCACCACTTGCATCGATTTCTATTTAATATAACAATGTAAATCCATCAAAAAAAAAATACAACAAATTGTTTAAATATTTTTAGACATTCAAAAGAATTTTTATAAATTTGGCTATAGATAAAATATTTTTTCTTCCTTTCCAAATTTGCATTATATTGTTATATTTTTCAAGTGGGAGTTTGCAATTCTATTAACAGCTCTAATTTTTTTTCTATACCACATTTACTTTACATAGAAATGAATCAGAAATTATGAAAAAAGAAATCTCACATATTCAATTTCATTATTATAAAGGGGTTTTTTGAATAACTTCGTCATATGACTGACGCCCAAAGTAACTTGGCCTGTCATTTTTTCAACAGAGTGACAAAGAGATTCATGTTAAGAATGACAGCTTAAAAGATGCTTCAAATCAAAGACAACCATCAAGCACATGCCATATTGTATTAATGTTAATAAACATTTTTTTTCTTTTTTTGTTTGACAACCGATACCCAATATGGTGTGTCTAGTGGGTCGGGTGGTTGTATGACGTTAAGGCCATGAAGTGATGAATGGAGTGAATACATTTTTGTACACGTTTACGCTGGCTTCGAAAATGGCTTTAAATGCTAATATTTTTTTTCAGTTTATTGTCGTGATGGGAATAAAAAAGTATCGAATCATTATTATAAATGCGTTTCCACTAAATATTGAAGCCAATTTTAAGTTTCTACTGGGACTTTTTCGCTTTCTGGGGAAGCAGGAAATAGTTTTGAATTTTTGAATCACGGAAATTACTGTTATTAAGAAAAGTAACGAAAAATTTCTTAATTTTCGAAAATTATTATAGATTTCTAAGACATGACCGACTAAAAACCTTTAAATTATCTATATTTTCTGGTTTCGATGCATTATTTGCCATAATCCCCATATACAGAGGACTCTCGGAAAACACTTAGGAATGCCTAAAACTGCAACGAATAATTGTATTTTGGAAAAACTTGGTATGGTAAAGTTTAATAAGACTAGAAATTACACCGCCGAATGTCGTAAAGATGAGTCTACTCTCCAAAAATACTTTAATACGCCTAAAACTGTTATAAATAATGCTATTTTGTTAAAATATGGTACATCTTAGCTCTTTGAGACTGGAGTGCCCCGGTAGGCTAGCTGGTAGTGACCTAGACTATCAGTGCCCAGTGCCGGGGCTGCGGTTTCCTCCAAAGACTATGGTATCCTGCAGACAAGCGTAAGGCTTCGCGGAATAAGTTTAAGTAAAAAAAAACGCACGACTTAATTTTGTAAAGATCGTTTAATAATTTACCATTTGCCTTATATAAAGCTAATTTTTGAAAACATTCTTCTAGAATACTTCTAAAACCGCATCGAATTTCAATACTGTGAGCTCGGTTTTTTTAGATTGGCTCATAAATTATAGATTCGATTTAATTCTCACTTCTAAAAACTTCTTGCTCTCGCCGGAGGGTTTCAAAGATTAGGCTCAGCCCAATAAAAAGTAAAAGTTCTTGCTTAAATGTATATGTTTCCGTCGTTCCTATAAGGAGCATATGGACCCAACAAAATCTTCCCATCTTGATCCGTACATAGCGATGATTTTTTACTTCATTTTAGCTAGCTTGCATTTTTGACGCTTCGGTTCCATTTGTCTTCGTGATGTATGAGTCGGTCGCCCTCTTCTACAACTGCGTTAAGGATTCCACTCACTCGCCGTTCTGGCAATATCTGTGACCAGTTTTCGTATGGAATAGCCAATCCAGTTTCATTTTCGCCTTCGTTATGGGGGATTGGTTCGTTTGATGCCATAGTCTGCTGTTTGTTATGTATTGTGGCTAAAAGATTCGTAGGATTCTTCTAAGGCATTTGTTTATAAAAACTTGCAGGGCATGCATATCACGAGGGGCCACATTCCACGATTCGCATCTATATAAAAATGTAGATCGGTCATTGGAGTTGAAGATATTATTTAGTTAAACACAGCGAGAGAGAGTTAAAGAGTTCCATATCTTATTAAGTTGGCCATAGGTGTACGTCGTCTTTTTATTCGATAAGCAATATAAGCACCTAAACCGCCTGATGTTGTTATCTCCGAGGGAACAAAAGAAGGCACATTAGTTTGCTTTTAATTAAATCAAATGTATAGGATTTTTTGCAAAAGTTAACAAAATTTCGACTAAGTACTTTTTATCTGAACATATAAGTGAAATAAAAAATTATAAATAAAAGCAAATTGTTCCCTTATTTTTTTTTTTATAAAATCCCGTGAAAATGGGAATTTCAATCAATTCAATTTTCAACGAAACTCCAGCGAGGGAATCTAATGCCAATGTAAACTCTCCATATATTTTGCAGCACACCAAAACAAATTAATAAAAAAAATTTACTTTAAAATTTTTCATAGCTTTAAATAAATGTCAGATAAATATTTGAAAAATCAATTTGCATAAATAAACATTGCGGGATTTATTAAAATGCGATACATTTAAACGAAATTAATTTAATCGCGATTTATTTTATTATGTACGTGATTTCTTATATTTGTTAGGCGGATATTTTAAGAATAAAAACTTAAGCTTTACTTGTTTCCGCCCGGGATTGAACCGGGGGCCTTCCGCGTGTTAGGCGGATGTGATAACCACTACACCACGGAAACAGTTTTATAGTATTAAACAATGCACGAAATTTATTCTTCGAAAAATAGTATAACATAATAAAATTTCTTTAAAATAGTTTTATTTAAAAGCACATGTGTGTTATTGTTTTTAAAACGCTAACCAACTGCTCTACAACTTCATATTTATTTAAAGTGTCACGAAGAGACAACACGCCTTTATCAAGCCTTAAGCACCTGCCGCTGTCGCTACTGCTGTTACTTGAAACGCCAAAGATAGCAAGCGGTAAACATTTAAACACCTGCACACTTTATAAATAAGGCAAATAAATAAATATTTAAATCAATTTAATTTTAAATGCTTTAATGTTGATAACTGTCTCTATGATTTCTTATCTCGTTTCTCAATTAATAGTTGTAGTCTACTTTTAGACGGTCCGCCTCATTAAACAAATTTAAAGCTGGTTTTTTTAAATTTATTTAAATAAGTACTTAATTTAACTGCTTGTAAAAAGAAATAAATAGTATCTTCGGCAGCAGTGTTTATCTGGTAGTCAGTCATAAGCAATTAGTGTAATTGCGCTTTAGTTTAAGTTTGTACTAATTGTTTTAGAGGTTGAAGCTGGTAAATAAAATTGTTCATAGATGTCATTAAAAACAAGTGATGTTTATGACACCATGAAAAAAATATTTCTTTAGTATTCAATTTGCATGCGTTTTAAGCAACGAAATTAAAAGTTCAACCAAACAGTGATGCCAGAATTAGAGAAAAATTCCTACATGTTGTTGGGTTTCTCTTTTTAGATATATGCCCTTCACCACGGTGCAATAAAAACAGAAACTTATACACTCACAGTATTCTGTACGTAAAATTAACTGAAATTGTAATATAAAATAAATGAAAATTCAATTAAAAACCGGTCTACTTTTTTTTCATTTATTTTTAACAAAAAGTTCATTTAATTTTTACTGTCAAAAATTCAACACCACATTCAGTAAAAACAATTAAATATTCAGTTATTTTTTAAAATTTTACTGTGAAAAATTCAGCACCACATTCAGTAACATAGCGTCTTCACCTGACAATTTTTTGTCATACCAAACGTCAAACTTCATATTAAAAAAACGCTGACAAAAATTTTCGAGTTTTTTTTTTATATAGACTTTGACGTTTGGTATGACAAAAAATTGTCAGGTGAAGACGCTATGTAAAAACAATTAAATATTCAGTTATTTTATTAAATTCAGTAATTTTCGTTTACTCCACAAATACCAGACAGACAGCTGTCCGCTTGTTTTTCTTATAAGCGAGAGAGGGAGAATATTATTATTAACTTACCCTGTTACACACGTTTGTTTTACTTTTGTTGTACTGACCAGAAGAACACTCAATTATAAGACACCAGCAGCATGACCGATATGGCTTCGCAATTATTTTACTTTTAAAATTTGATGTATTTAACTAAATTATATTAACAAATAGAAAATGGGAATTGCTTAAGCTGTTATGATACTTGCTATTTTTTGTATTTTTTCTATATTGGAGAACAGTGCAAATATATTTGCATAGGAAAACTCACTAAGTGTAAAGAGTATGATTATATCATAAAAAATCTTGATCGATAAATAATCTAATACTGTCAAAAAAAATATAAAATTTTTTAACTTAAAATTGACATTTCCAGATTAATTGTTGTTGCCAATTTTTTCAGTTTTTGGTCGAAAGAAACGGGTTTTAACTTTTTTTTTGCGATTTTTAGCTTTTATGACGGTTTTTTGTGGGGAAAAAACGTGGGCAGTATTGTTTGTTTTGTTTACATTTTTTCAAATTGTATTTCTTGTTCTCTCTCGCATTTGTTGTTTCATTCAGTCAATCCTAAAAAAAATCCAATGCAAAAAATAGCAAGTATCATAACACCTTTACACAAAACAAGCAATTCATTTTTTATAGATAAGTAAAAATTAATTTTTGGTAGTTAAATTATATGAAATAACTGAATATTTAATTGTTTTTACTGAATATGGTGTTGAATTTTTGACAGTAAAATTTTATAAAATAACTGCATATTTATTTGTTTTTACGGAATATGTAGTTAATTTTTTAACAGTTAATTTCTATAAAATAACTGAATATATATTTCTTTTTATGGAATTCGCGGTTGAATTTTTGACAGTAAAAATTAAATGAACTTTTCGTTGCTTTAAATTACATTTTTATTTAATTTAACATAAAGAAGAATTTAACTCAATCAACGGACAATATTAACTTCAACTGAAAATCCGTATTAATATGCACTTAGTTTTTTGAATAACTGTTAGAATCAGTTAAAAATAAATTTGCTTGGAATTTTAAATGTTTATTTATTTAAAAATGACTGAACGGAATATTTCTTAAACAAACTACAGTCCGTTACTGTAATAATATTGTGAGTGTATAAATACCGTTCTTTAGATATAAATAAATAAATTGTATGCCACGCCCACTTCTCCACTCCCGCTTACATTTTGCCGAATGATGTCTATTGATAACAAACATAATTATATACCTACACATTTCGGAAATTTTGGTTCTTGCCCTTCACTAGATACAAAGAAAACTATAATGTCTTTGTATGGAAAATGCAACGCCCACATTTCCAAACCCGCTAATTTTTAAACAGGTTGTGTGTTACTAACCACGAAGCTTGTTCCTATTTCAAAGATCTAAGTCTCTAAGATCGTACGATTAAGCACATTTCGTTATATTATCTGCAGTTATTTACAGTCATGGCTTTATGGGAACTAAAGAAAGAAAAAAATTAAGGTCACTTGTGGGGATCATACAGAGCTTTAATAGACTAATGTTTTTAAGTTTTTCTTCAAATTTTAAGTTTAAATTTCTAAATTGGCGTTTATATTATTACAATAAATTTTAAGATTGTCTTTAAAAATAAGCAAACACAGAAAAAA
This sequence comes from Pollenia angustigena, assembly GCA_930367215.1. Lineage (NCBI taxonomy): Eukaryota > Metazoa > Arthropoda > Insecta > Diptera > Polleniidae > Pollenia > Pollenia angustigena. The sequence continues at coordinate 254,759,081 of OV884057.1, forward strand.
TTAAAAATCAACTTTAATTAATAAATAAATTAGAAATTTGTTATACAAATTAAGTTTCGTATTCATTTTTAAATTGCATAGAAATTGATCATATTTTAATTAATGTATTTTTAAGTTTCAGATTTTATTGCTGTTGCGTTTGAGTTAACAGATTTTATTCAAATCAATAACATTCAGTACTAAATAATGCTTAGATCTTGAGCCAAAGAGTTTATTTATATAGAACGAAAACATAAAAACAAATCAAAATATTTTTTCATTAAACACAGTTAATGGAAACAATTAAAAAATTATTTGAAGCTTTAATACAACATTAAATATTTTAAAGTCCGTGTGTACATTTAATATTTTCAAATTAACACACAAACACTATAATTTTTATTTTCAATTCATTGGAACAATAAAAAAAGTTGTAGAAGCAGTATTACTTGATTTTATTGAAAAAATATTGATTAAAAATCTGTGTATCACCTTAAATAACTGAATTAAAACAAGTTAGAATGCTTTATTCGGGCGGCATGAAATAACCCCCAAAAAATAATGAAATAACCCCCCAAAGTGTGGGGCCTTATTTCATATGCAAGAAAGCCCCAATTTTGAAAATGAAATTAGCCCCCAACGAAATTAAATAACGCCCCAAACATAAATGAAATAATCCTAATTTTTGGGGAATTTTTAATATGAAATAAAACCCCAATTTCTGAAATGAAATAAGAGCCCAATATATGTAATACAATTAATTATACAGTTTTGCTTTAAAGAATCACGCGATAGATAGCATGGTATGATATGCCAAACACAAGCTTCGCCAACTAAGGCTTTTCTGCAAAGCCGGCCTTTGGCCGGGCGCAATGACTTTTTCCTCTATGGTATAACAAACACCGGCTTTGCTAACTAAAGCTTCTCTACATAGCGCCAGGTATTTGTTTCTCCTCTATAGTATAAAAATACCGACTCGACCCGGCTACACAGAGAAGCTTTAGTTAGCGAAGCCGATGTTTGGTATACCATATAGAAGAAAGCCATTGCGCCCGGCCGAAGGCCGGTTATTAAGGCAAGCTTTGTTTATCGAAGCCGCTGTTCTGTATACCAAAGTGGATAAATCCTTGCGCCCAAAAACTTTTTCATTATAAATTTGAAAATGAAATAATCCCCCAAAAACTATATTGGGGCTTTATTTCATAATGATTTTTTGGGGGATAATTTCACATGAAATAATACCCCAATTAAAAAACTGAAATAACACCCCAAACAAAATGAAATAACCCCCCAAAAATTGTTTTTGTTGTTCTCTGTACAAACTTTTGGGGGGTTATTGCATTTTTGTGTGGGGGGTTATATTTTGGGGGGTTATTTCATGCCGCCCTTTATTCGGCTGTGCCGAATCTTTGCTCATTCGAATATTTCAGGAATGGCATCTACATATGGGTAAATCCAAAGTGTTGAACGTGACAGTCGTACGCATCAATAATGCAATAACATTTTAAACAACAAATATTTTTACGTTCTCTTAACCCATAAATTATAACACTAATAAACACTGTTAACTATGCTAAAGTTTATGGAGGGCTCGGTTCTAGGTCAAAGATAATGGCAAAAGAAGTAGCGGTTTGTACGTGAAAAAAATAGAAGTAGTTTTTGGGGCCATGTATAAAAAAGCGTAATTCAGCGAAACCTGGCACAATTTTTTTAGTCAAACTACTTTCAGAATTTTACGTAGCAATGTAACATTAAAATGTTTTGGTTTGATTCCAAAATCTTCTGTATTTTCTTTTTTTTAAGCCAAAATCTGGGTCGATACGTGACATTTCGAACGTGAAATTTTTTCCGTAATAATTTAACTGAATAATGATTAAAAGAAAATAAAAGTGTACCGTTAATCCGAATAACATATTTCTCTCTGAACTCTTCCTTAGATTACAGACCATTTAAGAAAATTTTTTTTGGAATAATTTTTATCAAATATCACCTCTTTTAAGGAAGATAATATTTAAGAAAACATACAATAAAACATTCTCACAAATAAGAAACTACGTTTGCACAACTTTGCAGTCTGATTGTTCATCTAAGTGAACAAATGTATGGGTGAATTTATAAAATTAGTAAAATCTAAATATTTCTTTATAACAATATCGTTAAATAATCAGCTTTTAATAATTTTTGGTCACGGTGGACCTTTTGACGGAAATGTCCATATATAATATATATTTATTACACTGCTTTACAAATTTTTAATTTGGAAAATTACCAAGAACGCCACGTGCCTAGATAAGTTAATTTTGACCTCCTGAACACGAAAAACGCTGTAATTTTTTTTTCAAAAGTACAGTTTTTTAGATAACGGTACTTTTGTGTTTTTCGGTGTATGGTCCCACTCAAACCCTTGTGGAGCCCAACCGAAAAGTCCGATCGATTATCGTTGGAAAGGTAATTGAATGCCTTTTCCGTCGATATGCTAAAAATTTTTATCTGATAAGAATTGGCTGAGTTATGGCACCTCAAAGTTCGAAATTTGCCTATTTTTTACGTTTTTTTCAAAATTTTTCATTTTTATTTCGTTTTTTTTTTTCTACGTTATGTTAAATATCTGGAATGTTTTATGTTTTAACCAAATAGTATATTTGATTACCAACGTTTTAAGCGCAATTTGAAAAAAATCGGATGAAAAATAAAGTTTTTATTAAGGATTTTGTCGAACGACAATATTTTTCATCTCATATAAAATTCTTTTAAAAAAGTTAAAACTGATGGTTAAAAAAAAGGCGGAATTTTATATGGGATGAAAATATTGTCGTTCGACAAAATCCTTAATAAAAACTTTATTTTTCATCCGATTTTTTTCAGATTGCGCTTAAAACGTTGGTAATCAACGGATCGGACTTTTCGGTTGGGCTCCACAAGGGTTTGAGTGGGACCATACACCGAAAAACACAAAAGTACCGTTATCTAAAAAACTGTACTTTTGAAAAAAAAATTACAGCGTTTTTCGTGTTCAGGAGGTCAAAATTAACTTATCTAGGCACGTGGCGTTCTTGGTAATTTTTAGCTGTAAACCAGTGTTATTGATTTTTCGCTATAAAAACCGACATCAGCATTGAAATTGGTTGCGGTTTTTTTTTAGCATTCGTAACAGTTAAAGCCGAACTTATATGATTTTCAGGAGGGAATTTATATTAGAGCCGTGGTATATTATATATATCAATCATCCCAAAACTCTGCACACTGATTTCTGGTATTAAAAACACATAAATTTTAATAAATTTCAATACAGCGGTGAAATTAGTTTTAGCGTTTACAGTGAATTTGAGAAGGCTGCTTAGTATGTAATCTAAGGTTAATTATGAACCGTATATCACAAAATTGCATGACATTTTTTCCAGCCATGGGAAGCTAAGTTGGAAGAAATTTTACCGCAATATATAAATGGGGATTTGTCAAGTGACCCAATTTTTAAATCGATATCTCCCGATTCGGATGAAATTTCCACCAACGTTAGTGCTATTGGATAGTAGTTAGACGCAAATTTTCAACAAGATCGGTCAAAAAGTTTCTGAGTTAGAGGGCGCAAAAGTTTGAATTTTGGCCAAACAGGTATTCTTTCTCATCCATGTAACTTATTATCACTAACCTTGGTGCAAATTTCATTCAAATCGGAAGACATCGATTTAAGAATTGGGTCACTTGACATGAAATCCCCCATATATATATGCTACGGCTTTAGGCGTATTTAATTAATTAACCAGAGTGGGCTTTATATGGGGTAAATTATGGATCTATCATCACGAAATTTTTTAGTGTGATATCTAGTCCTATAAAACTGTGAAGTATTAAATTTTATTCTGATAGCATTATTAACTGTTTTCCAGGAGAAGGGTTTATATGAGGCTTTTTCCGCCATTTATGTAAGTTTTTATAGCAAAGTTATCAATTTTATAGGATAGTGGTTCCACATTTTGATTCATAGCTCTGATCCTACTGAACCGATTTTGCTGGATTCCAATCCCAAACTGCTTAGTAGGATAACTACCTGCAATTTGACACCAAAGTTCATTTCTTTTGAGTTTTTTGAAAGTGAGCGTGTTTTCAACAAACAGACAGACAGACATACGGACATAGCTAAATCGACTAAGAATTACATAAGAAGCCAGAATATATATACTTTGTGGGTTCTTAGATGTATAATAAAAAGGTTTCACACGGAATGACAAACTAATTGTTGTGGAGGGTATAAAAATAATAATATAAATATAGCAGAGAAGGAAAAATAATCAAAGTCCCTAAACTAATTAAAAATACGCCAAACACAATAAGGGTGAATATTTATTGAACAAAATTCGTAAAAAGCGTGGGCACTAAATTGTTTAACCTTTAAATTTATTTTTAAAAATTTGTATCAATTACTGAATTTTAGTTGGGAAAAAAACGAGGTTTAATGTTATTCAATGCGCTTGGAAAAGTTATGCAGAATTTAACACTTTTTTAATCAAACTATTGGCTACGTGAAGGGCGTTAAATATTTATTAAGTGTGACTATAAACAAGTTTTTTTAAACTATGTATTAATAATTTTTGACATCAAAAATATAATACGTTCAACTGCATACATATTTCGAACGTGAACGATCGCGTGAAATCTTCATAGAAATTTTCAATGCGAACGTTATTTTCAAGACGATATTTGTATTTGACACAATAAAGTGGAAAAAAAATCAAAAAGCCGCCCCAACTTATGCACACATTAAAAAATATAAAATATATAAAAAAAACCAATAAGATTGATAAAATTGAAATAAATATTGTGAATGCATTTAATGCTTAAATATCCTTATCGTTTTATGGTCCTTCAAACCAAATAAACAATTAAACCAAAGCATACAACCTAACAAATCCCTTTACAAAAACAAAAAACCAAAACTAAATATTTATTTAACAACAACACCCATCCAACCAGCGCAATAGTTCACTAATTCCAAGACAACAGCAATGCAAACAACTACAACAGTTCTTTGGGAACAAAATGACAGGACAAGTTTATTTAAAGACACGTGGCGCCAACAATTTAAATCATTGAATGAATCAAGGAATGAATAAAAGTGAAGAAGTATTTAATGGACACCAACAATCTAACTAACAGCAACAAAAAATAAAACAATAACAAAAAAAATATTTTCAACCAAATAAATTTTTAACAAAAGTAACAAAATATTTGCCATAAAATAAGATGAACAACAAATAAAATTAAGGAACGTTTTACAGTAGATAAAACGAATATGAATGCATGACGCATCATCAGTGTTTTTGACAAGACTTCAAACAATTTTTTGGGAAATGGGTATATTTCAATTAGTTAGAGGATAAATATAATTTCGTGAAGGGGATATAGTTAATGCAATTATTTTCATAACGGTATTTTTTTCTGTTTTCATGTATTCAAGTAAGAAATTCGTGAAATATTTTGAACTGTCCGACATTTAGTGTTAACTCAAATCTGTCGTATGGGTTGATAAAGTTAAAAAAAAAATAATATTATTGACTACAAGAAAATTTCGTCCGAATAGTTCACAAAATCGATTTGGATTCAAAAAGTTTATTAAATGACTTAGAAATAGGAAAAATTAAGCTCTACCACTCCGAAAACATTAATATGCATCAAAAATTGTACCACCGAAATTTCTATATCCCTACCGATTAGGGATGCCTATCGGGATTGATTTTAGAAAATCCCGTGATTCATAATAATTTTTTTTTAATAATTTTTTTTTTTTTTTTTGTATAGAGTATAAAAATTCAATAAAAACGAAAATTTTTGTACACAAAAGTTGATATATTAAAAATCCCGGGATTAATAAAAATAAATCCCGGAATTCGGGATTTTTTAATCCCGAAAAATCCCGCGATTACGGGATTCGGAATTTTCCGTTTGGCATCCCTACTACCGATGTTTTAATTTCTTACATATTACGGCCCTCCGGCACTGTTGGGATCTGACAATTCTTAAATTGTACCGTCTCAATGGCAAAATTGTACCAAGATGACATAAATTGTACCAAATTTTCGCTATAAAATAAAACAGAATACATAGTAACTCATAAATAACACTTTCCTATTCAATATTAAAAAAATAAAAACAAAACAAGTAAAAGAGTATAGTTGGTTAAGACCGACCATTTGATAACCTACACTAGAGTATATCAAGATAAATTTTCGAGATTTGGGACCCACCCGGATTGAGGGTAATTTTAATCGGCTTAGAAAGTGATATTGAATCGATCGGAGTACTAAAGGGTGGGTGTTTTTAGCATTACACAATTCAGCACAAACGCATAATACCCTCTGCACTATTTTGGTATGGGTATACAAAATAAATAAGAAGCAAAAATATCTATTTTTCTTCTTTTTTGTCAAAGGCAGAGAAAAGTGTAGACAGTGTCACCAAAACAATCGACAAAAGTGGCGATTTGAAGACATTTGATCCCAGGCCTTCCTACAGGGAAACGAGTTCATATATGTATATAAGTATGTATGAATTTATCATCATGAACACAAATTTAATGCAATTTTGATAGTTCTGGCCAAGGCTGGAGATATGTTATTAAAAATTTTATTATTAAAAGTTAATCCACCTCAAAGAAATGATAAAACTTCGTGGGTATTTTTTTTTTAATTGTACCAAAACAGGATGAATTGTACCAGTGTACCAACAAAGATTCGATTGTACCAAATTTGGTACAATTGTACCACAAATCCCATCAGTGCCCTCCGGTCACGGTTCTAAGAATTTAAGACTGTGCCCTCTCTACAAGCTCGATACTGGAGTTGCCAGTAAAATCGGAAAGCTCATAATGTGATAACAAATTACATAAAAAAAATCCTGAAACTTGCAATTGAGGTTACAAAGCAGGTACCGACACTTTACGAATTGAAGAATACAATGGAAAATTAACAGCTAATAAATGTAAATCATTGCAAATAAATAAAAGCGTGACAAAATAATAATTTAAGTTAATTGGTTAAGCTAAACTCATAAATAACTCCCTGCGATCAGCTATTGAGGTTGAGCACAAAACAATTATCTCTACGAGAAATTCATTTCTTCCAAAATCTCCCACTGTACGCTGTGAGATCAGTTTTCTTGGAGTCATCGTGTTAAAGATCGTAACCGTCAATAAAACTGTGTGTTTTGTAACTGCGTCGCTTAATTTACACAAAGAAAAAAATTACGACAAATCAATTGTCATGTTGAAACCCATATTCGTTAATACAATTAATTTTTTAATTGAAAAATCACCAACAACCAAATTAATAAATATAAAAATACATTTGTTAATTAAAATTGTTCACATTCAACAAATATTTTTAAAAATGAGTTTGTAACATTTACCCCAAATTTCACCAAGTTCAGTAAAAACTAACTATTACTTTAACTTCCAGTTAACAATATGTTTTGACAGCTATAACTGATAGCCAATTACGTATAACTGAACTTGGTGAAGTTGGGGGTTAATGAAGTATTTATTAGCAATCAAATAAACAATTTTATTACAAATTTGTCATATTATTAATATGTTTTGTTGCTCATTAACTTTGAAAAATTTATTGCATTTTTAAAAGAAGGAAATGCATTAAAAATTAAAATATTTTTTTAATTAAATTTAATGAAATATCATTTATATAAACAGACTACTTAGAAGTAGATGCAGAAAATTTCGATAAGAAGTCTTCAATAATGGTTTTACTTACCCCAGAGATGAACTCAGTTTTCAATAACAGTCCAATCGCTTATTCTTTACGATATTAAAAACCAAAAATTTTTAAATTTGTATTGAAAATTATTGACAGAAAATTATTTTATTTTTTCAACTAAAACAAATTGTTAATATGACAATTTACAAACAATTTAATTAAGAAAATTGGTTAAAAATATTAGAAAAGTTTAACAAAATTTTATTAATAGGTGCGTTTGAGTACTTTTACAGTAAAATGCAGTAAATGAGTAAACTGAAAAATTTGCTCTCACAAAAAGCTGTTGTCCAAAAAAGTACGCGAACGCAAAATTTTTAAAATTCGTAAAGTAAAGGCAACAGCTGACGGCAAATAATTGAAGTGTTGAAAAATATTGACACTTTTGACTACTTAACTCGTTTTCCTATCGGTACTCGATTAGATACTTTTTATAACACGAACATTTTTCCAAAATACAAACAAAATATTTTATGTTTGTTTGTTTTTTATTTTATTTGAATTTACTAATTTGTAGCGGGTTAAATTATTTAAAAGAACATGAATAATGTTTTTGCTATTGATTACTTATGTACCCAAATACTTCACACTTTTACAACTCTAAGAAATTAACATAACAAAAAAAATTTCAAAAGTTTGTATTTAGCCAAATAAATGCTTCACAAACAAGTTTAATTAATTAATATTTATTCACTTTTTGTTTTGGTTTAATTTTTATTTCAACTTTTCTTTTATTTAACAATTTTTTCACAATTTGTATGCTTTTTATTTGTAACTTTTGTTTGTTTACCTTTTGAAACATATGTTTTTTTGATTTACTAAATTTTACTGCAAAAATTTCTGCAGTAAAAATTTATAAATACTCAGACAAGAACTGTCACTTTTCGCTCTCAATTTATGTTCTGCATTTTGCGTACTCGAACGCAATTTCGTAAAATGCAGTAAAGTTTAGTAAAAAATAGTAAAAACTTTTGTGTTCTCGAACGCAACTAATTACATACTAACAGATATTGAAAATCGATCGATTTCAAAACGAACGTTTTTAAAAGGTGTGATGAATTTCGAGGGATTTTAAAATCTATTTCTGAAATGTAGTCTTGAATTTTCGTTCGGAAAACACTTCATTTAACGTATATAATATAACATTTAAAAGAATAAAGAATGAAAATAAAAGGAATATGTATTTAAAATCCATTTTAAAAGATAGTGAAAACGATATTTTCGGTTTCAAATCGTTTCGTTTCCATCACATACCTGTAAATCTTGCTATTTTTTTCTGTTAAAACAGTTGTTTTGTTTTTAATTTTCAATAAAAAAAAAATAACTCACGGTTTATTTAACGGAAATAAACAGTCACGTTTAAATAAAGTAAAAACGTATCAATTTTAACGTCTCAGCCGGGATATATTTTATTATTATTTTATAGATTTTGATTTACTTTTCGTATACTCCATAAATTTTTTGTAATCAAGAGTTGATTGAAAATTATTAGCTCAAGAGCATGATTGGCAAACTCATAACGACATGACTTCACAATTTCTCATTGTAAAAATTTATTAAAAATTAAATTTTATATTAAAACAGTTTGCGTGTTTTTTTTTTTTAATAGTTCACAAAGCATTTTATTAGAAAACCCTTATATTTTATAAAGTTCTATAGCATAATTGTTCAATTTAGGTCTGTCAAATATTTTGCATGTTTTCCCATGCACGATCCAATTTGTTAAAAAGTTTACTCAATCAAACTTAATTTACTTAACAGATGAAAAGAGTCGAGTGTAGCATTTAGAGTATTTCAATTACAACTGAATGTTTGTTGAATGTAGAGGATTTATATTGGTCGACATTGGGGATGACAATGAATGTATGAATATGAAAATTATTATGGATTTGAAACATCAATTATTTCAATTGTTCAGTAGTATGTACAATAATTTGTTTGGCAATGAACTGAAGCCAACTTCCCTTGTAAAATTGCAAGAAGTATTTTTGTTTTTTCTGACTGTTCAAAACATTATTTCGTAGGCGAAGCTTTTACTGGGTACTGATATTTATCCCGTTAATTTTAAAAATATTTATGTTGGGCAATCCTGGAATATTTTTTCTGCGGAAAACTTCTGAAGTAAAGGTCTCGTTACACATACGTAAATGTAGCAGATACGTTAACGTTGCGGTCGACTTTGATGGTTGGTAAATACTTAAAACAAATAAACGCGTCGAGATATTTAAAGAAAACAAAGTTTTCATATATTTTTTAATATTTGGGTAATTCCAGGTCAAATCGACCAAGAGTGGGACACGACCCCTTTCGATTTTAATGAAATTTGTTAAGAAGGTTCCTTTTATCTTATATGGAACATATTGCATGAACGAAATAAAAATTAAACATTTTTTTTTTCCAAAGTTATGTCATTTTAACAATGTCATAATATCGTCGAATTAGCCGACTGTGTTGAGTTTATTTCTTTAACATCTCGAAAACTACTTTACTTACGAAGATGATTTTAATGTCATTTTAAAGAGAATACTTGGGGCTGCAAACCCTATATTGATAATTTTTTTTCGTTGATATATGTTTCTTATAAGATAAAAGAAACCTTCTCACCAAATTACATTAAAATCGAAAGGGGTCGTGTCCCACTCTTGGTCGATTTGACATGGAATTACCCATTTGTATAAATTTTTATTTATGTAATTTATGCGTTTTGTAGATACTAAAATATTAAAAAGCCCGTCGTGTACGACGTTAAAAGTTCGCTTTATCAATAAACATAAAAATACAGAGACAAATTTGAATTTAATCAAGTTTATTTGTCACTTATAAGAGTAACGGAAAACAGCGGACCAAACGGAACAGAATGCCTGTAGTGGTAGAATTATGAGGCCTTTAGGCGACCATATACGACATGTTTTTGTCATCTGACATGTCAAATGTCCCACTGTATACATACATGTCGTGTGTTACCTTTTTAACTTTGCTTCTGTAAAAGTCAAATGCAAAGTCATTCGAAAAAATTTCAATTAGAGCGTGCTCTATTTTCTTCTGACAAACCATCTGACATCAGAAATCTATGACGAGAAGAAACAGGCAGCGGCGTCCACTATTGACGGAATCATTAGCCGGCTGAAGTTAAAATTTACAATACCGAGATATATATGATCATCGCACCATTGAATAGAATTTATGTAAACTAGAGCGACTCAAGTTGTATGGAAGCAAAATTCGTACATTTTTAAGATGACATTTTAAATATTTCGGCTCCAGGGTTGACCTCTCGTGAGCTGGACCAGTTTGAAAAATGGTATATTTTTGCATGTTTTGTTACTTTAAGAATCTGTGTCCTTACCAACATATACAAGTTGGGTATCGTAAGAAAGGTTTTTAAGGCGCGTCCAACTGTATATAAAATTTGTCCAAGGACGATCATCCATGTATTTTTTTTTAAGGATTTTCTGTAAAAAAAAAACGGTTTTTGAATTTTTTGTTGGGGGTTGTTTGTAATAAAAGTGCCAAATTAACATATTTTAATCTTTAGTCGATTTAATTAAATACGTGTCTCAGCTTTTTTTGAAATTCGTGCTAATTCGCGTTTTGACTTAAATGCAATGGGGTGGTAACCCTTTGTTTTAAATAGGGCAATATGGGTATAAAATTTTATCTTTTGCCAAGTATATCATCTTTGTATGTAAATAATTTAGATTTGTGCAAATTAGATGCATTTTACACGGTGCTCTGGAATATATACATTCATATAAATACGATTTTTTAGTAACTCTAATATGATAACGGATTTAGTTTCTAGATCATGTATGGATGAAAATAGGACTAAAGAAAGAAAAAAAGAAATGATCCACGACTTTTTGGCGGCATATTTTTTCCGCAAATTAAAAAAAAAATCAGGTCGTGGATCATTTCTTTTTTTCTTTGTTTAGTCCTATTTTCATCCATACATTATCTAGAAACTAAATCCGTTATCATATTAGAGTTACTACACTGAAATAAAAATGCTTCATATATTTAATGAATCATTTTCATAAAAAAGTTTTCCTTGGGTAAATGAAAATTTTCATTGTCTAAATGGAATTTCATAGGTTTGATGAAGTATTTTCGTTAAAATCGCTTCATTAGATTTCGTAATTACGTTAAAAATTTTCATTGGATATATGAAAACTTAAGTTTGTCCAAGTTAAACAAAAAATTTTAATTGGGAACTTAAAAAAACAATATACAAACATAACTATATTCATAAATTAATACAAAATTATAGTTTCCTTAAAAAAATGTTTAATTGTAATTTAAAAAATGTAAGATTTAATAACTTCATACATCTAATGTTACATGTATGCCATTAAATTTATGAAATCAAAAAAATTTTTTATAAAAGCAACATATTTCAATAATTGCCTTCATAAATTTAAATTTTCATTATGACAATAAAAATCTCATTATAGTAATGAAACAAAAACTTTCAATCCACTTTCAATCAACGTTGTTATTGTTATTATGGACAATTTAATCTCATATTTACGGTCTTAATTGAGAAAAAAACATAGTTTTTTTATACAAAAACTACACTGCCCCGGTAGACTAGCTGGTAGTGAGCTAGTCTATCAGCACCGAGGTTACATGTTCGAATCCCACCAGAGACAGAAAAAAATAAAAAATAAAATAAAGTAAAATAAAATAAGAAAAAAGAAAAAAAAAATAAAAAAAAAAAAAAAATTTACTTTATTGAAAGTATTCATCCAATGAATAATATTCATGGATCTAATGTAATGTTTCATTAAGTCCTTTTAATGAAACAGGTTTCATTGATCCAACGAAGCGCTGCATAGGTTCCTTTATAATGCAATTTTCCATGGGATTAATGTCAAAATTCGTTAGTATTGCGAAGAAAATTCTTTCAGTGTACAAAATCGCATTTATATATATTCCAGAGCACCGTGTAAAATGCATCTAATTTGCACAAATCTAAATTATTTACATACAAAGATGATATACTTGGCAAAAGATAAAATTTGATACCCATATTGCCCTATTTAAAACAAAGGGTTACCACCCCATTGCATTTTAGTCAAAACGCGAAATAGCACGAATTTCAAATAAAGCTGAGACACGTATTTAATTAAATCGACTAAAGATTAAAATATGTTAATTTGGCACTTTTATTACAAACAACCCCGAACAAAAAATTCAAAACCCGTTTTTTTTTTACAGATAATCCTTAAAAAAAGGACATGGATGATCGTCCTTGGACAAATTTTATATACAGTTGGACGCGCCTTAAAAAAACCTTTCTTACGATACCCAATTTGTATATGTTGGTAAGGAAACAGATTCTTAAAGTAACAAAACATGCAAAAATAGACCCTTTTTCAAACTGGTCCAGCTCACGAGAGGTCAACCCTGGAGCCGAAATATTTAAAATGAAATCGTAAAAAATTTCAAGGTTCATTTTGAGGAGGGTACATCGAGCACTTTTTTTGGTAAGTCGCTCTAATGTAAATATATACATATGTATATAAAAACCGTTTCATTATAATATCCTAAATTGGTATCATTGAATTTAAAGAAAAATATGTTAATGCTATGTTCACATTTGGGTTTTTAAACGCGTTTAAACAAAATGTTGATTAAGTTAATCAAAGCCGTCCACACTACATTTGAGATGATTAAGATGACAGATGATTAATAAAAAAAAACACAACAAACAAATTTATATTTATTTAAAATATTAAAAATGGATAAAAATGCTTTTACAAAGTTATCAAAAGATTATTTTAATCATTTTAATGTTGAAATTGTGAAAATGTATGAATTATTCAAGAAAAAAATAAAAACATTAAGCATAAATCGTAGCCGGTTGTACACGATCATGTTGGCGATTCTACATTACACTCTGTTTGAGGTATGTTCAGTGGATTCTATGTGGTTTATGAAGTAATTAAGTTGTTATCATGTCAATTTGAAGTGATTAACAAATCACTTCAATGTATCGGTAATCATCTCGATTTGGAAGTGATAAGAGCTTAATAACGTTCGAGCTGCTTAAACGCGTTTAAGAACCCAAGTGTGAACATAGTATTAAACAGAAATTTTGACAGACATGCACAATTACATGTGACTTGAAAAATTGACAATTCAGATGTAAAAAAATGTCCTCTATATGCACCTTTAAAACATTGCCTTTATATTTTTATATTTTTATTTATTTAATTCTTTTGTAGTGCACTCTCTAAGACGACTGTAGTAGCAACAAAAACCTTTTTGCCTATTAATATCCGCATACATTTTATTCATTAATAAAAATCTCAGTAGGAGACCGTTAATAAAAATCCAGATTGCTTAAAAATTTCTCAATTACCAGTAGCATTTTGCAAATACTCTTGTACGAATGAATACAAGAATGCAAAATAGTCGTGTTTGTGGACACATTCATATCGAATCGGAATCATCAATAAAAACCGGCAGCAGTTGTTTTGTTGTGTTAAAATATTCGTTATTTTTTTTTTCTTCGTTGTTGGTTGCTATTAATGCGTTAAATTAACTTTCATTGTATTTTATAGATAGTTTTATGTTTTCAATATTTTCCTTGAGCACAGTTTGTCTTCTTTATTTTAATAGAAACGACTATTTGTTCCTACAAATTGTTGTAACAAAAACCCACATCTAGACGCGATAAATTTGTATAAATATTTTGCATGGGTAAGTATTTGAATCTTCGTATGTTGGAAAAATTTATATGCAAGACTGTATGTGAACGTGACACAATCTACTTTGTAAAATCTCTGCAGCAGCAGCAGCACCAACTCCAACCATCATTATCCAACTATCTACCAAAAGTGTGCTAAAGAAAAGTTTCATTCGTAACCCACAACATGTTTTTTACATTTCATGTTTTCCTACTGATCGTTATTATTGCTTCTTGGTCTTTATTATTTCTGTTTTTTTTTTTAATTTTCTTTCTTGCTTTTTTTTTGGAGTTTAAGTTTTTTTCTATCTTCAAGTTCAAAGTTTGCAAATTTACGTAATCAATTTTTGCGCGTGTACGTATCGTTGAAATATTTAGTTAAAGTTTTATGCAAAGTTCTTTTAATGTTCTTTGCTTTTTGCCATTTTATTTTGTTAGCGGCATTGTAGAATTAGAAGCAGTCTGGTTGGATGTTGGTAACCATATTTCTTTGCATATGCTTCTTATAGTTAGAGATTTCCTTTTTCTTTTAATTTTAAACTTATTCATAATTTAAAACTTTATGTTTGCTATGACTTTGGTCAGGGTTACTAGATTAAAAATTAACTTCAACAATATGTACATATGTATGTTTTTAAAATAAAAGATTATAAAAGAATTGTTTACATCATAATGTTAACCCTGAAATATATTTTGGAGCTGTAAAGTATCAAACCGTTGGTCCAAGTGGTTTTTATTAAGCTTTTTTTTTTAGAAAATTAACACTAAACTAAGAAATTTCTTAAATAGAGTAAAGGTGGTGCTTGTACTATATATGTAAGTAACCAGCTATGAGGTAATGTGTAGCAGTTGCCAACCTTTGTACGTTTTGTGTAAAATAGCTACTGTCCTATTATACCATTGAAAAACTATATTACATAATACATTACACCAATTTATGAAGTTGTTGCTCGTACTTTACATAGTAATACGCACGCAAAATAAGAACAAATGGATTAAATGAAAACAAGTAATTAGAAAAAACGCAAATTTAACCCTGGAAGGTTACTCTTCATTTTAGTACATTTAGGTTACTCTTCATTTCGAATCGACGAACTATTTAAAAAAATACTAGCAAAACGATTTTTAAGGTAAAAAATCAACAGAAATTTTTTTAACTAAGCACTTTTTTTTAAATAAAACAAATCATAAAAAATAATGGTTATTTTCTCAAAATTTGATATGAATTGGATTTTTTTTTTTGTGTTTCCAAATTAATTTACGCTTTCGTCATCTGCTAACGTTGTTAAAAAAAAGAGCTTTATCTAAATACACAAAGCAAGTCATATGAGAAAGAGTAAAAGAGCTTTGTCGATTCGATGAACAGTAACCATCCAGGGTTAAAAATAAATCGCAACAGCCCAATAAAAAATGTTATCATTTTGCGAAGCACTAAAGGTACATTTAAAAATATAAGCGCACAATTATGCGCTACGCAATAAGACATACAAAAATGCAGTAAAGTAAGTGAAAGAACTCTCAACAACTTTTATAAAAACAATAACATTTCAAGTGTTACGGCATTCCCTTACTACGAAGCAGGTTTGTAAGGGAGAATACTAAAAAATAACTGTATCAAAACATTCAGTGTGTAAAGATGATCGTTACATCCAACAATATTTATGTGCGCTGAATAATGCGCTTTATGTGTCAAAAATGTATTGCTTCAAAGTGGGAACTCGCCATATAAAATTCATGTCTCCCGTAAGCGCAATGGTAAGCGAAACCCTTATGTTTCTCCCTTACAAACCTGCTTCGTTGGAAGCTCCATTTTTTATTGGAAGATTATAAATAGAGTACAAAAAATTACTAATTTTACCCAAACTCGCTTGAAATAGAGAAACAAGAATTTTGTTCATGTTCTTGAGATTGAATTCGATTGAAATTGAAATCGATGGAGGTATTTAATCCATTTGTTTTTAAAGTTACCGTATTTTTCCCTGATTAAAAGAGTAGTTTTGGTAATGATAAATAAGTGATCCTGAAAGTATTTAAAAGAAAAATTTTTTGTAAACTTTGAACACAGGATCGTTTTAAAAATTTGTTCACTGGAATTCGATTTCCAAAACATGGCTGAATATTAATTTATTCAATATTCATATGTATATTAAATATGATCTAAAAATAATTTATCAAATCATATTCTAATACTTTAGTCTATATTTTGTTTCAGTGACGGACAAAAATTTTCCTCGTCACGGCTTATGCTCACATATCGAAGGGTTAACATAAAAACAAGTTAGAGTGATATATTCGGCTGTGCCGAATCTTTGATACCCTCCACCGACAGTTCAAATGTTTTAGGGGTAATATCTATATGATGTCTATTTATTATAAATTTAGCTTTATAAAAATAGACATCTGCATTAAAATTGGTTGCGGCTTAGACATATATTAAATTATTGACCGACATTTAGAAAGCTGTATGCTTTTTTTAGCAATTTTAAATAGCATGAGTAAAATATCATGATTCGTAACAGTTTAAGCCGAATTTAAAGGATTTTCAGGAGGGGAATTTATATTGGAGCCATGCTAAGCTATGAACCAATCATCCTAAAACTCTTCAGAGTGATTTTTGTTACACATTGAAAAACATCAATATCAATACAGCGGTGCAATTAGTTTAAGCGTTTGCAGTTAATTTCAGAAGGCTGCTAAAATGGGATCTTAGGTAAATTATGGACCGTATATCACAAAATTGCATAACATTTTTTCTCGCTGGAAGAAAGTTTACCGCAATATCTATATCTGCTACGTTTTTAGGCGTATTTAATTATTTTACCAGAGTGGGCTTTATATGGGGCCTAGGGTAAATTATGAACCGATCTTCACGAAATTGTACAGTGTCATCGCTAGTCCTATAAAACTGTGACGCACCAATGTGCATTATAATAGCATTGTTAATTACGGTATTAGGCGTACTAAACTGTTTTCCGGAAGAAGGGTTTATATGGGGCCTTCGGTAAATTATGAACCAATCTTCACGAAATCGTACAGCGTCATTTCTGGTCCTATTAAACTATGACGTGCCGAAATTTGTTATGAAAGCATTGTTAATTACGGTATTAGGCGTACTAAACTGTTTTCCGGAAGAAGGGTTTATATGGGGCCTTCGGTAAATTATGAACCAATCTTCACGAAATCGTACAGCGTCATTTCTGGTCCTATTAAACTATGACGTGCCGAAATTTGTTATGAAAGCATTATTAATTAGGGTTTTAGGCGTACTATACTGTTTTCCGGGCGTAGGACTCGTCACGAAATTTTACAGCGTAATTTCCAGTCGAATAAACCGAATGCAAAATCGTATATCATTCCGTGCATTGTTTTTGTATCAAAATTATCTATTTTTTAGGTGGTGGTTCCAAATTTTGATTCATAGCTCTGATCCTTCTGAACCGATTTTGCTAGATTTCAATCCCAAATAAATATTTTTTTTTTTATTATTCTGGTAGATAAATACCAAATGTTTCTGCTTTAAAATTTCAGATGGCTATATTATAAAAATTGTTGTATCGTTTTTAATTAAAATTCCATTAAAACTTTTTTTGTGTCTTAAATGTTTAGGATTCATTAACTTTTTTCCTTGCCCTAAGTCATCGATATGTAGGCTTTGCTAATCGGATGAGTCCTGCAGTATGACCACATGATTTAAAATATTTCGAGCTAATGTATTGAGGTGCAATTCAAAATTTCTTCCTTGTGGGACTCCAACGTCATAACAAACTTTCAAAAAGCTTGAAAGTTTATTAAATTAAGCTTAAATGTATGTATTGAACCTTCATGCCAGACCTTATCAAATGAAGAGTGCATAGCACTTTTTTTCTATGCGTTTTTTTAATTGGGCTGGGGTTTTGTTTTAATCCAAATTAATGATTTAAAATACATATATCTATTTTTATTTAGAATCGGGGTACGTTTTGTGACTAATAGTTTCTTAAATAGTTAACTTTGATATACATATTACAAAAGACAGGCCTGTATGAATCGACATTGTTGAATATCTAATATGTATTACATATCAAAAACTGTTTCTGTATTTGGAATAAATTTTTTTACCCACACCACAATAGTGGAGAGGGTATTATGCATTTGTGCTGATGTGTGTAACGCCTTAAAATAGTGGTCCTAGAGTATACCGATCTACTCAGAATCACTTTCTGAGTCGAACTAACGATGTTCGTCCGGCTGGCTGTCCATGTAACCTTGTGCGCAAAGTATAAGTTTGGAGATAATTTGATCAAATTTGGGACATAGATTCTTATTGGCACAACGACCAAGTCTGTTGAAAATGGGCCAAATCGTAGGACCACGAGGGGAGGTAGGGGGCAATTTCTGCCTCTCACAAACTTTCAAACCGATTTTAATGAAGTTTATAAACAAAGATAAATCCATATTTATATGGACATATAAGCTTGATGTGTTCTTTTAAAACTGTGGTGTAGGGTGTCATATGGTCGGGCTTGACCGACTATACTTTCTTACTTGTTTTTAATTACAACAAATATACAAAATAAATAGAAAATAACCAGAATTTAACACATTCATTAACAATTTATTACACAAAAACGAACATTTTTATAAAAATTTTGCTTAAAAAAATTATCGCAGGAAATCTTGACTTGTTTAATTTAAGTTCCTTCTTTTAAAAAATTTATTTAAAATAATAAAAAATTACTTTATGTATATATCGAGCCCTTATAGCAAAAATTATGTAACCAACAAAAATAAAATTTTACATATTTATACCCTTCACCACAGGTGGAGAAGTTTGTCATTCCGTTTGTAAAGTATGAATATTCTGGGTCCTTATGAGGAGAGAAGTTGATTTAACGATGTCCGTCCGTCTGTCCGTCTGACAGTCTGTCCGTCTTACGTTTGATATGTGTTTTCCGGAGACTCTAGACGTGATAGCGGCTACGTTGTTTTACCTTTATGTCACATATAGTCCACCATTTCTTGCTATTGAAACTTAGCCAGATCGGTCCAACAATAGCTGAGATATGACCAAAAAACCACGACTGCCTCTAATTTTTCCAAAAAATCCCTTGTGGTTGTTGTATTTTTATTACTTTTTTCTGTATATCTGGAGAACGTCAAGAGCCAAAGTTTTAAAATAAGGTACAAACATTTAGGTTATAAATACACACCATCCCACAAAATGTGGGCGGGATTGCAGAAGTGGGCGTGGTACCTCCCATACAAAAAGTATTAAAAATTGTATAAAAACCTGAATTTTTTGACTGTAATATGACCTATGTATTATATATATATATTAAAAGATCGGAAATTTTTAATAGAAAATATTTTCTGAAAAACTCGGGAAAATCGGTTCAGATACGAAAAAGTTATGACCAAAATATTATTTTTTTTTTTTGTAAAATACTCATTTTCGGGAACCATAGATCTTCCCGAGTCCAAGTTTTATAACCAAACCAACTGGCAATTTCTTAAACACGTTGGTATATAAATCTGTTAAATCGGTTAAGAAATAGCAGAGTTATGACCAAAATACTTAAATCCAAAAAATTACTCTTTTTTTATAATTAAGTTTGTTTTTTATACCCTGCACCCTATAAAGTGTATATATTCTGGGTCCTTATGAAAAGCGAAGTTCAAATCCGGTTGTCGTCTGTGTTGAGTTGTAAACAGTAAACGGTATATATTTCATTTTAATGATATTTGAACAGCGTTCGTTCATGGTTCAGTTGTCTACTGGGTTTGTTAAGTTAGAAACTTGGTTTTTTAATAATAATTATTTTTTTTTTATATTTTTATGTTCTAAAAACGATTTTAAAAAAATATTTACCAGTGTTCGCTTTTTAAATTGCATTTGTAATGAAGTTTTAGGTATTGTAAATATGTATGTATGTATATGTAAAAATTATTTAGTTGCTCTGTGTTCTGCTCGCACAATCGTGAAGGGTATATAAGATTCGGCACAGCCGAATATAGCACTCTTACTTGTTTTTAAATATTTTTGCTTCAAGTCTACGGTTTCGTTTGAAATTACTTTTGCTCTTATTTCGTAACGGTACTTCCCAGAGATATGAGTTTTTTAGAGAAGATGCAAATGATCAAAAATTATCGATTTTCATCAAAAAACAAAAATCTGAAATGTTGTTGGTTACATCATTTTTGCTATTAGGGCTTGATATGTTGTAAAAATCTTTTTTTCAAAAGGGCACGTTTAAGGCTTAATTTTTTTTATTATTTTATGCAGAAATATAATTATATTAAACAAAGTACATAGTATTTGCTTAGTCATAATCTTCTTTTGCTTTTTTTTTTATTTCTAAAGTCATCTCCCTTAAAATATGCAAACTTTTTTTTTGTCTTTTTAAAACGTGCTTGGAATATTTGCTCAGAGAAATATTTTTATTTGAAATATTTTAAATCTTCCAGTTGTCCATTTACTTCTGACCAATTTTTGCTATATGTGTAATATTAACATAGATTTATAAAACTTTTTGATTAATTTAATTAAATCTTCTATGACAAAATAGTACGTATTGCCCACTTAATGCAAATATGTAAGTATGTATATATTTCTTTTAAAAAAGAATAGAAAATGGAATAGAAATGTCTTGCAAATACTACCATCATCAAATGAACGTCATCCTCGTGGTTTATCATGCATGGTTGGTATTAGTTTTATTAGTTTAGAATACTACAGTAGAATAGAAACTATAAAAAAAATTAATAAACATTTTTATGAAACATTTTTTTTATTGACGAAGGACATTTAGAGGAAATTTTTTCAAGTTTAAGTTAATTTACATTCTACGAATAAAAGTTAATTGTGCGAAGTTCTGGTCATCAAGTTAAGCAGCGTTAAAACGAGTGACTGTCATTAAAACTTCTTTAACATTTGCATGGCTCATGTGTATATGCAGCTCTTAAAAAAAAAATAGCAAAAATTACTAATTTGCTTAATGGAGTGGAGTCTTTTAAAAATTTTATTTTAATTTCTTTAATACAAATATCCTGTTTTAAATGACATCATTTAATTAACATTGTAAAAACTGATTTTTCTCCATTTTCTTTAAAAGTTATTTGCTTTTTATAGAAAATGGCTAAAATTTTATTTAATTTAAAAACAGTATTAAAAAACTTTTTAATAAAGAAGTTTTACAATGAGAAAATATTGTAATTATTTTCATACAGCTGATCACACTCTAAGTGGGAACTTTGAACGTACGGATACCGTAAGGTCTAGAACCAATATAATTCTATGTTTAATACATCAGAAAAAACCCTATGTTGGTGTGGGTAAAATTAAATATTCGTAACTAATTATCAAAAAATGCAACATAAAGACATAAAATCCCTTGCTGCTTAGTGGCTAGACTGCTCGTATCAACATTATTACTCTACTACTCGTATTGAAGTTTGTAGTGTGGAAGTATTTACTAAATCAAATACTTAATAATATTTAATATTCCCTAAAGGCTGTATGCAAGTACACATTTTAAATATCTACTTGTAGTTTGATATACAAATCCTTGAATCAAATGCCAACATTATTTAACCATTATCCACAAAATACTGCATACTTCATGCCACACAGGCAACAGCAACTATCGCCTGATGTACGATGAAGTATCTTATGGATTTGTGGCACATGTGTGCTTATTTTATTAAAGTTATTTCCAAATACCAACAAGTCACACATTCATCTAACTTCATGTCTCTTACTTAAACAAACATTGGCACTGTTTTGGAAAATTTATAGAAATCTTTTCTAAAATTAAAAAAAATAAAATTCCTTTAACAACAAAACGCAAACAGAATTCTTAATGAATTGTCAATGGAATCAGAAATAAAATACTCTCTCACTAGATGGTTGAAGAATTAAATCAAGTCTGGTAGAATAAACGAAAGAAAAAAACTTAAAATATATATGACGTGTTAAGAGTGAAATATGTGGCATTTTATAAATCAGTGAAAGAATTACAAACAGAAAGTGTTACGGGATGGAACTGGGAGCCTTTCGCGTGTTGGGCGACTTTGAAACTCACTTAAACAAAGAATTGTTTTAAAATTGTTCTCCACTTGATAACACAGTGCATCGCCGCCAGCCTCAATACTTGCAACGCGAAATTAAACTAAACTATTGGTAGAACAAATCTGCCAAAAGTTAGCTCGGGTTCCCGAAATATCTGCCCCAAAAGTTTTTGAGGCTTTCTACACGCTAGGCGAACGTGTTAGCCACTGCATTACGGAAAAACTCGAAAGAAGCAATCGCTTCCTTAGAACAATAGCGCAAATTTCAAAAATTGTTTTTAGAAAACAAAATTTCATTGTTTCCGCCCGGGATCGAACCGGGGGCCTTCCGCGTGTTAGGCGGATGTGATAACCACTACACCACGGAAACTTGTGTGGTTAGGTTGAAATAATTTTAGAAAACTTAAACAAATTTTTAAAGTTGTATGTACACACAGAAAAAAAAACCAATGTTAAAATAACATGGCGAAATGTTGATTGAGAATCATGGTAAATTTCTGCAAAAGTATGCCCTTTATTTAAATTTATCATTATTTCATATTAATTTTAAATGAAAAATATTAAAATAATCTTCACGTTTATTTAATATTATTCACTGTTAAAATAACATTGTTCCATAAAAACCTGTTTTATATTAAAATCAAAAGTTTATCTTTTTAAATTAACATGCATACACACTTAAGTATGTACATCTTTTTATTTTCATGTTTAAAATATGTTATAAAAAGAAGACAATTCCCGTATTCTTTTAATTAAAATTATTTAGTTAAATTATCACACTCCAACCAATTTGATTCTACATGAAATTCACGTTGTTCCAACTTTAGATAACTTTCATTCAACGTGATTCGGATTGTTATTTCAATATTAATTACATTTTGCTCTAACTTTACTGCAATGTTAAATTAACATGAATTATAGTTATTTCAAAAGAAACAAATGTTGTTCGCAAGTTATTGTAAAATCTTGTTAAATTAACATGAAACAACAATGAAGCAAAATCACTACTGAAAAATGTAACATCAACCTTGTTTTGAACGAATTTACATTGATTTTTTTCTGTGTGTATATATAACACAGCCAAAAAAATTAGTTAATTGAGACCTCCTGAACACGAAAAACGCTGTATTTTTTTTTTTTTTTTTTTTGTAAGTATCGTTTTTTAGATAACGGTACTTTTGTGTTTTTCGGTGTATGGTCCCACTCAAACCCTTGTGGAGCTCAACCAAAAAGTCCGATCGAAATAAATGGAATAAATGTGGAACGACAATATTTTTATCTTCATTGCTCACACACTATATTCGGCGTCCATCAGTTTTAACGTAAAAAAAAAAAAACCGAATTTTATATGAGATAAAAATATTGTCGTTCCACAAAATCCTTAATGAAAACTTTATTTTTCATCCGATTTTTTTCAAATTACGCTTAAAATATTGGTAATTAAATAAACTTTGGTTAAAAAATAAAACATTCCAGATCTTTACTATAACGGAGAAAAAAACGAAATAAAAATGAAAAATTTGGAAAAAACTTAAAAAATAGGATAATTTTGAATTTTGAGGTGCCTTTACATTTCTTATCAGATAGAAATTTTCAGCATATCGACGGAAACGATATGCCATTTATTTCGAATTTTTGGTTGTGCTCCACAAGGGTTTGATTGGGACCATACACCGAAAAACACAAAAGTACAGTTATCTAAAAAACGGTACTTAGAAAAAAAAATTACAGCATTTTTCGTGTTCAGGAGGTCCCAATTAACTTATCTAGGCATGTGGCGTTCTTGGTTTTTTTCCAAATTAAAAAGTTGTAAAGCATACTTCGTATATTTTGTTATTAAGTGATACATTTTTGTTTTTTTCACATATTTTTAAGTTTAAAGTAGAAATATAATAAAAAACATTTTATTGAAATTAAAATTTGTAATTTGGACTGTGAAATGGCATCCACATCAGGTGTACAAACCAGGACCAAGGATAAAACATTTCTCGTTGGCGATCCCATTCACCAGATCACCGGTTATAAACTAACCTCAAATCGTCAGGTTTTGTGTGCTTTTTTTATAATTTACGTACTGTGAAATTATCTGTAAGAGTTTCAGAAAAACTTACCATACGAGAAGTGTTAATTTTTTGGAAGAAAGCTCGAATCCCGACTAAACAAGAGCAAAATGCCATAACTAAGTTGGAAAAACTTCACGCTGAGTGGACAACTCTTCAAAAAGACCGAAAGAAGACATCGGAAGTGGTCAAGAACAAATTTAAAGAGTTTTTGGATGATCTAAAAAAATAACGGACTCTAACGGCCTTCTGACAAAAGATGAAGACCAAAAGCAATATGTCCTGCAAGTTGTAAGTAAATGCCGAGCATTATATCCGGACGTTGCAAAAACAACTTTAACAAAAGATCTAGAATAGATTACATAACTTTTCTGTGTCTGTTTTGTATGTTTGTATTATAACCTGGTTTTTATATTTTAAAACATTAGACTTATCAGTATTACTTGTTTTTTATTATATTTCTAGTTTAAAGTCATAACTCGGTTTGACTTAAAATAACAACAATTATGTATATAATATAAATTTTAAAGAAGAATATAAGCTTTTTTTGAAATATTAAGCGCGTTTTTATTATTTACAGTTCTGGAGTTATGGCTCCATATGTCAGATTTTGGCCCAAAATATCGATTGTTCCAAATTTTGAACGACGAGCGCATTGGGTTAGCGTTGTTTAATCGAGCTCAAATTTTGGCTATCTCAATATAGGGAAAGGGGGATCATTTTGTGGTTAAGACCAATTTCGATTTTTTGTGGTAAGTAAGTACACTGAAAGAAAACTGCTTCATTTTCAGAAAAAAAAAAATCATTAATTTAATGAAAATTTTTATTGTCTAAATGGAATTTCATAGTTATAATGAAGTATTTTAAAATCGCTTCATCGTATTTCGTAATTACGTTAAAAATTTTCATTGGATATATGAAAACTTAAGTTTGTCCAAGTTAAACAAAAAATTTTAATTGGGAACATAAAAAAACAATATAGAAACATAAATCAATACAAAATTATAGTTTCCTTAAAAAAATGTTTAATTGTTAATGAAAAAATGTAAGATTTAATTATTTCATACATCTAATGTAATATGCCATTAAATATATGAAATCAAAAATTTTTTCATAAAAGCAACATACTTCAATGATGAAAAAAAAAATATTTTTAACATTCAAATAACTCTATAGTCTCAATGATTAAAAGTATAAAAATATTTCAAAAAAGCATGCCTTCATAAATTTAAATTTTCATTATGACACTGAAAAATGTCATTATAGTAATGGACAATTTATGTATGGACATATGGACAATTTAATCTCATATTTACGCTCTTAACTGAGTAATGGCAAAAAACATACACTGCCCCGGTAGGCTAGCTGGTAGTGAGCTAGTCTATCAGCGCCGAGAAAAAATATTAAAAAATAAAAATTAATTAAATAAAAGCAAAAACAATTTTTTACTTCATTGAAAGTATTCATCCAATGAATAATATTCATAGATCTAATGTAATGGTTCATTAAATACATTTAAATGAAACAGGTTTCATTGATCCAACGAAGCGCTGCATAGGTTCCTTTTTAATGCATTTTTTCACGGTATTAATGTCAAAATTAATTGGTATTGCGAAGAAAATTCTTTCAGTGTAGGTACCCTGCAGCTAATATTGTTACTAGCCTGCAGCCAAAATCTTTACTAGAAAGTCTTTGAACTAGTTTTTTACTAGTTGTTATGCTTCGAACAATGAGAAAGATGATAAAATGTCGCCTGCGAAGCTTTATACGTTATGCTGTTCGTTGTAGGAACAACAACAACTCCAGAAACGTAGAAAAAATAATGTTCTTGTATATTGTAGAAACAACAACAACACTAAAAAAGAAAAACGTACTTTTATGGTTGGTCTTAGGGCCATTATTACAACTTGAAGTTAGCTAAAGTTAAGATTAAATTGACAGATAATAATGTGTTATCTGTCAAAAAGCGTCTGTTAACTGCCGGATAACAGCTAACGCCAAATTATAATAATGGCCCTTAGAGTTGAAAAATTATTTGTATGTTTTAAAAAGAAATTCCCGTTATATTTTTGTTAAAATTATTAAGTAAGATACATCACATTTACAATGACGAATGATGACGAAAAACATTTCGGGCATTCTGCTAGTTTCTTAAATTTCTGTATACAAAGGGGTATTCCATTAAAAAGTACAACATGGTGTAACAGAAAAATAAATTATAATATTCTGTCTCTCTGGTTCAATTCTAAAATTATTCTTTAATAAAAGTAAACACACTTATAACGATAACTAAGTACATATTTAATTTTTTTTGCTTTTCTTAGTACTTATGCTGGAAATAAAGCAACTAGTTTTAAACTATTTGAAAAATGCATAAAAATGAATTAGTTAAGCTCCTATGACAACGCAACATTAAACACGATAGTTAGACATACATATTAAAAAAAAATCATTTGATTTTAAAGTAAATACTAACCATTAAATTTCTAGCTAAATACTTGTTACTTTGTCTGCAGGGTACGGCGCCAGACTGACTATTGGTTAAGGCCTCCATTAATATGATTGTTGCGTAAAATTCTTCCTGTCTTTCAGGAAGATTATCTTTGCGAAAGTTTGGCTTTTTCGTTGAAAAGGTACCTTCGGGGATCACGTAATGGCTTACTTACCAAAATCCCTACGTGAAGTTGCTACGCAACATATTTCCAGAAGCAGCGGAGGTAAGATAACTCCAGCTCCTAAAGAAGTGGCCAATGTATAATCTTGCCGGAATATGCACACAAATTGCTAACTGCGTGTGTTGCTAACTGCGTGTCTTGCACTCAGAGCCGGTTGCTAAATGCATTGGCTGTCAGTCAGTGGTTAAGATCGAACAAGGAATAGGCCTCCGAGCAGGTATCTATGTAAATATATTCCACATCAAGGTATTCCTATAGAGTATTTTTACGGTTAAGAATAAACTTTATTGGTCAATTTTAGATGTAACAAAAAACTTTGACTGTCTGTTTCCGCCCGGGATCGAACCGGGGGCCTTCCGCGTGTTAGGCGGATGTGATAACCACTACACCACGGAAACATATGAGAAACAATCATATTAAAACAAAGTAAAAAGCAAAAATCATCAATCTTGGTAAGATCTTAACATTAACTAAATGGAACTTTATTTAGGCGCAATTTCACAACTTACCGATAGCTGAAGGCAGGATTTTATCGGCCGTATAAAAAGTGTTCCATTATTAGAACTTTACTTTAACCTACCAGGTAGGATGAACCTTAATTTAATTTATCGCTCACTTTATGTTAAAGTAAAGTTCCGATAATGGAACACTTTTTATAAGGCCGGTTAAAGTCTACTTTTAGCTATCGGTAAGTTGTGAAAACGGGCTTTAGAGTATACTCAAAACTTTTTTTGCAATAAACAATTCTCAATAGTTTAACAATTGAGTTGTTGAAAGTTTTTACCAACATTTTGCAACAATAAAAATTTTTGCAACAAATCAACATGAACATTTTCTTAAATGACTTATGTATATTAATTAAATTTACCTTGGCCCGTCTGGTCTTTTATTATTATTTTTCTTTAATTAAATAAATATTTATAATTTAAATACATCATGCACACAAATTATGCATATAACTAAAAATATTATGAAAAAGTTACTCTCTTTTCTCTACCCATACTCACACGAGTGCCAATATTCGAACAATTACTTTTTCAATTCATTCACTTGGTCAAACGAATCTAATTAACTGTAACGAATTATGTCTGATATTTTTGTGTGTCTGTCTGCCTGACCACCGTCCGTCTATCAAAATATTGATATTAAAACAATTGTCGCTATATGAATGTGGCATTTAACGTTTTAACAGAGAGCTGGTTTTGATTTTTCTAATGATTGAAACTTTTATTCAATTGTTATCCAGTTTATCGATTTTATGCATGTCTTTGATTTTATTTATTGAATTTTTAATTCTTGGCTAGCGAGATTTAAGAATAGTTAAATTTTAAAAGTTCGATAAAAATAGATGTTTCCGGGGTGTAGTGGTTATCAAATCCACCTAACACGCCAAAAGCCCCTAGTAAGATCCCGGGCGGGAACATATTACAGTCTTGAAAAATGTGTTTTGGTTTTTACATACACTGAAAGAAAAATGCTTCATAAATTTAATGAATCATTTTCATAAAAAAACTTTCCTTGGGTAAATGAAAATGTTCATGGTCTAAATGGAATTTCATAGTTATAATGAAGTATTTTCGTTAAAATCGCTTCATTGGATTTCGTAGTTACGTTAAAAATTTTCATTGGATTTATGAAAACTTAAGTTTGTCCAAGCTAAACAAAAAAATTTTAATTGGGAACATTAAAAAACAATATACAAACACATAATTAATACAAAATTATAGTTTCCTTAAAAAAATGTTTAATTGTTAATCAAAAAATGTAAGATTTCATTATTTCATACATCTAATGTAATATGCCATTGAAATTATGAAATCACAATTTTTTTTAATAAAAGCAACATATTTCAATAATGCTTTCATAAATGTAAATTTTTATTATGACACTGAAAAATGTCATTATAGTAATGAAACAAAAACTTTCAATCAACGTTGTTATTGTTGTTATGGACAAATTAATCTCATATTTACGCTCTTAATTGAGTAAAAGACATAGTTTTCTTAACCAAAAACTACACCGCCCCGGTAGGCTAGCTGGTAGGCTAGCGAGGTTGCGCAAACGATTCCCGCCAGAGACAGAAAAAAAATAAAAAATAATATAAGAAAAAATAAAATAAATTAAAAAGAAATAAAAAAAAATTTTTTTTTACTTTATTGAAAGTATTCATCCAATGAATAATATTCATATATCTAATGTAAAGTTTTATTGAATACATTTTATGAAACAGGTTTCATTGATCCAACGAAGCGCTACATACGTTCCTGTTTAATGCAATTTTTCATGGGATTAATGTCAAAATTCATTGGTATTGCGAAGAAAATTCTTTCAGTGTACGTATCAAAAAATAATCAAGAAAAGAAAATGAGACATAAAATAATACATACCTTAAAGCAGCAGTTTTGCCTTTTGTTGACTAAAAAAAACCCAAAAATAAAATAAAATCAATCAAACTAGTTTTGAGTTCTTTAAATTATATAAATATATTTATACATACAATTCAGTCTTTTATTAATATATCTTTTTATTGCTACGAATATATTATAGTACTGCCGATATACTAAATATATATATTATATATATTAGTTCCCGTGGTTCCTATAAGGAGCATAGGGCCATAACAAATTGGTTCCATTGTGATTTGTCCGATGCTAAGGTTTTTATTTCGTTCCAGCTTTTATCTTGTGTGACAGCTTCAAGTTCGATTTGGCGACGCCAAGTGTGGGATGGTCTACCTCTTCTTCGGCTACCTTGGGGGTTCCATTCTATAGCGTTTCTTGTAAAGTCGTCATTGGGCTTTCGCAAAGTATGCCCTATCCAGCGCCATTTTCTTCTTAATATTTCACTTTTTATGGGCTTTTGACCGGTTTCGTTCCATAATCTTGTATTAGTTATAGTAACAGGCCAAAATATTTTCAGAATTCTCCGCAAGCATCGATTTATAAATACTTGCAATGAGTTAAGGTCTTTGGGGGCTGCATTCCAAGATTCGCAGCCATAGAGAAGAGTAGATTTAATGCAGGAGTTGAATATGTTCAACTTGGTTCTCCTTGAGATATGCGCCGATCGCCATATTGGGTTAAGTTGACCAAATGCTTGTTTGCCGCATTTAATTCGGTTTCGAACGTCATCACCAGAGCCTCCTTTTGTAGTCAACAAGCTGCCGAGATAGCAAAACGTTGAGACATCTTCAAGTTCCTGTTGGTTTATTGTAAAAGCTCTGTTGTTGGAGGCATTTATTCTCATTACCTTAGTTTTGGTAATATTTATTTTAAGACCAGTTTTTGCTGCTTCAGCCTGAACTGCGTTAAGTTTAGCTTGCATGTCGTTGTAATTATGCGATAAAAGACAGATGTCATCTGCATAATCGAGGTCTTCTAGTCTACTATTAAGTCCCCATGTTATTCCCCTTTGCGTGCGTGAGGCTTTTTGCATTATGTTGTCCAGTACAATGTTAAAGTGGGGTGGTGACAGTACACAACCTTGTCGTACTCCGGTTCTAATTTGAAATTTGTCACTAACACAGCCTTCATGAAGAATACGACAGCTTGCATTATGATACAAAGCCTTAATGACGTCGACAATCTTGTCTGGGGTGCCCTTGCATTTTAGTGCACTCCATATAGCTAAATGGGACAGAGTATCAAAGGCTTTTTCAAAATCAATGAAAACCAAGTAAAGCGGAGATCTCCATTCAACAGATTGCTCAGTGATGATGCGAATACTGTTTACATGATCTATGCATGATTTTCGTGGACGAAAGCCGGCCTGCTCATTACGGAGTAGGGGATCGAAAGCGGTTGATAGTCTTTTATTAACAATTTGGGAGATAATTTTGTTTGCCATATTGATGAGGGTGATTCCCCGCCAGTTTTTACACTGTGACAAGTCCCCCTTTTTTGGTATGTTGATAATAAGACCTTCTTTTATCTCATCACAGAGTGTATTAGTTTGCCAGAAGTGTTCGATAATATGGTACATAATTTTAGCACTGACTACGGGAGATGCTTTGAGCAATTCGGGCGGTATATTGTCCGGACCTGGTGCCTTGTTATTTTTTAAGCAGGTTATGGCTTCAATAATTTCGGTTTCTTCAGGGGGCTCCGTGGAAATGTCGTATCTTACGTTGTGGTAGTCACAGTCACAAGGGCTGGCGCCAATGTGTGACGTGCTAACTAACATAGATGAATAGTGCTCCACCCATGCATTCATTTGATCTTTCTTTGAAGTAATAAGATCCCCAGTAGATGATTTAAGAGGTCTGCCAGTTATAAACGTTTTTTGGGTAAGTTTCTTTGTAATTCTGTAAAGATCTTGGATATACTAAATAATAAAAAACAATTCTTTAGTTTGTATAAAAATATATTTAAAGAAAATTTTAATAATTTTTCTTACAATTTTATACAATTATGTATAACTTTTCAGTTGGGATCATATCCGCTATTGGTTTCCGTGGTGTAGTGGTTATCACATCCGCCTAACACGCGGAAGGCCCCCGGTTCGATCCCGCGCGGAAACAAATAAAATTTTTTTTTTGATTTGCACTTATATAATTTTTCTATTTTTAAATTAGGTTTTTAATTTTGTTCACCTTGTTCCATGCAAGCAAGTCTTTCATATTTGGTAAAACTTTGGTTAAAAAATGGTCCTGCGAGCAATATTTTTAGATATTTTGGCTCTCTTCTTAACGGTTTCCGTGGTGTAGTGGTTATCACATCCGCCTAACACGCGGAAGGCCCCCGGTTCGATCCCGGGCGGAAACATACTTACTAGTTTTTTAAATTTGCACCTCTATAATTTTATTATTTATTAGTTATTTAATTTTGTTCACCTTGTTTCATGCAAACAAGTCGTTATCTATACATTTATTAAAATTATTCAATACAGTAAATGCGATTATATAAAACAAAAGTCGAGTACGAGCAGCTAGCCCTTCAATCAGTGATGCCAACTTTTTGAGAGCAAAAAGCACTTTAAAATTTAAAAAAAAGCACCAAAAAGCACTATTTCGAGCAAAAAAAAAAGCGTAAAAAAGCACTTAGCGATTTTTGCAATTTAATTAAACATAAAACAAGTTGCATTTGGCTGTGCCGAGTATTATCTTAAATCTTAAATCTTAAAAAAGGTGACGGCGTTGATGGGGACCATTTTCATTTAAGATTAAATAATAAATATATAACATTTGTATTAAACATTTTTAAATGTATTATTATTATATTCAATAAAAATAATATCATCCAAATCATTTGGATCGTAATCAGCTGAGTTTAAATTGCCCATAAAACAGTTTTAAAGTAATACAGTGCAAGCTTGATTTTCGTAACTCGAAAAAATCTGGCCTGTTTCAATTAACGAAAATTGCCAATGACCGACCATTGTTTATAAAACTTAATTTTATCGTTTAAATAAATCTAAATTAAAATCGTGCCAAACCTTTTTTCAATAGCACTAGAGGAAGAAGTGCACAACACTTGGAAAACTAAAGCGCATGAAAAATGGCAGGTCACACAACGCTCGTTATAAAAGTCTTTTCTTTCACATGTTTTTAATTTATTTAACACTTTGCTTATACCAAGCTACGGCTCTTTTGTTTTTGTTTTTAAAGTCTTTGCGATTTTGTTTTGTACGGCTTCCGAGGCATGTTTTTTAACAATTCCTTATGTTTTCCAAGCCATATTCTATTTTTGAAACAGTGTCTACATCTTGAAAAAAATGTTTACCAATATACATCGTTTTTATTACGATTACCAAATATGTTGTCAACGCTAAAAAGTGAAACGTTTCGTAAAATTTCCAAATTGCTAGGAAGCCTAGCTCTATCCTCGTAAATAAAGTTTTGGTTTAACGAATGTTACTTTCTTTTATCATTTGAAATCTTTAAATCTTTACAAGCCTTCTCAAAATTGTACCCCAAATAGCAAAGCTCATCTAAATCATCCACTATATAATCGAAGTTTTAAAAAAAGGTAGAAAAAAAATAAAAATTGTAAAAAGCACTAAAGGCACTAACGAAAAATTGAAAAAGCACCAAGTTAGTGCTTTTTCTTAAATTGGCACTATGGATAAAATTTGGCGTTTCGAGGCATTCAAAAGCACCATAAATAGTGCCAAAAGCACTAAGTTGGCAACACTGCCTTCAATTCACCTATTTCATGTTTAGTTCAAACTTTTGCTTAAAACAAATGGTTCTATGGGCAATATTTTTAGATATTTAAGTTCTCTCCTTGATCCCGGGCGGTACAAAGCTAGTTTTTTTTTTTTTATTTCTACCTTTATCATTTTTTAATTGGTTATTTAGTTTTTTCCCACCTTGTGTTTTTATTAAGTTTTTAATTTTCGGTTAATAATTCTGTTGTAACAAGTTAGAAAGATACATTCGGCTGTGCCAAATCTTTCATACCCTCCACTGACAGCTAGGATATTTCAGGAGTGGGTTTTATACCGGACCTGTGGTAACCGCAACAAGATGTGGTGCAGGCTATAAAAATAGTGCTTCGACCAATATATATTTTTTGTTCAACGGGCTGTGGTGGAGAGGGTGTTATGCGTTTGTGCTTATCTGTGTAACACATAAAAATTTCCGTTTAGAGTCCCTATATCGACGAAGCATATTGAAAATTGTGAGTACAAAATTCTAAATGGCTCAAATACAAACATCTTTTCGAAAGAGAGTCTTTGTCCATAAACTATCTTATTGGTATTTAGTAGACATTTTTTTAAATTAATCCCGGGAATTTTCGGGAATTTCAAATTAAATTTTTTGAAATTTTAATTTATTAGCATCGTTAAAATCAAAAACGAGCAATAACAATATATTATTTACTAAAATTACTAGAAACTACCTACAAATCGAACTTTTTTTCCTACGCCAATAAATCAACGGTCTTTTTAATTGCTGATGAAGTCTCTAAAAAGCTTCTTGAAGTAGAAAATGAAAATATACACGATAAACCATCACCACCACCAGATGATGAACCATCTACAAATTCTAAAAAAATAAATGTAAAGAAAACAAATTTATAAATCTTTGGTTATGCGCTTCTTACTATAAAACCACCGTCTGTAGAGAGCGAGAACACGTTTTCGATAGCTGGCAATATACATTTCAACAGGGATTAGAAATAGAATCTCTGATGAGCTTTTAAATTATTTATTAATACTTAAAATTTTTTCTTAAAAGAAAACTAATTTAACCAAGTTCATGCATGGATCGGGTTGAAGTTTGAAAACAACCATTTTATCTCACGGAAATTTTAAAAAAATATACACCTGATATTTGTATATATTCCTATAAGTATCATTTAAATGTTATTTTAAGATTTATCCACTGCTTTAGATTTAAAAATTTGTCTACTGTTTTCAATTCATAGCGATCCAAAATTTCTTGGAAGGTTTTTTTCGCAAAACGACGGGAAACAGGTGCTTTCATTCCTAAAACATTATTGGCCACTCCGTGGTACTAAGCCAAAAATTTGGTTATTGCCCTAATGTACATATGTACACTTAAAGAAAAATGCTTCATATATTTAATAAATCATTTTCATAAAAAAAATTTTCTTGGGTAAATGAAAACTTTCATTGTCTAATTTGAATTTCATAGTTATAATGACGTATTTTCGTTAAAATCGCTTCATTGGATTGACGTTAAAAATTTTCATTGGATATATGAAAACTTAAGTTTGTCAAAGTTAAAAAAAAATATTTTGATTGGGAACATAAAAAACAATATACAAACATAACTATATTCATAAATTAATACAAAATTATAGTTTCCTTAAAAAAATGTTTAATTGTTAATCAAAAAATGTAAGATTTCATTATTTCATACATCTAATGTAATATGCCATAAAATTTATGAAATCAAAATTTTTTTATAAAAGCAACATATTTCAATAATGCTTTCATAAATTTAAATTTTGATTATGAAATGTCATTATAGTAATGAACCAAAAACTTTCAATCAACGTTGTTTTTGCTGTTATGGACAATTTTATCTCATATTTACGCTCTTAATTGAGTAAAAAACAAAGTTTTTTTATTGAAAAGCTACACTGCCCCGGTAGACTAGCTGGTAGTGAGCTAGTCCATCAGCACCGAGGTTGCGCGATCGATTCCCGCCGGAGTCAGAAAAAAATAAATAAAATAAAATAAAATAAGAAAAAATAAAATAAAACAAATTAAAAAAAAATAAAAATAAAAAAAAAAAATTTTTTTTCTTTATTGAAAGTTTTCATCCAATGAATAATATTCATAGATCTAATGTAATATTTCATTAAATAAATTTTAATGAAACAGTTTTCATTGATCCAACGAAGCACTGCATAGGTTCCTTTTTAATACAATCTTTCATGGGATTAATGTCATAATTCATTGGTATTGCGAAGAAAATTCTTTCAGTGTATATTCTTTTTACAAAGTAAAAAATTTTGCCTTGAACTCATTTAATGAACTCAGTGTTTTATCCTGGGATGCCCGTGAATAAGATTTTTTTTTTTTGTTTCATTTCCCGGGAATAGAAAAAGTCCGGGATATTAGAAACCCTATATTCGGAATAAAGAACTCTTAACCTGATAATATAATTTTGTTTTGCTGTGAGCCGTCTTTCTTAATATGATGTGGTGTAGGATATTAAATGGTATGGTAATGGGCTTCTTCATTCTTACTTGCTCTTTTTTAACGCGTATTTTTTTCCTGTTAGCAATCGCTCTGTGCTACCAACAATTATATAGTAAACATTTTTGTAATAAAGTTTTGCAAGTTTCCACTGTTTCTACTGACTTTTGCTCTTAAAAAATATTATACTTTTTTAATCTCATCCCTTTGTTTTGTTTAATATATAAAATTCTAATATGAGTTTGTAAGCGCAAAACATATGGGTCGCATAATTTTCCATTTTTACTGCTGCGGTCATAAATAGTAGAAAAGTGTTGAAACCACAAATTATGCTTGAAACATTTAACATGTGGGCACCATAATTTCAATTTTGTTTTAACAATTTTCCACACAAATCAAAAAAAAAGGAGTAGGCAGGCAGGCACAATTTTTATACCCACACCACAATAGTGGAGAGGGTATTTATGCTTTTGTGCTGATGTGTGTAACACCTTAAAATATTGGTCATAGACCCACCTTAAAGTATACCGATTGACTGAGAATCACTTTCTGAGTCGAACTAACGATGTCCGTCCGGCTGGCAGGCTGGCTGGCTGGCTGTCCATGTAGCCTTGTGCGCAAAGTACAGGTCGAAATTTTGGAGATAATTTGATAAAACTTGGAACATAGGTTTCTATTGTCACAAAGGCCAAGCCTATTAAAAATCGTAGGACCACGAAGGAAGATAGGGGGAAACTTCTTACTCTCAGAAACTATCAAACCGATTTTAATGAAATTTAAAACATATGTAGATAGATCCAAATCTATATGGACACAAAAAGAATGCATTTTTAAAAAATAGGACCACGAGGGGAGATAGGGTCAATTTCTGCCTCTCAAACCGATTTTAATGAAATTTAAAACATAGATTAATTCCCATCTATAGGGACACATTAGCTATACAGTTTTTAAAAAATAGGGCCACAAGGGGAGGCAGGGGGCAATTTCTGCCTCTCACAAACTTTCAATCCGATTTTCATGAAGTTTATAAACATAGATAAATCCATATTTACATGGACACATTAGCTATACAGTTTTTCAAAAATAAGTCCACAAGGGGAGGTACGAGGCAATTTCTGTCTCTCACAACCTTTTAAACCATTTTTAATGAAGTTTATAAACATAGATAAATCGATATTTATATGGACACATAAGCATGACGTGTTTTTAAATACTATGGTGTAGGGTATCATATGGTCGGGCTTGACCGACTATACTTTCTTACTTGCTATAGTTTACCACATTAAGAGTGTGGAATCGAGCAAGTTGCGGCTAAATGTAGTACGAATTTATTTATATTAGTATATTCTTAAGGGACATAATTTCATTTCATTTCTAGTTCTAGAATGTAAAAAATTTTACAAATTCTGCACAACCATAAAATTACTTCAATAAAGTTGTACATCCCAAAAGCCTAATTTAACTAATTGTTGTTAATGAAATTGTATAAAGAGCATTTTTTAAATGTTAGTGATTTTTGTTTTTTACTTTTTTTAGAGAAAATTTGTTCATTTTAATGAATAATTTTATTTTCGATTATTGAAACACTTTTTGCAGACAAAAACAAATACACATCTGTGATTTAAGAGACACTTTGATTTAAAAAAAAATTATTTATATTTAGGTTTAAAATAATTTATAACTGGTTTTATTACTTTTACATGATTTTATAACCTTTTCAAATTTCCTTTAAAGTTTTCTCCATACAGTTGGTAAACTTTATTAACCATGATATTTTCTTTTAAAATTTCTTAATATTCTCTCCATAATTTATTAATAATATATCCGCCTACTAACTAAAGTCATAAACTATCAATTGATTTGTGTTTTTCTTTGGGTTTTTTTTTTTTATTTGCCACCTCCAAAACATTTTTCGTCTTGTGTCTGTGGCTCACTGTGCTTGTGACAGAGTCTCCTGCAACTCTAAATGTAATTTTTTAGTTGTGGCACGTACTTGATTAAAACAAATCAATTACATGTTACAGCAATCTTTTGATTGATTTATTTATGTAAAAAGTTAATTTGTCTTAAAGTGACACCAATTTTTTTAAAAGATTGTAAAATAAAGATGATTGGCTGAAAATATTTTTAGAGTTGGGTAAGGGTTGCGTTTTCTTTGTTGCAAGTTGTCCCTAAAATAGACAAGTAACTCATCTTTTAACCCTGAAAGGTTACTCTTCATATTAGTACATTAAGGTTATGTGATGAAATGTAAATGAGCTTTGTCGATTCGACGAACAGTAACCATCCAGGGTTAAGGCATCAATTGAAACGTTAATGTTATACACTATGTTTGTATCTATGATGGGTAAGGTTGCCACTTTTTGGGCTTTAGTGGCTTAATAAGTTGTAAACAGAAATGGCCTATATGACTTTTACCTCCACGTATTTAGTGGAGTGTTTTTCGATTGTCTACCAAAAGACCTATTTTTACTAAATTTTCGACCGTGGCCGAAAATAATCTTTTAATGGGACGAGTTTGGTATTATGATATGTGATAAAGAATATCACTATTGCGATTTTCACTCATTTAGTTTATTCACAATAGTACAATTCCTTCAGCTTGCACTACAATTAAAAATTATTTCTTTTGTCAAAAGATAGCTTGTTAGTAATAAAATTAAATACCTTCGCTTGTTTAAAAACACTGTTTCATTAACACAATTGAGGGATTCATAAGGTGTGCTATCAAGACATATTGTCATAATGTCTTAAATAATATTTTACAATTGAAGCACAGCCGCGAATAACGTTTTAAGTTACAAAATAATAATATTTCAGGAGAGCAAAAAAACATTTTTTGACAGGCAGCATTATTTGTTTTAAAATTTTTTTTTTTCTATTATAAAAAATAATGATAATAAAAAATTTTATGCAAAAGGCTTTTAAAACATTATTCCGCACTGCAAAACCATTTCGGTTTCATTATTTTGTTGGTAACTT
This sequence comes from Pollenia angustigena, assembly GCA_930367215.1. Classification (NCBI taxonomy): domain Eukaryota; kingdom Metazoa; phylum Arthropoda; class Insecta; order Diptera; family Polleniidae; genus Pollenia; species Pollenia angustigena. Next base: position 254,797,887 of record OV884057.1, read on the forward strand.
GCAATGTTCTTCCACTGGCTGAGACTTTGTATGCCATTTTGAAGGCGTTAAGGTGCATAGTTTTGGTTGATATGATGTTTAAACTGTGTAAGGAAGTTAGGTTAACGGTTATCTGCTAAAAACAGATTTTGCAAAATATGGCGTTTACAACGTTATTCGCGGCTGGGCTTCAATTGTTTAAAAAAATACTGTTGTGTCTAAGACAAAATAAAAATGTTAATGCTGTGTTCATTGATTCGTTAACTGTACAGTAGAAATCTAAATTATAAGCAGTTGCCCAAAGCAGTCATATAAATCTCTTGTAATTATTTTAAGACATATGACTTTACAACTTTGTTGAGTACCTTTTGAATACCACAAATGAGTGGCTTAAAGTACAAGGGGTTTAAGTGCCTTTTTCTAAAATTGAGTTTACATATGGATGGTGTAAAGCAAACTTAATGGAGCTTAATTTAAAGAAGTGTAAACTAATGCGTTTTTCAAGAAATAATCCAGCTATAGTATATTACTTCCTAGGTGGTATTCAAGTTGATGCAGTTGAAAATTTCCTTGCTCTTGGAATACTACTTGACCCTAAACTTAGCTTTAATTCGCATATTACGTTAATGATAAATAAAGCTAGAGGAACACTTGGATACATAAATCGGTGGGCAAGAGAGTTCGATGATCCGTATATTACGAAAATATATGGCACTTGTAAGGCCGATTCTTGAATATGGATCGATTATATGGGACCCCATTTACCAAACTTATTCAAATTTAATTGAATCTGTACAGAAACAATTTCTGCTCTTTTGTCTTCGCGGATTACACTTTAACCCACTAACCTTGCCCTCATACACATCTCGACTGGCTCTGATAAAGCTCCCTACTTTAAAAAGTCGTAGAAAAATGCTGAATGTATCGTTTATTCTGAACATTATTAATGGTGATATCTGCGCTTGATTTTTAATTAATGAGATTTCATTTAATATTCCTCAACGACCATCTCGAAATTTCATACTATTATCCATTAAATTCTTTAGAGCTAATTATGGTGATGCTGACCCTTTTAGAAGAATGTGTTACACTTTCAATCAATTATATAGATTTATTGATTATTCGATGGATCCAAAGTCAATAAGTAGATTAATAATTGTTTTTCTTAATTGATGATAAAATTTGTGTAATGTAATCAAATGTTAGTTATAGTCGATTTTATTTAAGTGTAATTTTAAATGTCTAAAATGTCTAAAATGTATGTAAGGATTAATCCATAGACAACAAATAAATAAATAAATATGGAATTATTGGTAGAGTTCGGAGAAGTTGTTCAGAGCACAAGAGGCGAATGTAGGATTCTCATCCGGACGCTTAATATGGTCAACAGTTCAAGCACTTGACCCTTGTGCTTTAAGCCCTTCAAATATATATTGTCTTACGTTTATACAATAAAAAAAAATTATAAAAGCAATGAAATTGACCAAAAGCAGCAAAAGATTAATGGATGCTTCTAATATTTTGAAAAGGGACACTACTACTTAAGTATATTTTCCAACTTGGCTTCTGTGTGTTCACTTGCTGTTTGCTAAAGATGAACCTGAACAGGTTCACCACTAGTGGTGAATGAGGTTTCACTAAGATTGTCATTCCGCGTGAAACTTTTTAGGTATTCATCTAAGACCCCATTAATTAATATATATCTATGTATATAATATATGTATATGGGTCGTTGAGAACTCTAATTCAAAGTCTGTCTGCTAAAACACGATCACTTTTGAAAGACTTAATAGAAAATAAAAATGTTGATGTCCAATTATTGTTAGTTCTCCTAAGCGCATTAAGATTGAAGTCCAGCAGAATCGGTGCAGTAGGAAAAGTTATAAGCCCGACTGCGAAACAACCTCCCTAAAAAATTGATACTGTTGTTACAAAAACTAACATAATTTGGTGACTAAGTGCACCGATTCTCATTAATTTTGCAAATCTTTTTTTATGTGACTTAAAATCGTACTACATATTACTATTTTGTAAATATTCACTCTACACCTCATATAAAGCCTACTTTCGAAAATAGTTTAGTACGCCTAAAACCGTAACGAACAATGTTTTTTGAAGTAAAGTTTGGCTTGTCATAGTTTCAAAAGACTACAAATTATGCTGTAAAATGTCGTAAGTCCCCATTTACTATGTGGCAAGTGAAAGGCAGACAGTCGAAGTTTGTAGGCGAGGGGTTGTAGAGGTAGAGTGTATAGTACATGACTATCTGTACTGGACATTTGTAGACATTTTTGGCTTGTCTTTTACACTTTTCGGCATTTTCATGTTGTTGCTGCATATCATTTTTCTCACAACAATGTAATTGTAGTATCAATGCCTGTTAAATGGTCATCTCCGTCAACAGCGAAAAAGAACGAGAAAAGGAAAACAACAAATTTCTGTCTGCCTATTAATTTCACGATTGTGAAAGGTTAAGGCAAGTTCAAAAGAGAATATTACTGGAGTTATTTGATATTAAACTACCACAAGAAACATGTACATAGACACTTAAGGGCCAAATAAACGCCACAAGCAGTTTGACAGCAACAAGATGTTTGTGTTTATATTAAAATTGTTTATATTCTCACAAACATGGCACAGACATTGTGTCATATGTTTGTGAAACCGTTTGTATGGTTTGTATGTAAATATATTCTCATTGTAAATATTACCTAAATTTTACATATTTTCCCGTGTAACAATATCGATAAGAATTCAATAGCATAAACGATTAATTTTTACTAAATAGGGTAACTATTTCGATTGAAAATGCTTGCTTGGCTGTTGCTTTTTTATTGTCATTAAATATATTTTTTAATTAAAATATGAACTCTAAATTCATGTATGTTACCCTAAAAAAGTCATAACTTTAAACATGTGCATGTATTACTTAAGCAATCTTCCTATTAAACCAAAAACATAACTTTTCTACTAAAAAATAAATTCCTTAAAATTTAGCAAACTAAGAACTCATAGTTATTAAAATTTTCATTTGTCATACATATAAATATTCCTACAGCATATTTTTTTCTCTCTATAGATTCTTCGTGTTGTCTTATTTATCTTTAAAGGAAGCGGAAACAGAACGTTACCGAAAAGCACTGCTCTTCAATAAACCCACATAGAAATTAAAAAAAAAAAAAAAAAAAATGCTACTATTTTATTCATGTTTCTCTTCCCACCATTTTTTTCCTTGAAGAACAATAAAAAAATTAAAAGCAAACTACTACAGAAAAGTAATAAAAATATTTTTTTTCGAAAAAAAAATTCTGCAAAAATTGCAAACAAATGAAATAACAACTCTCACCCACATGAATGTGCACAAGGTATTTCTTACGACTTCCAACCACATTCGGTTTATGGATTCATGCATGTTGGCCATAATAAAAAAAAGAAAAATATTAAAAATAAAAATAAGAAACATGTACAAGGAGTTGGTTGTTATCCTTAAGAATGACATCATCATCACAATCGTTTATTGTAATTTCAAATCAGGTTGTAATTTTTGTAGATATTCTTGCAAGTGTTCAAGTGGAAGGAGAGTCTTGCACTGGATTTTCATATTGCAAGTGAAAATGTAAATACTTTTATTTTAATTTGAAAAACTGGAATGTTTATTTTTGCTGAAGATTACAATAAGTGATAAATTTTTTGTAAAGGAAATACAACACGAATCCATTGTTATGATTCTAATCAGGGAAACCGAAAATATGCTCTACGAAAGTGTTTTGTGTGCATTATCCCTTAATTTTATAAAAATATGCCCTAAACGAAACCATAGTGGCTTATTTGAGGAAAAAACATTTATTAAGGGCCTTATTTCGTAAAACGGAACGGAACGCACAAAAACTTCATTGAAAGCAAAAACAAATTCAAAAATATTTTATAATTTGTTTGTTGCTTTCTTTAATAATTCATATTTTGTTTTAAAATTTTCAACGCCACAATCACAGAGGTGTACTGTAAATCGAAAACCTAAAACGCAAGAATTTAGAAGTTGTTTTAAAATTTTTTTAGTTTTTGTTATAAAACACTGTTTAATAGAGAAATATTTTGATAATACAGTCAAATCCCGATAATTCGTACCCCGATAAATCGTAATTCCCGATAATTCGTAATAAACTGTCGGTCCCTTGAAAAAATCTCCTTAATTCGTAAAATTTCCATACATTTTGGTCCCCTCGCTAATTCGTAATTTTTTTTTTTTCAAATAAAATCTTCTTTACCTCTTATACATCGTAATTGTTTGCTAACTACATACCACTTATAATTCGTAATAAAAACAACAGAAATATGGTGAGAATGAATTTTGGTTTACCGTTTTTTTTCGTAGGTTTTTGCTTTTGCTCGTACCTATTTGTGTTTATTTTCTTAAGATCAGTTTGTTACATGAATAATTTTTATTATATATTTTATTTTTAACAATTGATTTTTATGTTTTTTTATCGTTTTAGTAAATAATTTTTAACCCCGTTAAATCGAAACCCCGCTAAATCGAAAACCCCTATAATTCGTAAGAAATGGTCGGTCCCTTGCGATTACGAATTATCGTGATTCTACTGTATTTGTCGTTATATTCTTTTATAACAAAAATCTTATTAAAAACGACTTTTAAAATTCTTACGTTTTCGATTTGCAGCACACCCCTGAATATATGAAGTGGTTGAAATTTAAAAATTCAATATGAATTTCTGTAAGCACCAAGAACATAATTATAAAATATTTTTGAATTTGTTTTAGCTTTCAATGAAATTAAATCCGTTGCGTTGTGTTTTATGAATTTGTTTCATATAATAAATAGAAAAAAAAATATATGTATATATTCGGTAAAGCCTGACCAAATACCACCGTTGTTACAAATTAAAAGTTATGTCAAAAGATATTTATGTTCATGTACACGTCTAGTGTTATCGTTTTACAAAAGATTTTTTTAATAATTCAATTTTGGTATTGGCAATACTAATAAAACAACGATTCGACTAATAAAAACAACGATTCGACTGCTAAAAGCAACGATAAAAAAACGGTAAAATACAATTGTGTAAGTTTGCGAATATAAATAATTTTTATTGTATTTAAAAATACATTTTAGATAATAAAACGAACAAACAATACAAAATACTTCGATTTGCGTTTTATTAAAATTGTTAAATATATATTGCAGCCGCAATATAAACTGGAAATAATTTTTTTTACAACCGTATTTGCAGGCAAATTTTCGAGAGTTTTTCCTATTTGCAGCCCATTGGCAGTCATTTACACAACAAAACAAAATTATGTTATGAGATTAATGGTCATTTTCTCAATGTATCGACAAACTGTCTGTTACTTAATGTCAACATAAATTTATTGGACCGATAAACTGTCCGTTAACGATTTTGGGTTTCTCAATATACCGACAAAAAACATTGTTTTCAGCTGGCAACGCCACTCAAAATACATGTAAAAGTTGGGAGTCAGCTGATTGAATTTATCTGTACGGCAAATAAAAGGAAAATAAATAATTGGCAGGTGAGTGCCGGTTAGCTTTGCGATAAAATCGAAGCAAATGAGACATTGAGAAAACCAAATTTCTTTAATGTGCAGTTTTTCGTTGGGAAAAAAGATAATCGCCTAATGAGAAAATGGCCATAAGATTTATTTAAGAATTATTTGTTTCGAATATTCTCTAAATGTCAACATCTACAAAAAGGGTGGCTCATAGGTCACTGAACATCCGTTAATAATTCGCTTATATGTTTACAAAACCGAAAGCGGGCTGCACAGTCTTGCGGTAAAATTTTATATTCCGTTTGTATATTGTGCGGAAACAGCAATATATTTTTGTTCATTATACTTAGAGATAAGTTAATAACAGATGTGGTGGTTTCTCGCCAAACGTGACGATTGATAAGCCTATTTGGCGATGAAATTTTGTGTTTGCCAACATGGCGATTTTTTAAATGATTATTTTGGAAATTTCTTTAACTCATTTTGGCTTTTTCGAAAAAAAATATGAATTCGCGCAAGTGGAAGTCATGGAAACGTTGCTAGCAATACAACAACAAAAAACAACATTGGTTTTTTTCGAATCGTCAGGAAAAGCTATTTTTGACTTTTCTCTCTCTAAGTAAATGCCATGTCAGATTAACTTTTGCTTCGCGTTGCGTTAAGCTAGAGGTCCACACCACGCGTTAAGCCTGGTACTCTGTTCAACATTTCACGTGAAATGCTGTCAAAATGCATATGAAAAAAACTAGTGCGGAATATCTATGAAATAATGTTGATAGAGTTGTACTCTGTTTATTTTGTGAAAAAGTTCCGAAATGTTTCTGGCAACATTTTTTTACAACTGCGAAATAATGTAAGCTGCCTTTATTTCACGTGGAATTTTAAGCAAAAGCAAAAAAGTATGAACTTAATATTAAATAAGAAATTAAAAATTAAAATAACACAACCCGTAACAGTTTTTTATCCATATTTGCTTGTTTTTTAATTAAATTTTTTATTAAAAAAAATAATTTTAGCAAAATACATGTGGCGTTTGTTTACATACATGAAACAATGTAGCATACTTTGAAGGAATAAAAACGTCGAATTGTACAAACTCGCAAGATTGGTAACATTGAGAAATGTCAAAATTTTCGTGTGGAATAATCAATGTTGCTCAACATTTTTCACAAATTTGAACAGAGTACTAGGCTTTACACGCATTTTCGCTGTCTAAGCAGCTGTCAAAAAATTAGAATCTGTGTAGTGTTATGTAACAAGTGTTATGTTATGTTGAATGCGAAACGTAGGTTTACTTGCTACTTTTGTAAGCGTTACAAGCATTGTTCGAACAAATCAGCTGGTTTTAACAAATGAAATTTAATTTTTACTTGTAGTGATGCCGCATAAAAAGCGTTGCATGTAACTTAAAGATTAAAATCATGCAATGCGTAGAGACGAAAACGCGTGGTGTGGACCTCTAGCTTTAGAGATTCGCTTAGACATCTAAAATGAAATATTCATACTTATACGAAACATGTCACATAAAGTACTTCTAACGCCGAGCGAAGCGAAAAGTTAGGCAACCCTCATCTTTTTGCGCGCTTTAGTCCCAATTTACACTAGGGACATTTCTTGCCGGACATTTTTTGAATTCTCTTTTAATCTTACCTGAAGCGTTTACATATGAAACATTAGAAGTCAGACAGAAATTAATACTTGTATGTAAACTACGAAAAGTAAGAAAGGGAAAAAATGTCCAGTACAGATAGTCATGTACTACACACTCTACCTTTTCGACCCCTCGCCATCAAACTTCGTCTGTCCGGCAAGAAATGTCCCTAGTGTAAATGGGGACTTACCAATATGCTAATATATTTTTTTTTTATAAAAAACAATGCGTGAGTTTTGTCAAAGTTTTTATTGTCTCATAAATTTTTTGCTTTAAGCTTTTCGGTCTACCTAAGAAACGTCACGCAAAGCGAAGAAGTTGTATCTGACACGGCCTTAAGGGGAAAATTCGTTCAGCCGTGTTTTCAACGCCACCTTTAGAGTTAATTCGCCTTAAGTAAGGATAAAGTTTTTCCTTTGAATTTTTAACGAAGTTTATGAACACAATACGAATGAGATTGATTTATGTAATAAATTTATGGTACTGCCAGACAATTACCTTGAACAATTAAAAAAAAACTGTTGATATAGAAATTTTGGAATACATCTTAAGCTTTTTTAAATTTTCAGAATTTTTCCTTATCCGAAGTAATTATACTCGATTCTTCACCGAAAAACTTGTAAATTTTTTATTTATTTTGGAAAATAAATTCTTTAAACTGAATCGTTTTTCACAAACAAACTTTGCAAATCTGTACCTAAATTGTTCCAACTACTTAAGGCTAGTTAACACTTTTATACTTTGTATTCATACATTTCAAAAAGTCAAGTAATATGTAAAAGTTTGATAGTGTGAATGCAATGTGTCATAAAAATGACAAGTATTACAAAAAAATATTTTACATCCCATACGATTTCATTGTTTTTTGAAATTTTTCTAAACAATAATAATTTTATTTGATCAGGGTTGCATTTTAACAAAAGCATGTTCATGTGTGTTAGTGTAAACTAGTGCTAGGATACTATCGATATTTTCTTCTGTCGATATTTATCGATAATTCAGATTCCACTATCGGTATTACTATCGACTGAATGTTTGTACTTAAGTAGGAAAACTTTAACTAGTTTTTTATCAGGCAACAGTTCGTTGTTTTTATTATTTATTGAACCTATGAGACGTACATATGTATGTACGCACGTTGTTTTAGATGACAGTTTTTAAAAATTGTGATGCTGATAAGCAGCTTTCTGAAGGAACCAATGTAATACGGACTATAAGATATTTTATTGCAACTTTAGATAATGTTCTAAATTGGATTTGATACTCAACCCAAAAGTTAATCAATCTAGCGGACTTTTCCTCTAATGGTGGTTCATTGTTTTATCCTTTGCTCGCAATTGCAATTGCATTTTTATTTGATTTTTTTTTACATTATAAAAATATCTGACATTTCAGTCCCTATGTAAACATATAAAAATTTCGGCATAAAGGCCAGCTAAGCAATCCACTTAACATTCTTGTTGTTTGTATTCATTGCTGTAATTCTGCGCAAATAAATAATAGCAAGCAGGGTTGTTAGGCTTTTTTCTTCAAAAATCGTCAAAAGTTTTAACAAAATTCGTTAAAATCGTCATGAACAGTTAACAAAATCGTCAACAAGTCGTCAAGTATTTAAATTTTACAAATTGGAGGCAATTTATTTGCATTGAGTGGTTCAAAAATATAAATTTTTAGCAAGAAATTATATTTATGATAAAGAATGTGATATGGCTAAGTTTTATTCTATTTATTTCAGCAAGTGGGCTGAAATATTGTATTTATCATTTGAAAAGAAATACATAAGAAGAAATATATTTTCATAAAAACATAGCAAACATTTATTTATTTCATTTATCCATATTCACCAAAACATTAAATAAAAAATTAAATCTCATTTGCTATTAACTCGAGATATCTTTAAATGATTAATTTTTAGCTCCATCACTAATGCAAATTGTTTTTGCTGTTGAAGGTGATAAACCAAGGTTTCTGTCTATATCAACAGTCTTTTTACCCGACTTGAAACGATATATTTCGTCCAATTTTAGTTCGAAACTAGTGAATTTTCTTCACTTTGCACTCATTTTTCTACACAACTTCTTATAAAGAACTAAATCTTCTTCCTTCCTAACACTCAACACTACTAAGAATAACTTACTTAACAGAATTAAATGGGAATTCCCCTTTTTACACGCAAATAGAAAAATTCTTCACATATGACTTAAGCGAAAAAATTGAATCGTATGTAGCGACGTAAATCGAAATCATTAAAACACAAAGCGGATTTAACCAATTTTTAAAAAGCGGACCAAATAGGACCGACGCAATTCGGGGCTCTAGTGTATTTTTTGCCGTATCGATGGCATTCATGTAATTGTAGAATTCGAATTACTAATGAAAACCACCTGGTTTGTGATAATAATTTTTGTATTTCGAAAAATTGATTTTTACCAATATAATTGTTAATATTTCTTGTGAGTGTTTTATTGATGCCAGAAAATTGTCATAACACCATTACTTTTATTTTAAAAATCGTCAATCGTCATTTTACTGTATTTTCTCAAAAAAATCGCCAAATTAAGAAAAATCGTCACATCTAACAACCCTGATAGCAAGTAAAAACTTGCGGCAAAAAACTGTGTGTGTATAGCTGCTGTAACATGTCTTCATAGCAGTATTTTAAACAGGGATGATAAATGAGAAATCCAATGTCGTACCAATGAACTTTTAAAATCTTTTTTAATTTTTTTTTTATTTTATTTTTAAAAACAAAAATTTAATGCCACAAAAACATAAAGAACTTAAAATTCATTTGTACAAGTAAAGTATAGATACCAAAAAATACATGATCATTAATTATACATAACAATAGGGTGGGTAAATGTTTTTCGCGTCAAAAGCACATCGCGATTCTTGTTCTATACGCCATTCCTAGAAACTTTGCCGAAGAAACTATAGGTTAAAAATGAATTCTGAACCCCGGATTTTTCAAAATATATAGTTAGTTTTCCAAAATATTTAAGAATATAGGCAAACAAATTGTAATTGGTCTAGCCAGACCTGTATCATGCGGTTTTTGGAGTCGAGAAATCTATTTATTTTAATTGACGCCAGAGAGCGTTTTCATACACTTTTTAGAATTGATCGTCTTTTTGTGGAAAAATTACGAATATTTCTCAAAATGCAATCTCGAATTTTAAACGCTAATAAAATTTTTAAGCGTTCTAAAACTGTGTGCATACAAGCATCTTCGGATTGCATTTCCAATTTTATTGTGTCTACAATTTTCAATATGTACTGCAGAAACAGGAAAGGAGAAGAAATTCTAAATATAATAAAATTTAATTTAGCGCTTGTAAAATCTCCTTCAGAATAATTCGGATTAAAATAATAATGGAGTGGGCTCCCACTGTTCCAAAATTCTGTTGATTACTTCTTGACGTGACAACCATCTTGTTGACAAATATTTGAAAATATTATGAATTCGTTCCAATTTAATCTTGAATTGAGAGGAAGTCGTCTTTTCTAACATGTTGAACTTTTGCAGAACTGGTTTTTTTATATCTTTTAGAAACTTGTCAATATCATCAGAATATGCACGCTTTATGCTGCCGCTGATACTAAATATGAATGTGTCCTATTCACAATAGCGGAATTCAGTTTTTGGTACAAATGGTCTTGCAAAAGAGCAAATGCAAAAAAACATGGCTGTTTTAATAAATCCAACAACAAAAAATTGCGTTTCACTAAGATTTCATAAAAAAGCTACGACATTTTGCATTTTCGCAAGACTATTTGCACCATTGGACAGTAAATACGAGTTGCCATTTTATATCAATTACAAATATGTAGGTTTGAATAATTTGGAAATAGTACCAAATGAGTTACGGGGGTACCAGCGTACTTTTTGGTTTTGAGTTGTACCAAAAAAAGTACAATTGTACCAACTTTATCAAGCCTGATTTTAAATAATAATAATAGGTCTGTCTGCGCACACATATTTTGCGAAAAATGTTGCAAAATCTTGTAAAATGTTGTCTGCGTACTCCAAATCTCTTGCAGCGAGAGAGCCAAAAAGAGAATTTTTTGACAGTTGGAAGCAGGCCTGCTAGATCATTTTGATAAAAAATCGGCATATTTAAAAAAAAATCGGCATTATCGGCACTTTAATATAAAAAAAATACAATACAACATATTCTTACTTACAAATAAGAACAATTCAGAATTATCTAATGTTTATAACTTATGAAATTTCAAAAGAATCAATCAAAATAAACGTTTTACAAAGAAATTGTAGTTAAATATAAAGTTTTTTGTTATCTTTCAATTAAGTATATTCCATATACAAATATTTGAGTTTGACATTTTTATTAAATCCGTTTTAATATTAATATCAAAACAGTTTAAATTATCAATTTTTAAATAATCTTTAAAAAACGAATAACTTGCAAAGATAAATTTTCCAGTGAACATCAAAACTCTGTTACATTAAAAAATGCCTTCCACATTTGCGAAAGAATGTGGAAGGACCAAAAATTGTACCAAATGCTGCCATAAAATGTTCACGTTATAAATCTGAAATTTTTTGCCAAAAAGTTTGCAAATTTATTTAATTTTCCTTACATAAGAATTGGCTATTAATTTTTGTATTAACATCGTCCTCAATTGCGTTATAATCTTAAAAAAAAAATTATTTAATTATCAAAGTAATTATTATTTAAATTATATTCATTGATAGTGAATATAAATTTATCTTACCTTTATTCTCTTGTAAGTATTTATCTATCCATTTTCAAACACAAATATAAAGTGTTGTATATTTTCCTAATAGAAAAAGAGATTTTAACTGAATTATTTTGGCACTATGCGCCCACGATTTGGCGTAAAAGCAACAAATTATTATTATTATTATTTTAGGCTTAAAAATTATTTCTTTTTTAACTTTGGCCTTTAATTCTTCATAGTGGAATATTTTTCGAATAAAAATGTATTAACCCAACACACATTACAAACACTGCATTTAATATTGAATAAAACTAACCCCTTTTTCTTTAGTAGAAGCGCTGACTTAATAACAGTTGCCTCTTTTCAATGTTACAACTGTTTCAGTATCGCTTAAAATTAGTGTATTATTATCAAACAAACAAAAAGTAATCGCCTTTTACGTGTTAGTCAAAAAATCGGCATTTTTGGAGCAAAAATCGGCAAATCGGCACTTTGATAATTTAGGGGCAAAAAATCGGCAAAATGCCGATAAATCGGCAAAAATGGCGGGCCTGGTTGGAAGTTAGAGAACTTGCAAAATGTTACTGGAGAAATTTCCGCTTGCAAGATTTTGCAAATAGTTTGAACAGCTGTTTAAATGAAATAGTTTTTGTGAAATGAAAATAAAAATTAAAATTTAACAATGGCAGAGGTAAGTAGTTAGAATTGTGTTGATTTTTAACGTTTATAATAAATTATAATAAACAAAACATTTTACTTCATGCTAGAAACATCCAAATATACAGTGCGACCGTGGCGTAAGTGGAGTGGAGATGGCAGAACCGATAGAACCAGCAGAACTTTGTGGGACAAACTTTGCAATTGAAGAGGCGAGTATTTGGAATTGTGTTCCTGGCGAGCACTTCACATCCATATTATTTTTCTCCGTTGTCAAGCTGTTGGAGGGCACTGTATTGGGCATTTCATTCTTTTTTTCCATTGTAAGCCGCCACTATGTTGGGCAATGTAAGCCAAAGAAATTTTATAAAAAAACCCGACAAATAAAACTAAAAACTAAGAAGAAATTGAATTTACCAAATTAATAACAGTGTAATAAACAAGTTTTTTAATTTACAACACTTTTTAAGCTTCACTTTAATTATTAATTTTTTAATTTACCTCGAGAATTCAATTTTGCGTACACATATGCTAAAATTCTTTTGCTTTGTTATTTCAATTGTTTACACACCGATCAGCTGTTTTCTGGCAAAATTTCACTGGATACTGTCTGCGTACTTTTTGAGATTTTTTCAGCCGATAGAGTAATATTGGTCTTACTCTCCCAAAAAAATTTACTGAGTATTTGCTACTGGAAAAGTACCCAGACAGACCTAATATCGAAATTGATATTTTTCCTATCGATATTTTCAACAGTTTAAGACTATCGATAGTTTCCCAGCACTAGTGTGAACACAAATTGTAATGTTAAACTAGGTTATTTTGATAGTCGCACCAAAAATCATAAGACGTAAGTAAGAATTGTGTGATCGAGTAAACTGGTCTTAAGCTTGTAATAAAAATAAGGAGTGCAAATAGTTTTTATATATGAAGTGTTTATCAAATTTAGTTCTGTTTATTGCAATATTTACCGCTGATTTTTTTTTGTCTTCATTGTGAAATTTTTAAAATGTTCCTTGTTGTACAAATAAATATGACTACGACTGTAGACATAATGACTCTCATTCTTTAGATATTTATTTTTAAAAATTTGTACTTCTCCTCTTTTCTATAGATATGTACATTAGACTGGTCGCAATTTTTTTATTTTTTTAAATTTAATTGTTTGCGCTGCTTAAAATATGAGGTTTGGTGTAAGAAATCTTGATCTAATTTTTCAGGTCAATCCCACGGAGCCTAGCCGTGCCGGGTGGGGCCCAAAGTTTCCCATATTATAAAAAAAAACATATTTTCTATCAGATCTTTATAGTTATACTAGTTGAAAAGCCGAAAATCAAAAATATGGCTTCGTTACGATCTTCCGCAGTACTTCAAGTGTGCCAAATTTCAGCTTCCTATGTCATCAGATGGCTTCAGAAAGTTGCGGATAGAATAGGACATACATGCAAACATCCTGACATACTAAGAAATTATATATTGTATAGATAGATTAAAGTATTTGCTGTTTAATATTTTAGTATGATACGATGAAAGATTTTTAACCTAATTCGGGGTCGCTGAATCCAGTGGTGCTAGCCGTTTTTTTATGTAAGCTTTGGTTTTCGAGATATACCGTTATTTCGAAATGTTCACGCAACTCAAAAACGCTTTAGCTTATTGAAAAGCTCAAAAAAACCGAAATTCCGCAATAAAATTTACTTTAAGAAAGTTGAAACTTTTTTCTTTATGTTTGCTTTGGTTTTCGAGATATACCGTTACTTTATATACTTTATATACTTTAATCTATCTTGATGTTTGCATGTATGTCCTATTCTTTCCGCAACTTTCTGAAGCCATCTATTGACATAGGAAGCTGAAATTTGGCACACTTGAAGTACTTTCTCTGCGGAAGATCGGCACGAAGCCATATTTTTGATTTTCGGCTTTTCAACTAGTATAACTAGAAAGATCTGATAGAAAAGATGTTTTTTTTATAATATGGGGAACTTTGGGCCCGGCATGGCTAGGCACCGTCGGATTGACCTGAAAAATTAGATCATGATTTCTTACACCAAATTTAAAAAAAAAAAAATTGCGACCAGTCTAATGTACATACAAGGCGAATTCAAGTATTTTATTTGTTGCTTTCGTTGGTGGATATGTCAAAAACACAAGTAACTTTTGACATTCCTCTCTCTAATTTAGAAAAAATAAGTAGCACAGCTGTGCTATCGACGCCATCGGAAAAACGAATTCGTCTTGGATGTATATGTGCAAACATTTTTAATTATTCACTAATACAGTAATTTTTACTTAGCTGCACCAACTCCGTTGCACAATTTTTTGTGCAGATGAATCAAAAATGCAGCTATCTTTACTGTATTTAGCTGCCTTAATGTGCAGGTACGCAATTGGGGTCCTGCATAAAAGTGCAGCTAAAATGAAGTATTTGAAAGAGGAGCAACAACGTTTTTATTAATAAATTGATAAAAAAAAAAAAAAATGACGTTCAAACAACCTGTACTCATTTGTTATGCATTCTTATAATGAAGGAGGTAGCCAAATTAATAACAATAAAGTGGGGAACAGAATAGTCGCTATAGTACAACGTTAAGAATAGCGCTTCAAGCTGTTAAAATTTAAAAACGGCAGTTTTAAAGTAGTGTCAACAGAATACGTAGTTGTAGTATTTGTTGCAGTTGAGGCTCAAAATTCGAAATTTTGAACTTTGTTGCGCTACAGAGCATTCGTCAGATTTAAATACTACAACAACTACTTTATTCTGTTCCAGTCCAAGATTTGCTATTCCTTGCTTATAATCGTGGTAAAGTTGCTGTAACCACAAACCATATGCCAACTTGACTTGTTAGGGATTTTTGATTTTTAAACAGCTTAAATTGGAGTTTTATGTGGAAAAGTGGTCACTATATTTTTTTATGTGTGCAGTTTTGATGTTGTATATGAAAATATTTAAAAACTGCCCAAAAATATGATAAATATGCAGGTATACAAAAGGCACGTAAGCAAGGATTTTGAAGAATAATTACAGAAAATATGTGTTTTGGGCAGTTAAGTCAAAGTACAGTTAAGTCAAAACTACTGATAAAAAAAAATGTTAAAAGACGTATTTTAAATTAAATTAGTTTTGTTTAATAAAAACACTTGTGCAAATCCAAATTGTTTATTAAGCATTAGCGGATGTTGAATTTCTTAATCAAATAATAAAAAAAATTTTTTAATTCAATTTAATTATTGCTGTTTTTTTTGTTCTTAATTAATTATAAAAAGTTTTTGTATAAATACTCAACCCATTAGTAAAGATTTTTAGTACAATTCATAATTTCGGAAAAGAACTGACAGTAAAATGAAATATTTAAAATTTATCTTCCTTGCCGTTGCTGCTTGGCCTTTTTGCAATCCTGAGAAAAACATCACTACCAATTGTGTCGATAGGTGGACAAATATACGTTTAAGAATTTGGGGATAATTGGAGTGCGCATTTAAGATGTGTGTTAAAATAATTCATTTCTAAAACGGTTCTATGTATTATAAAGAAAATAAGAATGATTAAACTTTATATAAAATTTTTATAAAAAATAAATTTTATCTGATTTTCAAAACATTAAAAATATTTTGTCAATCGTTTTACTTAAAAAGTGACCCGAAGTGAATTGACTAAGTGCTCTGAATTAATATTTTCAATTTTGAAAATTCAGCAATACGATTTAAGGGAGGCTTAGCCGATCACATAAGCAGTACATATTTTGATCTTATTACATTTGGAAAATTTTTAAAAAACAATAATTAATATTGCGGTTATTTTATTGAACTATTTATTGTTTTTGCTCCAACATTTTTTAATCAGGCAAAATTTTATTAAATTAAATTTTCATTATATTTTGATATTATTCTTATGAAGAAAGGAATTTAACAACATGAAATGATTTAAAAATTAATTGATAGTTTTTCATTATTGACTGACCGGGGAATTGAACGCAGGTTCACGGAAAGATTACACTATGCAACAAGCAAAAATTCCCTGAATAACCACTACATTTTTTTTTGATCCGCTATAGTCACCTAACTGCAAAAATCATCATTATTTATAATTCATACATCTTATCGTAACGCCCTCGATTTTCAAATATCATTTTGTGATTTAGTTATTAGTTTTGGAGTTATTGAGGCACAAGTGAAAAAACATTTTTTTTTTTGTTCAATCATAAAATTTTTGAACTCAAAAAATTCATAAAAAATTTGTATCAACAAATTCTTTCCAGTTTTGGTACTAAATCGTTAAGTTGCATCTTTTAGAAATAGAATAAATTTTATTTCATGAAAATCCATGGACAAATTCCTGTTTTATTCCCGATAACCTGAAAGTACTTAGTTTTCATATTTTTTATCGCAAATTTGTGTAGAGCTAAAAATCACAAAGTTTTACCTTTTTATAACACAATATTTTTTTTAATCCTTTACTTTAATAATTTTTTCATAAAGCTGCATATAATAGAAATAAAATAAATTTTGTTTCATGAAAATCCATGGATAAATTCGTTTTTTATTTATTTTTTGACAGTACCTAGTTCTGACATTTTCTTATCGCAAATTTGTGTCGAGCAACATTTTGCAAAAATAAGGTAAACATGTTGCCCAACACAAATTTGCGATAAAAACTGTTAAAACTTAGTACATTCACTTTACCGGGAATAAAAATCGAATTTATCCATGGATTTTCATGAAACAAAATTTATTTTATTTCTGCATACGATTTGTCTATTCACAAGTACAAAAACAAAAATCGTATTTTTTTAAACGATAAGTCATACGACAGAGGTGTGAATTGGACAAATATGTGATACAAGTAATTTGTATAAAATTAAAAATTACATAAATGCTATTGATCATTGTGCAGCATTCTATGTCTATGGTTTCTCTAGAAATGTGTAGAGGGATGGACTTGAGATTAAAAAAATCAGCGGTAAAGGTTATAGTATACTTAAAAAGTACTTACACATCTCATTCTTAGTATTTACACAAGTTTATTAGTCGAAAAATTTTTGAGTTATACGATAAATTAGGGCTTTATTTTATGGATTCCATTTTTAATATTTTCAAAAAGTAGAAAATTTCTGAAATATCCGATACAAAATATTAACTAACGTTCTTTGCGGTACTAAAACGTTCTATTTGTTTTAAAAATAAAATAGTATTTTTTTATGGAATTATTCATAGATATTAGCAAAAAGTATCCAAAAATATAAAGAAAAATGTGTCAAAAATGTGTTTAGTTACACAACTCTCAACTACAAGGACAATTTATTGAAAGTTCCCTAGAGGGAAGCGAACTGACACCAAAATAGTCCCGTGATAGGTCTTTGGTGGTAGAGACCGGTTCTAGTTCTAAAATTTTACATGATCACTTTCACATGGGGGTTTTCATTAGAGGGTGTCAGTTGATACCTAACAGCCACCATTTGAAAAGTCACACATTTTTTCTCAATGAACGTGTTAAGTGTTAGTTACTAGAACGTAGTATTATTTCAATAAAACAAGTCTCAAAAACCCTATTAAAAATGGGGCGAATCGGTCTATAATTTCACATAGCCCCTATAAAAGCTTCTTTCCGGAATAGGGTCTTTGTGCCCATAAACCATCTTATTATGTTCGTATTTAGATTAAATTTGGTCCAAACTTATTTTATTGGAATTAAAGTCATCTTACCAAATTTTATTGGAATCAGTAGAAATGCTACCGCCGAAAAAAGCTTTAAATGCCATCCATAACTTATTTATAAATGCTGGTGTGAACATTAAAATTGACGATAAAAACTTTTACGGCAGAAAGTATGTCATGTCCTGGAAGGTCCGAAATTAACCATAGGTCCACATAAACCGACATCCTAAAATGTCATATAGATAAAAATATCTAAATAATTTTTGGCACAAACAACTTTTACATAAATCTTAACCCCATAACAAAATTTTTTATATCAAAGGTTATTTTTCAAATAGTGCTATCTGCCGTTTTTCAAAAATGTGTTTTTTATAGAAACGAGTTCACTAACTGAGGGGTCATCTATCACTTAAATTTGAAAAAAAAAAATTCCCAAAACGTTTTTTGTTTCATAAATATTGTATTGTGCTATCCAACACACACCTTTTTTATACCCTTCACCGAAGGGTTTGTCATTCCGTTTGTAATTTCTACAATATTGATCTAAGACCCTATAAAGTATATATATTTTTGGGTCCTTATGAGGAGCGAAGTTGATTTAACCATGTCCGTCTGTCCGTTGAAATGGATTTTCCGAAGACCCCATATATGATGGGGGCCAGGTTATTATACATTTATGTCACATATGGTCCGGAATTGTTTGCTATTGAAATTCAGCAAGATCGGTACACAAATGGTTGAGATATGAGCAAAAAACCACGACTACATCTAATTTTTCCCAAAAATCCCTTGTGGTTGTTGTATTTTTATTACTTTTTGCTGTATATCTGGGGAACGGCAAAAGCAAAATTTTCCAAATATCCTACAAAATGTGGGCGGGATTGGAGAAGTGGGCGTGGTACCTCCGGTACAAAAAAATTTTAGGGCTGCCATATGTCCTATGGATATGACTTATATGTATACCAAAATATCGAACATTTTTAGTA
This sequence comes from Pollenia angustigena, assembly GCA_930367215.1. Taxonomy (NCBI): domain Eukaryota; kingdom Metazoa; phylum Arthropoda; class Insecta; order Diptera; family Polleniidae; genus Pollenia; species Pollenia angustigena. The sequence continues at coordinate 254,817,048 of OV884057.1, forward strand.
GAACATATTTTATAAAAATTTCGGGAAAATCGGTTCAGATAGAAAAAAGTTATGGCCAAAATTAATTTTTTTTTTTAAATACCCACTTTCGGGAACCATAGATCTCCCCGAGTCCAAGCTTTATAACTCAAGTAAATGGTAAATTTCTTCTTAAACACGTCGGTATATAAATCTGTCAAATCGGTTAAAAAATGGCAGAGTTACAACCGAAATACTGAATCCCCAAAAATTACTCTTTTTTATAATTAACTTGTTAAAATATATGTATACAAGTATATATAAATGTTTATATATAAATATAACTTAAGTAAATGGTAAAATTCTTCCTTAACATGTCGGTATATAAAAATATCAAATCGGTTAGACAATGGGTAATTTATGAGCAAAATACTCCAAAAATGGGCTAAAAAAAATCAAAATTTTTATAAAAACCTAAATTTGATGTATATGACTTATATACCAAAATATCGGAAATTTTTATGAGTTATAACCGAAATACTGGGGTCTAATCACCGCAAACGATATCGAGCAAAATTGATCGAAATTATTTATTTTGGTATCTTGAAACTCGATATCGAATGAAATGTATTGAATTTGAAATAATAGCATTCGACATCGAGTAACTCGACATTACATTTATCAAGTTTTCATTCGATACGCCAGTGTCTATCGTATGCCAAAAAATTCAATAGTTAATTCCATACGATAGTATCGAATGCGGTGATTAGACCCCTGAATTCCCTAAAATTACCCTTTTTACACCCTTCACCGAAGGTAAAAAAGGTATATACAACTGTAATTTCTACAATATTGATCCTGCACCCTATGAAGTATATATATTATGGGCCCTTATGAAAAGCGAAGTTCAAAACCGGTTGTCTCTTATTTAAAAAAAAATATTTACCAGTTTTATTTAGTTTTTGTCTAGTTGCTCTGTATTCTGCTCGCACAATGGTGAAGGGTATATAAGATTCGGCACAGCCGAATATAGCACTCTTACTTGTTTTTTTGTAAAAAATTGCTATCTACATAAAAATTATTACTTCATATAATAAAATGATAAAAGTTATTATTACAAAGTAGACATATTATACATCAAAGGGTTGGGAATTGTGTCTAGATTTCATAAACTAATATAATTTTAAAATTCGTCATAGAAATTTTGCAAAAAAAACTGCAAGAAATTTGTTTATGAGTTTTTGTAAACAATATAAATTGTATTTCTTCTTATTTTCAAGCTCAAGGTCAGGTTATGAAAAATTATTATAATTTATTATTTATCCAATATTTTGCTGCCACAATGGACAGCATCTTCAGGGATCTGAACCTAAGATTTGTAAGTCTTTAATTGTGGCCAGCTACTTCAATGTATGAACCGTCATGCATCACGGTTCCATGCAGTCACAATGAAATCACGCAAGATCGTCTGGATATAATGGTACGGCGTCTAAAATTATCTCAAAGACAGAGCATTCTCTTAACAAAAGAGCTCAAACGAGCTAATATTTTAGCACCAGGTGTAAAATTATACGGGGCTATCAATCGCCATAGACGATTTACGACTTTTTTTAAATCAATTGAGAATAATTCTATCGCGTATTGTACTGACATCCGTGGCTTAGTTTTAACAATGCAAAATGAATATAATCCTGGAGATTGGCGCTTATTCATTGATTCTTCCAAAAGTAGCTTAAAAGCAGTTTTGCTACATGCCACTAATTTAAAAATCCTATTCCGATAGCACTAAGCACAAATACTAAAGAGACATACGCATCAATGAGAAAAATAATACAGTTAATTAAATATGAAGACCATAAGTGGAAAAATATGTGCTTATGGAATACGCGTTTCGATGGCGACCAGTACAATACACGGGATTGGGCTTTACGTGAGGAAAGCAGATTGCATAGAAATAATGTAATTGAATTACCACTTGTGCCGATGGAAAAGATTTTGCACCACCCACTCCACATCAAACTGGGTATTGTTAAAAATTTTATAAAAGCATTGAGCCCAGATGGTGTTGCTTTTCCCGAATTGCGCCGAATTTTTCCACGATTAAGCGGCATGAAAGTAAAAGAAGGTATAAACTGTAACTACTTTATTAAATTAGATTTATATTTCATATCATAATGTTTTTATTTTAAAGGAATTCTTAATGGACCGGACATTCGTCGTCTTATGAAGGACCATCAATTTGAGGTTGCATTGAATGATATCGAGCTATTGGCCTGGAATTGTGTGAAATCAGTAATAGAAAATGTATTAGGAAATCATCGGTCTGAAAACTGGCGAATTTTAATCAAAAATATGCTAACCGCATTTAAAAACTTAAACGTTAGAATGTCATTGAAAATACATTTTTTGCATTACCATGCCGAAAAATTTAATGAACAATCACCAGCCGAGTCTGATGAACATGGCGAGAGATTTCACCAAGTAACAGCCAGGCTCGAACACTGGTATAGCGGCAAACAACTTGATTCGCTATTAGGGGATATTTGTTGGAATCTGCAGGAGGAAGAAGAATAAATTTCTAAATAAAAACTTTAACTTTAACTAATTAACAACAAAAATAAATGTTTTAAAATTTTTAAGTTTGGTTAATTTAAAAAATAAAAAAATTTCATCTATTATGAAAAAATTAAAAGTTGTAGACAGACTTTAATCACTTATAGCTTATTTTATTTCGAACTTTATTTTTATATGCGTAGAACCCTAGCCTTAAATTTGGCCCCTGCAGCGCCTAGGATGCCCCTAGATGGGTCAAATGTATGACCAACCCCACTTTATTTTTCATCTCAATCATTTATTTCTAACATACCCACCCGCTATCTCCATTCCTTAAGGGGGCTTCTATACAAAATGTTCAATGCAGACTAGAAATACATTGAAGAAAAAGTCCCATAAATGCCCAGGAGTTGCCCCTAGGATGATAAAATTTATGACTGGCCTCCATTAGTTTTTTGTTCTTAACATTTTCCCGAATTATACTTTCCATTTATCACCATCCCTTAGGGGGCTCCCATACAAATATTGCGTTTTATGAAATTCTTAAATTAATTAAAATTTGTCGACTTTTGTGAATAAAATCAAAAGTTGCAAACAGATTTTAATCATTTATGGCTTGTTTTGTTTGTAGCTTCGTTTTTTATAAGTCTGCAAACATTTTTTATGAATTTTTAAAAAACAAAAATTTCGAAATTTTGATAAAAAAAATTAATTTTTTTTTCAAAAAAAAATTATGTTTCAATAACGACTACTCATATTAGAAAAAGAGTTTTACTTTTCTGAAATGAAATTTTATTGCGGAATTTCGGTTTTTTTTTAGTAATTTCAATAAACTAAACCTTTTTTGAGTTACGCGAATATATGTTGTGCAACCTCCTCCATTTTCGAAATAACGGTATATCTCGAAAACCAGAGCCAATCTGAAAAAACCGCGGGCACCACTGGATTCAGCGTCCCCGAATTATGTTAAAACGACATGTGCCCGGCTTGTCTGTTTTTTCAACTAGCATAGTGTAATTATAGAATGGCTCATAGGACATACAAAACATTAGAAAGATTATTTAGTAAAATGAAAGATAGAACAGAGAAATTAGAAAGATTACATATTATTTACAAGATTCATTGCAAGGGTAAGGATAATGAAATATGTAGTAAAGTAAAGGGTGGTTAAATTTCGATGTTGATTTTGAATAAAACACAAACTATTTAGGAAATTATTGTAATTTTATTTTATTATGATATATTGGTATTACTCAATTATGTATGGAACAAAATATCGGCCAAATGGGCGCCGCGACCACGGCGGCACACCTCCATCCGATGGTCCAAATTTTCGATGACCCTGAGCAGGGTTACCGTTGGAAAATTTCGAAAAGGGTCACAAAAAGGGGATTTTCCAGAAAAAGGGGTCAAAAAAGGGTATTTCAATAAAAAAAGGGTCAAGTTTTTTATAAGCAGTATTTCCCATTTAAATGAACATAATAAGACCAAGTTTTTTTATAAGCAAACAAAAAAATTATATTTCAGGTAGGAAGAGCTCAAAAAACTTAATTTTTTTATGGAATGCTCCGTCCTGTTTTTAACACCTGGCAAAAAGTTTATTCTTTACCATTATAGCTAATTTTTTAATACTTTTTATGTAATTTTCCGATTTAGCGAACTCAAATAAATTTTAGTGTTTTCTCGATTAAAGCGACTTTTTCCTGTAAGTGTCAGATTTTTTTTAAGCTTTTACGATTTTTAATAAATATGAGACTTTGCTATCATACCGCTGTTACCAAATATTTGGGAATTTCCGCTAATTTAGCAATTTTAACCTTTTGTTTTCATTCCTGTTAGGGCACTCTCAACACTGTCGATTCAAAAGGGGGCGAAAAGTTCAATACCTTTTGCCATTAATAAGGGGATTTTTTTTTTAACAAAACATGCTACCCTTTAAGAGAGCAAACCACCAAATTGAATTTTTTTAATAAAATGTCAAATTTTTGTTTTGAAAAGAAACCATCGTAAAAAATAACAAATATGTATATGAGTTATGTTTGCTTTTAGGGAAATTGTACTTTACTATCAAAAATCAAGGAGAAGAAAGCATGGAATTGTAAGTTTCTACTTTGAGTCTGTTCCATATCAAGCAATGCTTATTTCGAAAACATTTGTTTAGCACTTCTGTTCGCAGTGTTGTCACAAAACAAAATGTGAGGGATATTTCCAAAAAAGGGTCAAAAAGTGTCACAAAATGGGTGATAATGATACAAAAGTATAAATTAAAAGAAGGGTCATAAAAGGTATCAACACCGTCGAAAAAGGGTCGAATTGATACATTAGTATCACAACGGTAACGCTGACCCTGAGGCATAATGGAGGTTCTATGCCGTTAATGTGCCGAATTATCTCATCCTTTAGCTCTTGAATTGTTGCTGGCTTATCGACGTACACCTTTTCTTTCAAATAACCCCAAAGAAAAAAGTCCAACGGTGTCAAATCACATGATCTTGGCGGCCAATTGACATCGCCATTACGTGAGATAACACGGCCATTGAATTTGTTGCGCAAAAGAGCCATTGTTTCGTTAGCTGTGTGGCAAGTGGCACCGTCCTGCTGAAACCACATATCGTCCACATCCATATCTTCCAATTCGGGCCATAAAAAGTTCGTTATCATCTCACGATAGCGAACACCACCATGCCTGACCGGCCTCATTTTGGAAAAAATACGGCCCGATGATGCCGCCAGCCCATAAACCGCACCAAACAGTCACTCTTTGTGGGTGCATTGGTTTTTCGACAATCACTCTTGGATTCTCATTCGCCCAAATGCGGCAATTCTGTTTATTGACGAATACACTGAGGGGAAAATATGCCTCACACTGAATCAAGAAGTGCACGATATGCATTTTGATTTGAACGCCCATTTTCATAATAAGTCTGGATAACTTTAACACGTTGTTGGATTGTGTATCTCTCCATGGTTCAAATTGAAAAGTCTGAAATAGAGAAATGTAAAATAAAATTCGGAAAAAAACTTGGCGTTTAGGTGTGGTTCACATTCAACATCGGCCCTTACAATTTAACCACCCTATATATACATATATAGTACTACGAAAAACTAGACTAGCAGGACATAGATCTGATCAAAAATACATCTTCTCAAAAAACTGCATTTTCTTCACATTGTGCCAATTTTAATCATACACCAGATTTCGAAAATACAACAGTTTTAAATACAGAAACAAACTACAAACGACGCTTCATGTTACAAATGGTTCAAATAATCAACACACCAATAGAACAAAGAATTAATTTTAAAACCGATACAGACAATGTAGCTCAAAATTACACACATTTAATTTATAAGAATAATGGCCATTTTCTCAACGTATCGACAAACTGTCTGTTACTTAATGTCAACATAAATTTATTGGACCGATAAACTGTCCGTTAACGATTTTGGGTTTCACAATATACCGACAAAAAACATTGTTTTCAGCTGGCAACGCCACTCAATACATGTAAAAGTTGGAAGTCAGCTGATTGAATTTATCTGTACGGCAAATAAAAGGAAAATAAATAATTGGCAGATGAGTGCCGGTTAGTTTTGATAAAATCGAAGCAAATGAGACATTGAGAAAACAAAATTTCTTTAATGTGCAGTTTTTCGTTGGGAAAAAAGATAATCGCCTAATGAGAAAATGGCCATAAGATAGGAAATTGAATAAGTTTAGAAAAATGTAATAGAATAATTTTGTTTCCTGTGTATTATTTTTATTATTTATTTTTCATGTTGTCAATTATTGTTATTTAATTTAATTTTTGTTTTTTAAAAATTTGCTTAAAATATATAAACCTAAGATCCCTGAAGAAGCTGTCCATTGTGGCAGCGAAATATTGGATAAATAATAAATTATAGTATTTTTTCATAACCTGACCTTGAAATTGAAAATAAGAAGTAATAAAATTAAAAGGTAGAAGAAAATATTTAATGACATTTTACAAGTACATAAATACATTTTTGATTGCTTAATACAAACCAGACCAAAATTTCATTAAACTTACAAAACGTATCCCACAATTCCCAAATAACAGCCGAAAATTTCTAAAAACTTTTGTTTTTTAGAAATATAATGGCTACCAAGCACGGGTATTAGTATTCATAATGCACAATTATAATAAACATATCGGGTCATACAAACTCGAACGAGTCACCCAAAATTGTACCGTCCGAATGGACCACCTCAGACGAAGTCATGGGCAACATTTACATTATATTATACAAATAAAACTGTTAAGCGAATTAATTTGGTTTAATATCTTTAGTTTTTCTAAAATCTTTGGATGAAGTTTCCTGATGATCTGGCCTAGCCAACCAGTGAAGTGCGTATAGGAATAGATTATCCCCCCAACAATAGATTTTATATATAATAGAAATTTTCTTTTTAATATTTTTTTTTTTGTATGTTCTAAAAACGATTTCAAAAAATATTTACCAGTTTTCGCTTTTTAAATTTTATTTATAATGAAGTTTTAAGTATTGTAAATATGTATGTATATGTAAAGATTATTTAGTTTTTGTCTAGTTGCTCTGTATTCTGCTCGCACAATGGTGAAGGGTATATAAGATTCGGCACAGCCGAATATAGCACGCTTATGCTGGGTACACACAATGCAACCTACATGCAATCTGTTTCAATGCAACCTCAAAATATCAAAGCGTTTTGATGTTGATGCAATCTAGAATGAATGAAAATGAATTTAATTCACTAGATTGCGTAAACGCGTTGCATAGTGTGTACCCAGCATTACTTGTTTTTTTTATAAAGTAGTGAAATATAGACTGTTTAGCTTTATTTTGTGTTAATCCTTTAGAATTATTAAATTGTAATAATATCTTTCTTTGAAGAAGTACTACTTTGTTCAACATTTATATTAACTTAATATGGGAGCTGCTATCAAAACTACGCTTTCCTTCTTCTTATTATTTTTCAGAAATTACCTAATTAAAATTTACTTTTTGCAACGTACATAGCGCTGTAAGAATGCGATACGGACTTCTTTTGAAAAAAATTCGATATATACATACATGTTATGTTATATGAGTCAAATTTTTATTTGCTAAATTTGTTCATTGTAAAAAAAATCATTTTAAGGAGATCAAAATACTTCTTAATTAGAATGAAAAATATGGCTTTTTAAAATCAATTCGTAGCTAAATTAAATGAAGTTACATTTTCTAGTTTAAACCACTACTTATCTATATATATAAAATTGTAACGTTACTGACTGACTCACTGACTTACTGATTCACTGACTCACTGATTCACTGACTCACTGACTGATTCATCATCGCACAGCCTAAACGCCTGAAGCTAAAAACTTGAAATTTGGACCAGAGATTGGTCACCCTCCAAATCGATCCACTAAGACGGGATTTTTGGAAATTCAAATGTTTAGGGGGTAAAAAAGGGTAATAACGGGAAAATACGGTAACTTTATATCTCCAAAACTAAAAGAGATACAAAAAAATGTAACACTTATCGTTGTTCTTTAAATAAATAAGCGGACAGGTGTCTGGTACTTTTTTGAAATTCGGCCCTTTTATGGAGTAAACGGGTAAAACCTGAATTTTGGTACTTTTTTGACACCCCATCTATCTTTTGAACCAATAAACGTAGAATCAAAGTTAATACCACATTCGAAACTTATCAAAAAACACGAATACGAATTTGGTACTTTTTCGAAATTCGAACATTTAAGGGGTGAAAATCGTAACTATTATTGGTACTTTTTTTACAAAACATTTTCCTCCATTCTTTGACATATTCGTACTAAATTATGGGCTTCCACTACAATACTGAAAATTTTGATACTTTAAAGGGGGAACAAATAGTACCAAAAAAGGAAATACGGGAAATTTGATAGTTTTGTTTAGCTTTTTGGTTCTACAACTGGTATTTTTTTAATAATCGTTAATATTGGACCTAGAAACATAAAATTCAACATGTAATGTCCTGAGTGGATAAGTATCTATAAGGGAACTTTTTAGTACTTTTTTGTTCTTTAACTGGTACTTTTTTAATTTCCGTTAGTATTGGACCAAGAAACATAAAATTCAAGATGCAGTGTCCTGAGTGGATAAGAATTTATAAGGGGAAGTTTTTGGTACTTTTTTGTTCATTAACTGGTACTTTTTTAATATCTGTTAGTAATGGACCTATAAACATAAAATTAAACATGCAATGTCCTGAGTGGATGAGAATCTATAAAAGGGAAATTTTTGGTATTCATCAACTAATACTTTTTGAAGTTCGGTTAGTATCGGACCTAGAAAGATAAAATTAAACATGCAAGGTCCTGAGTGAATGAGATTCTGTAAGAGGAATCTTTTTGGTACGTTTGCGTTCTTAAACTGGTACTTTTTTAAATTTTCGTTAATATTGGTCTTATGAACATAAAATTTAACCTCCAAGGTCCTGAGTGAATAAGAATCTGTAAAAGCGCTTTTTGGTACTTCTTTGTTTTTTAATTGGTACTTTTTGAATTTCCGTTATTATTGGAACTAGAAACATAAAATTCAATATGCAATGTAATTAGTGGCTAGGAATCTATAAGAGGGAAGTTTTTGTTACTTTTTTGTTCTTTAGCTGGTACTTTTTTAATTTCCGTTATTATTGAACCTATTAACTTAAAATGAAACATGTAAGGTCCTGAGTGAATGAGAATCTGTAAGAGGGCTTTTTGGTACTTTCTTGTTGGACCTAGAAACATGAAATTAAACATGCATGCATGTTTTGTTGGTTTTTCTCTGGGTGTTTATATAAAAAATATAAGGAAAACACTTTTGGACGCAAGGATTTTCTCCTCTATGGTAAAACAAAGACCGACTTCGCTAACTAAAGCTTCTCTGCTTAGCCGGCCTTCGGCCGGGCGCAAGGATTTTCTACTCTATGGTATAACAAAGGCCGGCTTCGCTAACTAAAACTTCTCTGCATAGACGGCCTTCGGCCGGGCGCAAGGATTTTCTACTCTATGGTATAACAAAGGCCGGCTTCGCTAACTAAAACTTCTCTGCATAGACGGCCTTCGGCCGGGCGCAAGGATTTTCTACTCTATGGTATAACAAAGGCCGGCTTCGCTAACTAAAACTTCTCTGCATAGCCGGCCTTCGGCCGGGCGCAAGGATTTTCTACTCTATGGTATAACAAAGGCCGGCTTCGCTAACTAAAACTTCTCTGCATAGCCGGCCTTCGGCCGGGCGCAAGGATTTTCTACTCTATGGTATAACAAAGGCCGGCTTCGCTAACTAAAACTTCTCTGCATAGACGGCCTTCGGCCGGGAGCAAGGATTTTCTACTCTATGGTACAACAAAGACCGGCTTCGCTAACTAAAGCTTCTCTGCATAGACGGCCTTCGGCCGGGCGCAAGGATTTTCTGCTCTATGGTATAACAAACACCGGCTTCGCTAACTATTTTAAATTAAATTATATTTCTTTATAATGATATGTATAAAGCTTAGTTATTATATTTTTATAAAACATTTGAATTAAAAGAGAACAAAAAAAAATTATTAAAACACATTTAAATATTTAAAATCAAAAATATAAGAAAATTATGTCAATTGTAAAATAGTGAAAAACAAACTAAGCCAGGGCGAATTGACTAAAACATTTTAGCACACAGTTGATGAAATTTCTTGAATCACAGTGCTGCAATTCCCGTAAAATAAAGATTATTATAATTTTTTGAGCGTGTTTTATTAAAACGGCGCAAGAAAAAAGCGCGTAATTCAAAAAAAGGTTACTATTATTGATCCGTGTTATATATAAATCGCGTAAATGAAGTACCGTGTAAATCAAGGGATACCTGTATTTAATTATTTAATATTTTAAATGTTTGCTTCACTTAATACTAATATACTTTCGTTGATGATACGTCTTTTTGTTTCTGAAAATTACAAATTTATATAACGTAACACACACAACTTAAAAAATAATAATAAATTTAATATCATATTTTTTTTTTTTTTTTTTTTTTCAAAAGATTTTGTTGTTCGTGCTTAATTCCCAGTTTTTATTCTTGATAAAAACACTTGAAATTTATTGTTGATGGGATAAGCTATTCCTATGCATTTCACTGGTTGCTTAGGCCAGATCATCAGGAAACTTCATCCATAAAAATTTTAGAAAAACTAAAGATATTAAACCAAATAAAACTGTTAAACGTATAAGACTTATAGCAACAGTTTTACTTGTAACAATATCAAAGCTTTAACAAAACACATCAACAATAAAAAAGTGGGTTTATCTCATCTTACATTCCCCACTACAATTAGTTGAAATTCTCTCAACATTAATTGTAGTTGTAAGTAGGTTAAAAAAGAAATTAATTGACAACATCTTTTGTAAGTTGTTGTTTGTTTTTTATTTTGTTTTTCTTAACCTACTTACAACTACAATTAATGGGCTGCCATATGTCCTATGAATATGACTTATATATCAAAACATCTGAAATTTCTTGTAGAACATATTTTATAAAAAACTCGGAAAAATCGGTTCAGATACAAAAAAGTTATGACCAAAATAAAATTTTTTTTTTTAAATACCCACTTTCGGGAGTCCAAGCTTTATAACTAAAGTAAATGGTAAATTTCTTCTTCAACACGTCGGTATATAAATATATTTTAACTTTGTTAAAATATATATTTACAAGTTTATATAAATGTTTATATATAATAATAACTTAAGTAAATGGTAAAATTCTTCCTTAACACGTCGGTATATAAAACTATCAAATCGGTTAGACAATGGGTAATTTATGAGCAAATACTCAAAAACTGGGCTAAAAAACATCAAAATTTTTATAAAAACCTAAATTTTAGGACTGCTATACGTCCTATGGATATGACTTATATATCAAAATGTCGGAAATTTGTGTGAGTTATAACAGAAATACTGGGGTCGAATCACCGCATACGATATCGAGCAAAATTCATCGAAATGATTTATTTTGGTATCTTGAAACTCGATATCGAATGAAATGTATTGAATTTGAAATAATAGCATTCGACATCGAGTAACTCGACATTACATTTATCGAGGTTTCATTCGATACGCCAGTGTCTATCGTATGCAATAAAATTCAATAGTTTATTCGATACGATAGTATCGAATGCAGTGATTAGAACCCTGAATTCCCGAAAATTACTCTTTTTATACCCTTCACCGAAGGTAAAAAGGTATATACAATATTGATCCTACACCCTATAAAGTACATATATTCTGGGCCCTTATGAAAAGCGAAGTTCAAAACCGGTTGTCTCTTATTTAAAAATAAATAAAAAGTTGCTCTGTATTCTGCTCGCACAATGGTGAAGGGTATATAAGATTCGGCACAGCCGAATATAGCACTCTTACTTGTTTTTCAATCATTTTTTCCTTCAAAAAATCCAACAGACACTTTGGCTGGTTGCCTTTACCAAAAATATTTTACACAAACAAATACAGACAGGCATTTCGAACTGTGATCATGCAAACTGTCAAGCAACAACAACATTACTAGTGAGGATCGTTTCTAAAACTTTTTTTTTCCTCATTTTTCATGACTAAAGAAAGGCAAAAATGGATTTTTCCTCAAAAACATGAATGAATTTGGCGAAATATTAACAATTCATTTATGACTGTGAAAAAAGTTACATATTTTACATTTTTCATTTATGAAAAAATTTCAAGAATGGTTGAATATGAGCGATCCCATATGAATTTATCTGAACTCTGATAAAAACAATTGAACGATTTCAAATTGTTTCCTAAACATAAACGGATGTTTAATGTTCTAATCAAATAAAAAAAAAACAAATACGTATTTTAATTAAATTTAAGATGTGTTTCAGTTCTAAAAAAATTATAAAAATTTTTTGTATAAATACTCAACCCATTTGCAAAGATTTTTAGTACAATTCATAATTTCGGAAAAGAACTGACAGTAAAATGAAATATTTAAAATTTATCTTCCTTGCCGTTGCTGCTTGGCCTTTTTGCAATCCTGAGAAAAACATCACTACCAATTGTGTCGATAGGTGGACAAATATACCTTTAAGAATTTGGGGATAATTGGAGTGCGCATTTAAGATGTGTGTTAAAATAATTCATTTCTAAAACGGTTCTATGTATTATAAAGAAAATAAGAATGTTTAAACTTTATATAAAATTTGTATAAGAAATAAATTTTATCTGATTTTTTAAAACATCAAAAACATTTTGTCAGTCATTTTACTTAAAATTTTACAGATGGGCATTTCCAGCAAAATTTGGGACAAACAATTAAAATTTTATTAAAATCCTTTATTTGACTGATAGATTCACAAAAACCCGTTCAAAAAATTTGATTGTGTTTAAATGTAACGTTTGTTTCCGTAAAGCATCATATGATACAGACGCCGTGCAATAAAGCCATATTGCTTTATTTCCATGTAAGGAGTGAAATAAAGCCATACATGGCCTTATTTCCCATTTAAATTTTTTTTCTTTTCATGTAATTGCAATTTATTTAAAAACTGTTTTGTTGGTTTTTCTCTGGGTGTTTATATAAAAAATATAAGGAAAACACTTTTGGACGCAAGGATTTTCTCCTCTATGGTAAAACAAAGACCGACTTCGCTAACTAAAGCTTCTCTGCATAGGCGGCCTTCGGCCGGGCGCAAGGATTTTCTACTCTATGGTATAACAAAGGCCGGCTTCGCTAACTAAAACTTCTCTGCATAGACGGCCTTCGGCCGGGCGCAAGGATTTTCTACTCTATGGTATAACAGAGACCGGCTTCGTAAACTAAAGCTTCTCTGCATAGACGGCCTTCGGCCGGGAGCAAGGATTTTCTACTCTATGGTACAACAAAGACCGGCTTCGCTAACTAAAGCTTCTCTGCATAGCCGGCCTTCGGCCGGGCGCAAGGATTTTCTGCTCTATGGTATAACAAACACCGGCTTCGCTAACTATTTTAAATTAAATTATATTTCTTTATAATGATATGTATAAAGCTTAGTTATTATATTTTTATAAAACATTTGAATTAAAAGAGAACAAAAAAAAAATTATTAAAACACATTTAAATATTTAAAATCTAAAATATAAGAAAATTATGTCAATTGTAAAATAGTCAAAAACAAACTAAGCCTGGTTTCCAAGGCGAATTCATCCCAGGTAATCTCGGTACTACAACAAGTACAACTCGTACAAAAACCACAAGCAATTTGTTTTTGTAAAATCATTGTATAATGTCAAAAACAGAAAAAAAACAAAACAGAAACAAAGATAATAAAAGAGAATAAACAAAATTTTGACATCCAACAGTGATTTTAGCTAATATTAGCAGGGCTTTTAAGACCACCTGTAATAAATTCGCCTTGCTGGTTTCTGAAAAAATTCAAAAAATGTTTAGGTTACTGAAAAAAATTGCAGTAACCTGTAAAAATTTCCATTTAGCTGTAAATTTAAAATTTTTAATGCAAAAACTTTTAGGAACATTGTAAAAAAAATCTTTTAATTTTTGTAAAATATGTCAGTATGCACTTGTGCAGATCTATTTTAGCACACAGTTGATGAAATTTCTTGAATCACAGTGCTGCTATTCCCGTAAAATAAAGATTATTATAATTTTTTGAGCGTGTTTTATTAAAACCGCGCAAGAAAAAAGCGCGTAATTCAAAAAAAGGTTACTATTATTGATCCGTGTTATATATAAATCGCGTAAATGAAGTACCGTGTAAATCAAGGGATACCTGTATTTAATTATTTAATATTTTAAATGTTTGGTTCACTTAATACTAATATACTTTCGTTGATGATACGTCTTTTTGTTTCTGAAAATTACAAATTTATATAACGTAACACACACAACTTAAAAAATAATAATAAATTTAATATTTTTTCCTTAAACATGTATCGGTTATCGCATTTTTAGCTAAAATATTTAAAATTGCTTATAAATCTCAAATAACAAACATTTTACAAAGTTTTCTGCTTTGCATGTAAACTTATAAAATGTGATGTTAGTCTGCATTTAAGATGACGATATGTGCAGTTTTTTTAATTTTTATACCCTTCACCACAGGTGTAAAAGGGTATATATAAGTTTGTCATAACGTTTGTAATTTCCACAATATTGATTTTAGACCCCATAAAGTATATATATTCTGGGTCCATATGAGAAGAGAAGTTGATTAAACGATGTCCGTCTGTCCGTCTGACCATCTGTCCGTCTTACGTTTGATATGTGTTTTCCGGATAATCCAGACATGATAGCGGCTAGGTTGTTTTACATTTATGTTACATACAGTCCACCATTTCTTGCTATTGAAATTCAGCCAGATCGGTCCAAAAATGACGTAGATATGAGCAAAAAACCACGACTACCTCTAAATTTTTCCAAAAATCCCTTGTTGTTGTATTTATTTTATTTTTGTATATCTTGAGAACGGCAAGAGCCAAAGTTTCCAAATAAGGTACAAACATTAAGGTTGCCAATACACACCATCCTACAAAATGTGGGCGGGATTAGAGAAGTGGGCGTGGTACCTCCCAAACAAAAAAAATTACAAATTTTATAAAAACCTAAATTTAAGGGCTGCCATATGTCCTATGGATATGACTTATATATCAAAACATCTGAAATTTCTTGTAGAACATATTTTATAAAAAACTCGGAAAAATCGGTTCAGATACAAAAAAGTTATGACCAAAACTAATTTTTTTTTTTTTAAATACCCACTTTCGGGAACCATAGCTCTCCCCGAGTCCAAGCTTTATAACTAAAGTAAATGGTAAATTTCTTCTTCAACACGTCGGTATATAAATCTGCCAAATCGGTTAAAAAATGGCAGAGTTATAACCGAAATACTGAATCCACAAAAATTACTCTTTTTTATAATTAACTTTGTTAAAATATATATTTACAAGTTTATATAAATGTTTATATATAATAATAACTTAAGTTAATGCTAAAATTCTTCCTTAACACGTCGGTATATAAAACTATCAAATCGGTTAGCAATGGGTAATTTATGAGCAAAATACTCCAAAAATGGGCTAAAAAACATCAAAATTTTTATAAAAACCTAAATTTTAGGGCTGCTATACATACGTCCTATGGATATGACTTATATACCAAAATATCTGAAATTTCTTGTAGAGTATATTTTATAAAAAACTCGGAAAAATCGGTTCAGATACAAAAAAGTTATGACCAAAATTAAATTTTTTTTTTAAATACCCACTTTCGGGAACCATAGATCTCCCCGAGTCCAAGCTTTATAACTAAAGTAAATGGTAAATTTCTTCTTCAACACGTCGGTATATAAATCTGCCAAATCGGCTAAAAAATGGCAGAGTTATAACCGAAATACTGAATCCACAAAAATTACTCTTTTTTTATAATTAACTTTGTTAAAATATATATTTACAAGTTTATATAAATGTTTATATATAAATATAACTTAAGTAAATGGTAAAATTCTTCCTTAACACGTCGGTATATAAAACTATCAAATCGGTTAGACAATGGGTAATTTATGAGCAAAATACTCAAAAACTGGGCTAAAAAACATCAAAATTTTTATAAAAACCTAAATTTTAGGACTGCTATACGTCCTATGGATATGACTTATATATCAAAATGTCGGAAATTTGTGTGAGTTATAACAGAAATACTGGGGTCGAATCACCGCATACGATATCGAGCAAAATTCATCGAAATTATTTATTTTGGTATCTTGAAACTCGATATCGAATGAAATGTATTGAATTTGAAATAATAGCATTCGACATCGAGTAACTCGACATTACATTTATCGAGTTTTCATTCGATACGCCAGTGTCTATCGTATGCAATAAAATTCAATAGTTTATTCGATACGATAGTATCGAATGCAGTGATTAGAACCCTGAATTCCCGAAAATTACTCTTTTTATACCCTTCACCGAAGGTAAAAAGGTATATACAATATTGATCCTACACCCTATAAAGTACATATATTCTGGGCCCTTATGAAAAGCGAAGTTCAAAACCGGTTGTCTCTTACTTAAAAAAAAATAAAAAGTTGCTCTGTATTCTGCTCGCACAATGGTGAAGGGTATATAAGATTCGGCACAGCCGAATATAGCACTCTTACTTGTTTTTCAATAATTTTTTCCTTCAAAAAATCCAACAGACACTTTGGCTGGTTGCCTTTACCAAAAATATTTTACACAAACAAATACAGACAGGCATTTCGAGCTGTGATCATGCAAACTGTCAAGCAACAACAACATTACTAGTGAGGATCGTTTCTAAAACTTTTTTTTTCCTCATTTTTCATGACTAAAGAAAGGCAAAAATGGATTTTTCCTCAAAAACATGAATGAATTTGGCGAAATATTAACAATTCATTTATGACTGTGAAAAAAGTTACATATTTTACATTTTTCATTTATGAAAAAATTTCAAGAATGGTTGAATATGAGCGATCCCATATGAATTTATCTGAACTCTGATAAAAACAATTGAACAATTTCAAATTGTTTCCTAAACATAAACGGATGTTTAATGTTCTAATCAAATAAAAAAAAACAAATACGTATTTTAATTAAATTTAAGATGTGTTTCAGTTCTAAAAAAATTATAAAAATTTTTTGTATAAATACTCAACCCATTAGCAAAGATTTTTAGTACAATTCATAATTTCGGAAAAGAACTGACAGTAAAATGAAATATTTAAAATTTATCTTACTTGCCGTTGCTGCTTGGCCTTTTTGCAATCCTGAGAAAAACATCACTACCAATTGTGTCGAAAGGTGGACAAATATACCTTTAAGAATTTGGGGATAATTGGAGTGCGCATTTAAGATGTGTGTTAAAATAATTCATTTCTAAAACGGTTCTATGTATTATAAAAAAATAAGAATGTTTAAACTTTATATAAAATTTGTATAAAAAATAAATTTTATCTGATTTTTTAAAACATCAAAAACATTTTGTCAGTCATTTTACTTAAAATTTTACAGATGGGCATTTCCAGCAAAATTTGGGACAAACAATTAAAATTTTGGCTGTAGGAAAAATTGCCCAAAGAAAAATGGCCCAAAAAAATTCCATGTAAAATTGGGCCTGAATTCATATGAAAAGTGACCCAAAGTTTTTGGGCTATTTTTCGTTACTATTGGGTGATTTTTCGTTTTTTAAATTTGGTGATTTTTCATTATGAAAAATCACCCAAAAATATTAAATGAAAAATAGCCCATTTTTTCCGGCATACTATTTGTCTAAATCATTCATTATTACTATAAGCTTCTCTGCATAGCCGGCCTTCGGCCGGCCGCAAGGATTGTCTACTCTATGGTATAACAAAGGCCGGCTTCGCTAACTAAAACTTCTCTGCATAGACGG
This sequence comes from Pollenia angustigena, assembly GCA_930367215.1. NCBI lineage: Eukaryota > Metazoa > Arthropoda > Insecta > Diptera > Polleniidae > Pollenia > Pollenia angustigena. Next base: position 254,834,967 of record OV884057.1, read on the forward strand.
CCTTCGGCCGTGCGCAAGGATTTTCTACTCTATGGTATAACAGAGACCGGCTTCGCTAACTAAAGCTTCTCTGCATAGACGGCCTTCGGCCGGGAGCAGGGATTTTCTACTCTATGGTACAACAAAGACCGGCTTCGCTAACTAAAGCTTCTCTGCATAGACGGCCTTCGGCCGGGCGCAAAGATTTTCTCCTCTATGGTATAACAAAGACCGGCTTCGCTAACTAAAGCTTCTCTGCATAGCCGGCCTTCGGCCGGGCGCAAGGATTTTCTGCTCTATGGTATAACAAACACCGGCTTCGCTTACTAAAGCGTTATGGCGTTATTTCCACTTTGGTTGCTAAACGATTATGGTGTTATTGCACTTGGTGGTGGTAATAAAGCCATATGGCTTTATTTCCTATGGCTTTATTGCACGGCGCCTATGATACAATTACATTTGACTCGTCAAGAACAGGAGGCTAATTCTGGCAGTCGTGATCGAATACTTTTTAAATGCGAAAGCCATTTTATTTCTAAGGCCCGTTTTCACAACTTACCGATAGCTAAAGGTGGGATTCTATCGGCCGTATTAAAACTATTCCATTATTACAACTTTAATTTAACCTACCAGTTAGGATTAACCTTAATTTACATTATCGCTCAGTTTAGATTATAGTAAAGTTGTAATAAAGTTGTAAGTTGTGAAAACGCTCCTAGGCCTTTCAGTCGATACTGAATGAATTGAAATAATTTTTTCAGTGTTGTTTTAATTTAAAAAAAATGTTTAACAACAGTGAAAAAATAAATTCGATTCGTTCAGTATCGACTGCCCATGTCTATTAGACATCCTCGAAGACAGATGGACGACAATGTTTATTCCTGCATGACAAATGAGGGACAGCAAGAATAAATCGTCAACGACATCGTTCACGACACAAATAGAGGCAATGTCGCTCTTTTTGTCGTTCATTTGATCGAAAAATTACATACGTAGGCGACAATGTCGCCTACTTTGTCTTCAATACTATACGCATGACAATTTTGTCCCTTCTGCCGTCCACGACAAAAATTATTATGTGGCTATTTATTTCAGACAATTTTTTTGTAAAGTTGCAATTTTAATTTCTGCTACTTGTTATATATTCAACGTTTATAAGCAATTATAAAATTGACAGTGAAGTAGAAACTGCATGTTTTCCATTTAACAGACCGCGACTACCTTCAGCAGCTATTTTCGTTTTTACTGGTTTGTGCTTTTTTGTAGTTCTAAGTAGGTATATAAATCAACAATTAAAAGAAAGAATCTGAGAATTTAAGCAAACCAAGAAAGTGATTTAAGTCATTGAACTACCCCAGAAGAAAACTCTTTTTAACGAAAGAAAAAGTGACCCTTTTTAAAGGCACCAAAGAATTGTTTACACAAACAAAAAACATATCGTTAGCTTATACGCAAAACATTATTAGAAAATTTTAAATTGATTTGTTTTGTTGATTACGATTCACATTACATATTTTTATAAAATTTTAAATTGCTACCTTAAAAAAATATCCAAGTTATTTACAAAATTAAAAATTACGTTTCATCAAAAATATTATTTTTTTAACAACATAATGTATGTATAATCACACTCAAGAAAAAAGTAGCAGAGTTTTTAATTTTTTTGATAAGAACACATTAATATTTTTATACGTCAAAACTGGATAATTTGTTTTATAACTGTTACCAGGGTGTTAGTGGAATTAGTGATCAGACTAAAAATGATTGCATAAGAAAAAGTAATAAAAGGGCTGTAAAATTATAAAAGCCGAAAATTTTGCAGCCTAACCCATTGTACTTCCAAACGCTAAGAATTTCTAAGAATAAATGGCAACATCTGCAGGTCCTCAGATTTTTGCTTCCCTCAGACTGTCATCATTATTATGATAGTATACTATCATATACATACTTATAAGGTATATTATATACCTTATGAGTTATAATATCTATGTATGTATTTCCTTTTTAATAAATTTAAATAAAGTCGACCTTCCCTATAATGAATCTGTATGGGACCATAAAATTTTTTCATTATAATATAAAAAGTTTATAATGCAAAAGAAATATTTTAATTAGTTTATTTAAAATAATCTGTTTTTTTTTCACCTCAGGTGGAAAAGGGTATATCGACGCCTCCATTCTATAACATTCTAAGTCGAAAATATGAGTTTTGAGTTACGAGCTCTCAAAGTTTTCACGCGATATCTCATAAACTATATAAGATACGCCATTTTTTCTTTCACTGTTTTTAGTAGAATTTGAGTAGAATTTTTAGGCTGTAGGAAATATCGCCCAAAAAAAAATGAAAAATCGCCCAAATGAAGAATCGCACAAGCGAACATGAAAAATGACCCAAAAAGGTAAATATGAAATTTTGCCCAAAAAAAACGAAAAAGGGCCCAAAAAGAAAATGAAAAATGACCCAAAAAGCAAAAACGAATTTTTTCCAAAAAAAAAAAAAAAAAATTACTAAATTTGCAAAAAAGTGTTTATTATTCATATAAATTTAGGTGACATGTCATAACGTCCAGTGTCGTAGTGTCCTTGGACACTTTTAAAGTGTCATAATGTCCATCGAAGACGAGGACGAGGACGTTATGACACTTTGCAACGTCCGCAACTTAACTTATAATCAAAAATGTGTAAATTTTTTTTTAAAATACCGTTAAAATTTCAAGTGATTTTTTTAAAGATACTTATTTAACCATAATATGGTTGTCGGTGACAATGATTTGGTTAAATTAAACATAATATGGATAAAATATTTTTATAGCTTTTACTCCGGGTGTATATATTAAATATATATATCCAAAATAAGGATTTCATCTTCTATGGTATAGCAAATACTGGCTTCGCTAACTAGAGCTTCTCTGTATAGCCGGCCTTCGGCCGGGCGCAAGGATTTTCTCCTCTATGGTATAACAAAGACCGGCTTCGCTAACTTAAGCTTCTCTGTATAGCCGGCCTTCGGCCGGGCGCAAGGATTTTCTCCTCTATGGTATAACAAAGACCGGCTTCGCTAACTAAAGCTTCTATGTATAGCCGGCCTTCGGCCGGGCGCAAGGATTTTCTCCTTTATGGTCTAACAAAAACCGGTTTCGCTAAGTAAAGCTTCGAAAAACTGCCTTGTTTCCGAACAAGGCCGACTACGCAGAGAAGCTTTACTTAGCGAAACCGGTTTTTGTTAGACCATAAAGGAGAAAATCCTTGCGCCCGGCCGAAGGCCGGCTATACAGAGAAGCTTTAGTTAGCGAAGCCGGTCTTTGTTATACCATAGAGGAGAAAATCCTTGCGCCCGGCCGAAGGCCGGCTATACAGAGAAGCTTTAGTTAGCGAAGCCGGTCTTTGTTATACCATAGAGGAGAAAATCCTTGCGCCCGGCCGAAGGCCGGCTATACAGAGAAGCTTTAGTTAGCGAAGCCGGTCTTTGTTATACCATAGAGGAGAAAATCCTTGCGCCCGGCCGAAGGCCGGCTATACAGAGAAGCTTTAGTTAGCGAAGCCGGTCTTTGTTATACCATAGAAGAGAAAATCCTTATTTTCGATATATATGTATATATTTAATATATACACCCAGAGAAAAAGCTACAAAACCATTTTTAAAAAAATTCTACCGATATTATGTTTAATTTAACCAAATCATTTTCGCCGACAACCATATAATGGTTAAATTAGTTTCTTGAAAAATAGTTTTGTTGTTTGCAACCATAATAAAACATGGTTTTCTCTGCTATGTAAGATTATGGTAGAATTTTAAAAATAGCCCATTTTTTTGTGCCATTTTTCATACAACATTTTTCATTATGAAAAATCACCCAAATTTAAAAAACGAAAAATCACCCAACAATAACGCTAAATAGCCCAAAAATTTTGGGCCATTTTTCATATGAAATCAGGCCCAATTTTACATGCAATTTTTTTGTCCGATTTTTCATTTTTTTTTTTTTTTGGCGAGTTTTCTTTGGGCGATATTTCCTACAGCCGAATTTTTATAGTATTTTCTGAATTTACAAATTTTAATTGGATCATAGCTAAAAATTATATAAAATGTTTTAGCACGGTTTAACATTGGCTATTGGTCGTCTAAGTGTACTTAGCATGTTTTTGATAGGTCTATTGTTTTTAAGTTAATCACCTAAGTATACATATAATATTTTAGTTTGGACAAAAATTTTAGAAAATTATATTTTCCTACATAGACGAATTTTTAGTTAAAATGTTATACAAAAAAAACTATTATTTTCTTTTTAAATTAATTTTATTCGTAAAACAAAAAAGAAAATTAAATATGTATAATAATTCAGTTCAAACAAAAAGTAGTTATAACATAAATTCAAGGTTACTTAAAAATAATTATAAGAATAAAGATAACAGAAACAGTATTAATTCAGTATAACATTTAATAAGTAGAAACTATATTCTATTATTTAGTCGTCATTATCTGACACGACTACATATTATTTTCCATTAAAACCATTAAGTTGTCTGTAGAAATTTTGGTAAAATTTTGGAATTAAATTTTGATCACACAGATATAAAAGATCTTTTCGTTTTTCTTCCGTTATAGGAAATCTGGATATGTATGCTTTTGGTATTTCTTCAATAACAATTTTATTTTCTTTTCTTCTCTTTTCTTCCTACTTTCATCATATATCTTTATTTCTTTGAAATTCTCATCAAATTCATATCTATAAAATAATTTATAATTTTGTTCTTTATAAACTCTTATTTCTCGGATTTTTGATAGACATAATTTTTCATTTTGTATATTTTTTGTCCAATTTGTTACAAAAGCAAATTGCTTGAAATCCAAAAAATCATCATGTTCCATTTCAATTACATTGTATAATGGCGGTGTTTTCTTAGCATTTCTTATCACGGAGTACCATTCTATCGGCGTGTATATTCTTTTATTTTTCTTGCACTTCTCTATAAGTGCATGAACACCATCGCCTTCATTTTGAGTATGACCCTTTTCTAAAAATTTGTGACTAATATCGATTTGTAGTTTTCGTGCAATCCATACATACATAGAGAATACAATTTTATTTTTGTTTTGACCTCCACAATTGTCAGACCATAAATTAAACTTAGTTATGCCGAATTCTTTATGTTTTGTTGATATAAATTGAAATAAACATGTGGCCTACTTCTATCGCACCTTTCTTTGCAATTGTTTCATCCCATACAAAACAAGATGCTATATTGGAACCAAGCTCGAAAATTGTGAAGTTAAGCATGTAATTTTCTTTTGTAGTAAAAAGTGCTCACTTCAGCACAAGGTGATGAAAAAATTATTTTTTATTATTGAATCTTTCTTATCGGAATTTACAATATGTATTCAAATCTTGATTCTACTTGTTGTTTATTAGTTGTTACCAGTGTAACCACTAACTGCTGTATTCAAATTTTAAGACTGTCTTCTAGTCAGGCTCTAAGTATCGGTTCTTTTTAGCCTCTGGTGACCTTCGAACTGAAGCAAACCCCGAGCGAGTTAGTAAGGGTGGACCATTAGTTTATCGATGTAGCTTATTGAATATTTTTTAATTTCCTCCTGAATAGTGGGGACGTTGAGATCTCTGTGGATAATATCATTACGTATATACCATGGGGCGCAGACAATTTGTCGTAATATTCTAGACTGTCTTCTTTGAAGCTTTTGGATGTTAGATGCGCATGCAGTACCCCATAATTGGATGCCATATGTCCATATTGGTTTTATGATGGACTTGTATAGAAGAATTTTGTTGTCTAAAGACAAGTTTGAGTTTCCACCGAGAAGCCAATGTAGTTGAGCTGCTTTAAGTTTCATAGCCGTTATTTTCGCTTCGATAAGACGAGACCAGGTCAAGCGTCTATCTATATGAATTCCCAAGTACTTTACATGGTTTTCTACCGGAACAGTGATGTTATTTATTTTTACTGCTGGGCACGTTTGTCTTCTGAGCGTGAAAGTTAAGTGAGCACAATTAGCCGGGTTAACCTTTATTCTCCATTTTTCTAGCCATGCCTCTAGTTCATTGATGTGGGACTGCAGATTTTTCGATGCGACTTTTGGGTCATGGTTAACGCTAATAAATGCTGTGTCGTCTGCAAATGTAGAGGTATGCGTGCTCAGGTTTGTTGGCATATCCGCTGTGTATATTATATATAGAAGCGGTCCTAATATGCTGCCTTGGGGAACACCAGCAGTAATTTTCTTGAGGGGGGAGTATTTATCTTGCGACCTTACTATGAATGTTCTGCCTGCTAGATAGCTCTCCAGAAGTTTGTGAGTGTTTTGAGGAAGCATTCGTGTTATTTTGATGAGTAGCCCATCATGCCAAACTTTGTCAAATGCTTGGGAAATGCCTATAAACAGGGCTGAGCAGTATTGCTTTTTCCCAAACGCCGATCTAATAAGGGTGACAATTCTATGCACTTGTTCTATTGTACCATGCTTCGCTCTGAATCCGAACTGGTGATCCGGGATAATGTCGTGTTCATTTAGATGAGGAGTTATACTTAAAATGAATATTTTTTCGAAAAGCTTCGATAGGATTGATAATAAGCCATGGTCTGTACGACGCAACCTGGCTAGCATCTTTTCCTGGCTTGGGAATCATAACAATTATAGACCTCTTCCATGAGGATGGGAAGTATCCGACTCTTAATATAGCGTTAAAAATGAGTAGCAAGATTCTGGAAGCAGACGATGGTAAGTTTCTTATCATTGACCCTGTGATACGGTCAAGTCCGGGAGATTTTCTAATATTCACTTTTTCTATTGCTGATTTTACTTGAGTTATGTTAAATTTTAATGGATGGTTTACCTTTTCAGGAATGATTGGACGACAGGAACAAGTATGTGTATCATGTGGCGTGAAAACTTTCTCAAGGTGGCCCGCGAGAGCATTTAATTTTTCATCTGTGTTTTTGGCCCAAGTGCGGTTTTCTAGTCTTAATGGATTGAATTGAAATTCAATGAGCTTTTTTCCTTCTTCATCAGTTCTTCGCATAAGTCGCATAAATCCTTTTTTGGAATATAAAATGAAATATTGAAAGAATCTTTAAAAACATCGCGATATTGTCTTAATGTCGCTTTTAAGCTGATATCAATTGACTTTTCGGAGAACCAAATTTCATATAAACGATACATTTCAGTAACCGACGATATTTCACCATCCAAGTACTTTTTTTGTACTCGTTGGCGACAGTAGTGTGATTCTACTAAAGAAAACTCGTAAACATGATCTATAACTATGTATCTTATTCGACTTAAAGTTTTATTTGCCATAGAATGCTTTGCTCTTTTGTCGGGTGATATAAATCCCGCATTAGAATGCTTTTTGCGTATCACGGTTTCGATTGTCTGTTGAGATATTGACAATGTATTTATAAACATGGGTTTGCAGACTTGTTCTCTTATTTCATTCCCATTTTCTTCATAACTTAGAAAATACTTTCTTGACTCATTTTTTCGCGAATTTTCTATATTTGTACAAACTTTTTTCTTGTGCAGTGTTATTAAATTTGCTATAAAAGCCCATTGAAGTTCCTTGCTGCCATTTTTATAAAAATTTTGAAAAATTTGTGTTCTTGTATCTTTAGACAGCTTTTGTGAACATCTCATTCTACAAGTTTCTTTGCAACCTTCTTTTAACTCTTTCTTTGGTACAAACTGACCTTTTTTATTATAATGATCCTTTCCATGGTTTTTTAAATATTTTACTATATTTTTGTTCCACTCGGATGGACGTCTATGGCTTTTGCAAATGTTTTCGGGTGGTGTATCAAAATCCGGATTTAATTTTTTCTTTTTTAATTTAGGAGTTATTGGACTAAACTCTGGATTTGATTCTGCTTCCGATGAATTACTTGACGGATTATATTTGCTGCAACTGCCGGGAAATGGTTCTAAAAGTTGAAGCGATACTTAAAATAAATTATATAAAAAAGTGTCTATAAACATACCTATTGCAGATGAATTATTCGATGTGTCGGGATATGCTTCTAAAAAATCAATTACTTAATATAAAAAAATTTAAATATATTAATATAAATATATCACATACCTAGTGAATCAGAATTTTCACTATTTTTATTATCAAATTTAGACGATTTTTCGTTTGCTGGACTGGCTTGCTCTTTATTTCCTGTCAAAAAAATCCAATATAAATAAGCACAACATTTAACTTAAGTCGTGAATTTCTTACCAACACTTTCCTCACGATTATATGACATTGAACTTATACTTTTTGATTCACCTTTTCCTAATAAAAAACTTATTAATTATTTTAGATAATATGGAAATCTAATAAATAATACCTCTCACGTTATTTTGTGCTAAATTTATCATTTTTTTTGCACGCGAAATCATTTTATATCCGAAAATACAAAAATTAGGCGTCCGATTTGGTTGACTACTTTTTCCAAACTAAAACATATTATGTACACTTACACGCACAAAATTCTTTTTTTAATTCGGGGAAAAACCTTTTAACTACACTTACAGACATTAATAAAAGCACACTGAACATACCAAATACACATAGAAAACACAACGTTTAGAAATGTCCCTTCCATAACATACTAAGTCAACTTAGTTTTCTAGTCAATTTAAAATTGTCCAAGCAAAAGTATTCTAAGGGACATTATTATAACTTGGCGTTAGCTGTTATCCGACAGTTAACAGACGCTTTTTGACAGATAACACATTATTATCTGTCAATTTAATCTTAACTTTAGCTAACTTCAAGTTGTAATAATGGCCCTAAGTGTACTTACTACATTTTAGAATGGAAAATTTTTACGACTATGTGTGTAGTCTAAGTAAATTTATGCCTATAACTTTGAAACGGATCGGCCCATCTTAACCAAATTTTGACAGTATTTAAATTAGAGAACGTAGGATTCAAAAATTCAAGAACATTAAAAACGTTCTAAGTACACTTAGAACGTTATAGAATGGAGGCGTCGATATATAAGTTTGTCATTCCGTTTGTAATTTCTACAATATTGATCTAAGACCCTATAAAGTATATACATTCTGGGTACTTATGAGGAGAGAACTTGATTTAACGATGTCCGTCCATCTGTCCGTCCGTCCGTCTGTCCGTCTTACGTTTGATATGTGTTTTCCGGAGACTCCAGACACGATAGCGACTAGGTTGTTTTAGATTTATGTCACATATAGTCCACCATTTCGTGCTATTGAAATTCAGCAAGATTGGTCCACAAATGGCTGAGATATGACCAAAAAACCACGACTACCTCTAATTTTTTTCCAAAAATCCCTTGTTGTTGTTGTATTTTTATTGCTTTTTTCTGTATATCTGGAGAACGGCAAGTGCCAAATTTTCAAATTAGGTGCAAACATTCAAGTTATAAATACACACCTACACACAAAATGTGGGTAGGGTTGGAGAAGTGAGCGTGGTATCCCCCATAAAAAAAAATTTCAAAAATTATATAATAACCTGAATTTTTTTGACTGCAATATGAACTACGGTTACGCCTTATATATCAAAAGATCAGAAAGATTTTTAGTAGAAAATATTTTCTGAAAAACTCGAGAAAATCGGTTCAGATACGAAAAAGTTATGACCAAAATATTAATTTTTTTTTTTGAAAAATACCCATTTTCGGGAACATTAGATCTTGCCGAGTCCAAGTTTTATAACCCAACTAGCTGGCAAATTTCTTCTTAAACACTTCGGTATATAAATCTGGCAAATCGGTTAAAAATGGCTGAGTTATAATCAAAATACTGAAATCCCAAAAATTACTCTGTTTAAACCCTTCACCTCAGGTGGAAAAGGGTATATATAAGTTTGTCATTCCGTTTGTAATTTCTACAATATTGATCTAAGACCCTATAAAGTATATATATTCTGGGTCCTTAAAAGGAGAGAACTTGATTTAACCATGTGATGTCCCTCGACCGCCCCCCCCCCCTTTCAATGGTTTACATATACTAGCATAATGCCCAATATGATTTTCGCTATCACCCTTCTTTCATCCAATTAACGAAATAATTTTTACAAATAGAAACTAGGAATTTTTGTGTGTTTTTGCTAGTTCAAAACTCGCCAAAAAGATAAAAGAAAACAAACAAACACACATACATACATGGCACAAACTATTTTGATGAATATATTTCCCAACTTTGCTATTGCGGTGAACAATAACAACAAAAGTAATTTCAACTCAACTGTGTTGAGTTTTGTGAACAATAAACGTGCCATATTTAATTTTAATGATATTCGATTAACGTTCCTTCAAGGTTCAGTTGTCTAGGGGGTGTGTTAAGTTAGAAACAGAGAGTTCCCTGGTTCGAATCTTGGTTTTTTCAAAAGAAATTTTCTTTTTAATATTTTTATTTTTTGTATGTTCTAAAAACGATTTCAAAAAATATTTACCAGTTTTCGCTTTTTAAATTTTATTTATAATGAAGTTTTAAGTATTGTAAATATGTATGTATATGTAAAGATTATTTAGTTTTTGTCTAGTTCTGTATTCTGCTCGCACAATGGTGAAGGGTATATAAGATTCGGCACAGCCGAATATAGCACGCTTATGCTGGGTACACACAATGCAACCTACATGCAATCTGTTTCAATGCAACCTCAAAATATCAAAGCGTTTTGATGTTGATGCAATCTAGAATGAATGAAAATGAATTTAATTCACTAGATTGCGTAAACGCGTTGCATAGTTTGTACCCAGCATTACTTGTTTTTTTTTTTATAAAGTAGTAAAATATAGACTGTTTAGCTTTATTTTGTGTTAATCCTTTAGAATTATTAAATTGTAATAATATCTTTCTTTGGAGAAGTACTACTTTGTTCAACATTTATGTTAACTTAATATGGGAGCTGCTATCAAAACTACGCTTTCCTTCTTCTTATTATTTTTCAGAAATTACCTAATTAAAATTTACTTTTTGCAACGTACATAGCGCTGTAAGAATGCGATACGGAGTTCTTTTGAAAAAATTCGATATATACATACATGTTATGTTATATGAGTAAAATTTTTATTTGCTAAATTTGTTCATTGTAAAAAAAATCATTTTAAGGAGATCAAAATACTTCTTAATTAAAATGAAAAATATGGCTTTTTAAAATCAATTCGTAGCTAAATTAAATGAAGTTACATTTTCTAGTTTAAACCACTACTTATTAGTAATAAAATCAATAAAAAAATTATCATATATATATCCTATTTTTCCGGTAATTTAACACAAATAGGTACAGGTAACCCTCGATTTACGCGGTCTGTTGGGACCGAAGAAAGCACGTGTAAATCAAATTCGTGTAAAACAAGGATCAGGGCGGGTACAAATTCCGTTTATGGGACCAGAAATTTAATATATCGTGTAAATCAAGACATGCGATGCATACAAAATTTAATTTTTGGGCCCAAAAACCGCGCTAATCAAAAACATATAGAATTAAAATTTTATTTTAAATTAAATTATATTTCTTTATAATGATATGTATAAAGCTTTGTTATTATATTTTTATAAAACATTTGAATTAAAAGAGAACAAAAAAAATTATTAAAACACATTTAAATATTTAAAATCAAAAATATAAAAAAATTATGTCAATTGTAAAATAGTCAAAAACAAACTAAGCCAGGGCGAATTGACTAAAACAAAATAAAATTTTACTGGTTTCCAAGGCGAATTCATCCCAGGTAATCTCGGTACTACAACAAGTACAACTCGTACAAAAACCACAAGCAATTTGTTTTTGTAAAATCATTGCATAATGTCAAAAACAGAAAAAAAACAAAACAGAAACAAAGATAATAAAAGAGAATAAACAAAATTTTGACATCCAACAGTGATTTTAGCTAATATTAGCAGGGCTTTTAAGACCACCTGTAATAAATTCGCCTTGCTGGTTTCTGGAAAAATTTTTAAAATGTTCAGGTTACTGAAAAAAATTGCAGTAACCTGTAAAAATTTCCATTTAGCTGTAAATTTAAAATTTTTAATGCAAAAACTTTTAGGAACATTGTAAAAAAAATCTTTTAATTTTTGTAAAATATGTCAGTATGCACTTGTGCAGATCTATTTTAGCACACAGTTGATGAAATTTCTTGAATCACAGTGCTGCAATTCCCGTAAAATAAAGATTATTATAATTTTTTGAGCGTGTTTTATTAAAACCGCGCAAGAAAAAAGCGCGTAATTCAAAAAAAGGTTACTATTATTGATCCGTGTTATATATAAATCGCGTAAATGAAGTACCGTGTAAATCAAGGGATACCTGTATTTAATTATTTAATATTTTAAATGTTTGCTTCACTTAATACTAATATACTTTCGTTGATGATACGTCTTTTTGTTTCTGAAAATTACAAATTTATATAACGTAACACACACAACTTAAAAAATAATAATAAATTTAATATTTTTTCCTTAAAAATATATCGGTTATCGCATTTTTAGCTAAAATATTTAAAATTGCTTATAAATCTCAAATAACAAACATTTTACAAAGTTTTCTGCTTTGCATGTAAACTTATGAAATGTGATGTTAGTCTGCATTTAAGATGACGATATGTGCAGTTTTTTTAATTTTTATACCCTTCACCACAGGTGTAAAAGGGTATATATAACTTTGTCATAACGTTTGTAATTTCCACAATATTGATTTTAGACCCCATAAAGTATATATATTCTGGGTCCATATGAGAAGAGAAGTTGATTAAACGATGTCCGTCTGTCCGTCTGACCATCTGTCCGTCTTACGTTTTATATGTGTTTTCCGGATAATCCAGACATGATAGCGGCTAGGTTGTTTTACATTTATGTTACATACAGTCCACCATTTTTTGCTATTGAAATTCAGCCAGATCGGTCCAAAAATGACGTAGATATGAGCAAAAAACCACGACTACCTCTAAATTTTTCCAAAAATCCCTTGTTGTTGTATTTATTTTATTTTTGTATATCTTGAGAACGGCAAGAGCCAAAGTTTCCAAATAAGGTACAAACATTAAGGTTGCCAATACACACCATCCTACAAAATGTGGGCGGGATTAGAGAAGTGGGCGTGGTACCTCCCGTACAAAAAAAATTACAAATTTTATAAAAACCTAAATTTAAGGGCTGCCATATGTCCTATGGATATGACTTATATATCAAAACATCTGAAATTTCTTGTAGAACATATTTTATAAAAAACTCGGAAAAATCGGTTCAGATACAAAAAAGTTATGACCAAAATTAATTTTTTTTTTTTTAAATACCCACTTTCGGGAACCATAGATCTCCCCGAGTCCAAGCTTTATAACTAAAGTAAATGGTAAATTTCTTCTTCAACACGTCGGTATATAAATCTGCCAAATCGGCTAAAAAATGGCAGAGTTATAACCGAAATACTGAATCCACAAAAATTACTCTTTTTTTATAATTAACTTTGTTAAAATATATATTTACAAGTTTATATAAATGTTTATATATAAATATAACTTAAGTAAATGGTAAAATTCTTCCTTAACACGTCGGTATATAAAACTATCAAATCGGTTAGACAATGGGTAATTTATGAGCAAAATACTCAAAAACTGGGCTAAAAAACATCAAAATTTTTATAAAAACCTAAATTTTAGGACTGCTATACGTCCTATGGATATGACTTATATATCAAAATGTCGGAAATTTGTGTGAGTTATAACAGAAATACTGGGGTCGAATCACCGCATACGATATCGAGCAAAATTCATCGAAATTATTTATTTTGGTATCTTGAAACTCGATATCGAATGAAATGTATTGAATTTGAAATAATAGCATTCGACATCGAGTAACTCGACATTACATTTATCGAGTTTTCATTCGATACGCCAGTGTCTATCGTATGCAATAAAATTCAATAGTTTATTCGATACGATAGTATCGAATGCAGTGATTAGAACCCTGAATTCCCGAAAATTACTCTTTTTATACCCTTCACCGAAGGTAAAAAGGTATATACAATATTGATCCTACACCCTATAAAGTACATATATTCTGGGCCCTTATGAAAAGCGAAGTTCAAAACCGGTTGTCTCTTACTTAAAAAAAAATAAAAAGTTGCTCTGTATTCTGCTCGCACAATGGTGAAGGGTATATAAGATTCGGCACAGCCGAATATAGCACTCTTACTTGTTTTTCAATAATTTTTTCCTTCAAAAAATCCAACAGACACTTTGGCTGGTTGCCTTTACCAAAAATATTTTACACAAACAAATACAGACAGGCATTTCGAGCTGTGATCATGCAAACTGTCAAGCAACAACAACATTACTAGTGAGGATCGTTTCTAAAACTTTTTTTTTCCTCATTTTTCATGACTAAAGAAAGGCAAAAATGGATTTTTCCTCAAAAACATGAATGAATTTGGCGAAATATTAACAATTCATTTATGACTGTGAAAAAAGTTACATATTTTACATTTTTCATTTATGAAAAAATTTCAAGAATGGTTGAATATGAGCGATCCCATATGAATTTATCTGAACTCTGATAAAAACAATTGAACAATTTCAAATTGTTTCCTAAACATAAACGGATGTTTAATGTTCTAATCAAATAAAAAAAAACAAATACGTATTTTAATTAAATTTAAGATGTGTTTCAGTTCTAAAAAAATTATAAAAATTTTTTGTATAAATACTCAACCCATTAGCAAAGATTTTTAGTACAATTCATAATTTCGGAAAAGAACTGACAGTAAAATGAAATATTTAAAATTTATCTTACTTGCCGTTGCTGCTTGGCCTTTTTGCAATCCTGAGAAAAACATCACTACCAATTGTGTCGAAAGGTGGACAAATATACCTTTAAGAATTTGGGGATAATTGGAGTGCGCATTTAAGATGTGTGTTAAAATAATTCATTTCTAAAACGGTTCTATGTATTATAAAAAAATAAGAATGTTTAAACTTTATATAAAATTTGTATAAAAAATAAATTTTATCTGATTTTTTAAAACATCAAAAACATTTTGTCAGTCATTTTACTTAAAATTTTACAGATGGGCATTTCCAGCAAAATTTGGGACAAACAATTAAAATTTTGGCTGTAGGAAAAATTGCCCAAAGAAAAATGGCCCAAAAAAATTCCATGTAAAATTGGGCCTGAATTCATATGAAAAGTGACCCAAAGTTTTTGGGCTATTTTTCGTTACTATTGGGTGATTTTTCGTTTTTTAAATTTGGTGATTTTTCATTATGAAAAATCACCCAAAAATATTAAATGAAAAATAGCCCATTTTTTCCGGCATACTATTTGTCTAAATCATTCATTATTACTATAAGCTTCTCTGCATAGCCGGCCTTCGGCCGGCCGCAAGGATTGTCTACTCTATGGTATAACAAAGGCCGGCTTCGCTAACTAAAACTTCTCTGCATAGACGGCCTTCGGCCGTGCGCAAGGATTTTCTACTCTATGGTATAACAGAGACCGGCTTCGCTAACTAAAGCTTCTCTGCATAGACGGCCTTCGGCCGGGAGCAGGGATTTTCTACTCTATGGTACAACAAAGACCGGCTTCGCTAACTAAAGCTTCTCTGCATAGACGGCCTTCGGCCGGGCGCAAAGATTTTCTCCTCTATGGTATAACAAAGACCGGCTTCGCTAACTAAAGCTTCTCTGCATAGCCGGCCTTCGGCCGGGCGCAAGGATTTTCTGCTCTATGGTATAACAAACACCGGCTTCGCTTACTAAAGCGTTATGGCGTTATTTCCACTTTGGTTGCTAAACGATTATGGTGTTATTGCACTTGGTGGTGGTAATAAAGCCATATGGCTTTATTTCCTATGGCTTTATTGCACGGCGCCTATGATACAATTACATTTGACTCGTCAAGAACAGGAGGCTAATTCTGGCAGTCGTGATCGAATACTTTTTAAATGCGAAAGCCATTTTATTTCTAAGGCCCGTTTTCACAACTTACCGATAGCTAAAGGTGGGATTCTATCGGCCGTATTAAAACTATTCCATTATTACAACTTTAATTTAACCTACCAGTTAGGATTAACCTTAATTTACATTATCGCTCAGTTTAGATTATAGTAAAGTTGTAATAAAGTTGTAAGTTGTGAAAACGCTCCTAGGCCTTTCAGTCGATACTGAATGAATTGAAATAATTTTTTCAGTGTTGTTTTAATTTAAAAAAAATGTTTAACAACAGTGAAAAAATAAATTCGATTCGTTCAGTATCGACTGCCCATGTCTATTAGACATCCTCGAAGACAGATGGACGACAATGTTTATTCCTGCATGACAAATGAGGGACAGCAAGAATAAATCGTCAACGACATCGTTCACGACACAAATAGAGGCAATGTCGCTCTTTTTGTCGTTCATTTGATCGAAAAATTACATACGTAGGCGACAATGTCGCCTACTTTGTCTTCAATACTATACGCATGACAATTTTGTCCCTTCTGCCGTCCACGACAAAAATTATTATGTGGCTATTTATTTCAGACAATTTTTTTGTAAAGTTGCAATTTTAATTTCTGCTACTTGTTATATATTCAACGTTTATAAGCAATTATAAAATTGACAGTGAAGTAGAAACTGCATGTTTTCCATTTAACAGACCGCGACTACCTTCAGCAGCTATTTTCGTTTTTACTGGTTTGTGCTTTTTTGTAGTTCTAAGTAGGTATATAAATCAACAATTAAAAGAAAGAATCTGAGAATTTAAGCAAACCAAGAAAGTGATTTAAGTCATTGAACTACCCCAGAAGAAAACTCTTTTTAACGAAAGAAAAAGTGACCCTTTTTAAAGGCACCAAAGAATTGTTTACACAAACAAAAAACATATCGTTAGCTTATACGCAAAACATTATTAGAAAATTTTAAATTGATTTGTTTTGTTGATTACGATTCACATTACATATTTTTATAAAATTTTAAATTGCTACCTTAAAAAAATATCCAAGTTATTTACAAAATTAAAAATTACGTTTCATCAAAAATATTATTTTTTTAACAACATAATGTATGTATAATCACACTCAAGAAAAAAGTAGCAGAGTTTTTAATTTTTTTGATAAGAACACATTAATATTTTTATACGTCAAAACTGGATAATTTGTTTTATAACTGTTACCAGGGTGTTAGTGGAATTAGTGATCAGACTAAAAATGATTGCATAAGAAAAAGTAATAAAAGGGCTGTAAAATTATAAAAGCCGAAAATTTTGCAGCCTAACCCATTGTACTTCCAAACGCTAAGAATTTCTAAGAATAAATGGCAACATCTGCAGGTCCTCAGATTTTTGCTTCCCTCAGACTGTCATCATTATTATGATAGTATACTATCATATACATACTTATAAGGTATATTATATACCTTATGAGTTATAATATCTATGTATGTATTTCCTTTTTAATAAATTTAAATAAAGTCGACCTTCCCTATAATGAATCTGTATGGGACCATAAAATTTTTTCATTATAATATAAAAAGTTTATAATGCAAAAGAAATATTTTAATTAGTTTATTTAAAATAATCTGTTTTTTTTTCACCTCAGGTGGAAAAGGGTATATCGACGCCTCCATTCTATAACATTCTAAGTCGAAAATATGAGTTTTGAGTTACGAGCTCTCAAAGTTTTCACGCGATATCTCATAAACTATATAAGATACGCCATTTTTTCTTTCACTGTTTTTAGTAGAATTTGAGTAGAATTTTTAGGCTGTAGGAAATATCGCCCAAAAAAAAATGAAAAATCGCCCAAATGAAGAATCGCACAAGCGAACATGAAAAATGACCCAAAAAGGTAAATATGAAATTTTGCCCAAAAAAAACGAAAAAGGGCCCAAAAAGAAAATGAAAAATGACCCAAAAAGCAAAAACGAATTTTTTCCAAAAAAAAAAAAAAAAAATTACTAAATTTGCAAAAAAGTGTTTATTATTCATATAAATTTAGGTGACATGTCATAACGTCCAGTGTCGTAGTGTCCTTGGACACTTTTAAAGTGTCATAATGTCCATCGAAGACGAGGACGAGGACGTTATGACACTTTGCAACGTCCGCAACTTAACTTATAATCAAAAATGTGTAAATTTTTTTTTAAAATACCGTTAAAATTTCAAGTGATTTTTTTAAAGATACTTATTTAACCATAATATGGTTGTCGGTGACAATGATTTGGTTAAATTAAACATAATATGGATAAAATATTTTTATAGCTTTTACTCCGGGTGTATATATTAAATATATATATCCAAAATAAGGATTTCATCTTCTATGGTATAGCAAATACTGGCTTCGCTAACTAGAGCTTCTCTGTATAGCCGGCCTTCGGCCGGGCGCAAGGATTTTCTCCTCTATGGTATAACAAAGACCGGCTTCGCTAACTTAAGCTTCTCTGTATAGCCGGCCTTCGGCCGGGCGCAAGGATTTTCTCCTCTATGGTATAACAAAGACCGGCTTCGCTAACTAAAGCTTCTATGTATAGCCGGCCTTCGGCCGGGCGCAAGGATTTTCTCCTTTATGGTCTAACAAAAACCGGTTTCGCTAAGTAAAGCTTCGAAAAACTGCCTTGTTTCCGAAGCTTTACTTAGCGAAACCGGTTTTTGTTAGACCATAAAGGAGAAAATCCTTGCGCCCGGCCGAAGGCCGGCTATACAGAGAAGCTTTAGTTAGCGAAGCCGGTCTTTGTTATACCATAGAGGAGAAAATCCTTGCGCCCGGCCGAAGGCCGGCTATACAGAGAAGCTTTAGTTAGCGAAGCCGGTCTTTGTTATACCATAGAGGAGAAAATCCTTGCGCCCGGCCGAAGGCCGGCTATACAGAGAAGCTTTAGTTAGCGAAGCCGGTCTTTGTTATACCATAGAGGAGAAAATCCTTGCGCCCGGCCGAAGGCCGGCTATACAGAGAAGCTTTAGTTAGCGAAGCCGGTCTTTGTTATACCATAGAAGAGAAAATCCTTATTTTCGATATATATGTATATATTTAATATATACACCCAGAGAAAAAGCTACAAAACCATTTTTAAAAAAATTCTACCGATATTATGTTTAATTTAACCAAATCATTTTCGCCGACAACCATATAATGGTTAAATTAGTTTCTTGAAAAATAGTTTTGTTGTTTGCAACCATAATAAAACATGGTTTTCTCTGCTATGTAAGATTATGGTAGAATTTTAAAAATAGCCCATTTTTTTGTGCCATTTTTCATACAACATTTTTCATTATGAAAAATCACCCAAATTTAAAAAACGAAAAATCACCCAACAATAACGCTAAATAGCCCAAAAATTTTGGGCCATTTTTCATATGAAATCAGGCCCAATTTTACATGCAATTTTTTTGTCCGATTTTTCATTTTTTTTTTTTTTTGGCGAGTTTTCTTTGGGCGATATTTCCTACAGCCGAATTTTTATAGTATTTTCTGAATTTACAAATTTTAATTGGATCATAGCTAAAAATTATATAAAATGTTTTAGCACGGTTTAACATTGGCTATTGGTCGTCTAAGTGTACTTAGCATGTTTTTGATAGGTCTATTGTTTTTAAGTTAATCACCTAAGTATACATATAATATTTTAGTTTGGACAAAAATTTTAGAAAATTATATTTTCCTACATAGACGAATTTTTAGTTAAAATGTTATACAAAAAAAACTATTATTTTCTTTTTAAATTAATTTTATTCGTAAAACAAAAAAGAAAATTAAATATGTATAATAATTCAGTTCAAACAAAAAGTAGTTATAACATAAATTCAAGGTTACTTAAAAATAATTATAAGAATAAAGATAACAGAAACAGTATTAATTCAGTATAACATTTAATAAGTAGAAACTATATTCTATTATTTAGTCGTCATTATCTGACACGACTACATATTATTTTCCATTAAAACCATTAAGTTGTCTGTAGAAATTTTGGTAAAATTTTGGAATTAAATTTTGATCACACAGATATAAAAGATCTTTTCGTTTTTCTTCCGTTATAGGAAATCTGGATATGTATGCTTTTGGTATTTCTTCAATAACAATTTTATTTTCTTTTCTTCTCTTTTCTTCCTACTTTCATCATATATCTTTATTTCTTTGAAATTCTCATCAAATTCATATCTATAAAATAATTTATAATTTTGTTCTTTATAAACTCTTATTTCTCGGATTTTTGATAGACATAATTTTTCATTTTGTATATTTTTTGTCCAATTTGTTACAAAAGCAAATTGCTTGAAATCCAAAAAATCATCATGTTCCATTTCAATTACATTGTATAATGGCGGTGTTTTCTTAGCATTTCTTATCACGGAGTACCATTCTATCGGCGTGTATATTCTTTTATTTTTCTTGCACTTCTCTATAAGTGCATGAACACCATCGCCTTCATTTTGAGTATGACCCTTTTCTAAAAATTTGTGACTAATATCGATTTGTAGTTTTCGTGCAATCCATACATACATAGAGAATACAATTTTATTTTTGTTTTGACCTCCACAATTGTCAGACCATAAATTAAACTTAGTTATGCCGAATTCTTTATGTTTTGTTGATATAAATTGAAATAAACATGTGGCCTACTTCTATCGCACCTTTCTTTGCAATTGTTTCATCCCATACAAAACAAGATGCTATATTGGAACCAAGCTCGAAAATTGTGAAGTTAAGCATGTAATTTTCTTTTGTAGTAAAAAGTGCTCACTTCAGCACAAGGTGATGAAAAAATTATTTTTTATTATTGAATCTTTCTTATCGGAATTTACAATATGTATTCAAATCTTGATTCTACTTGTTGTTTATTAGTTGTTACCAGTGTAACCACTAACTGCTGTATTCAAATTTTAAGACTGTCTTCTAGTCAGGCTCTAAGTATCGGTTCTTTTTAGCCTCTGGTGACCTTCGAACTGAAGCAAACCCCGAGCGAGTTAGTAAGGGTGGACCATTAGTTTATCGATGTAGCTTATTGAATATTTTTTAATTTCCTCCTGAATAGTGGGGACGTTGAGATCTCTGTGGATAATATCATTACGTATATACCATGGGGCGCAGACAATTTGTCGTAATATTCTAGACTGTCTTCTTTGAAGCTTTTGGATGTTAGATGCGCATGCAGTACCCCATAATTGGATGCCATATGTCCATATTGGTTTTATGATGGACTTGTATAGAAGAATTTTGTTGTCTAAAGACAAGTTTGAGTTTCCACCGAGAAGCCAATGTAGTTGAGCTGCTTTAAGTTTCATAGCCGTTATTTTCGCTTCGATAAGACGAGACCAGGTCAAGCGTCTATCTATATGAATTCCCAAGTACTTTACATGGTTTTCTACCGGAACAGTGATGTTATTTATTTTTACTGCTGGGCACGTTTGTCTTCTGAGCGTGAAAGTTAAGTGAGCACAATTAGCCGGGTTAACCTTTATTATACATTTTTATTGCCATGCCTCTAGTTCATTGATGTGGGACTGCAGATTTTTCGATGCGACTTTTGGGTCATGGTTAACGCTAATAAATGCTGTGTCGTCTGCAAATGTAGAGGTATGCGTGCTCAGGTTTGTTGGCATATCCGCTGTGTATATTATATATAGAAGCGGTCCTAATATGCTGCCTTGGGGAACACCAGCAGTAATTTTCTTGAGGGGGGAGTATTTATCTTGCGACCTTACTATGAATGTTCTGCCTGCTAGATAGCTCTCCAGAAGTTTGTGAGTGTTTTGAGGAAGCATTCGTGTTATTTTGATGAGTAGCCCATCATGCCAAACTTTGTCAAATGCTTGGGAAATGCCTATAAACAGGGCTGAGCAGTATTGCTTTTTCCCAAACGCCGATCTAATAAGGGTGACAATTCTATGCACTTGTTCTATTGTACCATGCTTCGCTCTGAATCCGAACTGGTGATCCGGGATAATGTCGTGTTCATTTAGATGAGGAGTTATACTTAAAATGAATATTTTTTCGAAAAGCTTCGATAGGATTGATAATAAGCCATGGTCTGTACGACGCAACCTGGCTAGCATCTTTTCCTGGCTTGGGAATCATAACAATTATAGACCTCTTCCATGAGGATGGGAAGTATCCGACTCTTAATATAGCGTTAAAAATGAGTAGCAAGATTCTGGAAGCAGACGATGGTAAGTTTCTTATCATTGACCCTGTGATACGGTCAAGTCCGGGAGATTTTCTAATATTCACTTTTTCTATTGCTGATTTTACTTGAGTTATGTTAAATTTTAATGGATGGTTTACCTTTTCAGGAATGATTGGACGACAGGAACAAGTATGTGTATCATGTGGCGTGAAAACTTTCTCAAGGTGGCCCGCGAGAGCATTTAATTTTTCATCTGTGTTTTTGGCCCAAGTGCGGTTTTCTAGTCTTAATGGATTGAATTGAAATTCAATGAGCTTTTTTCCTTCTTCATCAGTTCTTCGCATAAGTCGCATAAATCCTTTTTTGGAATATAAAATGAAATATTGAAAGAATCTTTAAAAACATCGCGATATTGTCTTAATGTCGCTTTTAAGCTGATATCAATTGACTTTTCGGAGAACCAAATTTCATATAAACGATACATTTCAGTAACCGACGATATTTCACCATCCAAGTACTTTTTTTGTACTCGTTGGCGACAGTAGTGTGATTCTACTAAAGAAAACTCGTAAACATGATCTATAACTATGTATCTTATTCGACTTAAAGTTTTATTTGCCATAGAATGCTTTGCTCTTTTGTCGGGTGATATAAATCCCGCATTAGAATGCTTTTTGCGTATCACGGTTTCGATTGTCTGTTGAGATATTGACAATGTATTTATAAACATGGGTTTGCAGACTTGTTCTCTTATTTCATTCCCATTTTCTTCATAACTTAGAAAATACTTTCTTGACTCATTTTTTCGCGAATTTTCTATATTTGTACAAACTTTTTTCTTGTGCAGTGTTATTAAATTTGCTATAAAAGCCCATTGAAGTTCCTTGCTGCCATTTTTATAAAAATTTTGAAAAATTTGTGTTCTTGTATCTTTAGACAGCTTTTGTGAACATCTCATTCTACAAGTTTCTTTGCAACCTTCTTTTAACTCTTTCTTTGGTACAAACTGACCTTTTTTATTATAATGATCCTTTCCATGGTTTTTTAAATATTTTACTATATTTTTGTTCCACTCGGATGGACGTCTATGGCTTTTGCAAATGTTTTCGGGTGGTGTATCAAAATCCGGATTTAATTTTTTCTTTTTTAATTTAGGAGTTATTGGACTAAACTCTGGATTTGATTCTGCTTCCGATGAATTACTTGACGGATTATATTTGCTGCAACTGCCGGGAAATGGTTCTAAAAGTTGAAGCGATACTTAAAATAAATTATATAAAAAAGTGTCTATAAACATACCTATTGCAGATGAATTATTCGATGTGTCGGGATATGCTTCTAAAAAATCAATTACTTAATATAAAAAAATTTAAATATATTAATATAAATATATCACATACCTAGTGAATCAGAATTTTCACTATTTTTATTATCAAATTTAGACGATTTTTCGTTTGCTGGACTGGCTTGCTCTTTATTTCCTGTCAAAAAAATCCAATATAAATAAGCACAACATTTAACTTAAGTCGTGAATTTCTTACCAACACTTTCCTCACGATTATATGACATTGAACTTATACTTTTTGATTCACCTTTTCCTAATAAAAAACTTATTAATTATTTTAGATAATATGGAAATCTAATAAATAATACCTCTCACGTTATTTTGTGCTAAATTTATCATTTTTTTTGCACGCGAAATCATTTTATATCCGAAAATACAAAAATTAGGCGTCCGATTTGGTTGACTACTTTTTCCAAACTAAAACATATTATGTACACTTACACGCACAAAATTCTTTTTTTAATTCGGGGAAAAACCTTTTAACTACACTTACAGACATTAATAAAAGCACACTGAACATACCAAATACACATAGAAAACACAACGTTTAGAAATGTCCCTTCCATAACATACTAAGTCAACTTAGTTTTCTAGTCAATTTAAAATTGTCCAAGCAAAAGTATTCTAAGGGACATTATTATAACTTGGCGTTAGCTGTTATCCGACAGTTAACAGACGCTTTTTGACAGATAACACATTATTATCTGTCAATTTAATCTTAACTTTAGCTAACTTCAAGTTGTAATAATGGCCCTAAGTGTACTTACTACATTTTAGAATGGAAAATTTTTACGACTATGTGTGTAGTCTAAGTAAATTTATGCCTATAACTTTGAAACGGATCGGCCCATCTTAACCAAATTTTGACAGTATTTAAATTAGAGAACGTAGGATTCAAAAATTCAAGAACATTAAAAACGTTCTAAGTACACTTAGAACGTTATAGAATGGAGGCGTCGATATATAAGTTTGTCATTCCGTTTGTAATTTCTACAATATTGATCTAAGACCCTATAAAGTATATACATTCTGGGTACTTATGAGGAGAGAACTTGATTTAACGATGTCCGTCCATCTGTCCGTCCGTCCGTCTGTCCGTCTTACGTTTGATATGTGTTTTCCGGAGACTCCAGACACGATAGCGACTAGGTTGTTTTAGATTTATGTCACATATAGTCCACCATTTCGTGCTATTGAAATTCAGCAAGATTGGTCCACAAATGGCTGAGATATGACCAAAAAACCACGACTACCTCTAATTTTTTTCCAAAAATCCCTTGTTGTTGTTGTATTTTTATTGCTTTTTTCTGTATATCTGGAGAACGGCAAGTGCCAAATTTTCAAATTAGGTGCAAACATTCAAGTTATAAATACACACCTACACACAAAATGTGGGTAGGGTTGGAGAAGTGAGCGTGGTATCCCCCATAAAAAAAAATTTCAAAAATTATATAATAACCTGAATTTTTTTGACTGCAATATGAACTACGGTTACGCCTTATATATCAAAAGATCAGAAAGATTTTTAGTAGAAAATATTTTCTGAAAAACTCGAGAAAATCGGTTCAGATACGAAAAAGTTATGACCAAAATATTAATTTTTTTTTTTGAAAAATACCCATTTTCGGGAACATTAGATCTTGCCGAGTCCAAGTTTTATAACCCAACTAGCTGGCAAATTTCTTCTTAAACACTTCGGTATATAAATCTGGCAAATCGGTTAAAAATGGCTGAGTTATAATCAAAATACTGAAATCCCAAAAATTACTCTGTTTAAACCCTTCACCTCAGGTGGAAAAGGGTATATATAAGTTTGTCATTCCGTTTGTAATTTCTACAATATTGATCTAAGACCCTATAAAGTATATATATTCTGGGTCCTTAAAAGGAGAGAACTTGATTTAACCATGTGATGTCCCTCGACCGCCCCCCCCCCCCTTTCAATGGTTTACATATACTAGCATAATGCCCAATATGATTTTCGCTATCACCCTTCTTTCATCCAATTAACGAAATAATTTTTACAAATAGAAACTAGGAATTTTTGTGTGTTTTTGCTAGTTCAAAACTCGCCAAAAAGATAAAAGAAAACAAACAAACACACATACATACATGGCACAAACTATTTTGATGAATATATTTCCCAACTTTGCTATTGCGGTGAACAATAACAACAAAAGTAATTTCAACTCAACTGTGTTGAGTTTTGTGAACAATAAACGTGCCATATTTAATTTTAATGATATTCGATTAACGTTCCTTCAAGGTTCAGTTGTCTAGGGGGTGTGTTATAGTATGTTCACATTTGGGTTTTTAAACGCGTTTAAGCAAAATGTTGATTTAGCTAATCAAAGCCGTTCACATTACATTTGAGATGATTAAGATGACAGATGATTAAGAAAAAACACACACACAAGCACACAAAAAAACAACAAACAAATTTAAATTTCTTTAAAGTATTAAAAATGGATAAAAACACTTTTATAAAATTATCAGAAGATTATTTTAATCAATTTAATGATGAAATTGTGAAAATTTATGAATTATTTAAGGAAAAAAAAAAAAAAAATATTAAGCAGACATCTTGGCCGGTTGTACACAATCGAGCGATTCTACATTATTAGGGTATGTTCAGTGGATTCTATGTGGTTTATGAAGTGATTTAGTTGTAATCATGTCGATTTGAAGTGATTAACAAATCACTTCAATGTATGGGTAATCATCTCGATTTTGAAGTGATTAGAGCTTAATCACGTTCGAACTGCTTAAACGCGTTTAAGAAGCCAAATGTGAACATACTATTAAGTTAGAAACAGAGAGTTCCCTGGTTCGAATCTTGGTTTTTTCAAAAGAAATTTTCTTTTTAATATTTTTATTTTTTGTATGTTCTAAAAACGATTTCAAAAAATATTTACCAGTTTTCGCTTTTTAAATTTTATTTATAATGAAGTTTTAAGTATTGTAAATATGTATGTATATGTAAAGATTATTTAGTTTTTGTCTAGTTCTGTATTCTGCTCGCACAATGGTGAAGGGTATATAAGATTCGGCACAGCCGAATATAGCACGCTTATGCTGGGTACACACAATGCAACCTACATGCAATCTGTTTCAATGCAACCTCAAAATATCAAAGCGTTTTGATGTTGATGCAATCTAGAATGAATGAAAATGAATTTAATTCACTAGATTGCGTAAACGCGTTGCATAGTTTGTACCCAGCATTACTTGTTTTTTTTTTTATAAAGTAGTAAAATATAGACTGTTTAGCTTTATTTTGTGTTAATCCTTTAGAATTATTAAATTGTAATAATATCTTTCTTTGGAGAAGTACTACTTTGTTCAACATTTATGTTAACTTAATATGGGAGCTGCTATCAAAACTACGCTTTCCTTCTTCTTATTATTTTTCAGAAATTACCTAATTAAAATTTACTTTTTGCAACGTACATAGCGCTGTAAGAATGCGATACGGAGTTCTTTTGAAAAAATTCGATATATACATACATGTTATGTTATATGAGTAAAATTTTTATTTGCTAAATTTGTTCATTGTAAAAAAAATCATTTTAAGGAGATCAAAATACTTCTTAATTAAAATGAAAAATATGGCTTTTTAAAATCAATTCGTAGCTAAATTAAATGAAGTTACATTTTCTAGTTTAAACCACTACTTATTAGTAATAAAATCAATAAAAAAATTATCATATATATATCCTATTTTTCCGGTAATTTAACACAAATAGGTACAGGTAACCCTCGATTTACGCGGTCTGTTGGGACCGAAGAAAGCACGTGTAAATCAAATTCGTGTAAAACAAGGATCAGGGCGGGTACAAATTCCGTTTATGGGACCAGAAATTTAATATATCGTGTAAATCAAGACATGCGATGCATACAAAATTTAATTTTTGGGCCCAAAAACCGCGCTAATCAAAAACATATAGAATTAAAATTTTATTTTAAATTAAATTATATTTCTTTATAATGATATGTATAAAGCTTTGTTATTATATTTTTATAAAACATTTGAATTAAAAGAGAACAAAAAAAATTATTAAAACACATTTAAATATTTAAAATCAAAAATATAAAAAAATTATGTCAATTGTAAAATAGTCAAAAACAAACTAAGCCAGGGCGAATTGACTAAAACAAAATAAAATTTTACTGGTTTCCAAGGCGAATTCATCCCAGGTAATCTCGGTACTACAACAAGTACAACTCGTACAAAAACCACAAGCAATTTGTTTTTGTAAAATCATTGCATAATGTCAAAAACAGAAAAAAAACAAAACAGAAACAAAGATAATAAAAGAGAATAAACAAAATTTTGACATCCAACAGTGATTTTAGCTAATATTAGCAGGGCTTTTAAGACCACCTGTAATAAATTCGCCTTGCTGGTTTCTGGAAAAATTTTTAAAATGTTCAGGTTACTGAAAAAAATTGCAGTAACCTGTAAAAATTTCCATTTAGCTGTAAATTTAAAATTTTTAATGCAAAAACTTTTAGGAACATTGTAAAAAAAATCTTTTAATTTTTGTAAAATATGTCAGTATGCACTTGTGCAGATCTATTTTAGCACACAGTTGATGAAATTTCTTGAATCACAGTGCTGCAATTCCCGTAAAATAAAGATTATTATAATTTTTTGAGCGTGTTTTATTAAAACCGCGCAAGAAAAAAGCGCGTAATTCAAAAAAAGGTTACTATTATTGATCCGTGTTATATATAAATCGCGTAAATGAAGTACCGTGTAAATCAAGGGATACCTGTATTTAATTATTTAATATTTTAAATGTTTGCTTCACTTAATACTAATATACTTTCGTTGATGATACGTCTTTTTGTTTCTGAAAATTACAAATTTATATAACGTAACACACACAACTTAAAAAATAATAATAAATTTAATATTTTTTCCTTAAAAATATATCGGTTATCGCATTTTTAGCTAAAATATTTAAAATTGCTTATAAATCTCAAATAACAAACATTTTACAAAGTTTTCTGCTTTGCATGTAAACTTATGAAATGTGATGTTAGTCTGCATTTAAGATGACGATATGTGCAGTTTTTTTAATTTTTATACCCTTCACCACAGGTGTAAAAGGGTATATATAACTTTGTCATAACGTTTGTAATTTCCACAATATTGATTTTAGACCCCATAAAGTATATATATTCTGGGTCCATATGAGAAGAGAAGTTGATTAAACGATGTCCGTCTGTCCGTCTGACCATCTGTCCGTCTTACGTTTTATATGTGTTTTCCGGATAATCCAGACATGATAGCGGCTAGGTTGTTTTACATTTATGTTACATACAGTCCACCATTTTTTGCTATTGAAATTCAGCCAGATCGGTCCAAAAATGACGTAGATATGAGCAAAAAACCACGACTACCTCTAAATTTTTCCAAAAATCCCTTGTTGTTGTATTTATTTTATTTTTGTATATCTTGAGAACGGCAAGAGCCAAAGTTTCCAAATAAGGTACAAACATTAAGGTTGCCAATACACACCATCCTACAAAATGTGGGCGGGATTAGAGAAGTGGGCGTGGTACCTCCCGTACAAAAAAAATTACAAATTTTATAAAAACCTAAATTTAAGGGCTGCCATATGTCCTATGGATATGACTTATATATCAAAACATCTGAAATTTCTTGTAGAACATATTTTATAAAAAACTCGGAAAAATCGGTTCAGATACAAAAAAGTTATGACCAAAATTAATTTTTTTTTTTTTAAATACCCACTTTCGGGAACCATAGATCTCCCCGAGTCCAAGCTTTATAACTAAAGTAAATGGTAAATTTCTTCTTCAACACGTCGGTATATAAATCTGCCAAATCGGCTAAAAAATGGCAGAGTTATAACCGAAATACTGAATCCACAAAAATTACTCTTTTTTTATAATTAACTTTGTTAAAATATATATTTACAAGTTTATATAAATGTTTATATATAAATATAACTTAAGTAAATGGTAAAATTCTTCCTTAACACGTCGGTATATAAAACTATCAAATCGGTTAGACAATGGGTAATTTATGAGCAAAATACTCAAAAACTGGGCTAAAAAACATCAAAATTTTTATAAAAACCTAAATTTTAGGACTGCTATACGTCCTATGGATATGACTTATATATCAAAATGTCGGAAATTTGTGTGAGTTATAACAGAAATACTGGGGTCGAATCACCGCATACGATATCGAGCAAAATTCATCGAAATTATTTATTTTGGTATCTTGAAACTCGATATCGAATGAAATGTATTGAATTTGAAATAATAGCATTCGACATCGAGTAACTCGACATTACATTTATCGAGTTTTCATTCGATACGCCAGTGTCTATCGTATGCAATAAAATTCAATAGTTTATTCGATACGATAGTATCGAATGCAGTGATTAGAACCCTGAATTCCCGAAAATTACTCTTTTTATACCCTTCACCGAAGGTAAAAAGGTATATACAATATTGATCCTACACCCTATAAAGTACATATATTCTGGGCCCTTATGAAAAGCGAAGTTCAAAACCGGTTGTCTCTTACTTAAAAAAAAATAAAAAGTTGCTCTGTATTCTGCTCGCACAATGGTGAAGGGTATATAAGATTCGGCACAGCCGAATATAGCACTCTTACTTGTTTTTCAATAATTTTTTCCTTCAAAAAATCCAACAGACACTTTGGCTGGTTGCCTTTACCAAAAATATTTTACACAAACAAATACAGACAGGCATTTCGAGCTGTGATCATGCAAACTGTCAAGCAACAACAACATTACTAGTGAGGATCGTTTCTAAAACTTTTTTTTTCCTCATTTTTCATGACTAAAGAAAGGCAAAAATGGATTTTTCCTCAAAAACATGAATGAATTTGGCGAAATATTAACAATTCATTTATGACTGTGAAAAAAGTTACATATTTTACATTTTTCATTTATGAAAAAATTTCAAGAATGGTTGAATATGAGCGATCCCATATGAATTTATCTGAACTCTGATAAAAACAATTGAACAATTTCAAATTGTTTCCTAAACATAAACGGATGTTTAATGTTCTAATCAAATAAAAAAAAACAAATACGTATTTTAATTAAATTTAAGATGTGTTTCAGTTCTAAAAAAATTATAAAAATTTTTTGTATAAATACTCAACCCATTAGCAAAGATTTTTAGTACAATTCATAATTTCGGAAAAGAACTGACAGTAAAATGAAATATTTAAAATTTATCTTCCTTGCCGTTGCTGCTTGGCCTTTTTGCAATCCTGAGAAAAACATCACTACCAATTGTGTCGAAAGGTGGACAAATATACCTTTAAGAATTTGGGGATAATTGGAGTGCGCATTTAAGATGTGTGTTAAAATAATTCATTTCTAAAACGGTTCTATGTATTATAAAAAAATAAGAATGTTTAAACTTTATATAAAATTTGTATAAAAAATAAATTTTATCTGATTTTTTAAAACATCAAAAACATTTTGTCAGTCATTTTACTTAAAATTTTACAGATGGGCATTTCCAGCAAAATTTGGGACAAACAATTAAAATTTTGGCTGTAGGAAAAATTGCCCAAAGAAAAATGGCCCAAAAAAATTCCATGTAAAATTGGGCCTGAATTCATATGAAAAGTGACCCAAAGTTTTTGGGCTATTTTTCGTTACTATTGGGTGATTTTTCGTTTTTTAAATTTGGTGATTTTTCATTATGAAAAATCACCCAAAAATATTAAATGAAAAATAGCCCATTTTTTCCGGCATACTATTTGTCTAAATCATTCATTATTACTATAAGCTTCTCTGCATAGCCGGCCTTCGGCCGCACGCAAAGAAAAAACATGGTTGTGGTAAACATATTCTAAGAGCAACATATTATGATAAGAATTATGATTGTAGTCACCATATTAAGATTATTATTGAATCATATTATGACTTAATATACTCTTAATATGCCATCATAATATTTTTCCCTTAATCATATTATTATTCTGTTAATCATACTAAGTTAAGAAGTAATCAAATTATTGTCATGTTAATCATAATAAGCTAAGAAATTAATCATATTATTGTCATGTTAATCATAATAAGCTAAGAAGTAATCATATTATCATCATGTTAATCATAATAAATTAAGAAGCAATCATATTATGATACAGCACCTTTCATAGCTGTCATAAAAATACAAAATAAATTAAAATTAATTTGCATCGATTTTTTATTTTGTGGCTTTTGACAATTTTTCTTAATGTTAATCAAATAGCGGAGTTTAATATAAGGCTTGCAAAATGAAAAATCTGTGGTTTTCATGGGCAACCGTGTGTGTCCATTTTTTCGATTTTAAGATGTTGATAAGATGATATTTTGCATTTGCACTATTACATCACTAATACTTGAATGAACTCCGCTAATATTTTAATTTTTTAATTTCTTTAAACTTATTTTTTTATGGAATTTTATGTTTTAATTGTTTAACCGCTCACAAATAAAAAAACGACACAACTGCTTCAAAATTATTTTACAAATGGCGCTAACATAATATGATTAGAGTAAAAATAGTTTGATTGCATCTTTAACATAATGTGATGAATGTATAGAAAGTTATCATGTTATGGCTATTAAATATCATGATATGGTTGTGAGAAATATAATATGTTTAGAAATTTATCATAATTAAGTTGTTAGAAAAATAATTATTTTTCGGTCAACAATACTCAAATTCATAATTGCGATAAACATTGATATGTTTACAGTAACTATAATATTGTTTATATTAAATAAAAACAACAATTATTTGTGTACGACAACAATATATTGTTACATTAAACATAGTGTTGTTGCCGTAACCATGCCCAACCATATTTTTTCTCTGCGTGCGGGCGCAAGGATTGTCTACTCTATGGTATAACAAAGGCCGGCTTCGCTAACTAAAACTTCTCTGCATAGACGGCCTTCGGCCGGGCGCAAGGATTTTCTACTCTATGGTATAACAGAGACCGGCTTCGCTAACTAAAGCTTCTCTGCATAGACGGCCTTCGGCCGGGCGCAAGGATTTTCTGCTCTATGGTATAACAAACACCGGCTTCGCTTACTAAAGCGTTATGGCGTTATTTCCACTTTGGTTGCTAAACGATTATGGTGTTATTGCACTTGGTGGTGGTAATAAAGCCATATGGCTTTATTTCCTATGGCTTTATTGCACGGCGCCTATGATACAATTACATTTGACTCGTCAAGAACAGGAGGCTAATTCTGGCAGTCGTGATCGAATACTTTTTAAATGCGAAAGCCATTTTATTTCTAAGGCCCGTTTTCACAACTTACCGATAGCTAAAGGTGGGATTCTATCGGCCGTATTAAAACTATTCCATTATTACAACTTTAATTTAACCTACCAGTTAGGATTAACCTTAATTTACATTATCGCTCAGTTTAGATTATAGTAAAGTTGTAATAAAGTTGTAAGTTGTAAAAACGCTCCTAGGCCTTTCAGTCGATACTGAATGAATTGAAATAATTTTTTCAGTGTTGTTTTTATTTTAAAAAAATGTTTAACAACAGTGAAAAAATAAATTCGATTCGTTCAGTATCGACTGCCCATGTCTATTAGACATCCTCGAAGACAGATGCACGACAATGTTTATTCCTGCATGACAAATGAGGGACAGCAAGAATAAATCGTCAACGACATCGTTCACGACACAAATAGAGGCAATGTCGCTCTTTTTGTCGTTCATTTGATCGAAAAATTACATACGTAGGCGACAATGTCGCCTACTTTGTCTTTAATACTATACGCATGACAATTTTGTCCCTTCTGCCGTCCACGACAAAAATTATTATGTGGCTATTTATTTCAGACAATTTTTTTGTAAAGTTGCAATTTTAATTTCTGCTACTCGTTATATATTCAACGTTTATAAGCAATTATTAAATTGACAGTGAAGTAGAAACTGCATGTTTTCCATTTAACAGACCGCGACTACCTTCAGCAGCTATTTTCGTTTTTACTGGTTTATGCTTTTTTGTAGTTCTAATTAGGTATATAAATCAAAAATTAAAAGAAAGAATCTGAGAATTTAAGCAAACCAAGAAAGTAACTTAAATCATTGAACTACCCCAGAAGAAAACTTTGTCATCAATAGCTTTTATACAAGACAACTTATATGACAATATCACTTATACTGTCCCACACAGAGTTTGATAAAAGACAATTTATAAGGACATGTCTAATTTGTCCTCTAGAAAACCTAGACGATAGGGGACAAATCGTACATATATCAATGATGACAATGTCTGGCCAACTGGGATATTAAATAAATCTTTAAAAAGACATACAAATTTCCAATGCAATACGAATAACTTGGAGTTTGTATGTTCCAAGCTTTGGAAAACTTTGGGATAAAAACTTAAAGCAGGAATCTCCACTATCCCAGGAAGTAAAAATGTACTAGAAAAGCCCCTTATTACATACAAACATGTCATACTTTACGGTTTTTACGGGTGTCCTATAGTGATCACACTTTTCCATGACTTTAACTTAAGGAATTTTCAAAAATTTCAATTTTTTTTATTTAAATCTAAAACTTTATTAATCCTATTTTTATCAAACCATTTTAAACTTTTTTATCTTCGCATACTACTTTCTAGTCTCCTTTAGCTTTACTTTTATTTTTTAAAGAATAAAATAAGAAAAACGCTAAAAAGAATGCCCCTGCAGTAGGATTTTTGTATATAACAAAATTGTTTATTTCAACTGATGACGACAACGACCATTTTGGCATTGTTGGCATCCAAACAAAAGCCAAAGGTTGACGCCGCAAGACCAACGAAAAAAATTAATTTTTTGTTTTCCTCTTAATTTGTTTTCAGGTTGTTTGTGTTAACAATTTTCGCAAAATAAAAATAAATAATAAAAAAAGGTTAAAGAAAATGTAAAAGAGTAAAGTACATAAAAATAATGAAAACAAATTAAATGTCATTTTGGAGTAACTTCTATACAATTTTATTTCTTTGTGTTTTTTTTTCATTGCATTTTATTTTCCAAATGCAACACTTCAATATCTATAGAAAAACGTCAGATTTTATTTTGTCAGCTATTGCTACTTCTTTAATGGCTACCAACTGGCCTTTTCCAGCCAATTTGTAGTTAACTTTTTGCTTTTTAGTTCCAGCCACTTACTGAAAGTGACAAGGCAAAGGATGCTGTTGCAAGTGGTATTCTCTTGGATAGTTAAGTTACTTACTTTACCGTACTACTGCAGCGAGTTGAAGACAATGACATCTGTTTTCTGCCATGTTCAACAACAATGTCAAACTTTTGGTCTGTCTGACAGTCAGACATCCAGCCACGACCAACAAAACAGCCACGTTTGGGCAACGTAAGTCAAGTTTATGCACTTTGTTTGGCAATTATTGTTTGCAGTTTTTTTCTACCGACTATCTAAGCATTTTTATATTTAAGAGGTTTAAGTTTTTTTTTGCTATTTTTTGTGTTTGTATTTTAAGTAAAAAACAAACATTAATTCAAACCATAAATTTAGATATCTTTATGTTAAGTATCTGTTGGATGTTGGTTACTTTTTAGTTGCACTTCATTGATTCATAGAATTGCTAAGCCACAACTCTGCTCTCTACAACTCTGGCTACTACAGATTTCTGCTGCCTGGCTAAAAGCCTTCTAAAATTAAAGTGTTATTAACAGATACTTTGACATAACATTTTTAGGTTTACGTAGGTTTGTGAACTTAGGAACTTTGATTCAAAAAAAAATTTATATAAAAAATATAGCTTTAAATAATTACCATGAACAACTAGAAAAATTATTATCTATAATCGAAATAAAATCACTTGAAGAAAATCAACTCACATTAGGAGCAAAAACATCATAAACATCGTTTGAATCCAAAATTTTAGATTTTATCTAAATTATTGATCAGACTAAATTTGTGCACACTTGTGTCGGGTAATTCTTTACTACACACAGAAAAAAATACAAATGTTAAATGACTATGGCGCAATTGTAAAGTTTTCAAAATTATAACTGTTTCAAATTCATTTTAAATGATAAATACAGGGTGGGCCAAAAGTCAAGCCTGCGTGTTGCATCACAAAATTTAATCATGCAAAATTTAACGACCGAGCAATGAACCAAAGTAACAGAAGTTTACTTTTTAAATTAGAAAAGAAACAAGTAAGAAAGTATAGTCGGTCAAGCCCGACCATATGATATCATACACCACAGTATTAAAAAACACATCATGCTTATATGTGAATATAAATATGGATTTATCTATGTTTATAAAAGTCATTAAAATCCCCTTGTGGTCCTATTATTGAAAATCTGTATAGCTTATGTGTCCATATAGATATGTATCTATCTATGTTTTGAATTTCATTAAAATCGGTTTGAGAGGCGATAGGCCTCGTGGTCCTATTTTTTAAAAAATGCATCCCTTTTGTGTCCATAAAGATATGGTTCTATGTATATTTTACATTTCATTAAAATCGGTTTGATAGTTTCTGAGAGGAAGAAATATTCCCCTATGCCAACAAGAACCTA
Source organism: Pollenia angustigena (assembly GCA_930367215.1). Classification (NCBI taxonomy): domain Eukaryota; kingdom Metazoa; phylum Arthropoda; class Insecta; order Diptera; family Polleniidae; genus Pollenia; species Pollenia angustigena. Next base: position 254,870,953 of record OV884057.1, read on the forward strand.
TGTCCCAAATTTTATCAAATTATCTCCAAAATTGCGACCTGTACTTTGCGCACAAGGTTAGACGGACAGCCAGCCAGCCAGCCGGACGGACATAGTTAGTTCGATTCAGAAAGTGATTCTGAGTCGATCGGTATACTTTAAGGTGGGTCTAGGACCAATATTTTAAGGCGTTATACACATCAGCACAAATGCATAATACCCTCTCCACTATTGTGGTGTGGGTATAAAAACAATAAAATATTATAATAAACAAACAAGTTATTCAATTTATACAAGCAGGCGTGACTTTCGGGCCACCCTGTGTTAATATAACATTGTTCAAAATTGAATCCATTAAAAACCCGTTTTACTTGTTTTGGTCCGTCTGGCCGTCTGTCCGTTGAAATAAGTTTTCCAAAGATCTCAGATATGATTGGGACTTGGTAGTTTAATATTTATGTCACATATAGTCCGGAAATGTTTGCTAATGAAATTCTGCCTGATCGGTTCATAAATGGCTAAGATATGAGCAAAAATCCAAGTCTACCTCTAATTTAACCAAAAAATCCATTCTTGTTGTTTATTTTTTATGTATGTATATCTTTAGAACGGCAGGAGAAAAATTTTCCAAATTACCTACATGCATGTTGGTTAAGGCTGTTTTACACTATCACACAAGTCTTAAGACTTTTGGTCTTACAAAATGAAATGATTTTTGGTCTGATTGTCAAAAAATCAAAGAGAAATTTTTTTTCATTACATTTTGCTTCTACACTATCACACTTCAAATAAAAAGTAAAATCTTTGTAATTTATGAGATCCACTTTAGATTACAAAATAAAGACGAAAAAACATTTTATTAAGCATTGGAACATTGTTAGCTGGCGTATTATTCACTAACTTGCACATTTAAACTTGCACCTTGGTCCTCAGATACATTTTTGCTTTATTTTTAATATTTCTTTAATATTTAATAATTTTTATTTTGATGTGGCCGGCAAATTATTCAACAGCTGTTTTTTTATTTTCTTCTAGGGTGGAAAAGTTGATACAATCATATTTTTTTATTTTTTTTTTTCGTCTGTGTACCGTATTTAACGATTTTTTACAACAAATATTTGTGATTTATTTAAATTTTAAAAGAATTCACTTGAAATTTTATATTTTTTTATCGTTTTGCAATTTTTTATTGGAAAAAATAATAGTGAATATTTGTGCACAAAATTTTAATTTTCCATTCCTGATTTTCTTCTTGTGCTTTTGTAAAAACACAATTCTGATAAAATGAAAAATCTAATCGTTTAGAAAAATTTCGAAAAATAGAGAGAACCATACGACTGCCAAATTTCTTTACGTATTTTTTGACATTTCATTACAAAATGTTTTTACACTATTATACATTATGAATTATTTGTATGTTTTTGACATGTCTTAACACAAAGTATTATAGTCTAAAATGGCCGTTATCAATACTCAACATTCGACAAAATTTGGGCGAGATTGTACAAGCGGGCGTGGCTCTTCCCATAAAAAGACATTAAAGATTTCTGTATATCTGAAGAGCGGCAAGAGCCAAAGTTTCCAAATTGGGTACAAGCATCTTGATCATCGATTCACAATATCCGACAAAATGCGGGCGGGATTGGACATGTGTGCGAGGAACAAAGTTGATTTATTTATATCTAAAGAACGGTATTTATATATATTTCTGTTATAATCACATCATGGTAAATGTTATACATATAAGAGTCGGCATAGTCGAACATAGCACGCGAACTTTTTTTTTACCTTGACTCTATTTGGCTTTTCGCAAATATATTTATTCAGTAATTAAGTTTGAATTATTTTTCTAAAAACTTCCTTTTATTTCGTATAAATTCAAAAATTACACGCAAAAATGTTTTTTGCAATATCTCAATCCGCATAGTCGTGACTTGATTATTCAAAGTAGGAATTTTGAAATCAGTTTGAAAAATTGGTTAATTTTGACAATAATGAGGCACATTTATTTTTAATATTAGTTAAATATTTTTTTAAAAATTATAAAATTTTTTAATGGCTTCAAAAATTTTTGTATCGTTATCGACATTCACCCTACTTCGTCGAATATGGTGAAAAATCTTGGTTTTTTCCAAAAAAAAATTTTCAGATGTTGTTTTGAATTTTTTTTTTACAGATTGTAATAAGCATATTTATTTTAATTAATCTGCTTTTTAAACTGAACCAAATCTAATAGGCAAATTTTAATACATAAAAACTCTCTTCAAATAACAAAATCTTATTCAAATCAACAAAATCATTTAGTTAAACGATTATTTGAGTCATGATTTTTAAATTGAATAAATTTTTCTTAAAGATAACACAAAATAACAAATATTTTTTTTAAAATAACACATGCATTTATTCAAATTAACATACTTTAATTTATTAAAATTGACTAAAGGCACGTAGAAATGAAGAAATTTTATAAATATTAAATAAATCATTTTAGTTAAATTGAATAAAATTCTTCAATTTAAATAAATTTCTTCACATTGAATAAAGGCATGTAGAACTGAAGAAATTTATTCAATATTTAAAAATATGCGATGCACAAGCAAGCGATGCTTACTTATTAGTTGTCATTTCGTAGTAAATGTGAGCATAAAAACCTAAAGAAAAAAATATAGAGTTTTAATTTTTTAACTCAAAATAATTATAAATATTAGCTATAATGACATGAATTATCAACAAATCTTTTTAAGTTGATTTGCACACAGAAACAAAATCAATGTATATTCGTTCAAAACAAGGTTTATTTTACATTTTTTAGTGGTGATTTTGCTTCATTGTAGTTTCATGTTAATTTAACATGATTTTACTATAACTTGCGAACAACATTTTTTTCTTTTAAAATAACTATAATTCATGTTAATTTAACATTGCAGTAAAGTTAGAGCAAAATGTCATTTACATATATTGAAATAACAATACAAATCAGGTTGAATGAAAGTTATTTCAAGTTGAAACAACGTGAACTTCATGTAGAATCAAATTGTTTGGAGTGTGATATAACATTGTGAAGCCAACAAATGCATGTATTTAAGAATAATTCAAAGCACTTACCCCTCTAACACATGTTTCACTTATTTTGTATCTCCCTTGGTAACAGAAGCATCAGCAGAATGGCCCGATATGGTTTTCGTCATCATTCTACTTTGAAAACTTGATGTACTATTTAACTAAATAATTTTAATTAAAAGAATACGGGAATTGTCTTCTTTTTATAACATATTTTATACATGAAAATAAAAAAAATGTACTTACTTAAGTATGTATGCATGTTAATTTAACAAGATAAACTTTTGATCTTAATATAAAACAGGTTTTTATGGATTCAATATTGAACGATGTTATTTTAACAGTGAATAATATTAAATAAACGTGAGTTATTTTAATATTTTTCATTTAAGATTAATATGAAATAATGATAAATTTAAATAAAGGGCATACTTTTGCAGAAATTTACCATGATTCTCAATCAACATTTCGCCATGTTAATTTAACATTGGAATTTTTTCTGTGTGTATAGGATTCAGTGATGATATGCAAATCAGATATCTGTTGATTACGCTTATTAAATTCTCATAAATATCCCGGAATGCAGTGTGACAAAGTTGGCAAATTAGCTACAATACCCAGTAGTGACTCCACAAATATAAATTCATGTGCAAACTCTTGGATGACACCAAATGCTACTGAAGAAGTTTAAAAACTGCTTCATGAATGGAACTTTGGAAGTTTATTCCCAGTATTTTCTGGTAGCATACCTGTAATTGTATACACTTTATAACTGAACATTTGGTTATTTAATTTTTAATTTGTTTTTTGCAGGTTAAGGCATAGATGTAAATGCAATGAAGTTCATGACTCCTAATCATCTAAAGCAACTGGGAAAGAGGTGGGATATAAAATTAGGCATATTTATCAAATTTCAAAAGTGTCTAATGTCTTGCCAACAGTTCAATAGAAGTAATTCTTTGTTTGACTCATTAAATGAAGATACTAATGAACTAATCGATTGCGAACAGAATGGTTAAGCGTCTGCTACCAAATTCGACAAATACTTAAATTGTCTTCCCAAGGAAGATTAATTTTGAATATATTTTTTTTTTATAGAAATTGTAATATTTCGTAAGAAAACAACGATTAAACTATAGGTCCATATAATAACTTCTAATGTGGACATTTCCGTCAAAAAATTTAAAAGTTATTAAAAGCTGATTATTTTACTATATTATTATAGAGAAATATTTAGATTTTACTAATTTTATTATTTTACCCATTAATTTGTTCACTTAGATGAACAATCAGACTGCAAAGTAGTGCAAACGTAATTTCTTATTTGTGAGAATGTTTTATTGTATGTTTCTTTAATATTATCTTTCTTTAAAGAGATGATATTTGATATTCCAAAAAATTTTCTTACATGGTCTGTAATCTAAGTTCAAAGAGAAATATGTTATTCGGATTAACGGTATATTTTTATTTTGTTTTAATCATTATTCAGTTAAGTTATTATGGAAAAAATTTCACGTTCAAAGTGTCACATATCGACCAAGATTTTGGCTTAAAAAAACTACAGAAGATTTTGGAATGAAACCAAAGACATTTTAATGTTACATTGCTACGTAAAATTTTGAAAGTAGTTTGACTAAAAAATTGCGCCAGGTTTCGCTGAATTACGGCTTTTTATACATGGCCACAAAAACCACTTCCATTTTTTTCACGTTCGAACCGCTATTTCTTTTGTGATTGTCTTTGACCTAAAAATGCGCCCTCCATAAACTTTAGCATAGATAACAGTGCTTTCTTAGTGCTATTATTTAAGGGTAAAGAAAACGTAAAAATATTTTTTTTTTTTCTTAAATGTTATAGCATTTTAGATGCTGTCACGTTCAACACTTTGGATTTACCCATATGTATAACAATTATCGAGATTATATACATACATACGTAATTATATATTAACGCTAACAAACTTAGAGGATTACACACATTTGATTTATGTATATATGATTTTTTAATAATAAACAATGGTTTTTTCTTGCACTGAAACATTTTTTGTTTTAGTTTGTTTACCCTTCACCGAAGGTAAAAGGGTAAACATATGTAAATAACTTTGTCATTCCGTTTGTAATTTCTACAATATTGATCCTACACCCTATAAAGTATATATATTCTGGGTCCTTATGAAAAGCGAAGTTCAAATCCGGTTGTCCGTCTGTCTGTTGAAATGGGTTTTCCGAAGATATGATGGGGGCTTGGTTGGGGTATCTTTATGTCTTATTATAATTTTGCTATTGAAATTCAGCCAGATCGGTCCAAAAATGGCTGAGAAATGAGCAAAACATCACGACTACCTCTAATTTTTTCCAAAAACCCCTTGTTGTTGTAATTTTATTACTTTCTTCTGTATATCTAGAGAACGGCAAGAGCCAAAGTTTCCAAATTAAGTACAAACATTTAGGTTGTCAATACACACCATCACACAAAATGTGGGCGGGATTGGAGAATTGAGCGTGGTACCTCCCGTAAAAAAAGTATCAAACATTTTATAAAAACCTGAATTTGTGGACTGTTATATGACCGATAATTACACCTTATATATAAAAAGAAAGCAAATCTTTATTAGTAAATATTTTCTGAAAATTTCGGTAAAATCGGTTGAGATACAAAAAAGTTATGGCCAAAATAATTTTTTTTTTTTTTTAAATACCCATTTTCGGGAACCATAGATCTTCCCGAACTCAAGTAAATGGTAAATTTCCTAACAAGTAGGTATTTAAATCTGTCAAATCAGTTTAAAAATGGCTAAGTTATGATCAAAATACTGAAATCCCAAAAATTATTTTTTTTTTATACCCTTCACTTAAGGTAAAAGGGTATATTTAACTTTGTCATTTCGTTTGTAATTTCATATGAAATTCATATGATTCATATGAATCAACATTATTTTTAATGTTTACAAATAATAATAAAAAAAAAAACTTTACAAGCATTATTTGAAATTGAATTAGGTTTTTTTTTTTTGATTTGATAAAAACATTTGCACAAATTCCAATTGTTTTCCAAACTTAAGCGGATGTTGAATGTTTCAATCAAATAAAAAAAAAAATATTTGAATTCAATTTAAGATGTGTTTTCTGTTCAGTTCTAAAATTATTATATAAATTTTTTGTTAAAATACTCAACCCATTAGTAAAGATTTTTAGAACAATTCATAATTTGGGCAAAGAACTGACAGGAAAATGAAATATTCAACAATTCTTTGTTTGCCTTCTATGCACTTTTTTGCAATTCTGAGAAAAACATCACTACAAATTGTGTCGAGAGGTGGAGAAACTTGAGACTAAGGGTTTGGGGATAATTGTTAAAATAATTAATTTGTAAAACGTATCAATGCATTATAAAGAAAATAAGAATGTTCAAACTTTATGTAAAATTGTATAAAAAAAATAAATTTTTTATAATTGCATGTGCCCGTGCATAAAACTGAATTGTGAAATTAGTTTTTTTTTTTTTTTTGTTGTTTTCTTACGAAGACGATGGAATGAAGCGGTTTGTTTTTTAATTTTGTATTTTCTTTTAACCCACTTACAACTTCAATTCGAGTTGGAAAGTACCCAACCAATTGTAGGAAGATGTAAGAAAAGATAAACTCACTGTTATGGTTTTATTTGTTCAATATTTTTGGGTTTTCTAAAATCTTTGGAAAAGGTTTCCTGATGAGCTGGTCTAAGCAACCAGTGAAATACGCATAGAAGCTTGCTTTCCCTCAACAATAAATTTCAGTGTATTTATCAAATATGAAAAAGTGGAAATTTAGCAGGTCATACGGAAATCGTATTAATAATAAACTTTGTATTGCCGAAAATAACTTTGATAAATTTTATCTAATTTTTTAAAACATCAAAAACAGTTGTCAGTCATTTTACTTAACACTTTACAGACTTACATATGGCCAAGAGGTAAACAGTGACCAAAAATTTAAATGTTATAAAAAAAAACTTTGTTGGACAAAAATCCTTTTGAATAATGCCATTAACAACAGTTTGTGACCAATGTGGGGACCATTACTACATTTCAACTATATTTTTTTTTTTTTTTTGGCGTGTGAATAACACTATGCAACAAATGGGAAGTTTTTTCTCTCTATATATATATATATTTTAAACTAATTTTTTTCTAAAATTTGAGATTTTTGAAGAGGCTGCCCCATACATCTTGTCGTAACTTTGGAACCACGCCCTCGATTTGGTTATGCATTACGTAAAAAAAAATTTTAATTATACCAGATTTAAGTCTTTCAAATATCATTTTTTGATTTAGCTATTAGTTTTGGAGTTATTGAGGCACAAGTAAAAAAAATAGTTTTTTTTTGTTCAATCATAAAATTTTTGAACTCAAAAAATTCATAAAAAATTTAAATAATAAATACTTCCCAGTTTTTGTACTAAATCGTAAAGTGGCATCTTTTAGAAATAGAATAAATTTTATTTCATGAAAATCCTAGAACAAATTTCTGTTTTATTCCCGACAAACTGGAAGTCCCTGGTTTTGACATTTTTTATCGCAAAGTAGTGCAACCGTTCTTTTATCTTAATTTAATAGGACTTATGAAATAAAACTCAAAATATCAATCTGTATTTAAATGCGATTTAAGTTTATATGAAAATTAAATTATGCCCAGGTTACATTTAAGTGCTTAATGCTAGATTACACTATTATACTTTGTATTAATACATGTCAAAAACTCAAGTAATATGTAAAAGTCTGATAGTGTGAATGCATGTGTGATGAAAATGACAAGTATTATGAAAAAAGTTTGACATCCCATACGACTTCAAGGTTTTTTGAAAAATTTCTAAACAATAATACTTTTCATTGGATCAGGGTTGCATTTTATTTCATTTTTGAGTGTTTATACTTTGTGTGATGGTGTGAACACAAACTGTCATGTTACATAAGATTTTTTGACAGTCGCAACAAAACTCATTAGATTTACTATCTCACAAAGTATTACGGAATACGTAAGACTTGTGAGATAGTGTAACCTAGGCTTTAGTAAAGAACAGAATTTTGTATATAATACTACATTTACACCTACGCAAGATCTAATACTTACGAGATTTCGAGCCAAATCTAGTAGTTTTTGACTAGACTTCCCATACAAAACAAAATCTACTTCGTGACTAGATTTCGAAAAATACTTCCCTACACAAGAAAAAATGACATTAAAAAAAATAAAAAAACAAAAATTGTTAAAAAAAATTTAAAATTGTAAAAAAATAAAAAAGACGAAAAATACTGATAAAATAAATATCGTTGATTATTAATAAAAGGTTATACAAATTTTTGAATGTACTATATTTCTTTTTGTGTTTGTATGTGTAACGATAAAACTTTTAGTCAGTTGTTTTGTTATAAAAACAAAATCTCGCTAATGTCAAAAAAGTATAATGTAAACGCACTAGATTTCGAAGAAGATTTTAAATCAAATCTACAAGATTTCGGCCTAATGTAAATGTAGTATATAACGATTAATAATATAATTGTGATATGATATCAAACCTAAAAATTGGCCGTTAGTGTTATAAAACTAAAAAAATTTCTACATAATATCATGAATTTTTTTTTCCTTTATTTTAATTTTTATGTATTTTTTTTGTTTCACATAATGAGTTCTTCTAATAAAATCTTTGGAAAACAAAAGATACCAACACTGAATCAAGAAAGATTAAAACAACATTTCGCATTGCGCTTTGCGCATATTTACAAAGTTCAACTGTATAATATGACCTGTTTGTTTTTCTATATTTAAGCTGTACTTATACGCTAATGTGACGTAGATGCGCAAAAACACGCTATCTTGTTTTCTTAGTATCATGACCAAGTATGGGCACCACTACATTGAAAGCATTGCATGTGTGGCATTGTATTGGTTTGTTTACGTTTGCATTTGTTGGTTTTATGCTCTTTTGCTCTTTGTTTTTTGTGTATGTATACACATCGTTCGCTCTTTTTGCATTTTCATTTTGCATTTGCCCATAGCTGATCATGACACTGAACAAAGGGCATTTTTAAAGTCAATGCTGCCATTTTTCGCTTATCGGATATTTAATGTTTTACTAGCTCATGCACGCAGAGAAAAAACATGTTTAAATATGGTCACCTCCAACAATACTATGTTTAAAGAAAATTTTAACCATATTATGTTTAATTTAACCATATTTTTGTCGCCGACAACCATGTTATGGTTAAATTAGTCCCCTATCAAGAAGCCACAACCATATTATGGTTGCCTCTAAACATGTTATGGTTAAATATGACAATAATTTGTTTTTAAATTGTTTTAAACCATCCACGCTATTATAAGTGCTAAAAATATTTTAGTTATTATTAACCATAATGTGTTCGGAGGCAACCATATTATGGTTGTGTCTTCTTGATGGAGGACTATTTTTACCATAATATGGTAGTCGTTGACAATAATATGGTTAAATTAAACATAATATGGTTAAAATTTTCTTTAAACATAGTATTGTTGGAGGTGACCATTTTTAAACATGTTTTTTTCTCTGGGTGTGTATATTCTTTGTATAGCCTTTAAAAAACGGGAGTATTTTTGACCTTTTTTCTATTTTTTTGTAACGTTTTCCGTCTTCAACCAATCCAAACGCCGAAACCAATTTCTACATGATTGAATTTTCGCCATAAATTTCTTTATTTGGTTTACTATTTTAAATTTTTACTAATTTCAGTTCCATTTAAAGATATTCAAAAGTCCGTTTTTCTTAGTGAAAGGGAGTCTATAAAATAATCTCTTCAGTATTTTATTGCATTATCTAAAAATATTTTTAATTTATGTTAAATTTATTTCTTTTTAATTTTATCTTTGTACTTTTTTTATTGCACATTACCCATTAGATATTCACAAAAGAAAAAAAAACTGCCATAATTTAATATTTACTCAAATTCACACTCTCTAAACAATAGCAAATACTCCATTCTTTGTCAATATTTTCTCGAACGGCTGTTGAGTATTCCCTAAACTACGTCTAGTCACGTGCCGATATTTTTCAATTTGTATATCCATTTTTTTTTTTTTTTTTTGTTTTGTGCTACAAGTGGCACTACTGTGTTAAAACTTTTATTTTTCCATAATTTCTTGGACAATTCTGTTTTCGTTCTATCTTTTCGCACGACTATTTACAAATGCATAACGTAAACACACACTTGCAAACTCCCCATCCAACGAGACGCAGCCACGACCTGACTGGCTTGAACATGTTGCTGTGTGTCCTTTTGTGTTGTCAAAAGGATTTGGGGAAAAGACAGTGGAGATGTCAAAGTTCTAAAGCCCATAATGGGATCTATAAACAAATTTGCTATGGCACACTTTTTTCAGCACATTGTAGTTTTTTTTTTTTTTTTTTTTGTTCTCTTTTTTATTACTAAAGTCATTTGATTGCAACAATACAAGTAATTTTTAATCTTCTCTTTTTTTTATTTTTTGTAATTTGGATGGAGATTGTAGCACCAAATGGTGACATTGGTTAGAATCATAACTTGTTTATTGTATTAGAGAGATATTTATTTTTATTTTATAATGTAAAATATCTTGTTAAAAAAATTCTATGGTGGTTTTAAGGGTGTGTGTGATTGTGTGCAAAAACGTTTCGCTTATTGCCAGGGTTTCTTTTTAATTGCGAGATAAATATTACATTTGTTTTTTTCTGCAATTGAAATGTTTGTTTTTCATATAGACGTTTATAAGGAGTTATTTTATGTTAAAAGCTGTAAACTTTTCATGATGCTTTCATATTTGACAGATTATATCAATAATTTTTGAATTTGTGTTGCCATTTTTGTGAAAACGGTATTTCTTGTAGGATTTGCAATGTATCGTCTCTGGAGGATTGTTTATCTCCACAGGATGCCCAAAGAGTTGAAATTATTTTTGTTGAGGTCTCATCATCTAGTGGGAAGATGTTGGTTGGATGTGTTTACAGGCCAAATAAGAGAGTACCCTTGGCAGTTTTATATTCCACTCTCGAAACTCTCACAACGGAGTATAATGACATAGTGATAACTGGGGATTTCAATTCAAATATTTTAGTAGATGCCACACTTCCTGATAATATGTTATCGCTTGGTCTTTTTTCAGTTAATACGGCAAGTCCAACACATCATACCGCCACAACAAGTACCTTGATTGACCTTTTTTTGTGTCCAACATTTCTAATGTAATGTGTTATGATCAGATATCGGCTCCTTGTTTTTCTAAACATGATTTGATATTCTTGACCCACAACTTTCGGGTGCAACCAGTTAATCGGTGTTTTAGTTTCCGTGACTTTAATAGTATTGACTATAATCTCTTGTACGAAAATTTTTCACACATCAATTGGAGTGACATTTATTATATGCCTTCAGTCGATGATCAATCTTCTTTCTTGGAGCACAATATTCAATACCTTTAAAGCGTAAATGTACCACTTAAATATAAGAAGATCACTCAAAAACAAAAACCCTGGTGTACGCAAGCTGTCAGGGATGCCATACGCACAAGAGATGTGGCTTATGCAAGGTGGAAAAAATTTAGAACCCTGGAACTAAAACTTCAGTTTTCTCTAGCGAGAAATGTTGTCAATAGACGAATTAAACATGCCAAAACCGAATATTATTCCCAACGGTTTAGCTCGGCAATAGACTCTAGGCAAACTTGGAAAGCTATCCGTGAAATAGGTATTGGCAAAACTGACAAGAATAATGATTGCCAGATTGATGCAAATACTCTTAACGAATCTTTTACAAGCACTCCTCCGATATAAGCGAACCTCGACTTCTACGATTTTTCCTCACATTCGTCGAATATTAATATTGATAACCAGTTTTTTAGATTTTCCTATGTTTCTCAATATGATGTTATCTCGACCATCCAGTTAATGAAATCCAACGCAGTGGGATTTGATAATATGCACCCAAAATTTGTAAAGATAATTTTGCCTTTGATTTTACCTTATATTACTCATTTGTTTAATACTATTATAATGTCTAGTACGTATCCGTTAAGATGGAAACATGCGAAAGTTATTCCATTACCTAAGTCAAATGGTGAATATCGACCAATAGCCATCTTGTGCTATCTATCTAAAGTTTTGGAAAAACTATTGCATAGTCAAATGTTGGGATATATTAATGAACATAATTTGATTTCTAATATGCAATCTGGTTTTCGCCGGGGTCATAGCTGTATTACAGCTCTTGCGGAGGTATGTGAGAATATACGACAGAGACTTGATAATGCTGACATTAACTTTTTGGTGCTTCTTGATCATTCGAAGGCATTTGACACAGTGGATCATCAGATGCTTATTAGTAAGCTGAGACACTTTTTTCGATTTGCCAATACATCTACCAATCTCATTTTTTCTTACCTTTCGGCGCGTACACAATCGGTATTTTTGAACGACTCTTGCTCAAACTCTTTATCCCTTATTAAAGGAGTGCCACAGGGCTCTATTTTGGGGCCACTTCTTTTTTCGATATATGTAAATGACTTACCTGAACAATTATCCAATTGCAAACTCCACTTGTATGCGGATGATGTGCAACTTTTTTTAAGTAGCCCTGTTAATAGTATTGCTTTGGGTATATCATCTGTAAATACTGAAATGAACAAAATATACCTGTGGGCTTCTGCAAACGGGCTCTGTTTGAATCCTCGAAAATCCAAGTGCATTGTTATATGTAGAAAAAGTATTGCCAATACCATTGTTCCTATCATTGCTGATAACATTGTCATTAACGGTGAAAAGATTGGGATTGTGAGGGCAGCGAAAAATTTGGGAATAATTTTTAACAATAGTCTCACTTGGAACGATCATGTGAACTCTTTAGTTGGTCAGTCCTATATTAAGTTGCGGGCCCTATGGTTGACACAATTCTTTACCCCATTGAGGATAAGAATTTTACTTGCCAAGACATATCTGATTCCTAGTTTAATTTATGGATGTGAACTGTTTGCAAACTGTGATTCAATTAGCAAAAGAAAATTAAATACTTTAGTCAACAATATTTTAAGATATGTGTACGGTCTAAGACGTTTCGATCGTGTTTCATCCGTTTCAAACAGTCTGTATGGAGTCTCTTTCGAAAATTTTTTGAAAATCCGAACCCTTATTTTTTTACACAGGGTGATAAACACTAAAACCCCCAAATATTTATTTGAGAGGATACGTTTTTTTCAATCTCGAAGGAACCATAATATTATAATTCCACGGCATCAAACCTTAGTCTCCGAATGGCAGTTTTTTATTCATGCCGCTCGTCTTTGGAACCTTCTTCCACTAAATCAACAACTAAATCGTAATGCTAACAGTTTCAAAAGGTTTGTATATAACTTTTTTTCATAATTGTTTTTTGATTGAAAATGTTTTATATGACTTTTATTCTTTTTAATAATTGTATTTTTTGCTTGTTTTAATACTATGAACTATGAACCATTTTGTAATAATTAAATGTAAATTAATATTCTTGTAACTTTTTGCGTTCCTGTACTGTAATTATAAGACACTGTTTTGTTGTACAGGAAATGAAATAAAATTAATAAATTAAATTAAATTTAATTATAAAAGATATTTTATCTTAAAAGCATATATAATTGGTTTTTGTATTCTCGATAATTACACTGTGCTACATTGTTTTTTAGACAAGCTGGGCACATGGCGTTTTAGCATAATTTGGGTACGCTGAATCCAATGGTGCCCACTGTTTTTTTAAGGTTAGCTCTTGTTTTCGAGATATACCGTTATTTCAAAAATGGAGGAGGTTGCACATGAGCAGTCGTTTTAGAAACATAACTTTTTTGGGAAAAAAAATAATTTTTTTAATAAAATTTCGAAATTTTAATTTTTTAAAAATTCATAAAAAATGGCAAATACAGCTAGGCTTCTAATTTTTTGCAGACATATAAAAAATGAAGCTGCAAACAAAACAAGCCATGGGTCATACATTTGACTCATCTGGGGTCATCCTAGGCGCTGCATGGGCCATATATAAGAATTTTATAAAACCGCCATACATATGTGTATGGTTGAAATTCTTAAATTTAGCCAGTACAGCGCCTATGTTGCCCCTAGATGGGTCAAATGTATGACCAATCCCACTTTATTTTTCATCTCAATCATTTATTTCTAACATACCTACGCACTATCTCCATTCCTTAAGGGGGCTCCCATATAAAATGTTCAATGCAGACAAGATATATGTTTAAGAAAAAGTCCTAAAATGCCCAGGAGTTGCCCCTAGTGAGATAAAATGTATGACCGACCTCATTTAATTTTTTGTCTTTAACATTTTCTCGAGACATATTTTCCCCTTATCTTCACTTCTTAGAAGGGCTCCCATACAAATATCGCGTTTTATGAAATTGTTTAATTAATTAAAATTTTTCGACTTTTGTGAATAAAATCAAAAGTTGTAAACAGATTTTAATCATTTATGGCATGTTTTGTTTGCAGCTTCGTGTTTGAGTTACGCGCATGTATGTTGTGCAACCTCCTCCATTTTCAAAAAACGGTATATCTCGAAAACAAGAGCTAACCTAAAAAAAACAGTGGGCACCATTGGATTCAGAGTACCCGAATTATGCTAAAACGCCATGTGCCCGGCTTGTCTTATTTTGCAACAAGCACAGTGTTATCAATAATTTCACAGGCCAACGAACGCTTAATCCATCGATCAGAGCACAGAGCACACAGAGGCGTCACGAGACAGAAAATATTGTGTTTTTCTGTCTTTTTCTTCGAAAGCTGCCCTTTTTGCATTTTTTGTTTTGATCACGCAATTTGTGTTGATAGTAAGTGGCCTGTTTTTACACATTGCCACTTCACTACCAAAAAACGTTTCCTTTTTCTTTCTTCGAAAGCTGCCCTCGCCAATGATTTAGGCATTTTTCATACGTCACTTTTTTCATCTCTGTATGCTTTGTGGATCAGAGTATACTTTTTTTAAAGATTTGAGTTGCGCTGAACTCGAATCTGTATTAAGAATTTCTCCATCATTTCTTCATATCTACGCTTAAAATTTAAAAATCCCCTTTTTTGCCATATTCAAGACGTTATAACTACGAAAATCTAATTTTTCAAACTTAAGATTAGGATATCTTAAGAATGGAACAAGATATCACAAAGGTTAAACATTTATTTTAATAGTAATTGATAGGACTTTTATACCACATATTGACAGCTCAATTCCAACATATATTAAGTCAACTTACAAAGAAAAATTCTCAGCAATTTTTTTTTCATTTAAACCATTATTCAAAAATAAAATCAGTTTACATTAAAAATGTAATCAAGTGAATTAAACATTTACTTAAACAACTACACAATTGCAAAAATTTTGTTGAAATTAAAAAAATATTATGAAAATAATTTTTGGGGATACAAAATTTCAATTCTTAAAGATTTTGTTATTCGTGCTTAATTCCCAATTTTTATTATTGGTAAAAACACTGAAATTTATTGTTGATGGGATAAGCTATTCCTATGCCCAGTTCACTGGTTGCTTAGGCCAGATAGTCAGGAAACTTCATCCATAAAGATTTTAGAAAAACTTAAGTTATTAAACCAAATAAAACTGTTAAACGTATAAGACTTATAAGCAACTGTTCTAATTATAACAGTATCAAAGTTTACACAAAAACACCAACAGTGAGTTTATCTCATCTTACATTCCCCACTACAATTGATTGGAATTCTCCCAACATTAATTGTACAGTAGTTTTGACTTAACTGCCACTCTTTTAGCTGCCAATTTGAGATACCTGCCAAAAACCACAAAATTTCACTTATTTCTTGAATTTCGTATGAAATGTACTTGTTTAAGTGCCAATTTCATACGTGCCAATTTAAGTTAGCTGCCACAAATATTTGAAATTATTATCCCATATTCATTGATAATTTTTCATTTAACTGCCACAAATTTTAACTTTAACTACCTGAAAGAGACCTTATCATTCAAGATACAGACTTTCTAGAACTGATACCAAATTATTCAGACTATATTAACTGTGACGCCGATGTTGATTGTTACGGAGAGTTATCGGATAACGAAATTCTTGTGTCTATTAAAGAAACTACTCCTACTGAGGATGAAGACATTGAAGATGAAGGAGACAATGACGAAAATAACGTATCATTCAAAATTAAATCGACAAAGAAGGCATAAGAATTATTGTATGCACCACGAGATTGATATAATTTCAGAAACTATTGAGGATTATATCTTAAAAGGGTCTATAAAAGCTTTTAAGCAAACTTCAATTACTGAATATTTGCTTAAATGTTATGTACTTTTTAATTACCTTTTACTAATTTGCAAAGACTGAAATAATTTGTTCCTTTTAACTTATATTATTTTTCCTAATGTACCTTTATGTTGTTTTTTTTTTTAGTTTTGGTTGTAAAAATAGGGAATTGTGTGAATCGCATTTATGGGCCACTTCTGTGGCTGGTAAACGAATCAGATAACTGCCAATTTTTGACAGTTAAAAAATTTAACTTAAGTGCCATTTTGACTTACCTGCCACAAAATGCGTGCAAAACACGGTGTGGCAGTTAAGTCCAAAGTACTGTAGTTGTAAGTAGGTTAAGAAAAACAAAATGAAAACAAATACAAATGTCAAAGCATGTTGCCAGTTAAGTTTTTTCAGGCCGTGCACTGCCAGTTTATTGTCAAAATAATTTTTGGGAATACAAAATACACGAATAATAAAATCTTTTAGAATTTAAATTTTGTATTCCCAAAAAATTTTTTTGATAATAAACTGGCAGTGCACGGCCTGAAAAAACTTAACTGGCAACATGCTTTTGACATTTGTTTTTTTTTTAATTTTGTTTTTCTTAACCTACTTACAACTACAATTAATGTTGGGAGAATTCCAATCAATTGTAGTGGGGAATGTAAGATGAGATAAACTCACTGTTTATTGTTGGTGTTTTTGTTTAAACTTTGATACTGTTACAAGTAGAACTGTTGCATTTAATTCTTAAACGCTTAACAGTTTTATTTGGTTTAATATCTTTAGTTTTTCTAAAATCTTTATGGATGAAGTTTCCTGCTGATCTGGCCTAAGAAACCAGTGAAATGCGCATAGGAATAGCTTATCCCATCAACAATACATTTCAGTGTTTTTATCAATAATAAAAATTGGGAATTAAGCACGAATAACAAAATCTTTTAGAAATAAAAAAAAAAAAATTTTTAATATAAATTACTAATTTGTTAAGCTGGTGCAAATTGTATAATTGAATTCAATTTGAATTTTTCTCTGTGTAGCATGTTTTTAATTTTTTAACGTTTTTGAACTGAGAACTTAAATTCTGTCAAATTTTAATGTTGATCGGCTTATCCAATTCAAAATAACAAATTCAATTTATGCACAAAAAAGTAACTAAGCATACAACTGAATTTTGTATCGCCCGTAAATTTTAAGAGCTTTTCCTGCAAAACTCACTTTTTTATAAATAAAGACTTATTCGCGCAGTAATAACGTGAAATCCAGATGTAATGGAGAAATGCTGAGTACAGGTTCGGATTAAGCACAACTTAAGCCTTTAGAAAAGGATCAGGATCAACCCTGGGATAGGTTTCGACTTTTTCCAAATTTTGCAGGCCTGTGTTATTTTCTATCTCATATCCCAATTACTACTTTACTTGAGAGAGCAGGGAATTTGTAGGGAAAATTAAAAGTCATGCCTCTTTTCTTAAGCAAAAAAGTCATAAAGAACATCTATTCTTAAATATGGGTTAAACGTAATGATTATAACGTTTAAGAAATTAACGCCACTTCAATTTTTATTAAATGCAAATTTTCAACAAATTGTTTTTCTGACATATTTGAAGTTTATACAATTATTTTGTAACTTCGTTTGTAAAGCGAAACGTTAGAAAACATAAATCCCTGCTAAAAGCAAACTCTACATCATTTGAATTCTGTGAAAAAAAAAATAAATCAACCCTTCTACTATCAAGACTGTATTCAAAAGAATAGCAGAAAAATACTCAACTCTATACAACACGATACGTTATATATTGAACATTTTGTTAAATGAATTTTTAATCAAGCACAGCTGCTACCAAAACTGAACAAACATTGTTAATCCAAAATTTGTTTGTTTATCTACAAACTAATTTTTTATATTTTTATTCATTCTTTTTTTTCTTGTTTGTGATAAAAACAAGAGAAACAAATATAACACAATTTTAATTTGCAGAAAAAAATGTTGACGCTTTGACATAAATAATAAACGATTTTAATTTCAAAAGTTTTAAAACACTGGATGTTTTTATTTACTCATTTATTTGCATGTGTTAAAAGATATTATCTAAAATAAGATCACATTTGCGTAAATAGCTTTAGAATTGGTTTAAATTAAGGAATGATCTCAAACGTAAAAAAAATTATTGTTTTATGGTACATTAATACATATTTAAAAATTTTCAGTCACGAATATAAACGCTAACTTCATAAAATGACTAGCACCATTGAATTCAGCGTAGTTAACTATGCTTTAGTGGTAGGCACCCTACTAGAAAATGTCAATTTCTTGCACAGTGTATTTATTTATTTTTATTTAAAATAGAATAGGAGTAAATAGACGCTGGTTCGATTTCTGTAAGGCTTTTGTTATCATTTACAATCTCTCCCCATCCCATTCCATATTCATATCTTTTCTTGGAATATTCTTTTTTAACGATTTTTAAATAAATTTGTCTTTACTGAAACCACGCAAGATCCAGAGAAACAGCTTCTTTTTGCTAAATTCGTGTTGCATCTTTTTAAGGTATTTTTGGGACAAGCAGATGTCCTCTAGAAGGCCTTCGTATAGGTGATCATGGACCCGGCAAATACAATCTAAATACAGAAAAATCCCGAAATTTGTAATTGAAGCAACAGACTAGTTTTAACGAAACAGAGGGTTTTTCGAAATATAGAGATCTCGATATAACGAGGTTTAAATAAAAGAAAACGATTTATAAAGGTTTAAATTTATTGACTTTTTACTAGGGTATTTATTTAATCGGGATTTTGCACTAATCGGGTAATCGCTCGATTAATTAATCGAGGTTTTGGTTTAATCGGTTATTTTTGTAATTGATTGGTTAACCGGTTAATAAAGTTTTTTTTATAAATTAAGTCATTTCAAAAAAAAAATTATTTATTATTTGGAGTTTATAAGTAAAAATAATAAGAACATTTAAAAAAAAATTTTTTATAAAACGCTTTTCTTAAAAAAAATTTTGGACGCCCCCCCCCCCCCCCCCCCCTAGATTTTATCCTGGCTACGCCAATGTATTCGTGTACTGTTATCGGGAATATGTATGCCTGCAAAGTTTCATCCATTTGCATTGAGTATAAGACGGTTAAATTAACGTTACAAGATTTGATTTTCCGAAGTGAAGCTAAGCAAAAGGTTTTAAAATTTTGCCTGCCCCCTTGATTTTATCCTGGCTACGCCCATGTATTCGTTTACTGTAATCGGGAATATGTATGCCTGCAAAGTTTCATCCATTTGCATTGAGTATAAGACGGTTAAATTAACGTTACAAGATTTGATTTTCCGAAGTGAAGCTAAAGAAAAGGGTTTAAAAACAATTACTTAACAATTTTTTAACTAATAACTATTTAAAACATATTTTTTAATTAATACATATTATGTATTTATTACACGAAATTTAACAGGTTGAATTCCAGTCGAAGAAATCGAAATGGTGCAAAATCTTAAATCATTCCGTGCATTATTCCATCATTTATGTTAGTTTTTGCAAAAAAAAAAAAAAAACTATAAATTTTTTAGTGTGTTGGTTCCACATTTTGATTCATAGCTCCGATCCTACTGAACCGATTTTGCTAAATTAACTTTTGCTAGAATAACTACAAGGAATTTGACACGAAGTTTGTTCATTTCTTTTGAGTTTTTCGAAAGTGAGCGTGTTTTCAACAGACAGAAGGAGATAGCTAAATCGACTTAGAATTACTCTAGGAGCCAGAATATATATACTTAATTGGGTCTGAAATGAATGATAAAAAAGTTTCACACGGAATGACCAGCTTAGTATACCTTCATTCACCACTATTGGTGGTGCAGGGTATAATAAAGCGTTTGCCAATCAAATTTAAATTTTATTTGATAACTTCTAGTTTTTTATCAAAGTTATTTTTGGTAATACGGAATTCCCAATTTTTTATATTTTGTAAACACACTTACTTCCTGTTCTTAGAAAACGTAAACAAGTGAGTGAGTGAGAAATTATATTGCAAACAACAATAAAAAACGAAAATTTCTTTTGTTTTCGATATAATTTCCCACTCGCTCACTTGTTTATGTTTTCTAAAAACAGGCAGTTAAACTTATTGTTGAGGGAAAGCTAGTTTATTTGCGCTCTAGTTTTTTGATAGTACAACTTGTCAGCGCTGTGGACCTTATTTTAACGTAAATATTTATTTTTTTCTTAAGATTTTTTGCGAAAATAATTACACATACATGCATGCTTAATTTATTTTATAAAATAGGTCATGAAGTCTAACTTTCGTTGTTGTTGATTTCTGCGATTTTTATTATTTTGTTAAAATTTTGTTTAAATTATTAAGTTTTTTCCCTAGTGGTGGTGGAGGATATACAAAAGCGTTTGCCAATCAAATTTAAATTTTATTTGATAACTTCTAGTTTTTTATCAAAGTTATTTTTGGTAATACGGAATTTCCAATTTTATAAATTTGGTAAATACACTTAAACTTATTGTTAAGGGAAAGCTAGCTTATATGCGCTCTAGTTTTTTTATAATACAAATTGTCAGCGCTACGACGTTATTTTAGCGTAAATATCTATTTTTGCGAAAATAAATATACATGCATACATAATTTATTTTAAAAACAAGTAATGAAATCTAGCTTCTGTTGGTGTTGCTTTCTGCGATTTAATTTATTGTGTTAAAATTTTTTTTGAATTATTTAGTTTTTTCGAAAAAAGTAGTTTTTCTGATTAAGGTTTTTTTTAATAAAAGTGATTTTTTCGCACTTTTATATTCGTTTTAAAAATTTTCTGTTTTAGCAAATCATATTTTTTCCAATTTTTCTTATTATTTTTTAAAATGTATTTCGACCTTCTATGTTTTTTTTTTTTCATTAAGTTTTTTAATGAGTTTTTCAAGAAAGGTAAAAATTTTTGAGACACTGCAACACCATTAGTGGTTAATAAGGGTATACTAAGCATGTCATTCCGTGTAAAACTTTTTTATTATTCATTTCAGACCCCATAAAGTATATATATTTTGGCTCCTAGAAAAATTATAAGTCGATTTAGCTATCTCCTTCTGTCTGTCCGTCTGTTGAAAACACGCTCTTTTTTAAAAACTCAAAAGAAAAAAACTAACTTCCTGTCAAATTACTTGTAGTTATCCCACTTAGCAGTTTGGGATTGAAATCTACAATCTTTGGAATATTGAACGGAATTATATAAGATTTTGCACAAATTTCGTGAAGATCGGTCCATATTTTACCTTAGGCCCCACATATACCCTACTCCCGGAAAATAGCTTGGTACACCTAAAACCGTAATTAATTATGCCATCCTAATAAAATTTGGTATGTCACAGTTTTATAGGACTAGAAATCAGACTGTCAAAGTTCGTGAAGATCGGTCTATAATTTACTGTAAGACCCATATAAGCCATACTCCCGGAAAACAGTTTATTACGCCTTAACCCTCTAATGCCACATTTTTTGTTTGTCTTATAATTTTAGGGTAAGAAATACGAACCTGACTTCAGTTTTTTAATACTCGTTGACCTGTAAGGGATCAAACTGTAAAGTGCGCCTTGAGGCGAAGTTGGGCATTATTGTAATAATTTAAGCAACGTTTTTGCTTTACATTCCGGCATTTTCTATGTAATTTCCCAGTCCGCCTCCAAACGGGTTCAGCGGAAATGTCCATACTCAGTAGCAATTAATTTTTTTTTTTTTAAACTTAATATATATTTCAATTGAACGTTTAGACAGTGATATTTTCGGCCCGATCTAAAGCTTTAAAATCTTATTTTTCCTATGCACAATATTAACTTTCTTCACAAAAAATAAAAAATGACCGTTGCCGCTCAAATTTAAGATGACATTGTACTTTTTGTCAAACTCGTAAGAGTGTTACCACAGAATAAAAAGTTTTTGATAAAATAAGCTGTGATTTACACCTAGAATTATTTATTAATGAAATATTCTTCACAGTTTTTTAGGACTACAAATTACACTAATAAATTTCGTGATGATCCGTCCATGATTTACTATATGCCCCATGTAAAGCCTACTCTGGTAAATTAATTAAATACGCCTTAAACCGTTGCAGATATAGATATTGCGTTAAAATTTCATCCAACTTAGCTTCACATAACTAAAAAAAATATCATGCACTTTTGTGATATACATTCCAAAGTTTACCTTAGATCCCATATTTAGCAGCCTTCTGAAATGCACTGTAAACGCTAAAACTAATTCAAACTGTTACGAATTATGATATTTTACTCAATCTAGTTAAAATTGCTATAAAAAAAAGAGCATACAACTTTCTGATTATCGGTCAATAAGTTAATATATGTAGGTCTGAACCGCAGCCAATATTAATGCTGTCGTCTGTTTTTATAAAGATAAATTAATAATAAATATATATCATATATATTTGTCATTACAATCAATAATTTGCTTTTGTCAATAAATTTTATAATATAATTGTCTATTCATTTATTGCAGCTAATTATTGATTGTTAGTATAGTTTCAGTTCGTGTGCAACAAATGAAAATATAATTATGTATTTGGAATTCACAACCAAAAAAGCTGCATATATTTCACAATTGTTTAGTGTGAGTAATAAACTAATTACTTTCATATACAACTGAATTTTCTGTCAAATGTAAAAAACAATTTTGTGAGACGGAAGAACATTAAAAAACTAAGATTTAATTTTACCAACAGATCAACACCATACATTTGGGCTAACTCTTCAGCATGCTCTATAGACTCCAACTCACGTCAAAGCCTTCATTACATCTTCTGAGCTTATCCATGAAATACCTTTTGGACTAGGTGGCTGTGGTTGCTACCGAAGGGTGAGTCGTCTTAGAACTCTCCTCCTTTACCGGTGATTAAACCCATATATTCAGCTCCGGGGTCACTAGGAGTTTTGGCGATGGTAGGCCACCTATTGCGTCCTGCTTCGTCTAATTGGAACTCTTGTAGGTGCGATAACAACTCTTTCCGTTTAAGAGAGTAGGCCCACGATTTTCTCAACGTTGTCCTAAACACGATAAGGGTGAATGTATAAACGATACATAAAAATCTATATAATAAAAATGAAATGTTGTGTGTTGCTGATCGCATAACTTGAGAACGGCTTGACCGATTTGGATGATCGCCATGGTATAACTTAGGTTTGTACGGAAAGAAAATTTTGCCACGCCCACTTTTTTCGATTCACCTAAAATCAAAAAACGGCTCCATCGATTTGACTAATTTTTCTTTAAAATGTTCGTTTTAATCTATTTTAAGTTTTCATCGAAAGAAAAATTTACCACGCCTACTTTTGCGCCCACTTTTATATTTATTGGACTAATTTGGACGATTTTTTCTTTAAAATGATCGCCAAGGTCCCACTAAGGTTTTTACGGAAAGAAAATATTGCCCCGCCCACTTTTACGCCCATTTTTTTCGATTTACCTAAAATCAGAAAACGGTTCCATCGATTTGACTACTTTTTTCCAAATGTTCGTATTAATCCATTTTAAGTTTCCATCGAAAGAAAAATTTACCACGCCTACTTTTGCGCCCACTTTTTATATTTATTTGACCAATTTGGACGATTTTTTCTTTAAAATGATCGCCATGGTCCAACTTAGGTTTTTACAGAAAGAAAATATTGCGCCGCCAACTTTTACGCCCACTTTTTTCGATTTATCTAAAATCAGAATACGGCTCCATCGATCATTAGCAATCAGCTAACGAGCGAAGCCGGGGCGGCCAGCTAGTAAATTAATAAATATGCTAACAAAAAATGGAGGTTATTGAACATTTTTTAATTTTCTATCTTATAAATCGGGAAAATGGCTTGTGCCATCAATCAAATCTTTTGTTATGGACACCAATTATGTGTTAATTCAGTTGTATTTCTCTTATATTCGGGTATGAGCATAATATTGTTTTCTAATAATTATATAACTGATAGTGTGCTAAATTTCAATTGTTGCTGTCAAAAATATTATGCTAAGCCACGAAATTTTCAGTAATTGTAACCAAATTGTGTGAGAACATGAAACCGACGAAAATCGATAGGCGGACAAATTCGGTTGTGATCACGAATCTGTCTTCTCAGTGTACATTAAGATATTTGTGAATGTTCGAGTTTTTTGCTACAGAGGGAGCGGATGTTATGATTCGAAGAATTTTATTTGGCGCTTTGGATTTTTTCTATATTGAAGGGCGAGAGGGCTTCAACAATTTGACTAGACTTAAGGCTAGAACTTATTATTGATGTAATTGAGGTTCAATATCGTTAATGTGCCGAACTATCTCATCCTTTAGCTCTTGAATTGTTCTTGGCTTATTGACGTACATTTTTTATATTAAAATATCTCCAAAGAAAGAAGTCCAACGGAGTCAAATCACATGATCGTGACGGCCTTTTAACATCGCCGCCATTCAATGTATTGCGCAAAAAGATCCATTGTTTCGTTGGCTGTGTTGCAAGTGGCACCATCTAGGGAATGGAAACTGGATTCCAAAATCGATTTTCAATTTTTCGATCGACTTATGTTATTTCGATTTTTGAAATCGATTAAACGCTCCTCAAAATCCATTTTAAAATCGATTGCATTTTTTTTTTTTAGCAAAATACTAGAGAAATTGAATTAGGATTTTTAAAGTGTGTAGGTATGACGACCACTGTTTATCATTTTTCTGCAAAAAGTGAAAATGTGTCAATTTTGAGTTGCCTCCCTTCAGAGGAAACAGTGCGATATTTATGGACATTTCATATATTAAAATTGTGTTTTTGATTAAAATTATTTAAAAAAAATTCTGAAGTTAAGCAATATTTTTTTAAATAAATTAAAAATATTTCAACATATTACAAAATAGTCTAAGTATGGATAGTATTTCAAAGGATTGTGACAATAGTTTTTGTTTGGTGGCGACTGTTTCTTTGCTTAATCTACTACGTATTAAGTTAGCTTTAGCAAACAATCGTTTGCATGTCATTGATTTCGGAAAGAAGCCGAAATATTCTGTGGAAATATCGTAAGATAAATTATTTTCGGTTTTTCAAATCTGCTAATAACAAGATTTTATTCATTTCCGTATTTTTGTCGAATATATTCGACATTGCATTGTGTTCTGTTTCTATGCGCCTATAGAGATATATAGAGATTGCACTTGTTTCTTTATTTTGAGCGAAGATGGCACTAAAATGTTTTCTGGCCTCAGCACCATCATATAACCTTAAATATTAGTTTTTAGATTTTTATTTCGACTTAAATTATTTTTGACACGGAAAGGGTTATTATCTCTCCCACAGTGGTCTGTTAAAATATTAGCGTAGTTCCACAGGAATGCCATGGTTTGATTTATCTGTTGTGTTTCTATAAATCGAGCCCTTTTTGCCATTATATCGTAAGCGACATCAATAAAACTATCGGAAGCGACATGTACTTAGTTCTTAGTTTAATAAAAATAAATAAATGCATAACATGAAACCAAATATGTAAAGCGCTTCACTACTTAAGAAAAAAAAATTAAAGCCCTTTCCCTTAAATTTTGTCCTGTGTCGCTAACGATATAATCGCAAATATGGATTGATATTCTGTTAATCAATTTCAGAATTTGGTTCGTTTAGGACTTTTTTGTTCACTGTTTACTGATGACTTAATATCTGAAGAACAAGAGGACCTTTATTAATATTGGAAGTATACCAAGGGTACTAATAAGTAAATACGTAAAAATACAACTGATTTTTTTTACTTAAAACCTGGAAAACTGCATATACATTTGGGTGGGTCAACTTTTCTCTTATCGTCTCTAATAGCGTTATAAGTTGTATTCTTGTCTGCATTAGACCTCTCTAAAATGTAATTAATTTATGTTTAGTGTAAGATTCCGCGCTTTGACCTTCAATTTTGTTAAATTTTTAATATAACAACATAGAATTGTATGACAGAAAAGCATATTACTGTATTCTTACGACTTTTAAGTTCGTAAAAATAGTATCAGAAGCATCAATGACTCTATGCGATAAAAAATTAAGAGAAGGTTTAATAAAGGCGAAACTTAAATCAAGACGAAAGATGCCCAGATATGACAGCAAACAAGATTTTGTGATCAAAAAAGGATTTTATTGTTTTACCCACACCACAATAGTGGAGAGGGTATTATGAATTTGTGCTGATGTGTGTAACGCCTTAAAATATTGGTCCTAGACCCACCTTAAAGTATACCGATCGACTCAGAATCACTTTCTGAGTCAAACTAACGTTGTCCGGCTGGCTGGCAGACTGGCTGGCAGACTGGCTGGCAGACTGGCTGGCTGGCTGGCTGTCCATGTAACCTTGTGTGCGAAGTACAGGTCGCAATTATGAAGATAATTTGATAAAATTTGGGACATAGGTTTTTATTGGCACAAGGACCAAGCCTATTGAAAATGGACCAAATCGTAGGACCACGAGGGAAGATAAGGGGAAATGTATTCCTCTCAGAAACTATCAAACCGATTTTAATGAAATTTAATAGATACATATCTATATGGACACATAAGCTATACAGTTTTTAAAAAATAGGACCACAAGGGGAGGTAGGGGGCAATTTCTGCCTCTCACAAACTTTTAAACCGATTTTAATGAAGTTTATAAACATAGATAAGTCCATATTTATATGGACATATAAGCATGATCCGTTTTTTAATACTGTGGTGTGGGGTATCATATGGTCGGGCTTGACCGACTATACTTTCTTACTTGTTTTATGTTGTAGAAGAACTAAAGTTTTATTTTTTAAGTTTAATTAAAAATTTTTTTAAATTTTAATTAATAATAATTGATAGTAAATAAAATTAAAATTTAAAAAAATGCTCCGGCGCTGGCTCTAGATGTGACTTTTTTTAAATTTGTTTAGCACTTTTTATTTGTTTTAGCGTAAACAAAAAAATATTGCTATTAGAATATGATTCGAGAACTTCTATTTTTTCTCATACGCCAGTGACACACCCTAATGTACAAACCTACAAACAAAAGAAAATTTAAAGTTGCAAATATAAATTATGACAAAAATAAAAAAACGATCTTAAAGCCCAAAAATCGTTTTCAGTATAAAATCGCATATGAAAATTCGATTGCTTAAAATCAATTTTTTTTTTTAAACAAAATCGGTTTTCGATTGGAATCGAAATCGATCTACCACTTCCTAGCACCATCCTCATATCGTCCTGGTCCATATTCTCAATTTCTGGCCACAAGAAGTCCGTTATCATCTCGCGATAGCAAACACTATTCACGGTTACTGCTTGCCCGACCTCATTTTCGAAAAGGTACGGACCAATGACGCCCCCATCCCATAAAACGCACCAAACACTTACTCTTTGTGGATCCATCGGCTTTTCAACAATCACTCGTGGACTCTCATTTGCCTAAATGCGGCAATTCTACTTGTTAACAAATCCACTGAGGTGGAAGTGTGCCTTGTCGCTGAAGATGAAATGCATTTTGATTTGAACGCCCGTTTTCGTAAAAGCCTTCAACAATCTAAACACTGAAACAATGAAATGTCAAATTAAGTTGGGCAAAATACTTGACGTCAAATTGTGACACACAATTAACATCGACCACCCATTAAAGAGGTCCTAAATTTCTTCCCCACAGAAGACCCCAGCATAATTTGATTGAGCAGAACTACGAGAATTTCCTTCTTAAATAATAAATTTTGGAACAATCAAATAGCTCTTCAACAGCTTGTAAATATTTATGGTTAAGTTAAGCTTCATCTTATGTATACGGCCTTCATGCCACACTTTATCATAAAGGCCAGTTTACACGGTAATACAATGTATTACGACATTGCAAAAAATGATGTAGAATGAGAAAAATCTTATCATGTAAATGCAAAATGTATTGAGTAAGAGAGAATACAAATACAAAATCTGACAAGCGGTCGGTAAATGGTTTTTTTCTAAACCATTTTAGAAACTTATGTATTCTCATTACACCAGAGGTGTATTTTAACCGAGCATATCGAAGCTGGTATCATTTTTATACAATTACAAAAACAACTAAATTCAACACAGGAAATTTTCATCTTGTTTTTGTAAAAATTTAAAACTGCAACCATCTGCTTTTTTGTTATTATTTTTGATTTTACTTGTACCATCCGTGTAAACATGAATTATACTTACAAAAGATTTTTATTTTTTTCTTTTAAGCACGGAGAGAATTTCATAATATTTTGATTCTACAAAGTCGTAATACATTGTATTACCGCGTAAACTGGCCTTAAGCAACATCAATAAAGAGCACAGAACAATATATTATTTCGTCAAAAGTTTTTCTAATAACGTCTGTGTGTTTGTTGAAACCTGAACAAAATAATTTACTGAATCATGTACACAAATGTTTTAGTAAAATCTAATAAGAACAACCCATCCCACGTTTTATTTTAAAAATACACTAAACCAACATTTATTTAGCAGATGTTGTTTATGCCTGTTTCTAATTTCACTATCTTCTCGTAATGACATTCGTTTTAACTTTATTAATCCTTTTGATAATAAACAAGTTTAAACAAAATAACAAAAGTTTTCTATCTTATTTTTTATGCCATAAAAACTTAAATAAACAATCTCACACCTTTTTCTGTGTGCCAAAACAAACACGCCCCATTTTGCAGCAACAACCCCCAAACAGTTCCTTCCGTTACTGCAGCATTAACAGGGCTTAAATAAACACACGTTAAACCCCTTTTTTTAATACAAAGAACTGTCAAAATACAGTTAAGTACATTTTTAATAAGGTTTAATTTAAATTGAACAATTTAATCGTTCTGATGAAAGGAAGACCTAAACGGGGTGGGTGTTAATGGCAAAAGTTTAAATTTTGTTCGTTGGTTTGTGTAAGTGCGAGAAAGTGGTCTTGCACACTGGTGACTTTGAAATTTGATTTGAGTGTTGAAAACGGCTCATGAGCGAGATTGTTTGTGTTTGCTCTTATTTTGAAAGCAAAATTAAAGGATTAAGATCAAGTGATGAATTGATTGTGACGTATTTCTTATGGACATCCGCTTAGTAACAAATTTGAAAAAAATAAAACAAGTTAGTGTGCTATATTCGGCTGTGCCGAATCTTTGATTTACCTCCACCTACATTTCGAATATTTCAGGAGGGGGATCTGTATGATATCAATTTATTATTAATTTTTCTTTTTAAAAACAGACGTCAGCATCGTATAAAAATTGGTTGCGGTTCAGACCTACATTGAATTATTCAAAAAGTTTTATGCTTTTTTTTAGCAATTTTAACTAGCTTGATTAAAATATCATAGTTCGTAACAGTTTAAATTAGTTTTAGTGTTTACAGTGAATTTCAAAAGGCTGCTAAACATGGGATCTAAGGTAAAATTTGGAATTTTATCTAGCCATGTAAAGCTAAGTTAGAAGAAATTTTACCGCAATATCTATATCTGCTACGGTTTTAGGCGTATTTAATTAATTTACCAGAGTGGGCTTTATATGGGGCCTATAGTAAATTATTGACCGATCTTCACAAAATTTAACATTAAGATTTCCAGTCATATAAAACGAATTTGTGCAAAAGTTTATATCATTCCGTGCATTATTCCACCATTTATGTTAGTTTTTGTAACAAAATTATCAATTTTTTAGGGTGGTGGTTCCACATTTTGATTCATAGCTCTGATCCTAGTAAGCCGAATGTGCTGGATTTTAATCCCAAACTGCTTAGGATAACTAAAGGCAATTTGACATTTGTTCATTTCTTTTGAGTTTTTCGGAAGTGAGCGTGTTTTCAACAGACGGATAGACAGACGGACATAGCTAAATCGTTTTAGAACTGCTCAAGGAGCCAGAATATATACACAAAAAATTTTTATAATTATTTTAGAACCGAACAAAAAACACTTCTTAAATTGAATTAAAATATTTAATTATTTGATTGAAACTTGAATTTGGATTTGTACAAGTGTTAATATTAAAACAAACCTAATTGAACTAAAAATAATACTTTTAAAGTTTTTTTCTAATTACTATTTTTAAACATTTAAAATAATGTTGACATATAAAAACAGACGTCAGCATAAAAATTCAACCATTTATTTTAGTATTGTAACAAAATTATCAATTTTTTAGGGTGGTGGTTCCACATTTTGATTCATAGCTCTGATCCTACTGCCCAATTTCAATCCCAAACTGCTTAGGATAAGTACAAGCAATTTGACACCAAGCTTGTTAATTTATTTTGAGTTTTTCTGAAGTGAGCTTGTTTTCAACAGACGAACAGACAGATAGACAGACGGACATAGCTAAATCGACTAAGAATTACATAAGGAGCCAGACTTTATGGGTTCTTAGATGTATAAATATATATATAGCCGAAACAAATAAGCTCGAAGGCTTGCCGACGCGAAAATATGCCACGTATAATTGTCCGTGCATTGTGTGTCCAAATCTTAGCCGCAAACAGACGTCGTTTGGCCTTGCGACTTATTGATTGTCATTGCAATGATAATTTAATAGAAAATTAAACGCGTTTGAATTTAATTGGGACGTCTGGAAAAAAATACATAAACTTTTCAAAGGAATCGGTAAATAAATTAAGAAGGTATAGGAGGGCGGTGCTTTTACCCTTTTTGCTTAATTTTACGCCGTAAATTTTTTAAATTTATACCCTTTCGTTCCTTTGAGACTTGAAACTATCATTGGAGATTTAATTAAGAAGACATGGGTAGGGGGAGTTTTTACCCCTTTTGCCCTATTTTACGCCCTAATTGTTTGAATTTCCAAAAATGTATAACTTAAAGTTATAAGATATTACAGTATCAGTATTTCAAGAAAATCGGTTGATTAGTTAAGAAGATTTTGGGAGGGGGAGCTTTTATCCGTTTTGCGCTATTTTACGCTCTCTAGCGATATGGAATATACATTAAGATCTCTTCCAAATGTCATTGTACACATAAGACGTTACGATAAATGGCTTGGTAACTTTTCAAGTGACAATAAAAAACCATAATATAATATGAAAAATGGAGGTAATTTTGTTGATATATTTATGGTAATACATAGGAAAATCTAAATGCCATTTCTCCGGAACCACTGGACAGATTTCGTGCAAATAAACCATCTATAGACTTCATCCAAAGTACCCTTTGGTTGAAATCGCTCGACCCGTTTTTGCAGTTAGTGGTGACATCAAACACTTCTTTTTATATATATAAATTTAGGAGAATTTTCGTCTAGCCCTCGCAGGTCTGGAAAAAATTTAGATTTTTTTTATTTTCTAAATTAAAGTTAGCTGATCCTTATGTTTTTTCATCCGCTAATGGCAATGGCGTTATTAGTTTTTTCCTACCAACACTAGTTTTAAACATAGAGTGAAACATAATATTTGCAATGTACGCCATTTATTGTATTATTCGGTCAGTATCAGTAGTCCTCCAAACCTTAAAAAATCACTTTCATTTGAGTAGAATTACATGGGTGAGTATTAGGGTATTCATTCGGTTAATCGTTAATCGGTTAACCGATTAATTACTACCCGATTAACTGATCGGTTAATTTCAAATTGGCTTTTTTCGATTAACGATTAAACCGATTAATTTCAGTCGATTAACCGATGTGATAAAATTTTCAATATTTTTTAGTATTATAACACATTGTTTTGTGATTTTAGAAAAGATTTTTTCATAAAAATAAATAAGGTGTTCAGTGATCTTCATTTTAACACATTTTCCGCCGACTGGTGACTAAAATTACAATGTTTTTTATCTTTATCATCGATCAACAGGAATGTGGCGAAAAATGGGTTAAATTTTTGATTACCAACCCGTTTTTTCTGTTTTATGTACCTGTTAGTTATGTATTTGTTTCTTCTTATAACTTCTCATATCAGTCTTTTAACAGAATTAACCGAAACAAGAAGTGTTAAAAATTAAAAAAAAAAACTCTAAAGGCATAATGGAGTATTTTATATGTTTAGAGAATTCCTGGAAAAGGACTGAGAAATCAGATATTCATCTACGATAAGTGAAAGAATTTTTTCCAAGTCAAGTTTTGGCCTTGCCGTGTGGCAGAGAAAGGTACACCTCGTCGACCAGCATGTGGTTTTTATTCTATTTAAGTTTTGAAGGGTGTTAAACTAACTGTATTTTTCATTTTCTATAAAGCTGCAAATAGGAAAATTAAGAAGTTTTTCGTCTCTCCTGTTAAATGTGCTGAAAGGATATTAAGCCGACGATATAGCTGTTGTGGGCAGTTATGAAGAATCAATGAACACAGCATTATTTTGTTTGAAATACAACAATATTTATTTTAAACAATTGTAAAATATTATTTGGGATAATATGGCGATATGACTTGATAGCACACCCTGTGTATTAATTGAAAAATGCATATTAAATATTTATGAATTGTTTTTTTTTTTTGCTCGTTTTAGTTCAAGAATTTGGTATGTTATTGTTTTTTAACTAATAAACTCCAAATAATAAACAATTAATGCGCTTTTATATATTGAAATTACTTAATTTACAAAAAAACATTATTAATCGGTTAACCGATCAAAAACAAAATTAACCGATTAGTAACCGATTAAACCAAAACCTCGGTTAATTAATCGGGCGATTAACCGATTAAAGCAAAAGGCCGATTAAATGAATACCCTAGTGAGTATATCAGGATGGCTAACTTTTATTGCAAGGATGTTAAAATTCTTGTGTTTGTCTTTTTATAACAAACAAGCTGTTACCCGTGACTTCGTTGACATGAAAATTAGAGCAAGGTTTTATGAAAAGCAATGTTATTTAGTTTTCTACATCTACACTTATTTTATGTTTAAACATTTCTTTAAACTACATTGTAAGATTTATTATTTTTCGCCAACACATAATTAGGCACTCGAAGAGTAGAGTTGAAAAATTGTAAAAAATTAACAGCTTCTCCTCATTTAAGGGCCCCAGAAAGTAAACTGTATGCTTATATATGCTTTAATATGTATGTATGTATCTGTATGTTTTATCCCGTTTTAAGCCCTTAAATAGTACCCTATATTTGAATCTGGACCATATGTTTTCCCTTTACCAAATTTGATCCAAATTTAGTAAGCGATTTTCGCAATCACGTCTACAAATATACAAGCTTTCGCATTTATAATATTAGTAGGATGGGATGTTTTAAAATCCAAATTTAAAAAAAAATTAAATTTTTTATTTATTTAATGGCTTATAATTAAAATTTAAACTAATAAAGTATTATTAATATTCAAGCAAAAAAATATTAAAAATTCTAGTAAATCACAAAACCACTGATCAATAAATTATTACTTTAATGCACTTTCTTCGGAAACATTAATAAACTAGTTGAAAAGAACATAAATAAGATTTAACTACAGAAATTAAAAAAAAAACAAATATTTTGTTCTCCTTTTAATTTTAAAGTTTTTTTTTTACTCATTTTATTAAGGGAAAAGTCTAGCAGTTAATAAATAACTTAATTTTTTATTAAAATACTAGCTGACCCGGCAAACGTTGTTTTGCGATATAACTTATTTCTTACAGATGTTGCAGTGTCTGCATGCCAAATTTCAGGAAAACCGGTTGATTAGTTAAGAAGTTAATAAAAATTATAGGCTATAGTTCTTTCCAGATGTTTCACTATTTGCCCGCCAAATTTCAAAAAAATCAGTTGATTAGCTAAGAAGATATAGGGAGGAGGAGCTTTTACTCCTCTTGCCCTTTGTAATGCTCTGTTCTCTTTCAGATGTTACAGTGTCTGCATGCCAAATTTTAAGAAAACCGGCTGCTTCGCTAAGAAGATATAGGGAGGGGGAGCTTTAACCCCTCTTGTTTCACGCCCCAAATAATAAAAACTAAAGGCTATAGTACTTTCCAGATTTAACACTGTTTGCCTGAGAAATTTCAAGAAATTCGGTCAATTAGTTAAGAAGATATTGGGAGGGAGGGCTTTTTCCCATCTTACCCTTTTTCACATCCTTTTCCCTATTTCATTTCAGATGTTACAGTGTCTGCATGCCAAATTTTAAGAAAATCTGTTCATTAGTTTAAAAGATATAGGGAAGGAGAGCCTTTACTGCTATTGCTATTGATTAGCTTAAAAGATTGGGGGGGGGTGAGCTTTTACCCCTATTGCCCTATATCACGCCCTAAATAATAAAAATGTTAGGCTGTAGTTCTTTGGAGATGTTAAACTATTTTCCTGCAAAATGTACAGAAAATCGGTCGATTTGTTAAGCAGATATAGAAAGGGGAACCTTTTACCCCTCTTGCCCCATTTTACGCCATATTTTCTTTCAGATGTTACAGCACCTGCATGCCAAATTTAAAAAAAAACTTGTTTATTTGCCGATTTCGTGCAAACTTAACTTATCTGCAGACTATTCCCAACGTACCCTGAAATTTTGGTTGAAATCGGTTGAACCGTTTCCCCAGTTAGTGGTGACATCAAAGAGTACACTTCTTTTTATATATGTATATAGAAGATGTAGATAAAGAGGAATTCACGTCAAAAGTCGCAAATAAATTTGCTTGTACGAGACGCTTGTCAGAAACTTTCAAAAATATTCAAGATAACTGGGCAGGCATCTTTGTCGCAAAAAGTAATTAGTTTTAATATCTAAATAAAAAAATTAGTTAAGTTGTTAACAGGCAGTTAAAGATTAATAACACATCCTTTTATTAATTATATTTTTTTCATTTATTTCTAATAAAGTAATATGTTTTTTAAGCCCCCTATTACAGAGATACACTGCACTTATTAACATTGTTGTTCGCTTGCACCACTTCGCACCTTTATTTTGCTCCCTTTTCCAGACCATCTTAACCAAAACACAAAACAATCTCCTTTGCCACATCCAAACAACCATAATTTAACACCATGTGGACGGTATGCAGCAGCATCGTCACAATACAACACTTGTCTTTGACACTTTGGTATTTCCATGCTTTTTAATGTTTTCTTTTACGGCTTTGCTAACATGGGCTACTGCTCTTCAATGCAGACCAACAGTCTAGTCGGTTGGACTGATAACAGAAAAGTACAGAAAAAATGTTTTATGAAAAAAATTGTATTAGATTTAAAATGGGCATTAGAAGGAACGTTTAACATAAGAGTACATAAATGCTGTAGCAATTGTGCATGTTGTCAGAAGTTGTAAAGAGTAAATTCTTCAATTTCATTTAAACGATATCTTGCCTTAACTTTAAGAATGTTTCTAATTTGTTATAAATAATATCAAAAATCAAAGTGGAATTATATCACCGTTAACGCCAAAAAATAGTTTAACAAAAATCAAAGCGTGCATCTGAACGTGATGAAATAAATAAATTTTTACCCAATTTTTATTTAATTATGGTCAATATCTTATTTATTTTTATTTAAAATTATCAAAAACTTTAATAAAATACAATTATCACAGCACAAAACGTGGAGTTTTTGTAAACATAAACAAAACTTTGACATAAACTTAGACAAACAATGCAAGAGCAAAAAATCGTCACCTGGCGTAGTGCTGCCACCTGTTTATTTCACCATGGTTGTACGCGCACTTCTCTTCAAGGGAGTATATGTGACATAAATGTAGAGTAACCTAGTTCCCATAATTTCTGGGCGCATACCCCATATCAAAATACTCACGGACAGAGTAAAATTTTTTAATCAACGACGAACATTGTTAAATCCAGTACGAAGAATATACGTTATGGGATTTAAAATCAGTATTGTAGAAAATTCAAACGAAATGCAAAACCTCTATATACCCTTTCCAACTGTGGTGAATTGTATAAAAAATTTAATCGAATATCATCCCGGCCTGTGATGTTAAAATCGTTTTTCTGTCCAAGACCTGTTTTTGTACAAACAAAAGATGTCAAAATATGCAACCAAAAAAGCATAAAACACATCCAAATGTGTAAATAAAATAAGAAACTTACAGATTTTAAAGGTTATTAAAATCGAATGAATGTGAAATTAAAATCGAGCAAATTTTAAAAACGAGCCTGTTTTAAAGTATTCCCTTTTAGAGAAAACACTTTTCCAAAAATATAATAAATAATAAAATTATGGCTTCTTGATGGAGGACTAATTAAACAATAACATGGTTGCCGTTAAAATAATTTGATTAAAATATTCATAATGCATTAAGTGACACTTAATGCATTATTTTTGGCCTGGTTTTCGCTGCCCTATCATGGATGCAAAGGAAACTAGAGTGAAAATAAAATTGTATCAACCGCCAAGTTTTCTCACTGGAATAATGTTGCACCCTGTAATTTTTATTATCCGCCAAAGAAACTATGCTAAGCCACTTTTTTAAATATGATTTGTATTCTGAAAATCACTTTCCAAATATGTTTCTTTCAATAAAATCCGAAAAATAAATAACTAAATGAGACGTTTTTTTCGTTTCCTACACAATTTTAGAAATGTCGCTTAATACATTCTTGCGGGAAGGTATCGATATGTTGATCATTTTCTTCGTTAAAAATTGTGTTTTTTCTGCGTGTACTTTTAATACTCTTACGGCCAACTTCGCCAAGTTCAATTAAAACTTACTATTACTTTAACTTCCAGTTAACAATATGTTTTTGGCAGCTTTTACTGATAGTTAATTATCACTGAGCTTTGTAAAATTGGCCGTTAAAAGCAAGAAATCTAAGGTCGCTTAAAAAAATTGAACTAAAATTCTCCATCGATTTCTAGTTCGCTCGATTTCAATACTCAGAAGATGGCCGACTTAATCACATATGTAAGTATTGAGTCAAACTTTGGCAGTATCGTTTCAAATTTGTTTTAAATACCAATTTTTTAATCGTCAGTCGACTCAACGCCATTCACAAGAATTGAAAGTCTCTCTCAAATCAATTAAGTCTCACTTCAAAAAGATCAAAAGATCTTCTAGATTTGTAATTAATGCTTGAGTTGTATGAAAACACCTTTGAAAATTATCAGAAAATTTTTATTGAATGTCTCGGAAATTTCGTTCTTAAGATTTGCTTCTATTGTTTATTGGCTAATGAGTTTGACTAAGTATTCAGAACCTAATATTTTCAAATCAAACGTTGAGCGTTGAAGCGAAATGCAAAATGAAGCTTAGAACTTGGACAAAACTAAAAAAGGTTGCCATGTATTGCGTTTTGAACCCATAATTCGAAAACGTTAAGCAGATGTCAAACAATATAAAAAAATTTCTTAGCTTAGACGATCTAGATTTCTGAAGAATTTATACTTGTTCTCAGTTATAAAAGGGACGGATTCATAAATCATAGATATAATATTTGGCTATACGCCTAACTACCATACAAACCGTAGGTAAAAGGGTATAATTAAGGTTAGCTTTCCCTATAAAGTATATATATTCTTTTAAGTGGCAAAGTTGATTTAACGATGTCCGTCTGACTGTCTTTTGAAATGGGTTTTCCAAACAGCCCCGATATATTGGGGACTTATTTGTTATATATTTCTGTCACATTTACTCCGTTTAATTTTGCTATTGAAATTCAGCCAGATCGGTCAAAAAATGGCTGAAATAAAAGCAAAAAACCACGACTGTCTCTAATTTTTTTCATAAAATCTCATGCTGTTGTTGTTTCTTTATACATACTTGTCACTGAAAGTAACAAGGTATAAGTTGGTTTTTTTTTTAATTCTGACACCTGAGGTGAAGGGTATAAAAATTTATTTAAAGTTGAGTATATTTTAACTTCAGCAACAATTTGTATGAAATTGTTTCTGACGTTTAAAATAATTTTTTTTAGTTTTGAATGAACACTTTAACAAAATGTTGAAAAAAAAAATAATAATAAATGCATTATATTGTTGTGGCTAAAATTTGCAAACGGTTTCTTAATGAAAATGTGTGTAGTTACAAAAGAAA
This sequence comes from Pollenia angustigena, assembly GCA_930367215.1. Taxonomy (NCBI): domain Eukaryota; kingdom Metazoa; phylum Arthropoda; class Insecta; order Diptera; family Polleniidae; genus Pollenia; species Pollenia angustigena. The sequence continues at coordinate 254,909,179 of OV884057.1, forward strand.
TTGTTGCTCTATTATGAGTACCAAGAGAAAATGTTTTTTTGATTGTGAACGCAGCTTAAATCTGTTTGAAACCAAATTTGCTTAAAAATTCTGCTTATCGAAAAAGTAAAAATATGCTTTAAAAAAATCAGCTTTTGGACAAGGAAATATTCTAAAAAGCGGTTAGCATATTTTTTCCAAAAACAAATATTGCCAAAATTTCCCAACTGCATCTGATAAATTTCTGCTAGAAATATGCTAAAATGGGAACACTGTTAAGTAAAACAGGTAAAATTGGCTATTTTAGTTAAGAGTTAATTAAGCTCAGAAGTTGTAGAAAAAAGGGAATGAAATCTACCTAAAAATCTACACAGAAAAAATTCTCGTCAATTTTTTTTTTTTTTTCAATTAAACCATTAATCAATATGAAAAAATATTTAATTGATACTAGTTATTTTGTTCACTGGTTCGAATTTAATTATTAATGAAATAAATTTTTAATTTTTTCATTTAAGGTATTAAATACTATGTTCACACTTGGGTTCTTAAACGCGTTTAAGCAACTCGAACGTGTTTAAGCTCTAATCACTTCAAAATCGAGATGATTACCAGTACATTGAAGTGATTTGTTAATCAAATTGACATGATTACAACTACTTTTTTTTTATTTAGTTTTTGGCGAACTATTTAAGTTATAATGCCAAGGGTATCACACAATTTTTGGAGCTCCAACCGCAAAATCCTCGTTCGACCTAAACCTTCGTATGGGAAGGCGAGAGCTTCCAGAATCCGCTCCAGAGTATTTTGGTCTCCACCAGTAAACGTCTGAGTTATTTCATTGGTATTCCACCAGCAAAACGTTATATATGGTTCCCCACCAGTCACATTGAGTTTTTTCCTTTGGTTCTCCACCAGACAACACACTAAAACATAGAGGTTAAAAACGATTGCGTATAGTTAATGCAGAAACCGCAAAAACTGTAACTCAATACAGTTATACGACGCCGAAACACTAACCAATGCGGGGAGACAACGCAAAACGCAACAAAAGCAGACAAACAAAAACGACCTGTTTGTCCTTAAAAAATAATGACAAAATGCTCGAGCTGCTGCTCCACTCAGAGCAGTTTAACGAGTGCGTGATTACAACTAAATCACTTCATTAATCACATAGAATCCTCTGAACATACCTCAAACTGAGTATAATGTAGAACTGGCCGACATTAACGTGTATAACCGGCCACGATTTCTGCTTAATGCTTTTATTTTTTTCCTTAAGTAATTCATAAATTTTCACAATTTCATCATTAATATGTTTAAAATAATCTTCTGATAATTTTATAAAAGGATTTGTTATCTATTTTTAATTCTTTAAAGAAATATAAATTAGTTTGTTGTGTTTTTTTTTTCTTAATCATCTGCCATCTTAATCATCTCGAAAGTAATGTGAACGGCTTTGATTAGCTTAATCAACATTTTGCTTAAACGCGTTTAAAAAGTCAACTCTGAACATAGTATAAGGTACTTTGTTCGCCTTACAAAAATGTATTGTACATAAATATTCTATGGACTTTATTAATTTTTGATTTTGCGTATGGGACAGAGTACTGTGTGACAACAACAATTTAGTTTCCGGAAATTTTTCGCTTAAATCGTTTGAAGGCCTAAAATGTCCTTTTTAAATTTTCGATAACATGATAGTGAAAATATTTATAATTCTTAAAGAATTAATTCTTTAACGGATCGCGGTATGTACAACAATTACCCATTCAATAGTTAGTTTGTCATTATTATTTGTTGTTGAACATCTTCAATAAATACAAATAACAACAGAAATAGCAACAGCAGCAATTAAGAGGGTTGGGTGATAGCGGTTAAGCACTCTTCCTTTCGTAACCAGTCGTTGACAACAAGAGTTTTGAACAAATAAAGTCTTCCCTCTAAGTATTTTGTGGTGGATAAAAATGTTGGTTGTCTAATGATTTGGTGGACGCTCTTAAAATTAAACGATGAAACACAAGAGAGTATCACTATTAAATTTAACAACTCATTACAATTAAACTGCAACAAATAGAATACATATAAGAGATATCCATTCACACACACTTAAACAAGTTATGTAAAGGATATGAGTGAACAACTAGAGATAAAATTGTAAGACTTAGAAATAACAACCACAACATCCTGGTTGTGTTGAAACAAGAGTCAAGGCGAAATTTAAAAACTTAAAATTTTGCTTTTCCTAGATATCTGTTGGCTTTTGTCTCTTAAAAGGGGAGGATGAGGAGTTTGAAAACGTCGTAATAGTAAAAATAGTATCAATACAAATTGTTTCAAGATGATTAAACTTTGAAATCTTTTCCATTTCACCCACACCCACACCCACACCCGTACACTGTATATCTTATTTTACATTATAGATATACAGATGTAGTAAGTATAGATACTTAACATGCTTATATGTGTGTATGTTTGTACATTATTATTACGACTGATTTTGATTTTCTATAGCAGCAGAATTTGTATTGTTGATTTTGGCGCGTGTCGTCATCATCATCTTCCTATCATTGCACATTTTGTCATTTTCTTATCTTTTGTATTGAAAGCAACAACAACAGCAAAAAGGAATAAAACTAAACGATGACATTTACATTGTTAAAACTACTAAAAATTACTTTTTTTTTTTGATAGAAATTTTTTCCACAATTTTCGTGTATGGCAGTTGGCGATAAGCAAAAATACCAGCCATATTAGTGATGACTGACTGTCTTTTGTTGTTTATTTAGCCTTGGCTGCAGTGCAACGACGACCTCTTCCGCTCTAAACTTTTCTTATATTTTATACTTATGTCATCAGTTTTTTGTCATTTATTGATCTAGTTTTGATTGTGTTGCTGCCATCATCAGAACTTTGACTTTTAAAAATGTTTTTTTTTTTTGGTGTAGCTGATAGATTAATGTGAATTTATGTCTGCAATTTTGTTTGTCAAAGAAGAAAATATTGCGTTAAAAAAAAAAGACATCTTATTCATTTGTCTTATTTTTATTTATTTTATTAAAACAAAAGTTTGACAATTTAGAATAATTTTGAAAAAAAAAACTTGACGATTTTTTAAAAATTGCTATATTCTAATCGTATCCCTGCAAACAAATGGAAGATATTCTCTAAGGCAATATTTTAGCAATATCCCCAAATTGTCATCTAAAAGAAAATAATCATATTAATTTTTTACTTTCTTCTTTTTATAGTTTTCGAGAAAATTTATTAATAAATTATGAACTTTGGTACATACGTCATTAAAAGGTTTTTTGTTTGTAGATCTAATGTGAAATTTAATATAAAATATCTTGTTTATAAACATCAACCCTAAAATATCAATGTTTGAAAGACTTCCTTTTACTAACTCTGAATAATAAATAAGTTAACCCTTAATGGAAAATCTTGAATTTGTCTGTTTTTTGATATTTGTGTTAGGTTTTGGGCTTTTGTCTGTTCAAAGATGTTTATGGCCAACAGTTTTGTAGAATATTTCATCTCCGCCCTCCCCATTTTTCGGGATGTTTTTACGATTTGTTTTAATTAAGCTAAAAATGCCATTATGACGGGGAGTTTGAGGGTTAATTTTTTCCACGAAAATATTTGCTATAACATTTTCTACAAAGTTGTTAAGCATACCCTACACCGATATGCTGCAAGAACAGGCCAAAGCTGGGAAACTTTATCCACCTTAAAAATAAAATACCGATGAGATCATTTAAAAACGCTGACACACGTATATTTTATTTTGTCTCCTCTACCAAAATACGTTGTTTTTCGTGTTGAACCTTGTTATTAATATATATGTACACATGTATATCAAAAAATGGCTGTAGGAAATATCGCGCAAATGAAGAATTGCCCAAAAGAACATGAAAAATGACCCAAGTTATATATGAAATTTTGCCCAAAAAAAACGAAAAGGGGCCCAAAATAAAAATGAAAAATTATCCAAAAAGAAAAAAATTATTTTTTCCAAAAAAAAAAAAAAAATTTTAAAATTACCCAATTTGCAAAACAGTATTTATTATTCATATAAATTAAGTTACAAACAAATGTAAGTTTTATGTAAAAAATTGCATTGTTTCTTCGACAGCTGCGCGGCAGTATGAACAGTAATACCTATTTGAGCCCTCCGCCAAACTTTGTGCACTCTTCAATAGTTAAATATTAATTAATCACTGCATAGTTATAATCAATTACTCAAAACAGAATATAGCTTTTTGCAAGGTGGCATGTCATGAAGTCCAGTGTTGTAATGTCCATGGACACTGTGACACTTTTGAAATCGTCATAACGTCCGTGGGCATTAAGATATTTTGCAAATGGACATTATGTCATTTTTAAAAATGTCATAAGGTCCATAATTACTAAAGATGTTTAATACAAAACAAGATCTACATACACGCAGAGAAAAACCTGTTTTATTATGGTCGCAACCAACAAAACTTTTTTTAAAGAAACTTATTTTACCATAATATGGTTGTCGGTGACAATGATATGGTTAAATTAAACACTTAAAAATGGTTTTGTTGTTTTTTCTTTGCGTGCATATATTAAACATATAGCGGAAACACTTTTGGGCGCAAGGATTTTCTCCCCTATGGCGTAACAAATACCGGCAGCGCTTACTAAAGCGTCTCGGCATAGCCGGTCTTCGGCCAGGCGCAGGTATTTTCTACTCTATGGTATAACAAAAAACGGCTTCGCTAACTAAAGCTGCTCTGCATAGCCGGCCTTCAGCCGGGCGCAAGAACTTTCTCCTCTATGATATAATAAAGACCGGCTTCGCTTACTAAAGCTTCTGTGCGCAGACGGCCTTTGTGTGGGCGCAAGGATTTTTTGCTTTATGGTATAACATGCACCGGAGGACAAAATCCTTGCGCCCGGCCGAAGGCCGGCTATGCAGAGAAGCTTTAGTTAGCGAAGCCGGTTTTTGTTATACCATAGAGGAGAAAATCCTTGCGCCCGGCCAAAGGCCGGCTATGCTTTCGAGTTTGTATGCTATGCTTTCAAGTTTGTCCACGGACACTATGACACTGGACGTTATAACATGCCACCTTTTTGTAATATTTCCCGTTATTTTTATAAATAACATTTAGGAATTCGACGTATAGTAATAATGAATGATTTAGACAAATAGTATGTAAGATTTTGACGAAATTTAAAAAATGAAAAATGGCCTGGAAAAATTGGGCTATTTTTCATATAATATTTTTGGGTGATTTTTGATAATGAAAAATCCCCAAATTTAAAAAACGAAAAATCACCCAATAAAAACGAAAAATAGCCCAAAAATGTTGGGTCACTTTTCATATGAATTCAGGCCCAATTTTACATGGATTTTTTTTGGGCGATTTTTCATTTATTTTTTTTTTGGGCCATTTTTCTTTGGGCGATATTTCCTACAGCCTCAAAAAATATACAAAAAAAAGGGCGTTATTTTCGGCGATAATGAATTTTAAGGCTATTAGAGAACTTAGACAAGCTGCAAAGTTTATGGTAGAAATTTTTACGGAAAACTTTCCAGCAATATCTAGTTTATGATAATTTATTTTTTGTGAGTTATTCTAAAGACATGGATGGAGAGTAAGAGGTCCCTTTGAAAAAGTTTAACACATAAGAGATAAGCTAAGTATGTCGTCCATTAAACATTCCATAAGCAATAAGCTATGAATGAATTATTGGATATACTACTAAAAAGTATAGACGTTGCAGTACTAAAAGACGTGAATCGGTTTGGCCTATATTGTCTTATGTTGTTATTCAAGAAGGTGTTTTACTAATTGGTGTTTTCAAAGGCTTCTCAAAGCGGAATGTGCAAAAGGTTTTTACCACCCTTAATATTTATATGTCCATAATAAACAATGTAATTTAAAATAAAAATCTGTACTATATTTAAGCACATAATGAAATTTTTTCAAAATGCAAAATCTTCTTTTCCTCGTCCTAATAATATTTTGGCGATATATTCCTATTTTCTCAGTAGGTTTCCGGCGATAATTCTAGTTTATCATCTAGCAGAATCGCTTTCCTATTGCCAAGGAGTAGTGCCATCGAAACACGTTTCTTCCCGAAGGAAGAATCTTCCGCAATAAAAAATCGATTATTGCCACAATAATATATTTTATCAAGGCAATACGTTTGGCAATAGACATGGTGCATTTCTGTGTTTGCTGGGATGTGAAAATAGTTCTTAAGATAAATCTTTTGCTAAATCGTCTGATTACCTCTCTAATTTAAGGTCTTAAATAAAATTCTGCGTTTAAATTTGTCGGCAAGTTAATAAATAGCGTTTTACTTAAGGAACGAACACATTTGACCCAAATTACGATCAATTCGTGAAAAAAATCGAAAAAGCAGTCTTTATATTCCCAATATAAATTTAATTTGTACATACAAATCTTCTTTTCATACACACATTTTTAAAATATGTACATACAAATGTACATATCGCACACTAATTCATAAACAGGCACAACCCAAAATTTATCAAAATCATTTTGTTTTTTTAATCCAGTTCAAAAATCAAATGTATAACGACCACGAAAATTTCGTTTACGTCACTGTCTGTCTGTCTTCTTTAACATTTTTGAAAATGATTAAACAAAATTACAAGCATGTTTTTGAAACAATTTTTTTTTTTTTTTTTTTTTTCTTCATAATATTTTTGAATTTTGTGTTTTGCTTGTTTATGATTTAGTGTGCGATATATGCCTACAAATGTTTGTACATTCTCTAATGTATAAAATTAGATATTTCAGAAATAGTTTGCTTTTTAAAAGTTCCACAAATGACCACTTACTTCTTACCACAACTTGCAACTATTATAATCTGATATTCAGCATCATTCAGCATCTGTTTCCGTGGTGTAGTGGTTATCACATCCGCCTAACACGCGGAAGGCCCCCGGTTCGATCCCGGGCGGAAACATACTAGTATTTTAAAAAAACTATATACAAATTTTATATTTGTACATAAATTTTAATTGAAATCAGGTAAAATAAATAATTATATTCGTTTTTTTACAGCAAAATAATTTCTGTATTTAAAAAAACTCTACTCTTTTACTTTTATTTACTTAAATCAATAGCAAATTACCTGGGATTTTCTACAGCCTTAATTTCTGCTATAATAAATTTTATGTTCTAAATTGTAACACTTTTGGTACTAAAAGTGTATTAATATTTTTCTTAGTACTTAGCAGGGGCAAGCACCTCAATTACAATTTCAACATTATATTCCACCTCTGTATTGTTCTTCAAATTCAAATTCATGATTAAAGTAACTTGTTAGTATCCACCTCCGTATCAGCCCGGGTAGCTCAGTCGGTAGAGCATTGGACTTTTAATCCAAGGGTCCAGGGTTCAAGTCCCTGCTCGGGCGAATTAAATTTTTTATTTTTCTTAAATAAAAAATATAAAAATTCGTATTCCTTTTTTTCAATTAATATCATTCGGAATTTCATTTTAGTTATTGTGGACAATTTTAATAATTATTTACAAACGATTAGAAAATTAAACAAGCGTTTATTAAGTTAAATTGTTATAGTTTTGATAGATTTTATTTAATTAAAAATATGTTTTTAATACTGACAATTTAATTTTTAAAAGACTTTTAAATCATATTTTCAATAGTTAGCTCAAAGCTTAGTTGCGATACCTTATACATATTTAGTAAATATATGTAGACATTAATGTATTAGCTAAATTTGTAATACATAAATATTTTTAAGGGACCTTATCTGCTTAAAAGTTTCGGATTTGTGTATTTATATATAAAACTTTTTTCTTAACAAATTTTCGAGTGCTTTCGAACGATAATTATTTAATTCCTTCTGAAATGTATGCAAAACTTTCCGAAACATAGAAAAAAGAAACAAAAAGTTCTCCCAGCCTGTCTTTTTAATAAAGGAAAATATTTCTTGCAAATCAGTGTTTAAGTGCCAGTATTATAAGACCAATTAAACACAGGTTCTACTAGAGTCAGACTATGTTAGATGAACTGAAAGACGGCATTATTGTAAAGAAACCAAAGCTGATAAAAAGTCTAAACAACCATGTAAATTGCGAGTATTGCAGGAAAAAAAGCCCAGAAGAGCAAGTAGCTGTACGTACCGGGGTGCGACAGAGATATGTAATATCGACTCCACTATTCAACCTCGTACAAGACGCTGTTATACTCATTTTCTGTTCTACGCTGTTTCTGGCCTGAAACGATTTCTAATGACAAACTTTGGTTTTTACCAAGCCATCAGTTTATATTAAAATATGTAGTCGTATATGCAACTGGATCGGCCAAACTATGTGCAGGTCGCATGATGACATCTACTCGTTGAGGTCATACGTCCCTTGAAGGAGCGACGGGAACATATGTATACATACATATATATTACCAAGGAATCAAAAACTATCCGCCCCTTTATTTGAGTCGAACAAATCAAAAAGTCTTTCTGTTCTAGATAATATTTGAAATAATTACTAAAAAATATTACTGCATCGGCCGGGAATCGAACCCGGGCCGCCCGCGTGGCAGGCGAGCATTCTACCACTGAACCACCGGTGCTTCTTGCACAAGTTTAACTAGTCAGAGCCTTTTGTCATGCATAAATACGATATCAAAAGTAATATACATATTAACTTCCGTATTCATAAAAAATAAAACAAGTTTGAAATGTGTTTAAAGTTAACATTTTCATACAAAATTTTCTTAAAATACATATCAAATGTATCTTAATTTTTTATGAATACGGCAGTAAAACTTAAAAAAAAATTAAGATAGTTTTCGTTTATACAACAAATCCAATATCTTTTAAAGTGTTTGTTTATTATCTAAATGGCTGATTTTACGAAGTTCAGTTAAGTTATGTAACTATATATTGCTATAACTGTCATTTAACAATATGTGTTTTTTTTTGCAGGTAAAGTGACAGTTAATTATAACGCAACTTGGCGAAATTAACCGCAACCGTGGCTTATTAGATCAAAAGTTTACAAAGGAAAAAGCTTTTGCTGACAAGTCTTTTCTGCCTAAATAAAACGCAAGAAGCATCGGTGGTTCAGTGGTAGAATGCTCGCCTGCCACGCGGGCGGCCCGGGTTCGATTCCCGGCCGATGCAGTTCAGTTCCTTTTTTACGGTTTTAATCTAAAAAGTTTAAAACGCATATGAATTTAATTTTAGTTATTCTCATATCTGTGGCATTTTGCATAGAAAAAAATAATTTTCATATTTGAATACGAAAATCGCAAAAATGGAAAAAAAAATTTTCTTTTCAAGATTTATTTAGAGAATTGCTTATATTTTTTTAATATATGCGTATAAATTAATTGATTCGAAAAAAAGATAAATGGTAAACGAAGTACAGTCAAAGCCCGGTTTAACGAATGATATAATGTTCAGACGTTTCGTTATACCGAGATATTCGTTATATCGATCAGTAATTTTTTACCTTAGAATTTTATTATTACTGTTATTCTTGCAACTCCCTTAATACAAGCGATTTTGAAACATCTATTCTATTCTGGTCATCTTCTTGCATCTTTTAAAATCTTTAATTTTTTATCAAGAGAGATTCTTTTTCGATTTGACATCTCGTTTTAACAATAAAACAAACAAAACAGCTGAAACTTTAACGAAAAAAGCCACGCATTGCACGTGGTTTTTCAATACAAAGCAAAGACGCCAAAAACACACCCAAAAATCTAACGGGTCTTTAACGATTTTTTTATTTTGCTTTGCCATTTGTTAAATCGGGATTATTTTGTTTTTGCCATTCGCTATATAAGGTAGTTAATGTAAGCATTTGGTCATTCGTTATATCGGATATTCGTTAAACTGCGTATTCGTTATACCGGGCTTTGACTGTACCACAACTTTTAGCACATACTTGTGTATATCAGAAAATATGCATTTGGAACAACAATACTCTAATCTAAGGCATATTTATGATCTGAAAAACATTTTTTATTAAGTTTCTTATATAAAGGATTATAAACAGCAACATAAAAAAATTTTAAATCATGGTGGAAAAATTGTCCCGTTTACAATGTCCCGTTTACAATTTCTTTAACAATTTATTTAAAAAAATGTAATTCATATTTTATTTTGAAATCGAAACCATTTTTAGGGCACATTAGTACGCAACATTTTAAAATTAATCCCAATAAAATATTGTGTCAGGTTTCGCAGAAATCACTGTTTAAACGGTTACCCCTTAAAACCCACTTCCGTTTTTTGTTCCGTTTACAATCACTGGTTTTTTGCAATTATCTCGGAAACCACGACAGTAAGCGAAAAATTTCATTTGCGGAAATTAAAGAGCTAATTGAGAGTTAAAAGAATCATTAATTTAAAAAATGAAAATCAGGTTGTTTTTTACAGTTTTGTCAATATAAACGTGTGCGAATGTCCCGTTTACAATCTTGGAAGTGCCCATATTTGATAAAAAAAAATTTTTTAATTTTCTGCGATGACGATTTTTGCGGTATTGGTAAAAAAGTTTGTAGGTAAAGTTATTGAATTTTTAGTCAACAACCAAGTTTATTAAGTCAATAAAAAAAGTTGTTGCTTAAAATAATTTTTTTCAACAAAATGTTTACGTGATTTGTTAAAATAAATTGTTGAAAATGTTGAATAAATCAAACAAAATGTTTATTGAATCTTTATTTATTTATTTATTAATGATGATGTGCTTAGTTCCCAACACAGAGTCACGAGACAGTAAATATTGTGTTTTTTTCTGTCTTTTTCTTCGAAAGCTACCCTTTTTGCGTTTTTTGTTTTGATTATGCAATTTGTGTAGATAGTAGCGGCCTGTTTTTACGCATTGTCACTTCACTAACAAAACACGTTTTCTTTCTCTTTCTTCGAAAGCTGCCCTCGCAAATGATTTAGGCATTTTTCATACGTCACTTTTTTCATTTCTGTATACTTTGTGGTTCCCAATTTTTTTTTTTTTTTTTTTTTTTTCAATAAATACACTAAAATTTATTATGAAGGGGATAAGCTAGTTCCTATGTGCATTTCTCTGATTGTTTAGGCCAGATCATCAGGAAACTTTTTTCCAAAGACATTGGCAAAACTAAATATATTATGCAAATAAAATTGTAAAGCGAATGAGACTTTACAAATGGAAGAGAGATAAAAATACTGCATTTACTTTGATTCAAATATTTTTTTTATTGAATATGTAGAAACATTTAATTATTTCATTATTAAATATGTTTTATTGAATGCTATTTTGCAAAGTGTAAATTTGATAAATTTTTTCATTGAATCAAACAAAAAGTTTATTGACCTTAAATTTTATTTTCAACAAACTGTGTTGTTAAAAATTTTCTTGAGATATTTTTTTCTGTGTGTCAAAACATTTAAAAACGTTTAAAAAAAATTCGGTGAAAAGATCATCTTTATCAAAAAATAATATACCAAAAATAAAGAAAAATTTCGTTTATAATACAAAATTTTAAAAACGTAAACACAAATGTTTGTTGAATGAAAATTCGTATGATTAACAACATTTTTTTAAACTTTTAAAATTTGACTTAATATCCCAATAAAAAATTTTATCATATTGCGAAGCACTAATGGTATATTTAAAAAAATAAGCGCAGAATTATGCGCTACGCAATAAGACATACAGAAATGCAGTAAAGTAAGTGATAAAACTCTCAACAACTTTTATAAAAAAAAAACACATTTCAAGTGCTACGGCATTCCCTTACTAAGAAGCAGGTTTGTAAGGGAGAATACTAAAAAATAACTGTATCAAAACATTCAGTGTGTAAAGCTGATCGTTACATCAAACATTTTTTTATGCTCTGAATAATGCGCTTCATGTGTCAAAAATGTATTGCTTCAAAGTGGGAACTCGCCATATAAAATTCATGTCTTCCGTATGCGCAATGGTAAGCGCAACTCTTATGTTTCTCCCTTACAAACCTGCTTCGTTGGAAGCTCCATTTTTTATTGGGATGTTTTGTCGAAATGCCACAGATATGTGTATAACTAAAATTCAATTTATATTTTATCTTTGCCAAAACATCTTAAGTCAAATTTAAAAAGTTGAAAAAAATGCTCTTAATTATACGAATTTTCCTTCAAAAAACATTTTTGTTTACGATTTGTTTTGTATAAACGAAATCTTTCTTTATTGCGGCCTATTAAATTATTTGATAAACATGATTTTGTCGCCGAGTTTTTTTAAAAACTTGTTTTGCTAGCTTATCTCTACTTAAGATGTTTTTCAAAATGCCACAGATAAATATTTTACAATACCTACATAATTCTACTAATTCTAACCACTACAACTGTCAAAAAACCTTTTGTCTACTAGCAGTTATAGTGATAGTCAATTTTTCTTAATATTTAATGTTAGTGCATATTGAATCAAAAGTTTAGTAATTTTAATAAATATATATATGTATGTATGTATGTGGTTTCGCTTTCGAAAAAAATTTACGGTTTTTTCTTGATTACAGTACAATGAATACAAAAAACAGTACGTATTCAAAATACTGTTATTTCGAATTTGCTGCCCTTGATACAGTTCTACACAGCATCGGTGGTTCAGTGGTAGAATGCTCGCCTGCCACGCGGGCGGCCCGGGTTCGATTCCCGGCCGATGCAATCTGGTTTTTTGTAACAATTTTATAAGTGCTGGAGATAACTATAGACATACACGTGAGTGATTATCTTTTCACTCTCAACCACGCACGCTTAAAGTTAAAATAAAAGTAATCCCTCATGCACGATCACCAAGATTTTCATCACCACGTACGTTTACGAAAAAGTATTTTAAAACTTTTTTTTTATCATTTTTGATTAACTGCCTGTTTTTAGAAAACGTAAGCAAGTGAGTGAGTGAGAAATTATATTGAAAACAAAAACAAATTTTCGTTTTTTATTGTTGTTTTCAATATAATTTCTCACTCACTCACTTGCTTACGTTTTCTAAAAACAGGCAGTAAGTGATTTTTAAACAAGTTCCGACGGATCAAGTTTGCAAGACCCGTATATTTTATATGAGAAGGAAATCAAAAAATCAATATTTTTTTAATTATATAAAAGAAGTGCATCGCCCGAGCAGGGACTTGAACCCTGGACCCTTGGATTAAAAGTCCAATGCTCTACCGACTGAGCTACCCGGGCATACGATCCCAGCTGCCAATTTTGCTATATCCTAACACTACTCCTGAGTGTTCTTAAAAAGCCAGGAATTAATTAATAATGGCTTGCTTATCTAATCTTATACATACCAACTTAACTAAAACATGAACTTAAATATCATGATGCTAACATTTTGTTACCATCTAGTTTCTAGTTTTTCAAAAAAGACATATTTTTTGTGCTTAATATACTGTACGATCTAGAAAGGTCGGAGTTTGCCCGTTTGCTGACGTATGTGGAAAAGATAGATAAGATAAATTTCTTGCCACTTGTTTTAAAATATTCGGAAAAAAACACACTATTTTTTAGGAAAATTTACAACAAGTTCTATGTTTTTAGTTCTATAACACATCGGATGGTAGAATGTATAAAATATAAATATGTATAACATTTATGTAGCTAACACATAGAATTTACATAAATCTAATTACAGCTTGTTGCAGTGGCTTTAAAAAGAAGCAAAAATGCTGAGTTTGACTTGTAAGCAATAACTTACATTTCTAAAATCAACTCATCATTCGTAGACATTTAAGGCGCGGAAACAGCTCGCGCGTCATTGTCATTATCTTTTAATGGCAATTAGTCCATGCTTGCTCGTCAGTCTTTCGTGCGCGGATAGAAAAGGCGTCAAATTGTCATCAACTATGCGCAAAATGTTGCAAAATCTTGCAAAATGTTGCCTGTTACTGGAGAAATTTCCGCTTGCAAGATTTTGTAAATAGTTTGAACAGCTGTTTAAATGAAATAGGTTTTGTGATATGAAAATAAAAATTTAAATTTAACAATGGCAGAGGTAAGTAGTTAGAATTGTGTTGATTTTTAACGTTTATAATATGTTTTATATGTCTGCCACCTTTTTATAAATTTGTAACAAACAAACATTTCGAAATGTTGCTAAAAAATTTTTGACAAAAAAATTATGTGTCCAAAATGACTATGAGCCATGTTAGTTTAACTCTACTGAAAGGTATATTTTATGCGGAATTTCGATTTTTTTTTTTTTACTAATTTCAATAAACTAAACCGTTTTTGAGCGAATATATCGCTCATTTGCTGCAAGACCGGCATAACTCAAAAAAATCAATTTCGAGATAAACGCATTTAAAGTTTTTGATTTGCTCTAACTACTTAGAAAAAAAGAAGATACATTCTCTTCAAACTGGGAAAGTATAAAAGATATAAAGATGAATTTAATACACAATATAAAGAAAAACAAAGCGAACAATTCTGCAATTCTAACTCCAAAATTTAATTTTTTGAGTTATGCCGGTCTTGCAGCAAATGAGCGATATGTTGTGCAACCCGTCTTGTCTGTTTTTCAACTAGTACAGTGCAGTGATGGAAAATTCAGTACTATGGTACTATTTTCAGTACTTATTCCTTTCAATAATACCACGGTACTCTTTTCTTGTTATGCTTCTTTGTTTAGAAATTAAGCGTTGAAGTTTTTTTAACATTGACAATCAGGGCTGTGGAGTCATCAACAAAAAGTCCAAATCCGACTGCTAATATAGCCTTAATTCTAAATGTATATAAAACTGGCCCTTATTTGATGCAGTACCTTTTAAATGGTTAAATATAGCAAGAAAAGGATTCAGTAAAAATTTCAAATCAATATTTTAAATATTGCATCGCCAATTCCGAAGTAATTTTATTTTGGAAATAATGTATCAGAATATTTTTTTAAATTTTTTAAATTGTCGAAAAATTTTGGAGTCGGAGTCGCGAATTTTTTGTGGGTACTTTGACTCCGACTCCGGTACAATAACCTCAACTCCGACTCAACCGCTCTCCTGACAATTGCCTACACAAAATTTATTTTTATTAAAAGTATATGGTATGCAAGTTGGTATATTTTAAAATCTGATATCCTCATCAGAATTTTGCTGTTCAAATTTAGCCAGCTCGGTTCATAAATGGCTGGAAATGAGCAAAAAAAAAAAAACTATGTATTTTAGTTTTTATTTTTAAGCTTGTTTTCCAAAAAAAAATGTGTTTGAAAAAAGTACCAAAATGTTGAAAAAAGAACCGTTTTGCTTGGTCGTCAGTACTATCTAAATATTTTCAATTTTCCATAATATTACAATTTCATTTTAATGTTGAGAAAGAAAAAAAACCATATCTTAAAAAAGAAATAAAATACCTGCTTCAAAGTTTCAGGATTTTAAAAGAAAATAAGTTTTTTGACTTATTCCATTTTTAAAATTTAATATTTTGCAGATTTAACATTTTTCCAAAAAAATTTGAATTTGAAATTTTAATATGACATAACTTTTCATATATCGTCACCTAAAATGCAAAAGGGCGTAACAACATATTTTTTTTTAATTTTATAGTGCATCATATTCATAATTTAGTCTATGTAGTGCAACATAATCAACCAAAACTTGATTTTGAATTTTTTGGTTGTTACGCCCTTTTGCATTTTAGGTGACGATATGTACCTTATGGGATGGATTTCATTCAGATCGAAAGGGGTCTGGTCCCACTCTTGGTCGATTTGAAATGGAATTACCCACATTCGACCCAAAAATTTTCTTTTTTAATAAAACACGTGGTCTTACTTTCTCGCTTCGTAATTAATAAATGAAGCGATTTATTTAATATTGGGTTTTTATTACAAGAGAGTAGTTACTACTAGCAAAACATTACATTAAATCTTAATTTAAAAGTTCAATTCTTAACAAATACAAATACATATTTTTAATTTTGTAAATCGGGGTTTTCAATAAGAGCGACGAATTTAGTTTTTTTTTTTTATTATAAGAATTGGGGACACTGTGACTATTTGAGCATTTCTTGATCAATTCAAAATTTCCATTTAGCATTTTTATGAAATATGTACTTTGAGCTTTTTTTGAATTGTTTCTTGGGGAATAGTTTTATTGATACACTTAAAAAAGATATTTGCATAAATATTGACCAAAATTTTTAAAGTTCTCATTTTTAAATATTCAGACATTTGTTGGTTTTAAATTCAACAAGAAATAAAAAACAATTGTTTGCTTAAATCTACATAAGAATAATATCACTTTCAAACTAAAAATTCCTTCAATTACCAGAAGAATAACGACTTGTCTAGCAAAATCTTTTCATAGATAGAATTGCTGAAATGATAATGAAGATAAATAAATATATTTATTTGAATTTTGCTTGCATCAGTGGTCTGCGGGACTGACTCCGTACATGTGTATGTACAGGCAAAGCTCGGTATAACGAATCTGGCCTTAACGAAATTCTGATACAACAAACGTTGACTACCTGATGTAGCGAATATTTCAAACATTTTATTCCCAATGTATGGAACGGTAAGGAAAATTAAACAAAAATTTAAGGCATTAAAGTACGTAATACATGAAGTAGTCGTTACAGTAATGTTACTCATTATCTCATAATAAGTAGTCTGGGGTTACACCACTTCTGCGCTGATAGCCTTAAATATACAAGCTAAATTTTTAGTAAAAATAAATATTAAAAATAGCTTAAAGCTATTGAATTTCTATGTGGGTACATTTACTAAATGTAGCTTTGTCATTTTTGTACCAATCTTTGTTTTGTAGGGCGCAAATGGTTCATATTAAAATAATCTAATGTCGCATGCAATAAGACATTAGGATTTTTAAATCATTAGCTTAAAAACAAAAACTTGAAAAGAGCAAAATTGAGCAAAATCATAAAATTTCTAATGAAGTTTTGTCCACTATAACTCTGCCATTTCATGACTCATCTCTTCAAACGACCCATGGTTATTTAACAAATTTTATAATCTCTCAATAAAAAGAAAGAAATACATAGTCCGTTCAAAATTTTTGAAGATATTTGCATTTCAGTCACATCATCTTTTTTAAAAACACAAATAACGGTTATTTTGGAATATCTCACAAACTGTTGTACTTTTGACAATTCTGACTTCATATTCGGGGAAAGTTTTACATAAAGATTAGCTGTCAGAATCATTTGGTCACGACTTTGTTGACTGTGTAATCACCACGACTGTGTAATCACCACTCAAAGAATGCGAAGATATGTGAAAATTTCGGTGTTATTTTTTAATTTGGTTTTTTCTGGATTAAATATTCATGTTAAAGAAAACTAATATAGAGCAACATTGTTCATAAGATATAGCCCTAGAATATTTGTTAATAAGGTTTTTCTCTAAAATAAATATTACGGAAGTTATCAACAATTAAAGCGACCCATAGTGAGAAAAATAGCATTTTAGCAAACTTTGTGGGCTCAAGGCACGGCTAATAACTATGCAAACGATCTAAAATTATATATATATATATATTTTTTCTAATTTGGAATCATTCTAAGGGGCTTGCCAAGTGAAAATACGAAAAAAAACGGTCACCCTAACGCTACAGTTTTAGCAATATTTTTGACAATCGGACCACAAAAGCAAGGTTGGCGTAGAGTTGACTTCACCTTCTAGTGAATTCACCCTAACGCGAGCTTTGAAAATGGTTTTGAAATATGTGAAAGAAAGCAAATTGTAATAGGTCGCTGAACTACGACCATCTTGTAAAATTAAAAGATTTTGTTTACATATGGCATCTTGGATTTTTGGCCAAATTTTTCGAAATAAGTAAATCGTGCTGTAGGAAACACTCAGTAATCCACCTTAACTCCGGGCTCAATGGTTTTCTCAATTAGGAAAATTATCGCATTTGGTGAAGTTTACAGCTATAAGTGGTGCACGAGGCACAATTTTAGCCAAAAAGCTTCACAATTTGGTGCGATTTTTATGCCGACATCGTTTTTTTTTTGTTTTTTGATGAAAATATCGCTACAGGACCATGCCATCGTTAGATAAAATCGAATTAATAAGAACCAAGTTAGAGTTCCCGCAAATGGCTGCCTCCTTCGTGTGATTTCACTTCTTTAGACTTTTTATGATGTTACACTTGGGGTACTCGTTTAATCTTTTCTTCCGTATTACGCTGAAAGCTTACTTTTTTACAATCACCAACAAATTTTATTTTGCTTTCTTAAATGTTTTTCTGTTAACCTTTGTTTTGACTTCCGCACTGGGACACCTTAAAATTTAATAAAAATTTACGCAGAGTTACTTCTTGTGAAATAAGTTCTGGAAAAAAATTATAGTACTTGGTTGTAACGGCTGATAGCCTCATTTATTTGTTGTGTTTTGATACAAATCGAAAGGTGGGTTAATTCAATTTATCTTCTGTAACTATGTAATTTTTGCACCGCTCTGGATCCTATTGGGCACAAAATGTTCGTATTGAAATAGGCTAATGTCGTAAGTTATAAAACTTAAAAAAGTTTTATTTTTTGGTTTAAAAAACAACTTGAAAAGAGCAAATTGAACAAAATCATAAAATTTATAACACTGGTTTACAGCCAAAAAATACCAAGAACGCCACATGCCTTGATAAGTTAATTTGGAATCTCCTGAACACGAAAAACGCTGTAATTTATTTTTTCTAAGTACCGTTTTTTAGATAACGTTACTTTTGTGTTTTTCGGTGTATGGTCCCACTCAAACCCTTGTGGAGCCCAACCAAAAAGTCCGATCGAAATAAATGGCAATAGAGCAACATTGTTCATAAGATATAGCCCTAGAATATTTGTAAATAAGGTTTTTCTCTAAAATAAATATTACGGAAGTTATCAAAAATTAAAGAGACCCATAGTGAGAAAAATAGCATTTCAGCAAACTTTGTGGGCTCAAGGCACGGCTAATAACTATGCAAACGATCTAAAAATCGTTATACATATTTTTTTCTAATTTGGAATCATTTTAAGGGGTTTGCCAAGTGAAAATACGAAAAAAAAATTGCCCATATAACTTGCGGTCACACTACTGTAGCGTGTCTTCAACTTTGACAACCCGACCACCGAAAAAAACAAGCTCTTGACTAGACCCACCTTCTGGTAGTGTGTTAATAATGAATAAAAAGGGATTATCACTCACTATTAAATTTCACAAACTCAAGCTTTGCATGAAAAAATAAAGCTATTGGCAACCTAGTGCAAGATAGTCCAGACAATATAGAAAAATTAAGCTAATTTAAGCTGAGAGTTGTTCCTAAACAATCTGGGGCCTAATTCTGGCAGTCGTGAAAGTATTCGTCTCGATTCGAAAGAAATTTTATTTCTAATTCTTTTAGTCGATACTGAGCGCATCGAAATTTTTTTTCAGTATTGTGAAACTCAAAATAATGTTTTACAACACTGAAAAAATAATTCAGATTCGTTCAGTATTAACTGAAAGAATTAGAAATAAAATTGCTTTCGAATCGAGAAAGCACTCGATCATGACAGCCAGATTTTAGCGAAATGGGGATCTTGAGCTTCACCCGAAAAAATAATTTTCTTTTGTGTGTGCGTGTACGAAACGTAGTTGCGAAAAAACGTTTTCTTTGATAAAAAAAAAAATTAAAATATGTATGCAAATGTTTTTGAAGCGTCCATATATCTCTTGTAAGGATTGCGAAGCCAACTTCTTTGTTAAAAAACAAATTGCGTAGTATATACTGAAAACCCCTTTATGAAAACCAGCTGAAACTTAAAACTATAATAAGAACAATTTTTTTTTTTTTTAGTTAAGGTTTATTTTAAAAAGATATCTAAAGTATTTAATTTTATAATTTTTAAAATTTAATAATCTTTTAAAAAAGAGTTGTTTCTATTTTTTTTTTTTTATTTTCTTATGATTAATGAAAATTTTAGAAAATTTTATTTTTAAGGAAACACTTTTAAAGTCAAAAAATAATAATACGTTGGCGCAGTTTTATAAAAATATCTTAACTTCTAACTATCTAAAGTCTAATAAAATGTCACTAAGATTTAAATGTAGTAGTTTCTGTGCAATTACTTTTTTAGGGATTGCATCGACATACACAGCACGATGGAAATAAAAACCAATCCATGAAAATTCCCTTACAATCATTGTCTGGGTCGTAGGCCAATAAGCGATGCCATTTGTATTTCTGCTCACAACCACATTCACCTTGACAGCGTGAAGTTCGGGCTTTTCTGTAAAAAAGGTATAAAATTAATTGTTATAGAAAAAGTTTTAAACTAAAGAATAATAAATTGAGTTGTATTATAGTTTATAAGAATATAGTAAACACAATTGTCCAATTCACAAGCTCTGTCATTCTCTTTTCCCTTGTCTCCTAAAAACTCAAGACTTGACGGCTATAGCTTTATGAGTGTGAACCAGCACTTACTTTATCGTATTGATAAATGTCAAAAATGGAAAATATCAGTTTAATGTACATTGTCAATTCACTTTGAGTAAACTATTTAAAAAGATTTAAAAATTTCTTCTTACCAAACAATAATAAAAATATGGAAAAGTTAAAATAAGGAGCTAATTATTCAGTATGAGTTGTAATTTCTTCTTCACACTTGGTTTTTATTTATTTTTTCCCCCCCTTTAATAAAATTTGCCATTCACATTAGTTGAAACCATTAAATAAATCAGGTATGGGAGTTCTAATTTGAGATAGAATGGATAGAAACAGACAAGCCGGGCACATGGCGTTTTAACATAATTCGAATCCAATGGTGCTAACCGTTTTATTAAGTTACCGTTATTTCGAAAATGAAGGAGGTTGCACAACATATCGACCCCTTTGCGCGAAATTATCGTATGTTACAAAAACCAAATTTAACAGGAGAGCCATTTTTCTACTTTTCTCTGCTATAACTTGCAATATAAAAATGAAAATATACATTCAATTTTTGGAGCAACGAAGTGGAATTCGCCTACAATATTTTGTCAGGCGACGTCTCTTTGAATGTAGAACAAGATTGCATCAAAAACTCAATTTCAAAAAAATTGGCATATACGATAATTTCGCGCAAATGGGTTAATATGTTCGCGTAACTAAAAAACGCTTTAGCTTGTTGAAAAAAAACTAAAAAAAAACTGAAATTCCGCAAAATTTCCTTTAAGAAAAGTAAAACTTTTCCTTAGATACGCAGTCGTTTTAGAAACATGAATTTTTTTTTGCAAAAAAAAACTAATTTTTTAGCCACATATTAAAATGTCTTTAAAAATTGAACAGACATATAAAAAAGCTGCAAACAAAACAAGCCATAAATGATTAAAATCTGTTAGCAACTTTTGATTATATTCACACAAGTCGAAAAATTTGAATTAATTTATGAATTTCATAAAACGCAATATTTGTATGGGAGCCCCCCCTAAGAAGTGGTGATAAGGGGCAAGTATGTCTCGAGGAAATGTTAAGAAAAAAAAATTAATTGAGGTCGGTCATATATTATATTCCACTAGGGGCGACCCGTGGGCATTTATGGGACTTTTTCTTCAATATAGTTCTAATCTGTATTGCCTATTTTGTATGGGAACCCCTTAAGGAATGGAAATAGTGGGTAGGTATGTTAGAAATAAATGATTGAGATGAAAAATTAGATAATAGCTGCATTTTCAAATTTTTAATGAATTTTTAAAAAATTAAAATTTTAAAATGTTGCTTAAAAGTTATTTTTCTAGTTTTTTCAATAAGCTGAAGCGTTTTTGAGTTACGCGAACATATATTGTGCAACCTCCTCCATTTTTGAAATAACGGTATATGTATCTTGAAAACCAGAGCCAACCTAAAAAACGGCTAGCATCCCTGGATTCAGCGTACCCGAATTAGGTTAAAACGCCAGGTGCCCAGCTTGTTTAAAAAAAAAAGTGTAAATTTGTTGCACAGTGATATTAAATGATGAAAAGTTTTAATTAAAATTGTTGTTAAAATAATAAATTGAAATAAATCAAAGCTACATATATTTATTATTCAGAAGATTTTTTTTTTTCTGTCTCTGGCGGGAATCGATCGCGCAACCTCGGTGCTGATAGACAGTGATGCCAACTTAGTGCTTTTGGCACTATTTATGGTGCTTTTTGATGCCTCAAAACGCCAAAATTTTATCCATAGTGCCAAAATAAAAAAAAAGCACTAACTTGGTGCTTTTTCAATTTTTCGTTAGTGCTTTTAGTGCTTTTTACAATTTTTATTTTTTTTCTACCATTTTTTAAAACTACGATTATATAGAGGATGATTTAGTTCAACTTTGCTATTTGGGGTACAATTTTGAGAAGGCTTGTAAAGGTTTTAAGCTCTCAAATGATAAAATAGTGATAAAAGAAAGTTACATTCGTTTTACCAAAAACTTTATTTACGAGGTTAGAGCTAGGCTTCCTAGCACTTTGGAAATTTTACGAAACGTTGCACTTTTAAGCGTGCATAAAAACGATGTATTTCGGTTAACATTTTTTTAAAGATTAAGATACTGTTTCAGACATAGAATATGGATTGGAAAATATTAGGAATTGTTAAAAAACATGCAGTTGGAAACCGTGCAAAAAAAGCAAAGACTTCAAAAACAAAAAGAAGGCCGTAGATTGGTATATGCAAAGTGTTAAATAAATTAAAAACAGCTGACAGAAAATACTTTTATAACGAGCGTTGTGTAACCAGCCATTTTTCACGCGCTTTAGTTTTCCACGTGATTTGCACTTTTACCTCTAGTGCTATTGAAAAAAGGTTTGACTAAGTATCAGAATGAAAACATACATGTTTTTTTTTTCTATTTTACACCTTATGTGTGTTCTTTATTCAGAAGCGTACATATGTTAAAATAATTGGATAATATCAAGAGCCAATTGTTTTATTAAACTTTGCACGATTTTAATTTAGATTTATTTAAAATATAAGGATGTTTATTTAAACATATGCTGTCATTAAGTTTTATAAACAATGGTCGGTCATTGCAAATTTTCAGTAATTGCAACAGGCCAGATTTTTTCGAGTTTCGAAAATCGAGCTAGCACTGTATTACTTTTAAACTGTTTTATGTAAAATTAAGACTCCAAATGATTTGGATGATATTATTTTTATTGAAGATAATAATAATACATTTAAAAATTTATATATACAAATATAAATATATTTATTATTTAATCTTAAATGCAAATGTTCCCCATCAACGCCGTCGCTTTTTTTAATTTTGGAGGTATATAATATTCGGCACAGCCGAATGCAACTTTTTTTGTGTTTAATTAAATTGTAAAAATGGCTTAGTGCTTTTGTACGCTTTTTTTTTTTTTGCTCGAAATAGTGCTTTTTTAAATTTTAAAGTGCTATTTGCTTTCAAAAAGTTGGCATCACTGCTGATAGACTAGCTCACTACCAGCTAGACGGTAGACGGGCAGTGTAGTTTTTGAACAAAAAAACTATGTTTTTTACTCAATTAAGAGCGTAAATATGAGATTAAATTGTCCATAACAACAATAACAACGTTGATTGAAAGTTTTTGGTGCATTACTATAATGAAATTTTTCATTATCATAATGAAAATTTAAATTTATGAAAGCATTATTGAAATATGTTGCTTTTATAAAAAAAATTTTTAATATCATAAATTTAATGGCATATTACATTAGATGTATGAAATAATTAAATCTTACATCTTTTGATTAACAATTAAACATTTTTTTAAGAAAAGTATAATTTTGTATTAATTTATGAATATAGTTATGTTTGTTTTTTTATGTTCCCAATTAAAATGTTTTGTTTAACTTGGGCAAACTTAAGTTTTCATATATCCAATGAAAATTTTTAACGTAATTACGAAATCCAATGAAGCGATTTTAACGAAAATACTTCATTATAACTATGAAATTCCATTTAGACAATGAAAATTTTTATTTACCCAAGGAAATTTTTTTATGAAAATTATTCATTAAATATATAAAGCATTTTTCTTTCAGGGTATGTCAAACCGAAAGTTTAGGGATTTCAAAATTTTTTTTCGCTTTGCTTTTTATTATTATTATCTAAATTAAGATCCATACAGTGAGCCAAAAAAAAAACTTGTACACTTGTTAAATTAAAAGAAAAGAAAACAGAGATTAAAGTAAAACCATATTATAACTTTTATTTCACATAATTTAAATTTTAAGATCTATTTTTTAATTTAAATAAATCTTCTTTTTCATTTTGTATATTTTAACGTTAAAAAAAAACAACAAAAACATAAATATGATAAAACTCATAAACAAAAAAAGTTGTACAGGACAAAAAACTTAACGTAACTTTAAAAAAGATTGAAGTATTTAGGTTTTCAATATTTTGTATGGTGTCCTTTATCTTCTTTAACAGAAAGAAGTCTTCTTGTCATCGAATGGACTAGATTTTTTGTAACTTCTTGGGGAAAAGAACTCCAGATATCTTTGAGAGCGTTTCTTAAGGATTATTTTCCGGATATGTGGTAATCTCTTAATTTTGTTTTTATATGAGCCGACAAATGCTAAATCGGATTTAAATCCGGGCTCTTGCAGGGATGAGGCAAAACTGTTTTTTGTGTTATAAAGCAACCATTTACTTACGATAACGGCCGAATGCTTTGGATCATTATTTTGCATGAAAACAAAATCATTCCCTAAACCCATTTTTTTTGGCGGATTATGGCAAATTATTTTTCAGGATATTTAAATAATCTATTTTATTCATGATTCCCTCGATACACACAAGGTTACCTACTCCATTAGCACTCATACACCCCCATACCATAACATTGCCGCCACCGTGCTTAACAGTATGAACGATTTACGTCCATCACTTCCACGTAGTGATGGACGTAAATCTGTCTGCACTTGGATTCGTAGATTAAGTGCTTCCCCTTCCTTTAATAACTGTGTTTTTATTTTAATTTTACAAGTGTACAAGTTTTTTTTTGCTCACTGTATATAGAAAAATATTTTCGCTTTTTTACTTACGAACATATTTCCTGATGTATTGCCTGCTCAAAATGTTGAGTATTCACAATGGCTCGTATTTTACCAGCTGAATTTGAGGCCCAATAGGGCGTTACTATCTCAATTTTTGATTCACAAGCATCTAATCTGTAATTAAAATCAAATTATAACAAAAATAAAATTTTCTCTTTAAAATATTAAAAATTAGCAAGGCTTAGCCTACCTTCCCGTTGAAGTTGAACCATTTCCAGGAGCATTTGTTGCTTGTTTAGCGTTACGATTGCCCTGATTTGTCTGCCTTTTATTGCGTAGTTTACCAAAATAACTTTCGCCATGCTCTTCGGCATGAGACTCCTCCTTGTTGTCTGGAACAAATGTGGGGAAGACACCCGGTGGCAGAAAAATATCAGGCTCATCTATAAATCTTCTTTTGCGTTTTTTCGTTTGCTGTCGCGGTCCACCATCGCTCATGTTCATTTCGAAATCGCCATACATTCGTCTCATTAAAGCCTTATTATCGTCAATAAATCGTTCAATTTTATCTCTAAAATTAAAAGTTACAAAAAATCACACACAAATTAAATAAGAATTACTCATATTCAATAATTTGTAGACGTAGTAAATTTATGTAATTGATGTGGGTTTTTACTAGTTTTCCGTCATAAATCATGCATGAAGTGTAAAACTGTCAAACAAAGTTGTGCGTTGTGTGTTTAAATTATTGAAGAGATAACATTTTTTTCCAATTAAAATTTCAGTTAAAAAATTGAAGAAATATTTTTTCTAAGTTTTAGTTCATATTTTTCTAAAATTAAATTGAGAGTTAATTAATTGAAATATTTGGCAGCTAAAACTGTGTATTGAATAAGTCTCCCAAATTTGCTAATAGTCTTTTTACAATTGTTTTTATAAATTTTTTTTTTTAATATTAATTTTAACCCAAACAGGTTTTCGAATACGAGCACAAGTTATATTTTGTATAATCGAAAAGATGTTTAAATTCATTCATAATAATTTTTTCAATTCATTTAAAAATTGTCTACAAGTTAATCAAATTCTTTACACCACTCTAAACGCCTACAGTTTACAAATCTTAATATTTTCATTCACAAACAAGTAAGAACGTATTGACGGTCAAGCCCGACCATTCGATACCCTACACCGTAGTGTATAAAGACAAATTTTCTATAGTGTACCATATCAGGTAAATCATGCAGCCGGGAAAACAAAATTATGTAATAAGGTTAATATGCATACAAGAGTTCTTTGTGCCGAAAATTTTCTAAATGTGAATATCTATATAAGATTTGCTCGTGCTTAAGCGATTTTGGGAAGGGGTTTGTTTATATGGGAACTATGGTCAATTTTATACACTGATAGAAAAATGGATTTTCATATTGATGATGCCCTAACATCAGAATTGTGACATCAATGTTACTACAAATGGCATCAATGATGCATAAAGTAACATCAATCCAATGACTAACTTCTTCGTACAATTTTGTCATTTTTTACGTGTCATCTATTTTATCACTATAGTGACATCAATTCGATGCTACATTTTGTTTTATTAACATTATTTTCATGATTACAATGTATTATAAGAAGCAAAAATTCCTATATTCTATTTTTTTAAACTATTTAGTAAAATACATCAAATTTTTAAAGTAGAATGATTACGGAAACCATATGGGGCATGGTGCTGGCGTTTTATTATTGAGAGTTCTGCTGTAAACAAAGGTCGTTATTCAAGAAACGTGAAACAAACATATGTAACGTGTAAGTAAATAATAATATTCTCTCACTTTGACTTAAGTCAATTCCAATGACTTTGACTTAATGACAAACTGTCATTAATAAAAATATTTTTTCCTATTTTACAATTTTTTTTATACTAATATAAATTGATGCTAATTTGTCCTTTCTCCGATGGTACAGCGTCATCGCACTGAGGACATGATCGTCATTTCTGTGATGCCGATGTGTCATTCCATTAATGACATAATTTTATTTTGACCCTGATGACACTTTGGCCAAGTGATGTTAAGGTTGACATCAATATGACGAAAAGTGTCATGGGGTCAAAATCGAAGACACTTGTCATAGTACTGATGTCAAAATACATCAGCGTTATGACGCCTTTTCTATCAGTGTATCTACCAGTACAACATTTTGGCATGGCATAAAAGCTATTATTAAATTTATCGTTGCCAAATTTTATAGCAATACCAAAATTGGCATTTAAAGCTCTTTTCGGGAGTGGTTTTTGTATGGAAGCTTTGGTCAAATATGTACCGGTACTAAAAAAACCTTCGTTAGACGATTTGTGTTGCAATAAAGTATTTTTTGGACAAATTTAATCTAAATACCAACATAATAAGATAAGATAGTTTATGAGCACAAAAACTCTATTCTGGCAAGAAGTTTGTATGGTAGAAATGCGAAAATATGGACCGATTCTCACTTGGTCCTTGTGACAATTAAAATCTATGTGCCAAATTTCTTTAAATTATCACAAAAAAATTGCGACCTGTACTTTGCGCACAAAATTAAATAGACAGACAGACAAACAGCCATTCGGACGGACGAACATCGTTAGTTAGACTCCGAAAGTGATCCTGAGTCGATCGGTATAATAAAAGCTGGGTGTAGTATTGCACACATCAGCTCAAACGCATAATACCCTCTCCACTATTGTGGTGTGGGTTTAATTACAAACACATACTAGCAAACACTAATAATTTTTTTAAACTGTCAATGCACAACTTGTTAGTAATTATTTAATATAATGTGATTTAATTTTTTATTATATGCAAAAATAATAGAATTAAATATATAAAAATTAATATTTTACGAAATAGTTAACGCTCTTAACATCAATATTTAATAAAATTGCAAGAAAATAATGTTTTAAAAGTAACATAAATCTATACATATTTTAATGTCTGTAAATAATTTTCTTTTTCTCCAATACAAATTTTACTAAGGCCGGGTTTTTGCGATGTGGATTATGTATAAACCTAGTTTTACGAAGTCTTAAACTCTGATTTTTCCGGCGAATGCGATTTTTTTTAATTATTTCATTAAAGGCCAGCATTTTTAGGGAAGCTGTTCCCCCAAAATTTTGTATACTAACTTGGTCGGCACTAGGAATGGGCAAATATATCATTATATCAAAATATCAATATTTAAAAAAAAGATAATCGATATACATATCAGTGTTCGAAAATAAACACTAAATATCGTTCTTTAATGTTCGGTTCGGTAGATTTGTGGAAAACACAAACGCTAATAGTGTTTGTGTAGAAATTCATTAAAAAAAATAACGTTTCCCTGTTTGTCATCTTTCGAACACAAAAATAATGCTGTTTTCATCATACTCAACAAATGATGAGAACATTAAATTCCGTTCGGTTTTTTTTGAAAATCCACGAACTTCAATGTGTTCGGTTCGGCTCGTTAATGTTCGTCGCTTTTTGCTGATAAAAAAAAAACCAAAAATTTTTTACAAAAACAAAATACACACACGAAAAAAACATTATAGAACATTAAAATATAATGTTTTTCTACAGTATCACTACAATTGTTCTGTTTTTTATCCAAGAACCGAACATTATATAATTCTTTCTTGAAAATAGTTACGAACGGTATTAAGGTTTGTGTATGTTTACACAAACACTAAAAAAATAGATATCGTTCTTCGGTGTGTGAGCCGAACGCTAAATAATGTACTGTTTATTTTCGAACACTGATACATATATCGCATTATTAAAGGTCGAATTAAACACAATATAAGATATATCGCCAATATTTAAAATACCGATACATCAATATATTGATATTGAAATACGACTATCGAATTCGATATTTTTTAAAGTCAGTTTTCATTAAAAACTCAAAATTTTAGCCGTTTTTCAAACAATATTTTTTTTAAGAATTTTCATCCCTGCATGCATCATATCGAGCCCTAATAGCAAAAATTATGTAACCAACAACATCTTAGATTTTAGTTTTTTATGAAAATCGATCATTTTTGATCATATCTCTGGAAGTACCGTTACGAAATAAGAGCAAAAGCAATTTCAAACGAAAACCTAGACTTGAAGCAAAAACATTTAAACAAAACCATCTCCTGTAAAATTTTATTTTTGTTGGTTACGTCATTTTTGCTATATGGGCTCGATATGTTTTTTAAACTAATATGAAGATCTAAAATTATTGGCATTTATAAGAAGCAGTGCCGGATACAAGAAGCAGATTGACAGGAGACCACATAAAACAGAGAGTGCTCCTGATGTTCATATCTGATGATTACTAATTTACCGGTTTGACTAAAACAATCAAAAACATTTTTTGTTAAAGTTGGTACTTTTGGGGTGCAATTTAAATTTTTACGTAAGTTGGAACTTCCATGACTTATTTACTCCCATTTTAATTTTTCTTACTTTACTTTTTTTAGATTTTATATGGTTTTTTTGCAGTCTTCCCTTTTGTTTTTGTTATAATTGAATTTTTTGCTTTGATTGAATTTTTTGAAATAAAATCAAACAATAAAAATTAACAATGTAACTAGTTTCAGCAAAATACGTCGATTCATCGATATTTTTGAAATAATAATAATACTCCTAAAAAAATCGATGCATTTTTTCAATTGGCCCATCCCTAAACTTAGTTTAACTGAGATCTCAAAAATCCAGCATTAAGCAATCAACGAATTACTTCTGCCTTAAGATTTTTATATTCTTAAAATATGATATCATAGATTTGTGATAGTTACAGAAATACTTACATACGTAATAGCATCGGTCGTTCAGTGGTAGAATGCTCGCCTGCCACGCGGGCGGCCCGGGTTCGATTCCCGGCCGATGCAACTATACTTATATTTTAATTTCCTAATAATAAATTCCTGCACATAAAGTTAAACTTGATTTTGATTTAATGAACTCGAAGAGAAGAAAATACTTTTTCGCCCGAGCAGGGACTTGAACCCTGGACCCTTGGATTAAAAGTCCAATGCTCTACCGACTGAGCTACCCGGGCAGACAATAGCGCTGCTGTAAGAGTGTGCTTTGTAAAAAGAAATAAATAAAATAGGCTAATTATTTTTTCGATAGGGGCAGGGAAATTGGTACCCCCCATAGGATGTCAATAATAAATATCGTATATCTTAAGAGCCGCTGCACGCATTTTGTTGAACTTTTGGTAGTGGACCTTCTGAGCCCCAAATTTGAAATAAAATAGCAGCGGGTGAAGTGGTACATATTCATAGGACGCCAATGTTTAATTTCGCATATCTTAAGAACTGTAATAGTGAGAATGTTCAAACTTTGTAGAAGTCACTCTTATGGTATTCTACACTTTTGAAATTTAAAATAAAGTGGGTTGGCGCTTTATTCGTTGTTTTTAAAGATATTTTAAAGATTTAATTGAATCCTAATGTACCCTTTGATGTTTATGAAGCACAATGGAAAAAATTTCGTTAATATACGGACCACAAAACTTTCTTTTCCCCGCATTTCTCAAAATTTGATCCATATATCCATACAATAAATATGTATATATTGTTCACATTAAGATGCTTCACATACATTAAGTGTTGACAATAAGGAATTCGGAAATTACAGATGACTGTGAACTAAATTACTCATTTCAAGCAAGATTACACACGATTTGCAACTAAATGGTTAAGTTAATAAAAAAGCAAAGCTATCCTAAGAAAGAACTGGAAGAAAATGTATACCATCACGTATCCACACGCAGTATTTATTTCCGAACATAAGCCGTTACGTTGGCGGAAGAACCGCTCAAAAACGTTTTTGTACAAGTCTAAGCAAAATAAATTTAGAAATTCGTTTGATACAAACTTATTGACTAAAGGTACTTATTGACTACACCATAATTTTGAGTACTTTGTAGCTATTATTATTTTCGTTTAGCTCCGCACTATTCAATAGCGCTAAAACAAATTTTAAAGAAATTAAAATCAAATTGAACAGTTTATGGTTGACATACTATTCTTTACTCCTTTATTATTTACTTTCACCAATAAACTCAGACTTTCTGAAAGAAAACTTTCATAGTGTAAACTAAGACTTAAGTTGCGCACAGAGGAGTGTTTTGTGCGTATGATTTATTCGCGTACCATTTCTCCACACGAGACGAACAAATCACAATAACTTAAACCTCAAAAAGTTAACATAAATTGTGAAGCGGATAATGTATTGCACTTTTGATAATTAATTTGTGTGTGCACACAACAAAAAAAGTACGCTTTGTGTTTTTATTCGTTGATATATCCACAACGATGGCTGCATGAAATTTTCTTCTTTTCTTTTTCTCTTTGATTCGCTGTTAATAAAATTGTTGTTGCTTTGACTCGAGAAAAAGTTGGAACCGATTGCTGCGTGTGATTATATTGGCATCTTTAAAAGGGAATTGAAAAGAAGTTGAACATCAAAAGATGAAACGTTTAAATTCAGACAAAAACTCAATGTTGTTAAAGAAAAAAATTAATAAAAATAATAGAACTTAAAGTAAAATTGCACATGGGCTACACATGCAAGTAAAACTAACACACAATATGTGTAATTATACATGGAATGGCATAATAACAATTAATTATAACAGAATTGTCAAACCTACTTCGCAGAAAGCTTTTAATTGCAATTTGAAGATCGATCAATATTTGTTTTTCACAAATCTTCTTTTTTGTTCAAAGCCAATAATACATATATACATACCACCTAAAGATTAATTTTACGAATGCATTAAATGTTTGTTAAAAGTAAAATCACATTAATTTTTTACAACTATAGAATCTATATTTTTTTTTTCATTAAATCTATAGTATAGATTCAATGTAAAAAAAAATACTTTAAATATTTTTTTCAAGCATCGGTGGTTCAGTGGTAGAATGCTCGCCTGCCACGCGGGCGGCCCGGGTTCGATTCCCGGCCGATGCAATGTATTTTTTTAATTTAAAATGAGAAGTAAATGAGACAACCAGGGTTGATTAATAAATAAGTACAATTCAAAACTAAAAAGTACGCTGTTACCCCCGTAACTCATTTGGTACTATTTCCAAATTATTCAAACCTACATATTTATAATTGATATAAAATGGCAACTCGTATTTACTGTCCAATGGTGCAAATAGTCTTGCGAAAATGCAAAATGTCGTAGCTTTTTTATGAAATCTTAGGGAAACGCAATTTTTTGTTGTTGGATTTATCAAAACAGCCATGTTTTTTTGCATTTGCTCTTTTGCAAGACCATTTGTACCAAAACCTGAACACCGCTATTGTGAATAGATTTTTGTACTTGTTCATTGAACGATTGCTTATGCCACATTCAAATTAGTATCAGCGGCAACATATACGCGTGCATATTCTGATGATATTGACAAGTTTTTAAAAGATATAAGAAACCAGTTCTGCAAAAGTTCTCAATTCAGGATTATTTTGGAACGAATTCATAATATTTTCAAATATTCGTCAACAAGATGGTTGTCACGTCAAGAAGTAATCAACAGAATTTTGGAACCGTGGGAGCCCACTCCATTATTATTTTAATCCGAATTATTCTGAAGGAGATTTTTCAAGCGGTAAATTAAATTTTATTATATTCGGACTTTCTTCTCCTTTCCTACTTCTGCAGTACATATTGAAAATTGTAGACACAATAAAATTGGAAATGCAATCCGAAGATGCTTGTATGCACACAGTTTAGAACGCTTAAAAATTTTATTTGCGTTTAAAATTCGAGATTGCATTTTGAGAAATATTCGTCATTTTTCCACAAAAAGACGATCAATTCTAAAAAGTGTATGAAATCGCTCTCTGGGGTCAATTTAAATAAATAGATTTCTCGACTCCAAAAACCGCATGATACAGGTCTGGCTAGACCAATTACAATTTGTTTGCCTATATTCTTGAATATTTTGGAAAACTAACTACATATTTTGAAAAATCCGGGGCTCAGAATTCATTTTTAACCTATAGTTTCTTCGGCGAAGTTTCTACGAATGACTTATAGAACAAGATTCGCAATGTGCTTTTGACGCGAAAAAAATTTACCCACCCTATTGTTATGTATAATTAATGATCATGTATTTTTTGGTATCTATACTTTACTTGTACAAATGAATTTTAAGTTCCTTATGTTTTTGTGGTGTTAAATTTTTGTTTTTAAAAATAAAATAAAAAAAATTTAAAAAAAATGATTAAGAACTATTGGGGCCGAAAAAGTACGATTTTATAAGTTCATTGGTACGATATTGGTTTTCTCCTGGTGGTTATCATCCCTGGTGACAACAAATAAAATCTCAATATGTTTTGATATTGGTGATAAACACAGAGCAGGGTTCACCAATTTAACGTAGTCTTTTAATAGTTTCTTATCTAAAAATATCAGACGATTTTTTATCATTAAAGGCAAAATAAAAATAATTATTTCGCCCGAGCAGGGACTTGAACCCTGGACCCTTGGATTAAAAGTCCAATGCTCTACCGACTGAGCTACCCGGGCACATAAAAATTGACAGTTTTGGAAAATCTTAAATAAAATAAAACGAGTTTTTGATAGTTTCGCTACGTACTATCAGAAACCGGAATCAAACTTGAATATGTTGCACTGTGTGATGCATATTATCGGCAGCAAAACGCAATAACAAACAGTCATTCGGAGGAAGAATATTATAACTAAATTATTAACAATATAATACGAACAAAATATGTAGTCGAAAAACTTTTTTTACCACTACTATTATTTTTTTATTATCTAAAAAAAGAAGATTAAAAATAAGTAATCTTGCCTTTTAAAAACTGTTTTTGCTATCCTAAGAACTTAACGTTATGTAATAAACAACGTTATCCCAGACTTTGCTTTAATAATTTAGATACAGTGGACTACCGATAACTCGTAATCGCAAGGGACCGGCCATTTCATACGAATTATAGGGGTTTTCGACTTAGCAGGGTTTCGATTTAGAGGGTTTTCAATTTATTTACTAAAACGATAAAAAAAACGTAATAAATGATTGTTAAAAATTAAATAGAAATCAATTTTTTTCCATTGTCAATGACTGCAAATATTTGCTGTTTTTGGAACACCGACAGAGTTTAATGCGTGCGCTTTGACATTTTTCTGTATTATTCATGTAACAAACCGCCCAGCGGTAAAACTCAGAAGATCTTCTTACTTCAGGCCTTTTAAAAGGCCTGGTTAAAAATTGTTTTGATTAAATTACTATTCTTATCTAACTGCTAAAGAATGCCTCAAAGAAGGCCTCGGCTCTTTGGTGTAAAAGATAAGATACACCTTCCACACTCGCTTCTATGAGAAGGGAGTAGAGAAGGAGTAACATTTTTCGCATTGTTTTTTTGCACAAGCAAAAGCAAAATAATTATTTTTTTTGATCCCGTTACCATTCGTATGTACCTTCTAAAGAAGCGAGAGCGGAAGGCCTACTCCGCAATGACAACGTGTGTAAAAAAGATATGAGTATGGAATGGAGCGAGAGGCCTTCTAGAAGGCATCCGTACTCCTTCTATTTCCCGCTGGGCGATCTTAAGAAAATAAACACACACACAAGCAAAAACCCACGCAAAAAAACTAGCGGCAATCAAAAAATCATTCTTTCCATGTTTCTGTTGTTTTATTACGAATTATAAGTGGTAGTTACCAAACAATTACGATTTATAAGAGGTAAAGAAGATTTTATTTGGAAAAAAAATTACGAATTAGCGAGGGGCCCAAAATGTATGGACATTTTACGAACTAACCAGATTTATTCAAGGGACCGACAGTTTATTACGAATTATCGGGAATTACGATTTATTGGTGTGCGAATTATCGGGATTTGACTGTATTTAGCAAAAATTATTTGTAAAAATTGAAGCTTCAAACTTTTTTCAATGAAATTAGCTAACTTCCATTTCTTGTTAGCTTAATTGAGAGGTTAATACACCTCTTTGATTGATTAGGAGCAATAAAAAACTACTGAATACAATTCGGAAAACTGCCATCGGAAATTGTGTGACTCTCCATTAATATTTTGCAAGCTGACAAACTTAAACAAGTTTAAGAAAATGCTATCTAGCATCGGTGGTTCAGTGGTAGAATGCTCGCCTGCCACGCGGGCGGCCCGGGTTCGATTCCCGGCCGATGCAATTTACTTTTTATTTTTGAAATAAATGTGACAACAAAAAAAATCTCAATATGTGTTGACATTGGTGAGAAAGCCAGAGCAGCGTTCACAAATTTGACGTAGTCTTTTAATAGTTTCTTACCTTAAAATATCAGACTACACTGAAAGAATTTTCTTCGCAATACCAATGAATTTTGACATTAATCCCATGAAAAATTGCATTAAAAAGGAACCTATGCAGCGCTTCGTTGGATCAATAATTCTATGAATATTATTCATTGGATGAATACTTTCAATAAAGTAAAAAAAAAAATTTTTTTTATTTTTTTTAATTATTTTTTTTTTCTTATTTTATTTCACTTTATTTTATCTTTTATTTTTTTTTATGTCTCTGGCGGGATTCGATCGCCCAACCTTGGTGCTGATAGACTAGCTCACTACCAGCTAGTCTACTGGGGAAGTGTAGTTTTTGTATGTTTTTTACTCAATTAAGAGCGTAAATATGAGATTAAATTGTCAATAATAAAAAAACAACGTCTATTTTTCGTTAGTGCCTTTAGTGCTTTTTACAATTTTTATTTTTTGTCTACCATTTTTAAAGCTACGATTATATAGAGGATGATTTAGTTGACTTTGCTATTTGGGCTACAATTTTGAGAAGGCTTGTAAAGGTTTTAAGCTCTCAAATGATAAAACAGTGATAAAAGAAAGTTACATTCGTTTTACCAAAAACTTTATTTACGAGGTTAGAGCTAGGCTTCCTAGCAATTTGGTAATTTTACGAAACGTTGCACTTTTTAGCGTTGACAACATTTTTAGTAATCGTAATAAAAACGATGTATTTCGGTAAACATTTTTTAAAGATGATTGGAAAATATTAGGAATTGTTTAAAAACATGCAGTCGGAAACCGAAAAAAATGCAAAGACTTTAAAAACAAAAAAGAGCCGTAGCTTGGTATATGCAAAGTGTTAAATAAATTAAAAACAGCTAACAGAAAATACTTTAATAACGAGCGTTGTGTAACCTGCCATATTTCCCGCGCTTTAGTTTTCCACGTGTTGTGCACTTCTGCTATTGAAAAAAGGTTTGACTAAGTATCAGAATGCAAACATACATGTTTTTTCTATTTTGCACCTTTATGTGTGTTCTTAACTCAGAAGCGTACATATGTTAAAATAATTGGATAATATCATAAGCCAATTTAAATAAATTTAGATTTATTTAAACGATAAAATATAAGGATGTTTATTAAAATATATGCTGTCATTTAGTTTTATAAACAATGGTCGGTCATTGCAAATTTTCGGTAATTGCAACAGGCCAGATTTTTTCGAGTTACCAAAATCGAGCTCGCACTGCATTACTTTAAAACTGTTTTATGGCCAACTTAAACTCCAAATGATTTGGAGGATATTATTTTTATTGAAGATAATAATACATTTAATCATCATATATATTATTTCTAAAGCACTTTTTTTTGTCGGTTGCAAATATCTCCCATACCACCGCATCAAATTTAATGAATGATATCTCATTTTAAAGATTATTTCTAACACTAATGACGAAAAATAATTAGAAATTGAAAAATTAATAATTTCATTGATAAAAATTATATTTTAAAATGTATTGAAGTTACTAAAATTTCTATTAATTATTTTCATTTTATGTTACAAAAATGACAACTAACGGTGCGAAATATTCGCACGGGTCATCTAGTAATATTTATTTACAAATATTTATTATTTTTTATTTTTTTTTTTTTTTTTTTGTCTTAAATCAACGCCGCCGCCTTTTTTTAAATTTTAGAGGTATATAATATTCGGCACAGCCGAATAAAACTTCCTTTGTGTTTAATTAAATTGTAAAAATAGCTTAGTGCTTTTTTACGCTTTTTTTTTTGCTCGAAATAGTGCTTTTTTAAATTTTGAAGTGCTTTTTGCTCTAAAAAAGTTGGCATCACTGATTGAAAGTGGATTGAAAGTTTTTGTTTCATTATTATAATGACATTTTTATTGTCATAATGAAAATTTAAATTTATGAAGGCAATTATTGAAATATGTGGCTTTTATAAAAAAAATTTTTGATTTCATAAATTTAATGGCATACATGTAACATTAGATGTACGAAATAATTAAATCTTACATTTTTTTATTAACAATTAAACATTTTTTTTAGGAAACTACAATTTTGTATTAATTTATGAATATAGTTATGTTTGTATATTGTTTTTTTATGTTCCCAATTAAAATTTTTTGTTTAACTTGGACAAACTTAAGTTTTCATATATCCAATGAAAATTTTTAACGTAATTACGAAATCTAATGAAGCGATTTTTACAAAAATATTTCATTATAACTATGAAATTCCATTTAGACAATGAAAATTTTCATTTACCCAAGAAAATTTTTAATATGAAAATGATTCATTAAATATATGAAGCATTTTTCTTTCAGTGTATTTATTATCATTAAAGGCAAAATTAAAAACAATTATTTCGCCCGAGCAGGGACTTGAACCCTGGACCCTTGGATTAAAAGTCCAATGCTCTACCGACTGAGCTACCCGGGCACATAAAAAACACAAATTTTGAAAAACCTGTTAACTTAATGTTATGTTATTAAAAAAGTTATTTGAGACTCTGCTTCAATGTTTATTAAGATGTTTAGTAAAAATTATTTGTAAAAATTTAAGATTCAAACTTTTTTCAATGAAATTTTCGTGAGTGAGCCACTTCCATTCCTTGTTAGCTTGCGTGATTGGGAGGTTAATACCACTCTTTGATTGATTGGGAGCTATAAAAAACTATTTAATACAATTCGGAAAATTGCAATTGGGAATTGTGTGACTGTTAATAAATATTTTGCAAGATGAAAAAAACATTACATTTTGTTAAGTTGCTTGTAAGCAGTTAGCTTAAAAAAGTATAAGAAAAAGCTTAAGAACTATATAGCATCGGTGGTTCAGTGGTAGAATGCTCGCCTGCCACGCGGGCGGCCCGGGTTCGATTCCCGGCCGATGCAGTTTGTTTATTTTTCTGGACATTACAATAAGCACGACAAACACTACTCCGGCATACTGGTAGAAACATGTGATGATGAATCGCGTTCGAAACAAATATATATAATATAATATAATAACGACACATACATACATATGTGTCGTTTATATACGAGTGCAAAACTCTTCCGTTCAACTTACATTTAAATTTTAAAACAACAACAACAGCACCAACAACAACAACAACAACAACAACAAATTTGGAAATTTTGTTTTGTAACGATGAGTTATCCCAGCTTTCGCGCACCGCATTTATTATTGTTTTTATTTTGAAAAATAGAAATAAAGAGTCGTAATCAGTAATGCCATTAGGATAATAAAGATACATTCTTCGTATCTTTTGATGACTTCAGTTACCATGTATAATCCTGAAATTTTTTGTATCTTTTAACGCAAAATGTACGGAAATAAATAAATAAACTTTTCGTCTCTGACAAAGTTTTTTAAAGTTGTCATTTCCTTATGAATACTAAAAAAAAAACAGTGACAACTAAATACAAAAAAAAACATGTATTTTGGTATTAGGTTTTCTTAGTTCTTCTGTCGTCTGGTTAGTCCTGTGTATGTGTTACTTTTTACAAAAATTAATTTATTTAGATAAAATCCAAAGATATATGTAATGTAAAACATATATGTAATTTATTTTAAACTCTGCTCACTGTATTTTTAAAAATTGCATACCTACGTACCTAATATTTATGACTTAAATAATTATAGAAATGAATTTCTATGATATAATTTTTTACAATATTCAAAAAAAGAGTTTATTTACTCTCTTAACTCAAAAAAACACAAACTTGAACCATCAGCAAAATATCAAATTCTGGTTGACATCGCTAGAGCAATGCATGCAATCAATCATATAAACTGTCCATTAGACTGGTCGCATCTTGTATGGGATTTTTTTTTTAATTTAATTGTTTGCGCTGCTTAAAATATGAGGTTTGGTGTAAGAAATCATGATCTAATTTTTCAGGTCAATCCGACGGTGCCTAGCCGTGCCGGGTGGGGCCCAAAGTTCCCCATATTATAAAAAAAAAACATCTTTTCTATCAGATCTTTATAGTTATACTAGTTGAAAAGCCGTTGAAAAAATATAGCTTCGTTACGATCTTCCGCAGAGAAAGTACTTCAAGTATGCCAAATTTCAGCTTCCTATGTCATCAGATGGCTTCAGAAAGTGACGGAAAGAATAGGACATACATGCAAACATCCTGACATACTAAGAAATGATGTATTGTATAGATAGATTAAAGTATTTGCTGTTTAATATTTTAGTATGATACGAACGAAAGATTTTTAACCAAATTCGGGGTCGCTGAATCCAGTGGTGCTAGCCGTTTTTTTAGGTTAGCTTTGGTTTTCGAGATATACCGTTATTTCAAAATTAAGGATGTTGCACAACATATGTTCGCGCAACTCAAAAACGCTTTAGTTTATTGAAAAACTAAAAAAACCCGAAATTCCGCAATAAAATTTACTTTAAGAAAGTTGAAACTTTTTTCTTGTTGTTGGCTTTGGTTTTCGAGATATACCGTTATTTCGAAAATTAAGGAGGTTGCACAACATATGTTCGCGTAACTCAAAAACGCTTTAGTTTATTGAAAAAATAAAAAAAACTGTAATTCCGCAATAAAACTTACTTTAAGAAAGTTAAAACCTTTTTCTTATATGCGCAGTCGTTTTAGAAACATAATTTTTTTCTGGAAAAAAAAATAATTTTATTAAAATTTCGGAATTTTTGTTTTTAAAAATTCATAAAAAATTTAAAAATGCAGCTATGCTTCTAATTTTCTACATTTATATAAAAAACAACATTGCAACAAAACAAGCTATAAATGATTAAAATCTGTAAACAACTTTTGATTTTATGTATTCACAAAAGACGAAAAATTTTAATTCCTTTAAGAATTTTATTAAACCGCCATATTTGTATAATTGAAATTCTTATATTTGGCCCTTGTAGTGCCTAGGATGCCTTAAAAAGGGTCAAATGTATGACCAACTCCACTTTATTTTTCGTCTGCATCATTTATTTCTAAAATACCTACCTGCTATCTCCATTCATTAAGAGGCTCCCATTCAAAATTGTAACTACAGACTAGAAATATATTGAAGAAAAAGCTCCATAACTGCCAAGCAGGCAGCCCTAGGGGAATAAAGTGTGTGACCGACCTCAATTAGTTTTTTGTCCTTAACATTTTCTCAAGATATACTTGCCCTTTACTTTTACTTTTGTGAATACATAAAATCAAAAGTTGTTAACAGATTTTAATTATTTATAGCTTGTTTTGTTTGCAATGTTGTTTTTTATATAACTGTAGAAAATTAGAAGCATAGCTGCATTTTTAAATTTTTTATGAATTTTTAAAAACAAAAATTCCGAAATTTTAATAAAAAATTATTTTTTTCCAGAAAAAAAAATTATGTTTCTAAAACGACTGCGCATATAAGAAAAGCGTTTTACCTTTCTTAATGTAAATTTTATTGCGGAATTTCAGTTTTTTTTATTTTTTCAATAAACTAAAGCGTTTTTGAGTTACGCGAACATATGTTGTGCAACCTCCTTAATTTTCGAAATAACGGTATATCTCGAAAACCAAAGCCAACTTAAAGAAAAAAGTTTAAACTTTCTTAAAGCAAATTTTATTGCGGAATTTCGGTTTATTTTATTTTTTCAATAAACTAAAGGGTTTTTGAGTTACGCGAACATATGTTATGGAACCTCCTTAATTTTCGAAATAACGGTATATCTCGAAAACCAAAGCCAACATAAAGAAAGGGCTAGCACCACTGGATTCAGCGACCCCGAACTAGATTAAAAATCTTTCGTTCGTATCATACTAAAGTATTAAACAGCAAATACTTTAATCTATCTATACAATATATAATTTCTTAGTATGTCAGGATGTTTGCATGTATGTCCTATTCTTTCCGCAACTTTCTGAAGCCATCTGATGACATAGGAAGCTGCAATTTGGAACACTTGAAGTACTTTCTCTGCGGAAGATCGTAACGAAGCCATATTTTTGATTTTCGGCTTTTCAACTAGTATAACTATAAAGATCTGATAGAAAAGATGTTTTTTTTATAATATGGGGATCTTTGGGCCCCACCCGGCACAGCTAGGCACCGTCGGAGTGATTTGAAAAATTAGATCATGATTTCTTACATCAAACCTCATATTTTAAGCAGCGCAAACAATTAAATTAAAAAAAAAATTCCGACCGTCCATATACACGACCAAAAAACCACTAACACCAACACTTGAGTTTAATTAAAAATTAATATCGCCCGAGCAGGGACTTGAACCCTGGACCCTTGGATTAAAAGTCCAATGCTCTACCGACTGAGCTACCCGGGCATAGGATCATTTAACTTTAAACTTGATTCGGTTAATGAAAATTTCATCAAGGTCTGTTAGAACTTTAAAGCTTGATCCAAATTTTCTAAAAAAAAATATTTTTATCATTAATACATATCGCTCATTTGCTGCAAGACCGGCATAACTCAAAAAATCCATTTCGAGATAAACACATTTAAAGTTTTTGATTTGCTCTAACTACTTAGAAAAAAAGAAGACACATTCTCTTCAAACTGGGAAAGTATAAAAGATATAAAGACGATTTTAATACACAATATAAAGAAAACAAAGCGAACAATTCTGCATCTCTAACTCCAAAATTTCATTTTTTGAGTTATGCCGGCCTTGCAGCAAATGAGCGATATGTGTATTTTATACATAATTGAAATTTAAGAAAATTGCATTCGAAAATTGTTCAACTGCTTATAGGAATGTTAAATTTTTTATTTTCTATAAATATTTTGCAAGCCGACAAAAAGTTAAATTTTGCAACGTTGCTTGTAAGGACTTACCAAGAAAAGTAAGAAAGAAATCTTATGTCAAAGCATAGCATCGGTGGTTCAGTGGTAGAATGCTCGCCTGCCACGCGGGCGGCCCGGGTTCGATTCCCGGCCGATGCATCTAAATTCTTTTGCTTATAAGGCACATTGTAATACGAGGTACAAAGAGTTAATCAATTATTAATGTTGGCTTATAGCCAGCCCCAGGGCTGTCAGATTTGACGATTTATCGTCATTTTGACGATTTTTTGTTCCAAAAAGTGACAATTTTATTCAGTCTCAAAAAAAGCTTCAAATGTTTTTATATGTTTTAATTTTTAGCACAGAAATAAAATTTTGTAAACAAGACGCTTAAATTTTAAAGTTTTTTTCCCAAAATTTTACATGTAATTTTGACTGTTTTTTTTTTGCAAATTCTTAGGCATTTAGACTTTTTTGGGTAAAGACGTAACCCATTTGCTGACGCCTAGAGAAAAATACTTTTGAGATCAGTATTCAGATCTTTTACCTTTTTTCAAATTAAACTTTTTAGGGTACATGATGAATATTGTTGAAGTAACAAATGGAATGATAAACTTATATAAAAATGGTTTTGATTTTGATCTCGGTATAAGTATGTAAACTAAAAAGGTACCTGTCCATGTTAGGCATTGCAAGTCTTAAGAAAATCTTTAAATGATTGTTTCCAAGGTAAAAAAACAATACTGTTACACTTTGTTTATCTTTTGTCAAACTATCATCGAATGAAGCTTTTGCGACTCTTTGTATACATTATATTTTCAACAATTATACTGCAAGCATTTCACGAATTGGTAGGTAATATCTACATGATTCTCATGCGATTCTTGTTATGTTTTTTTAAAGACTCGTAAGATAATCTTTACCCACATCTCAAACGATTCCCTCTACGATAAAAGTAAGCTTCTTTCGCTATGTTAAGGAAGAATCTCACTCGTGTTACAGTTTCTCCCGTGTGAGAAATCTAAAAAAGTACCTCTCCAGCTTACATAGGATGTTTGTTAGACGATTGTTTGATTATACAACTCCTAAAATGATCTTCAGATGATGACGAGAAACGACAACAAAAACATTTCACATTCATAATTATAACTTATTTTATAAATTTTCTGACACTTTTGTTTTTTAATCTTGGAATGCCTAACATGCAAGTCTTAAGAAAATCTTTAAATGATTGTTTCCAAGGTAAAAAAACAACACTGTTACACTTTGACCGTATTTACATTATGCAATTAACGCCGCAACTTTCGCTTGCAACTTTTTGTTTGTTAGCAAGAGGTGTAGGGAAGAAAACGGGGTTGAAAAAGCTTAAAAAATGCTTGAAAAAAATGTAAATGTAAATGTGAAAAGAGTTTCGTAGCAACTACTTTAAAAGAAAATAGAAAAAAAACTCGGCGTTAATTGCATAGTCTAAATGCGGTCTTTGTTTATCTTTTGTCAAACTATCATCGAATGAAGCTTTTGCGACTCTTTGTATACATTATATTTTCAACAATTATACTGCATGCATTTCACGAATTGGTAGGTAATATCTACATGAGTCTCATGCGATTCTTGTTATGTTTTTTTAAAGACTCGTAAGATAATCTTTACCCACATCTCAAACGATTCCCTCTACGATAAAAGTAAGCTTCTTTCGCTATGTTAAGGAAGAATCTCACTCGTGTTACAGTTTCTCCCGTGTGAGAAATCTAAAAAAGTACCTCTCCAGCTAACATAGGATGTTTGTTAGACGATTGTTTGATTATACAACTCCTAAAATGATCTTCAGATGATGACGAGAAACGACAACAAAAACATTTCACATTCATAATTATAACTTATTTTATAAATTTTCTGACACTTTTGTTTTTTAATCTTGGAATGCCTAACATGCAAGTCTTAAGAAAATCTTTAAATGATTGTTTCCAAGGTAAAAAAAACAACACTGTTACACTTTGACCGTATTTACATTATGCAATTAACGCCGCAACTTTCGCTTGCAACTTTTTGTTTGTTAGCAAGAGGTGTAGGGAAGAAAACGGGGTTGAAAAAGCTTAAAAAATGCTTGAAAAAAATGTAAATGTAAATGTGAAAAGAGTTTCGTAGCAACTACTTTAAAAGAAAATAGAAAAAAAACTCGGCGTTAATTGCATAGTCTAAATGCGGTCTTTGTTTATCTTTTGTCAAACTATCATCGAATGAAGCTTTTGCGACTCTTTGTATACATTATATTTTCAACAATTATACTGCATGCATTTCACGAATTGGTAGGTAATATCTACATGAGTCTCATGCGATTCTTGTTATGTTTTTTTAAAGACTCGTAAGATAATCTTTACCCACATCTCAAACGATTCCCTCTACGATAAAAGTAAGCTTCTTTCGCTATGTTAAGGAAGAATCTCACTCGTGTTACAGTTTCTCCCGTGTGAGAAATCTAAAAAAGTACCTCTCCAGCTAACATAGGATGTTTGTTAGACGATTGTTTGATTATACAACTCCTAAAATGATCTTCAGATGATGACGAGAAACGACAACAAAAACATTTCACATTCATAATTATAACTTATTTTATAAATTTTCTGACACTTTTGTTTTTTAATCTTGGAATGCCTAACATGCAAGTCTTAAGAAAATCTTTAAATGATTGTTTCCAAGGTAAAAAAAACAACACTGTTACACTTTGACCGTATTTACATTATGC
Organism: Pollenia angustigena; assembly: GCA_930367215.1. Taxonomy (NCBI): domain Eukaryota; kingdom Metazoa; phylum Arthropoda; class Insecta; order Diptera; family Polleniidae; genus Pollenia; species Pollenia angustigena. The sequence goes on from OV884057.1 coordinate 254,953,879, forward strand.
AATTAACGCCGCAACTTTCGCTTGCAACTTTTTGTTTGTTAGCAAGAGGTGTAGGGAAGCAAACGGGGTTGAAAAAGCTTAAAAAATGCTTGAAAAAAATGTAAATGTAAATGTGAAAAGAGTTTCGTAGCAACTACTTTAAAAGAAAATAGAAAAAAAACTCGGCGTTAATTGCATAGTCTAAATGCGGTCTTTGTTTATCTTTTGTCAAACTATCATCGAATGAAGCTTTTGCGACTCTTTGTATACATTATATTTTCAACAATTATACTGCAAGCATTTCACGAATTGGTAGGTAATATCTACATGATTCTCATGCGATTCTTGTTATGTTTTTTTAAAGACTCGTAAGATAATCTTTACCCACATCTCAAACGATTCCCTCTACGATAAAAGTAAGCTTCTTTCGCTATGTTAAGGAAGAATCTCACTCGTGTTACAGTTTCTCCCGTGTGAGAAATCTAAAAAAGTACCTCTCCAGCTTACATAGGATGTTTGTTAGACGATTGTTTGATTATACAACTCCTAAAATGATCTTCAGATGATGACGAGAAACGACAACAAAAACATTTCACATTCATAATTATAACTTATTTTATAAATTTTCTGACACTTTTGTTTTTTAATCTTGGAATGCCTAACATGCAAGTCTTAAGAAAATCTTTAAATGATTGTTTCCAAGGTAAAAAAACAACACTGTTACACTTTGACCGTATTTACATTATGCAATTAACGCCGCAACTTTCGCTTGCAACTTTTTGTTTGTTAGCAAGAGGTGTAGGGAAGAAAACGGGGTTGAAAAAGCTTAAAAAATGCTTGAAAAAAATGTAAATGTAAATGTGAAAAGAGTTTCGTAGCAACTACTTTAAAAGAAAATAGAAAAAAAACTCGGCGTTAATTGCATAGTCTAAATGCGGTCTTTGTTTATCTTTTGTCAAACTATCATCGAATGAAGCTTTTGCGACTCTTTGTATACATTATATTTTCAACAATTATACTGCATGCATTTCACGAATTGGTAGGTAATATCTACATGAGTCTCATGCGATTCTTGTTATGTTTTTTTAAAGACTCGTAAGATAATCTTTACCCACATCTCAAACGATTCCCTCTACGATAAAAGTAAGCTTCTTTCGCTATGTTAAGGAAGAATCTCACTCGTGTTACAGTTTCTCCCGTGTGAGAAATCTAAAAAAGTACCTCTCCAGCTAACATAGGATGTTTGTTAGACGATTGTTTGATTATACAACTCCTAAAATGATCTTCAGATGATGACGAGAAACGACAACAAAAACATTTCACATTCATAATTATAACTTATTTTATAAATTTTCTGACACTTTTGTTTTTTAATCTTGGAATGCCTAACATGCAAGTCTTAAGAAAATCTTTAAATGATTGTTTCCAAGGTAAAAAAAACAACACTGTTACACTTTGACCGTATTTACATTATGCAATTAACGCCGCAACTTTCGCTTGCAACTTTTTGTTTGTTAGCAAGAGGTGTAGGGAAGAAAACGGGGTTGAAAAAGCTTAAAAAATGCTTGAAAAAAATGTAAATGTAAATGTGAAAAGAGTTTCGTAGCAACTACTTTAAAAGAAAATAGAAAAAAAACTCGGCGTTAATTGCATAGTCTAAATGCGGTCTTTGTTTATCTTTTGTCAAACTATCATCGAATGAAGCTTTTGCGACTCTTTGTATACATTATATTTTCAACAATTATACTGCATGCATTTCACGAATTGGTAGGTAATATCTACATGAGTCTCATGCGATTCTTGTTATGTTTTTTTAAAGACTCGTAAGATAATCTTTACCCACATCTCAAACGATTCCCTCTACGATAAAAGTAAGCTTCTTTCGCTATTTTAAGGAAGAATCTCACTCGTGTTACAGTTTCTCCCGTGTGAGAAATCTAAAAAAGTACCTCTCCAGCTAACATAGGATGTTTGTTAGACGATTGTTTGATTATACAACTCCTAAAATGATCTTCAGATGATGACGAGAAACGACAACAAAAACATTTCACATTCATAATTATAACTTATTTTATAAATTTTCTGACACTTTTGTTTTTTAATCTTGGAATGCCTAACATGCAAGTCTTAAGAAAATCTTTAAATGATTGTTTCCAAGGTAAAAAAAACAACACTGTTACACTTTGACCGTATTTACATTATGCAATTAACGCCGCAACTTTCGCTTGCAACTTTTTGTTTGTTAGCAAGAGGTGTAGGGAAGAAAACGGGGTTGAAAAAGCTTAAAAAATGCTTGAAAAAAATGTAAATGTAAATGTGAAAAGAGTTTCGTAGCAACTACTTTAAAAGAAAATAGAAAAAAAACTCGGCGTTAATTGCATAGTCTAAATGCGGTCTTTGTTTATCTTTTGTCAAACTATCATCGAATGAAGCTTTTGCGACTCTTTGTATACATTATATTTTCAACAATTATACTGCAAGCATTTCACGAATTGGTAGGTAATATCTACATGAGTCTCATGCGATTATTGTTATGTTTTTTTAAAGACTCGTAAGATAATCTTTACCCACATCTCAAACGATTCCCTCTACGATTAAAGTAAGCTTCTTTCGCTATGTTAAGGAAGAATCTCACTAGTGTTACAGTTTCTCCCGTGTGAGAAACCTTCTACGATTAAAAGTACGCTCGGCGACGATCAAAACGCTATTAATGAGACTCCCAGTAGCTCTTACACGATTGAAAATGCAAGCTGGGTATGAAGTAATTATGTTTTTATTTGTGTGTTTTTTTTTTTTTGAAACCAACAAAGTTAAAATCGAACAATAACAACAACAAAAATACTAATTTTAAGTTGTCTGATTTTTTGACGATTTTTCAAAACGAAGAAGACAATTTTTTTATTTTTTTTCAGGATATTTACGATTTTTTCAAAAATTCATCTGGCAGCCCTGGCCAGCCCATTTACACTACAATGATATCTAGTACTAACAAGATTTTGAGCAAAATATAGTTGTTTCTGACTAGATTTTCCTTACAAAACATAATTTACTTCGTGACCAAATTTTGACCAAATCCACCCGAAATTTAAAAGAACTTTGTAATGCAACTATGATTTTTTCTATACACCACTAAGAAATTCTTTCCTGCAGAAGAAAAAAATTACATTTTAATATTAAAAACAAAAATTGTAGCTTGATAAAACGGTTAAGAAAAATTTTTAAATTTTTATAAAATTTTTACTGCATGGAACCGATAAAAAATATTCATAAAATTAATTAAGCAAATAAAAGGTAGGCAAATTTTTTAATCCCTATTTCTTTACATGTTAGTGAGTGTTACACAAAAAACGTTAAGTCAGCTGTTTTTGTTATGCAAACAAAATCCCGCTAATGGCAAAAAAAATTTTGTTGTAATGTAAACGGTTACTTAAATTAAAAATAAACATCGCCCGAGCAGGGACTTGAACCCTGGACCCTTGGATTAAAAGTCCAATGCTCTACCGACTGAGCTACCCGGGCTTAGGGCCTGCCAATCTTAAATCGGATTGTCTAACTGATCAATTTGATCAAGATCTGTTATGACTTAAAGAACTGCCGGAACTAAATATCCTAAAAAATAGTTTTATCATCAAGAAGTGTATTGTTTGTTAAATTGCGATAATTGAATTCGCAAATTTTTCAACTGCTTATTTTACTACCAGTATAGTCAGGCTATACGTATTTGTGTACAGCATCGGTGGTTCAGTGGTAGAATGCTCGCCTGCCACGCGGGCGGCCCGGGTTCGATTCCCGGCCGATGCAATCTACGTTTTTGTGAAAATTTAATTAGCGTTGGACATTACTATAAAAAACGTGCGCGTGAGTTTGTTTTGACTCTCAATCACGCACGCTTTAAAGAAAATAAATGTTATCACCAGGGTTACCGTTAGGAATTTTTGAAAAGTCGCACAAAAGGTTGTTTTATAAAAATAAAGTCGCACAAAAAAGTCGTTTCAGAAAATAAAAGTCGCACATCTTTTTTTTAACGTTTTTTATTAATAAAAAGCATAACAAAACAATTGAAACAAAAAGCTTATTGCAGAATTCATTTTTATCATATTTCATAGCAATGTACATGTTTGTCCAAGTTTTCATGTATAGTGAAAACATTTACTTAAGTTTAATAAATTTGTCGTATGCTGCCAATGTCAAAGGAGTAGAATTTCTGTTTAAAAACAAGCCAAAAAAGTTAAGGTTAATATATTTTTGACAAAATTTAAACTTGCCCAATTGAAAATTTTACTTTAATTCCGTTCGTTTGATCTTGGCGCAATATTTATTTTTCTTAACATACCTACATAAATACTACTTTTTTGAAATTTCTATATTTAGAAATAAGTTCATCACAGGGAATCCAGTCTTCTATATCTTTGTCTATTAAATTTAAAGATGACAGCATTGAATTGCATGTTTTTACATTGCTTTGCTAGTGTTTACGATTCGAAAACTACAGGTGGTGCTAAGACTACAACAATCCAAAACCAACAGAAACAACAGAGGTTTTTTGCATTGCATTGCTAACAAAACACTGACAAATTAAAACAAATTGGTCCGAACTGTCAAAACTTGCCACCACCTTGAACTGAATTCGCCTCAAATACGTTGTATACATGACAAGGTTGCAAAAATGTAATAAAAGTGTTGCCAAATGAACAATAATTTATGAATTGTTTTTAAATTTTGACGAGGCTATTTTGACGAATTTTTTTTTTATACAAATAATAAGAAAATTGAAGGTTTTGTAAGAATCTTAACAAAAAGGGTAAAAAGTAGCAGAAAAATTAAAATAGTCGCAAAAGTCGGTGATAAAAAAAAGTCTCACAAAAAGTCGCAGACCGCTGAAAAAGGGTCAAATTGCGACTTTAGTCGGGCGAACGGTAACACTGGTTATCACTCACGCACTTTTACTAAGAAAACTTTGGTTACCACGCACCACGCAAAATATTCAATACCGAGTATTTAGTATTCTGTTTAGGTTTAGGTTTTTGGTACGAAAGAGTAAAAACAAGTTTAGTTAATAATTTTAGTTTGTTCAAATTCGACCATTATACTTTCCGTATGCATAATAAGTTGTTTTTGTTTTGAAAATGGACTTAGTTGATTATAGTCCCCGTTCTAATATTTTCTTAAAATAAAGGTTTTTCTCTTTGCAAGGCTTATATATTTAAAAAAATCGACTTTTTAACCTAGTGACATATGATGTACACTATTTGATGCTAAAAAAGTTTTTTTAAGCACGTGAGTTAAAAATTAAGTTACCCAGGTAATTGATTGCAATATGTATATAATTTGAGTCTATCAATCGAGATGATTTGTAAAGAATGGGTAATTTACAAGTAAAAAAGCCGTGACACGAAAAAATGTACACACCTCTGTTATGTTATATCGTTACTGATATAGTTATGGCCAGGGAAATATAGATAGATAGATAGATAAATATAGAAATGCATGTTTTTCCTAGTGCGACCAATGAAGACAGAAACAATATATTTACACACAGAAAAAAATCAATGTAAATTCGTTCAAAACAAGGTTGATTTAAAATTTTTCAGTAGTGATTTTGCTTCATTGTTGTTTCATGTTAATTTAACATGATTTTACAATAACTTGCCAACAACATTTTTTTCTTTTAAAATAACTATAATTCATGTTAATTTAACATTGCAGTAAAGTTAGAACAAAATGTCATTTATATTGAAATAACAATCCAAATCATGTTGAATGAAAGTTATTTCAAGTTGAAACAACGTGAATTTCACGTAGAATCAAATTGGTTGGAGTATGATATAACAGTGTGAAGACAACATATGCATTTATTTAAGAGTAATTCAAAACACTTACCCCTGTAACACATGTTTCACTTATTGTGTATCTCCTTTGTTAACAGAAGCATCAGCAGAATGGCCCGATATGATTTTCGTCATCATTCTACTTTGAAAACTTTATGTACTATTTAACTAAATAATTTTAATTAAAAGAATACGGGAATTATCTTCTTTTTATAACATATTTTAAACATGAAAATAAAAAAAATTTTCATACTTAAGTGTGTATGCATGTTAATTAAACAAGATAAACTTTTGATTTTAATATAAAACAGGTTTTTATGGATTCAATATTGAACAATGTTATTTTAAGGGTGAATAATATTAAATAAACGTGATTTAAGGTTATTTTAATATTTTTCATTTAACATTAATATGAAATAATGATAAATTTAAATAAAGGGCATACTTTTGCAGAAATTTACCATGATTCGCAATCAACATTTCGCCATGTTATTTTAACATTGGTATTTTTTTCTGTGTGTACCCGCTTTATGGCTAATAAATCACTGATGGTTTAAGCGCTGGTTTAGTTGAACTAAACTTGAACTTATATGTAGTTTAAGCTCAACAACTATAAATCAGTGTCCCATGTATTATATGTTTTCAAAAAAATAACATGTGGCAGCACTACGATAAATCTTATCTAATTCATATGGTCTGTATTGGTAGTTTAAACGCCCAACTTTATGCGTTTAAAAAGGGTTTATGTGTTTAGTGATTTATAGATTTGTTGGTTTAAACACATTTTGAACCAAAAAGAGAGTTTAACTTGCTCTGATTTTTTAGCCCTTATGGCTAATAAATCACTGATGGTTTAAAAGCTGGTTTAGTTGAACTAAACTTGAATTTATATATAGTTTAAACTCAACAACTGTAAATCAGTGTACCATGTATTATATGTGGTTAAAAATATAACATGTGGCAGCACTACGATAAATCTTATCAACTTCATATGGTCTGTATTGGTAGTTTAAACGCCCAATTTTATGCGTTTAAAGATGGTTTATATGTTTAGTGATTTATAGATTTATTGGTTTAAACACATTTTAAACCAAAAAGAGAGTTTAACTTGCTCTGATTTTTTAGCCCTTAGAGTCTTTTATGAATTTTGGCATCCGTTTGTTAGTGCATATTTAACCGTTTGCATAATTTAGTTAAAAGAATTATTTTCAGCATTTTCTAAGTTTTAAGCGCATATTTCGCCTTTTTGAGGCATATTTTGGCACATGTTAAATCTTTTAAGATGCTTACAAGAGCTTTCGCAGCAAGTAAAATAAAAAATTTTTTGCGAAATTTTGGTTTCTCTTTTTTTATTATATTTCTGTTTACACAACGTGTTGCTTCAATTTCGCCATCTACATTTAATTTTTACTCGAAAATTGTAAGACAAAGTGAGTTGTCATTAAATAGCGACGGTTCCTAAAATCCCTTTAATAGTATGTTCACATTTGGCTTCTTAAACGCGTTTAAGCAGTTCGAACGTGATTAAGCTCTAATCACTTCAAAATCGAGATGATTACCCATACATTGAAGTGATTTGTTAATCACTTCAAATCGACATGATTACAACTAAATCACTTCATAAACCACATAGAATCCACTGAACATACCCTAATAATGTAGAATCGCTCGATTGTGTACAACCGGCCAAGATGTCTGCTTAATATTTTTATTTTTTTTTTCCTTAAATAATTCATAAATTTTCACAATTTCATCATTAAATTGATTAAAATAATCTTCTGATAATTTTATAAAAGTGTTTTTATCCATTTTTAATACTTTAAAGAAATTTAAATTTGTTTGTTGTTTTTTTGTGTGCTTGTGTGTGTGTTTTTTCTTAATCATCTGTCATCTTAATCATCTCAAATGTAATGTGAACGGCTTTGATTAGCTAAATCAACATTTTGCTTAAACGCGTTTAAAAACCCAAATGTGAACATACTATAAGACAAAAAATCTCATATGGCTGTTAATATCTAGATAATATTCGGCAGAAATAACTCTTATATGAATTTTACCCTCTAAATATAGCTCTGTTTTGTAAGACGATGACTGAAATGAAAATTCGTCTTTAAATAATTTGGTGTATGGGCTTTACCGATTATTATTTTAGGATTGTTTTTATTCACTGTAGTGGAATTCTCTAACTTTTAACAACTAACGTTAACGTTAATTTTACCGGCACAGTTTATTGCTTACGGTAACAATACAGCAATTCAGTAACTCAATTTAAACAATATAGCTAAAAATATCAATCAAGTGGCATCTTTGTTAATTAATTAGTATATTTAACGAACACTGCAAGCTACTTCTCGTGTGGAACGACTTAAAGTACTTTCGAAACTAACAAAACCCCATTTAGGATTTGATAGTCTAGCGAAAATTGCAAAAAATCGGAAAATTTGCAAAAATAGCGAAAATTTTTAACATTTCAAAAAAGTCATAAAATTGATTAAAAGTCGCTAAAACTATAAGGAATGGCAAAAATCCGGTAAAAATTGCTAAATTAGGGCAAATTCGCAAATATTTGTTAACAGCGAAATGATGGCAAAGTCTACTATTTATTAAAAATCGTTCAAGCTGTAAAGAATCAGAAAACTTACAGGAATAAAAAGCTTCTACCGCAAACGTGGCTATAATTCGCGAATAATTGCAAACTTGGAGAGAAGCAAAAAAATTTATTTGAAATCATTAAATCGGTTAAAAAAACAAAATGTCGGAAAAGAACAAAAAAAAAAACACCGAAAATTCGCGAAATTTTTTAATACTTCAACCAAACCATAAAATTTATTGAAGTCACTTAAACTATAAGGAATAGCAAAAATTCGGTAAAAATTGCTAAATTAGTGGAAATTTGCAAAAATTAGCTAACATGATTGGAAAGTCTACCACTTATTTTTTGTGTAGAAAAGAAAACACTTTTAGTGATTTCCATAAGCTGCATCTAAAATGTAATATTTTTAATGCTTTTTGGTAAATTCGCAAAAAAAACCAAATTGTTTAATATTATTTTTGCAAAATTTATGTAAATAACGTGAATTTTAAAAATGTTAATAAGGCTTTTATTCGCCAAATTTTTTGTTTGTTTGTTTTTTTTTAATAACTACGAATTTAAAAATAAACAATGAAAAATATTTTGCCGTTAAGGTAACTTAAATACCTGACGTTAAGATAGAACTTAGCAGTAAACGTTATTGTTAAAAAAGTTACTGAATAAAATTTACGTTAACTTTGCTGTTAAATATTTTTAACAATTTAAATTATGTTAAAATTGAATAGAGAATCGCACTACTGAACTGTTATTAAATTGTTGAATATTTTGTTTTCAAATTAGCAACTTTTGAATTTTTCCCTGGTTATGACCTTTAATAGTTAAAAAAAAAGGTATAACCCGCCCGAGCAGGGACTTGAACCCTGGACCCTTGGATTAAAAGTCCAATGCTTGAATTGTTGAATATTTTGTTTTCAAATTAGCAATTTTTGAATTTTTCCCTGGTGATGACCTTTAATAGTTAAAAAAAAAGGTATAACCCGCCCGAGCAGGGACTTGAACCCTGGACCCTTGGATTAAAAGTCCAATGCTCTACCGACTGAGCTACCCGGGCATATGAAATCTATTAAGAAGCTTTAAGGTACTTCTCACTTTTTAACAGCCTAACCCTGAAGTGGGTTATCAAATATGATATTTACCAAAATTTCTACTAACAGTGAAGTATTATTCTGTAAGATATTATAAATACATATATGTGGCCGTGTGGAAAAACTAGTTAACTCCACTTTTTGTGAAAATTGAGATAACACCAAAAATAGAAAGCGTGTTTTATTTGATATCACTCTGTCAGATCGAAATGTTGATATTGTATCTCATTTAAAAGTTATTTGAAAAACAAAAATCAGAAAAATACCAAATTTTTTGAAAAAACTAGATAACTCCATGCATTTTTTGAAAAAACAAGTTAACTCCAAAATGTCTTAAAAACCAGAAATAAAAAGTTTAAAACGACGTTGTTTCGAAAACTTAGAGAAAAAGAACAAATTCGGGTCACAAGCTCTTTGGGTCAAAATGTTGAACCTAAAAATTGGAACTCCCGATAATATAAAGAATGCATTCTTTATATACATATTATATCAATTCTGAAGTTCTTGATTTATAGAATACGACTGCAAAACACCCGAAATCTTTTTGAGTAATAGTATTTAACCCACATGGATCTAACGTACCATATGTGGCACAATAATGGTGTTTTCTTTTCTACAAAAAATGTGACATTTTATTTAAAAAAAATGCAATTCGGTGTATGTTTCTTAAAAATTTTGCTCCCGTAAAAGGTGGCTTGCTTTATTCTAATAAACTCACCCTTTTCGGGAGTAAAATTTTTAAGAAACAGAAACCAAATTGCATTTTTTTTAAATAAAATGTCACATTTTTTTGTAGAAAAGAAAACACCATAACTTTAAGAAAGGTTTCAACTTACCCATTAATATTTTTTTTCTGTTGCAAAGATAATATTAAGGTGTTTTTACGTACAAAAATAATAAAAATTTTTTTCCAGTTTTTTTTTCTTGGAATAAATCTGGAAGGCAAGCAAATTTTATTAAAAAATGGAGTTACATAGTTGTTATATACGGCCACAGATTTCTTTAAATAAAAACAAATTAACTGCCCGATCCACGATGTCGACAAGAACATTTCTTTTGTATATTTATATTGAAAACAAAAAAATTTTAGTTTTTTATTATTGTTTTCAATATAAATAAGCGAAAGAAATGTTCTTGTCGACATTGTGGGCCTCGCAGTAAATTTCTTTATTTTTAAATTAAACTAAGAACATATTCATATTCTCAACACAATACGATATTTAATACTAATACAATTTTAATATTATAAAATTATTTTTTCTGGAACCTTGACGATCTTCTCAATGTTAAATGCTCATCAACCGGAGACACATTTAGGCTTTTGCCGAATTTCTGATTAAAACTTGTATTGAGCTTTTTCCGGCTTGATTTGATTTTGTTTTTTTTTTAAAGCATTTATTTCGAAATTTTCGAGGTCTTCATCCGATTGCTCGATGAAGTTTTGCTTCCTTTTATTTTGTTCCGTGCTGCCTTCTGGAATAATTTCCTCCAACTTAGTCTGCATTTGCATGAGGTGAAGGTCTGGATCAACGTTTATGTTAGTCGGATTGTAATTTGTTGGTAGGTTTTCATAAAAAGAATAAACGTGGGCGTAAAAGTGGCAGAATGCTGATCAAATCTTTCTTCTTTTCTTTCGTGATTGGAAGAGGGCTGTGATTGCACTGCACAAGGTAGTCACCTAATTTTGAAACCGTGTTTTGTCTCATGTCCAAATAAATAAAACGTTCCTCTTCAGAAAGTGTGTTTTTATACATAACAATGCCTTGTTTCTCTTTAGTGTACCGCAGCCACTTTACATTGCTGATTTTAAAGGGTATATTATCATTAGAACGTTTCGGTATGACCAAAGTGCTTTTAAATAGTTCGTCGTAGCTGTAAATTGATGATTGGTTCAAAACAATAACTTGAAAAGGATTTGACTTTTTTGCCTCTCTGACTAGTTGGTACCAATCTTCCGGACAAGGAATTTCTTTGGACGTTACGAAGTTTATTATAAACATTTAACGGAACACCTTTTGTTTAAAAATTTAATATTTATTAAAATAAAATAAACCACAAACTCAATAGCTGTTTTCAATTTCAACCTATGTTAAACCGAGTATAACGTTAATCCACGTCCCAAAAACTGGCCAATTAATTTCATAAAATCAAGAAGGGTAAACTTTTTAATTAGGTATTTGCATAAAAACAGACAAAAACTCGGCTTATTTTTTGATATATAAGCATAAAAAGAAAAAAAATAATTTTTGGAAAAACTGGATAACTCCATCTTTTCGTAAAAAAAACGGGTAAATTAACGTGCTGAGCCAAATAGTTAATGTTTTTCCATAAATCATTACTTAAGTTGCCTTAATTCCGTAAAATATTAATATAATTTGAGAAAAAAAAGTTTTTTCGAAAAAACTAGATAACTCCACTTTTCGAAAAAACAAGATAACTGACACTGATTTTCGGTTTTAATGTCCAAAAATTAGTTTAATGGAACCAGAAATCTTTAACGTTATTTAAAATTATGTTTTGTTAAGTGCGCATGCATAATAACATAAATTCATATGAAATAATTAGCGAACTATGTTTAAAACTTAAAATGTGTTTTTCTCGTGTTTTAAAAAAATGGAGTTATCTAGTTTTTCCATACGGCCACAGATATGTTTTTTTATTAACTACAAACAATTTATTTAGTTGAAAATACACAATATTGTAAAAATCATTTCCTAAGTTTTCCAGGGTCTAATCGCCGCATATGATATCGAGCAAAATTAATCGGAATTTTTTATTTTTGTATAATGACTCTCGTTATCGAATGAAATGTATCGTAATTTGCGATGATAGTATTCGGCATCGAGTAACTAAAGACATTTCATCCCTCGAGTTTTCATTCTATAAGTCAGTGTCTATCGTTTGCAGAGAAATACGATAGTTTACTCGATATCGAATGCGGTGATTAGACCCCTGTACTTTATATATCGCTAGCTTAACATTAAAGGGTTGTACATATGTAAAATTTTTTTATTTTCAGTAAGAAATGTTTTGTTATTCCAGAGACGGCAACAAATTCTTGGCGACCTTGTTAAAATGAATTTTTTTATGTAAATTTAGTTTGAAAATAGTAGAAGAAAAATTAGAGATTATTAACTTGATATTTTCCATAATTTTGCTATTTCACATACAATCTTGTAATATTGTTGCAGCGATATATACTTTTTATTTCACAGCAACTAAGTAGCATCGGTGGTTCAGTGGTAGAATGCTCGCCTGCCACGCGGGCGGCCCGGCTTCGATTCCCGGCCGATGCAGTATCAAACTTTTTGGTATATCAGAATTCAGCTTAAAATTAAAAATCTACCGAAGGGAGGGACTTTGTTGAAGCCTTTGGGATTAAAAGTTTCAATCATCTGTTAACTAAACTACGTGAGCTCGATATAAGTACTGTTGACTAGAAGATTTGATTAATAAAAAATATTTAAGTCGGCCTAAAATTAAGAATTCTGAATCGTTTGGGAATCTATGGCGGTCCCCTCGGTATGTGTATACCCGTAAATCCTATAATTTACAATCAAATACATGTCCTTAACTGCCACTTGAAATTTTATTAGAATTTGACTAACCGTTTACAAAATACAGATTTATTTAAATTTTTCTTTGAAAATCTCAACAAGACCACATTGCAAATTTTACGTTAATTGAGAAACATTAATGAGATTTGCCTCGAGAGTAAAATAAATAATGCCATTGCTTGGCAGAAGAATACAAGTTGTTGTATGATTTTCATAAAGGGAACAGAAGTTTTATTATACTCATACACACAGAAAAAAATCAATGTGCAATCCTCGAAAACAAGGTTCATTTTACGTTTTTCGGTAGTGATTTTGCTTTATGTTAATTTAACAAGATTTTACAACAACACTACAGTAGAATCCTGATAATTCGTAATCGCAAGGGATCGCCCATTTCTAACGAATTATAGGCGTTTTCGATTTAGCGGAGTTTCGATTTAAAGGGGTTAAAATAAAATACGTACGAATAAGCGGGGATTTGAATTTATTTACTAAAACAATAAAAAAAAATATAAAACACAATTGTTAAAAATAAAATATATAAAAATTATACATTAAAATTATTTATATAACAAACTGATCTTAAGAAAATAAACCCACACACAAGCAAAACAAAAAATCATTATTTTCATGTTTCTGTTGTTATACCCTCCACCACAATTAGTTGTGAAGAGGGTATATTAAGTTTGTCATTCCGTGTGAAACTTTTTTATTATTCATTTCAGACCCCATAAAGTCGATTTAGCCATGTCCGTCTGTCTGTCCGTCTGTTGAAAACGCGCTCACTTTCGAACAACTCAAAAGAAATGAACAAACTTGGTGCCAAATTGCTTGTAGTTATCCTAAGCAGTTTGGGATTGAAATCCAGCAAAATCGGTTTAGTAGGACCAGAGCTATGAATCAAAATGTGGAACCACCATCTAAAAAAATTGATAATTTTGTTACAAAACATAACAAAAATGCTGGAACAAGGCACGGAATGAGATAAGATTTTGCAAAAATTAGTTTTATTTGACTGGAAATCACGCTGTTAAATTTCGTGATGATCCGTCCATAATTTACCCTAATAGTATGTTCACATTTGGCTTCTTAAACGCGTTTAAGCAGTTCGAACGTGATTAAGCTCTAATCACTTCAAAATCGAGATGATTACCCATACATTGAAGTGATTTGTTAATCACTTCAAATCGACATGATTACAACTAAATCACTTCATAAACCACATAGAATCCACTGAACATACCCTAATAATGTAGAATCGCTAGATTGTGTACAACCGGCCAAGATGTCTGCTTAATGTTTTTATTTTTTTTCCTTAAATAATTCATTAATTTTCACAATTTCATCATTAAATTGATTAAAATAATCTTCTGATAACTTTATAAAAGTGTTTTTATCCAATTTTAATACTTTAAAGAAATTTAAATTTGTTTGTTGTTTTTTTGTGTGCTTGTGTGTGTGTTTTTTCTTAATCATCTGTCATCTTAATCATCTCAAATGTAATGTGAACGGCTTTGATTAGCTAAATCAACATTTTGCTTAAACGCGTTTAAAACCCCAAATGTGAACATACTATAAGCCCCATATAAACAATACTCCCGGAAAAGAGTTTAGTACGTCTAAAACCCTAAAAAAACCGCTAGCGTAACAAAATTTGGTACGTCACAGTTTTTTAGGACTAGAAATAACACTGTGAAATTTCGTTACGATCGGTGCATAATTTACCTTAGGCCCCATAGAAACCGTACTACCGGAAAACAGTTTAGTCGCCTAAAACCATAATTAGTAACAAATCGTTACAGTTTAAGATAATAATAACATCATACAGATATTACTCCTTAAACATTCGAACTGTCGCACAGTGGGTTCGATGACACCGAAACTGGCGATTAATTCATGGGAGCCGTAATTTAAATTGTTTTGAATTTTTTTTTTTTTTCAAATCGTTAAATATACATTAAAAGGCATATTCTGAAATAAGATACACGGAAAAAAAATTTTTTTTACGATTTTATAGACATTTTTATTTTTCGGAAAATTATAGTTTGTTTCAGAATTTTCGCCGTAATTTCAAAATGGGAAGTGATTTTTTTAAAAAATGAGAAGCAAATGAAAGCTTTTATTGTCTTCTTTCTAAAACATAAAAAAATAAATATATATTTTGCATAAATATGAACATAAGTTTAATTAAAAGTCTGAATTGGGGATTTGAAGGATTTCGAGAATTTTACAACTTTTTTAAAAAAGTAACGAAATAAATTTTTATAATTTTTTTTTGTTTATCAATAATTGTCATACACTTAAAAAGAAACCATATTAAACAAAAAAAATTAAAAAAAAAATTTTTTTTTGTCTGTTTGGGAATGTTTTTTCAATTTTGTGGAAAATGGGCTTAATTTACAAATTTTATTGTAAATTTAAAATACAGAGCTATAAATGATTAAATAAAATTTAAAATTAAAATATATTGAATATATTTTTAAAAAGATAAATTAAAAATAATATATACATATATAAATATTTCTACATAATTGATTTAAGCTCATATTTGTCCTTACGACAAAATTGCATGAATTCTAAAATTTGTATAAAATGTAAATAAAAAATAATATTTTGATTTTTTTATGCATTTTGTTTGTATCTAAGAAAAAAATTATATACTATGCACTAATTGTTTTAACAATCTGCATCATAATCTTCCTCATCTGTATCATTAAGTTCATCCTCACCTTCCTCATCATAATCTTCACTATCATTACTCTCACTATCATGTATTTCTTGAGATATAATAGGCGATAGCAAAAGCTGTAGTACTATATACTTCTATGTATATTCACATGCTTGTGCCCAATTTTTTTATGTAGGGTACAATGAACTATAACAATTAAAAGAGATGGAAGCGTGACACGTTATTTTTTAAATGCAGTGTTCGGGAGTTTATTTATAATAACGTAAGTTACCGAATTTGTGCGTTAGCTTCTTTTTTTTGGTTTTTTTAGCATTTAATATACATATTAGTATTTAAGCTTTAGTAATAATTAAATTAATAAATAAATAAAAATAAAAATAAATAAATAAAAATAAATAATAATTAAAAAAAATATGTGTATATTCATTTTATTTCAAACAGCGCGAGTCTTTTCATAAAATCTTATTTTAAAGAAAGGCGCGCAAGTATGCGCAAACTTTTTTTTGTTAAAATAAAAGCCTAAATATTTTACTTTTGTTATTATAAAGTTTAAAAACAAACAACTACAAACTTTTTTAGTTATTATCCATTAAAAGTAGAAAATACTCCAAATTTGGAGCATTACAAAATAAAACAACAAAAACACTTGGACAAAAATAATCTAAAAAAATTTTTTTATCCATATACTTAAATACCTGAAGTTGAAGGTTCCATCATTAAATTTTAGCTTTTAAAAGTTTTTAGCAAAAAATAAATTACCTTAATTGTGTTTAAATTAAACTTTTTTCACTTTATCCAAAATTAGAAAAAATGCATCCACTTTGACAGTATACTGCAGAAAAAGTATTCAACTTAGAATAACCATTTTAGTACTAGTGAGGTAGAATTTTGTCTTCTTTTATCCGGTACCAAATTTAATAAAAAAATAATAATTCTAAAAAATCAATTAAGCGCCACTTTGAACACGATTCAACCCAACGTGTGTCGGTGGAGGGTATCAAAGATTCGCCACAGCCGAATATAGCACTCTAACTTGTTTTTATTACGAATTATACGTGGTAGTAAGCAAACAATTACGATTTATAAGAGGTAAAGAAGATTTTATTTGACAAAAAAATTACGAATTAGCGAGGGGACCAAAATGTATGAAAATTTTACGAATTAACGAGATTTTTTCAAGGGACCGACAGTTTATTACGAATTATCGGGAATTACGATTTATCGGGGTACGAATTATCGGGATTTGACTGTATATTCTTTTCAAATAACTATAACTCATGTTAATTAACATTCGCGTAAAGTTAGAGAAAAATTACATTCATATTGAAATAACACTCCGAATCATATTGAATGAAAGTTATTTCGAGTTGAAAAAAACGTGAAGAATTTCATGTAGAATCGAATTGTTTTGAGTATGAAATAACAGTGAGAAGAAGCTTCAGAGACAACAAATGCGTTAATTTAAGAAACATTCTAAGCACTTACCCGCGGAACCATAGAGAGAGAGAGAGAGAGAGAGAGAGAGAGAGAGGGAATATAATTATTTATTTTCCTGCAACACATGTTTAACTTTTTTGTTTTCCGCTTTGCTTTCAGAAGCACTCACAATTTAAAGACTCCAGCAGAATGGCCCGGTTTTCGTCATCATTATACTTTGAAAATTTAATGTACTATTTATCTAAATAATTTAAACAAAAAGAATACGGGAATTTTTTTCCTTTTTATAAATAATTTTAAACATGAAAATAAAAAAATCCGTTTTTCTTTTTATAGTGTTGTTAATGTTTTTATACAAAACAAATAAAACAGGATTTTATGGATTCAATATTAAACAATGTTATTTTAACATTTTTCGTTTAAAATTAATATGAAACAATGATCATTTTAAATAATGTCGATACTTTTGCAGAAATTTTCAATCAACAATGCGCAATGTTAATTTACATTGATATATTTTCTGCGTGTAAGGTCAAGACCAATAAAAAAAGAGAACAATTCAGTAATGCAGTTTATAACGATTAGCCAGCATGAGGTCTTGGGCTAACGCTTAGTCTGAGTTCATACTGCTCATGTCTTATTGACAAGATTCTTCCTTTTTCTTCTTTGAACATGAATTGGCGTTCAAATGATTCATGTCATGCTGACGACATGTGCTTTTTTGATATTGAAAACAATAACAAAATTAAACAACGAATGAAAAAGCAAAACGTAAAGACATTGTGTACATGCATCTGTGTACTCGTTTCCTTTCCCCTCGTCCCTCTCGCCTATAAAGTAGCAAGCATGGCAATAAGACAAGAGCCGTATGAACACAGACTTAGCATGCACGAAACGAAAATTTAAAGGTTTTCGAAAGTATGTAATCCTATTTGGAACTTTTTAGTGTTATTCGTACACTGAAAGAATTTTCTTCGCAATACCAATGAATTTTGACATTAATCCCATAAAAAATTGCATTAAAAAGGAACCTATGCAGCGCTTCGTTGGATCAATGATTCTATGAATATTATTCATTGGATGAATACTTTCAATAAAGTAAAAAAAAAAAATTTTTTTATTTTTTTTAATTATTATTTTTTTTTCTTATTTTATTTCACTTTATTTTATTTTTTATTTTTTTTCTGTCTCTGGCAAGATTCGATCGCCCAACCTCGGTGCTGATAGACTAGCTCACTACCAGCTAGTCTACTGGGGAAGTGTAGTTTTTGGATAAAAAAAACTATGTTTTTTACTCAATTAAGAGCGTAAATATGAGTTTAAATTGTCAATAATAAAAAAAACAACGTTGATTGAAAGCCAACTTAGTGCTTTTGGCACTATTCATGGTGCTTTTTGATGCCTCAAAACGCCAAAACTTTATCCATAGTGCCAAATTAAAAAAAAACACTAACTTGGTGCTTTTTCTATTTTTCGTTAGTGCCTTTAGTGCTTTTTACAATTTTTATTTTTTTTCTACCATTTTTAAAGCTACGATTATATAGAGGATGATTTAGTTGACTTTGCTATTTGGGCTACAATTTTGAGAAGGCTTGTAAAGGTTTTAAGCTCTCAAATGATAAAACAGTGATAAAAGAAAGTTACATTCGCTTTACCAAAAACTTTATTTACGAGGTTAGAGCTAGGCTTCCTAGCAATTTGGTAATTTTACGAAACGTTGCACTTTTTAGCGTTGACAACATTTTTAGTAATCGTAATAAAAACGATGTATTTCGGTAAACATTTTTTAAAGATGATTGGAAAATATTAGGAATTGTTTAAAAATATGCAGTCGGAAACCGAAAAAAATGCATGTCGGAAAAACAAACAAAGAGCCGTAGCTTGGTATATGCAAAGTGTTAAATAAATTAAAAACAGCTAACAGAAAATACTTTAATAACGAGCGTTGTGTAACCTGCCATATTTCCCGCGCTTTAGTTTTCCACGTGTTGTGCACTTCTACCTCTAGTGCTATTGAAAAAAGGTTTGACTAAGTATCAGAATGCAAACATACATGTTTTTTCTATTTTGCACCTTTATGTGTGTTCTTAACTCAGAAGCGTACATATGGTAAAATAATTGGATAATATCATAAGCCAATTGTTTTATTAAACTTTGCACGCTCTTAATTTAGATTTATTTAAACGATAAAATATAAGGATGTTTATTAAAATATATGCTGTCATTTAGTTTTATAAACAATGGTCGGTCATTGCAAATTTTCGGTAATTGCAACAGGCCAGATTTTTTCGAGTTACCAAAATCGAGCTCGCACTGCATTACTTTAAAACTGTTTTGTGGCCAACTTAAACTCCAAATGATTTGGAGGATATTATTTTTATTGAAGATAATAATACAATTAAAAATATTTATTTACAAATATTTATTATTTTTTATTTTTTATTTTTTTTTTTGTCTTAAATGAAAATGGTCCCCATCAACGCCGTCGCCTTTTTTTAAATTTTAGAGGTATATAATATTCGGCACAGTCGAATAAAACTTCTTTTGTGTTTAATTAAATTGTAAAAATAGCTTAGTGCTTTTTTACGCTTTTTTTTTTGCTCGAAATAGTGCTTTTTTTAAATTTTGAAGTGCTTTTTGCTCTAAAAAAGTTGGCATCACTGATTGAAAGTGGATTGAAAGTTTTTGTTTCATTATTATAATGACATTTTTATTGTCATAATGAAAATTTAAATTTATGAAGGCAATTATTGAAATATGTGGCTTTTATAAAAAAAATTTTTGATTTCATAAATTTAATGGCATACATGTAACATTAGATGTACGAAATAATTAAATCTTACATTTTTTAATTAACAATTAAACATTTTTTTTAGGAAACTACAATTTTGTATTAATTTATGAATATAGTTAAGTTTGTATATTGTTTTTTTATGTTCCCAATTAAAATTTTTTGTTTAACTTGGACAAACTTAAGTTTTCATATATCCAATGAAAATTTTTAACGTAATTACGAAATCCAATGAAGCGATTTTTACGAAAATATTTCATTATAACTATGAAATTCCATTTAGACAATGAAAATTTTCATTTACCCAAGGAAATTTTTTTTATGAAAATGATTCATTAAATATATGAAGCATTTTTCTTTCAGTGTACTGAAATCTTTGAAGTGGAAAAACTTTGAATTTATTACGAGGTTTTTCCTTTTGTGTATAAACTTGATTTTCTTCATATTGTTTTAGTAAACATACAATCTTGTAATATTGAAGCAGGAAATATATATTTTTATTTCACAATTACTACGCAGCATCGGTGGTTCAGTGGTAGAATGCTCGCCTGCCACGCGGGCGGCCCGGGTTCGATTCCCGGCCGATGCAATATCGGACTTTTTAATATAAAATATATAAATGTGCTACTCCGTTAAGAAATTTAGCATCCACGAGCCGGTCTCTGGACCCCCTTTTGAACCTCTTTAAATTAAAAGTTTCAATTATCTACTGACGGTAAAGGCCGGCCCCCAACCAAACCAACCATACACGACTAACAGTATGCTTGTATGATGTTTTGAGCACTTGTTCGTGCCAATATGCTGGAGTTGTGGTGTATGCTTTGCATAAGCTGCGAGGAATCTATATAAATACTGTTTCCCTCCAGGTGTTGCATACTTGTCAATAACATTTTCGGAGTTGCAACAACCTTTTAACGCACAAAAATTGTATAACGTAAAATAAACATCCGCCCGAGCAGGGACTTGAACCCTGGACCCTTGGATTAAAAGTCCAATGCTCTACCGACTGAGCTACCCGGGCAACTTAAAAATAGATTTACATTAGTACTCGGAATGTAATCAATTCATTATTATTTTTAATTAAATTCCTTAAATAATTTCCGCTTAAATTAAAGATCGCAAACCAGCCCTTTTGTTCGTATTCGTATTTTAAATATTATAAAATTTTTGGTCTTATAATTATTAAATTTTAATGTCTAGAATGTTGTTGCTAATTAAGTTAATTACTTGTATTTTTAAAAGCTCTAGTCACGTATGTGCAAATGTGTTTTCGAAGTGCAAATTAAATGTTTAAACAAAAGTTTTTAACGTTATTGACAGTTTTTTTTATTGGTTTCACGGTTTAAAGAGAGGGGTTAAAGAACCTTTAAAATCCGCTCTCTGGACTCTTAAATAAATTAAACTAGTTTTTTTTACTGTAGTATTTATTTTTAATTAATTAACTATTTCGATTAAAAACTTAAAAAAATACAAATTTATTTGGGTTTTAGTTGACCTTGAAAGTGTTAGTAGGTCAATATTTAATTAGCGATCAAAACTGATGAATGTTTTTGAGAGTTCATTACGAACTTATTTTTGCTGGTGTAAAGTTTAAAATATATTTCGCTAAATTAAATTCATTTGGTAAGCTTTTTGCATGCTAGAAGCTATAATTATTTTTCTTGCAAACTGCTAAATATGACATTGAAATTTAAGGTTGACGTTTAATAGTTTTATAATTTTTCTTAAGCTTGATTATTTTGTTGATTATAGTGAAAAAGTGCTTACAAATTTTTTAGAAAAATATATACCTACATCGGATAACTATTGCCGGCTGTAGGGCAAAATAATTGATGAAAACGTTTTATGCAGGGAACGCCTTTTATCAAATCTCCGCGAACATCCAAGCCCAAAGCCACTGATAAGGCTGTCCACCAAATCTGGAAAGAAGAAGAATATTGAAAATATACGGAAGTTAATAAAGATCATAGAAATATATTAGAAATAATTTAATGAAATTCATAAAACATGCATAATACTGGCACGTGATAATAATTTTATCTATAAGCAATGGATAGCTGACAAAATTTTTGAGCTGTGATATTTTAAAGTGGTATAAGTCCATTTTTTCATATATCGAGATATTTAAGGGTTTGCGTTTAAGTTAATTTAAAAATATTGGCGAACGATCATCCATACATACTCTTATAAGATTAAAGTTTTAACTACTCTCCACCCTTTAAATTTTATAATTAGATATTAATCGCTATAATTATTTTGAAAAATATCTTCTATCTTCTATATCTATATATATAAAAATTAAAAATGTTTGTATTTTTGTTTGTTTGTATGTTTGTTTGTTGGCTTATAGACTCCTAAACTACTGAACCGATTTTCCTGAAATTTTTACAGTAACATCATGTGAGCCCTAAAAATAAAATAGGCTACTTATTTTTTCGATAGGGGCAGGGGAATTGGTACCCCTGCCGCTGCACGCATTTTGTTGAACTTTTGGTAGTAGGATCTCCTAAGCCCCAAAATTTAAATAAAATAGTAGCGGGGGAAGTGGTTCCCCCATTGGACGCCAATGGTTAATATCGCATATCTTAAGAACTTTTATAGTGAGAATGTTCAAACTTTGCAGAAGTCTCTCTTATGGTATACTACACTTTTGAAAATAAAAATAAAGCGGGTAGGCGCAAGGGGGGAAATACCTTCCATAGGATGCATAAATTAAATATCGCTCAACAAAAGAACTATTAAAGGGAGAGTCTTCAAACGTGGTTACAGCTACTACTATGGTAAAGTATAAATTTCAATATAAAAATGGGCGGGGTAGACAGAGGAGGAGCATTACCCCTCATAGATAGCAATATTAATAAGAGCCGCTGCAAGCAATTTGTTGAACTTTTGGTAGTATAATCTTCTGAGTCCCAAAATTGAAATAAAATAGCAGCGGGGGAAGTGGTACCCACCATAGGACGCCAATGGTTAATATCGCATATCTTAAGAACTTTTATAGTGAGAATGTTCAAACTTTGCAGAAGTCTCTCTTATGGAATACTTCACTTTTGAAAAAAAAAAATAAAGCGGGAAGGAGCAGGGGGGAAAAACCTTCCATAGGATGCATATATTAAATATCTCTCAACTGAAGAACTATTAAAGGGAGAGTCTTCAAACGTGGATAAAGCTACTATTATGGCAAACTTTAAATTTCAATATAGAAATGGGCGGCGTAGACAGAGGAGGAGCAGTACCCCTCATAGATAGAAATATAATTTAGAGCCGCTGCACTCATTTTATTAAACTTTTTGTAGTATGATCTTCTGAACCCCAAAATTGAAATAAAATAGCAGCGGGGAAATGTTACCCACCATAGGGCGCCAATGTTTAATATCACATATCTTAAGAACTGTTATAGTAAGAATGTTCAAACTTAGTAGAAGTCACTCCTATGGTATACTATACTTTTGAAAATAAAGCATATATTAAATATCTCTCAATTGAAGAAGTGGTTTAAGCAGTGTAGCGAAGCGCACCGGGTTAAGCTAGTATGTATATAAAAATGAAAAATGTTTGTATATTTGTTTGTTTGTTGGCTTATGGACTCCTAAACTACTAAACCGATTTTCCTGAAATTTTAACAGTAGCATCACGTTAGCCCTAAAAATAAAGTAGGCTACTTTTTTTCCATAGGGGCAGGGGAATTGGTACCCCCCATTTGATGCTAATATTAAATATCGCATATCTTAAGAGTCGCTGCACGCATTTTGTTGAACTTTTGGTAGCAGGATCTTTTGAGGCGCAAAATTGAAATAAAATAGCAGCGGGGGAAGTGGTTCCCCCCGTATCTTAAGAACTGTAATAGTGACAATGTTCAAACTTTGTAGAAGTCTTTCTTATAGTATACTACACTTTTGAAAATAAAAATAAAGCGGGTAGGTGCAGGGGGGAAATACCTCCCATAGGCTGCATGTATTAAATATCGCTCAACTGAAGAACTATTAAAAGGAGAGTCTTCAAACGTGGTTAAAGCTACTATTATAGTAAACTATAAATTTCAGTATAAAAATGGGCGGGGCAAACAGGGGAGGAGAAGTGCCCCTCATATATAGAAATATAAATAAGAGCCACTGCACGCATTTTGATGAACTTTTAGTAGTAGGATCTTCTGAGTCCCAAAATTGAAATAAAATAGCAGCGGGGGAAGTGGTACCCACCATAGGACGCCAATGTTTAATATCGCATATCTAAAGAACTGGTATAGTGAGAATGTTTAAACTTTGTGGAAGTCACTCTTCTGGTATACTACACTTTTGAAAATAAAAATAAAGCGGGTAGGCGCAGGGGGGAAATACCTCCAATAGGATGCATATATTAGATATATTTCAACTGAAAAACTATTAAAGGGAGAGTCTTCAAAAGTGGTTAAAGCTAGTTTTCTATTTAAATAGAAATGAAAAATGTTTGTCCGTTTGTTTGTTTGTTGGATTTTAGACTTCTAAACTACTGAACCGATTTTCCTGAAATTTTGACAGTAACATAACGTGAGCCCCGAAAATAAAATAGACTACTTTTTTCGATAGGGGCAGGGGAAGTGGTAACCTTCATAGGGTGCCAATTTTAAGTTTCGCGTATCTTAAGAGCCGCTGTACTTATTTCCTTGAACTTTTTGCAGTAGCTACAACGAAAACAATTTTGCTTTCATCGCTGCAAAAAAATTTAAAAAAAAAACTTGTTGAAAATTTAAATACTAGGGAGGTAACGATACGCCTTTTTGCCACTAAGATACCAATACTCAAAATAAAATATTGCCGATAACGATGCCGAGACGCATATTGAATTTAAATTCAAGTTGAAATACAAAAAATTAAACTAGAGTAATTTGTTTTATCATACAAAAATGTGTGAGTGTTAATTAATATTTACAATTTATTACGATTTTTAATAAGGTTAAGGTCGTGAATAGTAAGTAGCTTTTTCAATGCTCGTTTTCCTAAACTCCTTAATTGGCAAGAGGAATTTGCATAAAAGTTCAGATTGTAAAAAATGAGTTGGATATGACCTTGCACGAGCTAAATTGCTTGGAACCACCAGTTACAATTTTTCTTATTGCCGCGAATAATTGCATTTGATCCATTTTTGTAAAACACAATTTTCTAAAACTTCTGACAGTACTACAGACACCGTGAGTAGTCCAAGACCAAGAATATTTCCTTTTTCAAGGCTAAGTTGGTACGATATTTTCACTGAGCACAGAATTGCTAAATATGCTTGGGATTTACTAACGAAGTGGTATCCTTTTCTAATATGTTGAAAGCATCCCAGCATGGCCAGTTCCAGTAAGCGTAAAACTTCGTTAGACGAATGATCGAGCCCTTATTTTATCGTAATCATGATAAAGCTTGTAATTGTGTAAAAAGCAACGCCAAAAAATTACATTGAGAGCAAAATCAAAGTCAAAAAGATTTTATAATGTTGTTGTTGCTTTCTAGAGAAATTCATATGGCGTTTTAAAATTTTCAACGCCGCAATATATGAAGCGTTTGAAATTGAAAAATTTAGCATGAATTTCTGTAGAAAGCAACAACAATATTTCAATGAAAGAAATGTGCTACTGTGAATAAATCAAATCACAATAATAAATCGAATGTGCGCCATAATACCAAATGAAAATTTATTCTATTAGCTAAATCGACTGCTGTCGATAATCAAATTTAGTTCATAAAAGGCATCTATTTGATTTTACCAGTAGAAAGTGAAATACATAAGGCGAATTAACTGCAACGTCGTCATAACTCAAAAAAATTAATTTTTGGAATTAGTGATGCAGAATTGTTTCATGCTTATATCTCTTTTATACTTTCCCCGTTTGAAGAGAATGTGTCTTTATTTTTTCTAAGTGATGCGAGCCAATTTAAAACTTTTTACACGTTTATATCGTTGCAGCAAATAAACAATATGTCTGCCTATCTGAAATTAAGTAGATTGAATAATAGCTTACGATCTAAGTCAAAACTCTTTAGACCTTTACTTTAAATCACTTTGGTAATGAAAAGTTTAATGTTCTTAAATCAGTAGTCTCTAAAGGTAGGATCACACGATTGTCGAAATGCACCCATTTTACAAAATTTTTATTATGCTAAATTGGGACACACAAAGAGAAATTGTCCCAATCAAATTCTCTGCAATCACATGATTGCCTCATTTTAATTAAATTTAACTGTCGCAAATTGGTGTAAAATGATTGAGGGGCAATAATTGCCGCGTTTCAGTCACACGATCGTTTTAGTAAACGGCAACTTTATGAAAGTTATGTTTATTTTAAAAAATATGTGAATACAGTATTGCCGTGTTTTCGATTTTACAAAATTACTGAAAGGAATATTTTGACTAAAACTTTTTTTGTAAATGCATAAAATTTATGTTTAAAAATACAGTTAAGATGCGTTGTTGTATAATTGTGCTATTTTTTATTTTTAATTTTTTATAAATACTCAGAAAATCAGCTGTAAACATGACTTTTATTTCACTAAGGCCCAGAACAGAAGGTGAAACGCAACTGCAACTTCTAGTTATTTTCGAGTTTCATTTGAGTGTATGCCATAGACTCCTTTGAGGGACCACACATGACGCGACCATTTTGAGACCGGTTTGAAATGCATTGGAAATCAGTTGCATTAAAACCGGCGTGCAGGAAACTCGTGTTTGCGTTTCATCTGTTCTCAAAGAAAATCGAAATAATTGTGATAATTTCATTACATTTTGGTACAATTTAGTTTGCAGGGTGTGTGGAAAACGATTGAGACTAGTTTCAAAACAATGATGTTTAAAGGGTTTCGTTGCCGTCTTTTCTGTGCCTAAAGGCCATTATTATAACTTGAGGTTAGATGGTATCCGGCAGATAACAGACGCTTTTTGACAGATAACACATTAATATCTTAACTTTAGCTTATTTCGAGTTGTAATAATGGCCCTAAGTGCTAGTTAATTAATTAATATAAAAGTCATCCACGGTAACACTGTTTTTTCATTTGTCTTATTTGCTGCAAGTGTCAAAAATTTTCTTGCAAGCAAATTCTTTGGCAAGTTGAACTGAAGGTACGAAAAATGTGATATGTATATACATATATGTTCCCATCAATCCTATAAGGAGCATAGGGCCTAATCGAAAAATGAGATGGTGTTAGCTAAAAAGTGTAAGTGTATCTAGTTTTTTTAACTTGCACTTGCATGTGGCAACTGGGGGTTATACATGGTGGTGCAAAATTTGGTTCTCGTCTTACTGGCACCCATTAGTATTGAATATCTTCAACCCTGATTTTTCAATTGATCTCCCAAACCAGGACCGATTACTGCGGTGTGTAATCGTGTGATCCTGCCTTAAGATAGTTTAAGTTTTTATCCGTTTAGCAGTTTTTGTAGGAGTTGGAAACATTTCGTCTAAATTATTTCAAATTTAATGAATTTTATAGATTGTTGTTAATAACAAGTTAATTTTAAATCCCACCAATAACATTGTTTTAATAAAATTAGTTATCGCTTAAATCATTCAGCATTTTATTAGTAATTTAATTACTAACGTTGCTTAAAAAGCTCATTGAAATTAACATAAATGACCATTAATTTGCAATTAATATAAGCGGAATATTTATTTTCAATTTATTAAATGGCTGGATAAATGCTGGTGTATGACTCTGCTAAAAAAATTTATTTTCCATAATTAATTACTAGTTGATTATTGATTTTGTTTACAGTTAAATACACATATAATTTAAATATAGTACAATTATCTTTATATTAGTAATATACATACATATATAATAATAAATGAGCTGATAAATTCTTAAATGAATTCATAATTTTACAGAATCATTTACTGGCAATCATAAATTAAACTTATATACACCTTGTGTAGTATTCCAATTGGGTATTTAAAGCCAGCTACATGCTCGTATTTATATCCCATAATTTAAAGAGGTGTGATTATATTTCTATAACTTGTTTAAAAACAAACAAAAAAAATTCATTGATAATGATGCTAAATTGGAGTATGAGTGTATGGTAATGAAGATATAATCAATTGTGTTGGAAAGCTTCAGTACAGGCATCGGTGGTTCAGTGGTAGAATGCTCGCCTGCCACGCGGGCGGCCCGGGTTCGATTCCCGGCCGATGCAATTAAGTTTTTTTTTATCAAATTAAATTACAAATTTGTGAAAAAATAGTTTAACAAATGAGCCGTTCATTTTGAAAGTGGCATAAGTCATTTCGGTTTTTAAGTCGAGATATTTAAGGGTTTGCGTTTTAACACGTTTAAAATTATGGATGCTAACTTTCGAGAAGATTCACTTGTATTTGATACATCATGATAATGATATTTTTCTCAGTATTATTATTATTATTTATTTTTATTATTTATTATTATTATTTATTATTAACTCGATTTTTTTTGAAAAAGTGACTAATGCCACTTTCAAAATAAACGGCTCAAATATTAATTATTATTCATAAAATGTTCAGATATTTGAGATTCTGGAAATTTCCTGTATGTCAAAGCCCTTTCGCTGTCAATTCAAAATTGTTATTTGGATTTTTTATAAAATTACAACCAACCATTTAGCCAAATTAAAAACACTAAAATAATTTTGCTTCATAAATCTAATGAATCATTTCATTAATTTTTTTTTTAAATCTAAAGAAAAATTTCATTACGGGTATAAAATTTTATACATTTTATGACGTAATTTCATTTACACTACGAAATAGAGTTTCGTAGTTTCGTTAAAATTTTTCATTGGATTAACGACAACTTAATATCTCTTTTAAAATAATAATAAACCTATTTGTTATACATTGTTTTCATAGATTTTTAAAAACTAAAACAAACTACATACATACATACATATGTATTAATTAAAATATTTTTAAATAAATGCATAAAAAGAAAATTTCACTCAATCAATGAAAACTAAATAAAGTTCTTTAAATGCAAAGTACTTAGAAAAAAATTTCTTTCTAGAATTGTAAAAACGTAGATTTATTAAATTTTTAGCAATTGACA
This sequence comes from Pollenia angustigena, assembly GCA_930367215.1. Lineage (NCBI taxonomy): Eukaryota > Metazoa > Arthropoda > Insecta > Diptera > Polleniidae > Pollenia > Pollenia angustigena. Next base: position 254,982,879 of record OV884057.1, read on the forward strand.
TAAACATTTGTGAAAAAAATATTACATTTGAAAGATTCATAATATCAATGAAAAAGATTTAACTAAATGTCAATAAAAGGTTAAAAAACAAACAACGAAAAAGAAAACTCAAGAGCAAAAAATTCTCACATTATTTTTCCTTTAATTTTTTTATTTGAATACACAAAATTTGGATAGTAGTAAAGACCAGTAAAGTGCAAATAATGTGGGTTAAGATCGTCGCGGGCTTTTATTAAGTTTAATTAAACGACTGCGCATATTAAAAAAAAGTTTTAGCTTTCTTTAAGGACATTTTGTTGAGGAATTTCGGTTTTTAAGTAATTTCAATAAACTTAACCGTTTTTAAGTTACTTGAATATATGTTGTGCAACCTCCTCTATTTTCGAAATAACGGTATATCTCGAAAACAAGAGCTAACCTAAAACGTTTAGCACCATTGGATTCAGCGTACTCTAATTATGTGAAAACGCCATGTGGCCGGCTTGTCTATTTTTTTAACTAGCACAGTCTAATCAATGAACTAATAATATTTAAAGAAAATAAAATAAAGAAGTTTACTAATGAATTTGTCATTGAACAAATTAAAAGTTTCATTGAAATAGAAAAACCGTTTCAATAAAATAATGAAAAAATTTCTTACACGTTCGTCTCTTCATCATTATCTTAATAAAATCTTTCATTAATGTGATGACAAATAGTCTTAATAAATTTCTTGCATTTAGTTAATGCAAAATTTTCACCGATTTTTTTTAAAACATTTCATTAACTGGTGGCTAATGAAACATTCTTTATTAATTTAATAAAGCGTTAAATATTTTGAATATAAATGTAATTTTGCATTGGATTAATGTCATCATCCATTGGATCTGTGAAAAAATTCTTTTAGTATACTAAACAAACTTTTTATATAGCAAATAATAAGGCCACATTTAATATTGTAAACTTATTACTTGTGACCAAAACCATTATTTAGGGAAATATTTTTAAGAATACAAGCGAAATTCATTTAAGCCGTAATTTTGCAAGAACAACATTTATTTGTAGTGGGTACACAGAAAGAAAAACTCGTACTAAATTTAAAGTTTTTTCTTCTTCACTGATAGAAAAATGCAACTTCATATTAATGATGTCCGTACAACAGAATTGTGACATAAATGTTACTGCAAATGGCATCAATGATGCCAAAAGTAACATCAATCCAATGACTAATGTCTTCGTACAATGTTGTCATTTTTTACGTGTCATATTTTTTATGACTATAGTGACATCGATTCGATGCCACATTTTGTATACTATAAACATTATTTTCATGATTACAATGTATTATAAGAAGCAAAAATTCCTATATTCTATTTTTTCAAATTATTTAGTTAAATACATCAAATTTTTAAAGTAGAATGATTACAAAAACCATATGGGGCATGGTGCTGGTGCCTTATTATTGAGAGTTCTGCTGTAAAAATAATATTCTCTCACATTGAAGTCAATTCCAATGACTTTGACTTAATGATAAATTTTCATTAAATTGATGTTAATGTGTCCTTTCTCCGATGTTACTGCGTCATCGCACTGAGGACATGTTCGTCATTTCTGTGATGCCGATGTGTCATCCCATTGATGACATAATTTCATTTTGACAATGATGACACTTTGACCAAGTGATATTAAGGTTGACATCACCATGATGAAAAGTGTCATTGGGTCAAAGACGAAGACACTTCTCATGTACTGAAGTCAAAATACATCAGCGTTATGACGCTTTTTCTATCAGTGTACTCTCTCTGGTTCTGTGGAGTAAGTGTTGAGGTAAGAAAGAATTAATTGAATCGAGATTAAACCGTCTTAGAAATTATTGAATCAAACTCAGTTTGATATTAATTTTATCTTACTTTTAATTTAATCAATCCTGTTTTCGGACTATTTATAATACGAATTCGCTGTCAAATATGGATAAGTTAAATATTTCGCACTTGAATATCCGTACTTGAAGAAATCTTTCTTTACTAGATTCAATAAAATCCGTACTTATCGTACTATTGACACGGCTTCGGCTTGATTTAAGTACAGATGGATTGATTTGTTTTTTCAGTGTTTAACTAAATAAATGGGAATTTACAGAAGTTAATACATACTTACAATTTCGTGTAATTCTAGGTGGGGCAAAGTAGATATTTAGCAAAACTTTCTAAACTAACTAACCGTTTATAAAATCCAAAATTATTTAAAAAATTTTCTAAAATCTCGCCACTCCGCATCATTATATTTAAGCTTTTATGCAGTAATTTGCGCAATATTACGACTGATATTATGTTAAAAAAATTTCATTCTGAATTGTTGGAAATTTACAGCTTGTCAGGGATAATATATGACTTTTTAAAAATTGTACTTATTTCAGCAAAAAATTGTACTTTTACGACCCTAATTGTACTTAAACACAAAATTATTTTTTACTAATTAGAATAATAAAAAAAATTATAAGGTTTTTATAAACTAAATGAGAACTAGCAATATCGATAACTATGCTTTGACAGCTACGAATGTCAAACTATATTGACATATTGAATTCGGTTATGCATTAAAGTGGCATATATGTGAATTAGGCTTATATAGTTGACGATTCGGCTGCAACTAAAGCATGTGCCTATAAGCGAAAAGTACTGTAGTCACAAATTGGACTGATCGAATGGATGCCTTAAATCATATTCATCATATCTACCAGATTACAATAAAAAAAAATTCATCCCAACAATATTTCTGTCTTGTATTATCACTTTTAGTTTTCATGCAGCTAAAAAAAAAACACCATATACATTTAAATTCACTTGTACTCTACCTTTATACGTATTTTTAATATATCTTGGCAATTAAAAAAAAGAAAAATGAAGTTAATTTGTAATACGGAGTTTAGGCGAAAACTTTTTCGCCTGTTTTTAGAGTTCATAGTGGAACAGGGTAAAAATGCATAAATTTTTACGCTTTGTTTTTTTTTATCATATTTTGGTATGAAAAAATTAATTTCTCAGTTAACCAAAATTCTTAAATTTTAAAGCGTTTGATATTTTTAAATTGTACTAAACATGGCATGGGAGTACTTCGGTACTTTTGCAGTACTAAAAAAAGTACAATTGTACTAACTTTATGATCCATGCCGCTTGTGATAAAAATGTAACGTTATTCTACTTGTTAATACCCGTTTTGCAAGAGTCATAATAAGCTTAAGATCGTAGATTTTTCAGAAAAAACGTTATACTTTATGTTAAAACGAAATGTACTCATTGCCAAACTTTAATCTAAATTTGAATGTACCAAATATTCCATGAATACAATAAATTATAACGTAACTCATGCGTGTTGTACCAAATTATTTTTGTTTCTAACTTTTTTCTTTAAGTAACTTACGACTTTTATTGTTTTCTTGAAAATCTTTCAGTACTTCTAGTAATTCAAATGTTATACATATTAAGAAGTTATATACATACATATGTATGTATGTATGTATGTGTGTATGTGTATATGAACATATGTAAACTTGTTAACTGTACGCTATTAAAGTTAAATATGAAGTAAGAAAAAAGTTTCAATGTGGTGTTTATAGAACACGAGCGCCTTACTCGTCCGTTCAACTTACATTTAAAACAAAAACAAAATTTCGAAATTTGTTTTTCTTTTAAATGTAAGTTGAACGGACGAGTAAGGCGCTCGTGTTCTATAAACTACACATCAAGTCTACCAATTAATTGGCATCTTAAAACTTGCATATGTATTTGAATTATTCTGCAACTAAATATTTAAAACAAAAAGTACAATGTTAGAACATAAAAAATAATCACGTATTTAAGGTTACACATCTGTTTTATACTTTACAAAAAAAAAAAAAAAAATTAAGAGAATAAACTCATCTAGACATATTACATACTTATTTGTATAATTGGCCTTTTGCAACTTAGCAATTTGTTGCAATACAAAGTTTATTGCATCACATTCACATTCAGCAGCAAGAGCCTTTCTAAAAAGACCTTTAAAGAACTATAAAACATTAAGACTTAAAAAAATCTAGGTTACTTAAAAATTAAAACAAAACCTTCATAAATGTCACAAGCAGTGATAAAGTGATTGAAAAGGAATGGCAGAATGTTGTGTCAGAGATCATCAGCAATTTAAAATCTTTTAAACTACATATTTAACAAAAATAAAATACAATCAAATTTTTTAAGAAATTCGTACTAAATAGTTTCAAAGTATTCTAAAAATAAAAATATATTAATTACAATACAAACATACAAAGTTTTATTTCTTATCTATCGTCAAGATGTTTAAAAAAGCGAAAGCAAGAAATCCAGCAGACACTTGACCGATGGATTATGAAACAAAATTTTAAAATAGAAAATATTTGATTTGTATTTAAAAGTTGTTAATGATTATTATTTGGTTTTTTTATAAATGAAGATCTGTGTAAGAAGCATCGGTGGTTCAGTGGTAGAATGCTCGCCTGCCACGCGGGCGGCCCGGGTTCGATTCCCGGCCGATGCAATCCTGTTTTTTTTGTTGTTGCTTTTATTGAATAAGGGGGTTAGTCTATTGTTATTCAAATATGTATCTTTAAAAAACTTAAAAAACTAATTAAAATTTTTGTTTGTTTAAAAGTAAAACTTTGTCTTGTACTTGAAGAATGCCAATCAATTTTGAAAAATTTTATTTTCAGATCTCACTTTGATTTCAGATCAGATCCAAAATATTTGAAATTTATTTTATTTTTTCTTTATCAATATCAATTAATTTGACTTAAGTATTAAGTGAACTAAATCCCTCCTAAGTTATTGTTTCACCACTATACCCGTCATTGGAAAATACAAATGCAAATTGACTTTTGATTGTTTCCACTGGCTGCAGTGGAAGGTAAACCAAGGGATACATTTAATAAAAATAGCAATATTATTGAATTGGGTTCTAATTTCCTCTGCAATAACCCATGTGCCAAGCAAGTAGCTTGTTACAGTTTTGGATATAATATTTAAAACCCATTGGAAGCCTTAACCATATATGGTGCTGCATCGGTTTCAAATAGAAGCATCTTTTGTCGAAATCTTGAAATTAATGCATTTAAAGCAAAGATGCAACAAAATTTATTTATACAATTTTAAAATAGTTGTTTGAAGTTTTTTTTTTGTGTATTTAAACATTTTTTTAAGATCTTTTTTTATAATATGAAAATTTAAAAAAAAATCACTCAAAAATGTCTAAATATGCTAAAATATGTATTACCAAAATATGCAACAATGTGTAAAAACAAATCGATGCCATTTTTTTTTGTCATTATTTATTTTTAAATATGTTACTGCATATTTTGTAATCATAGTTTTTACTAATGGCACATTGAGATCCTTATTAATGTTTGAGATTTTAACATACCAGGGAACGGCTGTAAATTTTCGAAGAAGTTTATTTTGGCGCCTTTGAATTTTGTCGATATTAGAGGTCGAGGCAGTGCCCCATAGTTGAATACCGTAGCACCAGATAGGCTTTAAGATAGAGTTGTAAAGTAGAAGCTTGCAATCGAGACTAAGGACAGAATTTCTTCCAAAAAGCCAATGAATTTGAATGGCTTTTAGTTTCATTTGAGTTAATTTTGCCTCTATATGGCATTTCCACGTTAATTGCCGATCCAGATGTATACCGAGATGTTTTACATGCGAATGTGAATGTTATATGTACGCATTTTTGCTCATTAACCATTATCCTCCATTGTCTTAACCATATTTCTAGTTGAAATATATGATGCTGTAAGTAACGCGATGCTTCATAACGATTTTCGTGGACGCTTAGAAAAGCTGTATCGTCTGCAAATGTTGAAGTTTGTGTGTAGTTGCTTGTTGGCATGTCCGAAGTATAAATTTAGTATACTAGGGGGCCCAGGATGCTGCCTTGTGGGACTCCAGCGTCAATGGGCTGAGGTGAACTTAAGAAATTTCCTTCTTTAATAATAAATTGACGACCGACTAAGTAGCTTTCTAGCAGCTTGTGTGTGTTTACTGGTGAATTTTGCTTCAATTTATGTAATAAGGCTTCATGCCAGACTTTATCAAACGCTTGCGAAACATCGATGAAGAGAGCTGAGCAATATTTCTTTTCTTCAAATGCTTTTCTTATGACATTTACTATTCGATGAGTCTGTTCGATTGTGCTGTGTTTTCTTCTAAGTCATCAGTTCGTCTTGGAATACATCTATTTTCACTTAAAATCGGTGTTAAATTTGAAACTAATAATTTCTCAAACAGCTTTGACATATTTGATAATACGCTAATAGGCCTATAGGACTCAACTTTTGTATGATCTTTACCTGGCTTTGGTATCATGGTAACTTAGGAAACCTTCCATTTTTGAGGATAGTATTCAAGGCGTAAAATAGCATTAAAAATAAAAAGAATAATTTTCTTTGCTATGCGAGGTAGCTCTAAAAGCAATTTATTACTGATCTTATCAATGCCAGGTGCCTTCTTAGTGTTTAAGTCACAAATAGCCTTTTCGATTTCTCTTAACTCAAATCTGAGGGGAATAGCTGCTCTAGCAGCAACAGGTGGTAACTCGACCGCAATATTGTGAGATATATTTGGTGTAAATACGTTTTTCAAGTGACTAACAAACAGATTTCCTTTTTCAATATCGTTTCTTGCCCAACTACCATTCAAGTTTCTTAATGGTGGCTTAGATATAACTGGCCTTTTTAGATTTCTAGCTGCACGCCATAATGAGTAGTCAGATTGTGGAGTTGCATCAAGTTCCTTAATATATTTTTCTAGAGAAGCCGTTTTCTGATTCTGCAGTAACTTTCTTAGCCTTTTTGTGCACTCTTTTAATAAATTCTTAAGTTCAGTCAAGAGCCGCTCGACATCTTAAGAGTATATTTTATTATTTTTAATTTTTTTGGGGGTAACGCTGGAATGTTGAACAGCTAGTTTAAGATAACTGTCAAAGTTAACAATAGAGAGATCCACATTCTTCGGTGTACTAAGCGGAATATTTTCTGTGCAATGGGCACTGAGAAATTTTTTATATTTTAACCAATTTATTTGTGTGGCTGGCGTCGCTAAGTAACCTGACGGAAATACAATTCTATTTGGGTTCGATATAGTAACAATTGTAGGTGTGTAGTCGGATGACAATTCTAAGGAAGCTTCAACATGAATCGTTTCTGTGGGGATGTTTTTAACCACGCCAAAGTCGATAACATCTGGAATTTTTTGCTGATCAGTAGGCCAATATGTTAGTTGTCCGCTCGCGACCACATTTAAAACCATTTTAGAGATTGTGTTAAACAAAACACGACCTTTTGGTGTTATAAGTCGTGACCCCCAGAAGGTATGTTTAGCGTTATAATCGCCAGCGGCCAGGAAACAGGGTCCTAATGATTTATAATATTTAAAACATTGGCCTTCTGATATGGAAAATCTAGGTGGAGAGTATGAAGAAGAAGTTACTATGTTTCGATTTAGCTCTTCAACACAAATAGTCGTTGCTTGCAGATAGTCTTCACGTTGATCACACATTAGGTAGTGTTTGAGTCGGGTTTTTATCAAAATAGCAGAACCTACACAAGCTCTATCTCGAGGGTCCTTGGTTTCATATAGTATGTAACCCTTAATTTTAAATGTGTTTCTTGAGGTCAGATGAGTTTCAGAAACCATCATAACATCAATTTGTTTATTTTTAAGAAAGTATTCTAGTTCATTTTTATGTTGGCGGTTGCCGTTTGCGTTCCAAAAATAACTTTTTAAACAGTTCATGGTTTTTTAAGTACAGCTTGCAATAACATCGATTGCATCGCAAATTTAACGATTCGGAAAGATATTTGGTCGACATCGTTCTCAGACTATCAATAGAAAACATGCATTTGCATTGAAATCGCATCCATTTACTGATAGCAAAATGCAACTTCATATTGATGATGCCCTAACATCAGAATTATGACATGAATGATGCAAAAAGTAACATCAATCCAATGACTAACGTCTTCGTACAATTTTGTCATTTTTTACGTGTCATCTATTTTATGACTATAGTGACATCAATTCGATGCCACATTTTGTATACTATAAACATTATTTTTATGATTACAATGAATTATAAGAAGCAAAAATTCCTATATTCCATTTTTTTAATTTATTTAGTTAAATATATCAAATTTTTAAAGTAGAATGATTACGAAAAACATATGGGGCATGGTGCTGGTGTCTTATTATTGAGAATTCTGCTGTAAACAAAGGTCGTAATTCAACAAGCGTAAAACAAACATATGTAGCAGGTAAGTAAATAATAATATTCTCTCACTTTGACTTAAGTCAATTCCAATGACTTTGACTAAATGACAAACTGTCATTAAATTAATGCTAATGTGTCCTTTATCCGATGTTACTGCGTCATTTCGCTAAGGACATATTTGTCATTTCTGTGATGCCGATGTGTCATCCCATTGATAACATAATTTCATTTTGACCCTGATGGCACTTTGACCAAGTGATGTAAAGGTTGATATCACCATGATGAAAAGTGTCATGGGGTCAAAAACGAAGACACTTGTCATAATATGATGTCAAAATACATCAGAGTTATGACGCTTTTTCTATCAGTGTTGTTATCATAATTAAAAAATTTTCAGCATGTTAAATGTAAGAGAGCAATAGAACTAAGCGACTATATTGTATACCCTTCACCTCAGGTGGAAGGTGCATAAAACAATTTATCAATCCGTTTGTAAAGTTTTCAATATTGTTCTTAAGACACGCGTACACGACATACATTTTACATTTGACTTGTCAAATTGCCCGCTGAAAAATACATACATGTCGTGTGTTATCTTCAAAACATTGCTTCTGTAAAAGTCAGACGCAAATCATCTGACAAAATTTCAATTAGAGCGTGTCTATTTTCTTCTGACAAATCATCTTACATTAGCTGTTTAGTTATAATAAAAAAAATTGTATGTTGTCAAACATCTTTGCAGTGAGAAAACCGGTAGCGGCGATGCACTATTGATGGACTCATAAGACGGCTGAAGTTAATAGTTTACAATACTGATATACATAATTGGGGGATTCACAAGGTTATCATAAAGTTTTTAAGTCATATGTCTTAAATAATTACAAGAAATATATATGACTGCTGAAGGCCAACGCTTATAATTAAGATTTCTATTGTATAGTTATGAAAACTCAATGAACACAGCAATACAAGTTTTATTTTGTTTGAAACACAACAATATTTTTTTTAAACAATTGTCAAATATTATTAAGGACGATATGACTTGATAGCACACCTTGTAAATCCCCCAATTATGTATGTATGTTCTTTTAACCATTTATTATAAATTATGTACATACAAACATAAAAAACTTTGCATTATTATCTTTGGTAACTGGTATCTTTGAATTTAAAGAAAAAACTTTTCAGATGGCTGAACTCTTTTTTGAAACCGAAAACAACTTGGTTTCTGCAAAAATTATGCGAAAATAAACAGCAATTTTGACTGACATACAAAATTAAATGTGACTTGAAAAATTTACAAGTTAAAAGTAAAAACCTCAGCACCTTATGAAGTATATTTATTCTGTGTTTTTATGAGTTGTCAATGGGATTTAACGATGTCCATCTGTCTGTGTGTACGTTGAAATAGGTTTTCCAAAGACCCCACATATGGTGGGGACTAAACTCATAGAAAAAGGCATCTACATATTGATGCTGCACTAACATCAGAAGTGTGACATTAATCTAATGACGAACGTTCTCATATAATCTATGCTATGACTACAGTGACATCAATTCGATGCCACATTTTGTGTATTATTAACATTATTTGCATATTTAAAAAGTAAAATATGAAGAAAAATTCCCATATTCTATTTGTTTAAATTATTTAGTTAAAAAAATAAAATTTTCAAAGTAGAATGATTATGAAAACCTTACTGGGTATGTCTTATAATTAAGAGTTCTTCTGTAAATGAAGGGAATATAACAAAAGTAAAACAAAAATTTAAAACGGGTAAGTAAATAATAATATTCTCTGACTTTGATTTAAGTCAATCCTAATGGCAAACTGTCAATAAATTGAGCCCAATAAGTACTTTCTCATCTCTTAGAAATTAATATCATTTCTGTGATGCCAAATTTTGACCCTGATGACAGTTTGGCAAAGTAACGTTGAGGTTTACATCAAAATGATGAAAAGTGTCATGGGGTCAAAAACAAAGACACTTGTCATAGTACTGATGTCAAAATACATCAGCATTATGACGCCTTGAATTGAAATTCAGCGAAAACGGTTCACAAATGGCTGAGATATGTGCAAAAAATGTTTTTCTTATATTTATCCATAAGCCTTTTCTTTTTGAAATTTTCTTATAATCTGTGAACATGAATTTTTCTCATTAACCTGAAATAAAAGTGGAAACTAACGAAAACTGTTTACAAAAAAATACTACTCAATGGTTTTGTAATATATCACCCATACCATATGAGCCAGGTTGACCCAATTAAGCTGAAATATTTATTTATTATATGCATATATTTAGTATTAAATGAGCCGTTTATTTTGAAAGTGGCATAAGTCATTTCGGTTTTTAAGTCGAGATATTTAAGGGTTTGCGTTTTAACACGTTTAAAAATATGGATGCTAACTTTCGAGAAGATTCACTTGTATTTGATACATCATGATAATGATATTTTTCTCAGTATTATTATTATTATTATTTATTATTAACTCGATTTTTTTTTAAAAAGTGACTAATGCCACTTTCAAAATAAACGGCTCAAATATTGGAAATTAACCAAATCGGGTCTTTTGATAACCTGGCCCCCCTAACAGTGTCCCAACGAATTTAAGGTTTTGTTACGAATAAAACCATGCAAAATATGTTGATACAAATTAAGCTCAAATATTCTCCACATATGAAATTTGTTTGGTTATAAAAATCGACAAAATCTACCAATTATTTTAACCGGCGCCCATCCAAATATTTAGACTATGCAACATGACCCTGCAACAATTTGACATTTTATTCTTTAATCCAAATTTAACTATTGAATTTGAAAAACTTTTGGGAATCATGTTTTAAAGAAACATTAAATTGTTGCTTGATTTTACATCTCGCGCGGCTCTGTTTACTCCACGCCTCTACTTCCATCGTCAACATTCTTCTGTTTCATTAAATATTTATGTACGTCCAGATCAGGACACACATGTTGCATTTCGGATTTCTGTATAGAAGTCCAAACATGGAAACGGTGGCTTCTCTTAATGGCTTTGACGCCCTTTCCGATACTATTTCTAGAATCCTGGAAAGTTGTCCGAACAGTGAAATTGTAGTTGCTGGCGATTTTAATGTTCATAACTGTTCCTGGCTTCGCCATTCGAGCCATACAACTCCCGTGGGCCAATACGTTGAGTTATTCGCCGCGCATAACCACTTAGCGCAACTAGTAAATGAGCCAACACACAATTCGTGTGTTGTAGGGCAATCTCGGAATACTCTTGACCTTTTTCTCACTTCTCACCCTGAAAAGTACGAAGTGAGAACACTCGATCCTCTCGGGAATTCGGATCACAATACCATTTCTGCTTACTTTTCATATTCGGCACTTCATAGCGTCTCGAAAACAGCCCCGAAACGCTCGATTTTTATTTATGAAAAAGCTCGTTGGGCCGAGCTTAACGAATTTTACCGGCATTTCAACTGGAAACTTTGTTTCCTTGACGATAATGTTGATGCCGCTGCAAAAATGGTCGTAAATGTCATTTTGCTTGGAATGAAACTTTTTATTCCCTCGAAGCAAATTTCGGTTAAACCAAAACTTAAGTGTTGGTTTAACCAGACGTGCAAAAATGCAGTCAGATCCAGAGAGGAGGCGTTTAGTAGTTGGCGTTTGAATAAAAACGCAACTACTGATCAGCTACGAAAGAGGGCAAGATCTGAGTGTGCCAAAGTACTTAGACGGGAAAAATTTCTACACGAACAGCGTCTTCGTGCTAAGGTCCTTGCTGCTCCTCGGGGCAGTAAGACCTTTTGGTCCTTCGTTAAAATAGTAAGGGACAGTGCTAGTTCTTCTATCCCAACGCTTTTAAAGGACGACCAAATATTTACTGACCCGATTGATAAAGCTAACCTCTTGGCTGAACTGTTTGCAAGTAATTCGTTCTTGCCGGAAAGCAATCAATCACTGCCCGTTGTCGAAAGAGTATCATGTACTATGCCCAAGATATTTTTCCGATCACGCGCAGTCAAAAGGGTTCTTTCGGATCTTAACGTAAACAAGTCACCGGGGCCGGATGGCATATCAGCACTGGTATTGAAACAGTGCTGTTCGACGTTAGCTCGTCCATTGGCCAACCTTTTCAGCTCTTCGTACCGTGCGGGAATCTTTCCCTCTTGCTGGAAGGTGGCCAATGTTCAGCCAATCCCCAAGAAGGGTGAGGCTACTAACCCTGATAATTACCGCCCAATCGCAATTTGCTCTTCGCTCTCGAAGGTGATGGAGAGCATGGTTAATTACCATCTTGTGAAGTATCTGGAGACAAATTCACTTCTCAGTGACAGACAGTATGGTTTTCGTGGTAGCCGATCTACAGGAGACCTGTTAGCGTTTCTTTCAGAACGTTGGAGTCGGTCCATTCACCGCTTTGGTGAATGCAAAGTGGTTGCTCTGGATATTTCCAAGGCGTTTGATCGGGTGTGGCATGGTGCGCTTGTGTCAAAGCTTATTGCTTTTGGTGTCGGTAATGATTTCTCTCGATTTATATCGAGTTTCCTCAGTGATCGCACTATACGTGTTGTTATAGATGGGATTGCATCAAACGAGTTTCAGGTAAATTCAGGGGTACCGCAAGGTTCTGTCCTTTCTCCTACGCTATTTCTTATATTTCTTAATGACCTTCTTGGTCATACTTCAAATCCTATCTACTCTTTTGCAGATGACAGCAACATTTGTCATTCATATTCCTTCGATCATAGGCCAAGCCTTGTTGAGATTGGGGGCAAAAGGCAAAATATGAATGACACTCTTAATCAGGACCTAGCTGCAATCTCTGAGTGGGGTCAAGCGAATAGGGTCGAATTTAATGCACGCAAGACCCAATGTTGTATGTTGACCCACAGACGGGCCGTGGGACCAACTATGTCATCTGTATTAATGGGTGGCATTGATATTAAGGAATCGGATACTCTTGATGTTCTGGGCATGAGAATACAGTGCGATGTCCGCTGGAATAAACACGTTTTCAAAGTGTCGAAAGAGGCATTCAAGTGTTTAGGTTTTTTAAAACGGTGCAAGAAATACTTCACTTCCTCCGATCTCCTTACTATCTATACCACCTATATCCGACCGAAGATGGAATACAACTCCCATATATGGGCAGGGGCTTCAAAGTCTATTTTGAACCTTCTGGACCGTGTACAAAGGAGGGCGGTGAAGCTCATCAATGACAGTAGGGTATCCAACTCTATTGACTCATTGGGGCATCGTCGGAATGTGGGTTGTGTGGCACTTTTCTATCGATATTACCATGGGAGGTGTTCCACTGAGATAAGTGAACTTATTCCACCCGCCCGAGTATTTCTTCGTAATACTCGCTCATCCAGTGGATCACATCCGTTTGTAGTCGATTGTCCTGTGTTTCGCACAACGCATTATAGAGAAAATTCGTTTTTCAGTCGAACTATCCGTATGTGGAATAAACTTCCCGCAGAGGTCTTTCCCGGTACTTATAATTTATTAAGATTCAAGTCAAATGTCCACAAACACTATTCCCTCTTTCCTCCTTCCCAAACCTTATTTTCCTGATCAACACAATGCACTGCATATATAGGGGGCATCCCCTGAGTGTTGGTTTATCGTTAAAAAAAAAAAAAAAAAAAAATGCTGTCGCCTTGTGTGATAACCTGTTTCTAATAAGAATAACCACTTTTAAGAGAAGTACTTTAATTTCTGGAATGGGGTCAAACTTAAACACATTAGATAGAAGTTAACCATGAAAATACCACCTTTTTGTAAACAAAACCTGCCTAAATCTTATGAACGAGCACTAGCTTATATCGAGCCCTAACCGGGAAAATAGCGTAAGCGACAACATTTTCAATTTTCGTTTTTTTAATAAATGACTTTATTGGCAACACTTGCATCAACTCCAAAAATGCCGTGGTCACATTACTTGAGGGTTACACGATCAAGTTTTGCCTATCAATTTTTAATACACTCACACTTTTTTACCAATACACTCATACTTTTAAAAATTGATACGAACTTGCCTTTAAAATTCTCTTGCCAGTGAGTGTTTCAATTTACGTTCAAGAAAACAGCTGATTTCAAGGTTAGTGAGCAAATTTTTGGTTTCTCTTTATAATTTTTTTTTTTTTAATGACATCTTGAAAGTAAATTGCTTTCAACTTGCGTGCAGCCTACGTCACAGCTGCCAATTTTTGCATATTTTGACAAACAGTATATGTAAAAGACTATCAAGAAAAGCTTGATCGTGTGGCTGCAATGTTAGGTACTTTTACGATTTTATAGCAAGAACAGTGTTATCGTAAGCGACAAATTTCATACAAAATTTATATGAAATAAAATAAAAAAACTCTCTCCTGTACTTTATTTACGCGGTTAGGGCTTGTTAATTTGTATATATATATATTTACGTAGGGTTTCTTTATTTAATAAATATATACCCATTTGTTTATTATTTGTTTTTATTTAACACATTTGATTTCTCACAAGTCATTAGGCCATTTTTTTTACGATCAAACAATATTCACACGCACTTATCTTGTGTGTGATGATCTATAAATGTCTGACCCATTGCTTTTAACCAGTTTAAAACCAGTAACTGGCAAAAGTTTTTTGAAAAAGAAAAAAAGTTTAAAAAATTTCCAAAAGCCGACTTGAAATGTATGCAAATTTGCGCGTTGACTTTTTGTGTTTTAATTTATTTTGCATCAATTGAATTAAATTTGCGTTCATGTTTGTTTGCTGATACGTTTGCGGAAATAGTTTTGTTTTTGTTTTTAGTATTTTGATTTTATTTTTATATTATTTTTTGAAGGTCAAAATCGTTTTGGTAAGAGTCATAAAAAATCTATTTTTTTAATAAAATACAAACAAGAAGAAAATTTTAAATTAATTTTCTAAAAATAGTAAAGTTTAATTTGAAGATTATAGGCATTAGGTACATATAAATTATAAAAGTTCGACTATTTTAGAATCCATTGTAATCCTCCAATAGATGGTATAAGGACTCATGATTACATAAGGACTATATACTTTGTTTTAATTTAGTTTTATATACAAGAAATTGAACAAGCATCGGTGGTTCAGTGGTAGAATGCTCGCCTGCCACGCGGGCGGCCCGGGTTCGATTCCCGGCCGATGGAACCAAATATTTTTTATTTATGTTAGCTTTACTGAAATTACTCTTAAATTATAAGCACGTGTTAATTTAATTTTTACTTAACTTGAGTGTAAATTCAATTGACGCTATCATTTTGCGTAACAATGGAATAAAAATAACTTTACTTTTTTAGCTAATTTGTGGTTTATAGAACACAAGCGCAAAACTCGTCCGTTCAACTAACATTTAAAACAAAATTGCCAAATTTGTTTGTGCTTTAAATGTAAGTTGAACGGACGAGTTTTGCGCTCGTGTTCTATAAACCACACATAAAAGAATCTAAAATATGTTTTAAAAGATAAAGATGTAAATAGACAATTGAAGAATTCTCAAAATTCAAATTCTTATTATGAAAAAATAAAGAAATCTATATATATAAAAATAAGTTGCATTGTGTTAGTAATTGATGTTATCTGAAATGCGTGAACCGAAGTCTAATAGATCTAATAGAAGTCTAATAGATTTCAATCTGTTGCCAATGATGGATCTGTTTCGCAACCATTATTGGTCTCAAGGGGTGTTCCACAGGGTTCCATTCTTGGTCCACTGCTATACTCCTTATATACAAATGATCTTCCACTACAGATAAACTTTTCTATGATTCAAATGTATGCTGATGATCTACAGTTGTATGTCAGTAGTTCTAAGGATACTATTGCTTCTAAAGTTCAAGAATTAAACTATGACCTAGGAAAAATATTTACTTGGGCCTCGGCAAATGGTTTGAGGCTGAATCCGAAGAAATCGAAGTGCATAATTATATCGAAAAAGTCGGTAGTAATAGAGGATGATATAAATATTGATACAGTAAAAAACCTTGGTGTTACATTTAAACGAAATCTTACCTGGACCAATCATATTAACCAATCTTGCGGCAGAATTTATGGTATGATACGAAGTCTTTGGGCCACACAATATTTCACTTCGCCAAGAGTAAGATTACTTTTGGCAAAAACGTATTTGTTACCGACTCTATTATATGCTTCCGAGCTCTTTACTGGATGTGACACGAAGGATAACAGTAAACTATCCACGACTTTCAATAACATTATACGTTACATTTTTAGCTTTGGAAAATTTGATCGTGTGTCCCTGTTCTCTTGTCGTGTATTAAAAATTCCCTTTAGTAATTACCTTAAATTCAAAAATCTTATATTTTTTCACAAGATTGTTTTGACGAAAGAACCAAATTATCTTTTTGAACGTTTACAGTTTGCAAGGTCGAATAGAGGAAACTACATTATACAAATCCGTCACCGCGACCATGCTTCTGAGCGTCATTTTTTTATTTTTACCATTCGTCTCTGGAACCAACTACATAGGGATACTCAACGCACAAGCAACGCAATACATTTTAGGGATTTGTTGTTTAAACATTTTTCGTAATTTCTTTTGTGTTTGTTTTAATTTTTGTCTTAATTATTATTAAATGCTTATTTTTTGTTTTTTATGGTTTTAATATTGTTCAAAGCCTTTTGATTCTCACATTTGTAATTTAATTTAATTTAGTTTTAAGTAGAATAAAGTTATTAATTTGCAATGTTCTGCTTAACTTGTCTGATTCTTACACGGTAATTTATAAGATATTGTATCTTGTTGTATTAGAAATTCAAATTAATAAATACAAATACAAATACAAGTTCACGTGGAAGATGACGTCAATACCAAGGTTTTTATGTATCAACGGTCTTCAAATGTGTATTGGTTCTTGTGTTATAGCCATTTTAGTGAACACTGCATTCATTCCCATCCAAATATCAAAATGCCCTCCATTTTGAACTCCTTCAAAACGGCTTGAGCGATTTTTATGAAATTTTGTATGTGTATTTGTTAGGTATGAGAATAGGTCGTAGCGTATATTTTATATCGCTAGAGGCGCAAAATATTGCAATAGGGGTAAAAGCTCCCACTCCCCAATCTTCTAAACTAATCAACCGGTTTTCTTAAAATTTGGCATGCAGACAATGTAACATCTGAAATAGAATAGGGAATAGGGTAAGAGGGCTAAAAGCTCCCCCTCGCTATATCTTCGTGTTACAGTTGGAACGACCTATAGTTTTTATTATTTAGGGCGTGAAATAGAGCAAGAGGGGTAAAAGCTCCCCCTCCCTTTATCTTCTTAACTAATCAACCGGGTTTCTTAAAGAGGACGGGGCATTAAATAGGGCAAGAGGGGTTAAAGCTCCGCCACCCTATATCTTCTTAACTAATCAATTAATTTTCTTGATACTGGGTAGGCAAATAGTTTAACATCAGGGAAGAACTATAGCCTATAATTTGTTCTTAAAATTTGGCTAGCAGACACTGTTACATCTGAAAGAAATAATTTATGTGGCAAAACAACGTTTGCCGGGCCAGCTAGTTGTGATATAAAATAAATAGAAAAATAATTAAAATGTTCCTTTTTAATTAAGCCTACAAGACATCTTTTTTACATCTGACTTGTCGAAGTTCCCACTGCAAAATATATACCCGTCGTACAGTCGTACAGAACATTGCTGCTGCTAAAGTCAGATGGAAAGAAGTCTGGCGAAATTTTAGAATGTGCTCTATTTTCTTCTGACAAACCATCTGACATTAGATGTTTTTGTTATGAAAAATATGCATAAGTCCATGCCGCGAGGAAACAAGCAGCGGCGGTTCATTATTATATCCTTATTACTTAAGAAAAAATCTTAAAAATGGGTTTTATGACGAAAACAAATAGTTTTGAAACCGAGAACGACGTTGGTGTCTGTAAAAACTATGCGAAGAAATCTGAAACTTTCAGCCTGGCCTACAATGTCGATCGACAACTTAAGCGAGCGATATCAAGTCACTCGCCACTCTGGGAAATCATTTAAATATGCAAATATAGAAATTGTGGGAAAATGTGTTCCAATTTAGATTTCGGTGGCCAGAAATAACACAATGCAATTTTGTAAAAATCCGTTGATAATTTACCATATTTCCTATATAAAGCGGCATTCCGAAAAGCTTTTTAAAAAATGTAAAATGCTAATTTTTGGCCCTAATCGTGTAAAACGCAAAGCAAAAAAAAAACAGACCATGCTGATGGTATCATTACCTTAAAAATGTCCAGTACCCATGTCCAGTACCATGTCACTATAGTGAGAACTTCTCGCGTCGAAAAGATGTGACACAAAATATTCCATCGTTTCTCGAAAAGTGAGAAAAAAGTGTGTCTGTAACTCATGTCGAAAACTATCAAAAGAGATTACGTCGTTACGTTATAAATGTCATAACATTGCACTCGAAGCCGATGTGACATTGCAGACATTGAAAACGCCAGTAACAAATAACGTTGACGGCGACCAACATTTACTAAAATTGAAAATTTTTCAACGACGGCGGCGAAATTAGAACCGTCGGCTTTACCAAATATTGTAAAGTGCGACTTTAATGTTTGTTGTTTGCATATTTATATATTATATTTATATTTTATATAAATGTTAAAAGCAAAATAATTAAACAATAAAAAAATGTGCCAAGAACAAAATATTATTATTATTATTCTTTGTATTTTGCATTTTTAAGTGTTTTTTGGTGTTACAAGTTTTTCTCGCCCCGTTTTTATACGTGAGTTTATTTGACAGTTCAAAGCGGAAACTTTTCGCACAAAAATGTTACAGACACACTTTTTCTGAAATTTGGCGAGTAATTTCCTTACGTGACAGCTAGTACTCGCCAAAAAAAGTTGCAGATACAGTTTAGTGAGAAAAACAGCTGTTTGTTTCAATTTATGGCATTTCTGTTTCATTTCACACATTTCAATCGAAAAGTTTACTGACGCGAGAGTTGCAGAACATGGGCACAGGTCAATAAAGTAATTCGAAGATTTTGGCAATCAGCGAAATGCTGAACAGCTGAGATGAAGAGTGTTTTGCAAAAGCATCATTAGTATCACCAAACAAATAATTAGGGAATTCACAAAGTGTTCTATTGTGCCATATTGGTTTTATTTGCTATATTATAAAAAATGTTTCAGGACAATTAAAAGTATAACACTGTGCAACAAAAAAAAAAAAAAAACAGCCTCAACACTTGCAACGCGAAATGAAAGTAGTCTACCGGTAGAGCAAATTTACCAAAGGGTTCTGAAAAGTTTGCTCGGGCTCTCGAAATATGGGCCCCTAAAGTTTTTGAATCTTTTGAAAAGGCGTTTGGTATAAGTAAAACAAAAAATATACTAAATGTGCTTCTGAGCTAAAAAAATAATCACGGATGTCTTCAGTAGAATCGTATGGCGATTCTTTTCTTAGACTTTATTAACCCTCTAACTCTCATTTTAAGGGGTAATTTCTGTCCTTTTCCCCATCTGTTAAACAAAAGTATACTAAAACGGCACTTTTAAGGGTTCGCATCAAATTTCACTAGGGGTCTTCAAAGACCAAAGTTCGTGCAATGTATTTAATACGAATTCTCCAAATTTCAAGGGGCATTGACATTTTTGAATTTCTTGAAAAGGCGTTTGTTACAAGTCAAAAAAATATACTAAAAGTACTTCTGACCTAAAAGACTATTTCAGAAGTCTTGAGTAGAATTGTATGGCGATTCTTTTCATAGAATATTTTAACCCTAATTTTAAGGGGAAATTTTTGTACTTTTTTAACTTCTACAATAAAACGGCACGTTAGAGGGTTAAAATGCTGAACGAATATTTTCTGCATCAAATTTCACTAGGGCTCTTATAAGACCAAAAAATCGTGCAATGTATGTTAAACGAATTTTCGAAAAATTAAAAAAATTTAAGGCCCGGAATTTCGAAAACCCGTTTTACATACATTGCACGATTTTTTGGTCTTAGAAAACTCCTAGTGAAATTAGGTGTAGAAAAGTTTTAAGGCTGGCGGCGATGACCCGAATTTTGTTTCACAGTGTAATGAAAGGCTTATTGCAATAAAATCATTAGCCGCTCAAATTAAAAATCTAGGCTTATTAGTTTTTCCTATCGATCCTCGAAATATTCAAGTTATTTTTCATTGTACGATAATTGATTTTTTACATTTCAATGTTTTTAAAATTATTTTTTATATTTAAAGCAGTGTTCGAAAATAAACAGTACATTATTTAACGTTCGGCTCACACACCCAAGAACGATATCTATTTTTTTAGTGATTGTGTAATAATACACAACCCTTAATACCGTTCGTAACTATTTTCAAGAAAGAACAGAACATTATATAATGTTCGGTTCTTCATTAAAAAACAGAACAATTGTAGTGATACTGTAGAAAAACATTATATTTTAATGTTCTTTAATGTTTTTTTCGTGTGTGCATTTTGTATTTGTAAAAAATTTTTGTTTTTTTTTACCAGCCAAAAGGGACGAACATTAATGAGCCGAACCGTACACATTGAAGTTTTTGGATTTTCAAAAAAAAAACCGAACGGAATTAAATGTTCACATCTTTTGTTGAGTTTGATAAAAAAGTAATATTTTTGTGTTCGAAAGTGACTAACAGGGAAACGTTATTTTTTTAATGATTTTCTACACAAACACTATTAGCGTTTGTGTTTTCCACATATCTACCGAACCGAACATTAAGAAACGATATTTAGTGTTTATTTTCGAACACTTTCGAACACTTGTAGCATTTAATATTATTACAACAAGCCGTTCAATTTTAAATTTACTATTTCTAGAGTTCTAGTAGAAATTTTAAACTTTTAAAACTCTCTAAAAAACTAAAGTTAAGTTTACCAGACAAAATATGTACTTTCAGAATTCTGACAGATATTTTATAGAAACACTTTCTCAGAATTTGAATTCAAGTACGAAAACCTTTAAGATCTAAAAATTTTTAATTGCCTTTTAAATCTGTTTGCGTAGTATTTTGCTGTCTGATGTTAATGAACAAAAAAGGCTGTTTTTGTTTTGAATACTGATGTTGTAATTATGTGTAACATTGTAACCTTCCAAGCCTACTTTTATTATAAATGATGAAATACATTTATAAATTGATGAACTACTCATACAGATATAAACATTCAGTTTTATAAACTATAAAATAAATGTCAAATACTTTAAACTGTTATAAATTGGTTTCAGTTAATTTTTACTTACAGGTATTTGTACAAATGAGCCGTTATTGAAGCTGGGATAGTGAAATAATGGCACCACAGGTACTGTACCATTTTTGAGGTAAATTGGTCCTTGTATAGGTGTAACAGTCATGGGAGTTTTAGGAGTACCATCTGGAAAAATAAAACAGACAACAATTAAATAACCATTTTTCAAATTTGCAATTTAAACAAAAAGAAGAAAAAACAAAAGATTCAAGAGACAAACTTTACATTTTAAAATGTCGTGATGACAAATTTACGTCTTTATTTATGTTTAAGATTATCTGGGTTATTTGAAAAAACTGAACTACAATTAAATTATTTTAAAAAGCCATTGTAATACATTTTTTACAACTATTTTGCATCTTTTGTAAAAATGTCACATCTCATTTTGCTTAAACAAAACTGAACAAAAAATTCCAAAAAAAAAAACAAAAATATCTGGTTACATTGTTGTTGTACAGACATGTATTGCAACATCACTTTTTTATTTACAACTTTATATGCACACCACATGACTCTGACGATTCTCATTGAATTTGAAGACACATGATTTAGCAATTTATGCCACTTATGACAGCTTTGAATCAAGCACAGTCAGTCTAAGCAAGTTCGCTGTATCTAAAACTCATGTCAGGTTCGTCTTTAAATCAGTTAAGACAACCTTAACAACTTCTGTGCTCTAGAAGATTGTGAGTGCTGCTGTATTTACACATGTGTATCTCTCACATAAATCTTTTTATATAAAAAGCACAGTGGTTTAATAAGCTAATCATGTATCTTTGTTATTACTATTTTATTAATCATCATTTTTAACTCTTTCCTCTCTTGTCTTTAAATTTAAAACCTTTTGTCGCCACTTTTTAAATCATTTAGTTTGTTTAAAACACATTTGCTGTAGTAAAATAAATTGAAAATAAGTCTATTTCGTGCATTCTATTAAATTGTGGTGAAATTAAATTATTTTTATACAAGTTTTGCAAATTGTAGCATTGACCTACTTTCATTTGGCTAAATGGATTATTACGACTTATTTTATCTGAGAAATAAACAGTTGTTATTTTGATTTGCTGCACTAATAAAATATTTAAGTAAAAGGAAGATATGCAAAAAAGGTTACAATTAAAAGTGCTTGTTATTTATTCCTCATTTGTAATTAATTTTGTCCAAGACCTAATTGATAGGGGGTGCTTTTTTACCATTTGAGATAAGGCCATGATGGCTTTAACTCGCATTCAATAGGGAGATAAAGCCTTTTTTTTTTTATTTGAATGGGAGATAAAGCCATCATGGTCTTAGTTCACATTAGCAATATTAGAAAATGGCTTTATCTCTCATTTCGGTTCTGGAGACACTTAAGTTAAGCATTGAAATCTGGCTTCGCATACTAAAGTTTTTTGCGTGGCGGCCTGCGGCCGTGCTTAGGGGGTTTTTTCTTCCAGTAGGACGCTGCAGGTGGCTTCGCTGAATACAGTTTTCATGCGTGCCTCGCAAGAATAAAAAAATGTTTTCCAAATATAACTAAGGATTTTCGCTTTTACCGAATGTTTACACCATGCATAACTTTAGTGTCTCCGGAACTGAAATGAGAGATAAAGCCATTTTCTAATATTGCTAATGTGAGCTAAGGCTAGTTCTGCCATTTTTGTCGATTTTTTGCCCCTAAATTATCAAAGTGCCGATTTGCCGATTTTTGCTCCAAAAATGCCGGTTGTTTGACTAACACGTAAAAGGCGATTACTTTTTGTTTGTTTGATAATCATACACTAATTTTAAGCGATACTGAAACAGTTGTAACATTGAAAAGAGACAACTGTTATTAAGTCAGCGCTTCTACTAAAGAAAAAGGGGTTAGTTTTATTCAATATTAAATGCAGTGTTTGTTATGTGTTAACACAACACACATTACACTTTTATTTGAAAAATATTCCACTATGAAGAATTAAAGGCCAAAGTTAAAAAATAAATAATTTTTAAACCTAAAATAATTCAGCTAAAATTTCTTTTTCTTTTAGGAAAATATATAACGCAATTGAGGACGATTTTAGTACATAAATTAAATAGCCAATTCTTATGTTAGGAAAATTAAATAAATTTGCAAACTTTTTGGCAAAAAGTTTCAGATTTATAACGTAAACATTTTATGGCAGCATTTGTTACAAGTTTTGGTCCTTCCACATTCTTCCGCAAATGTGGAAAGAATTTTTTAATGTAACAGAGTTTTGATGTTCACTGGAAAATTTATCTTTGCAAGTTATTCGTTTTTTAAAGATTATTTAAAAATTAATAATTTAAACTGTTTTGATATTAATATTAAAACGGATTTAATAAAAATGTCAAACTCAAATATTTGTATATGGAATATACTTAATTATAAGAAAGTTAAAAAAAACTTTATATTTAACTAGAATTTCTTTGTAAAACGTTTATTTTGATTGATTCTTTTGAAATTTCATAAGTTATAAACATTAGATAATTCTGAATTGCCGATTTTTTTATATTAAAGTCCCGATAATGCCGATTTTTTTTTTTTTAAATATGCCGATTTTTTTATCAAAATTATCTGGCACCCCTGGCTAAGGCCATGATGGCTTTATCTCCCATTCAAATGAAAAAAAAAAAACAATAAAGGCTTTATCTCCCTATTGAATGAGAGATAAAGCCATCGTGGCCTTATCTACCATGGTATTAAAGCACCCCCCGATTATTCTACTTACTTATTTCTATTTTAGAAATATTTTTTTTCTTTTTGTTTATTAACGCCGTCTGGGTTTTTGTGCGTTCCACTCCAACATATTCTTTAAGTTGGTTTGCGCAGAGTGCAAGCCATTTTTAATTTTATACCTTTTAACACAAACTTTTTTGATATTCATCTAAGACCGCATAAAGTTCATACATATGTTCTGGTCCTTGACTAATTCTAAGTCGATCTAGCCATGTCCGTCTCTTAAAAACTCACTTACTTTCAAAATAGTCAAGAGAAAAGAGCGTTTTTGGTATCAAATTGTTCCTAGTTATGCTAACAGCCGTACCTAAAAAAGAGCGGACGGTTGAACGTTTTCTTCTGCTTAGCTTTTACGCTGACATGACATACCTAAACGGCAACGAACAGTACCCAATAAAAAAAGCACTAATGGCACATTTTAAAAAATAAGCGCAAAATTATGCGCTACGCAATAAGTCTGTGTTCATACGGCTCATGTCTTATTGACAAGATTGCTACTTTATAGGCGAGAGGGACGAGGGGAAAATACACGAGTACACAGATGCATGTACCGTCTTTACGTTTTCCTTTCTTATTCGTTGTTTAATTTTGTTTTTGTTTTCAATATCAAATAAAACAAAATAAAAAACATGTCGTCAACATGACATGAATCATTTGAACGACAATTCATGTTCAAAGAAGAAAAAGGAAGAATCTTGTCAATAAGACATGAGCCGTATGAACTCAGAGAAAGACATACAGAAATGCAGTAAAGTAAGTGAAAGAACTCTCAACAACTTTTAATAAAAAAAAAATAACATTTCAAGTCCTACGGCATTCCCTTACATCGAAGCAGGTTTGTAAGGGAGAATACTAAAAAATAACTGTATCAAAACATTTAGTGTGTAAGGCTGATCGTTACATTCAACAATTTTTAAATGCGCTGAATAATTCGCTTTATGTCTCAAAAATGTATTGCTTCAAAGTGGGAACTCGTCATATAAAATTCATGACTTCCGTAGGCGCAATGGTAAGCGAAGCATTTATGTTTCTCCTTTACAGACCTGCTTCGTTGGAAGCTCCATTTTTTATTGGGAAGTGTTAACTTTCTTGTTTAATAAAACCAAAGCGCTAGATTGACAAAAAAATAGCTAAATTGGCATTATTTATTAACAATAGCGGACAACTTCACTATAAAATGCACCGTCAAAATCGGATTTTCCAATTGCAAAGCGTTGACGCCGTGTTATTAAGGGATATTTCATACAAATTGTATGGGCATTAGAAGTTTTGACAGCTAGAAAACGCTAAACGCTCTTGCTAAGTTACGGTTGTTAGCAATTTGGAACTAAAATCCAGCACAGCCGGTTCCAAATGTGAACTGACCACCTCAAAAATTAATATTATTGTTGCAAGAACTAACACAAATTGGTGGCGGAATGCTGAAATAATTAATTCATTTTGCTCAAACTCGATTGGTAAGACTGTAAATCATTCGTCCATAAATTACCATGGACCCCATATAAGGCCCAATCTCTAAAAACACTGTACTAGGCCCTTAACCGTAACGATTGTAGTTAATTCTGGTTTGTCAAAGTTGTTTAGACTAAAAATCACACAGCCAAATTTCGAAAAGACTGTTATTTACAGTATACCCCATATTCAGCTTACTCTTAAAACACACTGTAACACGCCTTAAGCCTTAACGAGTTATAATATCGGGTAATTTTTTTAAGAGCTATAGGAAATTTAAAAAAAAAACACATAAAATTCAGAAAAATGCATGAAATCTTTATTTGAATCGATAGTACGGTCAATATAATTTAATGTTTGAAGATTATTTCATGCAAATGTTGACCGTGACTGCACCTTAAACGGTCCATCCGCTTAGTCCAATTTTGGCATAATCTTTTCAACAAACATAGTCTAAAGGCGTTAAATAACACGATCTAGGCGGCCAATTGACCGGTCCCGAACGTGAAATAAAAAGTTCACCGAACTCGCCTCTCAATATGTTCATTGTTAAGCGTACTGTGTGGCATGTGGCACCGTCTTGTTGAAACCACATGCACGTCAAGCTCTTGCATTTTGGGCAAAAAAAAGTTGGATATCATCTCACGGTAGCGCTCACCATTCACAGTTACGTTACGATTCGCATCATCTTTGAAGAAGTACGGGCCAATGATGCCACCAGCCCATAAACCGCACCAAACTGTGACTTTTTCTGGATGCATTGGTAGCTCTTGCAATGCTTCTTCACATCTTCACTCCAAAATCGACAATTCTGCTTATTAACTTGCCCATTGAGCCAAAAATGGGAAAAAGGAAATAAGACGGTAGCAATGTATAAAAATGAGTATGAGGGGAAAATGCAAGCACTTATAGGAGACAAAAACACCTACA
This sequence comes from Pollenia angustigena, assembly GCA_930367215.1. Taxonomy (NCBI): domain Eukaryota; kingdom Metazoa; phylum Arthropoda; class Insecta; order Diptera; family Polleniidae; genus Pollenia; species Pollenia angustigena. The sequence continues at coordinate 255,009,479 of OV884057.1, forward strand.
GAATTTCAAGAGCAGATCCAACTGACAAAATGCAGAAACAAAACAATACCATTATTTCTGATCTCTACAAAAATAATATTATTAATACAGGTGAAAAACGTAAACTTCTTTGTTCTGCGGCTACTGCACCTAGAATATACGGCTTACCCAAAATACATAAGGAAGGGACACCCTTACGACCTATTGTGTCGTCAGTTCAAGTACCATGTTACCAATTATCAAAATACGTTGGTAATATTCTTAAAGTCATAATTTCTGACAAATATAATGTTAAAAATTCGCTACGGGTAAAGGAGCAACTGAGCGGCGTGAAAATTAACAATAATGAAACTATGACATCGTTTGACGTGATTTCACTATTCACGAACATCCCAACTCAGACGGCAATAAACACAATTATGAAAAAATGGAGTATTATTAAAAATCATACTATGATGTCCAGCTCACAATTTTTAAGAATACTCAAATTTTGTCTAAATGACAATAATTATTTTATGTTTGGTGAAAATAGTTATACTCAAATCTTTGGTATGCCAATGGGGAACCCACTATCACCCACTATAGCGGATATCATACTTGACAACCTACTTGACGATGCAATTACTGAACTAGAAAATAAAAATATTTACATTAAATATATCGCCAAATATGTAGACGACATTTTGGCGACAACTCGCATAGAAGACAAGGACACAATTCTGTCAATTCTTAACAAACAACACCCTAAAATACAATTGAAGCACAGCCGCGAATAACGTTTTAAGTTACAAAATAATAATTTTTCAGGAGAGCAAAACAAAACGTTTTTTGACAGGCAGCATTATTTGTTTAAAAAATTTTTTTTTTCTATTATTAAAAATAATGATAATAAAAACTTTAATGCAAAAGGCTTTTAAAACATTATTCCGCACTGCAAAACCATTTCGGTTTCATCATTTTGTTAGTAACTTGCAATGTTCTTCCACTGGCTGACACTTTGTACGCCATTTTGAAGGGGTTAAGGTGCATAGTTTTGGTTGATTTGATGTTTAAACTGTGTAAGAGAGTAAGGTTAACGGTTATCTGCAAAAAAATAGTTTTTGCAAAATGTGGCGTTTACAACGTTATTCGCGGCTGTGCTTCAATTTACTAGTGAGATTGAGAAAAACGGAGAAATCGCGTACTTAGACTCAAAAATTATACGCAAAAATGATAAGATTCTGTTTGATTGGTACACTAAAGAAACATCTTCAGGAAGGTTAATAAATTACCACGCTACACAACCCAAAAATCAAATTATAAACACAGCAAAAAATTTTATTTCTAGGGTATACAACATAAGTGATACACAATTTCATAATAAAAACAAACACATTATAACAAACATTTTAAAAAACAATAGCTTCCCCACCAAACTCACATCTACATTGATAGACAATACGATTAAACAATTGGATAAGGACAAAAATAACCACAACAAATCTGCAAACATAGAAAAAGAAGAGAACAAATTTTACAGTGTAAAATACATACCTGGGTTAACCGATAATAATAATATACGGTCGTCAATAAAAACAAAAAACATCTGTTTTGCATACAAACCCAATTTGACATTAAGTACAATTTTTTCTAGAGTTAAGGCGCCAATTAATAAACAAAAACAAAGCAACATTGTATACGAATTACAATGTAAAGGAAATGACAAACAGCCATGCGAGCTAATTTATATAGGAACAACAAAACGTACACTGGAGACAAGAATGGGAGAACACAAGATGGACATAATGCGGAGAAAAGAGACAACAGCACTAGCACAACACATCCTACATACTGGTCACACAATTAGGTTCGATGATGTAAAAATTCTAGATAAAGAAAATAAAGAAAGAAAGAGGTACACAATTGAAAGCCTAAGAATCCGGTGGAGTGCAATAATGCCTTACGAAATAAGGCCTTTAAGGCTTTATTTGCAAAAAGGCTTTATTGCACTTTGAAAGTGAAATAAAGCCGTAAAGGCCTTATTGCACTTAAATTTTTTTTTTAATAAAGCAATAAAATTTCTTATTCTTCTTATATTTTATTAAAATGTACATAAAAGGAAATGTCTGGAAAAAAGCATACACAAATATTAATTTAACTGCAACAATATTGAAAATCTTTGCTTCATAAAATTTTTCTGCGTTGCGGCCTACGGCCGCTCTTAGGGGTTTTCTCCTCCATGGGACGCGGCAGGTGGCTTCGCTGAATAAAGTTTCCCTGCGCGCGTCCCACTACGAAAGATAATGAGACGAAAGCAGGAAAACTGTATTCAGCGAAGCCACCTGCCGCGTCCTATGGAGGAGAAAACCCCTAAGATCGGCCGCAGGCCGCCACGCAGAACAACTGTATTAAGTAAAGTAACAGTGTAACAAAAGAATCAAAAAATAGAAAATAAAGGCTTTATTGCACCATTGGCTAAATTTAAATAAAGGCCTTATTTCACTTTCAAAGTGCAATAAAGCCTTTTTGCAAATAAAGGCCTTATTTCTCAATTGAAAGTGAAATAAAGCCTTAAAGGCCTTATTTCGTAAGGCATTATTGCACTCCACCTAAGAATCCAACAACAAATTAATAGAACAATGAATTTGAAGGAAGACACGAACAAAATAAATGCGAGCTATATTGTTGCCATTACTTAAGCTGTGATATATTTAAAGTTTAAAGTAATATGTATTTTTTAAATATTAAAATTAATTTTTATATTTGTATGATCCTGAGTTCAACTAAAACTTTTTAATGTAATTAAATTTTCATTTTGTAAGTCTTTAATGTTAATGTGGTACATTATTGTATTTATTTTATTGTTTTTATAATTTTTAAATAGACAATCCCTTGAAAAAGTCGACAAACAATCGACGAAACGTCGGGAACAAAATATTGTAATTAAAAATTGAATTTTATTTACATTGAAGAAAAAAAAAAAAAAAATTTAGGCCCTATTAGCTTGACAAAAATAATATTCATAAATTCATCACTCTGGCCAAAGAAACAACTACTAAACTACTAAACTGAAGATGTTTGACAGTGAAACAAGACACGAAACGTGCGTCAGCTGTTTAAACCAGTGTTGCCAAAAAGATAATAGCTAAAAAATCACCCGTTACTATGAGATCAGGTTTTATAAAGATTAGTTCATAATTTATAGATCCCGTATAAAGCCCACTCCTGAAACATATAAACTCTCATTGGAAGATATAAAAGGTTCGGTGCAAACGAATTCATATAACAATTTTACTTATTTAAGGCGGCATATTTACGATGCCTTTTTAGACATGTTTTTTTTATTTATTCTTTTTTGAACATGCAACCAAAAATCTTTAATATTTTCACGATTCCTTTACATATTAAAAAACATGAAAACTTATTCCGTGTCTGTTTGGCAACCCCTCTTTACTCTCTAACACAAAAAAAACTAACTAAGTTTGTTAGACATGTCTGAAAAGACATCGTATAATGCCGCCTTATTTGGGTTACAATTGGTTCCACTTTATACGCACTTTGCACCACTGTCATTTCGTTCTCAAATACGAGTAAAGTGATGTTGGAGGCGTTTGTTTGTTTATATCTGCTGTCATTTAACTTACTGTTATTATTTTCATTGTTGTTGTTGTTTACTTACATGCATTTAATAAAAATATTGCCGACATAAACGCCTGTTAGTTGATTTCGTTGTTGTTACAAAAACGCTACTGCGATAATGTACGATCTTAATTTTGTATCAAAAATGTGAAATAAAAATTTTTTTATTTTAGTTTTGCAAAAGTTTTTTGTGGTTGTTTTAGAGCCAATAATAAAGATTCCATGAAATCCCTGGCAAAGTATCAATTTACAATTTCTGTTTTTAAATAATTTTTATGGATTTTCCAAAACCTTGTCGTCTAGTCATGTTTTTTTCTGCATTTAATTTACTTGTTAATCCTGCTTCAAGTTTAAATTGATATTAAACATCGAAATAAAATAAAACTTTTTCAATATCAATGGTGTCGTTAAAATTATATTGGTAATCCATTCGCAAGAAAAACTTAAAGCAAATCAGTAATGAGGATTGTATCTTGTTGAAAACGAATTTTGTATGTCCTACACACAGTTTCTTTTGTGGTTAATCGAAATATTTATGGTTTTTAATCCAAATTTAATGTAATTTTAAATCAGGCTCAAGATTATCAAATTTAATTTTCATTAAATTATTTTAATGAAGGAAGAAATTTTACATCTTGAAATGAATTAAAAATTATTGATAATATTTATTTTTAACTGAAAGAAGGATTGAACTCGGGTCGAATTTAATTAGAATATGAGCAAATCGTATTTTTTGGTCCTTCAAAGATTTAGCTTTAACTTATACAAAATATTAAGTGGGATTGGAATAATATAGAACATAATTGTTAAGAGATACATATTTTTTGCGGAATATAAGATCACAAAGTTTTGCGATACACGCAGAGAAAAAATATGGTTGGGCATGGTTACGGCAACAACACTATGTTTATTGTAACAATATATTGTTATCGTACACAAATAATTGTTATTTTTATTTAATATCAACAATATTATAGTTACTGTAAACATATCAATGCTTATCGCAATTATAAATTTGAGTATTGTTGACCGATAAATAATTATTTTTCTAACAACTAAATTATGATAACTTTCAAAACATATTATATTACTCACAACCATATCATGATATCTAATAGCCATAACATGATAACTTTCTATACATTTATCAAATTATGTTTAAGATGCAATCAAACTATTTTTACTCTAATAATATTATGCTAGCGCCATTTGTAAAATTATTTTGAATCAGTTGTGTCGTTTGTTTTATATGTGAGCGGTTAAACAAGATAAATTACCATAAAAAATAATAAATTTAAAGAAATTAAAATAATTAATAATTAATAGTGCAAAATATCGTAGTAAAATCCAACAACAAATATTGAACTCCGCAATTTTATTTACATCAAGAAAAATTGTAAAAAGTCACGAAATAAGAAATCGATACATAAAAATTTCAATTTATTTTGTATTGTTATGACAGTTATTAAAGTAGCTGTATCATAATATGATTGCTTCTAAATTTATTTTGATTAACATGATGATAATATGATTACTTCTTAGCTTATTATGATTAACATGATAATATTATGATTCCTTCTTAACTTAGTATGATTAACAGAATAATAATATGATTAAGGGAAAAATATTATGATGTAATATTACGAATATATTTAGCCATAATATGATTCAATAATAAACTTAATATGGTGACTGTAATCATGAATCTTATCATAATATGTTGCTCTTAGAATATGTTTGCCACAATCATGTTTTTTCTTTGCGTGTACACACAAATTTAAAGTACCATTAAAAGTAGAAGTGTACTTTCGTAATTTTCAGCGAACTTTGCATAATAAAGGACACAAAATCGTATTCCTAAAAGAAAGTTGAATAAAAGAGAATACTAAAATACTTTATTTGCAGGCAAAATATGTTGTAGTTTTTCATTAAAAGCAGTCAACCAATTTGTGACGCAGGCTGATGTTCATATATGTTCATATTTGAAATTGTGTCAAAATTAAAGAAATATCGTCATAATCTTTGAAGTCGTTGACCGATTTTTAACACAGTACATCTTAAAACAATACTAAGTATTTTAGCAAAAAATCTGCGGTCTCGATCAACTTAAGTGGGTGTAATCGTAACTTCCCCAAGTGATAGACTCCTGGATTCACATTAAAAATTGAACTGCTCGTTAAAACCCGAAATGAGCGGATCTAGAAAATCTTTCCTTTAAAAAATTTAGTTAAATTTAAAAAAAAATTTTACCCAACAACTTATGCCAATTTTTACACTGTAGTGCTGTAGAAAATTAAAGTTACTGTTATTGTTATTACATTAACAACTCATACATTTATTCCACAAACTACTTGAGATGCATCATTGTCGACGTAGTCGTCGCCTTCATCATGTTATATTTTTTTCTTTATCCGTTTTACATGACACTGTTTAATAAGTTTGTGCCCATTTGTGCACGATTATTTCTGAAAATGCACTTTTAAACAAAAAATTAAAAAAAAAACGTTGTCTTTCAATTAAAATTTAAAATATTTTTTGCATTTTAAGTAATTTCGTCTGCATTGGATTTCGAAATATTTACACAATTGCTCTTAATGTTGGTAGTGTAGTTTGTTACGCACACGACAACTCGTACGAGCAACACGTTGTTGCTGCGTGCAGTTTTGTAGCTTTTTGCTATCCGGCTGTTATGCAGGATTAATTTATGGGATCTTCCCATCTAGATTGCATGAATATTGGTCATTGTGCATTTAGGCGAACGAACGGCACAAGAAAAAAACAACTTTCTCTTTTATTTTTGCCTTTTATGCATTCAAGACAAGCCCTTTTCGTATTAAACATACATGATTTTTTTTATATTTTGCAGAAAAAGACATGCCAAAACGCGTCTTTGGTAATTTTATATCATAAGTTTTTTACCTTAATTAAAAAAAAAAATATTGTTTTATAATAAAAAGTGCTTGAAATATGGAATGATGTTAAAAAAAGGATTTTTGGATTGAATGATATCCGTTTTTGAAAGAATTATGAAATATTGCTGGCTGAAATTAATTAAAGTTAAATTTTCTTTTATTTTTTTTTTAAGCAGTGAAACCATTTAAGCATTTTTTCTGCTAGATTCAGCTAATTGAGTTCGGGAATTTAATATTTTTAAAAGAAAAAATAAAAGTATATACAAATTCCTTTTTAATTTACCAAATTTTTAGCTTATTTTTTATTTAAGTTAATTTTTTTTAATTTAGCATAATTAGAGCAAATTTAAACATTTTAAGGTTTAATTCTTAGCATATTTTCTTCATTTCACGATTTCGCAGATTTTTTTGAAGTGTTGTCATATTTTCATCAAACAGTTATGGCAACACTGCTCTTAAGACCTTTAGAGAATGTTTTGTATTAAAAAAAAGATAAATTATTTACTTTTATTCTGAAATTATATAACCAATGAGACTTTCCTTCTTTTATAAGATTAACTCGTGATAGTGTTTGTTCAGTTTGGAACAGGTTTCCTGATGAGCTGGCCTTAGCAACCAGTGAAATGCGCATAGAAGCTAGCTTTCCCTCAACAATAAATTTCAGTGTATTTATCAAATATTAAAAATTGGGAATTAAGAACGTCATACGGAAATCGTATTACTTTGTATTCCCGAAAATAACTTTGATAAAAAAGAGTTTTGTTTTCATTATTGCGATCGATATACATACATATTTTTCCTAACTGTTCAAATCTTTTATTAATAACGTGGACTACAAGTATGTACTCTGGGACAATATTTTATGACAGCAAATTAAAACTCTCTTTTTAAGAGTTTCAACCGAACTTTTATTTTTTCGTAGAAAAATAAGTCCTAACTGTGGAGTTAAATACGAATCTATTGGTATATAACAGTATAGGTCTCCGTAGACTCTAATATGGAGAGTTTTTAAGTTAAAATTTTTTGGATTACTGTTATTTACGGTCCTTTACTAGGTCCCTTTAACAAAGTACCTTTTACAAAGTACCTTTTACAAAGTACCGTTTACAAAGTACCTTTTACAAAGTACCTTTTACAAAGTACCTTTTACAAAGTACCTTTTACAAAGTACCTTTTACAAAGTACCTTTTACAAAGTACCTTTTACAAAGTACCTTTTACAAAGTACCTTTTACAAAGAACCTTTTACAAAGTACCTTTTACAAAGTACCTTTTACAAAGTACCTTTTACAAAGTACCTTTTACAAAGTACCTTTTACAAAGTACCTTTTACAAAGTACCTTTTACAAAGTACCTTTTACAAAGTACCTTTTACAAAGTACCTTTTACAAAGTACCTTTTACAAAGTACCTTTTACAAAGTACCTTTTACAAAGTACCTTTTACAAAGTACCTTTTACAAAGTAACTTTTACAAAGTACCTTTTACAAAGTTCCTTTTACAAAGTACCTTTTACAAAGTACCTTTTACAAAGTACCTTTTACAAAGTACCTTTTACAAAGTACCTTTTGCAAAGTACCTTTTACAAAGTACCTTTTACAAAGTACCTTTTACAAAGTACCTTTTACAAAGTACCTTTTACAAAGTACCTTTTACAAAGTACCTTTTACAAAGTACCTTTTACAAAGTACCTTTTACAAAGTACCTTTTTGAAAGTACCTTTTACAATGTACCTTTTACAAAGTACCTTCTACAAAGTACCTTTTACAAAGTACCTTTTACAAAGTACCTATTACAAAGTACCTTTTACAAATTATCTTTAAAAAGTACCTTTTACAAAGTACCTTTTACAAAGTACCTTTTACAAAGTACCTTTTACAAAGTACCTTTTACAAAGTACCTTTTACAAAGTACCTTTTACAAAGTACCTTTAACAAAGTACCTTTTACAAAGTACCTTTTACAAAGTACCTTTTACAAAGTACCTTTTACAAAGTACCTTTTACAAAGTACCTTTTACAAAGTAACTTTTACAAAGTACCTTTTACAAAGTTCCTTTTACAAAGTACCTTTTACAAATTATCTTTGAAAAGTACCTTCTACAAAGTACCTTTTACAATGTACCTTTTACAAAGTACCTTTTACAAAGTACCTTTTACAAAGTACCTTTTACAAAGTACCTTTTACAAAGTACCTTTTACAAAGTACCTTTTACAAGGTACCTTTTACAAAGTACCTTTTACAAAGTACCTTTTACAAAGTACCTTTTACAAAGTACCTTTTACAAAGTACCTTTTACAAAGTACCTTTTACAAAGTACCTTTTACAAAGTACCTTTTTGAAAGTACCTTTTACAATGTACCTTTTACAAAGTACCTTCTACAAAGTACCTCTTACAAAGTACCTTTTACAAAGTACCTTTTACAAAGTACCTTTTACAAAGTACCTTTTACAAAGTACCTTTTACAAATTATCTTTAAAAAGTACCTTTTACAAAGTACCTTTTACAAAGTACCTTTTACAAATTATCTTTAAAAAGTACCTTTTACAAAGTACCTTTTACAAATTATCTTTGAAAAGTACCTTTTACAAAGTACCTTTTACAAAGTACCTTTTACAAAGTACCTTTTACAAAGTACCTTTTACAAAGTACCTTTTACAAAGTACCTTTTACAAAGTACCTTTTACAAAGTACCTTTTTCAAAGTACCTTTTACAAAGTATCTTTAGAAAAATACTATTTTTAAAGTAGTTTAACAAGATCATTTTACAATGTTACAGGAAAAATATTTTTTTGCTTGTACTTATTTTCAAGAAATTTAATATTTGAAATGCCTTTTTTGAAGAAAAGCCAGTGTTTATGTATTAAAAAAGTGTTTATTTTAAAACATTTAAAAAAATGCGTTAATATTTTTAAAAGCATTTTTTTAAAGGCACTTTAAAAACCAACCATCGTTTTCGAAAACAACCTTTTTTTGAAAGCAATATTCCTCTTTTAAAAAAAGCTAAAATATTTAAGAAGTACCTTTTTGCAAAAAAAAAAAATTTTTTCTTTTAAAATGCGTCGGGAAAGTTCGACCATTTAATACTCTGCACTACTTGAAAGTATTTATAGAATAATTTATGTGAAACGGGTAATCATGGTAATCTCAGAAGGATTTGGGGACAAGAATTAGTTGGGCTAATTTTTATTTTAATATCAACATTTCTATTATACGTATTTATCTTAACTGTTTTTTCGGGATGTAGGACATTCGATCACTACTGGACCGCCCATCAGCTATAAGTTAATATTCTGCTTGATTTTATTTCAATAAACATATTAAATTTAAGGCAGTGAAAAGTATTTTCGGGAGTAGAACTTGTATTGATGATATGTTTTTGCTTCTTTTTTCTTATGCTAATCCCGCAAAGCTCTAAGCTTGTCAAGAGACCAGAGTCTCTGGCGGGAATCGAGCCCGCAACCCCCACACTGCTAGACATGCTCACTACCAGCTGGCCTATGTTCAAATATAAAGCTTTGTCGAATGTACTAAATTTCATTTGATATTCATCAAAATTGTATTTTTAACACAAGATTTACATGGACACACAGCCATTCAGACAGCATTCAATTGTAATGCGTTATAAAATTAAGTACAAAGTCATTGTGGTAGGGCACAACAAATTGTTAAATTAATTTAAAAAAAAAAACAATAAATTAGAGATTAAAAACTTTAGGCTGTTATTTGAGAAAGAAAAAAGTTTTTAATTTGTTAAAACGACTCGTATTGTTACCAAGAGAATGACGTCTATGAATGAAACCTCAACGTCATCAAACTGATAAAGTAACTTAACTAAACCATAGTCATATTTTGTTGTTGTTGTTTAAGTTTAATTTATATTTGTGTTTTTTTTTATTTTAGTTTAAACTGTTAATTTTTTCTGCAGTTGTTGTTGCCGATTTGTTTTGTTTTCGTTTTAATCTGACATGTGTGCATGTTTTTGTTGTTTTTCCTTTTTCAAATCTATTCGTATCCATACCAACCGATATTTATGTATTAATATTTTATTATTGTTTTGTATAAATGTGTTTGATCGGTTGATTGTACGAGTCGTATCTGCAGATACAAATTCAAGGTAATCGAGACCTTTCATTTTCCATTTGAAAATTTTATTTTAGTACGAGTTCTACGAACAAAAAATGTTTTCTACAACAAACAAATCAAACAAAAAAAAGTCTCACATAAACATGCATAAATAAATGTTGTTAGAATATTTTAAAATCTGGTTTAAATAAACAAAATCAGTGAAAAAAAATCAATAAAATAAATTAGAAAAAACAACACAGAAATTGTTAATCGTTATTAAAACACTAGGAGTGGACGGTCTATTAAAAAGTTTTAGTTTTGTCGTACCAGCCAGTATCTGATTAAAGATGTCGTCGTCTTACCAACTTTTCCAAGACATTGTTAAATTTTTGAGTCTATCTGTCTGGTATTTGATCTATTCAAAATGTATTTTTATAGTTTTTAATCTTTTGCTGTTTTAAATTTATGTGTCTGCCAGCGTTGATTTAAAGGTTTTGTTTTTACATTTTTTTTTGCATTTTACACATTTGCATATTTCTTTTTATTTTTTTCAGTATATAAATTGTAATTGATAGTTTTTATTTTGAATTGCTACTAATAAATTAATTGCAATAAAGTTAAATCTTATAATTTATTGCATATACACATGTGTACATATGCAAAATGAAAAAGGGCCTAACTGCAATTTAAGGCCAAAAAATAATTAAATAATTACTGTTTTTTGGTTTTTTGTATATAAAATTTAAAATATATTAAAAATTATTTTTTTCTAATTTTTAAATTTTTTGAAGGTATAGCTTTTTCCATTTCAGTTCACGATATGCAAAATAACTAATTGCTGAGATATTTAATTTTGTTTGTGTATGAGCTCAGTATGTTTCATAAATGTTAAAACAAATCTTATTTTTAATGAACTATTATACATTTAATAAACTTTTAAATTCAAGCGGAAGATATTTTTAAGTTATTTTATTTTTTTTTTTTTTTTAAGTAAAATAAATAAACATTTAATGCACTGATGATAAGATGCATAGCATTTAAAACGGGGTTAAATTTGTTGTTTTTAACCCTTAACGGAAAGGAACTAAAAAAAATATATTTATATATATATTTTTATATATTCGACCCGAGTTCAATCCCGTGTTCAGTGGAAAAAATTTAATATATTTCATGTTGTAAATTCCTTAGTTCACTAAAAATAATTTAATGAAAATTAAATTTGATGAACTAAAAAGCATAATTTAAAGATATCAAAAACTTAAATTTATTTTCTGTAAAGGGGACTACAATAATTGGGTTGTTCACGAATGCTGGTTATCAGGTTATATGAACAACAACAAACTACATTTATTTAAATTTTTTTAAATATAGTATATACAATGTTGCTGGTAATATAACTGCATAACCATATCACCTGATAATCACCCTTTCGTGAACAATCCAAATATGTTATATGGGAAGGAAAGAAACAAAAGTACACAGAAAAAAAATGTGCACCATTAAAAGCATTAATCAAAAATAAAATCAGTTTTAATTAAAAATTTAATCAAGTGAATTAAACGTTTAATCAATTGTATTAAACGTTTAATTGAAAATATTAATTTGCACGTTTAATTTACTCAATTAAACGTTTAATAAACTTGCTTAAATTTTTAATTCAAACTGATTTATTAATTTTTGATTAATGCTTTTACTGGTGCAAAATTTTTTTCTGTGTCAAGATTAGAACACAAAGATAGTTAAATTTTTTTTTGTCTTTAAAATTTTATGATTTCTCCGAAATTAAAAATTTATTTTCATTAATTAGTATTGTGGTTATTTTGTTGAACTATTTACGGTTTTTTATCCAAATTTTTAATATTTTTAATTAGGCTTAAGTTCATGAAATTTAATTTTTATTAAATTATTTTTATGAAGAAAGGAATTTTACAACATGAAAATCAATTAAAATTGTTATTGATAATCTTTCATTCTTGACGTGGCTCGGGCTCGAACCCAGGCCGGCAGGTTACCATGACATGTTTCGATCGCAACCACTCGATCTCCTCAGATAGATTTGCCGTCTTACACTCGCAGCCATCGACGACTGCTGACGTCACTAGTCAAACATCAATCCTTAAACCAAATTGTATTTTAACATTTGGTAGATCGAAATTTGCTTTCCTGAATGATTATCCATTTTAATTGATTTTACATGTTTTTTCCTTTACTTCTGTTTTTTTTTTCGTACTTTCGTCAAGAATTTTTCATGTTAATAATTTTCTTCAAATGGTGCTACCACAGAAGGGAAGGAAGCATTTGTAATTCATACAAATATTGATCAACACTAAAACTTCAGTTGTTTTTGTGAGAAAGAGCGAATTGCATTGAAAGAAAAGTTACATAAAGAAATTCCAATAAGAGTGGGTTTTTAACATCGAGTTTAATCTAAGCGGCAAACTATAATTAATCTGAGAATAAATTTAATTGAGTACTAATTGTGTTTGTTGTTTTTAAGAGGTAGTTTAAGCTTCGCAGCATTGCCATAGTCAATAACAACAAATGACAACTTTTTATCAATGCACTTTGCATTTTATATAGAAGAAGAAGCTATTTCAACCTTTTATTTCTCATAAAAAGAAAATGAATTCTTAAATTTTTTTTTATTTAGTTTTTAATATGTTTCAGAATCACTGAAGTCTTCATCTTTACTAAAAACAAGTTAGAGTGCTATATTCGGCTGTGCCGAATCTTTGATACCCTCCACCGAAAGTTCAATTATTTCAGAAGTGATATCTACATGATATCTATTTATTATTAATTAGTTTATTAAAAAATTGGTTGCGGTTTAGACATATATTAAATTATTGACGGACAATCAGAAAGTTGTATGCTTTTTTGCAATTTTAACTAGCTTGAGTAAAATATCATATTCGTAACAGTTTAAGCCGAACTTATTTGATTTTCAGGAGGAAAATTTATATTGGAGTTATGATAAGTTATGAACCAATCCTCCTAAAAATATGCAGAGTGATTTCTGGTATTAAAAACAATAGATTACAAAACAGCGGTGAAATTAGTTTTTGCGTTTAAAGTGAATTTCAGCAGGCTGCTAAATATGGGATCTAAGGTAAATTATGGAGCGTATGTCACAAAATTTTTTCTAGCCATATGAAACTAAGTTGGAAGAAATTTTACGACAATAAATATATCTGCTACGGTTTAAGGCGTATTTAATTAATTTACCAGAGTTGGCTTTATATGGGGCCTAGGGTAAATTATACCCGGTCTTCACGAAACTTCACAGTGTTATTTCTAATCCCATAAAACTGTGACAAGCCAAATTTTGTTATAATGGCATTATTAATTATGGCTTTAGGCGCACTAAACTGTTTTCCGGGAGTAGGGTTTATATGGGGCCTAGGGTAAATTATGGACCGATCTTCACGAAACTTTACAGTGTCATTTCTAGTCCTATTAAAATGTGACGTGCCAGAAGTTGTTATGATAGCATTGGTAATAAGGGTTTTAGGCGTACTAAACTCTTTTCCGGGAGTAGGTTTTATATGGGGCCTAGGGTAAATTATGGACCGATCTTCACGAAACTTTACAGTGTCATTTCTAGTCCTATTAAAATGTGACGTGCCAGAAGTTGTTATGATAGCATTGGTAATAAGGGTTTTAGGCGTACTCAACTCTTTTCCGGGAGTAGGGTTTATATGGGGCCTAGGGTAAATTATGGACCGATCTTCACGAAACTTTACAGTGTCATTTCTAGTCCTATTAAAATGTGACGTGCCAGAAGTTGTTATGATAGCATTGTTAATTAGGGTTTTAGGCGTACTAAACTCTTTTCCGGGAGTAGGGTTTATATGGGGCCTAGGGTAAATTATGGACCGATCTTCACGAAACTTTACAGTGTCATTTCTAGTCCTATTAAAATGTGACGTGCCAGAAGTTGTTATGATAGCATTATTAATAAGGGTTTTGTCGTACTAAACTCTTTTCCGGGAGTAGGCTTTATATGGGGCCTAGGGTAAATTATGGACCGATCTTCACGAAACTTTACAGTGTCATTTCTAGTCCTATTAAAATGTGACGTGCCAGAAGTTGTTATGATAGCATTGTTAATTAGGGTTTTAGGCGTACTAAACTCTTTTCCGGGAGTAGGGTTTATATGGGGCCTAGGGTAAATTATGGACCGATCTTCACGAAACTTTACAGTGTCATTTCTAGTCCTATTAAAATGTGACGTGCCAGAAGTTGTTATGATAGCATTGTTAATTAGGGTCTTAGGCGTACTAAACTCTTTTCCGGGAGTAGGGTTTATATAGGGCCTAGGGTAGATTATGCACCAATCTTCACGAAACTTCACAGTGTCATTTTTAGTCCTATAAAACTGTGACGAGCCAAAATTTGTTATGATAGCATTATTTTTTATGGTAGTAGGCGTACTAAACTGTTTTCCGGGAGTAGGGCTTATATTGGGCCTAGGGTAAATTATTAACCGATCTTTACGGAATTTAACAGTAGGTTTCCAGTCATATAAAATGAAATTGTGCAAAATCTTACATCATTCTGTTCATTTGTCCACCATTTATGTTAGTTTTTGTAACAAAATTATCAATTTTTTAAAGTGGTGGTTCCATATTTTGATTCATAGCTCTGATCCTACTGAACCGATTTTGCTGGATTTCAATCTAAAACTGCTTAGGATAACTACAAGTCAAATTACCAAGTTTGTTAATATTTTTTAAGTTTTTCGAAAGTGAGCGTGTTTTAAACAGACGGACAGACGGTCAGACAGACGGACATGGCTAAATCGGACATGGCAAAATCGAGAATTACTCAAGGACCAAGAACATATATACTTTATGGGGTCTGAGATGAATAGTAAAAAAGTTTCACAAGGAATGACAAACTTAGTATACCCTTATGAAGGTAGGTATACATTCTTTCTATGAATTTTAACAGCTGCTTTTGTTATACATTTGTATGTGCTGACATTTGTTCATTAAGTTTAAGCAACTAACATTGACCGCTTAAACTGGCAAATAAAAGTTATTAATCCTCATCTTAAAAACTAAAAATACAGATTAAAGATTTCTAAATCTCTAATCTCTATGTTTAAAACCCACCCTTAGTTGCTAGCCTTTAATAAATAATACTTAATTAAATTGTTTGTTAACGTTATTTGTAGAAAGCGTTCGTTAAGTCGCGAATTCCTTAAACTGCGTATTCGTTAAGCCGGTATACTACTATTCTATCGGACACCGTCATACTTATCATGCTGGAATTAGTAAAAAGTTTTACACAAATTGTTTTAATGAATTGGAAAATTTCTTTTTGAAATGTTGTGCCTGTTGGTTAGTGTTTACTTTAAAAAATAAATCTTGAAATAAAATGCTAAAACCTCCTAACTCCCTGCTAATTTCAAAAACGAATATTAAATTTAACAAACTTTTATGAGGACAAACTTTCATAGAAAATTTTTTATGAACACGTTTAAAAGTGCCAATTTCAAAAGATTCACTTTTGAGAAAATCGAAATTAAAGTTTTCTTTTATAGGCGAGTTTATCATGAAAGTAGTAAGCAAGCCCATATGAACAATAAATAGATTAACTCGCTGTTTATTGTTGGCATTTTGTTTAAACTTTGATATCGTTGCAAATAAGATTTGAATCTTCAACCCGTTATATTTAATAAATTTTCATACAAGACTAAATTTTTTAAATTAAATTTTTATTTACAGTTTTCTCTCTTTTAATGGGTTAATATTTATACTAATTACTATATAGTTAAGCTATGATTTATGACCACTAATTAGCGCACTGATTTAGTTGCTCTGTTAACAGAATAATAAATATTACTTCTGCAAGTAGTTCTGCTGGCTAAATTGCATTTCATTGTTCATTACACATTATGTATAGATACATCAGTCAGTCAGTCAGTCATTCACTCCCTCCCATAACAATTGACATAGATTTCATTCACTTCATTTCCACCTGTCTTCTGTCTATTCGCTTAACTATTCATTAACATAAGACTTTTTATAGAAAAACGTTATCAGCCGATATTCTACGATAGGCTGAATTATTTGTAGGGGCTTAACCTGCCATAAATCACATCAGCTATTCTCGAAATGAATTCATTCCTTAATTTTTTTGAAAATGCAATAAATTATTTCTTGAATTTCATTTGTTAAGTTCATCTTGAATAATTAAATCAATCGTATTTGATGTGGATATTGTGGACAAGACTTAAAGCATTAGTAACAGGTTTTTTTTAATAACTATAAATTTAATTTGAGCGGAAATCTAATGTTAATCATAAAGAAAAATTAAAAAAAAAATAAATATAAATTTACATACAAAGTTCAAGTTTTTCTGATTCTAGCGATAGTTCACATAACTTTAATAAGCAAAATCGTTAGTGGCAACTAAAAAAGAAAGAACGGCAACATCGAATAAAATGCTATAAACCTTAAAAATAGATATTATTTTAAGCAAATCGTCATAATCAAAAAGTCACTTATATTACAAAGTTGATTGCCCCATAAAAAATTCCAAAAAAAGTCTAAAAAAATGTATCCAAAAGAAGAAAAACTTGTTAATCAAAACAAAGTTATTTTTCGCCTTATAATTCACTTTTTATACATATCTCGAATTTTCGATGTAAAATACAGCTGGAAAACCACATTTTAGCAATTTTGGGGCAGTAATTAGTATTGTGGTTATTTTGTTGAACTGTTTATGGTTTTTAATCCAAATTTTTAATATTTTTAATTAGGCTTAAGTTCATGAAATTTAATTTTTATTAAATTTTTTTTTTTTTTTTTTGAAGAAAGGAATTTTACAACATGAAAATCAATCAAAATTGTTATTGATGATCTTTCATTCTTGACGTGGCTCGGGCTCGAACCCTGGCCGGCAGGTTACCATGACATGTTTCGATCGCAACCACACGATCTCCTCAGATGGATTTGCCGTCTTACACTCGCAGCCATCGACGACTGCTGACGTCATTAGTCAAACATCAATCCTTAAACCAAATTGTATTTTAACATTTGGTAGATCGAAATTTGCTTTCCTGAATGATTATCCATTTTAATTGATTTTACATGTTTTTTCCTTTACTTCTGTTTTTTCGTACTTTCGTCAAGAATTTTTTTTGAAGTCCAAGTACATTTTTTGTTTTTTTCACTTTGTCTTTCTCTTTTCTGTTGACCTTTTTCAGCACAACTTGAAGGACAAATGTACACATAGAGCTCGTGCCTTAGCTTTAACAATAATTAGTATTGTGGTTATTTTGTTGAACTGTTTATGGTTTTTAATCCAAATTTTTAATATTTTTAATTAGGCTTAATTTCATGAAATTTAATTTTTATAAAATTTTTTTTTTTTTTTTTTTTTTTTTTTTTTTTTTTGAAGAAAGGAATTTTACAACATGAAAATCAATCAAAATTGTTAGTGATAATCTTTCATTCTTGACGTGGCTCGGGCTCGAACCCTGGCCGTTGCGATCGAAACATGTCATGGTAACCTGCCGGCCAGGGTTCGAGCCCGAGCCACGTCAAGAATGAAAGATTATCAATAACAATTTTGATTGATTTTCATGTTGTAAAATTCCTTTCTTCAAAAAAAAAAAAAAAAAAAAAAAAAAATTTAATAAAAATTAAATTTCATGAACTTAAGCCTAATTAAAAATATTAAAAATTTGGATTAAAACCCATAAACAGTTCAACAAAATAACCACAATACTAATTATTGTTAAAGCTAAGGCACGAGCTCTATGTGTACATTTGTCCTTCAAGTTGTGCTGAAAAAGGTCAACAGAAAAGAGAAAGACAAAGTGAAAAAAACAAAAAATGTACTTGGACTTCAAGAAAAATTCTTGACGAAAGTACGAAAAAACAGAAGTAAAGGAAAAAACATGTAAAATCAATTAAAATGGATAATCATTCAGGAAAGCAAATTTCGATCTACCAAATGTTAAAATACAATTTGGTTTAAGGATTGATGTTTGACTAGTGACGTCAGCAGTCGTCGATGGCTGCGAGTGTAAGACGGCAAATCCATCTGAGGAGATCGAGTGGTTGCGATCGAAACATGTCATGGTAACCTGCCGGCCAGGGTTCGAGCCCGAGCCACGTCAAGAATGAAAGATTATCAATAACAATTTTGATTGATTTTCATGTTGTAAAATTCCTTTCTTCAAAAAAAAAAAAAAAAAAAAATTTAATAAAAATTAAATTTCATGAACTTAAGCCTAATTAAAAATATTAAAAATTTGGATTAAAAACCATAAACAGTTCAACAAAATAACCACAATACTAATTATTGTTAAAGCTAAGGCACGAGCTCTATGTGTACATTTGTCCTTCAAGTTGTGCTGAAAAAGGTCAACAGAAAAGAGAAAGACAAAGTGAAAAAAACAAAAAATGTACTTGGACTTCAAGAAAAATTCTTGACGAAAGTACGAAAAAACAGAAGTAAAGGAAAAAACATGTAAAATCAATTAAAATGGATAATCATTCAGGAAAGCAAATTTCGATCTACCAAATGTTAAAGTACAATTTGGTTTAAGGATTGATGTTTGACTAGTGACGTCAGCAGTCGTCGATGGCTGCGAGTGTAAGACGGCAAATCCATCTGAGGAGATCGAGTGGTTGCGATCGAAACATGTCATGGTAACCTGCCGGCCAGGGTTCGAGCCCGAGCCACGTCAAGAATGAAAGATTATCAATAACAATTTTGATTGATTTTCATGTTGTAAAATTCCTTTCTTCAAAAAAAAAAAAAAAAAAAAAAAAAAATTTAATAAAAATTAAATTTACTGATAATTTTTCATTTTTTACGTAAAAAACGCCTGGGTTCGAGCCCAGCTTCAGTCAAGAATGAAAAATTTTCAGTAAATTTTAATTAATTTCATGTTGTAAAATTCCTTTCTTCATAAAAATAATTTAATGAAAATTAAATTTGATGAACTTAAGCCTAATTAAAAATATTAAAAAAATTTAGATTAAAAACCATAAAATAGTTCTACAAAATAACCACAATACTAATTATGCATAAAATCTTTATTTTAATCGAAAATACGGTCCATATAATTTAATGTTTGAAGATTATTTCATGCAAATGTTGACCGTGACTGCGCCTCAAATGGTCCATCCGCTTAGTCAAATTTTGGCATACTCTTTCCAACATCTCGGCCGGTATCTCATGAAAAAATACTTCAATGTTGTCTTCCAATGCGTCAATTGAAGCGGGCATGTGTGTATAGACATGAGCTTTAACATAGCCCCATAAAAAGTAGTGTAAAAGCGTTAAATCGCACGATCGAGGCGGCCAATTGACCGGTCCCGAACGTGAAATAAAATGTTCACCGAACTCGCCTCTCAATAAGTCTATTGTTAAGCGTGCTGTGTGGCATGTGGCACCGTTTTGTTGAAACCACATGTCATGCAGGTCAAGCTCTTGCATTTTGGGCAAAAAAAGTTTGATATCATCTCACGGTAGCGCTCACCATTCACATTACGTTACGATTCGCATTGTCTTTGAAGAAGTACGGTCCAATGATGCCACCAACCCATAAACCGCACCAAACTGTGACTTTTTCTGGATGCATTGGTAGCTCTTGCAATGCTTCTGGCTGATCTTCACTCCAAAACTTACAATTCTACTTATAAACGTACCCATTGAGCCAAAAATGAGCTTCGTCGCTTAACACAATTTTTCGTTAAAAAAGTGGATCTTCGGACAACTTTCCAAGAGCCCATTCGCCAACAATTCTGCGTTGCGGTAGGTCGTTCGGCTTCAATTCTTGCACCAGCTGTATTTTGAAAGGCTCCCCACCTAAATCCTTCCGCAAAATTTTCCAAGTTGTTGAGTAACAGAGGCCCAATTGCTGCGAACGGCGACGAATCGATAATTGATGGTCATCATTAACACTGGCCGATACAGCTGCGATATTTTCTTCACTTCGCACTCTACGTAAGCGTGTTGGTGGTTTAATGTCCAAAAATGTAAATTTGGTACGAAATTTAGTCACAATAGCCCGAATAGCCGCTTCAGTGGGTCGATTAAACTGACCATAAAATGGAAGAAGCGCGCGATTAACTTTCTTAACAGAGCACGCATTTTGATAATAAAATTTAATAATTTGCAAGCGTTGTTCGTTTGTAAGACGATTCATGGTTAAATTATAGATCAAACTGAAGATGTTCGATAGTGAAACAAAACACGAAACGTGCGTGAGCTGTTTAAGCCAGTGTTGCCGAAAAGATAATAGCTAAAAAATCACCCGATATAAAACATTTGATTAAGTAAAATAACTTCAACAATTTTCTCTCATAAAAAAATGCTTTCCAAAGCTTCGTAATATTTAAAATGAAATGTTTTAGCTCACAAAAATATATTTCACCAATTATTATTTCAGTTTTAGAAGAAAAAAAGGCACAGCGGAATTTTGTTACGAATACATATAAAGAACTTCTCAAGTTTGAAGCAGATTCTCAAGTCATGCTTAAACAAAAAAAATTTTGAAATCTTTTAAAACTTTTTTTACTCCTTCAATTGTTCTTGAGTTAAATTTATTTCACTCCTACTGGTATCACGTTTTATAAAACGTTTAAAATTTAATTTAAAATTTAATGTACTTTACAAAAACATTTTATTGACACTTTTTCTTGATCTCGTGTTTGATTACGAAATAAATTTAAATTATATAAAATCCTAATTATTTAATACTAAAATAATTTAAAAAACAAGTATCTTAAATCGGCTTCCTACTTGATTATAATACCCACACCACATAAGTGGAGAGGGTATTATGCGTTTGTGATGATGATGGTAACACCTTTAAATATTGAATCGATGTAACAATGTACATCCGTCTGGCTGGCTGGTTGTATATCCTTGTGCGCAAATTACAGGTCGCAATTTTAAAAATAATTTGATAAAATTTGGTACATAGCAGGGCTGTGGAGTCGTTAAAAATAGTTCTAACTCCGACTCCAACCGTTAAAATTTGTTAAGTCTTATTCCGAATTCAACTCCAACTTTGACTCCTTCTCTTACATTGATGCTAAATGTATATGAGATTGTTCCTTATTTGACTTTAACCTCTTTTTTTAATGCAGTACATTTTAAATGGTTTAATACAGCAAGAAAATTATTCTGTAAAAATTTCAAATCGATATTTTAAATATTGCATTGCCAATTTCAAAGAATTTTTATATTAGAAAAATTTTTATGCCGAAAAATTTTCTCCGGTACAAAAACCTCAACTCCGACTTTTCAGGTCCGACTTCACAGCCCTAGAACATAATACGTCTAAATTGAAATAATTTCACATGGCCCCATACACACATGGCGTTTAAAAACTGCAGTTAAAGTAGAAAAACTGACATTTCTTCCACACGCAAAGAAAAAACATGGTTGTGGTAAACATATTCTAAGAGCAACATATTATGATAAGATTCAAGATTGTAGTCACCGTATTAAGGTTATTATTGAATCATATTATGGCTGAATATATTCGTAATATTACATCATAATATTTTTCGCTTAATCATATTATTATTCTGTTAATCATAATATATTAAGAAGGAATCATATTATTGTCATGTTAATCATAATAAGTTGAGAAACAATCATATTAATATCATGTTAATCATAATAAGCTTAGAAATTAATCATATAATTGTCATATTAATCATAATTAGCTAAGAAGTAATCATATTATCATCATGTTAATCATAATAATTTAGAAGCAATCATATTACGGTACAGGTCCTTTAATAACTGTTATAACAATAGAAATAATTAAAAATTTGTATGTATAGATTTATTATTTTGTGACTTTTTACAATTTTTCTTGATATAAATAAAATAGCGGAGTTCAATATTTAGCTTGCAAAAGAGTAAATGCAAAATGTCGTAACACTTTGATAAAATAAAACGAAATCTCTGCTTGTTTTGTTGTTGGATTTCACTCCGATATTTTAAAAATAAAACGCAATCTCTGTGTGTTTTGGTGTTGGATTTTACTACGATATTTTGCACTATAAGATCACTAATTCTGAACTCCGCTAATATTTTAATTATTTTAATTTCTTTAAATTTATTATTTTTTATGGTAATTTATCTTGTTTAACCGCTCACATATAAAACAAACGACACAACTGATTCAAAATAATTTTACAAATGGCGCTAGCATAATATTATTAGAGTAAAAATAGTTTGATTGCATCTTAAACATAATTTGATAAATGTATAGAAAGTTATCATGTTATGGCTATTAGATATCATGATATGGTTGTGAGTAATATAATATGTTTTGAAAGTTATCATAATTTAGTTGTTAGAAAAATAATACTCAAATTTATAATTGCGATAAGCATTGATATGTTTACAGTAACTATAATATTGTTGATATTAAATAAAAATAACAATTATTTGTGTACGATAACAATATATTGTTACAATGAACATAGTGTTGTTGCCGTAACCATGCCTAACAAAAAAGGGTACACTCTCGACAATTTGTCGTTAAGTTCTTTATGTAGGGTATAATATGGTCCGAATTGATTGACTATTTATATACTTTTACTTATTTTTACTTGCAAATTTGATTTTTTTTTTTATTAATTTGTTTAAAATTTATTTTACGACACAATTCTTTTTATTTAATTTGATATGAACGAGTATGAATTTGTTGGTCACGATTTAAATTAACACTTTTATTTATTTTTTTTTTTTTAATCTTAAAGATACGATAGATATGAATACAAGTTGTTGTCAAATATATATTTTGTCACCATATTACTTGCACTTCCACGTTATTAAAATCAATGATATAGATTTCTTTGGAATATTTTTTTTTTTATTTATGATAATTTTTTAAGATTACAGTATGACACAGAAGTTTTAGCATTTTTAAGATTTTTATTGTCTAAAAGTAAAAAGATTTCTAGATTGATCTTTTCATAAATTTCTAGAGAATTTTGATATATCAGTGAAATTTTAATGCAATTAATTTCCAGATATTTTGTTACATTTAAATCACTTACGCCCGTTTTCAGAACTTACCGATAGCTAAAAGTATAAAACTTTAATGTAACCTAAAGTGAGCGATAAAGTAAATGAAGGTTCATCCTACCTGGTAGGATAAAGTAAAGTTGTAATAATGGAGCACTTTTTATACGCCCGATAATATCCTACCTTTAGCTATCGCTAAATTGTGAAAACGGGCCTTAGCGGCATAACTTCAATAAGTTTTGTAAAATATTTACATTATGAAAAAAGTTTTATTCACATATTTTCAAAAACTTGTTAGTGACAAAAAGTGCAATGTCGATAACTGTGTAGACAGATTAATGAACATCGACTTCAATTAATTTAATTATAAAATAGATAAAAAAAAAATGCTAAATAATAAAAAAGTTTTGAAAAATATTTCATTAAACAAACAGAATAAATGATGAGCAATTTAAAACAAATCAACATCAGCATAAAAAAGTTTTATTTGTTTAAACTTTAAACAAAAAACGGTTAGAATTATTTAATAATTTTTCAAAAACGTCAACTTTTTTTTTTGTATAAAATTAAAACCAGTTTTGATTAGAAAAAAAAAATAAATAAATAAATACTAACGTACGAGAACCAATGAATCGAAATCAATTAAAATCTATTAGAAAAAAATTTTAAATCTTAAACTTCCCTAAAATTCATGCAAATTAACAATGTTTTCAATAAAACAAAAACACAGCTTTAAAAATCTATTACTGTAGAGAGAAGCAATTAAATGCAAATATTTTGATTGTGCCAAAAAAGGAAGAAAAATAAACAAAAAAAAAAAAAAGCAATAAATTTATTTATAACAAAAACTCTCAATTGACTCGGGTATTAAACACATAAATTCCGATCTAAACTATCCAATGACAACAAATATTTATTATATAAATGGTTTTAAATAAATCGCTAGGAAAATCTCTATTAAGAATTGTAATGAATGATCTTTATCAATAAATTGATTTTTAACAAATTTATCTTGTGGGAATAAAATGAAACAATCGTTTTTTTTTTAATTTATTCTTTTTTATTATAACAACGAAATATTAAAATATTTTAATAATTTCTTTTTGTTTGATTTATTTTATGTCAACATTTTTCTACATGGGTGACCAAAAATTTTGTTTACTTGAATGAAAAATGTTAATTAAATCAATCATTCATACTGAAAGCAACTGATAAAATCCAAATATCTAAATAAAATTTACCATTATTCATCACTTGCTTAATATAATTAACAAAACTTTAGCGAAAAAGTTATAATGAGCTAATTTTTTTAATCACGATTCAACTGGTTGTGAAAAATTTTTTGAAGGGAAGAGAAAAACATTTGTGTTCCAAGATTTAAGTAAAAAAATTAAAATAGCAAATATTGGAAAATTCAAAAAATCGAGTAAGTACATAAAGCCAAGACAAGCGCCACCATCCGATACCCTACAGCACTGTATTTCTAGCCCATTTTTGAGAGTGTAACCTATTCGGGGCCCATATGCAATCATGGAGCTGGCAAAACAAAATTATGTTATGAGGTAAAGATTCATATCAGAAATCTTTGTACAACATTCGTATGAAATTTTTCTTCATCTTAATATAGGTATTCACAAGGTAGTAATAGTCATATGTTTTTATATAATAAGTCGCAATTTACACTATGGACATTTCTTGCCGGACAGAAAAAGTTTGTTGTTAAGGGGGCGACGCTGTATGCGTAACACACTTTACTTCTTGCTTCTCTCGCCAACAAACTTTTTCTGTCCGGCAAGAAATGTCCACAGTGTAAATTGGGACTAACAAGAAAAAAATTTGAGTGCTGTGAGCAACCCGTATAATTTAGATTAATACTGAGTAGTTATGACAATAAAATATACACAACATAAAAAGTCTAAAGGTAGAAGTACCATAACACGCGTTTATTCGACGCCGTTTGTCGTGCGTTTAAAAACTTTATCGCATGAAAAATTGAAAGTTACACAACGCGCGTTACAAAAGTCATTCCTGTCAGCTGTTTTTTTATTTGTTTACTTATTTGTGCATTGAAAACGGATTCGAAAATATATCAAGATTTTTTTATTTCATTGAATTTATTATTTTTATTTAAATATTGTATGTTTTTTAAGCTCTTCAATAAGTTTTTCTTTCATGATTCAGAAATTTGTTATATTATTCTTTTAATTGTCAGCTGATTACTTGTCAAAAAAACACAACGGCTTAAAAAGTTCAAGGCTAGCCAGCTTTCTGGCGCAAGCGCGTCAAAATATGTATTTTGCATGTAGCTTGTTTAATGAAAATACACTAGTTTACAGAGCGCGAAATACACTAGTCTACAGAGCACGCGCACACAAACGCTTTTTATCGATAGTTCAGATTTCGCTATCGATATATCGATATTACTATCTACTGAATGTTTGTCCTTAAGTAGGAAAACTTTAACTAGTTTTTATCAGGCTACAGTTCGTTGTTTTTATCACTTTATTGAACGTATGAGACGTATGTATGTATGTATCCACTTTATTTTAGACGACTGGTTTTAAAAATTGTGATGCTGATAAGCACCTTTCTGAAGGAACCAAAGTAATAGGACTATAAGATATTTTATTGTAACTTTAGATAATGTTCTAAATTGGATTTGACTCTCAACCCAAAAGGTAATCATTCTAGCGGACTTTTCCTCTAATGGTCGTTCATTGTTTTATTCTATGCTCGCAATTGTTATTGCATTTTTATTTGATTTTTTTTAAACAACATATAAAAATTTCGGCATAAAGGCCTTAAGTTAGTAGTAAAAGAGCAAAAAAGAAAACCGACTCTATAACAGACGGACGGACAGCCAGACGGACTGTCCGTCCGTCTGCCTTCCAGAAGGCCTCTGTACCCCTTCTTTTGGAAAAACAAGGCCTTCTCGCTCCATTCCATACTCATATCTTTTTTACACGCGTTGTCATTGCGGAGAAGGCCTTCCGCTTTCCGTTCTTCTCCAGAGCTTCTTAAAGGCCTTCAAATAAATGGCTCTTAGAAGGCTTTCCAGAGAATGACTTTCAAAAGGCCTTAGCAAAAAGGTTATCTTTAAGGGTTTTTAAGAAAGGTATGTTAAAAGGCCGTTTATTAATGGCTCTTAAAAGGCCTTTCAATCCATCCTTCTACAAATGCCTTTGATTAAAGGTCATATTGAAGGGCTATCAGTCTAAAACATTAAGGAATATTTCCTTACAAATGAAATTAGAAGACTAAATAGGCCTTTAAGCAGGCCTTTAAAAAGGCCTGAAGTAAGAAGGTCTTCTGAGTTTTACCGCTGGGCATATGTACATAAAAATTGATGGTCGAATTTTGACCCTTATACGAGCACTAGTCCAGATAATTCGATTCAAAATGTTGTTTTAGCTATTCGCTTAAAAGTTATCATTAAGCCACTTCCGTTGGCCGGGTAACCTACATTCTTTATTCATATTTGTGTGCCTAGCAATATCAGTATTGTTTGTTTCGGATTCTTCAGTTTCAGCTGTTGTATCTATTACACAGGAAATGCTTGACTCTGCTATGAAAAACTAGACCTTCAGAATGCATCACGGTTGGTTCATGAAATCGTTTATTTGTATGATGTTAATGAAACAGGTTCTGGTGATAAACACTTGAGGACAGAGATTACAAAGTTCACACTTTAGTAATCAGTTAACATGTGTTTCTTAGCGCTGTTAAAATTGATAAAAAATTTGTCTAATATACATACGTTACTCACAAACAATCAGAGGGGCTTGTATAAATTTTTATATTTATAAAAACATGGTGTCAATTTATTAACAATTTACGCATGTGAATGTTTCAAACACAATTAACATGTTTGTATATTCAAATATAAAATATTTTAAATGGTGCCTAAGATTCTCCGATTGTTCTTCTTTTTGTTTTGTATTAAACTTCTTAATATTAAATATATTTAATAAAAATTACAAATAAATAAAAAAGAAACAAATTTTTAAAAAATATTTAAAAAAAACTAAATACTTTACAAGGTCAGAGGCCGCTAAAGTAATATAGGCAGAAGGTCATATAAGAAATCTCAGTGTCTAGAAATAAAATTATTAACGTCAACATCATCCAAAGCAGATAAAATCAAATTCGTTTTTTGTGAATTTGATTAAAATTTGCCCATCTTAAAATTTAAGTCCGTTATATGGGTCATGTGCCATGTCAAGTCCATGTTTAACATCACATCGAAGACTAAAGATTAATTGTTAATTGTAAATGATGTTGACGTGCATTAAATTGAGTATACGAATATTAAATTCAGATTTTGTGTTTTCTTTACTGTTTCTAATTTTTTTTTTTTTGTCTTTTTGAATATTTAATAGTGGAATAGCAACAAACTTTTTAAGACCGGTATTTAAAAAAATAACAACAACAATATTGAATTAAATCAGATAGGAAACAACGGAAAAACTGTCTATAAAAATGAGCTGTTCGATGTCACACTTGACGTTTAGATGAGTTTGCATACAAAAATGCTATAAATAATTTATAATTTATTTATTTTTAGTAATTAAAAATTTTTTATTAATTTTTTATTATTATCAATATTTTTAATTAGGCTTAAGTTCATTAAATTATTTTTATGAAGAAAGGAATTTCACAACATGAAAATTATTGATAATTTTTCATTCTTGACTCAATCTGGGCTCGAACCCAGGTGTTTACGGACAGGTTACCCTGACATGTTTCGGTTGCAACCACTCAATCTCCTCAGAGGGCTTGCCGTTTAACACTCGCAGCCATCGACGACTGCTGACGTCATTAGTCAAACATCAATCCTTATACCAAATTGTATTCAACCTTTGGTAGATCGAAATTTGCTTTGAATGATTATCTATTTTAATTTATTTTAACATGTTATTCCTTTACTTCTGTTTTTTCGTACTTTTGTCAAGAATTCTTCTTGAAGTTCAAAGTACATATTTTTTTTTGTTTTTTCATTTTTTGTCTTTCTTATTCTTGTTGACCTTTTCAGCAGATTGAGCCCAGATTGAGTCAAGAATGAAAAATTATCAATAAATTTTAATTAATTTTCATGTTGTAAAATTCCTTTCTTCATAAAAATAATTTAATGAAAATTGAATTTAATGAACTTAAGCCTAATTAAAAATATTAAAAATTTGGATTAAAAACCATAAATAGTTCAATAAAATAACCACAATACTAATAGTTTTATTATTATCTATTAATAATTTACAAGAACAAAATTATATGACTTGCTTAACTAGTTTTACTGCCTGTTCATCTATTTGCGAACGATCGCTTAACTTACATTTAAAACAAAAACAAAGCCTTCGTTCGAAATCGATGAACAGGCAATTAGAACGCATGAGTACAGTGGGTAATTGGCCGTTTTTAACAAGAGAATTTCTTTTGAGTCAATCTGTTGCATTTACATTTATTTTTGGGAATACAAAATTTATTATTAACAAGATTTCTCGATGACGTGCTTAGTTCCCAATTTTTATTTTTGATAAATACAGGGAAATTTATTGTTGAGAGAAAGTTAGCTTCTATGCGCATTTCACTGGTCAGATCATCAGGAAACCTTCCCTTTCCAAAGTTTTTAAAACATCTAAAAATATTGTACAATTAAAACTGTTAAGCGTATAAGAATTACACTTAAATTAGTTTATCTTTACTTACCTAGCATTTACACATGCCACTGCCAGTGCGAAAAACTCAATACACTCACACTTTTTTACTAATACACTCACATTTTTCGCAATGGCAGCTCTACCCAGCGGGAAAAAGAAGGAGTACGGAGGCCTTCCAGAAGGCCTCTGTACCCCTTCTTTTGAATAAACAAGGCCTTCTCGCTCCATTCCATACTCATATCTTTTTTACACGCGTTGTCATTGCGGAGAAGGCCTTCCGCTTTCTTTTCTTCCCCAGAGGTTCTAAAGGCCTTCAAATAAATGACTCTTAGAAGGCTTTCCAGAGAATGACTGTCAAAAGACCTTAGCAAAAAGGTTATCTTGTTATTTAACTTTTTATATATGTATACCTATTTTACAAACGTATGTTTATATATTTTATTAAACTTATTGTGGTTTAATAACACATGTGATGCCTATTTTTTTTATTGAAATAATCAAATTGATAAATATTGTAAAATAGATTGTAAATAAAAATATACCTAAAATAAAAAAAAAACTTTTAAGCACAAGTACCTTTCTTCCTTAATGGACAAAACTCAACTAAAATGATTTACATTATTGTGTTTATTTTGTATTTTAATATGCACCTATTTTGTTACTTTGTTTTTATAACGGGATCGGAATTCTTTCGCTTTGGCGAAAAAAAACAAAACAAACAATTTTACTCTTTCTCTTTTCCACTTCAACTAAAATGATTTACAACATATGTTACTTTGTTTTTGTAAAGGGATCTGAATTCTTTTGCTTTTGCTTGTGCAAAAAAAAAACAAATCAAAAAATGTTACTCCTTCTTTTCTCGCTTCTCATACCAAAGAGCCGAGGCCTTCTATGAGGCTTTCTTTAGCAGTTACGTAAGAATAGTAATTATATCAAAAATTAAAAAGGCCTGAAGTAAGAAGGTCTTCTGAGTTTTCCCGCTGGGTAGTGGCAGCAAAAATTGCATGCGAGTGGAAATTTGGCCTTGCATGCCACTAAATGTCAAAACGATAAGCGATGTTACCCTGTTAAAAATTTAATGCAAATTTACTGGATAATTGTAAAGTTGTAAATTATGTTTTAACTTGTTAAATGTATTATTATGATAAATTTTTTGAAACGCGCATTAATAAAAGCAAGTTTGTTAATTATAGAGCATTAATATTGTTTAAATAATGCTTATATAAATAAATGAAAAAATTTCCCCAAAAATGTGCCAATATTTTTAACTCGGTCACTCTATTTTGTTTTCCGGCACTTTTTTTTTAATTTGAGAAGTAAACAAATTTGCTCAAGTTGACGCTTCAACGACTTTTTGAAAATGAACTCAAAGTGGCATATGTAAACACAAAAGCCAATGGCATGAGATTCGACTATTTCAAACAAATTTTCTTTGATAATATGTATGCAGTAGTGGCATGCCACTACTTGCTTGTGTAAAGGCTGGGTTACGTTCCCCTACAATTGATTGGCTTTTTTTCCAACTCGAAATGAGTAAAAAAGGAAAAACAAAAGAAAAAAAACTCATTGCTTCATTTTATGTTTAATTTTAAAATATATTGATCCTTTTCTTTCATATGCATTTTTCTATATCGAAATTTTTAACAAAACCTAAAGAAATTACATCGGGTTTATTTTTGTCTAAAATAAACGGCTACTGAACAATTTTAGATTTTTTGTTTTTGATAGTGATTTATTAAAATTACCAAAGGAAACTATAAAGGCTTTAATGCTCGTTTTTGTGCCTTGGCATGAAAGTTTATTTTATCGCCCTATTAAGTTTTAAATTACAAGTCTCGGAATTGTATATTTTAAAGAAAACTTAAACACACGTTTTTGTGTATTATGCAGTTTTTATACACCGGTGTAATTAAATTATGCCTTGAATTCTTCATTTTGAAAAGAAAACGAGTTTACAGAAAAAATACCATTTATACACATTTTCTACACTGAAAGAATTTTCTTCGGAATACCAATGAATTTTGGCATTAATCCCATGAAAAATTGCATTAAAAAGGAACCTATGCAGCGCTTCGTTGGATCAATGAAACCTGTTTCATTAAAAGGATTTAATGAAACATTACATTAGATCTATGAATATTATTCATTAGATGAATACTTTCAATAAAGTAAAAAAAAATTTATTTTTTATTTTTCTTATTTGCTTTTACTTTATTTATTTTTTTTCTGTCTCTGGCGGGATTCGATCGCGCAACCTCGGTGTTGATAGACTAGCTCACTACCAGCTAGTCTATTGGGGCAGTGTAGTTTTTGAATAAAAAACAATGTTTTTTACTTAATTAAGAGCGTAAATATGAGATTAAATTGTCAATAATAACAATAACAACGTTGATTGAAAGTGGATTGAAAGTTTTTGTTTCATTACTATAATGACATTTTTATTGTCATAATGAAAATTTAAATTTATGAAGGCAATTATTGAAATATGTTGCTTTTATAAAAAAAATTTTTTGATTTCATAAATTTAATGGCATTAGATGTACGAAATTATTAAATCTTACATTTTTTAATTAACAATTAAACATTTTTTTAAGGAAACTATAATTGTATTAATTTATGAATATAGTTATGTTTGTATATTGTTTTTTTATGTTCCCAATTAAAATTTTTTGTTTAAATTGGACAAACTTAAGTATTCATGTATCCAATGAAAATTTTTAACGTAATTACGAAATCCAATGAAGGGATTTTAACGAAAATATTTCATTATAACTATGAAATTCCATTTAGACAATGAAAATTTTCATTACCCCAAGGAAAATTTTTTTATGATAGTACACGGAATGTAAAAAACTAAATGCGCATGTGGTTCTGACGTAATTTTGACGTCACTGCAAAGCCACAATAGCAAATGCGTGTTGTGTGATGACGACAAAATTGCGTCGGAACCACATGCGCATGTGGCTTTGCACATTCCGTGTACTATAGGCTTAACATTAATTGGTAGGTCTCCCTTATTAAAGTATTGCATGCAATCGGAACTTATGGGAATATATATTTTCAGTATGTAAAATTACGACCTTTAGACTCGACGTAGATGAGTCGGGGGGTGCTTTAATACCATGTGAGGTAAGGCCATGATGGCTCTATCTCTCATTCAATAGGGAGATAAAGCCTTTTTTATTTTTTTTTCAATTGAATGGGATATAAAGCCATAATGGCCTTAGCTCACATTAGCAATATTAGAAAATGGCTTTATCTCTCATTTCAGTTCAGAAGACACTAAAGTTAAGTATCTGGCTTCGCATACTAAAGCTTTTCTGCGTGGCGGCCTGCGGCCGTGCTTAGGGGTTTTTCCTCCAGTAGGACACGGCAGGTGGCTTCGCTGAATAAAGTTTTCCTGCGTGTGTCACAAGAATAAAAAAAAGTTTTTCAATGAAACCTAAGGATTTTCCCTTTTACAGAATGTTTACACCATGCATAATAATATTCTGATTTGCGAAAAAAAATATGCTTATATCTCTCATTTCGCAAAACTTCAAATATAACCTTACCTCTCAATGATTGGGCAATAAGGCCATTATGGCTTTATCTCCCATTCTATTGAGCAATAAAGCCATCATGGCCTTATCTCACATGGTTTTAAAGCACCCCCCGATGAGTCAATAAAGTCTCTATTCATATGGAATAAGTGGCTGCGCAATAAAAATAAAAGATGATATTAATTAAATTTGCACCATTGAACAAATTTATGGTTTGTTTCACTTGATTAAACGTTTATTTAATTTATTTAATTTACCTGATTAAACGTTTAATTAACTTGAGTTGGTGAAAAATTTTTGAGAGTTTTTTTCTGTGGAGCAAAGTTGTATTTCAGAATTTTCGTGCATAATGAAAAATTCATTAAATGGATTCGTTAGTGAGACGCAAGTGTCTCGTATTAAATCATAATTATCAGCTTGTGCCAAGAAATGAGGGACCGAAGACCCAAGTTTACTAGCTGAAGGTAAGAATTCCGTAAGAGATGGTTCTCTGATAGATTGCAATCGATAATTGTGTAATGAATTTTTTTCGAAAACGTCAGCACTAGAATTTTCTTGTGCTTCAACAAAGAACTCAACATCAGTAGATGCCATTCGACTGCGAGTGCTATATCTGAATCCAACAGCTTTAACGGAAAAAAAATAGAACAATTCTGGAGAATGTTCAGCTTCTCGCAGCCAAATTATGGGTCGGGTGTACTTAGTTTTAGAGGGATGTAATACACCTTTTGCTCCCACTAAATCACGAGAAATATTAACAAACAACCTGTTTGAAACATAGATATGAAATAACAAAAAATCCTTAAAAATCACCTAAAAACTTTTGATTATATTTTTCAAATAGTTTTAGGTGCAAATAGACCATAGACGTAGCAAAAATGATTGCGATTCGGGCATTTCATTACTAGATTAAAAAATTATTCGAAAAACGCTTAAGAGAAAGTAAGTCAATGCAAACCTTTTAGTTTCATTTTAGTTCGCTATATTAATTAAGACGCTGAGTTATAGGCTCGTTACTTACATTTATTAAATTATGATAGCAAAGACTTTTGACATATATGACTTCGCTGCTTAAGTATCTGTAAAGCTTTTTTTTGCCTTGTCTAGTGAGAACAAACATTTTTTTTAATTAAGTCCCGAAAGATCGGTTGACGTGGACTTACTTTGTCAAAAACGTTTTGGTGTACCACGGGTAGTATGAATGATTTTTAACAAGAGATATGTCACATTTTTTGTGAAGATACGAACTGAAAAACAGCAAATATATCTAAGGCATTTTTACCAAACATCTTAAGTAAAGTTTTTAAAAAAAATCGGTGAAAAAAAATCATTTATGTCAAATAATAAGATAAACCAAAATTAAAAAAAATTTCAAATCAAAGTTTTTCCTGGAATTAAAAAAATTAATTAACAAGGTTTCGTTTAAATGTGCTAAATTCCCATTTCACACTCTTGATAAACCGAAATTTATTGTTGATGGGATAAGCTATTCCTATGCGCATTTTAGTGGTTGCTTAGGCCAGATCGTCAGGAAGCTTCATCGCAAGATTTTAGAAAAACTAAGGATATTATACAAATAAAACTGTTAAGCGAATAAGAATTATAGACCCCAGTTTGACTTGTAACAATATCAAAGCTTAAGCAAAAATGTTTTTTGAATGAAAATTCGTATGATTAAAAACAAATTTTTCAAGTTTTTAAATCTGACTTAAGATGTTTTGTCAAAATGCCACAGATATGTAGGACTTCTTTATATGTGCAAAAGTGTGTAGAACGGTGTAACAAATAAAGGATGGTCCAACCAAAATGCACGAAATAAATTGTGAGTCACACCTTAACGTTAAGTTTTTTGCCCAACTAAATTTGACAATCGATTTGAAACCGGCTCTTTAGGAAATGTGAAGACACCTGCTCGGTGCGGTTAATGGGCTGGCGGCGTCATCTGGCCGTACTTCTTCGAAAATAAGGTCGGCGAAGCAGTTACCGTGAATGGTGTTCGCTATCGCGATATGATAACGTACTTCTTGTGGCCAGAAACTGAGAATATGGACCTGGACGATATGTAATTCAAACAGGATGGTGCCACTTTCCATACAGCCAACGAAACAATGGCTCTTTTGCGCGAGTAATTCAATGGCCGTCGTTATGTCACGTCGTGGCCCTGTTAATTGGCCGTCACGATCATGTGATTTGACACCGTTGGACTTCTTTCTTTGGGGATATTTAAAAGAAAAAGTTTACGTCAATAAGAACAATTCATGAGCTAAAGGACGAGATAATTTGGCACATTAACGACATTGAACCTCAAAATATGGACCATCGGATAAAAGAATGCCACCGAAGACATGGCGAGAATTTGGCCGATTATTTTCCACATAATTGTCATAGATACTTTAACATTAATACAAAATATTAAGATAGTCCTCTGAAAACATTTTGTTTTATTTATAAATAACACCGTTTGTTTTGGTTAGATCACCCTGTATAAAATTTTTTTAGTTAAACTTTTTAAACAGCTCAATTAAGAGGCATCTAAGTGCAATTTAGCTTTTCACCGCTTAATATTTAAGTCCTTTAACAGCTAAATCTAGATCTATATTTAGTTTTAATTTAAAAAAAAAAAGCTAAAATCATAAAAATATCAACAACAACTAAATCAATGCCCAATGACACTTGTCAACACGAGATGTTTAAAATAATTTATGGTCCAATGTATAAAAATGCTTGTACGGAATACAGAGAACAAGAGAAATATTTTTGAATTCACATAAAATTAATGGATTTATTGATTGTTTGTTTATTCAACGAAGTGGCAGATGAGTTTTAGGGGCACAAGCCAACAAATACAATTAGAAAAAAAAACTAAATGTTTTCACATCTTTTTATTTAAAAATCTTTTACTCAATAAAAAACTCTCTCAGCCACTATTCATTCAATCGAATTAGTCATACAGATAAAACTGTATTCCCTCTTACGTAGTTGTTGAGAATTTGACGTATTTGAAAATTCTTTATAAATGATTTATTCTTTTTTTTTAAATATTAGACAATTGTTGAAAATAGTTTTATATATCGTCACCTAAAGCGGAAAAGGCCATATCTAACATTTTGAAAACTAAACATGAGGGGAAAAACTATTAAAAATTATAAATTGAGAAATCGCCTTAAGCTGTTTATAATTTATTTTTCTTGTAAAACCTATAAGTTGTTTTGGCAATTGACAATGTTGCAAACTGTTAGATAAGTCTTTTAGCATTTTTCATTAATATTTTTTTTGTAGATAGGGCCGTTTATTGTTTGTTAATAAAATCGCTCAAATTTGGTAGAAAGATTCCAAAATTGTTTGTGGACATTTACATACATCAAAATTAAAGATAAAGTTGATTTTTAATTTTTGTGTTTTAGGTAACAATATGTATATATAAGAACATTCTTAACATGCTAAAAACAAACACCTTTAAGATCAAGAATTTCAAAACTAATTTGGTTTTATTAAAAACTAACACAATCTGCTTACCTTTATCAACAGTCTCTCCATGATCATCAGCATCATAATAATCCTCCTCTTCGCCCTCCTCTATGTCATAATCTAGCACAGCATGAACCCGTGTCTTGGAACCTTGACCAGCTTGAACCCGAGTAAAACCGGGCGGTCTCTCAGGATACGGATCATTTGAGCTAGAATCGGTGGGTAAAGGTAAACCTGAGTTATCAGCCTTATTACCGGATGCTGCCGATGCGGCAACACCATATGTGGGTGCTGGTGTCACCACCTGATTGGGTACACCATATTTGGGAAATGTTTGAGTAGGTGAAGGAATCGTGGCAGATGATCCAGCAGCTGTATTTATGCGATTTGTTTCTGGTGTTTGTTGGGGAGTAGATGGAAAATTGTTGAAAAATTGTGGTTGTGGTTGTTGTTGATGGTTTTGATTAATATTGTTATTATTGTTATTGTTGTTATGAACTTGAGGAGCTTGTGGGAATCTAGTGTATGTACCCTCACCATAGGAGCGGGTATTTGTATTCGCTGTAGCGATTGATGTGGCCGTTGCTGAGGAAGATGATATTGCAGTTTTAAATACGTTATTATTATTATTATTGTTGTTATTATTGCTGTTAATATTTTGTGTTACATGCTGCTGCTGATGATGAGTATTAATATGACTAAACTGCTGTTGTGGATGATGTTGAAATTGCTGATTACTAAATTGTTGTGTATTTCGGGCTCCTGGTGGTGGTATTGGTGGCAAATAAGTATTTTTACGCCTACCATTATTGTTATTGTTGCTATTGTATTGATAGGAAGTTTGCTGCAGTGATTGTTGAGGAGGAGCATAAGGATTATTTTTGTAAAAATCCGAGCCTGGCGGTGGTGGTCCACTATCACCCGGCTGTTGTTGATGATCAGCCGGTGAGTAGAGTAAGTTATTTGTATTGGCAGCCAATTGTTGATGTATGGGATGTAGGGGAGAGACTGTAGCGCCCCAGGTAGCTCCCGGCTGGGCCAAAGCCCCAAAGGGTAAAGAGAAGTTTGTTAAAGCCATCTTTAAATAAGTTTTAATGTGAAAAATACATTTTTCTTAAGCACACACAAAGTTGAAAAACAAAAGACTTAAGAAACAACACACACTTTTTCTTAAAAAAACGGAAACAACTCAATAATTTTATTTTTTGTTACAATTTGAATTTTTTTTATCTTGTAAATTAAATGAAATTATTTATTTGCTATTTTTTATCATAAACTATGAAAATAATTTTTTTTTTATTTAAATACTTTTATGCAAATAACTTGTATTTTTTTTAAGACAACTAGACAAATAAGAAAAAATCACCAACTTTATTTATTATTTAATTGCTTTTGAATTTGCTTGAAAACACTTCTGTTTTATTTATATATTTTTTTTTTTTTATTTTTATTTATCTAATGAACGTGATCGCGCGCCTTTGACGTTTAACCAATATTTATTTTATTTATGTGAAGGTTTTTGCAACTCAATTCAAAATAATATTTTTTTTTCTACCGCTTAAACAACCGTCTCAAGCAAGTTATCGCCAACGACTAACTTCCAAAGGGTTTCGCTTTTGAAGCTTTACGTACGTTATTTAACAAAAATGTTTAATAATAAATATTTAACAATTTTCATACCATTCAGATACGAGTAAAATTGACAATTAAAATCTATTTGTTGTCGCTCATTTAATGAACAAACTCGTATGTCTCTTGTGTAGTTTTTATAAACTTTTTTTTTTCTTCTTTGAATTAATGTTTCTTATCGTTTTGTTTCTTGTCTCAGAACTCTTAAAAATGTCAGTTTAACACAATTTTTATTGTGTTAGGAACTCAAAATTATTTTCAATTTCCGTATTTTCTTAAAATCTCTGCGACTCTGAAAACGCGTCAATGTTTTAACGGTTTATTGTTTCTCTTTTCGCTCAATTTTTTATTACGTAAAAAAGTTGTTTTGTTGACGCTCTTTACCTCACATTGCAGGTGTGGTGAATATAGTTTGATTGATTTTTTTAAGCTGTTAAGGTTTGAATTGATTTTTTTTTTGTTTTTTTTTTTTTTTTTGTTAATAATGTGAACTTGATAAATGTTTTGAGACAAACACTTGTCATATACATAAGTAATTTAAGTTAAACGTGGTTAAAAAAAGTCATTTCTAAAATATAAAAATTATCCAAAAATTTGCTGTTGTCATAATTTGTTGTTTGTTGTTTAAGTTTTTTTTTTTAGTTTATACCATAGTACAATTAATAAGGCGGTAATCCTTGTTTTACAACAAAGCAAAACAGCATGTATTTTGTTGGTATGAGTGAGAATTTCCTTAAACCAACAACAGAATACTTGATTCAAGTGTCTCGTACTTGATATAACCCGAAAACAGGATTGACTTAAGTAAAAATTTAATGTGTACTGGTGCTTGATTGACGGAATTTCTTTTATAAGCTCAAATTACAGTTGTGTTATGGTTATGTCACGTCTAATTTGGTTTAATGCCGAAATCGTACTCAATATTATCCTAAATCGATATAAGATTGCGTCTAAAACATTAACAAGTGTTTACCCCATAGTGTTTACCAGATAGAGAGAATATTATTGTACATACCCGTTTAACATGTATGTTTATTTCACTTTTGTTGTATTCCGCGGCCTTTGTTTACAGCAGAACTTTAAATTTTAAGACACCAGCAGCATGCCCGATATGATTTTGGTAATCATTCTAATTTGAAAATTTTATGTTTTTAACTAAATAACTTTAACAGGGAATTTTTCTAATTTTACTTATTAATCTTGAAAATAATGTATGTTTTTCTTCTTGTAGTTGTTTCTACACAAAACAAGCAAATCGTTGTTTACCTTCTTTTAAATACCCAGTAAAAAATGTGCTCCAATAGGAGCAGGTTTTGTATATGAATTCATACCTCACATCGCTTCAAACCTGCTGATAAGATGCCAGATTTTTGTATGGGGTGTTCCCGGTTTGGAGGACTATATTCTGCTGACAATAAGCGCTTCTTTTGATATGCCAACAAAGCCTTTAGTAGTGCTTTGTTTGCTTTTTCAGGGCTAACTATATTAACATATTCATTAATGTTTTGCTTTTACTTAGTTAAATGCCTTTTTTCAATCATTTTCGTAAACCATAATCATATATATTATTTCTAAAGCACTTTTTTTTGTCGGTTGCAAATATCTCCCATACCACCGCATCAAATTTAATGAATGATATCTCATTTTAAAGCTTATTTCTAACACTAATGACGAAAAATAATTAGAAATTGAAAAATTAATATTTTCATTGATAAAAACTACGGTGCGAAATATTCGCACGGGTCATCTAGTATATTTTTATCTTTTTCGCTTTAAAACCTTCTTCGTTGTAAGCACTAAAACAGCAGCTTTTTCATTCTTTACCATTTACTACTGTATAAAAGCTCTCTTATTGAAGCGGTCGATTATGCGATTTTTCTTTTAAGTGCTTTTTCCTGGGTAGTGACATTGATCCAAGACAGATTTGGTTTTAACAGGATTTCGTAAGTATCCATCCACTCTTTTAGACCACAATTTGGCGATAGAATTAATTTCGAGAAGAAACGGACCTGGCAATCATCCTTAAAGGTCGTGTGATTTGACACCTATTGATTGTTTCTGTGAGGATACGTTAGGTCACTGGCTTATGCTGATAAACCAGCAACAATTTTAATTTCATCAAAATTTTTTGAAAATTTGCGTTTAAATGTATTATTGTTTTTAAAGTTTTAAAGTTCACTTTTTTGTCCAATTGTAAAAAAATTTTTACAGAAAACATTGTTCCCGGATTTTAATTATTAAAACCTTTTCTTTAGCTTCACTTCGGAAAATCAAATCTTGTAACGTTAATTTAACCGCCTTATAGTCAATGCAAATGGATGAAACTTTGCAGGCATAAATATTCCCGTTGACAGTACACGAATACATTGGCGTAGCCAGGATAAAATCTAGGGGGGGCGGGCAAAATTTCTTAAAACCTTTTCTTTAGCTTCACTTCGAAAAATCAAATCTTGTAACGTTAATTTAACCGCCATATACTCAATGCAAATGGATGAAACTTTGCAGGCATACATATTCCCGATGACAATACACGAATACATGGGCGTAGCCAGGATAAAATCTAGGGGGTGGCAAAACTTTTTTTAAATGTTCTTTTTTAAGAAAAGCGTTTCTTAAAAAATTTTTTTTTTAAATGTTCTTATTTTTCTTTAAAATTCTACTAAATTAAGTCTTCATTTCAAAATAACTTTTTTTACTACCGTATTTTTCCGACCAAACTATTTTATTTCTATGGAGCTGTTTAAAAGTAAAATTTCCCTATTTTATATCCTCTTCAAGGGTTTTACTTCTCTCTTTTTTTTAACGACATCTGTATTCTTTGAGACATTATAATTCGTCATATCAATAGTTTCACAACTATATTTTAAACGATACAAACCGCAAAAACCTCAAATCGTTTTGTTTAATCAATTGCAAAATAAAAAGACAAAAAACTATTTCAGTTATTGATGAAAATTTTTATTTGGTTTTTTTAATGAGAATTAACGATTGTCAAGTCCGTTTCATTCAAAACAATTGGATTTTTTTTACTTCCCAATAAAACATTTTTTTTTTTTTTTCTAAAAAGGAAAAAACTGTTTTAGGTTAAATCAGCAAGATAAACCTTTAACAGGCAAAAGCTTAACTACTGAATAATTTCCAGTGATTAATCATTAAAACCTGGGGAAAAGCAAAAAAAAAAACGATAAAATTAAAACAAGTGTCAACAAATGTGTTGATAGAAATTGTTAAGAAAAAATTATTATATTTATAAAAAAAATTTATAATAAATGACGTTTTCAGTTTCAGATGTAAAAAGAGTGATTAAATTGTGCAAGTTTTTATGTAAAATAAAATGAACATAAATGGGAAATAACTTAAACTACTTGTGTAATTGATATAGATATTGAAAGACTGACTAGATCTGATAAGGAACATTTGTAGACAATAACCATTTTGTATTTATGAGTTTTTATTAAAAATATGTAAATGCAAATTATTTATAGGTTGTTTTTTGCTTGCGCAATAAAAACATTTTTTTATAAATATTTTCTTTTTTTGACTTTCGCGTTTTATTTCGGCTTTGGCTATTTGTATTTCAGTACTTAAGATTTTGTTTTGATATAAGTCATTTTTTCCCGTCACCGAAGGTAAAAGGGGTCCTTATGAGTAGCGAAGTTGATTTAACGATGTCCGTCTGAGCGTCTGTCTGTGTGTGTGTTGAAATTTGTTTTACGAAGACTAGGACTACTAGGAAGGACTTGGTTGTTCTATATTTGTGTAACATATACTCCGCTTTTATTTACTATTGAGCTACTATTAGCCAGATCGGTCAACAAATGGCTGAGATATGAGCAAAAACCAACGACTGTCTCTAATATTATTAAAATTTGAAGGGTTAAAAAGGGTAAAAGCGGGTAAATTTGGTAACCTCATATCTCCAAAACTAAAAGAGGTAAACCCAAAATTTAATACTTATCGTTGTTCATTAGAGAAATAAGCGGACATGTGTCTGGTACTTTTTTGTAATTCGGGTCTTTTAGAAAGTAAACGAGTATATTTTGGAACTTCTTTGTCAACCTTTTAACCAATATACATAGAAAAAAACATAATACCATATTTGTAACTGATCTAAAAAATAAGATTTGGTACTTTTTCAAAATTTGAACCTTTAAGGGGCAAACATCGCACCTATTTTTGGTACTTTGCTTTACCCAAGATTTTCTCTATTCATTGACATATACATTAGACTGGTCGCAATTTTTTTTTAAATATAATTGTTTGCGCTGCTTAAAATATGAGGTTTGGTGTAAGAAATCATGATCTAATTTTTCAGGTCAATCCGACGTTGCCTAGCCGTGCCGGGTGGGGCCCAAAGTTCCCCATATTATAAAAAAAAACATATTTTCTATCAGATCTTTATAGTTATACTAGTTGAAAAGCCGAAAATCAAAAATATGGCTTCGTAACGATCCTCCGCAGAGAAAGTACTTCAAGTGTGCCAAATTTTAGCTTCCTATGTCATCAGATGGCTTCAGAAAGTTGCGGAAAGAATAGGGCATGTTCGCGCAACTCAAAAACGCTTTAGCTTATTGAAAAACTAAAAATACCCGAAACTCCGCAATAAAATTTACTTTAAGAAAGGTAAAACGTTTTTCTTATATGCGCAGTCGTTTTAGAAACATATTCGGCTTTTCAACTACACTGAAAGAATTTTCTTCGCAATACCAATGAATTTTGACATTAATCCCATGAAAAATTGCATTAAAAAGGAACCTATGCAGCGCTTCGTTGGATCAATGAAACCTGTTTCATTAAAAGGATTTAATGAAACATGACATTAGATCTATGAATATTATTCATTGGATGAATACTTTCAATAAAGTAAAAAAAAATTTTTTTTTAATTTTTTTATTTTTTTATTTTTTCTTATTTTATTTTACTTTATTTTATTTTTTTTCTGTCTCTGGCGGGATTCGATCGCGCAACCTCGGTGCTGATAGACTAGCTCACTACCAGCTAGTCTACTGGGGCAGTGTAGTTTTTTGATAAAAAAAACTATGTTTTTTACTCAATTAAGAGCGTAAATATGAGATTAAATTGTCAATAATAAAAATAACAACGTTGATTGAAAGTGTATTGAAAGTTTTTGTTTCATTAGTATAATGACATTTTTATTGTCATAATGAAAATTTAAATTTATGAAGGCAATTATTGAAATATGTTGCTTTTATAAAAAAATTTTTTGCTTTCATAAATTTAATGGCTTACATCTACCTTTAACTCAATATTGAGATATGTATTTAGTCTAGGGAAGTATGACCATATTTCCCATTACACAACAAAACTATATGGAGTTACTTTTGTAGATCTTCTAAATATCAGAACATTGATTTTTTTACATAAAATCATATACTCCCGACATCCAACTTACTTGTTTGAGAGATTATTGTTTACACTTTCTGAAAGAACAAATAATATCGTACATGTTCGTTATATAAACTCTGTATCAAAATTGCAATTTTATATTCATTCAGTCCGTCTTTGGAATTCGCTACCCACGAATATTAAATTTATAAGCAACGCTCGGCAATTTAAAAACGAAATTTTTAAATTGTATGCTACAAATTGAATTTCTGATTTTCATTGTATTTTCATTCTATTTTTGATTTTCATTTATTTTTTATGTTTCATATTAAAATTATTTATATATTGTTTTATACTAGCAAAACTTGTGTTAGATAATAATGTTTGAACTAATTCAATAATTGTATAATAATTTTTATTTTTTGTAATTTGTACCAAACAGATTATTAAAACTTTGTTATATTTTACGTTACAAAAATCCATTACTTTAATTATAAGATTTTTAATCTTGTTGTTTTGGAAAGCAAATAAAATAAAAAATAAATAAATAAACATGTAACATTAGATGTACGAAATTATTAAATCTTACATTTTTTAATTAACAATTAAACATTTTTTTAAGGAAACTATAATATTGTATTAAGTTATGAATATAGTTATGTTTGTATATTGTTTTTTTATGTTCCCAACTAAAATTTTTTGTTTAACTTGGACAAACTTAAGTTTTCATATATCCAATGAAAATTTTTAACGTAATTACGAAATCCAATGAAGCGATTTTTACGAAAATATTTCATTATAACTATGAAATTCCATTTAGACAATGAAAATTTTCATTTACCCAAGAAAATTTTTTTTATGAAAATGATTCATTAAATATACGAAGCATTTTTCTTTCAGTGTAGTATAACTATAAAGATCTTATAGAAAATATGTTTTTTTTATAATATGGGGAACCTTGGGCCCCACCCGGCACGGCTAGGCACCGTCGGATTGACCTGAAAAATTAGATCAGGATTTCTTACACCAAACCTCATATTTTAAGCAGCGCAAACAATTAAATTTAAAAAAAAAAAAATCCCATACAAGATGCGACCAGTCTAATATACATACATACTAAATTATGGGCCTCCACTACAACATTGAAATAATTAATACTTCAATGGGGAGAAAAAAAGTATCGAAAAGGGTAGTTTT
This sequence comes from Pollenia angustigena, assembly GCA_930367215.1. NCBI lineage: Eukaryota > Metazoa > Arthropoda > Insecta > Diptera > Polleniidae > Pollenia > Pollenia angustigena. Next base: position 255,053,910 of record OV884057.1, read on the forward strand.
TGAATTTTTTGTAATATTAAACTTAGAAACATAAAATTATAGGTTCAGGGTCCTGAGTGAATGAGAGTTTAAAAGATTAAATATATTGATACTTTTTTTTCTTCAACTGGTACTTTTTGAATTTTCGAAGTATTTAACCTTGAAACATAAAATTAAGCATACATAATCCTGAGTGGATGAGAATTTATAGGAGGGATTTTTTTGGTACTTTTATTTTTTCAACTGGTACTTTTTGAATTTCCGTTAGTATTGGACCTTGATACATAAAATTGAACATGCAAGGTCCTGAATAGATGAGAATCTATTAGAGGAACCTTCTTGGTACTTTTTTGTTTTTCAACTGGTACTTTTTGAATTTCCGTTAGTATTGGACCTTGAAACATAAAATTTAACATGCAAGGTCCTGAATAGATGAGAATCTATAAGAGGAACCTTTTTGGTACTTTTTTGTTTTTCAACTGGTACTTTCTGAATTTCCATTAGTATGGGACCTAGAAACATTGTATTAAACATGCAAGGTACTGAGTAAAAGAGAGTCTTTAAAAGGAACCTGTTTAGTACTTTTTTTTTTCAACTGGTACTTTTTGAGTTTTTATTAATACTGAACCTAGAAACGTAAAAATCAACATGCGGAATTCAGAGTGATTGAGAAACTATAAGAGGAGACTTTTTGGTACATTTTGTTTTTCAATTGGTTCTTTTTGAATTTCCGTTAGTATTGGACCTTGAAACATAAAATTGAACATGCAAGGTCCTGAGTAGATGAGAATCTATAAGAGTAACCTTTTTGGTACTTTTTTGTTTTTCAACTGGTATTTTCTGAATTTCCGTAAGTATTGGACCTAGAAACATTATTATATCAAACATGCAAGGTCCTGAGTGAATGAAAATATGTAAAAGGAACTGTTTGGTACTTTTTTGTTTTTCAACTGGTACTTTTTGAATTTTTATTAAAACTGATCCTAGAAACATAAAAATCAACATGGAGAGTCCAGAGTGATTGAGAAACTATATGAGTAGCGTTTTTTGTACTTTTTGTTTTTCAATTGGTATTTTCTGATTTTTTTTATATTGCAGAACTTACAAAATCAAATTTAATATACGGAATGAGTGGAAGATAACATATGGACCGGAGGTTGATCCCTCGCCAAATCGATCCATTAAGCCAATTTAGACTAGACTAATTTTTAGTCGGATTAACTTTTGTTCTTTCCAAACTACACTGGATTAATTGCTCTGGCATAAAATTGTATACGTACACGCGCAGCTTTGTATGTGTTAGTATTTTTTTATATTCATGTTTACACGACGGCGAACAACTAACGATTAAAATCGCTCTGCAAAAAAGAAAACACTGAACCTGTTTTTTTCATAAGTGTGTATGTATTGGTTTTGTTCTGCTAATGCAGGGTTGAAGCTGGATTAAAAATTATGCCAACCAAAAACGACTCTCTTCACCTCTTTCGCCTACAAACTGTCGTTTTCTGCCAGAACAATTAGTCTAGTCTAAATTGGCTCATTAAGACGAAAAAAAACAAATGCTCTAAACATGTAAATTCATTTAAACTTATATGCATGTTTTCTTCATATTTGCCTAAATAATTATGATCGACCACTGGGAAAACACTAGGAACTTCAATTAACATTCAGCCAGATAATTTCATATGTGACTGATATATACGCAGAAATTCAAGATTGCCTCTAATTTTTAATAAAATCCCCTCTTGTGGTTTGCTTTATACCCCTCGCGACAGTGGCTAATACCGTCGTATGAACATAGCATAACTTAGTTAAAAATTGTTTAGTCCACAGTGTTTTTATCAATAACATACGACTTTGAGGGTGTAATAGATCTTCTTAAAATTACAAAATTATTTACTCAAGTCGGCCATTAATCTACATATACATACTTAGGAAATTCAGAAGTACATTTTCACTGTCACATAGTCTTATTTATTATTATAATTAAAATATTTCTATTAAAAAAAAACTTAAACTCTAAAAAGCCAAAAGCATTATCATATAAATTTCCAAAATTAAAAAAAATTTAAGCAAATAAGTCACAGTTGATTCGTTATAATTGTCTATAATGTGGGTGTTGGTGACATATCGATCTTCAATAGTTGTATATTAATGATTTTTAGACACGTGTTTTTTTTATCTAAAACCCACGTTAAATTGTTGGGAAAATTTGTTGAAAAGTTTGTGCTTCAATGCTGGAGCATTAAGAATTTTTATTTTAATTTGATTAACAAAAAATGTTTTTTTTTCAAATCAATAACTAGTTCAATATGAACTATGATTAATAATTCTATGCAAGTTATAGAATCGAGTTCTTGGTGTATAAATTTGTTAAAAAGAACAATCTAAGTGCAAAAATTTGCATTTGACCACAAGATAATTTTTTTTTTTCAGAAAACTTAAAATAGTGAAGGCCATTTTGAAATAAAACAAAGTAAAATGTATTAATCTGATGTTTTGATTAATAATCAACATACAAGAAATTCAACAAAAAATCGACAGGTTAAAAGACCACACACACGATTATAAAATATTTATTAAATTTTTTGAAAGTAATTAAGCAAATTTCGAAATCAAACTAATTAATTTTTGTTAAAATAAAGATTTTTTTCAATTAAGTCAAGTTTCTTTTTCAAACTGCTTAAAAATGAAAATTAAGCTGTAACAGCTGTGGTGGTCTTTAAACGACTAACCATTTAAGTATTTCCTTTTCATTCATTATTATTTTTTTTTAACAGAAAAAAAGTTTTGAAATCAATATTTAAATTGGGAATTGAGTTTAACTAAAGAATAGAGTTCACATACCTTCTGTAACCTTGTCGGAGTTTAGTTATTTTAATATTTTTTTTTTTTTAACTTTCAAAGCAACCAAATGTCATATTTTTTCTTTAGAAAAAGTCAATGATCGGTTTTTGTTATTTGGACTTAAAATAAAGTTATTAAAATTAAAAAAAAAAGAAATAATTTGTTTCGTGTTTAAGTCAAGTTTAAGTAAATGATAAATAGTTGTTTGATTTCATAGTTATTGATTCTATTTGAGTGCAGTGCGCCAAAGTTATTAAGATTCGACACTATGCTGGGTATCGAACAATAAATGAACCGAGTGTCAGGAAAATAAGTGAATTTGTCACACCAATCATTACATGGCAAAACAATTCGTTTTCCAACACAAATCGACAGCACAATACAACAGAGCAGGCTGATCTTGGACTGGTCGGAGAACACAGTGATCAAAGATCAAATCGAATGCCTTTTTAGCCCTGAACATGACAATTGACCATTTGAGTGTTTGTGTAGCTATTTATTTTCAAGTGTTATGTTTTCGCTTAAGCACGAGGGTGGTTTTTGAATTTTACTGATGAAAACTTGTGTCTAATGGAAATAATTTGATTAATTTTTTTAGCAACGCAGTTTTTATCAATCGAATTTTCCAATACTCCTGTATTTGCCTAATGAATTTTCGCCAAAAAAATCTAACGAAATTGTTATTTTTGCAGTTATTTCATAAAAATCACTAACAAATTTATTCATAAGAAAATTTTCTTACAAAAAAATCAGCCAGTAATTTCTTAACTGAATGAATTTTTTCATAAAATTTTTTTAATGTTTTTACTAGAAATGTTCGCACGGTACGAATTTTTAATGTCTTGTGATTCACTTCTGACACTTAATATAAATAAATAATGGGTGATTTTTTAGCTATTATCTTTTTGGCAACACTGGTTTAAACAGCTGACGTACGTTTCGTGTTTTGTTTCACTGTCAAACATCTTCAGTTTGGTCTATAATTTAACCATGAATCGTCTTACAAACGAACAACGCTTGCAAATTATTGAATTTAATTATCAAAATGCGTGCTCTGTTAAGAAAGTTCATCGCGCGCTTCTTCCATTTTATGGTCAGTTTAATCGACCCACTGAAGCGGCTATTCGAGCTATTGTGACTAAATTTCACACAAAATTTACATTTTTGGACATTAAACCACCAACACGCTTACATAGAGTGCAAAGTGAAGAAAATATCGCAGCTGTATCGCCCAGTGTTAAAGATGACGATCAATTATCGATTCGTCGTCGTTCGCAGCAATTAGGCCTCTTTTACTCAACAACGTGAGATGATATCTATCTTTTTTTTGCCCAAAATGAAAGAGCTTGACTTGCATGACATGTGGTTTCAACAAGACTGTGCCACATGCCACACAGCACGCTTAACAATGGACTTATTGAGAGGCGAGTTCGGTGAACATTTTATTTCACGATCGGGACCGGTCAATTGGCCGCCTAGATCGTGCGATTTAACGCCTTTAGACTAATTTTTGTGGGGCTGTGTTAAAGCTCATGTCTATACACACATGCCTGCTTCAATTGACGCATTGGAAGACAACATTGAAGCATTTATTCATGAGATACCGGCCGAAATGTTGAAAATAGTATGCCAAAATTGGACTAAGCGGATGGACAATTTGAGGCGCAGTCACGGTCAATATTTGCATGAAATAATCTTCAAACATTAAATTATATGGGCCGTACTATCGATTCAAACAAAGATTTAATGCATTTTTCTGAATTTTATGTGTTTTTTTTAACTTTCCTATAGCTCTTAAAAAATCACGATTTTAAATAGAACTAAAGTATGTTTGAAGCTTTAGACATGATTCGTGAGTGAATGTAAATGTCAGTGATAAAAAAGTGGTCAAGCGTGATCGTAAGCATTTTAAATTCTTTCTGCGTGAGCTTGAGTGATTATATTTTATTCCTGTATAAGCGTGCGTAATTGTGAGTCAAAAACCACTCATGCCTACAGCTCTAGTTTTTACTAAAAACTATTTTATGAGACTGTTTTCGACAAACCTTTTGTTCTTAAAATGATTTTGTCAAAAACAAATTTATAATTTTAATAATGTTTACAGTAAATAATCATCACATTGAGAATTTCCCAAGAATGCCGGATGTCTCTGGAGGAGAAAGCGGGTTAGTGGTTAAATGGCTCCGCGGACACAGAGACTTACTTGGAAACTGTATGGGGGACTCGTTGGCGTATGCAGGCGCCAATTTGAATCGAAGCGATTAAACATATGATATGATAAAGTTTTCTTAAAATGCTTTTTATGTTGACCCGTACGAAAATAGACAAGGTGCTCTTTGAATACTTTCTTAAAAGCGGATTATTCGTATATGAGATAATCGTATAACTGTTATCTATGGTATAATGTCATGTGCTTATGAACATGGCAGCACAGTGGCAAACAAAATACATTTGCCAATGTTTAAAAACAAAACAAGCACTCACTTAATTCTTCAACACATTTGAACTTTAATCTTTTTTCACTTCGGTGGTCTTAATTTATTCTGATTTCAAGTGATTCAAAAAAAAACAATTTAACTTATTTTAACTATAAAATTTTTTTTTTAAAAATTTACTTAAATATCTGTGGTTTTCATGGGCAACCGCGTATTTCGTAAAATGAAATTATTTAGTAGAGCCGAAAACCCCATTCTAGATCAAATTTTCGGCTAGGAAATGCACCTCTTGAACTTTGTAATTGAGCTGAAAAATCGGAATGGGGTGTCTGTTTTTTATTTTTGTTAGAACCATATAAAACCGTTTAAAATTAAGCAATACAAACGCGGTTGCCCATGAAAACCACAGATATTTTAAAGGCAATCATTATTATTATGCCAAATTTACAATTTGCAGTGCTTTTTTATTTTTGGCAAAAGTACTGCCAGAAGTTTCTTAATTTTTCACAATTATACAGAAGTATTTTAGCTTTTATTTTTTTGCGCTAAAGCGATCACAAACAATTTTAATTAAAATTTTGTTTTCTCCGTATGTCAAAAGTTGTGCCTATTTGCAACTGACCAAATTTGCGCTTTTATTTTTGCTCAAGGTGATTTAAGTGCAAACTAGTGATCTTTTCTTTTCTGACAATAATGTTCTATGTATGCTACCATTTGCGCGGGTTTTTGTTCTATTCTAAAAAATATGCAAAAGTGTGAGAAGTTGTCGTTTTCCTCTTGCAAAAATAAATGGCATATTTGTTCCATTTCTTACCCCCAGTTACAATTTAGTGTGATATAATACTCTTTTTGCATCTGCGCTAAGTACTTTTTTATGCAAGCAAGTATTTTTCTTGCTAACTATTTTCAGGCTTTTGCGTACAATTCGTGTTGTATTGTGATTTATGGTTATATTGTGATGGATAAAAAACTTTATGTTTTTCGTTTGTTTTACTTTTATTTAAGAAATGGCATTCTTTTTTCACCTCTCTCCTAAAAACTCAAGACTCAAGACGAGTTAAACTTGACGTGTGTGAACCGGCACGATTTATTGGAAATCAGTGTTGTTAACACTAATTGGAATTCAAAGAAATTTTAATGTTGAAAATCGCTACAACAGTGGTGAATATCGGTTTAGCACAAACTTTGCATTCGATATTTAACATGCTAAATACACATAAGTGTTGAGTGTAAAACGTAGCTATTATTTTGTTTCATTGTAATTTAGAAAAGTGTATCACTTTGTAAGGGTGCGTGTAACCTGATTACACAAATATAATGCATTATAATTTTTTTGAAAAGAAAACACCATAAGTAAAATGAAGCAAATTGCAAAAACGTACATTTTGTTCTTTCGTTGTGCAAATGTGTGTATTTTTGCACACATTTGCACACTTTGCACTACCCTGCAAATAATAGGACCAGCCCAAACACGCGTGTAAAGAGTAGTCCACAAGGGACCAGGACTAGTCCACAAGTAACCCAAACGTATGGAAAAAACCTGGTCTATTTAACATTACGATGTCCTAGGAGAGGACCATATAACCCACCTTTGGACCACTAAGGAGTAGTTTTAAAACTACTCCATGGTATACTCAAGAGGATTAGTTTTGAAGTCGCTTAAACACGAAAGCATGTCGTTAAAAAACGAAGACATGTCGTCCCACTACAAACACTTTTTAACAATGGCATGGTCCATGCTTGCATTACATCGGACTAGTCCATGGAGTAGTCCATTTTATCAAAATGGGTCAGGTGGTCCAATTTTATTTGCAGGGTACCTATCGATTACCCTTATTGTTTTTAAATCAAGATATAATTTTTGTGTAAAATTTTTGTGTGTGCTTTTAACAAAATAATTTCACATTAAAATTTCGATAAAAACGTATTCACGATTCACTGACTACATTCGAATAAATGCTTCACTAAAAAGGTTTTTACTTAAAAAATGAATTGAAAATTTTTAACCCAAAAAGGTTCACTAAAAATGATTCAGAAGTATTTTTTGAATAAAAAGTGTCCAATTAAACTGTTTGTTAATATTCAAGAAATTTTCAGTTGGCCTCTTAAAAAATTAACTTTCGAAATATATTTTAAGTCCAGTACTTTGGTAGATATTTTGAAATCTGTAATAACCAGAATGTCTGTCTCTCTGGCATGCAGCTTTAGCCGCTCCCATCCAAATGGCCTTAAATACGTGCAAATTATTGTTTTTCAAAATTAATATTTTTCGTATATAAGTATTTCTTCTATTTTTTTTTTTTTTTTTTTTATTTTGTTCCTTGACAATACAATTTTGGTGCTACCATTTTTACAAGTTTGTAACATAACTACAATAATTTTTTTTAAATAAAATTGTACACCATTTAAAAAGGCACCAGTAACTAGAACTTGTTGCAGTTGTTGTAAAAAACTTGACCACTTTTTTGAAAAAAATTCTTGGAATTTTTTTGATTGAATTTCAGCTGTTGGTTTTTTTCTTATAACGGATGAAAATTGTATCTTGTTATAAAAATCCGATTACTCATTAAAAAATTTTGTTTGTGCGCTACTTTAAATAAAATGTAATTTTAATTAAATTTAAAAACTTAATTAAAGATTCAACTATTTCCGGGTAATTTTTTTTATTTAATTATTAAAATTTTTCATTTAAGCATTTAACAGTTGTTAGAAATGTATGACAATTGTAGTTTTCTCCTGTTATGAACTTATTTAAATGATTTATTTATCTAGTTAAAAATTATTATAACAAATGCTTATCGGTTCGTTATATAAAATGAATATAATGGTCTGTTCGTCGATATCGATGGAACACTTCGTTGGCTTAACTTACACGTAAAACAAAAACAATATTTTATTATTTGTTTTTGTTTTAAAAGTAATTTAGGGGTGGCATGTCATAACGTCCAGTGTCATAGTGTCCATGGACGTTATGACACTCCAAAAAGTTTAACAGTGTCCATAGACTTTATGACACTTTTGAAAATGTCATAATGTCCGCGGGCATTATGACATTTTGCAAATGAACATTATGACATTTTTAAAATACAAAAAAAGATCTACATACGCGCAGTGAAATTATGTTTTATTATGGTCACAATCAACAAAACTATTCTTAAAGAAACTAATTAAATAAATTAAACATAATATGGTTAAAATTTTTTAAAAAATGGTATTGCTGCTTTTTCTCTGGGTGTATATATTAAATATATAACGAAAACACTTTTGGGTGCAAGGATTTTCTCCCCTATGTTATAACAAATACCGGCTTCGCTAACTAAAGCTTCTCTGCACAGCATGCCTTCGGCCGGGTGCAAGGATTTTCTCCTCTATGGTATAAAAAACACCGACTTCGCTAACTAAAGCGTCTCGGCATAGCCGGTCTTCGGCAGGGCGCAAGGATTTTCTCCTCTATGGTATAACAAATACCGGCTTCGCTAACGTAAGCTCCTCTGCACAGCCGGCCTTAGGCCGGGCGCAAGGATTTTTTCCTCTATGGTATAACAAAAACCGGCTTCGCTAACTAAAGTTAAGTTGTGGACATTATGACACTTTAGACGTCCATGGACACTGTGACACTTTTAAAAGTGTCATAACGTCCATGGACACTATGACATTTCTCTGAAGGACATTATGACATGCCACCTATTTAAGCGATATTTTGAAAATTGGTTTAGCCTCAAAAAAAAGTTGTCTAAATCAAGTAACTCCTCCAAATTATATTTTTAATTTAAACAAAATAGGGTCAAAAATAGATTTTTATGCTCACGCTCACTTCTCGGCTGTAGGAAAAATCGCCCAAAGAAAAATGGCCCAAAAAAAAAATTTTAAATCGCCCAAAAGAACATGAAAAGTGAAATATGAAATTTTGCCCAAACAAAATGACAAATCGCCCAAATGAAGAATCGCCAAAAAAATTAAAAATAACCCAAAAAGCAAAAACTAATTTTTTCCCAAAAAAAAAAAAAATGAAAAATTACCCAAATTGCAAAAAAGTGTTTATTATTCATATAAATGTAAGTTTTATGTAAAATATTGCATTGTATCTTCAACAGCTGCTCGGCAGTATGGACAGTAACACTTATTTGAGCCCTCCGCCACACTTTGTGCACTCTTCAATAGTACAATATTATTTAATCACTGCATAGTTATAATCAATTACTCAAAACAGAATATAGCTTTTTGCAAGGGGGCATGACATAACGTCCAGTGTCGTAGTGTCCATGGACACTGTGACACTTTTAAAAATGTCATAATGTCCGTGGGCATTAAGACACTTTGCAAATGGACATTATGTCATTTTTAAAAATGTCATAAGGCCCATAATTACTAAAGATGTTAAATACAAAAAAAAGATCTACATACACGCAGAGAAAAACATGTTTTATTATGGTCACAACCAACAAAACTATAACAAAAACCGGCTGCGCTAACTAAAGCGAAGCTAAAGATTTTCTCCTCTATGGTATAACAAAGACCGGCTTCGCTAACTAAAGCTTCTCTGCGCAGACGGCCTTTGGTATAACAAGTACCGGTTTCGCATGTTGTGTAAACCCATTAAAAAATGGAGCTTCCAACGAAGCAGGTTTGTAAGGGAGAAACATAAGAGTTGCGCTTACCATTGCGCATACGGAAGACATGAATTTTATATGGCGAATTCCCACTTTGAAGCAATACATTTTTGACACATGAAGCGCATTATTCATTGCATAAAAAAAATGTTGGATGTAACGATCAGCTTTACACACTGAATGTTTTGATACAGTTATTTTTTAGTATTCTCTTTTGCAAACCTGCTTCTTAGTAAGGGAATGCCGTAGCACTTGAAATGTTATTTTTTTTTTATAGAAGTTGTTGAGAGTTTTTTCACTTACTTTACTGCATTTCTGTATGTCTTATTGCGTAGCGCATAATTCTGCGCTTATTTTTTTAAATGTACCATTAGTGCTTCGCAATATGATACAAATTTTTATTGGGAAGCTTCTAAAATCTGCCTTGTTTCGGAACGAAGGCCGACTTCGCAGAGAAGCTTTAGTTGGGAAGCCGGTTTTTGTTATACCAGAGAGGAGAAAATCCTTGCTTCCGGCCGAAGGCCGGCTGTGCAAAAAAGCTTTAGTTAGCGAAGCCGGTACTTGTTTTATCAAAGAGGAGAAAATCCTTGCGCCCGGCCAAAGGCCGGCTATGCTTTCGAGTTTGTAAGCATGTTGTGGACATTATGCCTTTCTACAAAGTGACATAACGTCCACGGACTTTATGACACTGCTCTGATGAACATTATGACACTTTTAAAAGTGTCATAAAGTCCACGGACGTATAATGATAATGAATGATTTAGACAAAAAGTATGTACGATTTTTACGAAATTTAAAAAATGAAAAATCACCCAATAATAACGAAAAATAGCCCAAAAATTTTGGGTCACTTTTCATATGAATTCAGGCCCAATTTTACATGGAATTTTTTTGGGAGATTTTTCATTTTTTTTTTTTTTGCCATTTTTCTTTGGGCGATTTTTCCTAAAGCCTCACTTCTCCAGTCTCGCCCACATTTTGTCGGATGTTTTCTATTATAACCAAGATGCTTGCACCTAAGCATGAAACTTAACTTTGTACTCTCATTTTGACGTAATTTTTACGTCACAGCTGTAAAGATATTTAAATGTAAACAAACATTCAACATACCACATACACGTGTTTGTGTAATGGTGTTTGTGCTCATTTACTACTGTGACGTGAATGCGCAGAAAAAATTATGTTTTTTATAATTTAAATGCGCTATTTTGATTTCTTCGTTTTATGGTACCTTAGTTGGAAGCTTTTGATATATTCGTTGTCCAGATAAACACAGATACAGTAAAACCAGCTTAGTTACCCCAAGCTTAAATGCTTAAATTTAAATTTAAATTTGGGGTAATTTCATTATGAAATAAAGCCCAAAAAACGAAATTAGGCCCGATTTCCAAATTTTGCAATTTTATTAGGATTTATTTCATTTTTCTTATTGGGCGTTATTTTTTCGTGTCGCCGAGTTATTTGTACAGAATATTATCTAGAAACGCCAAATATATGAGATAATTTGGCGCTAAACGTCGCTATATGTTGTGTTAATATTAACATTTTAATGGATAAAATGCTTCAACATTTCCGGGAGTGATATTTTAATGGAAGTCGTAAGTTAAAATGTGAGCCAGTAAAATATTTTGGCCCGAATTTAATCTAAATACGAACATTAATAATTTATTGTCTATGGACTCCAAGGGTCTATTACGGAACGAAGTTTGTATAGGGCTATCTGGTATTGTAGACCGATTATTACATGTACATAGATTTAGTTCTTATGCAAATTAAAACGTATTAGCCCAATTTTATCAACTTATCTACAAAATTGCAACTTTTACTTTACGCACAAGGTTTACATGGACAGACAACCAGCAGATGAGCGGACATGAAAATACCACTTAAAAAGGGTTTCTTAGTTGATCGGTATACTTAAAGAAGCGTCCAGATTTCTATGTATTTAACACATCAGCACAAATTTATAAAATTGTTTTTTCCTTATGTTGGGAGTCAAAAATTCATTAACAAGGTTTCGTATTAATGTTCTATATTCCCAGTTCATACTATTGGTAAGCTTTTTTTTTTTGAAAGATTGATAAAATAGCTATCTAATCAACTCGGGACAAATTTTGCTAAGACCAATAGGAAATAAGTTACAGGGATGAGAAAGAACACATGTTTGGCCAAAATGGCAAATTTTTACCCCCTCTAACTCAGAAGCTTTTTGACCGATCTTGTTGACAATTTGTGTTTAAGCTACTATACAATAGGACTGACCTTGGTGCAAATTTCATACAAATTGGAAGACATCGATTTCAAAAGTTGGGTCACTTGACATGAAATCCCCCATATACAGGGTGAGCCAACTTGGACTTACTGATTTGAAATGCTTATAATTTTTGTAGCTTTTATTTTTTTTTTTGCAGATAATGCAGAATTTTATAAAATTGTATAATGTCATCATACTCAGTGGAAGAACGTGTAAAAATTGTTGAATTTTGTTATGTTTCCGGATGATCAATTGTTGCAACGTAAAGAAAATACCACCAGCATTTTAATACTGCAGAGGCTCCCAGTGTAAACATGATAAGAAGCTTAATGAGCCGTTTTGAGAATTTGGGTTCAGTGCGTAATGAACTACGAAGAGATTTTGTTCGTACTGTTCGCACTGAACAAGCTATAGAAGCTGTACGAGAAAGTCTTCACACGGATCCAATTGTGTCTACTCGTCGACGAGCTACTCAATTGAACATCTCCAGAACATCGCTACGATGTATTTTAAAAGCTGATCTGAAGATGTTTCCATATAAAATTCAATTGGCCCAAGAATTACTGCCGAGGGATGCACCACAACGGCTACAATATGCCAAAAATTATAAGCATTTAAAATCAGTCAGTCCAAGTTGGCCCACCCTGTGTTTAAGAATACTTTTAGATAAACAATTCTTTATTTTAAACATGAACAATAAATCATTTTTATATTATTTTAGAATTGGCCATATGTTTTTTTATAATATTAATGATACAATAGCAGCACCCTGTCTATTAATTTTTTTTTTTTTTTTTTGTTCTATTTCTGTTAATTCTAATTTTTTTAATATACATATCAATTATTCAATTATACCAACAACAACAACAACGAATAAAACAAAAAAGGTTTAAAGGCAATCGAAAGTTAATAAAACAATGTCTCATTTATTGATTGTTAAATAAATCATAATAAACTCATTAACTCACCCATAAGATACCAAACAGTCAGGCATGGAAAAGTGAAATATTTAATTTGTTTAGAAGGGCAAAAGAAAATAAAAAATTGTACTTCTAATAAGAAATAAAAGACAGATTTCGTAATAGATTGCGATTTGGGTTGAGACAAAAAAGTTTTTAAATTTGACTGTCACCATCATACCCCGGTAGAAATTTGAGGAACGGCCTGTTGTTTAGGAGCTGGAGATATCTAACCACCACTGCTTAACCCCACGTCTCCATGCGCTTTCGATTAGAGCATGACATGAACATAACGCCGGCAGAGCAACGGTATTAATTTGTTCATGTTCTTTTATGTGGCGAATACGTGTTGATGTTCATGTCCTGATTGACCACAACTTTTGTTGTTGTGCGTTTGGTTGTATACAGAAAATACATTGTATGGCCAACATCATGACGCACATGGATGCTAAGACGAATGTTGAGGTAACGATGGCAGCACATGGACGAAACATGAACAGTCTACGTGAGTTGAATTCATGTGGAGACGGGTAGTAAGAAATACCCAGCAGCTTATGCCAAGTAGCAAAAGCACCCAGGGAAGATCCTTCCTCAGGTTAAACTTTCCCACAAGTGGTCAGCCCTTTAGTGGGCTTTTCTTCAAAGACAATCTCCTTAAAAAACAGAAAACATGTCCCGCAAGACACAAACTAATTGAAGCATCAACCAATAGTCAGTCCAGTTCTGTGTCCCCGGGGGCTACTAACTCCCATGGTACCACACAGGAACTCTGGTTAGCAGCGACAACGTGAAGAGCTTCCAGGTATTGACTGCATTCGCTTATGCCCCGGAGGATGTAACACTTAAATATGAAATTCCCTTTAGATGATCCCTACACCACAGGGGGAGCTGCGAAATACAGTGCAACTTTAGTAAAAATGTGATATTTCAGGAATAATTTTTTTTAAGATGTTTATTTTTATATTTTTTTAACGCAAATTACCTACGAACAGTCCAGCCCTGATTCCAACAGTACCGAAGTAGAGATTCAAGACAACACATTTTGTTTTGTTTTTTTTTTTTTAAGATATAAATGAGTTTATGGGGATTATTAAAACTCTACTTTGTATTACAAACAATAAATGACCAATCAATCAATTATAAAATAAATTAAAAAATTAAATTTTATTGCAATGCTTAAAAAAATTGGCAAAAAGAATACAACAAAAAATTTTAATATGTATTTATATTGTGGAACACTGATGGGATTAGTGGTACAATTGTACCAAATTTGGTACAATTTCTAATTACATACCTCTAGCCGTGACTAGAACTACCAAAGTTGCATTATTTGTTATTTATGCTCTTGATGCTATACTAACATATTAAGTACATGCATACGTAAGTATATGTACTCGTATCCCTTAAGGAAGTCTGTGATCAAGTGTTTTCAAATCGCCACTTTTGTATATTATTTTGGTGGCACTGTCAACCAAGCGCCTACGTTATTGTCTGCCTTTAAGAAAAAAGAGAAATATATAAATTGTTGCTTATTCTTAATTTTGTGTACCCATACCACAATAGTGGAGAGGGTATTATGAGTTTGTTTGTAGCACTAAAAAATATAAATATTATACCAATTGACTCAGAATCACTTTCCGAGTAGATTTATCGTTGTCTCTCCGTCCGGCTAGTTGTTTCTCGATGTAACCATGTCCGCAAGGTACAGATCGCTATATTTTAGGTTAGTCTACTAAAAATGGTGAGAATCGGTCCATAATTTTATATGGCCCCCATACAAACTTTTTTGAGGAACCCTAAAACCATTTTATTACGTTGATATTAAGATCAAATTTGGACCAGATTTATTTTATTAAAATCTTAATCGTCTTAACAAATTTTATTTGACTATTGCTTTCCAAAGAAATACTACTCCCCAAAGAAGTCTTTAATGCCATAACTTCTTTATAAATGTTGGTATTGATAAAAAAAATTACAGACAAAAACTTTAATTAAAGCTGCTATGTCATAATAAAATGTTAATGAACTTAAGCCTAATTAAAAATATTAAAAATTTGGATTAAAAATCATAAATAGTTCAATAAAATAACCACAATACTAATAATTGTTAAAAAGCTAAGGCACGAGCTCTATGTTTTTTTTTTGGAATAAAATGTTGTGCTGTTAGGTCCAAAATAAAAGCCCCCTTTCTAAATCCCTTAAGGGGAAATAAATCTCATATAGATAAAGATGTCTAAATAATATTTGGCACAATCAACTTAACCTCATAACATAATTTTTTGTTCTGGCGGGTCCATGATTGCCTATGGAGCCTAAATAATGTACACTCTTGAAAATTTGGCTTGGCCGACTATTTTTTTCGAGATCGAGAAGATTTCTCCCAACAGAGACGGTACCGCGACCAAGTGAGGTCTATTGTACCTACTCCCCTTTAATTGGCCAAAAGACCCTCTGCTTCACACAGAAAACCAATTAGGTATTTTACCGGTGTTGCAACGACTCGGGACGCTATCATCGCGTCGTGCCCTTGGTGTCTCCTGCTAGCCCATACCAACGCCGGGCAGTCACATAATATATGCCATGTAGACTCGTCCCCATCAAAACACAGACCGTGTGGTGACCCGTCAGATAATCCGCCAACAGTCGTAGTCTATTGTCCTCCAGGGAAAGATCAGTTTCTTTGCCTAACGCATTCCCGGTAGCGATGCCCAATATCCTTGGGTAGTTACCCCACTCAGCCCACAAAAGGGCTCGGAGCCCACCATCTGGGCACTTGCGTCTGCCCTAGCTAGCTCATCAGTCCAATCGCTACCCGGGACCCCTGAGTGCCCCGGCACACAACCGACTATACTTTCTTACTTTTTTTTTTTTTTTTTATTGAGTAAAAAAGTGTTATTAATTCTTACTACGTATGCTTTTTATTTTTATCGAAATTTTGATACAATTTATGTCAATTTGGTACAATTTTGCCAATGAGACAGTACAATTTAAGAGTTGTCAGATCCCAACAGTGTTGTGGTTTTAAACAATTTTTAATTTTAGATATGGGATATTCCTTTAAAAACATACATATCGTTACCTTAAATGCAAAAGGTCCTATTCCTTTTGAAAAATTTTTAGAAGAAGCAAAAAACTATTAATTTTAAATTAACAAATTGCCTTTAACTGTTTATAATTGTTGTTGTTGTTGTTGCTTTCTACAGAAATCGATATTGCGTTTTAAAATTATCAACGCCACAAGATATGCAGCGTTTAAAATTTATAAATTCTATATACATTTCTATAGAAAACAACAACAAAATTATGAAATATTTTCGATTTTGTTTTTGCTTTCAATATAATTTTTGGCGTTGCGTTTGCGTTTTACAAATTTAGTTAGGTCTTTTAGCGTTTATCATATAATCTCTTGTAGATAGGGCCGTCTGTTTCTTGTTAATAAAATCGTTATCCAATTTTTGTGGACAACTGTGTTGATTCAGTATTTCAGAATCAATAAAAAAGTCAATTCTTAATTTTTAGTTAGTTAGGGCCTTTTGCGTTTTAGGAAACGATATATAAAAAAAATTAAAACATTTAATTTACCTTTGCAAAATTTTTAGAATTGCACGAATCATCATTCTAATTTAAAGTGTTTGATGCCCCACACGTAACCACTGTGTTAATTAAACAATCTGTTTAAATTTGCATTAAGATTGGTACATATATCAAACAGCAGTTAAAAGTTAATTAATTAATTATATTCTACTACGTTTTTTAAGAAATTCAGTTAAGTAAGTCATTAAAAATTTTTAAGAAACGGTAAACGGTGGTCACGCTTTTTTCGTCAAATATTTGTCTAGTGGAACACATCTATTTGAAAAATTGGCCAAAATTTAAAAATTTAAACAATAATAACACTAAAAGAGATACCGTTTTAAACGACATTTACTTAAACCTTTTTAAGTGTAGGTCAAAGATCAATTTTGCGCGTAATGCGACGCAGTTAAAATTAAGATTATGTAAATAACTCGCATGCAGCCCGAGTAATGCCAGCTAGAGGTTTGGGAAGCTTTGATTTAATTCACAATTTATGTGTGATTGGAGTGCAATTTGCTAAAGGGGGGCTGCCAGTATTTTTGGATGGTCAGATTTGAACTCTATTGATTACAAAGAAAGGCATATTTATTGAAGATGTGAAAAGAATTGTTATACACAAATTTTCTTTATAATTGAATATGTTGTGAAAACCCGACAAAAGAGGCAAAGACACAATTTTACAGAAGAAGTTTTTTTTATTTTATTTCATAAAAATGTTGTGTGAAGGTTGTGGCTTAAGATAAAATTTCTTTTAGAACAATTGTGATTTTTGAGTTGAACTGTCGATTTTAAATGTAGAATATTTAGTTAGAAAGGCTTGAGTTCATCAAATTTAATTTTCATTAAATTATTTTACAACATGAAATTAATTAAAATTTTTCTTGATAATTTGTATTCTTGGCTGAACTAGGGATCGAACTCGATTGAATTTACGTTTCGAGAATAACCACATTCTCATTATCAGATTTCTTTGGAGTTCTACCCTCTGCAACACTGCGGTGCCTGCCAGCACTTTAGTACACTGAAAGAATTTTCTTCGCAATACCAATGAATTTTGACATTAATCCCATGAAAAATTGCATTAAAAAGGAACCTATGCAGCGCTTCGTTGGATCAATAATTCTATGAATATTATTCATTGGATGAATGCTTTCAATAAAGTAAAAAAAAAATTATTTTTTTATTTTTTTTAATTATTTTTTTTTTTTTATTTTTTCTTATTTTATTTTACTTTACTTTATTTTTTATTTTTTTTTTTTTTTTTGTCTCTGACGGGATTCGATCGCGCGATCGCGCAATCTAGGGGCTGATAGACTAGCTCACTACCAGCTAGTCTACTGGGGCAGTGTAGTTTTTGGATAAAAAACTATGTTTTTTACTCAATTAAGAGCGTAAATATGAGATTAAATTGTCAATAATAAAAATAACAACGTTGATTAAAAGTGGATTGAAAGTTTTTGTTTCATTATTATAATGACATTTTTATTGTCATAATGAAAATTTAAATTTATGAAGGCAATTATTGAAATATGTTGCTTTTATAAAAAAATTTTTTGATTTCATAAATTTAATGGCATACATGTAACATTAGATGTACGAAATTATTAAATCTTACATTTTTTAATTAACAATTAAACATTTTTTAAGGAAACTATAATTTTGTATTAATTTATGAATATAGTTATGTTTTTATATTGTTTTTTTATGTTCCCAACTAAAATTTTTTGTTTAACTTGGACAAACTTAAGTTTTCATATATCCAATAAAAATTTTTAACGTAATTACGAAATCCAATGAAGCGATTTTTACGAAAATATTTCATTATAACTATGAAATTCCATTTAGACAATGAAAATTTTCATTTACCCAAGGAAATTTTTTTTATGAAAATGATTCATTAAATATACGAAGCATTTTTCTTTCAGTGTACTTCAAGTTGTACAACTAAAATGTCGATGAAAGTGGACAAAATTATAATAAAGAAGAATAAAAATTATCAATAAAAAATTTTATTAATTTCATGTTGCAAAATTCCTTTCCTCAGTACAATAATTTAAGGAAAATAAAATTTTATGAACTCAAGCCTAACTAAGTAACTAAATATTCAAAATTTAAAATTGTTTTTGCTTTAAAATCGTAACGGTACATTCTGTGACCATGACATTTTAGGAAATGATGCAAGTGCTGTCAATAAATTACTTTACTAAAAAAAAAACGAAAATTGAAAATGATGTCCCTTAAGCTATTTTTGCGGCAAGAGCTCAATATTAAGAAAAATAAAATGCAACATAAAATTTTATCCTTCGACTGAGAACAAATTTTTATTGTTTAAAGAAAAAAATACATTTTCAAGGTTTCGTTTAATGTGCTAAATTCCCATTTCATACTATTGATAATGAAATTTTCTTTTCAACCTGTTGCAAGTATGATTTTATTTAAACCTGTTTTAATAAATCCATGTTACAGCTTAAAATCAATTGTAATGCGGATTTAAGAAATATTGTTAGTTATTTTGAAATAGAACACATGTTAATTGTTTGTTATTATTTGTGTCAACATTTTAATGCAATGAAGAAAAAAACAAACATACGGATGGACAGACAGACGGTTTAGTAAGTAAGCCGAGCCTACTGTTGAGTTTTGCAAGTATAAATTCTCAGTAGGGAGAAAAATAACCATAACTTATAAATTAACTACATAAATAAAATAAGAGATTGTGTTAAAACCCGGGGATTAAAATTTATGGTAGCAATTGAAATTTATAAAACACTTGTATTTCAATATTTTGATCTCTGTTGGTCTGATAAACTTGTCACAGAGAAAATCTCACCATAAATTAAATTTTTTTTTTTTTTTTTTTTTATTTAAGTGCAACTTTAATTTAATTTATAGAGTATTGAGAAAATCATATTTGTCTTAAGAATTGTCTTAAAGTTTTTTCTAAAAAATTTGCATAAATACAACAACGAACAAGATTTGTTTTTATTTAAGGGTTTTCTATTCAGGGAAAATTTCCTGGGAATTCCGGGAATATTAATAAATTGAAACATTTTTAGGAATTTATTTAAAGCGTATGTGAATTTAAAGGTCTAACTATAATATGCTTAAGCAAATGGGCGAATTCATGTAAATCATATGTGTCAATCCATATAGCTTAAGGAAACTTTTTGTTAAGTTTTATGAATGTGTCATTTGCTTAAGCACTTTTCATACGGAATCAAATGTTTTCTGGTTTTGTGTTTGTGTGTTTTAAATGCATTTGAAACGATTTTTGTTAAATTTTGACAGAAGATTAAGCAAGCTTATGCATATTATACGGTTCTGTTCACGTGCTTTTAAAACAGTGAAGGGCACACACATACTATCACATTTATGATTGTGTTGACGAAAGAACAACAAAGCAACAGCCGAACGTACATTGTCACAGCCAAACACAAAGAAGTTTATAGTGTACATGTGCCGACGTCACACAAGCATCATTTTTATTCCTATGCACGCGTACATAGCATTTGCAAATGTGCCCTTCACTGTTTTAAAATCACATTTATTATTTAGTAGGTGTTCTGAAAGTCATACCGTTTTTGTGTTTCTTGGTGTGCTCTCGGCAATTAAAAATCACACCGAAACAAAGAAAAACGGAACACCAAAATATCAAACGTGTAATTTTAAAAGGCACATATGATTTGAAATCACGTGATTTGAGTTAAATTGATTTTCAGAACAGAACTAGTTGGGCCTTAAGGTTTTGTGATATTAAGGCCGGGTTTTTGATATGTGGATTAAGTTCAAACTAAGTTTAACGTAGTCTGAAACACGGATTTTTCCGGCGATATGTAATTTTTTTTATTATTTCATTAAAGACCAACATTTTAAGCAAAACTGAGCTGTTCCGTCAAAATGTTGTTAACAAACTTGGTAATGGCAGCAAAAGTCTGTTTCAGATTAATTAAACCTAATTTAGCTGACATCTAATAAGCCCAGCCTAAACGTTCTTAATGCCAGTTAGTTCATCGATGTTTAAAGGGTCCTATTTTATTTGTATGGATGCATCTTAAGATTCAATTTTAAAATTTAATTGAGACAGATGAACTCTGCCGCACAGCTTCTATGTTGCCTTCAGTGTGAAAATTTCAATGAAAACACTCTTCCAGGACAGCCGATCACTAAATTCCGGATTTCAAACAATACAAACAACTTAGTCTTCTCTTAGTAAATAAATGACAAGATAAGTCCCACGAAAGAAAACAAAGTCTTGTACATTCCTGGGCCTGAAAAAAATTTTAAAACTAGGAACCAGAGACCTGCGCCGAAGCGGCTTAGCCGGCTGTTAGCCAGCCGCCGATGAAAATATTTGTAGCCACCGCCGCCGAAAATTCTTCGGCTAAAAATCGGCTGCAGCTTAGCCACCGATTACTTTGTAAATAATTTTTATTCTCTTTTTTAACACCTTGCCACATTCGTTTTTGTTTGTATATCCTTAAAAAGTGCAACTCTTAGGGCCATTATTACAACTTGAGCTAAAGTTAAGATTAAATTGACAGATAATATGTTATCTGTCAAAAAGCGTCTGTTAACTGTCGGATAACAGCTAACGCCAAGTTAGAATAATGGCTTGTTTATATAGCACCAAAATTTCATCAAAATTTTTAAAATAACGACATGGGAAAATGTGTGAACACTGGTGCAATCGTTGATTATTGTTTGTAATAACTATTCTGCGTATTTTCTCGCCGAAAAGTTTTAACTCTGTAAAAATTTGACCATATCACTTTTGTTAAACAGCCTTAAGTGTGGATTGTTTTAAAAACTATATATTTGGCTGCAATTCAGAATTAAATAAATATGTGTGAGAATAACAAAATTACAGAATTTTTAAAACATCAAAAGTAATGGAGAATGAAACTGATTCCAGCGATACGGTTGCCGAGATCAGCGAGTTCAATTCTGATTTTGTGCATTACGAAAATATGCTTAACAAGAAAAGTGAATTTAAGAGTAAAACGCAAATATGTTTGTTTGCGTCACTACTGAGGTATTCGTGTACGCGGTCAACACACCAAGACTATCCTTCAACGTGGTCGAAATTTCGGTGTGTCACTTTACCACATTCTGTCCTTTTTTGAGAGACCGTTTTCCAGCCGAACAAAGACAAATAGAAGTTCTAAAAAAAGATGGTGTGTTTTATTATAATTGTTTTACATGTAAAAATGTTTGATTTCCTGTGTCATTGAAAACATGTGATTCTTGTTTAAACAAAAACATATTTTTATGCCATGAGTAGTGAATTATGGTATGAAAAATGGCTTTAATTGTTTGTTATAATATAAACACATACAAATATGTTTACACAAATGTACATACATATAATTTTAATATACATATCCCATCGGCTGACAGTAGGCTTGCCAGATGAGCTTGATTTAGCTTGATTCTCAAGATTTTTTAGGGCTTCTCAAGAATCAAGATAAAATTATATTTCTCAAGCTAAAAGAAATTTTCAAATTTTTCTTCATTTTTTAATACAAACTCAAATTAAAAACAATTGCTTTGTAAAATTTGTCATTTGCGAATTCATTCATATTATTTAAATTTTTATAAATTTCCAATACGACATCTTTCAGCACTAGTTGTAAATTTCCCCCTATACTCAACATTATTTTTACCCATCACTTGTAACTTGACAGCAGTGCAGCCGACCAGCTGATAAAACAAACAAACAAACAAACAAATATAATTGCAAATTAAAATTTGAAAATTTGCAATTCTAAGATAAATGCAAAACGACGAAGAAGCCGGACCATCAAAAAAACCTAGATACACAACATTTTGTGACAGATGGACTACGCACTCCGATTATTCTGTAACGTGACGTTACAAACTAACTCTATATATATATTTAACACTAACCCTGAATACCCTTACTATTTTACTCACTACTATGAATACCCTTACTATTTACCTAAATTACTTTTGTAAGTTATAAGTCTCATTTAGTTCATTTTATTTTTGAATAAATAGACAAGGTTTGCCTCAGAACAGACAGAGTAGATATTGCCATTAACCCCAGTATTTACTCTTGGTAGTTAGTATTAACAAGTAGTTTTACGTATCTAGCCGAACACTAGAGCTTCCGAATTCTTCTAGTGTCCGAAGTATCTAATTATAAACAGTAGTTAGCCGAACGCCACGGCCTCCGAATTCTCGTGGTGTCCGAAGTAGTTAGCCGAACGCCAAGGCTCCCGAATTCTCTTGGTGTCCGAAGTATTTACGAAGTAGTTAGCCGAACGCCACGGCCCCCGAATTCTCGTGGTGTCCGAAGTAGTTAGCCGAACACCACGGCTTCCGAATTCTCGTGTTGTTAGAAGTATTTAGCCCAGTATTTAATACAAACCGTATTTACCCGAACCTGATTTACCCGAACTGTATTTAGCCGATTCAGCAGCACCCGTAGCATAACCCACATACTAATTAAACCCCTTTGCTTAACGAAATTTTTACCAGCTAAGGTCCTGCGCTACAACCTGAACCCCGCACATTAGATACATCCGCCGGCCAGCTCCATAGACGTCACCCGACCGGTCGTTCCCGTATTCATCCCCGCCAGCAGCTGCACATAATCCCCAGAGAATCATCGTAGTTCTAAGTATTTAGCGTAGTTTAAGATTTCGTAAATAAAGCTTTGTTGAAATTATTGTAAGCAAACATACACGAAAACATCCCGTGTTTCATTTCAAAGGAAGCAGACCTTCGAATTGACCCTGGACAGACTGAGTCATACCTCAGCTGGGAAAATAAACTGCGTTACAATGGCGCCCGAGCAGGGACCCGACTCCAAAACCGCAACCTGTGGTAAAACCACGCACCAAACCACCAACGGAACTGGATCGGGCCAAGAACAAAGCAACGAAACCATAGCTACGCCGAACACTCTACGAACGGATTCCTCGGGATGGATCTATCTCCTTCGGAAAGACAAATTACTGGAGGTTTGCCGTCAACACGGCATTCCTTTCACTGAAGGTGCAACCGTCGACCATCTGCGTCGTAAACTGAGCGAGCTTGTAAGTCTGAAACGGCAGAGAGCCTCCTCAGAAAACCTCTTGCGCACACTGGAAGAGGAAGTGCTAGAAGAAGAGAGAAGACCGCTACTCGAACCAGTTAGTGTCGAGATACCGCGAGCCGAGGGTCGGAAGTGTCTGACAAACATTCCAAGCGATTCAGAAGTCATGGCTACTATTCGTCGATGGGATCTGACTTACGACGGCGGCGAGCATTTAATGGAGTTCATCGAACGGTTAGAAGAATTAGCCGAATGTTATGGCTTTGAGCGTCGTCGGTTATTGTTCTCCCTACTGGAGATCCTGAAAAGTAAGGCTTTACAGTGGTATCGTATCAAAAGAGAGCAGATTCGCAGCTGGGACGACTTCAAGGCAGAGGCCATTCGGTTCTTCCTACCGAGACGTCATCTCGCTCACTTAGAGGAAGCGATCTACTACCGTAAGCAGGGCAACCGAGAGAGAGCAAAGGATTACGTCATGTGCCTCCAAGCCCTTATACGACAGCACCCCGAACTACGAAAACTCGACCACACGGATCGCATCTATGACGGCTTACGCTGCGAATACAAATTGTACGTTCGCCGCACCGACTTCCGCTCGCTGGATGAATTAATGGAATTAACGGACGAGTACGAGCTGCTTAGAAAAGAAGAAGCCAGGCAAGGGAGACCACAACCAACCCACTGTATCGACGTCTCGCCCTACCACCGCAGCACTCACTGCTGGCGCTGCAAGCAGCCTGGCCATGTAAGGAGGAATTGCCCGAACCCCGGATTTCGATTCTGCTCATGGTGTGGCCAGGAGGGCACTCTGACCCGAGTCTGCGCCTGCCGCAGCGAACCAGCCTCCGACGGACGATACTACCTAACCGTCAGCATTTGCGGCTCCACCATACAGGCCCTAGTCGACACGGGCTCGACCCTTACGTATATCGGATTAAGGGTGCGCCACCTACTTGAAGCCCGAAATATCCGACCCCGCAACCACCAACGCAGCATCCAGTTGGCCGACGGATCCTGCAGAACCAGTCTCAACGTCTACCCCCTGGTCGTAGAAACCAGCGGAGGTACCACGCGTCTACTGGCCTCCGCCCTCGATAGCTTGGCTGAGCCAATAATTCTCGGCATGGATTTTTTGCGCCGCCGTCAGGCTCGGCTACTGATCGATGGAGTAGAACTACGAGCCACCCCACCGTCGGGAGAGAACCGTTTGCATGCGCTACACTCGATCGTCACCCGTGATGAACTACCAGCCGAACAAAAACTACAATTACACACGTTTCTGGCCTCGGCCAAGGCGGCGTTCGGAGCCATCAACGGACCTTGCACCGTAGGTGAGCATGTTATCCATATGAGACATGATCGGCCGATTAAACAGCGGTATTACCCTCGCAACCCGGCTATGCAAAATGTCATAAATAGCGAGGTCGATGAGTTACTAGCCTCCGAACGAATAGAACCGTCGCACAGTCCTTACAGTTCACCCATCGTCCTAGTGCGGAAGAAATAAGGTACTTGGTGCATGTGCATCGACTTCCGTCAGATAAACGCAGCCGCCGAACCCGACGCCTATCCCCTACCACAGATCAACGCAATCTTGGACCAGCTAAAGGAAGCAGCATACATATCAACAATCGACCTTAAAAACGGCTACTGGCAGATACCGGTCGCCGAGGGCTCCCGCCAATATACCGCCTTCACTGTACCGGGCCGCGGTCTGTTCCAGTGGAAGGTGATGCCTTTCGGATTACACTCGGCTCCAGCTACGTTTCAGCGAATTCTCGATCGTGTCATCGGACCCGAGTTGCACCCAAAGGCTTTCGTGTATCTGGATGATATCATCGTTTTGGGCCGCACGTTTGATGAACATTTGGGCATGCTGAAGGTAGTCTTTGACCGCCTACTGGCCGCGAACCTGCAGGTAAACTTCGAGAAATGCGAATTCGTCCGAACCAGCCTAAAATACCTAGGCCACGTCGTTTGTACGAGAGGGATACATACCGATCCCGATAAAATTGATGCAATCCAAAAGCTGGAGGCACCCAAAACTATCCGTGACCTGCGGCGAGTACTAGGTATAGCATCTTGGTATCGACGTTTCATACCGAACTTTTCCAAACTGACCGAACCTATGACTCGTCTGCTAAAGAAAAAGACCCCATGGGAGTGGGGAGCTGGACAAGAACAAGCATTCATCGCTTTGAAAGAAAAATTGACCCACCCTCCGATCTAAAGCTGCCCCGACTTCGAACGGCCTTTCTTCCTACAAACCGACGCCAGCAAGGAAGGATTGGGAGCTGTACTATTCCAACGCCAAAACGATCACGAGACAGTGATCGCCTACGCGAGCCGAACCCTAACCGACCTAGAACGAAAGTATTCGGCTACCGAGCAGGAGTGCTTGGCGGTCCTCTGGGGCATTCGAAAGATGAGATCTTACCTGGAAGGGTACAGGTTCACAGTCATCACAGATCACCAATCCCTCAAATGGCTAAACTCGATCCAGAATCCGTCCGGTCGGTTGGCCCGATGGGCATTGGAAGTCCAGCAATATGATTTAGGTATCGAATACAGGCGTGGCAAGCTCAACGTGTTGGCCGACGCGCTGTCACGAAGCCCACTGCCAAATGTGGAAGCTGAACCATTAGCGATAATTAGCTCCGGCAAACCGGATTGGCACGCCAAGGTCCTTCGCAAGTTACACGACAATGCCTCAAAACTACCCGACTACCAGTTTATAGACGGCAGATTGTATCGCCACGTCTCGAAGAAGTCCACGATATCTAACCTCCCCGAGTGGAAGCTGTGTATACCGCCTCACGACACCACCCGAGTGCTACACGAAACCCATGACGCGAAAACTGCGGGCCACCTAGGAGTCTATAAAACTCTACGCCGAACACAAGAAAACTACTATTGGCCTGGCATGGCACGGGATGTCCGCCGGTATGTAAGATCATGCGACACCTGCGGCCGGTTCAAAGTCGAACAGAGGCGTAAGGCCGGCTTTATGCACAGCATGTCAGTTAATCGGCCCTGGGAAATCGTCTGCACCGACTTCATCGGCCCGTTACCGCGGTCCTCCTCAGGACACAGTTTCCTCCTGGTTTTTGTGGACAAATTCAGCAAGTGGGTGGAATTAATCCCCTTACGCACGGCCACCTCCTCCGCAGTTATTAAAGCCCTAAGAGAACGCATCATATTTCGATTCGGCTGTCCCGAGACCCTCATCTCGGATAATGGGTCACAATTCGTTAGTAAAGCAGTGGAAACGTTCCTTCAGGAATGTGGGATCCAACATCGCTTAACCGCTCCCTATACTCCGCAGGAAAATCCTACCGAAAGGGCTAACCGAGTTATTAAGACACTCATAGCCGAAAACACGGAGGGGAACCACCGCCACTGGGACAAGTTCGTAGCCAAAGTCGCTTTCGCCCTAAATTCGGCCGTACACGAGGGCACAACTGCCAGCCCGGCCGAGATACTGTTCGGACGAAATCTTCGACCCCCTAACCAGATCGTCGGAGAGGGGAAAACACCAGACATCGGCAGCCACAAAATACCCGGACCCCCCGAATGGCGCGAAATCGTTAAAATCATGACACGAGCTACCGAGAAACAGCGGGGACACTATAACCTCCGGAGACGAGAATGGCAGCCCAAGATTGGCGACCAAGTACTAAAACGCGAACATCATCTCTCGTCGGGCATCAACCATTTTGCGGCTAAACTCGGTCCCAAGTATTCAGGACCTCACGAAGTCACCGGCAAAATCTCCCCAAACATTTATACCATTCGGGGCGACTCGGGGAAAATCCATCAGGTACACGTTCAAGATTTAAAATACTACCACAAACGAGACACCCCAGAAATATAACATAACCCTCGCTCATAACCACACAGTAGTCACTCACCTAAAGCCGCAACCACAACCGTCAGCTATTCCTACCACCCACCACAAGCCTCCCAACAACCGCACAGTTAACTCCACACCGATCTACCACAACGAAACCCCCTAAAAAAAAAGAGAATCCCTGTGGCAAAAAGGGAATTTCCCAGTACGAATAAGAAAAAATATTCGTAATAGGTTATACCAACCACAATAAAAGTATAAAAGGGGGTACGATCCCACATCTTTTATCAGTGACAAAATGGAAAGGAAACCAACAAGACCTTTAGCTCCGGGCAAAATTGCCAGCTATCTACGCCAAACCACGATGCCACGACACGTGCCACCATTTTTACCGCCCTTCGAGGCCCGGCCGAAAATTCACAACGTGGAGAGCAGCCCAGTGGCCCAATCCGGGGACCCGGCATTGGATGCACTGGCCAAGGGAATGTGGGACCGAAGAAGCACCGAACCCCTGCATGCGATTCGGTCAACACCACCGCCCTTAGCTCCTTTATCCAGGGACCCGGAGGTCCTTATAACCAAATCGCCCACCGGACCTGTTGACACCAGGCCAGCAGCAGACAGCCAGACTGCGGCACTTCAGGCCGCTGAAGATTTTGCCAACGATATCCTCAACCTGACGCCCAGTGACCTCAGCAGCCCGGAAGATACCGACGACCCCTTTCGGGATATTACGATCAGACGCAATCCGTTGAGGAAGAGAAATCGATGGATCGTGTACCCAAAGGGAAGGCCGAAGTTGGAGGTGTAGATGATTGACGGATTGGCTAGGCTACGATGTAAGGGCCAGGAAAAGGTTGTCGAGCTAACGGACTAGAGAAGGGACGACAATAGTTGGCGGTATTCTACAATCCCACACGGTTTCTTATGATTGAATTGAGATTATATTTGAATTTTTTTTGTATTATTATTGTTGAATGCATTTTTTTTGTTACCTAGTTATTAATAACCCGCACTTAAGGCCGAGCCAGAGCGTATCCCGCTCTGGTAAATGTTACCTTCGGGTAGTGCAGACCTCCGGTCACAACTCGCCTAGTGCACAATATCCTTTTTTATTTTTTAGTTAAAGTAGGGGGGGACTGTAACGTGACGTTACAAACTAACTCTATATATATATTTAACACTAACACTAACCCTGAATACCCTTACTATTTTACTCACTACTATGAATACCCTTACTATTTACCTAAATTACTTTTGTTAGTTATAAGTCTCATTTAGTTCATTTTATTTTTGAATAAATAGACAAGGTTTGCCTCAGAACAGACGGCTTCCGAATTCTCGTGTTGTTAGAAGTATTTAGCCCAGTATTTAATACAAACTGTATTTACCCGAACCTGATTTACCCGAACTGTATTTAGCCGATTCAGCAGCACCCGTAGCATAACCCACATACTAATTAAACCCCTTTGCTTAACGAAATTTTTACCAGCTAAGGTCCTGCGCTACAACCTAAACCCCGCACATTAGATACATCCGCCGGCCAGCTCCATAGACGTCACCCGACCGGTCGTTCCCGTATTCATCCCCGCCAGCAGCTGCACATAATCCCCAGAGAATCATCGTAGTTCTAAGTATTTAGCGTAGTTTAAGATTTCGTAAATAAAGCTTTGTTGAAATTATTGTAAGCAAACATACACGAAAACATCCCGTGTTTCATTTCAAAGGAAGCAGACCTTCGAATTGACCCTGGACAGACTGAGTCATACCTCAGCTGGGAAAATAAACTGCGTTACAATTCCAAATGGATTATAAAAAAGCATGAATTTACTGCAGTTTGCAAATTTTGTAAAACAGAAATTGTCGTTATACAGTGCACTCGCGATAATATGAACTAATGAAAACAAGGGTATTTCAAATTTTTGGGATTGTTCATATTTACAAATGGCACAAAAGTCATTTACTTACCACCTAAAGTTCTTTCCTGTATAAATAAAAGTTTAATTTAAATAGTTTACATTTTTGTTTTATTTTAAAAGAATTTTTTCATTAAGTTTGTTTGCAGCAAACAAAAATATTTCTATACATATTCATATATATAAATGCTAGTAGAAATATAAAGCTAATGTTCAAAAAAATCGGTTATCTTCTTTTGCTGTTTCTTTTGGTCGATAACTTTTAAAACTGCCTTCTCACGTAAGTCTCTTAAAACATTTAAAACTCGCTGTTCTACCATCTCACCTTCAGCCCAATCCAACGCCTTATTGAAAATATCGACAGCCTCCCTGGATTTAATCGTCCTCTTTGGTTCCTCCACACAATCATCTTCATCGGATATGGCTTCTACTTCATTATCTTCACATTCAAAAGCATCCTCATTCCATTCTTTATCGTTCGAGGCCGTATATTGAACTTATGAAAAAATTAGAATAACACATAATTTTAAGTAAATTTCAGAGAATACAAACCTCGGGTAGTAAGGCGCATAAAACATTGGCGGCGCTTTCTTCCAATTCACGTAAATTCATTTGTAAATTTTCTCTAACAACACTTAGAGGAATTTCATCTTCGGGATCATCTTGATTCACTGCCATATTTAAAATGTTTTTCCAGCATTTGGATAACACAGCTGAATCCATTTTTTTCCAAGCCGATTCCAAAATTATGATAGCTTCCTTCAATGTAGTCTACTTCATACTTTCTATCAAACCACCCCCTTTGGCAACAATGGAAGCTAAAAGGCTATTTCTGTAATACAGCTTTGTGATCCTTATAGCATTTTGGTCCATGGGCTGGATGAGTGGGGTCACGTTCGGTGGCATGAACATCACAAAAATAGAGGAGTTTTCAGATTTTAATTCGTCCTCAGGTGGGTGAGATGGTTCATTATCTATTAAGAGAATGGCTTTCACTGGAAGCCCTTTTTTTGTTAAAAATTGTTCCACCTGAATTATGTAAAAAATATTTTAAAATGAATAGGTATGCGTTGATTAATGTCAATACATATAAAAACTTTTACCTCTGGAACAAATGAGCGATGAAACCAGTCTTTAAAAATGCTACCAGTCATCCACGCTGATTTAGAATGACGATAGTGGACAGGGCAATTAAAATTCTGGAAACAACGGGTTTTTTTTGACTTTCCAACAACAAGCAGTTTGAGCTGATGAGATCCCGCAGCATTTGCACAGCACAGAAAAGTAATTCTTTGTTTTTCAGTCTTTGTACCTGGTGCTGATTTTTCATGAGATGACACGTATTTTTTGGTTGGTAAATTTTTCCAAAATAAACCCGATTCATCGGCGTTATAAAGTTGATCATTACTTAATCCAAGCTCTTCAATCTTTAAATGGTTCAACCAACTGGGGTTGAGAAGAAAGTTTCTCTCCAGAAATTTGAAGCAATCTTACGCCGAATCTCTTTTTGAAATTATGTAGCCATCCATCACTCGCGTTGAAGTCAGAGTTATTTTCCCTAATATTATAATGAAGCTGCTTGGCCTTTTCTTTCAACATTAGCCCACTGATGGTTCATTTCTTATCCCTCATACGCATAAACCATTTATACAATGATTTTTCCATTTTTGGATACTCCGACGGGCGCATAGTTTTTCTTTTTCCAGGTCCGATGAATGTATTGTTGACACATTTTAAAATTGCATTTTTATTCTTTTTTATTCCAGATACTGTGGACTTTGTCACTCCATATTTCTTTGCTAAATTAGTAACACTTGCACCTTTTTGTAAATTCTCCAAAACTTCATATTTTTCTTTTAAAGTTAGAAATTTATGTTGTTTCGTATGCATATTATAAAAATTATTCACTTTTAATTAACACTTAAAAACCAAAAATGCGTTTGCGTCTGCATCTGCGTACATGTAAAAACCAACTAAAAAGTGCACTTGTTTGTTTGACCATTGACATTTGGCATTCAAATGTTAATAACTCGGGGTTTCCCCTAATTTTTATGTATATTATGTAACTATAATCCGTTTCAAAATAAAAAATCGATGTTCATATGTTAAAGCTTTTGTACAAAGTTCATATTTTAGAGTAGTCAATGGCAGAGAAAAAGTGTTCATATTTTGGGGTGTTCATTTATTAGGGAGTTAATATTATCGCGAGTGCACTGTATATGAAGGAAGCCGAGCATTGGTAAAACATATGCAAACCAAAAGACAAAATAAAATGATGACTTCCCAGGCGATGTCCCAAAGTATTTCAAATTTCGTCATTCCAAGGGCAAATAAAATAGAAACACAAATTTCGAAGGCCGAGCTGATGTGTGTTTTTCATAACGTCATTCATGGACTCAGTTACAATAGTTTAGACTGCCAAATGAAGCTTAGCACAAGTATTTTTCCCGACAGTAAAATTGACAGTAAAATTTCTTGTGGTCGTACAAAGTCAGCAGCTATTAAGAGAAACATTTTGGCACCTTATTCGCAGGAAAAAGTTGTAAATGCTCTAAAAAAAAATTGTTATTATTCAATAAGCAGTGACTCTTCAAATATAGGCAATGTTAAACTGTATCCATACGCAGTTCAATATTTTGATAATGAAACAGGAATCTGCAAAAAAATTTTAGACTTTTATGAAGACTCATGAGGAGGCATCTATAGATATGTAACAAAACATTATTAAAATAAGAGTTGGTGTCCGTAACTCTGTATTTCAGAAACTTAAAAATGACAATGAGCAAATAATTATAACTTTTGATAGTTGCTGTTAATTATTTGAAAACCTGTTTTGACTTTGGTGACAGTTCCCTTTACAGGAAATTCTCGTTTCTCAATTTAAAAAAAAAAAATCGCTTTTATCTTGGGAATTGTTAATGAAAATTCTTAAATTTTTAAAAATTTCAAATGCTATACACAGAAAAAATTATTTTTCCAATTCAAACAAAAAATTTGTAGAATCAAACAATTTTTTGTCTGAAATCGGTCCTATAAACAAATTCGCATATTCAAACAATTTATTTGCATTTTGTTTATTGAAAAAAAAACACTGATTTTGTCAAACAAATAATTTAACTGAATCAAACAAAAAGTTTACTGAAATTCATATACTAAATTTCAAAATCAAAAAAAAAGGTTTTTGCACAAGCAATGATGCGCACACAAGCTGGCACTGTATTAGAAAATGATGGCAGAGAGAGCAGAGCGGCCGGCTGGCTTTGAGACACATTTTTTTGTTGGAATAATTTTTGAACGAAGTCTTTTTTTATACACACCATGTTTTTCGTCATCACTCACTGTTGCTGTATCCTTTCCTTTGCTAATGAAGAAGAAATGTAACCCAAAAACGGCGACAGACCGACTCGATATGTTTTTCGTCATTATTATATTTTTGTATTTGATGTATTTAAGCAAACAGTTTGAAAAATTTGAATACGGGATTTTGTTTTTTTTTTTAACCAACTTTGAAACCAACCAAAATTTATTTTGTTTCTTATAATGTTGTTGTTGTTTCTGTTGTTTAAAAAGAGTGAAACTTTTTTTAACTGCTATTTTTTTGTTTTTTTTTTACTTCAAACCTCTTCATCTTTCTTACTGTTGTACTTTTTTTAAAGTGTCCAAAAATAGACTGTATGTGTTTTTTGTTGTAGTTCTTATATTTCACATTAGGAAGTGTTGCTTACGATCAAATAAAAAAATGCAAAAAGACGACAACATTAAAAAGCGTTAAATATTTCATACAAAATTATGAAAACTTGAAACCAATAACGCGTGTATTATATTTTTGAATGGTTGTCAACATTTTTGTTGGTTAAATAAAACTCAAACAAAAATTTTAATTGAATCAGTAAAAAAATTTGTAGAAATTAAAAAAATTTTCAAACAAGCGTTTGTTTGAAAATAATTCGGCAATAATTTTTTCTGTGTAGATAACGATAAGTTGTACACAGATTATTGCTGTCTTCGTGAGGCCTACAAATATCTCCCAAAAGATATTTCTAACGACCAAATATGGCGTGCATTTTTTATAAAACAAGATGAAAGTGATGCCAAAAACCTGAGAAAACTTATTTCTTTTATGTTTTCGATCCCCGTTAGTAATGCGTTTTGTGAAAAAACCTTTAGTGTTTTGAATCATTTGTATTCAAAAGAAAGAAACAGGATGTCTTTTGATCTCATGAAAGCTGAGTTAATGATTAAATAATGATTTTTTAACTAAAAGAGACAAATAAAATTTGTGAACTGAATAAAATCTATTAAATAAGTATCTCCTTTAATTAAATAATTTTTAGTTTATATAAAAAATAAAATTTTTTGTACCTGGATTTTGAATAAATTTATTTTTGTTTTTAAAATATTCGATTTTTATTTTTGGTAGTCTCAAGATTTGTTTTTGGAAATCAAGATTCTTTTCCACAATGTCAAGCTTTTTCGAAAATCGGACCTGGCAAGCCTAGCTGACAGCCACATCGGCTAACAGCCGGAGCGAGCCGCCGCCGCCGATGAAATCCCACGGCGCATGTCTCTGCTAGGAACCCTAAATTATTTATTAACAACCACAGTGATCAAATTGAAAAGGAGGAATAAAATGATTACAGATAACTTATTCAACAGAAGGCAATA
The DNA here is from genome assembly GCA_930367215.1 of Pollenia angustigena. NCBI lineage: Eukaryota > Metazoa > Arthropoda > Insecta > Diptera > Polleniidae > Pollenia > Pollenia angustigena. The sequence continues at coordinate 255,088,061 of OV884057.1, forward strand.
AAATATAGAAACAAAAATAGAAATTTAATTAAATTGAACGTTAAACTGGTGTTAATATGTTTTAAGACTTTAAATGAAAATGTTTGTGCCATGAATTGTGTTGTTGTACCTGTAATAAAATAATTCTTTAAATAGTTTTTTAAACGTTTTCTCAATCTGTATCAAGTTTCAATATTAAACATATCTGAGTTAAGTAGTATATATTTAAAGGTCCGGTATGAAATTTCCCAATTGTTGTTGATCGCGGTATGTAGAGCAACAGCAACAAGTGTTGTCTGTAAGGTTGTAGCTATTGTTGCTGCTGCTGGTCAATAGTAATGAGTTTTATCTTAATAAATTTGTTTGAAACTGGGTGTTCTATATTTATAAATATAAGCTAAAGTTCATTATTATTATATAATCACATTTTTATTTTTTACATTGAGGGCGTTTTCTCGTTTTTGTTGCGTTCCTTTTGATTTGAAATAAAATCAAAGTAAAACAAAAGTCTTAAGTAACGAACTTGTTGGCCACACTTGTTATGGAGTGAATGTGCTTGTGAGTGGGTGTGTACTTTTGTCAATAATTCGATAATTAATTATGCATAACAAATTACCAAAAAGGATATAAAAACAGTTTTTTTTTCATTTGATGTGACAATAATCTTGATAATCTGCCAAAATATTTTTTGGTATTGATGAATTGAGCAAATTCATTATAAATATACGGTAAGATGGACTTAATTCAAGACGCAATATAGATGGAAATTAAATAAATTTAGTTTATTTTACACTAACTTGGCATTTTTTAAATTTGTAGTTTCTTTAAGGTTGCTATCGTAAATGTTAATTTGTTTAATTTGTAAAACAAACGGCGAATTCTTATCCAAAATCAAAAAAATGTTGATAAAATATCGCAAAAAAAAATTGGAGTTTAAACTGTTTCGGTTTTATTTTGAGTGTCGTTCTCATAGTAGTTTTTCAAAATTGTTTTTATAAAAATAAGACAAACTTCCTTTGCATTTTGTACAAGTCGAATTTATACAGGTGACTGCATCAGTGAGAGAGAAATTCTTTCGCTTGCTGTCCCTTCTTTTGTATGTAGATATATGTATTCTTAATGTTAAACTCCATAAAGAAAAATAACAACCAGCGAAACTCTCTCTCCATAGCACTATCTGCGATCATCTTGCATTTGACAGTGTCGTTGTCTTAAAATCTCTTGTCATAAAGCTGATTACAATTTTACTTACTACGAAAAAATTGCCAAAGGCTTTTTACCCTTATCCTTACCCTGTGTTCAAAATTGATCACTCCATATAACAAACGTCTATTTAATTGAATTTTTATAAAGAATTTGTTTTGCTTATCTATTAAGTTTACATTAAGGTCGGGATATCGAGATGCGGACTAAGTTTAAACCTAGTTTAACAAAGTCTCAAAGGGTGAAGTTAATTTTCTTTTTTATTATTTATTAAATACCAACATTTGAAGAAAAACTTAGCCGTTCCGTCAAAATTGTGTATACAAACTTGGCAATGGCGGCACAAATCTCTTTTCAGATTAGCTAAACATAGTTTAACTGAGATCTTAAAAACAAAAAATTTGTTGGTATTTTCTAAATACAAATAAGGTTTAATTTGAATAAAACTTTACAATTTGTCTCCCAACGACCCTGTGTGTGGACACCTACATATAGGTGGCAACTTTGAGTCTAAATTACTGATACCAAAAGGTATCACCAGTAAGCAGACTTCATTAAGCCCTAAGCGTTACTGGTACCAGATTTAAGACCCAGACAAGCAACAGGTATTGAATGAACCTCGAAGGGTGCAATGCTTACACACAACCCCACGAAGGGAACAAGATTTTCAAGATAGGATCGATTTTATCTGTAGAGACCATCTGCAAAATCGGATTTTGTAAAACTAGATTTATGAAGAAGACGAGTCTTAAAAAAAAGGATTTATTGTCCAAATATATATTTGTTGTTATTGTAGCAGTTAGACCAGAAGACCAGGTGTTGGTGGCTTGGCCATCCTTAGTCGTTGTTCATTGAACTCCGATTCGTTCCGGTGCGTAGAACCGATTATAATGTGTACGGTATATATTTGTATTCGACCCCAATCTGCAATGTCTGTGTAAAGTCCCTGCAAGAAATGTCACTAGTGAATCTGCACTGATTCACTATGGACACAGTCGCCAGTACTAGTGACTTATTATACCCCAGGCAATGTTATTTACAATAGACATTTAACATGTGCGTGTCATTGGAAATCAACTACTGACGTTGGTACTACTGACTAGTTAATTTCTTTGGGAACACATGTTGACATTCGAACCAGATAAACGCTAGTACATTTTTGTAAAAGTATTCTACACTTTTTGTAAGAATACGAAATCATAAAAATCTTTTTTTTTATTATTTCTTCAAATTTTATAGGAATTGTCTCAGTTGTTATTGGTAAAATCTTTTTCGTATTAAAGCCAAATATAGTGGCAAATGTAATGTAGTGTAGACAGTTCGTTAACAATGTCACCAATATAGTCGACAAAACTGGTGACTTGGAGACACTTTCCTTCAGGGGTGTTACCAACACATACATATTACAGCTTCTTTTTAAGCACTCGTGTAGATTTGTTTCTTTTAATTTATTACATATTTGATTGTTATATTAAAATAATATTTTAGAATTTAAAGTACCTTTATGATAATTCCATATTCTATTCTTATTTAACGATAAAACAATATCAAAACAATTAAATAAACATGTAATAAATGTTAACTTTATAATTTATTACTACAATAACAATTTTACAATAATTTATAAAAAAAAAAATGGAGTACACAAATTTGAAATATATTTAAACCATAATAAAAAGACTATTAAAAATAAATTGGACTTATTGGATAAATTACAAACACCTCCCCTCCCCATAATATTTTCTAAAAAGTTAAACTTCTAATTGGTGACTTTTTAAGAGCTATAGGAAAGTTAAAAAAAAAACGCATAAAATTCAGAAAAATGCCTGAAATATTTATTTAAATCGAAAGTACGGTCCATATAATTTAATGTTTGAAGATTATTTCATGCAAATGTTGACCGTGACTGCGCCTCAAATGGTCCATGCGCTTAGTCCAATTTTGGCATACTCTTTCCAACATTTCGTCCGGTATCTCATGAATAAATGCTTCAATGTTGTCTTCCAATGCGTCAATTAAAGCGGACATGTTTATATAGACATGAGCTTTAACACAGCTCCACAAAAATTAGTCTAAAGGCGTTAAATCGCACGATATAGGCGGCCAATTGACCGGTCCCGAACGTGAAATAAAATGTTCACCGAACTCGCCTCTCAATAAGTCCATTGTTAAGCGTGCTGTGTGGCATGTGGCACCGTCTTGTTGAAACTACATGTCATGTAAGTCATGCTCTTGAATTTTGGGCAAACAAAAGTTGGATATCATAACACGGTAGCGCTCACCATTCACAGTAACGTCACGATTCGCATCATCTTTGAAGAGGTACGGTCCAATGATGCCACCAGCCCATAAACCGCACCAAACAAACGAAACATGCGTCAGCTGTTTAAACCAGTGTTGACAAAAAGATAATAGCTTAAAAAATCACCCGATAAAATAAATACAAACTAAATAAAAATTACAATAAATAAATTAATATTTACATTTTTAATATTATATCAATAAAACTATACGCCAACATCACCAACGACTCGGTCACCACCTCTACTTATTATTCAGACCATAAAAAAAGAGTAATTGATCTATTTATGACAACAAATAAAAAAATCTTTAAATTCATTAGAAAAATATTAATAAACATAAAATAAACAATCGACTATGAAAAGATAAAGATTATGAGTCATATTTATGCATATGCTATGTTGTCTATGAAAATCTTTTATTTTTTATTATTTTTAATTTAAAAAAAACCAAATCTGAAATAAGTATCTTGTTTAACTGCCGGTTGTTCTAAATGTCGCCTTAAATATAAATTTTATATAAGCTGTCAAAAATAGCTGGCATTTAAGACAGTAGTAAATTTGTTTATGGCAAAAATAAAAATTTAAATATTAATAGAAAGTGGAGGGTCTTTTTTATTTTAAAATTGTAACCAAATCATAAAGTCAAATAAAATTTATGTAAAAACAGTTAATTTAATGTCTTTAATTTTTTTTTTTTTTTTTTTTTGTTGTTTTTAAATTAAGTCGCTTTAAAAGACATTTTACACTTTTAAAGGAGGAATTTTATTTGACATGTTGACAGACACAAATCGTGTTGTTAAGCGTACAGACTTCTAGATGTGGAGCTAAATAAACAGATAAAAAATTTTGTATAAATTTATATTTTGTTTTTTATTCACTTACATACATGCATAAAAATATATATCGATGGCTTAGTATAAAAAAGGCCTAACTCGATTTGTTTGCTTGTTTACAGGGGAAGAAAAAAAACTTAATATAATCCGTAAAGTGTTACATAAAAAAGTCTCAATGCAATTTAAAAAAAAAAATATCCAACAAATGTGATATTACAGCCCCTTAAAATATTTAAAGCAAGAAACATGTGGCATTAGCTATCAGAATAAACAACAAAAAAACTATTTAAAAAAATCTAGTTAAGCCTTTTTTATATTAAGCCATCGATATGTACATCAATATCTATACAAAAAACGAATTTTTATACTCTACTGTAGTTGAAAAAAAGTATTCAAATGTAATAAAATGTTTGTTGCACAAAATATATGTAACGGGTCCGCCAAATAACTTTTTTTTTTTGAAAATGCTATCTGCTTCTTTTTTAATTTGAAAGTACAATCCTTCCGGTTAATAATGGAAAATAATTTCATTCACATGGCTGCCTCGGCTGGCCATGCAGTAGCCTACACGATCGGTCCAATTTTTAAGCACATTATCGATTGTGTGCAGATGTATTTCACCAATGGCTTCACGAATATTGTCCTTTAAAGCCTCAATTGTCTCTGGCTTGTCGGCGTAACACTTATCTTTGACGGCACCCCACAAATAATAGTCCAACGGTGTCAAATCGCAGCTCCGAGGTGGCCAAACGACATCAGCTCTGCGGCTGATAATGCGATCTTCAAAAACAGGGCGCAAATCATCGAGTGTAGCTTCGGCTGTGTTGCACGTAGCGCCGTCCTGTTGAAACAAAATGTTGCTAATATCCTCCTCTTCAATTTTTGTGAAAAAAAATTCGTTCAACATGGCCCGATAACGATCGCCATTGACTGTGACGGCCGAAGAAAAATGGCCCAATTATGCCTCTGGACCAATATATTTATAGTTAAAATTGTTAATAAAAAAATGTTAAAAACAACAAATTTTATTCGAGTTCATAATAAGTTAAAAAAAAATTAAATGCCTGGCCCACGATGTCGACAAGAACATTTCGTTCTTGTGTTTATATTGAAAACAACAATAAAAAAAACAAAAATTGGTTTTTGTTTTCAATGTAAATATGCGAAAGAAATGTTCATTCCGATATTGTGAAAAAACAAAGCACTTTAAACTTTTGCCGACATAGACGATTTTGGAAACCAGTTTGAAGTAGCGGGTCTACTGTGGAAAATTTAAATTTTGGGTATAACATTTCATTGTGCCAGTTAACAAGCGGATATGCCTCTCTAGAATAATTAGAAGATCTAAGCTATCTCGAGTCTTCTTCTGAAGCTGAACCACAGCGTAGGATGGACAAAGGATAATCCGTCCATAAATTTTCTAATTAGATTTTCACAAACTCTCCAAAGGTCTGTTCTTGTGGGTTTAGTGCTGACCGTGTCTTCAATACTTTCGGAATGCAGAGTCATAGTAAGAAACTCATAAGAAGTTTTTTCGATCAATTGTCTTCGGAATTTTTCTTTCATTCATTGAAATCGGCGCCTAAGTAAGTCGCCAGTTTTTGGAACTCTGAACTATTCTGCACCTCAGTTTTATGCAAAAAATAAGCATAGCTTAGTGGGATGCGAGTGGGGAATCTATAAAAATAAATATTTTGTAAGTCAAGGGTTTTTCAATTGTTAGCATATGCACAATTTTGAATTTTTTCCTATTTTTGTGTACATAAAGTGTTTTTAAAACTTTAAAAATAAAACTTATACTGAGCGAGGTCTATCCAATAGGTCTGCGCAAGAAGCAAGAAGTTTATTCCTCAACGATGTCAAAAGTTGTTTACATTTTCCTTATACATGTATATTTTTGTTAACGCCCTGCAAATAATAATACCAGTCCAAACACGGGAACGCCCTACAAATAATATTGGACCACCTAATACATTTTGATAAAATGGACTACTCCATGGACTGGTCCGATGTAATGCAAGCATGGACCATGTCATTGTTAAAAAGTGTTTGTAGTGAGACGACATGTCTTCGTTTTTCAATGACGTGCTTTCGTTTTTGAACGACTTCAAACCTAAACCTCTTGAGTATACCATGGAGTAGTTTTAAAACTACTCCTTTGTAGTCCAAAGCTGGGTTATATGATCCTGCCCTAGGACATCGTAATGTTAAATAGACAATGATTTTTCCATACGTTTGGGTTACTTTTGGACTAGTCCTAGTCCCTTGTGGACTACACTTTACACGCGTGTTTGGACTGGTCCTTTTATTTGCAGGGCAGACCTATTGAATAGTCCTTGATACTGAGAAATTAGACAAATTAACCTTTCCGTCGGTATATAACATACCGAACAAGCATTTTATACCTTCGGTAATTGTAGGTATTACAGTATGGTAGCCTCAGAAATAAAATAACTTTTTTTATAAACATTTTTGAAAAAATAGAAACTGGGAATTATTTCCTTACGAAGGTTACTTTTTTTCGAATTTATTCTATGAGCTAAATTTCAGTTATGTATTTTATAAACCTTTTTTGTAATAGTCCTATTCCTTCAATTTTTCAGAAATGACTTTATACACTACCAGACTATTATATTGTATCTTCTTTTTACATTTTACCTTAGCCTTCCTTTGGACAGCAATGAGGTATATTGTATGTATAGAAAAATTTACAATTATTAGAGACCAGCTGAATGTAATGCATTTTCTGGCCCGCTACGGCCTTCGTCAGCATTCTTTCGATAATACAAGAATTCCCAATAATAATATTTTTTTTTATGTACAAAATTTTTGGAAATCCCAGCAAGGTTTTTTTGTTTTTTTTATGGAAGTTCTAACGAAATTTTCAATAATCCTAATAGTTATTTAATAGATATTTCAAATGAAAAATCTAGTTTACCGTATTGTAGCATGATTGCATTATTTTAGTAATGATGAATTCATTACTTTAAGTGACTGACATCCAAATATCATATGTCACACTAAATGCACTCATGCTAAATTGTGAAAAGTTATTTGAAACCCATTTTCTTCCAACGTGGGAAAATATATAAAATACACACAAACATGTATTTTAATTAGGCTAAGCTAAATTCTCATAAGTAGTATATAAGGTAGAATAATTTATAATTTAAGAACAATTAAAAAATAAACACAGTGAAGAGTGCAACTCGATTGCACCTTCCATAGAAATAAAACAGAAAGAAATTGTTTTTATTTACATGGCGATCCTGCCAGCTACAGGCTTTTGGAGTGCTCAAATATAGAGCACCCAAAGCAAAATTATTAATAGTCCTTTGGAGTGCTAAATTAAAAAGCACCCAAAGTGTGAAATATTAAATTTTAAACCAATTCTGGCGGACAGCCAAGTCTCCGCCAGATGCCTGAAGAAGGAAGAAGGTCCATAGCTATTGACCTTGAAACCAGGGACATAACATTATTTCGGGTCCCTGCTTGGACAATACAGGGCGAGGAATGAAAAAAAGCCGAGGATTACTATGAGAGCAACTTATTAAATTAAAAAAAAAAAAAAAAAAATAACTAACCCTAAAATTAAATGAAGTGCACCTAGAGTGCACTCATAGGTCGGTAGGCGTTAACCGCCGTTGAAAAAAAAAAATAAGTAAATATATAAGTAATAACAACTTAGAAAAAAAATAATAACAATCATATATGTTATTTCTAAAGCATTTTTTTTTTTTTTGGTTGCAAATATCTCTCATACCACCGCATCAAATTTAATGAATGATGTCCCATTTTAAAGTTTATTTCTAACACTAATGACTGAAAATAATTAGAAATCAAAAATTAATATTTTCATTGATAAAAATTATATTAATAAAATGTATTGAAGTTACTAAAATTTCTATTAATTATTTTCATTTTATGTTACAAAAATTAAATTAGATATAGAAAATAAAAACAAAAAAAAAAAAAAAAAAAATTAAATTAAATATAAATATAGATAAAAAAAAAAAAAATGGGGAAACCTAACTATAAAATAGAAAAACCGAACGCAAATGTAGTCAATAACTTAGAAATTATAGATCATACTGAACAAATTGATTCGTTGTGGACACTTTTCCTTATAGCTATAATTATTAGTACAGTAGACTTACTTTTAAAATTTTACCTACTTCATAAGAAATCCCTTAAGAGAAAATATGTAAGTCGAGCAAATGACTTAGATAAAGTATAGGAAAGAAAATATAAATATATAATAATAAAAAAAAAAAAAAATAATCAATAGAGCACTTAAATGGAATGGAACCAAATTGTAAACAAAGCCAGATTAATTAAGGAAGAATTCGAACGTACATACAAATGCCTAAATGTTGATAGACCTATTAGAGAAGAAACAATTAGACTTTATTTTAATAACCTTTTTAAAAATCTCGAATACGAGTTTTATTTAACGTTTATTATAACAGACTTACATTATCACATCAAGCTGCAGCAGATGCATTTTTTTAGATTTAAAAAATAAAATTACAAAAATAGCAGCAAAAAAGGCTATTACAATAGAATTACCTAATTCAATACACGAAAGTGAACCTTACAACTTCAATATACCATCGACAACAGACACAATGACCCAAAAAATCGTTGAATTTCTCAATACAGCTTCCAAGCTAATTACAGACTTCGATGGGAAGCCTGAAAATTTGACATCCTTTATCGATTCATTAAATTTAGTTGATACAATAAAGGGTCAACATGAGTTAGCTGCAGTATCCTTAATAAAAACCAAATTAAAAGGAACGGCTAGAAATTTAATAACTAATGAATCAAACATATCAGATATAATAACCAAACTCAAAGTTAGCGTGAAAGGCGAATCTGTTGAAGTCCTTTCTGCAAAAATAATGAGTACAAAACAATTCAATAAAACACCAAACGCTTATTGTAACGAAATAGAAAACCTAGCGAAATCCTTAGAAAATGCATATATCTCAGATGGTTTGCCATGCCAATTAGCAACCAAATACTCGACGCAAGTTGCTGTAAAAGCACTTACTAAAAACTGCAGCCTTGATAAAGTAAAACTTATCATGGAGGCAGGACAATTCAACAGTTTGAATGAAGCTGTTGGTAAATTTATAAATAGTTGCACAGAGGCAACTGGGCAACAAAATGCCATATTATATTTTGGACAGAAACCAAACAACAATTTCCGAGGAAATTATGTAAAATTTAATAAAAGAAAAAATTATCCACGATATAATAACGACAATAATAACACCAACAATAGTAATAATACTAATAGGAATAACTTCAACAACAGAAACCAACAAAGGTACAATAACAATCAAAGAACCAGAAACTACGTCAGAGCAAAAGACTCAAATGAAAATGATTCGGAAAACTCGAATCATCCCCTAAGAGAAACTCAGTAAATAATAAAGTATATAGTCTGAACCTCAGTTTCTGTTTCTTCATTAATATTCAAATAGATAAAACTAACACCACAGTAAAACTACTAATAGACACAGGAGCTGACATTTCACTGATAAAAAAAACACATTTCAAACTAAACCAAATAAATATTAACAAAACAACCACATTGACTGGAATAGGACAAGGTAAAATTAAATCAATTGGTAGTACATTTTTCGATTTAAAATTTAAGAATTTCTTGATACCCCATAACTTTCAAGTAGTACAAAATGATTTTCCAATACCATGTGACGGAATCATTGGAATGGATTTCATTAAAAAATACAATTGTATATTAAATTTCAATGAAAATAATGATTACCTTATCCTACGCCCCTTTAATATACCACAATCAATAGAAATACCGATTACGAATAACTGCGATGATATTATTTTACCACCAAGATCCGAAGTAATACGGCAAGTTAATTTTATTAACTGCGATAATGAAATACTAATTCCAAATCAAGAGCTTGAGACAGGTGTTTTCATTGCAAACACATTGGTAAAATCTAATAAAGCATTTATTCGTATTCTAAATACAAACAACACTATAACAACAGTTAATAAAAGTAAAATAAAAACCGAAAACCTTTTCGAATATGACATAATAGAAAGAAATCCAACTAAAAATCTAGTTAGAAAATCAGAAATATTAAAAATTTTGCAGGAAAATTTTCCCGAACAATTTAAAAATGAATTAACTGAGCTTTGTGCCTCATACAACGATATTTTCGGTTTAGAATCAGAAACAATCACAACTAACAATTTTTATGAACAAAAATTGAGAGTAAAGGATTTACAACCGGTATACATCAAGAACTACCGTATACCACATGCACACAAAGAGGAAAAGATAATTACGTTGCAGACGCACTATCGCGTATAACTATAAATGATTTCAAAGACATGAATCAAAAAGTTTCTTCAGTATTAAGAGTCACGACTCGATCGATGGCCAATAGAGGAGAAAAAATCAGTAGTTCTAATAAACAGCATAACAATAATTCTAGTAAAGATAAGCCCAGTATATATGTACCCTTAACTAACTCTGACGTCAGAAAATACTATAAACTAAAGATTTCCCCCGGGAGATGTTATATCAAACGAGGAAAATCTATAGTAACATATATACAAATTAAAGATTTGTTTACTAACGAGAACTTTGACTTAGGTCAATTTTTCTCTAGGCTCGAAAATGTGGCCGGTAAACATAATGTTTATAAATTACAAGTGGCACCTAGTGAGAAAATTTTTGAATTTATCTCTATAAATGAATTCAAAAAAATGGGCAATAAATTTTTGAATAAAATTAAAGTAGCGCTACTAAATGAGGTGACCCAACTAGATAGTAAGAATGCCAAGGCAATTCTCGATATAATGCTGAAACATCACGATGACCCCATAGAAGGTGGACATTGTGGAACATATAGAACAATACAGAAAATTAAAAGATACTACTACTGGAAAAATATGTCGAAAGACATATCTAAATATGTAAAATCATGTCATAAATGTCAAACAACAAAGACAACTAAACATTTGAAAAGTCCAATGACCATTACAGAAACACCAAACAAACCATTTGACACGGTGTATGTAGACACAATAGGTCCATTTCCAAAATCAATTTACGGAAATGAATATGCAATCACGATAATATGTGATTTAACTAAGTACTTAGTAACTATACCAATACCAGACAAAAGCGCTAAAACAATAGCTAAGGCTATATTTGCTAATTTTATACTTACCTATGGTCCAATGAAGACGTTCATTTCGGACATGGGAACAGAATATAAAAATTCTATCCTATCGGAAATTTGTGATTTATTAAAAATTGAAAAACTAACTTCAACAGCTTACCATCATCAAACATTAGGAACAATAGAAAGAAGTCATAGGACCTTTAATGAATATGTACGTTCTTATATTTCAGTGGACAAAACAGACTGGGATGAATGGTTAAAATACTTCACATACTGTTTTAACACAACACCTTCAACAGTGCATAATTACTGTCCATATGAATTAGTTTTTTCAAAACTTCCAAATAAATTTCAACAATTTGATAATGTAGATAGAATTTCTCCACTATATAATATAGATGACTTTGCCAAAGAAGCAAAATTTAGGTTAGAAGTAGCATATAAGAGGGCCCAAATATTATTAGACAGAAATAAAAATAAGCAAAAACTTAATTATGATAGGAAAATAATAGACCATAATTTTAAAATAGGAGATTTAGTTTTACTAAAAAATGAAGCAGGACATAAGTTAGATAACCAATATAAGGGACCATATAAAATTAAGAAAATAGATATAAGAAATAATATAACCATAGTAGATAATAAAACAAAAAAAGAACAAATAGTTCATAAAAATAGAATTAAGTTATATCATACTGGCTAAAATAAAATAAATAATAAAATTAAAATTAAGTAAAAAAAAAAAATAAATTTCAAGTGTTTTTATCAAGAATAAAAACTGGGAATTAAGCACGAATAACAAAATCTTTTGAAATTAAAATTTTGTATTCCCAAAAATTGAAATTACTTTTTGATAAAAAAAAAAATGTTAATAAAATAATAAATTGTAATAAAACAATTAAAATAAATTTTTAAAAACTACTAATAAAAACCTCAAATTGTTGTAAAAGAATGTCCATAGAACAACATTTTGTTATATGAACATTCTTATGAAAACGGAGGTGTAGCATGATTGCATTATTTTAGTAATGATGAATTCATTACTTTAAGTGACTGACATCCAAATATCATATGTCACACTAAATGCACTCATGCTAAATTGTGAAAAGTTATTTGAAACCCATTTTTTTCCAACGTGGGAAAATATATAAAATACACACAAACATGTATTTTAATTAGGCTAAGCTAAATTCTCATAAGTAGTATATAAGGTAGAATAATTTATAATTTAAGAACAATTAAAAAATAAACACAGTGAAGAGTGCAACTCGATTGCACCTTCCATAGAAATAAAACAGAAAGAAATTGTTTTTATTTACAGTATTCAAATACTTACTATTCTACATTCAATCCCAGCAGGTGCCATCTACATTCGAAGACTAAACGTTTGACTTGATAATGCGTGCGGTTGAATTATTAATAAGCCCTAGTAAATGCAATATTTATGTATGTATGTGTTATATGAATCAAAATTCTATTCGATATTTTTTGACGAAAGAACGAATCTGGTAGGGAAAAGCCAGATTTCCTTATCTTTAAGATATTTCAACATGCAACAAAAAGTTTATAGGGAAGAATTTATTGGCTTGATTGTAATATCATTTGAAGAGGCTTCAAATGATATTGTTGACGTTGATGTGTCAATTCATGCGACGGCACTATCATCAATAGGTGGCATGTCATAACGTCCAGTGTCATAGTGTCCATGGACAAGTACCATAAAGGATTTTCTCCTCTATGGTATAGCAAACATGATTATTGGCCGGAATCATGGATTTTATCCTCTATGGTATAACAAAAACCGGCTTCGCTAAGTAAAGCTTCTCTGCGTAGTCGGCCTTCGTTCGGAAACAAGGCATATTTTAGAATCTTAACTTAGCGAAACCGGTACTTGTTATACCATAAAGGAGAAAATCCTTTTTGGTACTTGTCCATGGACACTATGATACTGGATATTATGACATGCCACCCATCAATAGTGCTTAAAGCTTTGACAAATTTTGGTCTTGACCTAATAAATTGTGTAGGAGATGGAACAGATGGGTATCCTCTGATGTCAGCAGAAAATGGAGCTGTTAAAATACTCTGGAAACCGCGACAAATGCGAAACGCCTTGCTATTCCCATAAATCAAGAAACTCAATTTCTAAAAGCAATAAATTGCCATTAATACAAATATTTGTATAATTTTTTAAAGAAACGACAAAATTTTTTAAATATAATCATCCCAAGCGAAACACAGTTTTAGCAAAGTATTTGGGAGCCAAACTCTCTACATTATGCGATCACGACTCAATTTAACACTTTGCAACAAGTGTACATCATATAGTAGAAGCTTTGGAAAAATATCTAAGTGGAAAGGTAGTATATCTACCTTTATATTTAGGAACTCACTTAGTACTTTTGAATTTATTTGCGGAATATACATATTAAGTGTAATACTTGATGTAACACAGCCACTTAGTATCATTTTAAAAAAGCAAGATATAGATCTTCAAAAGGATCAAGCCTTATCAAAACTTTAATCATGAGCCTTGAAGGGAACAGAAATAAAACAAAAGAATATTTCAAAGCGATTTTTGAAAAAGTTTAAGTTATTTGCGTTCAAATCGAGGTTCCAATCGAAAAGACAAGATTTGAACGAAATAATCACATCCCAAATGTTGAAGATTACTACCGAGTTGTTACATTCCTCTTATTGAATTTATTTTAGAAGATCTCAAAACACCTTTCACAATAGTGAACATACCTAAACTTCTACCTCAAAGTGTAATCAAGTCATATACAGATATAAAACTGTTAAAACCACAACTAGCTGATGAGCTGATTTTATTTGATAAAAGAGATAAACACCTACTAACATCTAAACTTGAGCCTAATCTGTCAGATAACGTTGAAGATGCTTTAATAAACTGTGATGAAGATATCTACCCAAATCTAAGAAAAATATTTCAAATGTTCGTTTCAATGCTCGTCAGTAATGCTACGAGCGGGAGGTCATTTCCTACCCTTCGTCGAATAAAAACATGACTCAGATTAACAGTGACATAAGACATACTGTACTGTCTAAATTTGCCTCACAAGAAAATCAAAAATTGCTTATTTAAAAATAGTAATGTATATTGAACTGATCTTATATTTTATTTAACCTTTTTGTTGAGTTTTTTTTTAATATAATATACACATATTGTTTTTAATAAACTTTAAAAAAACAAAGTTCTTACTTTTTGTATCAAACAAAATTTCCCCCCCGTAAAGCTCAAACTGGATCCGCGCCTGCACACTGGATAGTGATACTTTATTAATTGAATGTATTTAACTCAACAATTTTAACAAATAGGAACTGGGAATTATTTCCTTGCGAAGGTTACTTTTATATTATATTCAACATTTTTTTTTCGAATTTATTCTATGAGCTAAATTTCAGTTATGTACTTTATAAAGCTTTCAAATCCAAAATCAAAACCCAAAGCAATTACTTCATGCAGTTTTAGATAATTTTAGCCGATTTTTAGTTTTATCGTTATATTTTATTGTGTGATTATTAAGATTTTTTCAAATGTTTAACAAATTTAGAAAAGTTCAGTCAATTTATTGTTTTCTTACGATTTTTTTTTCATTTCAGCAATTTTTTTTTATTGACAAAGTTGTTTAATTTTTATTTTTCTCGCTATTTTTTGCCAACTCTGTAAATTGTAGGGTTTTTTTAAGTTCGACTTAAACGATATCAATAGGAAACTTAGATTTAAAAAAAAAGAAAATGTTATAATTTAAATTGACTTTGACTTCTTGTGGTGATTTTGTTTAGCAGTAGTAGAATTATTGGCTTCTTAAAAAAAAGAACACAAAAGAAACAGTTGTGTGGGTGTTGGTGTTAAATATCAGTTAATCAAAAATTATACAAAAATAAAAAAAGAACAAAATACAGACTGGAATCAATTGAGTGGCAACAATGAAGTGTAGGAACAAATGAGATTGATGGTGCTGTGACAGGAAGTTTATAAATTATTCAAAGGTTTTATTGAAACCAATACCAATAATTATGTATTTATGCGTAGATAAATTTATTAAATTAAAAGATTTGAAAGAAATACACAAGTAAAAATAATTCCAGCTGAACACAATGAATCAGTTACTGAAAATAAAAAAAAAAACAAATTAAGTTATTGACAGAGAAATAAGTTAAATGTAAATGCAAAAAAACTACAAGACTTTTTAACGTTTTCGATGCTTTTTCAAAACATAAGACTTAAGCCACAAACCTTTTTACGAAACGCTTAGTACAGTACAATCCCGATAATTCGTAATCGCAAGGGACCGGCCATTTCTTACGAATTATAGGGGTTTTCGATTTAGCGGGGTTTCGATTTAACGGGGTTAAAATAAAATAAATACGAATAAACGGGGTTTTTCAATTTATTTACTAAAACGATAAAAAAAAACATAAAAAACAGTTGTTAAAAATAAAATATATTAAAATTCTATATAAAAATTATGTATGTAACAAACTGATCTTAAGAAAATAAATCCACACACAAGCAAAAACCCACGCAAAAATAAAATAGTGGTAAACAAAAAATCATTCTTTCCATGTTTTTGTTGTTTTTATTACGAATTATAAGTGGTAGTAAGCAAACAATTACGATTTATAAGAGGTAAAGAAGATTTTATTTGAAAAAAAAATTACGAATTATCGAGGGGACCAAAATGTATGGAAAATTTACGAATTAACGAGATCTTTTCAAGGGACCGACAGTTTATTACGAATTATCGGGAATTACGATTTATCGGGGTACGAATTATCGGGATTTGACTGTACTTCAAACATGTTTGTGTCTTAAATCTTTTGTTTTCTAAATTACAGTTGAGTTTTGAATGAATTTTAATTGCAGACCATTTGCAAATATTGTTTTTATACTTTCCTTGCATTTACTATAAATAATACACTTGATTTAAATGAATTAAAATTACAACACCTTTTTCATGTTGTTGTCAATATTGTTTTTGTTTTCTTTAGAAACTGACAAACACTTGACCGATCCACTTTATTGTTGAATTTTGATGGGAAATTGGGTCACAATAATTAATAATGAAGATGCCATATGCTGTTTTACGTTTTTTCCTCATTGTATTTATTAAGTAATGAAATAATCTGAAGTGGCTCTTCGAAAGCCTACTATTAAATCTAAAAACCTTTAAATTTAAGTAAAAATATAAACGAAATAATTCATTGTTTACACTTTATTGTTTGTAGTAATAAAGCTATACGAAATAGAATGAAAACAATTTTTGAAAGCCCATCTGCGACAAGTTTTATGGCCACAAATTTAACTTCTTTTAATGACGGCTTAGTGCTTTTAATCGTATTTGTAAATAACAAGCTGTTTGCACATGTTTTATTTAATTTTATTTCATTTCATTTAATTTTTTTTTTTTTTTTTTATTGAAATCAAGGTAAAGGTTACAACTTTTTGCTTTTTTTAAACAGACATTTGTTGTTTATTTAAAATCTTCAGAATGTATTGCGATAATGTAGGTATTTTTGTACATATTCACGAATTATGCATAAATATTTTACATGTTCTCAAACTCAAAAATTTAGGGAATTCTTACGTTTTTTTAATTTTAAAATTATTTAAAACGATAAAGATTTACACATTAAAAAATTGTGTAAAGTTACTCTTTTTTACAAATAAAAAAAACATAAATTAAAACAAGTAAGAGTGATACATATATTCGGCTGTGCCGAAACTTTGAAACCCTTCACCACTCACCTACCTACACACACTATCAAACAGAACAAAGAAATAAAATGTATTGATTACGATTTTTCCGTTTAATACACATTTCCGTTTTTAGCGGCAAATCAAGCATGTGTCAAAAAAAGTTCAACACATTAAAATTTAAAAAACACCAAGAACATGGAAAATCTTTGGATGAAGTTTCCTAATTATCTGGCCTAAGCAACCAGTGAAATGCGCATAGGAATAGCTTATCCCATCAACAATTAATTTCAGAAATGGGTATTTAATAAAGCCCTGCACGAATGCATTTGAATGCCGTTGTCGATTGCATTTTGCTAACGAATCAAACTCTGTATTGTGAAAAGCACGAAAAGAATATAAACACACAAATGCAAATGAATTTAAATTTGTGTGTTATAAACGACCAAATACGAAGTGTAAAGAGCGCGGAATATACTCCACACAACAACGAATCAAACGGATAACACAAACTACACCAAGTCAAACGAATCGCACGAATCAAACGAATAAAATGAATCACACCAAACAACAGTAACAAAATAGGTGATATGAATTATCTTATTTTTTTTATTATTAGGTATGACTAGTAAATTTGTATTGAGCAAAAAACCAAATGAAGATGCAAGATATTTTTATACAATGACCATACACAGGAAAAATTATTGGCAGTTTTTTTTTCAATTAATAGTTTTTTTGAATTTTAAAATAAATTTGATTACGTTCTTAATTGATTGAATTAAAAAAAAAATATTTTTTTCAATTAAAATTTTACTTGATTTTAAGCTTAATTTTAATTATAAGTTTAATTGAATCAATCAACTCGGTTGTTTGAATTGAACACTTTGTTGCTTTCTCCCTGTTGCTTTCCTCCCTCATCAACAGTTTGCGAAAAATGTTACAAGTGCAACCAACATCTTTATAAATTTATTGTCTTTGCCCTTACATATACATACACACATGTTTTTGCAATCAAAAAGAACAGTAAGCGTCGCGTGCAAAAAAAAACTATCAACAAGTAAAAAATTAACTGAAATTTGTTATAGACGAATTACAATTATGACCACCAACAATGTCAATAATGAGCCTACATACATATGTATATTATGCGTAAAATAAAAAATCGCCTTGTGGCTGACCACAGAGTTGACGGTGGTTATGGTCGCAATCGAAATTTGGTGTTTATTTTCTTTGTTTGTTAATTCTTGAATTATTTTTGGCGTCATTTCATGTTGTGCGTTTAAAGTGAATAGGTGAAAAAAAGTACTGCCAAATTACACAACATAAACAGTTCTTTGTTTTAAATCTTGAATACCCTGAAGAATCCGAGTTATTCTACAGTTTTATACAAAGTTGTATGTATGAAATTCCTCTGTCAAAAAAATCTTCCAAAATTTGTACAATTAAGCATGAGCTATTACAATTAAACAAATAAAACAAGTTATTTTTAAACCATATTTAAATAAAACATATATTTTAAATATTATTATTTTATTATTATTTTGCTTCATTCAACCATCAACTGAGTTGATTTAACAAACTTATTCAATTTACAATTTGTTTGATTGAATAATTTGCGTAATTGAATTTAGAGTGTATTTCAAATACACTGTTTAATTTATTCAATTAAAAATTTAATCGATTTAATGCAAAAATTCAATCACTGTTTTAATCAATACAATTATTAAAATAATTAATTTTCTGTATTGTAATCAATTACGTTAGTAATTCATTCAATTAAAATATTGATTTTTTTTTAATTAATTTGTTAATTCATTCAATTAAAATATTGTTTAATATTAATAATTTTTTCAAT
Organism: Pollenia angustigena; assembly: GCA_930367215.1. NCBI lineage: Eukaryota > Metazoa > Arthropoda > Insecta > Diptera > Polleniidae > Pollenia > Pollenia angustigena. Next base: position 255,107,140 of record OV884057.1, read on the forward strand.
TATTTTTGTAATTAAAATGTAAAAACTTTTTAATTGGAAAAATAATACTTGTTTTGCAATTTTTGCAAATTTGAGTAATTGGTATAATCATTTCGGTGATAGGTGCAAAATTAAACAATTGTTTGCTTGTTTCAATTATTTTGGTGATCAAAACCGTTTTTTACTTTTTTCTGTGTATTTACATTATGCAATTAACGCCGCAACTTGCCGCAACTTTCACATGCAACTTTTTGTTTGTTAGCAAGAGGTCTAGGGCAGAAAACGGTGTTGAAAAAGTTGAAAAAATGCTTGAATAAAATGTAAATGTGAAAAAAGTTTCGTAGCAACTACTTTAAAAGAAAATAGAAAAAAAATTCGGCGTTAATTGCATAGATGTAAATGCCGTCAATGTTTAAGTTTTAATTTTAAATTATTTTATTCAAAAGTTACAAAAATACATTTTAAAATATTTAATTAAAAGTAAAAAAGAAATGAAAAGCAGAATTTTTTAATGTAACAGAGTTTTGATGTTCACTGGAAAATTTATCTTTTCAAGTTATTCGTTTTTTAAAGATTATTTAAAAATTAATAATTTAAACTCAAATATTTGTATATGGAATATACTTAATTATAAGAAAGTTAAAAAAAAAACTTTATATTTAACTAGAATTTCTTTGTAAAACGTTTATTTTGATTGATTCTTTTGAAATTTCATAAGTTATAAACATTAGATAATTCTGAATTATTCTTATTTGTTAGAGTTGTGTCGGTCATGAACGAACTAGTTCAATTGAACGGGTCAGTCAGATGAACGATGAACGGCCGTTCAGTTTCATCGTTCAATTCCGTTCAATCGGTCACTTGCATGGTTCACTTGGGTCTTTTTAGTCAGTCGGTCACTTGTTTACCAAACAACTGGTTGAAAAGGAACAACAATACTTTTGTGGTGTATATGTGATGCCATATAATATACTTATTTCATTTACTCATTGCTTTAAACATTTTCTTAATACGATCAGGGTTGTCAAGTTTCTTGGCGACTTAATTTTCAATTTGGTGTCATGGCGATTTATTTTTGGTGGATTTTAAAATATATGGCGATTTTAAGATTTTCGTATGACGTGCTAAATTCCCAATTTTTTCATATTTGATAAATACACTGAAATTTATTGTTGAGGGAAAGCTAGCCTCTATGCGCATTTCACTGGTTGCTTAGGCCAGATCATTTTGTTGGAAATTTGATAATGCTATGTTCACACTTGGGTTTTTAAACGTGTTTAAGCAAAATGTTATTACATTTGAGATGATTAAGATGACAGATTATTAAGAAAAAACCCCAACAAACAAATTTATATTTCTTTTAAGTATTAAAAATGGATAAAAATACTTTATAAAGTTATCAGAAGATTATTTTAAACATATTAATGATAAAATTGTACAAATTTATGAATTATTTAAGAAAAAATAAATAAAACGTTAAGCAGAGTTAAAGAACCCAAGTGTGAGCATAGTATAAGCCATGAATTTGTTTTGAGACTCGTATACAAATTTACCGTTTGTTATTTGGAAAGACTATTTCAATGGTGGTATTACATCTAAATTAAATTAGTTTTTGAAAAAAGTTTATAGCTATAAGATACGTCCGGTACGTGCCATTTTAAAGAAATCTTTATGTGCATGTTATTCCAACTGTTAATGTCTGTGTTGAAAGAGTTATTTTTAATAATTAACTCCACTAAAACTCGCTTTCAAAATAAAGTGCAATATAAACTTCTTGGCACGTTATTACGAGTTATAAATTATATGAATGTTAATAGCAGGGGTCTAATCACCGCATTCGATATCGAGCAAAATTGATCGAAATTATTTATTTGAAATAATAGCATTTGATATTGAGTAACTCGACAATACATTTATCGAGTTTACATTCGATACGTCAGTGTCTATCGTATGCAAAAAAATTCGATAGTTTATTCGAAACGATAGTATCGAGTGCGGTGATTAGACCCCAGAATTGCCCTTCCGGTGAAGTGTATATCGTTTTATTATATATCCAATATTTATTTAATACCAACCACAAAAAAACGTGTTGCTGCTTCAATTAGACTATTGTAAACTATACCTTTTTTGTGCTTACCAATCATTTTACTTTAATTAAACAATATACTACATATCAAGGCGACTTTTCCCCATTTTTGGCAAATTTTAGCAATTAGGAAGACATTTATTTTTTAGGATTTATAAAAAAGGCTTTGGCGATTTTGGACAATTAATTTGGCAAAAAAGATCAAAATAAATCCGACAACCCTGGCTGCTATTTACAATTTTTCTACAATGTACATGAGCGTTGCCAGTTGTTCTTAATATAAAACCCGCCAAATGCAAATTTTTTATTTGAGCAGAAAATTGTATACATATTTATTTCATTTATTTTTTAAATTAGACCTTTAAATAAATAACCAAATTCAATAGTCAACAGATTTATTTATTAAAGCTTAGTCAAGTTTTAGAGCACGAAATTATTATGGAAACCCCTTTTTTAATGTAGATATTACTTAAGCGTTCGTTTATGAATGATGCCCGTAATTTCTAAAAAAGAAAGCTGGTCGTATTCGTACCTAACAGTTATTTTTACCTTTTTCAACATTTATTTAGCGTTGATGTTTTATGCTTCAGTTTTCATTTAAAATATGACAGCTTTTACACCATTGACTTCTATGCACTGCTAGATTTCTTTTTGTAGAAATTATGGGCATAAGACTGTTAATATAAAAAAATTTTTTTTAAAAAAACTTATGAATTTTAAAAGCTTTTATTTAACATGCAATGTATGTTTGTGGGTAAAATCTTGCAACTCAAATTTAAAGCAGATTACTCGAACCGATTTAGCTGACATTTTGTAACATATGTTCAGTTTGGATGAAAATGCATCGTTAACTGTGTAAAGTTATTATACATCCAACATGGTAAAACACCCAAGATGGCGGACTTATTATTTTAAATGCATTCCAACAATATGAGTATCAAATGGGAGGGCTTGCTGAGTGACTCTAAATCTTCAAAATGGGTATCAACTGAAATTACTTCCTGAGAATACGAATGCGAGTTAAAAGTAAAAAATTATTAAAAATTTGAAAAGCTTTGAAAAGAAAAAATATAATGTAACTTAAAAACTTTTACTATCAACTTAAAACGTCGTTACATAAATTATACGATTTAAGGCTTGTCGCGAGATTTACTTGTGTAGAAAAACATGTAAATTAAATAACTTGCGACCAATTTAACTTCCAGTTAACAATATGTTTTTGTCAGTTATAGCGGATAGTTAATTATAACTGAACTTGCTGAAATTGGCCGTTGATGTGATTGATATTAACTACTAAAATTCTCAAACGAAGTAAATACGAGTACTTAAATCTTGCGACAAGCTTTTATATTTAAAAAAAAATTGTGTATTGACAAGCAACATGCTTTTATATCATATAAATTGATTAATGACATTATAAGTTCGAAAAACAGGAAGAAAAGTTTTTAAGTAATTCTTTCTCTTTAAATAAAGTTACCAAAAGCTTCGTTCAGACGATGGTCAGATCTTACAATGTTGTAATTTTTCTGACAATAATGTCATTGTCAAATGCATTAATTTTACACATCTTACAATGTTCACACAGTTTCAATACATTTTTAGGCAATTTTTATGACAACATTGTAAGATCTGACCATCGTCTGTACGAAGCTTAATGTGGTGTTTATAGAACACGAGCACCTTACTCGTCCGTTCAACTTACATTTAAAACAAAATTTCGAAATTTGTTTTTGTTTTAAATGTAAGTTGAACGGACGAGTAAGGCACTCGTGTTCTATAAACTACACATAAGCATTTAGAATATGAGAACACCAAACAAGTATTAAAACCGCCCCGTTAAGCGAGAAATCACTACATATGGCAACCCAGATTGTACTATGAAATTTTCTATACAATGTGCCAAATTGCCACTGGCAATGTGTTAAAAGAAACAAATATAGTATACTGGTACAACATAAACATTTTAATAGTATTGTTTCTTTTCAATCAGTTGTTTGGTAAACGAAAAAACAACTGAGAATTTTGCGTTTATTGTTTTCTATTTTTGAGTACACTCAAAAAGTTTTACAGTAACTGAATGTAATTTACTAAAATCATTTTCCGTAAAGTTAAAACTAATTCTTTAACTATTTTACATGTTGTTCCAAAAATAAATATGTTCCGATATTTTGTATGCATAAAATAAAACTGAAATACTTAAATTCAAAGTTATTTTAAATTATTTTATTATTTACATATTAGTTTATTATTTGCACATAAATACATAAACAAAAATTTTTCGCTGATTTGGTAGATAATAATGACAGGTATACTGTTAAAGCTATCTTATGGTGTTTTCTTTTCTACAAAAAAATGTGACATTTTATTTAAAAAAATGCAATTTGGTTTCTGTTTCTTTAAAATTTTACTCCCGAAAAGGTTGAGTTTTTTAGAATAAAGCAAGCCACCCTTTACGGGATCAAAATTTTTAAGAAACATACACCAAATCGCATTTTTTTTTAAATAAAATGTCACATTTTTTGTAGAAAAGAAAACAACATTAGTATGTAATTTAAATTGAGCTAAAATTTACTGAAAAAACCTTTGAATGTATTTTTTGTAGTTTGTATATTTTTATTTTAAATAATAGAAAAAATTTATTAATTTTTAAAGAATTTCTACGTTTTAAAATTAACATTAAAAAAAGCCGCAAAATTCCTTTATTTTAAATGTTTTCCGTTTTCTAATTAAATTTTCAGTTATTCAAACTTAATATTCTTTTGAATTTACTTACATAATATTTTGAGTGTAACATCATACAAGTATGCTATACTTGTTTCTTTTAACACATTGCCGTATTCAATCAATTGTGAATGACTAAACGAAGGCCACAAAAGACCAAGTGCCACAAAAGACCGACTGACACAAAAGACCGCTGACAGAAAAGACCGAGTGAACGAAAAGAACGAACTAGTTCTTTTGTTTTAACTGAACGATAATGACCGGTCACCTAAATGAACGATTAAGCCCAAGACTATTATTTGTAAGTAAGAATATGTTTTATTGTATATAAAATAGGTATTTTTAATTTGCCGATTTTTTTATATTAAAGTGGCGATAATGCCGATTTTTTTAAAATATGCCGATTTTTTATCAAAATTATCTGGCACCCCTGATTGGTACACACAATTGGGCAAAGAAATGGAATTCCCTGTTATAGACTCACAATTGTTGTGTGTTATCTTTTCTTTCACATCAAATTATACATTGAGTTGATTTGTTTTTTAAAATCAAACTTCTGCTTAACAACGAGTTGTTTGTTGCTACTGTTTAAAATTGATTCGGTTTTTCATTGTGTATCATTCGAATTGATTTAAAAAAAAGAACTCAGTGTTTCACACAACAATAACTTGGTGTGGAGAATGTGAAAAAGAAACAAATGCATTCGTGCAGGGCTTTAGTATTTAACACATTTAACAGAAACCTTGTTAAAGGATGGACTGATTTTTGCTTTTAGTGACTTTTAAATCGGACGTCATATTCTAGTCACCACTTATGCCATCTCTGAACCTTCCCCCTAACAGGCGCGGATTCAGGGGGTGGGGGGGGGGGGGGGGAATAAGGAAATTCCTCCACCCCCCCTAAATTATAAAAATATGTTTTGTTGGTTTCGATAACACAAGAATTCCCAATAATAATCTTTTTTTAAATGTACAAAATTTTCGGAAATCCCAGTGAGGTTTTTTTTTTGTTTTTTTTTTTTTTTTTATTGAATCTCTAACGAAATTTTCAATAAGTATCCATATCCTTATTATTTATAAATTATATTATTATTATTTGACAAATTTTGGTCTTGACTTACAAAATTGTGTAGGAGTTGGAAGAGATGGGTGTCCTCTGATGCCAGCAGAAAATGGAGCAGTTAAAAAAATTCTGGAAACCGCGACAAATACGAAATAAACGCCTTTCTATTCCCATAAATTAAACAACTCAATTTCTAAAAGATACAAAGTGCCATTAATACAAAAAGTTGTACCATTTGTTAAAGAAACGACAACATTTTTTTAAATATAATCATCCCAAGCGAAACGCAGTTTTAGCAAAGTATTTGGGAGCCAAACGTCTACATTTTACGGGACAAGATGGGTGGACCGTCACGACTATATTACACTTTGCAACAAGTGTCCATCATATAGTAGAAGCTTTGGAAAAAATATCTGAGTGGAAAGGTAGTATCTCTACCTTAATATTAAGGAACTCACTAAGTACTTTTGAATTTATTTGCGGAATATACATATTAGATGTGATACTTATTGTAACACAGCCTTATCAAAACTTTACTCATGTGCCTTGACGAGAGGCGCCCTATGCTCCAGTGGGAGTTAGAGGAATATATATTGAAGAGAAAAGAACTAAGGTCGAAGAACAATTTAAAGCGATTTTTGAAAACGTTAAAGTTATTTGCGTTCAAATCGAGGTTCCAATCGAAAAGACAAGACTTTAACGAAATAATCACATCCAATCCATTCCTCTTATTGAATTTATTTTAGAAGATCTCAAAACACCTTTCCCAATTGATATCCTAAATGTATTAAACATACCTAAACTTCTACCTCAAAGTGTAATCAAGTCATATACAGATACAAAACTGTTAAAACCACAACTAGCTGATGAGCTGATTATGATTGATAAATGAGATAAACACCTACTAACATCTAAACTTGAGCCTGATCTATCAGATAACGTTGTAGATACTTTACTAAACTGTGATGAAGATATCTACCCAAATCTAAGAAAAATATTTCAAATTTTCGTTTCAATGCTCGGCAGTAATGCTACGAGCGTGAGGTCATTTCCTACCCTTCGTCGAATAAAAACATGGGTCAGATCAGCAATGACAGAAGATAGACTGTACTGTCTAAATTTGCCTAACAAGAAAATCATAAATTGCTTATTTAAAAAGATTAACGTATATTGAACTGATCTTATATTTTATTTAACCTTTTTGTTGATTTTTTTTTTTAATATAATATACACATATTGTTTTTAATAAACTTTTAAAAACTAATTTTTTACTTTTTTGTATCAAACGAAATTCCCCCCCCCCCCCCCCCCTAATGCTCAAGCTGGCTCCGCGCCTGGTCATAAGCTCACCAAAAGATTACAATTTTTATATCTGAAGTAATTTTAATCTAATGCAATCTAATCCCATTAACTTCTGGTCTTCGATGCCCCCATTTTAACAGACAGACGATCAGGCGGATATCGTTATATCAATTTCGCTTCTTATAAGGACCCGGAATATACGTTCTTTATAGGGTCAATATTCAATATTGTAGAAAGAATGTAGAAGAATGATAAAAACGTTTATGTATAATAGAGCGACTCGCCAAAAAAAGTGCTCGATGTGCCCTCCTTGGACTTTTTTAAGATGACATTTAAAATATTTCGGCTCCAGGTTTGACGTCTCGTGGGCCGGACCATTTTGAAAAAGGGTATAATTTTGCATGTTTTGCTAATTTCAATATTTAAAAATATTTGCCGCCAAAAAGTCGTAGATAATTTCTTATTTTCATTCTTTAGTCCTATTTTCTTCCATACATGGTCTAGAAACTAAATCCGCTATCGTTTTAGAGTCACCACAAAATTGCATTAATATATATTCCACAGCACCGTGTAAAATGCATATAATTTGCAAAAATCTAAATTATTTACATAGAAAAATGATGAACTTGGCAAAAGAAAAAATTTGATACCCATATTGCCCTATTTAAAAGGAAGGGCTACCACCCCATTGCATTTTTGTCAAAACGCGAACTAGCACGAATTTCAAAAAAAGCTGAGACCCGTATTTAATTAAATCGACTAAAGATTAAAATATGGTAACATGGCATTTTTATTACAAACAACCCCGTACAATAAATTCAAAAACCGTTCTTTTTTACAGAATATCCTTAGGATGGAAATGGATGATCGTCCTTGGACAAATTGTATATGGCTATTTCCAAAAAAACGTCAACCACAAAAAATGGAAAAAAAAATTTTTCTTTTCCAGATTTATTTAGAGAATTGCTTATATTTTTGTAATATATGCGTATAAATTAATTGATTCGAAAAAAAAAGATACATGGTAAACGAAGTTCTACAACTTTTAGCACATACTTGTGTATATTAGAAAATATGCATTTGGAACAACAATACTCTAATCTAAGGCATATTTATGATCTGAAAAACATTTTTTATTAAGTTTCTTATATAAAGGATTAAAAATAGCAACATAAAAAAATTTTAAATCATGGTGGAAAAATTGTCCCGTTTACAATTTCTTTAACAATTTATTTAAAAAAATGTAATTGATATTTTATTTTGAAATCGAAACCATTTTTAGGGCACATTAGTACGCAACATTTTAAAATTAATCCCAATAAAATATTGTGTCAGGTTTCGCAGAAATCACTGTTTAAACGGTTACCCCTTAAAACCCACTTCCGTTTTTTGTTCCGTTTACAATCACTGGTTTTTTGCAATTATCTCGGAAACCACGACAGTAAGCGAAAAATTTCATTTGCGGATATTAAAGAGTTAAAAGAATCATTAATTTAAAAAATGAAAATCAGGTTGTTTTTTACAGTTTAGTCAATATAAACGTGTGCGAATGTCCCGTTTACAATCTTGGAAGTGCCCATATACAGCTGGACCTTTCTTATGATACCTATATTGTATATGTTAGTAAGGAAACAGATTCTCAAATTAGCAAAATATGCAAAAATATACCCTTTTTCAAAATGCCCAGCTCATGAGAGGTCAAAGCTGGAGGCGAAATATTTTAAATGTCATCTTTAAAAAGTAAAAGGTTAATTTTGAGGGGGGATACCTTGCACGAATTTCGCGTGCATACAACTTGAGTCGCTCTAATATATATACCCTTTCCACCAGTAGTGAAGGGTATAAAAAGTACCCATTTTTTTATTTTTTTTTTTTTTTTTTTGTCAAATTTTTTATCAAAAAAAGTACCACTTTTACAAAAAATTATGGGCAAAAATAATAAATTTACTCTTTATTAGGGATTCTCCAAAAACTATGTATAGACCGATTGACAAACCATCCACACAGCCATAAAGCCACAGTAGTACAAAGAAACTTTACTGGGGTGATGACAAATTATTTAATTATTACTTTATAATCGTTCACATGTGAAATTATTAAATCAATTGAATTCAGTTTTTATGGATAATTACGATTTATTAACAGTTTGATTTTAAATCGTAATTGTCAGTTATTTTAATTATCTATAACTTTTTTTTTTTTTTGTTATTTCGTTTTATGCTGTTATTTTATTGTCAAGGTCATTGCTAATGAAAGCGCTAAATTAATTTTATTTAAAAGCGTTTAACTTAAGAAATAAAACTAGAACATTTTATTTATGTGTTTTAAGTTTTACGCGAATGTGTCATGTAATTTGTAGCTAAAAACTAACAATAATAAAAAGAAAAAAAATTATTAGTGGTATTGACACCGAGCTTGTTAGTTTGTTAATCGTTAATCGTTACTTTTTTACACGCATTTTGTTTTTGTATATTTAACGCGCTACCGGATTAACATTTAACAAATTAACAACACGGCACCCCTGATAAAATAGTTGTTAGTTGGTAACTCACAACCAGCTGTTGCAGTTTCTAAATAAATATAATAAAAAATTCATTTGTGATACATTTCAAAAAAAATATTTGTGTTTTGACAATTTTCGTGTACATTGAGAGTAAGTATGTTAATTGAATGATTTTTTTATTTTAAAGTTACCAGACTACAAAGTTTTAAAAAGGGTTAACAAACTACCGAGTAACAAATTAAAAAGTTCGGTGTGAATACAACTAATATAATTTAATATTTTTAACGGTTAAAGTGAAATAAAAATATCTTGAAATTTGTATATTATTTAATAAAGGGGGTTGGGGGGTTTTTTTCGTTTTAAGTTGCTCTGATAGTATAATTTTATGTCCAGCTAAATAACAGGTTAAGGGAATTTATAAAACCATTAAAAGGTTGTTTTACAGTTAATTAACTGGAATTAAAAAGTAGTTTGTGTTTTAGATATCAGCAGTATCAGCATTTTGTATCCATATTTTTTGCTCTAATAAATTTATATTTAAACTTAAAAGTGTGCTACAAATTAATCAGGAAAATTGCTAAGCAACCACCACACCACACAACAGTGCTGTCAGATTTGTTTAAGTCCAACGTCAAACCGGATGCAAAAAATCGCCAAATGTCAATTTTGTTCAGTTTTTGGTAAAGTTTTCTTATTTAAAAGATTAAATTTTGATTACACAAAAGAGGCTAGTTTAATACTTAAGTCAGAAATCGCCAAAAACTAAGAAACAAGGAAAAAATCGCAAAAAGTAAATTAAGTTTAGTTGTTGTTAAATTTTTTTTTATTTAATTAATAAATTATTATGAATGCAAAGTTTCTAATTATGATTTAGTAAAATATAAATACATTTACATGTTTTTTAATATTTAAAGAACTTTAAATTTTAATTTTAGTCCGTCAAACTTAATTAAATTTAAATTATTTTGAAGAAGAAAGGAATTTTAAAACAAGAAATGAATTAAAATTTATTGAAAGTTTTTCATTCTTGACTGCACCCACTTACAGGTTGATTTGACATGTTTCGATTTAACATGTTTCGATAGTCAACACAATATCTCTTGAGAAAGTTTAACACTCACCGCTTGATGGTTAAAAATTCGTTGTTGTGAATGATTATCTATTTTCAATTGATTAACATGTTTTTTCCTTTACTTCTGTTTTCATACTTTTTGCCAAGAATTCTTCTGGGAGTCCAATGTAAATTTTTTCGTTTTTTAACATTTCGTATTTTAAATATCCCAAAATGGGTTAAAATATCACCACGTTTGGCGAGAATTCGCCTGACAGCTTTGCCAAACAAGATACAAAAAATCCAAATAAAATTTCCGTTTTTTATGAATTATTGCTTGTGTTAAAAAAGGCCACCCACTGAAAGGCACAATAGCCTCACACATTTATGTAAGTTAATTTTTTTTACGTAATTTACTTTTTTCATCTATATAAGATTTGTTTAACTTAAATGGCCGATTTCACCAATTTATTTACATATAAATTTATGTTCAAAATTCGTTTTTAATGTCAAATAAAAATTAAATTATGTATATGAAATACTGTATTTATGTAAATATAAATTGATATTTAAACAGAATTGGTGAAATCGGGCATAAGTGATTTCAGGAAGCGGTCCTATAAATTTGGAACTTACAGCACAACATTTGGTCAGAACATAGTAGCTATTGTAAAAGTTATTGTCGCCAGTTTTTATGTCAATGCCATTATTAAAAGGGAAGTGATGGCATTAAAAGCTATTTCCGGGAGTTATAGCTATGGTCAAATATGGATCGATTAAATTTAAAATTCGATAGGATGATTTATATTGAAATAAAATAAGTTTGGACCAAATTTAATCTAAATACCAACACAATAAGATGGTTTATGGGTACAAAGACTATTCCGAGAAGAAGTTTGTATGGGGGCCATGTGAAATTATGAACCAATTCTTTCCATTTTCAATAGGCTTTTTAAACTTTTGTACCTAATCTCATTAAATTATCTTCAAAATTATTACGTGCTTTTTGCGCACAAGGTTACTTGGAGAGACAACCAACCAGCCGGACGGACTGATATCGTTATAACGGCTCAGAAAATGATTTTGTGTCAATCGGTATACTAAGAACTCTAGACCCAGTTCTTAGTATACCGATTGACACAAAATCATTTGCTGAGCCGTTATAACGATATCAGTCCGTCCGGCTGGTTGGTTGTCTCTCCAAGTAACCTTTTTAGTAATATACACTTCAGGTATAATTAAATATTGCGTTTTCTGCTAAAAAAAAACCGTTTGAACAATTGCGACTTTCATTAAAAAGAAGAATTTCTCTAGAAAAATTGTAATTTTTTATGAGAAAATGTGAGTTTTTGTAATAAAATGGCTTTTTGTCTTATTTATTCAAATAAAGCGGATTTTAATGAAGAAAGTGACTTTTTGGAAAAAGGTGACTTTTTGTAAAGAAAGTAAAAAATTAGTTTTTGGAAAGAAAGAAGCTTTTAATATAATTTTAATTTTGATTTAATTGTTCTCATAAAGGAATGAATCTTATAACATGAAATAAATAAAAATTTATTGATAATTTTTAATTCTTGACTAAACTGGGAGTTGAACTCGGGTCGAACTTACATGATTCGAGAATAACCACGTTGTCATCATCAGAGTTCTTTGCAGTTTTACCCTTTCCGCCACTGCTACATCTGTTGTCAGAAAGTAGTTTTTTGTGAAGAAAGTCACTTTTTTAAAAAGTGACTTTTGTGAAGAAACTAAGTTTTTGGGAAGAAAAACATTTTTAATCTAAATTTTATTTATTTTAAATCAGGCTCAAGTTAATCAAATTAAATTTTTATTAAATTGTTTTAATGAAGGAATGAATCTTACAACATGAAATAAATAAAAATTTATTGATAATTTTTAATTCTTGACTAAACTGGGAGTTGAACTCGGTTCGAACTTACATGATTCGAGATTAACCACGCTATCATCATCAGAGTTCTTTGCAGTTTTACCCTTCCCACCACTGCTACATCTGTTGTCAGAAAGTATACACAGAAAAAAATCAAGTTAAAAACGTCGAAAACAAGGTTGATTTAAATTTTTTCGGTGGTGATTTTGCTTCATACGGGTTTCATGTTAATTCAACCTGATTTTACAATAACTGCGAACAACATTTTTTTCTTTTGATATAACTATAATTCATGTTAATTTAACATTGCAGTAAAGTTAGAGCAAAATGTAATTTATATTGAAATAACAATCGGAATCACGTTGAATGAAAGTTATTTCCAGTTGAAACAACGTGAATTTCATGTAGAATCAAATGGGTTTGAGTGTATTTTAACAGTGCGAAGAAGCTTCAGACAACATTTGCATTTATGTAAGAATAATTCAAAACCCTGTAACACATGTTTCACTTATTTTGTATTCTCCTTTGTTAACAGAAGCATCAGCAGAATCGCCCGATATGGTCATCATTCTACTTTGAAAACTTGATGTACTATTTAAATAAACAATTTTAATTAAAAGAATACGGGAATTGTCTTCTTTTTATAACATATTTTAAAAGTGAAAATAAAAAATGTACATAATTAAGTAGGTATGCATGTTAATTTAACAAGATAAACTTTTGATTTTAATACAAAACAGGTTTTTATGGGTTCAATATTGAATCCAGATTTATTTATATTTTAATATTTTTTTTTTTTTATTTTTTTAACAGTGAATAATATTAAATAAACGTAATTTAAGGTTATTTTGATATTTTTTATTATTTTTCCACGTTAATTTTACATGGGTATTTTTTTCTGTGTGTAGTTTTTTTTTTTTTAAGAGTGTGACTTTTTTGTAAAGGAACTGACTTTTTGTAAAGAAACTTACTTTTTGTAAAGAAAGTGACTGTTTGCAAAAAATTGACTTTTTGTAAAAAAGTGAGATTTTGTAAAGAGTTTTTGAAAAGAAATGAGTTTTTGTGAAGAAAGTAGTTTTTTTGTGATGAAAGAGACTTTTTGTAAAGAGAGTAACTTTTGCAGCAAAGATTTTTTGGCAAAAAAATTTATTTCTGTGAATTTTTTAATGGAAAATAACTTTTGCAAAGCAAAGACTTTTTTGCAAAAAAAATAATTTCTGTGACTTTGTATAAAATTACTTTTTTTGAGCAAACTGGAATGACTTTTTCTTGAAAAAATATATGAAAATTTCAAATTGAAAAATAAACTTTTAAGAGAAGCTGTGTTATTTTTAACTCTATTTTAAAGAATTCTACCCATAGTGTAAGTACACAATTGTATAACTTAAGGACCATTTTTTTACGTAAATACCGATGGCAAAGTGCCACTTAATAAATATGATTTAGACTTGTGTCTACTTATTTGTAGGTATTTGCGATTGTTTTCAATAAATATTTATGCAGATCAAACAATAACCAGCCATTGTTCTTTAAGGGGCCATAAACAAAAAAAAAAAGCTGTAGTTTCTCGTTGGTCTTGGCTTTGTTGCTGAGGGTGTTGGCTTATTAAGATTTTTTATTATTTAATTTTATTACATTCATTTTGTTTTTATGGCTCTTTAATGGAATATTGTTTTTACATAATCATTAAAATACAGGTAGAGTGCAAACATATATTTATTTTAAAGGCTAATTTGTTTATGATTGTATTTTTGCAGTTTGCTTAAAAAAACTTCAAACAAATTCATATTGAATGAATGAAATGAAACTATTATCTGATTGATCTAAGAGGAATATCAATTTCTACAAATTAAGTTAAATATTTAGAGCAATACGTGTGCAAAAAGTACCGACCGAGAGACAGACAGACAGTCAGATAGTGACATGTGTTGCTAATACGAAATTTAATTATTTATTATTCATTGTTCGATTTCTAAAGCAGATTATAACCATGAAGTAGTTGGTTGTGACTTACTCGCATCAGGGCGCCGCCGTGGTTTAAGAACAAGAGTTCTTTCTGTGCTATTAAATAATTGTTTTTTGGTTACCAAAAAAAAAATTAATTAAATTATAAATGTTTTTATTCTGTGTTTTAATTTTAGGGAGGTGTGAAAGATACCATTTAAGGTGTGTTTTTTTTAAATCTTTTCCTTAACGAATTCAATTAATAAAAAAAAATATGATTAATTATTTAGTAATTACTGTATTTGGTAGTTTTTCTTGGGTTAATATCTAATTAGGGGATTATTAACAATCTACTGCTAAGGTGTGATTTTTAAGCCGTTTGAAGGCTAAAAAAAATGCAGCTTTTTATATTCGACAAATCTAAGAGTATTGCAAGAAATTCTTATTTTTACGAGTATGTAGGGCTAGCAGATTAATATGTTTTTAATATAGTTTTCACATGCCTTTCTGGAGCTTCACAATGGAGTTTCAAAGTAGAAAATGTAAAATTTTTTAATTGCTTGCCATTTTTCTACTTTCCACTCTCAATGGTTTTATATGTGACTTAAAGTCCTCACTGAAATCTGTTAACATGCATGATAAAAAATATTATTTTGAATAATTTTACAATATCTCAGTATGATTTTTCAAAATTTTGAATTTAGTTTTGAATAAATATTTTTTGATATTAACAAAATTTTGTGCATTAATGCTGTTGATATAAGAAAACGTTTAGTGCCCTTGATTACATTTTTATTTAAAACTGATTTTATTTTTGATTAATGGCTTAATTGGAAAAATTTGGCTGCGTATGTAAACAGAATATAAATATAAATGTTCCCAACAAAGTGAAATTGGTATTTTCTGTTGGTTCGTTTGGATAAATAGGAATTTCCTATGTTTAAATAGAAAATAATTTGTTAAATAAATAAATTGATTTTAAAAACAATTTTGAATTTAAATTTCAATTATTCATAATAATTTAAACAATAAAAACTTTAATTGAATCAAACAAATAATTCGAATACTAGTTTGCTCAATTCAATTACTTTATTCATCAGTTTTATATTTATTTTCAATCAACTACGATAATTTAATAAAATATAGATTTTTTTTATTATTTTTTTTTTTAATTAAATCAATTAACACATTGTTTGAAATCGCACAGTTTTTTGTTCATATTTTTAATAAAAATTGATAATATTATTTATTGAAAAAAAACTTACAATTTTCAATGTTTACAATTTTAAGTAATCCATATCATAATTTTTGTAATAGACGCAAAATCAACAAATTGTTTGCTTGATTCTCTGAATTTGGTGATTAAAATCAATTATTAATTTCTGTGTTTTAAAAGTTTGTAGTTTTTCGGTTACCTCTATGTGTTTCACATTCATTGCGAAAGATTGTAAATTCTCAATTTCAGATCACAAGACAAGACACTGGACATCGAAATCTTTCTTAAGGAGAACAAGACCTTATGCGCTTTCTCTATTCGATTTTTAACATCTTCATCCACACAACTATTCTTTAAAAGTGTATAACCCAAGTAACAAAAAGATTGGACATCCTTCATGACAACTTCATTTAATACAAAAACGTTGGTGTGGTTAGTTTTATTTCTCATTATCTCTGCTTTCTTGTATTGATCCATAGTCCGTCCTTCAAAGCGTTTCGGTAAAGCGCCTGTTATTCTGCCAGTATGTGTTCAAAACTATGGACAAGTAGGCACAGGGCATCAGTGTAATTCAGGTCTTTTAGTTAAGTAAATGGAGTCCACTGTATACCATTTGGAGCTTCCGCGTTTGTTGCTGCCTTTACTTCTTCCAATGTCAAAATAAAAAGCAGCGGGGAAAGTACACTTCCTTGCCGAACTCCAAGATCGATCTATAATGCAAGTTCGTTATTATGCTCGGGATTCCTTTTGGTTCTAGGCCCTTACAAGTCCACAAACAGCAGTTATGTTGTTCTTGTTCGTCTGTTCGATTAAAATTCCAAATGTTGATACATGGTCGACACATGATCTGTATTTCCAAAATCCCGCCTGCTCTAGTCTTAAAGTCTGGTTCAGTAGTGAAAGTCTTTCTTATACTACAACGAACCAAAAATTAATCTAAATACTTCAAAATGGGGTGTAAAATTGAAGAAATATATGTAGGTTATTCTACAACTTACAAATTTTGTATTCAATTCTTCAGAAGTTTTTCGTAAATACAGAAAAGTTTCGTAAATAGTTGTAAAGAAGAAATTTCTTCGATTAACTTTAACTTTAACTTTAACCTTTTTAATCCAAATTTTTAATATTCTTAATTAGGCTTAAGTTCATCAAATTTAATTTTCATTGAATTATTTTTATGAAGAAAGGAATTTTACAACAGGAAATTAATTAAAATTGACTGATAATTTTTCATTCTTGACTGAAGCTGGGCTCGAACCCAGGCGTTTTTTACGGACAGGTTACCCTTACATGTTTCGATTGCAACCACTCAATCTCTTCAGAGGGCTTGCCGTTTAACACTCGCAGCCATCGACGACTGCTGACGTCAATAGTCAAACATCAATCCTTAAACCAAATTGTATTTAACCTTTGGTAGATCGAAATTTGCTTTGAATGATTATCTATTTTAATCAGGGACCGAAAATCATCATATATATTATTTCAAAAGCACTTTTTTTTGTCGGTTGCAAATATCTCCCATACCACCGCATCAAATTTAATGAATAATATCTCATTTTAATGCTTATTTCTAACACTAATGACGAAAAATAATTAGAAATTGAAAAATTAATATTTTCATTGATAAAAATTATATTTTAAAATGTATTGAAGTTACAAAAATTTCTATTAATTATATTCATTTCATGTTACAAAAATGACAACTAACGGTGCGAAATATTCGCACGGGTCATCTAGTAACAGTTATATTGGAATTTTAAAACAAAAAAAGCATATAGAATTAAATGTCGAAAAACTGATTCAAGTATACCATATTGTTCCTCATGCACTTGTCAATGATAAAATATATTGATTTTTATAATTTTGATTTTTATATTTTAGATCAAACTTAACAGTTATTTTTTGATTTTTATTTTTTTGAACAAAAATAACTGTTATTTTTTGATTTTTATTTTTTCGAGCAAAAATAAAAGTTATTCTCTAAATAAATGTACGTGATTTAACAATTTAGTTGACTTTAAATTTTTATTTTAGTGTGTAATTATCTTTGGAATTCCTTATGCACATTAAAATAATTATTAAAGTCATCTAAATTAGTATTGTAGTTATTTGGTTGAACTATTTATGGTTTTTAATCCAAATTTTAAATATTTTTAATTAGGCTTAAGTTCATGAAATTTAATTTTTATTAAATTATTTTTATGAAGAAAGGAATTTTACAACTTAAAAATTAATTAAAATTGTTATTGATAATCTTTCATTCTTGACGTGGCTCGGGCTCGAACCCTGGCCGGCAGGTTACCATGACATGTTTCGATCGCAACCACTCGATCTCCTCAGATGGATTTGCCGTCTTACACTCGCAGCCATCGACGACTGCTGACGTCACTAGTCAAACATCAATCCTTAAACCAAATTGTATTTTAACATTTGGTAGATCGAAATTTGCTTTCCTGAATGATTATCCATTTTAATTGATTTTACATGTTTTTCCTTTACTTTTGTTTTTTCGTACTTTCGTCAAGAATTTTTCTTGAAGTCCAAGTACATTTTTTGTTTTTTCACTTTGTCTTTCTCTTTTCTGTTGACCTTTTTCAGCACAACTTGAAGGACAAATGTACAAATAGAGCTCGTGCCTTAGCTTTAACAATAATTAGTATTGTAGTTATTTGGTTGAAAGTGAAAAAACAAAAAATGTACTTGGACTTCAAGAAAAATTCTTGACGAAAGTACGAAAAAACAGAAGTAAAGGAAAAAACATGTAAAATCAATTAAAATGGATAATCATTCAGGAAAGCAAATTTCGATCTACCAAATGTTAAAATACAATTTGGTTTAAGGATTGATGTTTGACTAGTGACGTCAGCAGTCGTCGATGGCTGCGAGTGTAAGACGGCAAATCCATCTGAGGAGATCGAGTGGTTGCGATCGAAACATGTCATGGTAACCTGCCGGCCAGGGTTCGAGCCCGAGCCACGTCAAGAATGAAAGATTATCAATAACAATTTTAATTAATTTTCAAGTTGTAAAATTCCTTTCTTCATAAAAATAATTTAATAAAAATTAAATTTCATGAACTTAAGCCTAATTAAAAATATTTAAAATTTGGGCCATCTAAATTATTAAAACACGTAAATTTATTTCGAGAATAACTTTTATTTTTGCTCGAAAAAATAAAAATCAATTAATAACTGTTATTTTTGTTCAAAAAAATAAAATCAAAAAATAACTGTTATTTTTTATCGCAAAAATATAAATCAAAAAATAACAGTTATTTTTGTTCAAAAAAATAAAAATCAAAAAATAACTGTTATTTTTGCTCAAAAAAATGAAAATCAAAAAATAACAGTTATCATCTGACTTTTATGAAAAAAGGTATAACTGTTACGGTCCCTGATTTTAATTCATTTTACATGTTTTTCCTTACTTCTGTTTTTTCGTTAAATTGATTACAAAATTTGTCATTAAGTTTAAAGAATTTTTATTCATTTTAACTAATAAATGTAGTTATTTTGAATGTCTTTTTTACTTAAATTGACGAATTATTATTGAAATTAACTAATAAATTTAGTATATATGTTTAAGATATTAAGGATTTACTGACCGAATTGGATATCCAATAAAACCCTTTAGAATCAGGCACATTGCTGCCCTATTAAAACTGACATACGACGTCCATCAACTGATATTGCAAGAGCTGCCGCAGACTGGAATCCTCGAAGTCAACGTCAGCCTGGTCGACCACATAATTCCTGGATCCGGTCTATCAGTAGTTCAACAAGATTAAACTACTTACCAGAGATAGAAATAGATCGAGAAAATTCGTTAATGGCCTATGTTCTCCGTAAACATTTTATTTTGCATTTTATTATTTATAACAGTTTTAGATAAATAAAGATACTTTTAGAATCATAACAATCACTTGTATTTTCATTTAATTTAATTTTTCATTTTTTACTTTAACAAAATTTTAACAAATTTGTATTCAAAATAACACCCTTGAGGAATAAAATTAACAAAATTAAATTTAATAAACGGATTAATTATTCAAATTAAAAGCCTATTTCTGATGTGCGAAAGATTATTTTCTTTCGAACAATTACATTTAAAACAAAAACGAATCCTAAAAATTTTGTTTTGTTTTAAATATATTTGTACGAAAGAAAAAGTTCTTTCGCACATCGGAAATAAGCAGTAACTTCCTTTAAGGATGCTAGTTCAAATTTTTTAATTTTTAAAAACATTGTGTTACTTCTGGCTTACTACTATTTTTACAAAATTTGTGTGTATATGTATAACAGAATTTTGCATTTTCTCTAACAAAATTTTTTACATACACACAGAAAACAAATTGGTTGGGAAACGGTTGCAGTAATAAAATATTCATCAAGTAACATGATTTATTATTGCAACTATTTAAAATGTTTAGTTCTAACTGATTTTTAATTCTCTTGATTATAAAAATGATGTTCCAACTGAAATATGATTCCTTCAGTTCTTTTATTAGTTATGATAACTAATTTAATTAAGTTCTAAAAATTAGTACAAATATCAAAAAGTAATTTCAATTTTTGGGAATACAAAATTTTAATTTCAAAAGATTTTATTATTCGTGCTTAATTCCCAGTTTTTATTCTTGATAAAAACACTTGAAATTTATTGTTGATGGGATAAGCTATTCCTATGCATTTCACTGGTTGCTTAGGCCAGATCATCAGGAAACTTCATCCATAAAGATTTTAGACAAACTAAAGATATTAAACCAAATAAAACTGTTAAGCGTATAAGACTTATAGCAACAGTTTTACTTGTAACAATATCAAAGCTTGAACAAAACACATCAACAATAAAAAAGTGGGTTTATCTCATCTTACACTCCCCACCACAATTAGTTGAAATTCTCTCAACATTAATTGTAGTTGTAAGTAGGTTAAGAAAAACAAAATAAAAAACAAACAACAATAGGAATAGCTTATCCCATCAACAATAAATTTCAAGTGTTTTTATCAAGAATAAAAACTGGGAATTAAGCACGAATAATAAAATCTTTTGAAATTAGTACAAATAGTTAGAATCACAACCGAATTTAATATAGGGCAATACTGAATATTGGTCATTGCAATCAATAATTTGCTTTCGTCAATAAATATTGTAATATAAATGATTATTCATTTATTGCAACTAATTATTGATTGTTGGAATAGATTCAATTCGAGTACAACAAATGAAAATATAATTAAACGGAATTCACAACCAAAAAATAGTTAAAAGCCCCAATTGCTTACTAAATTTTCTGTCAAAACATTTGATAGATTAAATTAATTTTAAATATTATATTTAAAAAATATATTTGCGATCAAAAATGGAAAATGTGAAAAACTTAATAAAAAGGGGTAAGTAATTTACGTATTCTTATAGGTATGAACATATACACGTACATACATATGTATGTATTATTTTTTATACACTGCAAATTATATTTGACTTCTTGATCCATTTTGATCCTGAACTGGAACTGGTAGTGCAAGTATGGATCATGTCATTATTAAAAACAGTTTACAGTGAAACGACATGTCTTCGTTTTTTAACGACATGTTTTCGTTTTGAAACGATTTCGAAGCTTATCCTCTGGAGTATACCATGGAGCAGTTTTAAGACTTCCCCTTTGCAATGCAAGCTGGGTTATATGGTCCTGCCCTAGGACATCGTACTGTAAAATAATCCATTGTTTTCCATTAATTGAGATTAGCTTTGGACAAGCCCTTGCCCCTTATGGGCTAAATTTGACCGGCTAAAAAAATATATATTGATAGCGACAATCAAATCTCTTGTAATGAACACCAATTATGTGTTAATTCAGTTGCACCTATCATTTATTCGGGTATAAGCACAATTTTGTTTCTAATAATCATACTAACAACTAACAATATCTGCTGTTATGACTGATAGTGTACTAAAATTCAAATGTTGCTATCAAAAATATTATGCTAAGCAACGAAATTTTCAGTAATTGGAACCGAATTGTGTGATAGTACATGCAACCGACGAAATTCGATTGGCGCCAAATTCGGTTGTGATCACGAATCTGTTTTCTCTGTGTATACACAGATTTCAATTAAAAAATTATTTGACGAAAACTATCGGATTGATTTTAAGAAAATTTGTGAAGTTGAATACATTTTGAGTATATTTGAGGAAATATTGAGTTGATTTAATTGAACAATGATATTTGTTTCAGTGTATCATATAACGACACGTCTACCGTTTGTTGCTGGGGTAGACTCAACGGTGTCCAGGTTAGCGCGAAAATAAAACTCTTCGGGTTTCACAAAACGTTATAAGAATACTTTTATTACACTAACAGCACACACACCGGTCGCCGCTCAAGGTGTCAGTTGCTCAGCCAAAGCGCAACACGTGTGACCTGTCTGGAGGGCAGACAGAGGCTCAAGACTACCCGAGGTGTACCCACACACGGGTAGACTCAAATCCCAATCGCTACGAGGGAAAACAGGCAACACGAGGTGTACCCACACACGTGCTGTCCAGAATCCCTAGTGTACTCAAGAGCCAACGAGTGGATCAAAATAGTTTAAGCGTAATTAGGATGTGTATCCACTGTCCTAAGTAGGTCTTACCCTATTGCGATCCCACGACCGACTGCCACGCATTCAATGATGCTTGACCTTTTATACGCTTTGATTTGTGCATAAAAATACACACACATACGCACACTGTTTGAGCTGTCACACAGCAAACATATGATCCCGACTCAGGCTTGTTTTACCACAAAAACCCTTGCCATTACTGACACCTAGATGGCGCTGTACCAACCGTTACATTCAAACTTACAAACTAAACAAACTTAATAAATATATTTCAAATTCAACATAAAAAAATAATACAAAACATAAGCAAATATAAATAAACTAAAGTACTTCATGGTGTAGATCAAAACGAGACACTTGTGGACTTTGTTCGTCACACTGCCTCCTTTTTTCCCCCAATAGCTTAGGGGTTCATCCAGGTCGTTCGCGGCATACCCTCCTGGGTTAAGGTTACTCGGTATCGCTGCCCTGCATGGCTCAGCAACAACCGTCTTCTTGTGTTCGGAATGGTTTTAGGGCGCTCAAGTGGGCTGTGCGGGTATCACTGTTATCTACTAGGCTGATTTCCACGATCACTGGTGAGATGTATCCTCGGACAATATAAGGACCCGCGAATTTCGGTGCTAGCTTTGCGTTGAAATTGTCTGCTGCCTTGGAAAGTGGATGCTGACGAACCAGAACTCGATCCCCAACTGCCGGGTGCCAGCTGCGCCGGCGCAGATCATAATTCCGTTTCTGCTTTGCCGATGCCCTTGCCAAATTCTTGCGGACAGTATCAAAAATTCCCTTTAGCTCTTGGGCCCGTTCATTGGGCGCTAGACTTCTCGCTCCTGTTCCGATGTTCACTGTATCATACAGCGCTTTAGGTAATCGAGGTTCCCGGCCCTGAGTTAGATAGGCAGGAGTGAATCCCGTAGATTCGGATTTGCTGGTGTTAATGGCAAGCATAATTTCGGGTATCAGCTCGTCCCAGGTAGCATGCCGGTTACCCGTGAATTGGGCGATGATGGTCTTGATGGTTCGGTTTTCCTGCGGGGTGTAGGGGGCTGTGAATTGCTGCTTGACTCCCAGTTCACTCATCCCCTTCTTGAGAGACCCAGCCGTGAACTGCGACCCGTTATCCGTGATAAATACTCGCGGCACCCCGTATCGTGCGATGATGCGCTCTCTAAACGCTTTCGTCACCCCTTCCGCGGTCGCCTTCCGAAGAGGCACCAGCTCCACCCATTTCGAGAAGTGGTCGAAAAACACTAGAAGCACTGTATTCCCATGTTTACTTCAGGGAAGGGGCCCCACGAAGTCGGCACAAACTACTGCCCAGGGTTCTTCGGGCATCCTGGTAAGCATATGCCCCGCTGGGGCCTGCTGCTGGGTTTTATATTGCTGACATATTGGACAACCGCGTACATATTTTTTTACGTCCTTAGTCATTCCAGGCCAATAGTATCGTGTGGATATCTTGTTTATAGTTTTGGCAATGCCCAAGTGCCCTCCGGCTGCCTGGTCATGGTTTTCGTGTAGTACCTGCCGTCGTAAGTGTTCGGCGACACAGAGTTTCCACGGGACATCTTCTGGTCCGTGGGTTCCGGTAGGGACGTGTCGGTAGAGTTGACCGTTGATCACCGAGTAATCAGGGTACTCCCTGGGGTTTTGTTGTATTTGGTCCATACGTTCCTCGACCCAACTGCGGGCCCCCGGAGTTTCTGTCTGCAACATACTGATTACGGGGCCTAGTTGTCGTGACAGGGCATCGGCCACAATATTGTGCTGTCCCCTCCTGTATTGGATTGAAAATTGATACTGTTGGAGCTCGAGAGCCCATCTCGCTAATCTCCCGGTCGGATTATCGATAGAGTTCAACCATTTCAGCGCCAAATGGTCGGTCATGATGACAAATTCATAACCTTCCAGATAAGGGCGCATCTTTCGGACTCCCCACACTATGGCCAGGCATTCCTTTTCCGTGGCCGAATAGTTCTTCTCGGCAGAGTTGAGATGCCGACTTGCATAGGCTATCACGCGTTCGCCCCCATCGAGGCTCTGTGTTAACACTGCTCCCAAACCGTAATCACTGGCATCAGTTTGCAGCACGAAGGGTATTGTGAAGTCTGGACAGGCTAGCACCGGGGCCTCGGTTAGATTTTTCTTTAGAGTCTCGAAGGCACGCTGTTGTTCCTCCCCCCATCTCCAATGTTTGCCCTTCTTTAATAACTTCGTCAAGGGCTGAGCGGTTTCCG
Source organism: Pollenia angustigena (assembly GCA_930367215.1). Taxonomy (NCBI): domain Eukaryota; kingdom Metazoa; phylum Arthropoda; class Insecta; order Diptera; family Polleniidae; genus Pollenia; species Pollenia angustigena. Next base: position 255,131,734 of record OV884057.1, read on the forward strand.
CAAAGTGTGGCACGAATCGTCGGTACCACGAGGTGATGCCTAGAAAACGTCTCATCTCTTTGAGATTCTTTGGTATTGGCATATTTGCGATAGCAGCGATCTTGTCGGGGTCCGTCTTGATCGCATTTCTCCACATTAATCCTCAGCTTGGCCGCACGTAGCCTACGGAAAACCTCCCTCAAGTTGGCTATATGTTCTTCGAACGTTTTCCCGATGACTATTATGTCGTCCAGGTAAGCAAACGCCCTCGGCTCCATATCGGGGCCGATCACGCTGTCCAAGGCTCTCTGAAAGGTGGCCGGAGCGGAGTGTAGGCCAAATGGCATGACTCGCCACTGGTACAGCCCTCTTCCGGTGACTGCGAAGGCGGTATACTTTTTGCTATGCTCCTCCATCGGGATCTGCCAGTAGCCGTCCTTCAAATCGATGCTGCTGACATATTTGGCATTCCGCAGTCGATCGAGGATTGCGTCAATTCGATGCAGTGGGTAAGCGTCTGGCACGGATCGAGCGTTCAATTGGCGGAAATCCATACAGGTCCGCCAGGACCCGTTTTTCTTCCTCACCAGGGTGATGGGAAAACTGTACGGACTGGTAGATGGCTCGATACAACCCTTTTCTAACAACTTGTTTACCTCTTCATCGATTATCGCCTGCATGGCCGGATTGCGAGGAGCGTATCGGATTTTTATTGGCCGTTCATATCTCATGATGATCTTATGGGATGCTATGTTAGTCACTCCCGCTATCTCCTGGCATTTAGCCAGCTCGTCTTTTAAAAACTCGTCTATCTGTCGCTGCCGGGTGTCCTCTTGGTCACTCTGTAGCGATATTATACGTGCGCTATTACCTCGGATTTTTCTTACCTCTGAACGTGTGGCCGCCACTAATCCCGCACATTGAATGGACGTATTGAAGGTGTGTAGAAAGTCCACTCCCAGGATAACATTCTCAGTCGCCTCGTGCATGACCAGGAACTCTTTCTGAGTGGTCCAATTGCCGAAAGTTACTGTGTAGGTGACTGCCCGGGTGCTATTCCTGCTGGCGCCGTCAGCCAAAAATACGTTTACATTCACGGTGGTCATCTTCGGCCTTGCAGGTATTTTCCGTATGATCGCCGGGGACAAGAAACTTCTCGTGGCCCCTGTGTCCCCGATGCCCGACAGTGCCGTTCCGTTAATAGTGATGACAGCTTTCAATTTGTTTTCATCCCAACACAGGGACGTCGGGTTACCGCCCAAGACAGAAGGTCGTCGATACCGCCTTCCTCTGGTTTGCGTACTCTTGCCGGTGCTGATAGATCGATGGTGCTCACTGCGGGGCGTAGGGTGATTAGGTATGCTCTCCAAGTCGGAGGCCAACCGGATTAGGTCTGTCAGGGTGGTGAAATCCTGCTTTCGAATATACCATTGGTAGTCCGACTGGGCGTTACGAAATATTCTTTCTACCTTCTGCTCCTCAGTCATACTGGAGTGCCGCATCAGGTCTTGTATGGCGAGAACATAATCCTTAAAGCGTTCCCGGGTGCGCTGAGTGCGTTTCCGTATCTCGTCATCCAGCTTCTCGAAATAGCGGGCAGGTAGGAAGAACTCCAAAAAATCCGCCTTAAAAGCGTCCCAGTGTAACCAGGCTTTGTGGTTGTTTCGCAACCAGACTAGAGCCCTGTCTTGGACCAGTTCCGTTAGGACAGCCACTACATCATTTAGCGAAATTTCGTACATGCCTGCCAATTCCTCCACCCGCTCAATGAATCCCAGTGGATTATCCCCCCCGGTATATATAATTCCCCATTTACGAACCATCTCGATCATTTTGCCACGATCGTCTTTTTTCTCCACCGGGGTGGTGCTGTTGCCAGGGGGCGGTATAGGTGGCTCAAGGTTAGTCGGGCTGGTCCGACCATGTACTTCCACCTCAGGAAATTTGAGCAGCTGGCTAGGGGTGGTGGGCCTGGCTGTCTCATGCCGTGACTGTAGACGCAAAAGCTCCGTCAAATCTTCTTCTTCATGGTCAGCTCCTATAAACTTGGCGAACCGCTGCCGCATTTCATCCACTATGCCCGCCGGGGTCTGTTTAAACCGCTGTAAGTAGCCGGTTAACTCATCTTTCTTCAAATAATAGACCCACGAGGTTCGTAGCATCGTTGCCGTTTTGTGGGTAGCTACGGGTTTAATACTCATGTCGTTATCACTTATTTTTGTTGTTAGTGCTGTGGCCGATAATGGTGCTGTTGTTATTGCCGGTAATGTTTTTGTTGTTGCTGCTAATGTTTTTGTCGTTGCTGATAATGTTGTTGTTGTTGCTGCCGGTAATGTTGTTGTTGCCGATAATGTTGTTGTTGTTGCTGATAATGTTGTTGTTGTTGCCGATAATGTTATTGTTGTTGCCGATAATGTTGTTGTGGTTGTTGTCGCCATTAATGTTGTTGTTGGTGTCGATAATTTTGTTGTTGTTGTTGGACCTTCAGGTCCCTGCTCGGGCGCCACTGTAACGACACGTCTACCGCTTGTTGCTGGGGTAGACTCAACGGTGTCCAGGTTAGCGCGAAAATAAAACTCTTCGGGTTTCACAAAACGTTATAAGAATACTTTTATTACACTAACAGCACACACACCGGTCGCCGCTCAAGGTGTCAGTTGCTCAGCCAAAGCGCAACACGTGTGACCTGTCTGGAGGGCAGACAGAGGCTCAAGACTACCCGAGGTGTACCCACACACGGGTAGACTCAAATCCCAATCGCTACGAGGGAAAACAGGCAACACGAGGTGTACCCACACACGTGCTGTCCAGAATCCCTAGTGTACTCAAGAGCCAACGAGTGGATCAAAATAGTTTAAGCGTAATTAGGATGTGTATCCACTGTCCTAAGTAGGTCTTACCCTATTGCGATCCCACGACCGACTGCCACGCATTCAATGATGCTTGACCTTTTATACGCTTTGATTTGTGCATAAAAATACACACACATACGCACACTGTTTGAACTGTCACACAGCAAACATATGATCCCGACTCAGGGTTGTTTTACTACAAAAACCCTTGCCATTACTGACACATAGATGGCGCTGTACCAACCGTTACATTCAAACTTACAAACTAAACAAACTTAATAAATATATTTCAAATTCAACATAAAAAAATAATACAAAACATAAGCAAATATAAATAAACTAAAGTACTTCATGGTGTAGATCAAAACGAGACACTTGTCGACTTTGTTCGTCACAATCATCTCCAACATCTTTTGCAGTTTAGTAGCGACATTCCACGCCAATTCTCGCAATCGCGCAGGTCTCCCATCTTTGGGACAGCGATGATTAACCTTCATTCCAGCGACAGGAAGGAGCAAGCTTATAACTTATAATGCCATTTTTATAGGGAAGTTTGGAAAATAAAATCCAAATATGTAATAATTTTTTATGCGGCTACGCCTTGAAAAGTTTCCAATTTTGGGTTTTTGTATACTTTTTTGGGAACCATGTAATTGACTTACCAGAGTTTTAGATTTTTTAACATTTTAAGACTTTCTTAGACTTCAAAAAATCTTTTATTGCAAAATAAAGTATAAAAATAAAAATTTTACACGTACAACCTTAATGGCAATTATTGTCATTATTTGTGGAAAGAGTGAATTATTGTTGGAAAACTGACTTTTTGTAGGAAAAATGAATTTTTGTGGGAAAAGTGACTTTTTGTGGGAGAAGTGACTTTTTTGCGGAAAAAGTGACTTTTTGTTGGAAAAGTGACTTTTTGTGGAAAAGGTGACTTTTTGCGGCAGAAGTGACTTTTTGTGAGAAAAGTGACTTTTTGTTGGAAAAGTAACTTTTGTTGGAGAAGTAACTTTTTGTGGGAAATGTGAATTTTTGTGGGAAACGTGACTTTTTGTGGGAAAAGTGGCTTTTTTGGGAAAAGTGACTTTTTGTGGGAAAAGTGACTTTTTGTGGGAAAAGTGACTTTTTGTGGGAAAAGTGACTTTTTGTGGGAAAAGTGACTTTTTGTGGAAAAGTGACTTTTTTTGGGAAAAGTGACTTTTTTTGGGAAAAGTGACTTCTTGGGAAAAGTGACTTTTTGTGGAAAAAGTGACTTTTTTTGGGAAAAGTGACTTCTTGGGAAAAGTGACTTTTTGTGGGAAAAGTGACTTGTGGGAAACGTGACTTTCTGTGGGAAGTAACTTTTAAAGTCAAGCTATAAATTTTCTAAATAAATAAACGTAAACAGTATCGCTACCACTGTTATTATTTACATTTCCTTAACATACTTTTCTTTATTTTTAAGTGACAACAATCTAATTCTGACTAATTGAAAAAATAATTTTTTTAACGCCTTAAATTAATTGTTAATAATTAAAAACTTGCAATTTATTGAAATTATACATACAAACATTAAACACATATGAAAGTAAAGTCAAGTTCCATTTATAAATTTAAGGTGTGGCCCATTAAAAAAAAAACCACTACAAGAATCTTGTCATAGACAATTGCTCTACTTAGTATTTTTTTAGAATTTTTGTATAACTGTTATTGCTGCTTAAGGTTTGGTAAGAAGTAATACAATTTATTAAGTTCAAGTGTTAATTAAGTAAGCATAAAAAATTAGTATTGTGGTTATTTTTTTGAACTGTTTATGGTTTTTAATACCAATTTTTCATATTTTTAATCCGACTGACCGGAGAATTGAACCCAAGTTCACAGGCAGGTTGATTTGACATGTTTCGATAGTAGCCACACTATCTCTTCAGAAGTCTTTGCCGTTTAACACTTACCGCCATTGACGACGGCTGGCAGTCAATAGTCAAACATCAATCTTTAAACCAAATGGTATTTTTACTTTGGTGGATCGAAATTTGTTTTTTTGAATGATTACACAGCCCGACAAAACTAAAAAATATTTTTGCTTCTTTGAATTTATCAACTGATTCTAGTTAATTTGGGTGCGCTGAATTCAAAGCTGTAATCAGTTTGTCTCTATCAGCTCTAGTTTTCATGATATAACTTTATATACCCTCCACTTATGACCTCCAATTACACCAATTACCCAAATTTTTTTTCCAATTTTTTTTTTTTTTTATCAAAATTTTTTATTTACTGTTATAGTTATTGCCAAAAAAAAAATCCCAAATTTTTTTATTTCGCACCCAAATTAACTAGAATCAGTTGATAAATTCAAAGAAGCAAATTGAGTGTTGGCCTGTGTTATCTATTTTAATAGATTAACATGTTCTTCCTTACTTCTGTTTTTTGTACTTTTTATCAATAATTCTTCTTAAAGTCCAAAGCACATATTTCTGTTTTTCATGTTTTTGTCTTTCTTTTTCACGTTGACCTTTTTCGGCACGACTTGAAGTACAAATGTAAACATAGAGCTTTTGCCTTAACAATAACACTGTGCTAGTTGCAAAATTAGACAAGCAGGGCACATTGTATTTTAACATAATTCGGGTACGCTGAATCCAATGGTGTCCAACGTTTTTTAGGTTAGCTCTTGTTTTCGAAATTCTGCAATAAAATTTCCTTTAAGAAAAGTAAACTTTTTTTTTAATATAAGCAGTCGTTTTAGAAACATATTTTTTTTTTTTTTTGGAAAAAAAATTTTTTTTATCAAAATTTCGAAATGTTTGTTTTTTAAAAAATCATAAAAACTTGGAAAATGCAGCTAGGCTTCTAATTTTTTGCGTTTTTTTTTTAGTAATTTCAATAAACTAAACCGTTTGTGAGTCCTTCATTTTCGAAATAACGGTATGTCTCGAAAACAAGAGCTAACCTAAAAAAAATGGTGGGTACCATTGGATTCAGCGTACCCTAATTATGTACGCTATGTGCCCGGCTTGTCTAGAAAAAAACTGTCAATTTCGAGCACAGTTTAATTAGTATTGTGTTTATTTATTGACTGTACTGTTTATGTTTTTTAAACCGAATTTTTAATCAGGCTAAAGTTCATTAAATTTAATTTTCATTAACATATTTTTATGAAGAAAGGAATTTTACAACATGAAATTAATTAAAATTGGTTTTGAAAATTTTTTATTCTTGACACGTTCACGGAAATATTAATAAATTAGTAAAATATTACGTATTCAACAGTGTTCTGACTGATAAAAATGTTTTTGAATACAAAATAAAATAATAACTAAAAACCAAAAATTGTTTTTATATATTTTATGGACTTTATAAGAATTTATTAAGAAAATTAATTAGTTATTTTAGTTTTCTCGAAATGTACACGCTAATTAATCATTTTGAGGTTTAGGTAATCTCCAAACAGATTTGTCCCACCATTACCAAGTTTGTAGACAAAATTTTGACGCAACAGCTTAGTTTTGCTTAAAATGTTGGTCTTTAAGAAATAATAATAAAAAATTAATCACATTTAGCCGGAAAATCCGAGTTTCAGACTACGTTAAACTTAATTTGAACTTAATCCACATCTAAAAAACCGGGCCTAAAAGATTTATTATAAAAATTTATAAAAATATGTCTATGTTGTTTTTAGCAACTTATTTCACTTTATTTTTTTAAATTTACTTACTAAAAAATTAATTAATTGAGACTAAACAAGAAGCTGGGGGGGGGCTAATTCTGGCAGTCGTGATCGAATACTTTTTCAATCCGAAAGAAATTTTACTACTAATTCTTTCAGTCGATATTGAACGAATTGAAATTATTTTTCTGTGTTGTAAAACATTTATTTGAGTTTTCACAACAATGAAAAAATAATTTCGATCGACTTAAAAAATAAGATATAAAATTGCTTTCGAATTAGAGGAGTATTCAATCACGACTGCCAGAATTAGCCCCCTGCTCGTTTTCTTTTTTTTTTTTAAATTGAAATAATACTTATTCCAAAAACAATTATGTATAAAAAAAATAGAAAAATAATTGCAAAGAAAATCATAAAAAAATATTCAATAAATTTTTACATTAACACTTTAATAAAAAAAAATTATTATTAATTTAAGTTCTTCAATTAAAATAGTTAAATTATTTTATTTTAAACTAGGATATAAATTCAAAATCCTCATCGGAACCATCTTTATCGTCACAGCAATTACTTCGTTTTCCTTCAACTGATGAGTGATTAACTTTTTCGAAATCTATAAAAAAGAAATTCGATCAAAGAAAAGGCAATTATTTTCAATATTTTAAAATTTAAATAGAAATTATACATGTAAGAATGCTATATTCGGTTAAGCCGAATCTTATATACCCTTCACCTTGGCGCGATATCTACAAAAAGTTATATAAATAGCTTTCTTTAGATATAAACAATTCTTTTTTTTTGTCGGCTGTTGTGTATTGATAACCAAAATGCTTGCACCTAATTTGGTGCCGTTCTCAACATATACAGAAATCAATAATGGCTTCGTACGGGAGCTGCAACGCCCACTTTTCCATCCCACCTATTTTTAAGAGAGGTTCAGTATTTAGACATGGATACATTTTTTTGCGACGCCCACTTCTCCAAACCCGCACAAATTTGCTTGTATCTAATTTGGAAACATTGGCTTCTGCCGTTCTTCATATATAAATATATAAAATAAAACAAAAAAAACACCAACAAGGATTTATGGGTTAAATTATGGGCAGTCGTGGTTTTTTGCTCAATCTCAGCCATTCGTTAACCGATCAGGCTAAATTTTTATAATTTTATAACAACTAGGGTTGCCAAACGGGAAATCCCGAATCCCAGGATTTATTTTTATTAATCCCGGGATTTTACGGGATTTTTAATATATCAACTTTTGTGTACAAAACTTTTCGTTTTTATTGAATTTGTATACTCTATACAAAAAAAATTATTAAAAATTATATTTCAGTTGTATTTTTTATTTTTATAATTCTTATTTTTCTTTTTTAAAAATATATGTTATATATACAACTAGCATATATATACCCGCTACTTCGTTAGCGTCTCCTTTTTCTTCGTGGACATATTTTTATGCCAAAGTTTATTTTGCTAGGTTTAAATTTGTTTAAATTCTAGCATTTAACCCGATACTTTAGTAGAATCAAAAAGCTAAAGAAAAATATCAAATTTCCAGTATTTCTTTTTTTGGGTACTATATTTTTCCCCCATTAAAGTATCAAAAATTTCAGTATTGTAGTATATATCGATGGCTTAATATAAAAAAGGCGTAACTCAATTTTTCTTAAAAATGTTTTTTATTTATAATGGTAGACAAATGCGAAATGAATCTTGCTTTAAAAATTTAGGGGCTTTAGAATAAAATTTGTTGCATATTTTTATTAAAAATCGATTCAAACTTTTTTTATATCTAAAAAATTACGGATTTCATAAGTATTCTTATCTTCCCCTTTGAACTTACAAAAAATCGAGTTACGCCTTTTTTATATTAAGCCATTGGTATGTAATCCATGGAATTCCTATAAGGAACATAGGGCCTCAATAATTGATCTCCATCGATTTCTATCTTGTGCTTCTCTTTTGGCTTCATTCCAGGTTATACCAACAGTTTGAAGTTCGGCTTGAACTTGACGCCTCCAGGTGTTTCAGGGCGACCCCTACTTCTTGCTCCCTGTGGGTTGTAGTCAAGGGATTTTCTATTGATGTCATCGGTTGGCTTTCGTAGAGTATGACCCAACCATCTATACTTGCGTATTTTGACCTCGTGGTCAAATGGAGGTTGTTGCGTTCTAAACCATAGCTCTGAGTTTGTAATAGTTTGGGGGCAGAAAATTTTAAGGATTCGGCGAAGGCATTTGTTGACGAAGACCTGTAGTTTTTGGATATCTGAATTTGTTAGGTTCCATGTCTCCGAGCCATAAAGCAGTACTGACTTCACATTTATATTAAAAACTTTAAGTTTAGTAGACACTGCGATGTTAGCTGACCTCCAGAACTTATTCAATATTCCAAAAGCTTGTTTAGCTTTTGTCAGTCTGTTTTGAATATCATCGTTTCATCCACCGGAAATAGCAAAAATACTGCCCAAGTAACAAAAAGTTGTGACATCTTCCAGTTGTTTCCCCATCAGTGAAAAATGATAATTGCTTGATTATTGTAGTGGCAACCCATAAAATGTTTTTAAAAAAAGTACCAAAAATAGTTACGATTTTCACCCCTAAATGTTCGAATTTCGAAAAAGTACCAAATTTGTGTTGGTATTTTTTTGATAAGTATCGAATGTGGTATAAACTTTGTTTCTATGTTTATTGGTTCAAAAGATAAATGGGGTGTTTACTCCCTAAAAGGACCAAATTTCAAAAAAGTACCAGACACCAGTCCGCTTATTTTTCTAAAGAACAACAATAAGTATTAAATTTTGTTTATATCTCTTTTAGTTTTGAAGATATAAGGACCAATCGCTAGTCTAAATTTCAAGTTTCTAGGGTCAGCGGTTTGGGCTGGGCGATGATGAAAGAGTCAGTCACTCACGCAACTCTTTTATATATATATATAGATAGATACCTTTTGAAAATTCATCAATAAATAAAAAAGTGTTATTTAAAAAAATCCCGATTTTAAAATCCCTAATAACAACCGACTCTGCATAATATCTGTGGTCTTCGGAAAACTCATTTCAACGGGCACACAGACAGACGGACATTGTTAAATCAACTTCGCTACTCATAAGGACCCAGAATATATATACATATGTACTTTATATGGTCTAGGATCAATATTGTTGAAATTAAAAACGGAATGACAAAGTTTTCATTACCCTTTTACCTTCGGTGAAGGGAATACAAAAAATTAGTTATTCACCCTTATTGTGGTTGACGTTGACGTATACGACTGGGTTGTTTTTTTTTTTTTTTTGTAATAGATTAAAGTAACACACAACCTGTGTTCCTTAATATGTACTACAAAAAACGACACAGTCGTATACGGCAACGACAACCACAATAAGGCTGATTATTTTTTTTTTTTTCTAAAACTAAAAACAAAAACCTTCTGTATCTCCACAACTTATAGTCCGTGCCGAACTATAACTAATTAAATCATCTGATGAAGTTGTGTAAGTAATATAGGAAATATTTAAATCACTGGCAACTTCTTCATAAGAATTATAAAAGTGTTCAGTTGTATCTGTATCTGTTTCTAAACTGGTTATGGAGTCGTTTAAAGGAATAGAAGGATAGAGATATGTGGTATTTGTAGAAGCCATAATACCTGTCATGCTTGACACCCATTCAGGCGAACGAGTTTTAGTTATTTCAAATAATGGTTGAGTGCTGGCTGTTAGCACATTATTTTTAAGATTTTCCAAAAGAATATCAAATGACATACGAGATTTACAAAGAAAACACTAAAAAGGTAAAAAAAATAATATACTTTCAATATGTTAATAGAACTATATTATAAAAAAAATAACTTACAACAGCCAACGAAGGATCCATTTGAGTAAATTGTATCCTACCAGCATATTTTTGATGATATGTTTCATCAAAGTCTACTTCATCTTGTGTAGTCTTTTGGCCCACTGATCCCGATCTTTGTGTAGTATGCGGATCCAAAAATAAAACTTCATCGTCTACGTACCCCAAAAAATAGAGGGCCTGATTTGGACGACCACCAATCATTCCACAATTTCCTACCAATTCAAAGCATTTCTTTAAAGCAGGTATATAAATAGGATTAATGTCACTCAGCCCCAAACGTAAAGGTAGTATGAGTAACAAAGGCTTCCAAGACTCATCGTTTTTGGGATTTGACAAACAAAGCGAAACTGCAGAAAAGTAAAAAAATGTTTTTTTTTCAAATTTTAATTTTAAATAAAAAAACCTCACTTATTTCATCTATGACGATAGTATTGTCCATTGCTACATGAATCATCAAACTGCACCAGTCATCATAACGTACTAATTTTCTAGATAAGAAAATAAAAAAACATTAACAAATAAAAAATTGATAGTGCTACATTCAGCTATGCCGAATTGTATAAATCCAAAATCTCAACTTTATTTTTAAAGCGAAAATGCATCCAAATTTTTTTTAACGTAAGGTTTTTTAAAAAACATGCATCTTAAGGTTTTCTTAATTTTATTATTATATTAAAACTAAAGATTTTGTTTATTATTTTAGGAAATATGTAACATATTTTTTGTGTCAAAAAAAAAATAATTTTATTTATGTAAGCCTCAGTATTTCTGAATTTCGTGATTTTTTCTATTAACTCTGAAGATTATATCGAGCCCTAATAGCGAAAATGATGTTACCAACAACATTTTAGATTTTTGTTTTTTGATGAAAATCGATAATTTTTAATCATTTAATCTAAAAATCTCATATCTCTGGGAAGTACCGGTACGAAATAAGAGCAAAAGCAATTTCAAACGAAAACCTAGACTTGAAGCAAAGATATTTTAAAAAGACCTTCTCCTGTAAAATTGTACTTGTGTTGGTTACATCATTTTTGCTATAAGGGCTGGATAGGTATACGAACATACCGTTACCTAAAACGCAAAAGGCCCTAACTAACTTACAATTAAAAATCGAGTTTTTAATTGATTCTGAACTTTTGGAAATTTGCGATTTTTTTCGAACCCGCAACCCCGGGGCTAATAGACTAGCTCACTACTAGCAAAAAACAAAAGGCCCCATCTGCAATTGATTTGATGGTAAACGCTGAAAGGCCTAACAGTTTACTAACAGTATGCATCTTGTCAAAACAAAGAAAAATAAATTATAAGCAGTTTCAGGCGATTTATGAATTTATCATTTTAAATAGTTTTTGCTTCTCCTGTAAAATTTTTAAAATATTTGATAGGGCCTTTTGCATTTTAGATGACGATATTATCGACCCCTTTGCGCAAAATTTTCGTATATGCCAATTTTTTTGAAATTTAGTTTTTAGTCTTGTTCTACATTCAAAGAGACGTACGTCAGCTGACAAAATATTGTAGGCGAATTCCACGTCGTTGCTCCGAAAAGCACATGTATATTTTCATTTTGATATTGCAAGTGAAAGCAGAGAAAAGTAGAAAAATGGCTGTCCTGTAAAATTTGGATTTTGTAACATACGATAATTTCGCGCAAAGGGGTCGATATATGTATTTATATCTGTGGCTTGGTGCTAAAAGGGGCAATGTCAAAATATTAATTTTGTGAAAATTTAAATAAAATTGTTTTTAGAGAAGAGTTCTTACTGAAATTTGCTGGCAAAAAAAAAAAAAAAAAGGATGTTAAGAGAAAACACCTGTAACGATCAACTCAAAACAAAAAAATATTGACATTGGCCCTTTTAGCACCAAGCCACAGATATAATAATAAAGTCTTTTAAAACTCACTCCTATATTTTAAAAATCACCAAAAACTATTTAAAAGAAACAAGAGAAGTCCGCATTCGGCCGTGCCGAATATATGATACCCACCACCATTAGGTCAATTAAAACGACGTAAAATTATAAAACAAAAACGAAATATTCTATTAAAAAGTATTGAAAAATTTAGTTTAAATTTTCTTATTAACTCGAATGTGTATTCTAAGTTAAATTTCAATTTATAAAGCTTTTATATAATAATGTTTATAAATAAATTACCAGATTCTATTTGCTTAAATCTAATTTAATTTAAATTTCTATAGGGGCTAGATGATATAATGGATCGAGTCTGCCTTTTTTCTATGGGGAAGACTTTTGTATGGGTGCTATGGGAAACAGTTGGCCGATTTGCGCCAATCTCAATACAAACAAATGTGTCGTCTAAGACTCTGTTTTACTACATTTCATTGTTCTAAATCTTTAATTGTGAACTTCTCTATCGTGCTTTCAGAATACTGCCGGGCGGACGAAGATGGCTAGATGGTTTTAAAATTGTATAAGGATCCAGACTTTAAATGGGCATTTCCAGCGAAAGGTCTACTTTTTGTAATGTAACGCAAATAAGCTTGTATTTTGGGCCCATGTTGTCAAGTATTTCCCATTTTCGTTACTAAATGTAAAGCTAGTTGCGCTTTACACCAAAATACAAATAAGCAAATAATATATATAAAACTTGCTGAGAAACATTTCTAATTGCATGCTATTGTTACGTTACAAAAATAGATTTCTCTGCGCAAACACCCATACACAAAATCGCTATACACCCTATTTTTAGATGTTGGGTATAAAAATACGTTTTGTACTTACTTGAGGACTTGTGCCACTGTATTCGGACCAAACCACTGACCCACCTTCTTATCCTCTGAATCTCCCATTAAGGCAATTTGATGTATTGAAAAATAACTTTTTCTTGAGTCTTCAAAGCGATTTACAATTTTCAAATATGTTGAATCTCTTGTTACACTTGTCCAAAACCAATCACGGCCCAAATGCAAATCGATTAGAGCCTGAGCCAATACCATTTGACCACAACGCAACATGCAGCCCCAACCCTTGTCGGTAGTCAACTGCGGCTCGCCCAACGGAACAAAGCCTCGGCGATAGCTGCACCAAAGCCGGGATTGAACATCGCGGCGTATTAATTCCAATTCTTGTATGGCATTATAGCTTTTACCCAAAATCCAAACATTGGTATTAAGTTTTGGAATATCATCTGGTTCACCTGTGGCTCCAACCACAGCACCAACCACAGCTCCGGCCAAAACGCCGTCCGGACCTAAGTATGCTTCAAACACACTGTCCATTTTACGTGAAACATTAAGGTAGAAATCTATAAAATTATCAATATTGGCGATGCACTGTAGTCTCAAGTAATAAAGTCTACGACTTCGTCGAAAAAGATCCTCGGGATGGGTTTTAAGCCAAAATAAGTGAGCCAGTGTTAGAATGACAGCTATAGATAGTAGGACAACAGTTCCTCCTATAGCCCAATAGCTGTTATTGTTGAATAACAACAACAAACAGCTGGACCAAAGTTCTTTTAATCTTTCAATAATCTTGTCCAATTTTTTATCTAGCCAATAAAATTTACTGAAAATAGTTAATTGTACTAAAATATTAAAGAGATACATATATCAATTTTTAAACGAAAAACTAAATAAGAGTCAAATAACGAAAAACAATAAAAATTTGTTTACCTTCAGAATTGTTTTTTTTTCGAACTTGTTCTAACTTCTTGTTTTTAGTCCCTCCACTATTTTGCTTTCTCTATCAACAGTATTCTTTCTCCTTTTTCTTTGCTTTTCTGTATTGTTTAAGGCAATGTCATCATCTCAATTACTACACACAATTTATTGCTTTAGCATTAAATTTTACTGCTCTTTACGTACATTATTTTAAATTATTTTAATTTCCTCAAATGCTTTTCGTTTTGGCAGTGCTTCAGCATCAGTTTTTGTTTATTAATTTTCGTTTTAAATTGTTTTAATTTAGAATTGAAAATAATTAAAAAAATTCCCCGTCGTAGCAAAACAAAGAACTAAATTTTACACGTACAAGAAGAAAACAAACTTTTTGTATTTCAGTTTATTTTCCAGAGTTGATAAAAAAGTAGTATTTAGTAACGCGTACGTTTGGTATTCATGTAATATGAATGCAATTAGTTTTGCGCTTATCCAATAGAAACGTTTTAGCGTGCGCGCATACAGATAGTACTAATCGATAGAGCATTAAAATCAGAATCAATACCATTATACGTTTTTTCTGACGGGCAGCAAACCTTAAATTTTGAAAATATGTACCTACCTACATATATACATACATTCAGTGTTTTGCTAATAACTCGTGCACATATCTAGCTAGTCGCAAAAAACTTGGAAACGATTCTGCGTGTATATATCTATCATGGCCCAATTAGTAGGTCTGAGCGCAACTACAACAATCCAACAACAGAAAAAACAACACGCATTTTGTTTGTGTAAAAAATGATAAAGATGTCAAGAACAAAAGCAATTGTTTGTGTAAGAAATGGTGGAAATGTCAAAAGCAATTGTTATACCATGTTCACACGGACAGCAATATTCGTGTTTCGCTCTCTTATTCCTGTTTCGCGCCCCAAACATGACTGAAACGACCAAGGTATATTTTCACAAGGTAGACTCATTTGGGAGTGCAGACATGCTGCTCTATCAAAGGAACCAAATTGTCAAAATTGTCTTCATATAAAACAAAAACAACTTAACGCACACATGTACAAATTTTGGCTCATATACACGAAATTTGACGTTTGGGTTCCAACTAGGGGTAATCAGCTGACAAACATATGGGCCAACGAGTTTACCTTGTGTACATATACCTTGGAAACGACTTGTTTCCCCATACAAAATTTTGTGAGCGAAACAGGTCGTTTCATTTTGAAACAGGCTGCGAAACAGGAAAAATGTACTATCATCTCTAATTTTGATAACAATTATCGTTAGTTTATCTGAACTAGCTCTCAAAAAAAATCAAAACAAAATAAAATACAAAATAAAAATTGATGTTTAATAAAATAAAGTGATAATTATCAAATAATAATATTAATAAAAGTATTAAATAATATATTTTTAGCTTTTAATTACTTTTTTATAAAATCACACTAACAACACAAAAAAAATGTCAAAATGAAACAAGAATGAATCGTATGAACAGCATGTTTGACAATCTAGTTTCAGAGAGCGAAACGAGTGGTTTTTGTCGTCGTATGAACCACAAAGTATACAGAGATGAAAAAAGTGACGTATGAAAAATGCCTAAGTCATTTGCGAGGGCAGCTTTCTAAGAAAGAGAAAGAAAACGTTTTTTGTTAGTGAAGTGACAACGCGTAAAAACAGGCCGCTACTATCTACACAAATTGCATAATCAAAACAAAAAACGCAAAAAGGGCAGCTTTCGAAGAAAAAGACAGAAAAAACACAATATTTTCTGTCTCGTGACGCCTCTGTATACTCTGTGGTATGAACATAGCATTACAAAAACAATTGCACGTATAAAATACAAGTCCGCAAAAAATCAGCAGGCGTTTTTTTGAGAGCTAGTTCAGGTAAACTAACGATAACTGTTATCAAAATTGGAGATGATAGTACATTTTTCCTGTTTCGCAGCCTGTTTCAAATTGAAACGACCTGTTGTAGTTTCAATCATGTTTAGGGCGCGAAACAGGAATAAGAGAGCGAAACGCGAATATTGCTGTCCGTGTGAACATGGTATTACGCTGGGTCTCCACGTACCAATTTTTATTGCTAAGTACAAGCAATAACGTCGGCAGAAGAATGACAGAACAATGGAGCAATAATTGCTGGAAAACACTTGAAACTGCTTTGCCATAAATTTGCAATTTTCACCGCGAGTAGTTGTATACAGTTTTGTGGCTGTATTTATAACAAATGTTTTATGTTGTGTTTTAAAGTGGTTGTTAAATTTTCTTATTTAAATTAATAAATTAAATTAATAAAATAATTAATTGTAATTGTCGTAGCTGTGTTTTGCATTACTTTTTTGTTTATTTGCGTATGAAAAAAACCTAAAACTTGTATTGTTCTATTGAAAAAATAAAAATATACAAAAAAAAAAAACAAATTCGTCGTTTGCTTTTGTTAATATTGACGTTTACTTAAAAATATAATATATAAAAACTTTTTCTGTATTTTGTTGAAGTATTTTTTCACTTGGCGGCTTTTTCTTGATTGATTTTTTAATAAATAAACAACCGTACAGAGCAAAGTATATTTATTACAAGTCAATGCAAGTGATCAGCTGTTCAGTTGTTTTATTTTCGATAGTGTCAAAATTTGCTTACATTTTAGTGCGACAAAATGAATGTTGTTTTTTTTTATTGTTGATTTGTTGTACTTGGTATAAATATTCTTTGGTAAAAAAAAAATGAAATGTCAGATAAATTACAACTGATTTGACAGCAGAATGCTAAGCAATAATTGCTCAAGCAATCAGAAGAGCAATCATTGCGCAATGGATTGCCACTCATGGCAATTTGCGGTCTATACGTCGCAATTTTAACAAAGCAATCAAATTTGACGTTTGCCGCAATAAATATTGCTACGTGGAGACCCGGGGTTAGCAAAACACTAACAAATCAAAACAAATTGGTTCGTAATGTCAAAATCAGATGGCGTTTCGACACCACCTATAGTTGAGAACGCCTTGAGCAGCAGCAAGGTCTATTCAATAGGTATGCGCAAGGAGCCAGATGTTTATTTGCTTCATTCCTCAACGATGTCAAAAGTTGTTTACATTTTGCTTATACATGTAAATTTTTGTTTACGTTTTCGGTTTTTTGCTACACATACATATACACAAATCACATTTTTCCTTTAGTTTTCCCTATGTAGTAGTAAAATTTAGACAACGTCGGGGAATTTTACACAAACAAAATGCCTGTTGTTTTTTGTATTGTTGTAGTAGTAAGCAGACCTATTGGATAGGCCTTGGGCAGCAGATAGCTGTTGATATGGTAGGGTTTAAGGTATATTTATAGCCGGTAGTCTCGGAAAGCCAGCAGGTTATTTTTTATTTGCTTGTTTTGTGATACAAACTGTCAAATGTTGTATAGTAAACAAGTACACAAGTTGTTTGTCTTTATCTCTTGTCTCTTTTCAACCGCTTTGCTGTTTGACAGTTCGTATCACAAAACAACAATAAAAAGCCCTGTTGTTTGTTTTATTGTACAATTGTTGTAATCTCGCGGCTTTCTGCTATAAATATACCTTGCATCATTCAATTAAGTACCCTACAAGAACAATGACAGTCATTTGATGCATCATCTGATGGGCATTGCAGAAGTTTCTATCATTTTATTAAGGGCAATATGAAAAAACTGATGTAAACATTGTGAACTTTAATATTATAACGAAAGTAACTTTAGTTATGAATTAGATTAATCTATTAGTTATCTTGTATTGATTAGTTATTAAGTATTTGTAAGTTATTTTTATACCCTTCACCGAAGGTAAAAGGGTATATATAACTTTGTCATTCCGTTTGTAATTTCTACAATATTGATCCTACACCCTATAAAGTATATATATTCTGGGTCCTTATGAAAAGCGAAGTTCAAATCCGGTTGTCCGTCTGTCCGTCTGTATGTCTGTCTGTTGAAAGCCCCCAGATATGATGGGGGCTTGATTTGGGTATCTTTCTGTCAGGTATTCTTATTATAATTTTGCTATTGAAATTTAGCCAGATCGGTCCACAAATGGCTGAGATATGAGCAAAAAACCACGACTACCTCTAATTTTTTTCCAAAAATCCCTTGTGGTTGTTGTATTTTTATTACTTTTTGCTGTATATCTGGGGAACGGCAAAAGCCAAAGTTTCCAAATTAGGTACACACATTTAGGTTGCCAATACACACCATTCTACAAAATGTGGGCGGGATTGGAGAAGTGGGCGTGGTACCTCCCTTACAAAAAAAAATTAAAAATTGTATAAAAACCTAAATTTTAAGGCTGCCATATGTCCTATGGATATGACTTATATACCAAAATATTTAGTAGAACATATTTTATAAAAAACTCGGGAAAATCGGTTCAGATACAAAAAAGTTATGACCAAAATTTTTATTTTTTTTTAAATACCGACTTTCGGGAACCAAAGATCTCCCCGAGTCCAAGCTTTATAACTAAAGTAAATGGTAAATTTCTTCTTTAACACTTTGGTATATAAATCTGTCAAATCGGTTTTAAAATGGCTGAGTTATCAGCAAAAAACCACAACTACCTCTAATTTTTTAAAGAATTCCTTGTTGTTGTTGTATTTTTATGACCTTTTGCTGTATATCTGGTGAACGGAAAAAGCCAAATTTTCCAAATTAGGTACACACAATTAGGTTGTCAATACACACCATTCTACAAAATGTGGGCGGTATTGTAGAAGTGGGCGTGGTACCTCCCGTACAAAAAAGATATATGATTTTCGTTATCATCCTTCTTTATTATTTCATCTATTTAACGAAATTATTTTAACAAATCGAAACTAGGAATTTTTGTGTTTTTTTGCTACTTAAAAACTCCCCAAAAAGATACAAGAAAACAAACACGCATACTTACATGCCACAAACTATTTTGGTGAATATATTTCCATATTTCGGTTCACAACTGAAATAGGTTTTATGGTTTACAACTTTGCTATTGTGGTGAACAAAAATATCAAAAGTAATTACAACTCAACACAGTGAACATTAAACGGGCCATATTTCATTTTAATGATATTCAAACAACGTTCCTTCATGGTTTAGTTGTCTAGGGGGTGTGTTAAGTTAGAAACTGTGAGTTCTCTGGTTCGAATCTTGTTTTTTTAAAAAGAAATTTTTTTTTTTAAATTTTTATTTTTTTTATGTTCTAAAAACGATTTAAAAAAATATTTACCAGTTTTCGCTTTTTAAATTTAATATATAATGAAGTTTAAAGTATTATAAATACGTATGTATACATATGTAAAAATTATTTAGTTTTTGTCTAGTTGCTCTGTATTTTGCTCCCACAATGGTGAAGGGTATATAAGATTCGGCACAGCCGAATATAGCACTCTTACTTGTTTTAGTTACAATTGTTATTGTTTAAGTTATGCACACTCCTTGTGTAAAAATCAATGTACAGATGTAATGTTAAAATTGTTGTGCATAATTGTACTTCAACCCCACTGTAAATACTCGAATGTTCGTTAAGTTATCTCAAATTATGGTAACGCCTAAAAGTATGTCTTAGTTTATAATGCCTAATAACCAGGTATGGGCACCACTACATTGACAGCATTGCATGAGTGGCATTGTATTGGTTTGTTTACGTTTGCATTTGTTTACATTTAAAACAAAAACAAATTATAAAATATTGTTTTTGTTTTACATGTAAGTTAAGCGAACGAAGTCTTCATTCGTTATCGACGAACAGGCCACAAATCAAAAAGAGAAAAATTGTAGATAAATTTTCGTTTATTGTTCGACAGGTTTTGGTTTCGACTACAGTTTTTTAAGCCTTGGAATTAAAAAGTGACTGAATAATTCACGTAAAATGATAATAAAACGAAAATCATGTGAAAAAAATTTGCCAGATTTTTTTTAAACTAGTAATGATAACAAAAAAGGACAAACTGTTCAAAAATCTATAAGTATGTATGTATATATTTATATATATTTAGCTGGAGAGGCCTAACTCCGCTTATGTAAATAAAAGTGCAAATTTTTTATTTCAAAACCGCTGAAATAATATGAATGGTAAAAAAACCGCCACAAAAGTCGCCAGTCGCCAAACGGAAAATCCCATCGCCAAACACGTTTCAAAATCGCCACGTTTGGCGAGAAATCGCCATATCTGACAGCCCTGCCTCTCACCCTCGGTATTTACACAAACGGTGGATAGTGACTCATTAAAAAAACTACAACTAGATTTCGTGACAAGTGCTGCCAGGCCAGCAAGTATTGCCGTGACGTCAAAAACAAATTTAGTGGGAAATGATAAAATTACTTTCGCAAAATAATAAGCAAATTTGAGGCACTTAAAAAAAGTTTTTACACATACCAACTCAAGAGCAGTAAAGGTCTCCAGGTGGTGATTAAGGGAATTGATTCATGCGTAGACCCAGAGGAAATTAAAACTTTCTTGGAAGAAAAAGGCTTCAAGATAAAACATGTGGTAAATATTAGAAATAGGGACAAAAATCCACAACCACTTTTTCGCGTGGAATTAGAGCCCGGCGACATTAAGTTAAAAAAAATTAAACGCATCCCTTTTATAGTGTGAAATATATTCTATACATAAAAATCACAATTGAGGAGCCGCACAAAAAAAAATGGACCTGTTCAGTGCTTAAACTGCCAAGAATTTGGCCATACCAAGGCATACTGCTACTTACCCCCTATCTGCGTAGTATGTGCGAACTGCACGGTACAGTTTCTTGCGATAAGTCTAAAACCGACCCCAACGTAAAAAAATGTAGCAACTGTGGCGGTAATCACACTGCCAATTATAGAGGATGCCCTGTATATAATATCGTCAAGCAGACGGTTGGACCGAAAACAAATACCCCTCAAATGCAGGTCGCAAATCAAGTAAACACAAATGCAATTCAAGCCCCCCAGCCTAGTAATAACAGAACCCCTTACGCTAACGTCCTAAAATCAAACCATCAGCCAATACAAGGTGCCTCGCCAAGTAATGATGAAACTCCAGTTTCTAATTTAAGTCGTTTAGAAAAAACCATGGAAACATTAGTGCAAACAGTAAACAATTTTACGAACACAATGGGTAATATGATGCAGGAAATGCTTAAAATGCAATCGATGTTATTGCAAGCTGTACTTAACAAACCATGAACTGTTTAAAAATTTGTTTTTGGAACGCAAACGGCATCCGCCAACATAAAAATGAATTATAATTCTTTCTTAAAAATAAACAAATTGATGTCATGATGGTTTCTGAAACTCATTTGACCTCAAGAAATACGTTTAAAATCAATGGTTATACACTATATGATACCAAGGACCCTCGAGATAGAGCTTTTGGAAGTTCTGCCATTTTGATAAAAACCCGAATCAAACACTACCTAATGTCTGATAATCGTGAAGATTATCTCCAAGCAACGGACATTTGTGTTGAAGAGCTGAATCGAAACATAGTAATCTCATCCTTATACTCACCACCTAGATTTGCAATATCAGAAAGCCAATATTATACATATTATAAGTCATTGGGACCCTGTTTCCTGGCTGCTGGCGATTATAACGCTAAACATACCTTCTGGGAGTCACGACTAATAACACCAAAGGGTCGTGTTTTGTATAATACAATCTCTAAAATGAATTTAAATGTTGTCGCGAGCGGACAACCAACATATTGGCCTGCTGATCCGCAAAAAATTCCAGATGCCATCGATTTCGGCGTTACAATAGTTACTATAACAAACACCAATAGAATTGTATCTCCCTCTGGCTACATAGCGACGTCAGCTTTACAAATAAATTGGTTAAAATATAAAAAATATCTCAGTACCCATTGCACAGAAAATATACGGCTTAGCACACCGGAAAATGTGGATCTCTCTATTGTCAATTTTGACAGTTATCTTAAACTAGCTGTTCAACATTCCAGCAAACCCGTCAATAAAACCAATTATAATAAAATATATTTTAAAGATGTCGAGCGCCTCTTGAATGAAAAAAGGAGAGTGCGAAGAGAATGGCAATTGCACAGATCCCCTCAACTTAAAAATGAATTAAGTGTACAAAAAGGCTAAGAAAATTACTGCAGACTCAGACCACGGCTTCCGTAGAAAAATATCTTAAGGACTTGGATGCAACTCCACAATCAGGCTACTCATTATGGCGTGCAGCTAGAAAACTCAAAAGACCAGTTATCTCGAAACCACCATTAAGAAGCCCGAATGGAAGTTGGGCAAGAAATGATAATGAAAAAGGAAACCTGTTTGTAAATCATTTGAAAAACGTATTTACCCCAAATATACCTGACGATATAGCGGACGAGTTGCCGCCTGTTTATGTTAGAGCAGCTATCCCCCTAAGATTTGAGATAAGGGAAATAGAAAGGGCTATTTGTGAATTAAACACCAAGAAGGCACCTGGTTTTGATAAGATCAGTAACAAAATGCTTTTGGAGCTACCTCGCATAGCAAAGAAAATTATTCTTTATATTTTTAATGCTATTTTACGCCTTGAATACTACCCTCAGGAATGGAAGGTCTCCTTAATAACGATGATACCAAAGACAGGAAAAGATCACACAAAAGTTGAGTTATATAGGCCTATTAGCTTATTATCTAATATATCAAAGCTGTTCGAGAAGCTCTTAGCATCAAAATTAACCCCAATTTTAAATGACAATGGGTGTATACCTAATCATCAATTCGGCTTCAGAAGAGAGCATAGCACAATTGAACAAACCCATCGGAGAACTGTGGTTAAAAAAATTGAGAATAAAGGTCAATGAGCAAAAATGCGTACATATAACATTCACCTTGCGTCGGGAAACATGTCCCCTATTAAAATCAATAATCAACTAGTGCCTCAACAATCGCATGTCAAATATCTCGGTATTCATCTAGATCGGCGTTTAACATGGAAAAGCCATATAGAAGCAAAATTAACCCAAATGAAACTAAAAGCAATTAAAATTAACTGGCTTATTGGAAGAAATTCTGTTCTTAGTCTCGATTGCAAACTACTACTTTACAAAGCTAATTTAAAGCCAATATGGTGCTACGGTATTCAACTGTAGGGCACTGCCTCGGCCTCAAATATCGAAAAAATGCAAAGGCGCCAAAATAAACTTCTTCGAATAATTACAGCTGCCCCTTGGTATGTTAAAAACTCAAATATCCACAAGGATCTCAATGTGCCACTGGTAAGGACTATTATTACGAAGTATGCGGAAAAATATTTGAAAAGGCTAGAGTTGCACCCAAATCCACTAGCTCGAAATATTTTAAATGATAGCGACCACTCTCGCTTAAGAAGAAGAGACACTGCAGCACTTACCCATTAAGATGAGCGATAAACACCTACGTATGTGAACAGAACCCGTGATGAAGAAAATTTTTGTCTGGCACTGGCAGGACATAAAATAAAGCATAAGGTTAAGATTTGATTAATTATTGTTAGTTCATATTTAATATATGAAGATTCAATAAATAAATAATGAAAAAAAAAACTCTGTTTGGGCTTCTGTGAAAATCA
The DNA here is from genome assembly GCA_930367215.1 of Pollenia angustigena. Classification (NCBI taxonomy): domain Eukaryota; kingdom Metazoa; phylum Arthropoda; class Insecta; order Diptera; family Polleniidae; genus Pollenia; species Pollenia angustigena. The sequence continues at coordinate 255,155,254 of OV884057.1, forward strand.
GGGTATCGTCGGCATAAAGAACTATTTCACAATTTTCTAAAACTTTTTCCATGTCATTAATATATGTATATAATAAATAAAAGAGCACCTAGAATGGAGCCCTAAGGTACACCAAAATCATTTTCTTTCTCCACTGATTTTACATTGTTAACTTTTGTCATTTGTCTTCTATTGGTTAAGTAGGATTGAAACCATTTTAATTCATTATCCTGTACTCCATATTCTTTGAGTTTTTCTAACATAATATCTCGGTCAATTGTTTCGAATGCCCTTTTGAAATCTAGAAATATTGCCACAATTTTATTATTCTGCTTCATGTATTTCCATATATTTATGACATAATTCACAGCAGTCTCACATGAGTGTTTTCTTCTGAATCCTGACTGATATTTTGAAAGAATTTTGTTTTGTTCTATATATTCTTCCCGCTGATTTTTTAGCAATTTTTTCCAAAATTTTTTCACATGTTTTTAGGCTGTTTATAGGCCGATACTCTTCGCACTTCACCGTATTTTTTACTTTTTCTATTGGAGTAATAACTGATTCTTTCCAATTATTTGTAAATATTCCGGTTTCAAGAGATTTGTTTACTATATTAAGTATTCTATTGCCAACTATGTCCCAATTATCTAATATTCATTTATTACTTATTTTATTATAGTCCAGTCTGTTGTTTATATCCTTACATATAACTTTTAAATATGCTAAATTTATTGCACGAAATTTAAATTTGCTTTCTATCAAAGGTATATTATTTTCATATTGCACATAATCAATTGAGTTTTTTATTTCCTTAATACTGTCTATAAAATAAATATTAAAATTTTCCGCTATTTGTAAATTATCCTTATATTCTATTTCTTTAAATATCACAGTTTTTATCACAGATCTGGGGTTTTCTATCACTAGTTCCTTTATTTTTCTCCACATGTCTTTTTGGTTATTTGTACTGTTTATTCTATTATTTATATAATTATTTTTTTCGATCTCAATTTTTACTTTATATGCATTTCTTATTATATTATAGGCATTCCATGCCTAATTTGTATTGTAAATACTTTGGTATTTAAAAATCTTTTCTCTTTTCATGTTTTTAAGTTCATTGCTAAACCATTTATTTACATGCTTTTCATTTATTTTCTTTTTAACAGTAAATTTTTTTATTGTATTTTCTATACATTTATCAAAATGATGGACATAGTAGTTTAGATTGTTCACTTCATTACACTCTATTACGGCTCTTAATTCATTATTGAAACGGGTTTTATCATATTTAAATATTTCTACTTCTTCTACTTGTTCATGTAATATATTTTCGTTTTTGATAAATACATATGTCTATGGTTTCGTGATCTGCTATTTTATTGTTTATATTAGTTTTTGCTAAAATTTTCTCATTATTTGTTATAACATAGTCTATTAAAGTTTTAGAATTCTTTGTTATTTTAGTATATTCACTAATAATTTCTTTAGACTGTTATCATTTAGAACGCTTTCTATTTTAGAATTATAAAAGTCTTTTAACCAATCTATATTAAAATCTCCGACTATTATCATATCAAAGTTTTCTTCACATAGTTCTTCCATTATTTCTTGAAAATCATTGCAAAATTCCGGCTTTTGGCTACTTGGTGATCTGTATACTATTACTAATATAAAAGTTGTTTTTTCATATTTTGCTCTATAAGCACTTATCCAATATTTTGATTCTTTTACATATTCACTTATTTTTTTTATGTTCCATTGTTTTTTTAAATATGCGATTACACCACCTGTTTTGCTTGAATTGGATAATGTATTAAAATGGTTATATTGCTTTATTAGAATCTCCGATTCATCCACTGTATCAGTCAAATGAGTTTCAGACAGACTTATAAACTCTGGTTTATTCATTTCAGCAATTGTTTCTAATTGAACAAAGTTATTGAGGAGTCCCTGGATGTTTGTATATATTCCATGTATTTGCTTTTCTATTTGCTTTGGTTGTTAGGCTGCAATGCCTATTCTTCTCTTTTTTAGATTCAATTTATTTTGGTACACAGGGCATTCTCTATTATTGGTAACGTGATTCTCATCTAGTCCTAAGTACAAAAATTTGTCGTTAAGTAGTAAATTTTAAGTATTTTTAAGTACAAATTTTCTACTTAACGACAAATTTTTGTCGCTAAAAAGTTATAGATTTACCCCACCGGTTTGCTGAAATTGGCTCACAATTCTCCCGCTTGTACACACATTTGGTCCATCATGCTTACCAAAAACCTCACGAAGTGCACGGAATACATTGCGATTTGAAAGCCCATTTTCGTTTAAGGCTTTAACAATCTTAATGCGCTGCTTAATTGTTTACCTCTTCATTTGTCACAAACAAATAAAGAAATGTCAAATTAAGTCGGGTAAAATGTGTTTCACAATTAACATCGTGGATTATGGCTGCACCACCCTTTATATTTATGTACACCATAACCACCTGTTGTGAAGGTTACACAAAAATATAATGAAAGATACAATTTTAATTAAAGCATACTATGTATATACTTATTTACAACAAAACTTTTTTATTGCATTTATTCATTCCAATTACATAGTTATCTTATTTTTAAAAATGTGCAAAATTTGTTATTTAAATCTAAAAATTCTTCATTCATTTCATCTTCACTACTTAGCATATCGGCATTTGGATCTTCTAAACAATTTTCTTGAGACGCATTATTTCTGGATTTCTGTCGTTTTTTCTTTAAAATCTTTTTGCTTAAAGTAGGATTGATTTTTTGATCTTTTGCTTTCTGCCATGATGGTAAAAATTTTTCGCACCACTGCAGCAAATATAAATAAAAATCAAACATCATTTGAGAATCTCTAAAAAAGAAATTCTTTATATAATATTCAATATCTAAGCGATTTTTAAACAAGTCGTATAGATTATACAAAAAAACACCACAATACAACTGACCCATGTATGGGCGTAAGTATGGAAAATCTAATAAAGCATTTAATGAATGCAATTGGAAGACCACTGATTGAAATTCGGCGAATGAATGCAATATGGTGCTGGAATATAAATCGTATTTCTTTTTAAATATGTCCTGCATATGGAAAAGTTTTAACAATTCATTTTGTACCAAATAACAATCGGATTTTGGCACATATGCCATACGTTCAGGTATTGGTAAGGCTCGAACTTCGTCCCTTATAATGCGTTTTCCACCACTTGATTCTTCTTTATCGCGTACCTGACGTTCCTTTTTGATAATTTTGCCGAACTTTTTTTGAAAAACTTTAAGATCCCTTTCCGGAGGAATTTTTGAATCGATCGTTCGTAAAACTACTAGACAAACTATAAGAGCATGCAGGTGAACTTTATCATAGTTTTGACATTTTTGAAGCCAATAAACAATAGCCATAAAATATAGCCTAACATCGTGAGGCAGTTTCTCTAATTCGTCAAAAAGTTCATCAGGATTCAATTCAGGCATTTTATTTTCGAATACTGTTTTTAAAAACAATGGGTTTGGATTTTCTGGTATAAAATCATATTTTAGTTTCTCCTCGACTTCAACATGTTCGTAGAGTATGTTGGTTACTCTAGTGGCTCGTGTTAGATACGTAAAAAATAGTTTTTGTACGCTACCATCCTCCATTACCTTTGGAACATATTCCGAACCTTTGACATTACTAAGTAATGAGTAGATTAATTTTAAAACGGGCAAGGCGATTGAATTGCATTCATTGAAGGGAAAGTGTTCTATTTGAGGATTGTTAATATATTTCCGCAAATGAATTAAATCAACGAAAAAACGTGGTAAATTAGCGGGATATAATTTATCTATAAACCATTGCGGAAATGTGGAAATTATATCACTTTCATCACCTTCATGTTGGTCTTCATTTTCAGATTCTACTTCTTCGAAGTTTTGAATATTTCCTGTACGATCGTTTTCTTGTGACTCTTTATAGTTTTCCACATTCTCATTTTCTAGCTTATTTGCTTCATATTCTTCTGCCTCTTGTTCTTCTTTAACCAAATCATTTTCCTCTTCCTTTTCATCCTCTGAATCACTATCCTCAGATTCTTCGTCATCCTCAGTTTCATAGACTTCATCCTCCTCTTCGGTTTCGCTAAAACCTTCAAAAATGCCATTGTTATTTTTGAAAAAATCATATGACCGACATTTTTCATTTGAATAACCACTTGTAGCTGCTTCAACTTGGGCCATTAGGGACTCCCTTTGACTCTAAAAATTAATAAAATTGAAATAAAATTTTATTACTGTTAACAGATTGATTAAATAAAATAAAAAGTTTAATATTTTTAATTAGTATTGTGGTTATTTTGTTGAACTATTTATGGTTTTTAATCCAAATTTTTAATATTTTTAATTAGGCTTAAGTTCATGAAATTTAATTTTTTTATTAAATTATTTTTGTGAAGAAAGGAATTTTACAACATGAAAATTAATTAAAATTGTTATTGATAATCTTTCATTCTTGACGTGGCTCGGGCTCGAACCCTGGCCGGCAGGTTACCATGACATGTTTCGATCGCAACCACTCGATCTCCTCAGATGGATTTGCCGTCTTACACTCGCAGCCATCGACGACTGCTGACGTCACTAGTCAAACATCAATCCTTAAACCAAATTGTATTTTAACATTTGGTAGATCGAAATTTGCTTTCCTGAATGATTATCCATCTTAATTGATTTTACATGTTTTTTCCTTTACTTCTGTTTTTTCGTACTTTCGTCAAGAATTTTTCTTGAAGTCCAAGTACATTTTTTGTTTTTTTCACTTTGTCTTTCTCTTTTCTGTTGACCTTTTTCAGCACAACTTGAAGGACAAATGTACACATAGAGCTCGTGCCTTAGCTTTAACAATAATTAGTATTGTGGTTATTTTGTTGAACTATTTATGGTTTTTAATCCAAATTTTTAATATTTTTAATTAGGCTTAAGTTCATGAAATTTAATTTTCATTAAATTATTCTTATGAAGAAAGGAATTTTACAACATGAAAATTTTAATTAATTTTCATGTTGTAAAATTCCTTTCTTCATAAAAATAATTTAATAAAAAATTAAATTTCATGAACTTAAGCCTAATTAAAAATATAAAAAATTTGGATTAAAAACCATAAATAGTTCAACAAAATAACCACAATACTAATTATTGTTAAAGCTAAGGCACGAGCTCTATGTGTACATTTGTCCTTCAAGTTGTGCTGAAAAAGGTCAACAGAAAAGAGAAAGACAAAGTGAAAAAAACAAAAAATGTACTTGGACTTCAAGAAAAATTCTTGACGAAAGTACGAAAAAACAGAAGTAAAGGAAAAAACATGTAAAATCAATTAAGATGGATAATCATTCAGGAAAGCAAATTTCGATCTACCAAATGTTAAAATACAATTTGGTTTAAGGATTGATGTTTGACTAGTGACGTCAGCAGTCGTCGATGGCTGCGAGTGTAAGACGGCAAATCCATCTGAGGAGATCGAGTGGTTGCGATCGAAACATGTCATGGTAACCTGCCGGCCAGGGTTCGAGCCCGAGCCACGTCAAGAATGAAAGATTATCAATAACAATTTTAATTAATTTTCATGTTGTAAAATTCCTTTCTTCACAAAAATAATTTAATAAAAAATTAAATTTCATGAACTTAAGCCTAATTAAAAATATTAAAAGTTTAATATTTTTTTTAAAAATTGCAAAGCCGCAGATATTTTAAATAAAAAGGAAAAATTATTCACACGCCTGTAAAAATATATGTGTATGTAGGTATGTCGCATCGGTTCTTCTAATGGGGTCCATTTCAAAAAGTAACAATTACACCATTTTGATTTAACCGTATAGAGAAAACTGTGCGATATCTATCTAAAGGAAAACATTTACTGTGCATCTAGAACTGAGTTCAATCAAGACGAAAATAGATTATTTATTTATATTTTCAAATTAAAATTCCAACTTACAGCTTGTAATCTCGTCATTATTTTTTGCAAAGCTGACTCTGCTGTTTCTGTTTTCAACCATCGGAGTATAACTTTTATTCTACGTTGTTGCTGTTTATTTTTACGGCTTCTTCCGGCTTTGCCCATGCCCGACTGGAAAAAGTTTTTAAACGATGAACGCGATATATAGTCATTACCCAACATGGCAGCGAATAATGGCAATTTTTCCTTGCTCAAGGAACCCCTCGCTATTAAGTTCTCTATGCGATACATGCAACAATCTAAATATTTGTACGATTCCCCTTTTTTAGGCTTTTCCTTATTGTCAACTACAATTGGATCCATTATTCGGTTACCCCTGGTACGTTTGTCCAATTTCTTGGCTTCATTTTTTCTTAAATTTCGTGTTTCTTCTTCAGAGTTTTCCACTAAATTAATTTTACAAAGTTCTGTATGGGCTTTAACTGTCAATGTGATTAAAGGTATATACTTTACATTGTGTATATAGAAATCCGAGTCATAACTTAAAACTGGACAGTTTAATTTACGCCCCAATGCGGCTAATTCATCATCGGCTTCAAAAACGCAGCGCATCACGGGGACACTACAATCTTTAACGGCATCCACAAACACTTCTTTCATCATTAAGGGAAAAACCGTAATTGAGGCACAAGGATTAATACGTTTTATTACGGATATTTTTCCTCTCATACGTTTACCCACTGTACGCAATTTGCGATGTTCATAACCACCATCCATTAGTACATAAGCCCTAATGTTACATTCAGCCAGAACTACAAAGAAGTTCACTACAGCTCTATAGAAATCATCATAATCACCGCCAAAAGCTGAATAATTTCCGGTTACGTCCTTGTATAAATTACAAGCCAAATTATCACCATCTATCACTAGATTGCAGTCATGTAATTCGTAGGGTGTCAAATATAATTCTGCATGTTTGGCTATAAAGCCAGTTAAACCACGAACTCCCATTTGTGATATATAAAAATAATTTTTTTTTTCTTTAACACTTAAAATTTACTACATGTGCTTCTAAATATATTAAATGTTATGAAAGTGGAACACAAGACAAAATGGTAAAAACTAAGCCAATGGTGCAAAATAAACTGTTTGCTTACAAATCAAAACACACAATAAATTAACGGCGTTTTATTAAATACCTTAACCCACTTAAATCAGCTATACTTTTGGAGACAATATTTATTTAAAAAATTTCCAATGTATAACTATAATTCAATGTGAAATGTTGTGTTTAAAAAGTACATAATAATATAAAATTCATATCAACATTTTTTTTTGGTAATTATTGATAGTAACTGTATTTGTTTCTGAATGGACATCCTGAGTTTATATGTAATATATAATTTTATTTATTTTTTGTACCCTTCACTACAGGTGGACTGTTTGGTTATAGATTAAAGGAAAAAAGTTCACGTTGTCTTAAATCTATTACCAAACAGTCGCAGGTGAATTTTAAATTCACCAACCACGATAAGGATGAATATTGATCTAAGTCCCCATAAGGTTCTGGATTCTTGTCTGGTCTTTTTATTGGAATATAGTATGATCGGTTTGAAAATTTCAGATACATATGTATTGAGAAAAATTTTACGAGTCATGAAAACTTTGAACGACAAAACCTAAATTTTAAAGTGCTTTCATAATTAAGGGACTTTATTGTTTTACCTTAGCATTAAATAAGCTTTGTAAATACTGGTTGTAGTAAGTGCTGGTTCACACAGGGCAAGTTTACTTGAACAGTTTTATTTAAATTTTCTTTTGAACTTGCGTTCACGTTTATGCACAAAATTAATTTTTGTTTTCTTTTCCTTCAACTTTGTAGCTTTTTATTATATTACGGATGAAAAAAGAAAAGCAAAATACAAAACTGACTGGTACGGTCAAGTATGTACCCCTTTCCATTCTCTTTACCCCTCTCTCCTAAAAGCTCGAGACTTGAAGAGTCAAACTTGACCTGTGTGAACCAGCACTAATAGCCAATATTGATTTACAAATAGTCGAGTTTAAGAAAAAAAAATCTGCCTTTTCAAAATAAAGAAATATGCATTATATTGACGCCGCCATGTAAGCAAAGAGGCGTAGACGTTTGTTGTGCATAAGTGCTTATCAGTGTTACAAGCAGCAAAACGCAAAATTACACTATAGATAGAGCAAAATTACCCGATGGAAATGAAATTAAACCTGCTAAAAAATTATCGTTTCACATAATAAATTAAAATTGTTTTAGAAAAAAATGAGGAAATAATAGTCAGTCAAGTAAGACCATATATAATATCCTACACAACAAAGAATTATTATTTATGCCGAAATGATCTAGTTATCTACATACATGAGAATTTTTTGTCTTATAGTGCTTTAGAGAGAAACTGAATCCGAGATAGTGCAAGAAACATGTAGTTATGTGTTACACACATCAGGTGAAGATATAAAAGCTCAACAAACTGTCTTAAATGCGATTAATATTAGTCATACTATTTAGATTTATACATTTATTTAAAGTAAATTAACAAAAATAACATTAAAAACCTGAAATAAATGAATAAAAAATAAGATCAAAGATTTAAAATAATTAGTTTTACTTCACATTTGGTTGCATATATTTAGGGAAAGTTCAAATTTTCATTGCCATTCCTTTGTATACTTTATTTAGTTCTGGTTCACACACGTCCAGTTAGACTCGTCAAGCCTTAAGTTTTTAGAAGGGACAGGAAAGGGATACAGAATTAACCGTATTCATAATTTGTTTTGCCTTTTGTTTTTGTACAAGAAAATAGACGACACAAACTGATTGTATATGAACGTTTTAAGAAAATCTGACGTGTCTGAACCGGCAATTAGTTAACAAAATTTCTGTAATGGTTCCAAACGATAGTCTATTTCTCAAATCTATTTTAAAAACTATATGGTTTTTGCTTTATAAACGATTAAATGATGTAAGCCTTTTAATGACAGTGATTTTAAAACACAACTTTATTATAACCATTATTGTCAACTTTTTTTGAACACTTCCCGTCAAATCGCAGTTCAAAAACCGCTCGAAACAGCTAAAAAATTTTTTCTGCGTAAAATATATTAAAATTATGGCTAAAATCTAAATATTTTGCAATATGCTTAAAGTGTTCTTTTTCAAAGATTTGCGACTTTAAATTAAAATTATACATTAAAATTTTTCATTTCCCTGTATTTTTTTAGTCCGGGAACCTACAAAATTGTTTTGTTATAAAAATTCGTAAAAGCTGATAATATTTACGCTTACTTTGCCAATTATTTTCTGTCTTATGCAAAAAAACAAAAATGGGTAACCAGATGAAATTAAGGAGTTACTTCTAAATTTCTGAGAAACATTAGTGCAAAAAGTTTAATTTATGATGTCCACAACTGCTTTATAACGTTTATAAATTTTAAAAATTGTGCTCGTCATTATTTCAAATATTATGACATATATAATGCTAAAAAAGCATTTACAATCCTAAATAATTAATAGATGATTTTTGTTCCACTCCAAAGGCTTCACTTCAATCTATCTAATATCTTTTTACACTTTTATCTCTGAAAACTAAATATTAATAAAATTCTCGGTTGCTTAAGTATTTTAATATAAATTAGGTGCATTTGGCCGATATAGATAAAATTACTAGTAGTCGATTTGGAATTAAATTCTCTTTAAGTCATCTTAACTAAATTTGTTTGTACAATTTTGGAGATATTGAAAAATAAGTGGCGCTAAAAATTTTTTAATGCAAAAATGTTGTACATACTCCATTGATATTAAATAACCACTAGTTTTCCCCCTAACCGACGAAACATACATTTTACAGCACTGGGCACATAAAAACCGCTAGAATCGCGGTACTTTAAACCTGGGTGGCATCACATAATTTTCTTACTTCGTTTTTAGTTTTTAAATTTATCTCTTCCTGTTTCGTTAAAGTGCCATCTCTATGAGCAAGTGTTGACTCCTTAAGAAAAAACTACATATTTTTAAATTAATATTAAAATATTATTAGGTTTAAAGTTATTAAAAAGTTACATATAAGAAAAGCTGTGATATTGTCTTCTTGGTATTGCTTTGACATCTTAAAATTTTTTAAACTTTCATATAAATGATGAAATTCCTTAGGATTATTTAAATAAAATGCACTTCAAAAACGCTTATTGGGAATTTCGATATAGGCAACACAGTTCTTGCAATTACACGACTTCTTCATTCTTCGTTTATTAACTGCAGAAAAAAGTGTGTGTCGCGGAAGGCTGTAAGTGTTATATTTATCTGCTTGGAAAAAATAAAGAGAAAAGAAAACTGGAAAATTTATTTAAAGCAAAAAACCATTAAAAATGGACTAAACAGTGCCTTTGAAATAAACAAAAAATTAAGTCTGCAAAAGAAGGGAATCCATTATTATTTTAAAGTAAAGTGGAAAGAAAGATTAAATGAATTAAGTTAAAAAAATATAGTGAAAATAAACATTTATTTAAGATCTTAAAAAAAGTATTAAATATAAAATTAAACCAAGAAAAATAAACAAATTTATGAAATCTAATCTATTTATGGAATGAATATAGTTTTCAAGACGATATTAAAGTTTTAAAGAATTATTTGTACAATTTTTCATATTCGTTTTACTTGAATTGCTTAATTTCTTCGCCGTCTTCCGTCTTTCTACAAACCTTCTTCTTCTTCATTCATATA